>CM027867.1:54875106-56257126 GCA_016097605.1 Eucalyptus guilfoylei
GAGTGCTCCAAGATATCCCACTCCTCTCCGAGTGGATCTCAAGCCCGCTTCTGCACAAGGATCGCAAATACCTCGATGAGATCGAACGCCTTGAAAATGCATGGAAAGAATGCCATCCGGAAAAGATAGTGGTGCCTAGAAGATTGAAAGGAAAAGATAGGTTTTTCATGCCTCGGATTATTATATCTACCATCACGAGATCCCTCAAGCTCTACTTCGTGATACCTAAAGTGACCATGAAGCCCACTCGTAAAGCACAAATTGAACGTCTTGAAGAAACGGTGGAAAGGAAGGAGGCTCGTATCTCGAGTTGGTTCGATGAACAAGAAGCTTCAAAAACTGTGATCTCTCAATTGTATATGGAAAAGAGTCACTAGATTTAGGAGTTTAATTCATTTCAGGGTGTTATTTCAATTTCTTATATTGATGTTTTAGGAATTTAATTTCCTAAGGAGTTATTTTAACGTTTTAAGTTGATGTCTTTGGAATTTGATTTCACTTAATAAAATAAACAATTGACCGTTGTCATGGACCAATCTCATTTTTTTTATAATGCTTACTGTATTTTTTTACATTGAGTAACAACACGGCTCACCCAAGATCGCCAATCCGTACTCATTCTAGAGCAACAATGGCTGATAACACCAAACAAATGCGTGTTGCTGAACAATCGCGTCCGCCCTCGAATCGGCAATGAAGCAAGTCCCGAATGATCTTGAGCAGCTCTAAACAAATCGATTCTCTCTAAGCAAACACCGCCCCACCACCCGCAAGTTGAAGTGGTGTTACCACAACATGCTCCCATGGCTGATTCGAGAGATAAAGGCAAGAATACGTCCCAGCTTGGGCCATCAACCTCGATGATGCCTCCGTGGTTAAAATTGACGCGCCTCAAATTGTTGTTGATGATGAAGTACAAGTGGTACATTTGGTGCAGAAAACGAGCAAGAAAAACGCTTGACAAAAATCGAGGAGAAACTTAATAATGTAGGGTTCATTTAGCCAAGGCCCAACCGATCCGTCCCATTATGCAAAGGTCAAGATACCAAAGAAGTTCAAAATGCCAGACTTTGAAAGTATGATGGCACCTCTTGCCCGAAGATCCATCTATAGACTATGTGTGGTCGATGACCCAATATGTTGATAACATACCCTTGATGATTCAACAATTTCAAGCAAGCCTCGACAGACCGCTACAATGGTACATTATGAAGAAAATTAATCTCCTAGAGACTTGGGAGGATTTGACGGATGCCTTCTTTAAGCAATATAAGTATAATATTGATGTCACTCCATCTCGAGAAGATTTACTTCAGACCAGAAGCAGGACGAAATCTTTCAAGGCATATGTCACGAGATGGAGGACCGTAGCTGCTCAAATTACTCTGGAGCCAATAGAAAAGGAGCTGATGGATTTGTTCATGAAGACATTCCCGCCTGAGTATCGAAATCGGATGCTGGGATCAACTGCCGAGTCGTTCAATAAGCTAATCCCTGTTGGCGAGCGAATTGAAGTAGCATTGCGTGATGGATGGGCGTCTGATCAAACCAGCTCGTATAAGAGAATCTCAACCAAGAAGGATAAGGAACCTGTAGCGGAGGTCAATGCAGCTTATGTTCAACCACCTCGCCCTACCCCGAACACCCAATAGGGAGGAGCACGACCATTCTTTGGTCGCAAAACAGTGCATCAATTTAAGCCACTTCCTAAGCCCTTGTCCAAGATCTTGCCGACCTTCTCGAAGAAAGGATTACTCGCTAAGGAACCTAAGCGATCTATCCCGAGCGTTTCTCCAACTATGATCCGTCCAAGACATGTGCTTACATTATGGGGGAAGTAGGGCATTTTGTTGATGATTGCTATACGCACACAAAATCCAAAATCTTTTGGATGCCAAGGTGGTCTCATTCTACATGCACAGCCGAACATCCAGAATAACCCACTTCTTGACCACCCGTAATGTGAATGTCATTTTCAGTTTTGATGCCGGTAGAAAGAAGAGCTTGAAAGTGCATGTAGACGATGTTTATAATGACTTAGTTCGAGCTGGATATTATTCAGATGCGAAGAGCCCACCATGTTTCAAGATGCAAAGAGTTAAGACAATGTCCAAGAAGGGGATGATTGTTTACGCAAATCATACCAACATAGTTTCGACTATCACTCCAATCATTATTGATTTGGAGGATGAGTTTTCTGACTTTGAGGATGAGTTTAGGCTTGAATATTGAAGCTAACGATACCCTAGCTCTTGACATGCCACCGTTGGAAGATGCGCTTGAAGACGGATTAATCATTAACGACGTGCCACCATCATGATGAAGAATTGATTCTTGATGTTACGCAACCCTATGCCTACACGAATGATAAGGCGGTACCATGGTGTTATGATGCGGAGATAGATGTGGTTACTCGATCGGGACGCACTTACGCTCGTACCAACTCACAACCCGTCAAGCCGCTACTAATGAGGAGGCTAAAGAATTCTTAGCTGTAATTAAGGCAAGTGAGTATAACGTAGTGGACCAACTTCGTAAAATACCAGCATAAGTCTCCATATTAGAGTTGCTTTTGACATCGGAAAACATCAAAAGTCCTTGATGAAAGTCCTTAATGAAGTACATGTCCTAAAGTCCATTGAACCTGAGAAGTTGGAGGAATTTGTGGGGGCCATTTTGTTAAACGACCAGATTGCTTTCTCAGATGATGAAATCTCAGATGAAGGATGAGGACACGGCAAAGCCCTTTATATCTCAGCCAAGTGTAAATACCTTGGTGACTCGTGTACTCGTTGATAATGGATCGGCTTTAAACATATGCCCTTTAGCAACTCTAAAGCGTCTTGAGTGATTTGGGGAAAATTCGCGTGGCTAAAACCTCGCTTCGAGCATTTGACTGAACCAAAAAGAAGCTTGGGGAAGTTGATTTAGACTTGCAAATAGGGCCATGCTATTTAATGTAGTTTTCCAGTCCTGACATACCTACAACATTCAATTTTTTGTTAGGTCGTCCATGGATTCATGCAGCAGGGCAGTTTCTTCAAGTCTTCACCGTAAAGTGAAGTTTGTGACAAAAGGGAAGCTTATTATAGTCCGAGGAGAGGATGAGTTCAAGATTTATCACGAGATGGCTATCCCTTATATTGAACCAGATTGTAAAGAAGAATCCAGTTTTCAAGCATTTGAGTTGGTTTCAACCATTCACGTTTCTCAAAGCACTACCCTACCCACTCCAAAATTATCAAGGTCAGTGATCATGGTAGGCAAGATCATGGTCGGGAATGGCCTTGCCCCATGTAATGGTTTAGGCCGACATGGTCGTGGCACTCGCCAAACCGATTGAGGTCGGGCGGATTTCATATACGATCGGATTGGGCTATCATGGTAGAGGTGGACAACGTAGAGGAAGAGGACGAGGACGAATTAGTTTCACTATACCGCATATTAGGTCTACATTCCCTAGGCCTCGCGAAGATGATGCATGAAGAAGAAGGGGCGATCGATACCCATGTTTAATACCCAAGCCTGTGTGCTGACATCGATGTGTATAATGTTGTTCCCGTCGGATGGGGAGAGGTAGACAAGCCGGTTGACACCATTCGATCCATCGGAAAAGACGACGCACTCGAAGGAATGACTGAATTGTTCGAAGAGAATTTAGTGTTTGCCATTGACGAAGCTCGAGAGTAGGAGAATTTTAATTATTTGCACACTCCTTTGCGCAGAGTCTTTATTGCTTTCCGTATTTGCATGTTAGGATTTTCATTTCTAGGATTTCTCTCATTTCAATAATGTAATTTGCTTTTCATCCAATAAAATACATGGAGATTTTCATGTTTTAAGGGCATGTTAAAGTACACCAAACTAGCCCCGTGATGAAATCCTACCAAAAAAAACGACAATGAGCTAATTTTGAAGGATGGGCTTCTTCATGTTCCCTTAAAAAAAATTATTTTTTATTTTTAATTATTATTATTATTATTATTATTATTATTATTATTATTATTATTATTATTATTATTATTATTATTATTATTATTTTAAAATAATTTTCCAGCATGCATCTAATTTACCCGTTTGTTTCTTTTAATTATCTACTTTATGTTTCAAGTGCAACCCTGCACATTTGCTTTAATGAAGATGAAGTGTTAAGTCCAAGTTATGAGGAGCAAGATGATTCAATGGATATTCAACGTAGTTGGGAGCAACAAGAAAATTCGAAGCCAATCACCGCTGGACTGTCCACCATAAATCTTAGACACAGAAGGCACCAAGGAAGTCAAAATTGGGGCAGACTTGACCAAATCCGAAGCTCAACGCTTGACCCAGTTGTTGAAGGAATACCAGAATGTCTTCTTCCGGTCTTATGCTGATATTCCAGTCTAGATCCATCCATTGTTGAACATTGTCTCCCAACTAATCCCGACGTACCTCCCAAGAAGCAAAAATTACGGAGAATTGCCAGAACTTTCCAAGAAAATAGAGGAAGAAGTCATGAAACTCCTTGACGTGAAATTCATCGAGGTATCACGTATCCCAAGTGGATAGCAAACATTGTGCCGCTGAAAAAAGATGGTCGCATTAGAGTCCACGTCAACTATAGAGACTTGAACAAAGCTAGCCCCAAAGATGATTTTCCGCTGCCTCATATTGATGTTCTGGATTAGTTGGCTTTGAGCTCTTTTCTTTAATGGATGGATTTTCAGGATATAACCAGATCAGGATGAATGAAAAAGACAAAGAGAAAACGGCATTCATCACCCATGGGGAACTTTTTGCTATAGGGTCATGCCTTTTGGCCTTAAGAATGCGGGGCAACATATCAACGGGCCATGGTAACACTTTTCCATGATATGATGCACAAAGAGATGAAAATATATGTTGATGATATGATTGCCAAAACCCGACAAGGAGAAGATCACGTTAAAACTCTAAAGAAGTTATTTTAACGATTTCGTGAGTTTAAGTTACGTCTTAATCCAGCAAAGTGTGTGTTTGGAGCAACTTCGGCAAACTATTGGGTTTCATAGTGGTGGTAGGGGCATCGAGATTGATCCCTCAAAAGCCAAAGCAATTTATGATTTGCCTCCAACCATGGTGAAAGAAGTCCGCCTTTTAGGGAGATTAAATTATATAGCTTGATTCATCTCCCAACTCTTCGAAACTCCCAAGCCTTTCTTCAAGCTTCTTAAAAAGAATGCCCAAGTTAAATGGGATGATGAATGATGGAAGCATTTGAAGAGTTGAAGCAATACTTGATGAATCCGCCAATACTGCTCCTCCTACACGGCAACCTTTGATTCTCTATCTCACAATTAATAGAGAGTCGTTAGGAGCAATGCTGGCTCAAAAAGATCGATAGATAGGAAGGAATGTGCCATTTACTACTTAAGCAAGAAGTTCTCAACAACATAAATGAACTACTCTAATGTTGAGAAGTCGTGTGCCGCTTTAGTATGGGTTTTATGATTGCAGCAATACACTTTGCATTACCAGACATTTCTAGTCTCAGAGAATGACCCCATCAAGTACTTGTTAGAACAACCGGCTTTGGTGGGGAAATTAGCGAAATGACAAATCCTGATTTCCGAGTTTGACGTGCAAAGTGTACCACAAAAATCAATTAAAGGTCGAGTAATTGCAGACATGTTAGCAAGTGGCACTATGAGGATGCAGGATGAAGACGAATATGATTCCCTGGATGATCGCATTTTGACAATGGAAAAGGAGTCGTGGACCATGTTCTTCGACGGCGCAGTTAACCTTCCGGGTTTGGTACTGGTGCAGTTTTAATTTATCCCGATGGTTAACACTATCCTGTAGCTGCAAAGTTGGTATTTCCTTGCACCAACAACAGAGCTGAATATGAAGCGTATTCTCGGCCTACAGCGGCCATTGAAATGGAGGTTAGCAGGTTAAAGGTGTTCGGTGATTCCGCACTTATTATCCTTCAGACTGTTGGAAAATGGAGGACTAGAGATGCCAAACTAGTCCCTTACCATGATTATCTAGAAGACCTTATAAAGGAGTTTGACGAAATATCATTCGAGTATTTGTCAAGGTCTCATAATCATGCAGATGCACTTGCAACTTTGTTGTCTCTGTGCTCACAGCACGGAAGGATTAAAAATTGAACCTTTAAAGATTGAAGTGCTTGCGAAGCCAGCCTATTGCATGGTAGTGACAGAAGAACCATGACATCATGACCCATTCAAAGGTGAGAGTTCCTGAAGGTAGTAATCCAGCTCATTGAAAGCATCTTATGAAACTCGCCGCCCAAGTTCTTTATTAGTGGGGATACATCATACAAACGGTCCTTCGACTCTATCCTACTTAGATGTGTCAATGCTAAGGAAGCCACTCTGATGGAGGAAATACATGAAGGAGTGTGTGGTCCTCACATAAGCGGCCACATGTTAGTAAAGAAAATTATGAGGTTAGGTTACTGGCTGACCTTGGAAAGTGATTGCATTCAACATGTCCGGAGTTGCCACCGTTGTCAGATTTATGGAGACAAGATAAATGTTCCTCCAAATGAGCTGCATCAATTGTCGAAACCATGGCCTTTTTCAATGTGGGGGATCGATGTAATCGGTCCAATTAACCCAAAAGCCTCGAATGGTCACGTTTCATCCTTGTCGCCATCGATTATTTCACAAAATGGATAGAGGCAGGCCATATGCGCTTGTCACCGCAAAGAATGTCGTGAAGTTTGTGCGACGTGATATTATTGCCCATTATGGCGTGCCTGCTATCATCACAAACAACGGGACGAACCTAAACAACAAGCTTGTCAATGATTTGTTCAAGAAGTTTAAAATTCGTCATTTGAATTCATCGCCTTATCACCCCGGATGAATGGTACTATTGAAGCAGCGAATAAGAATATCAAGAAAATTCTGGCAAAGACGGCTGATAAATATCGTGATTGGCATGAAAGGCTTCCTTATGCTCTGATGGCGTATAGGACTTCAATTTGCACCTCTACTGGGGCAACTCCTTTTTCTCTGGTGTACGTCATGGAAGCAGTCCCGCGGTTGAAGTAGAAATCCCTTCTCTAAGAGTATTATCTCAGTCTAAGTTGATGGAAGCTGAATTGGCACAACAGAGGTATGACCAACTCAATTTGATTGATGAAAAACGATTGAATGCCGTATGTCATGGTCAGTGTTATCAACAGCGGGTGGCCAAGTCTTTCAATCGGAAGGTTCGCCCAAGGCATTCCAAGGTCCATGGTTTGGTGCTACGCAAGATGCTACCAATTAACCTTGATCCTCATGGCAAGTTCAATCCAAATTACCGTGGGCCATACATCGTGAAGAAAGTACTTCCTGGAGGTGCTTTAATCTTAGCAATGGATGGGCGTGAATTCATGAATCCCAAACTCGATGTTGTAAAGAAATACTATCCATGAATAAAAAAGGCTCGTAAAAGCCTTTCCTCGCTCAAAGTTAATCAAATCTCTAGTGTATAATGATGCATGTTTTATTTTTGCAGGGGCAAAGAACGGATGTGAACGACATGTCTTCTATCTTTGTAAGGAACCTCTATGAACTCCCTTACAAAGAGGGGGCAAGACATGGACACCTAATAGTTTTGACTTTATGATCCGAGGTGCAGGAATAGAGCATGGCCTCTTTATCATTATAGAATGCTTTCACATGATATTGTGCCATTCACCAATTCCACTTGAAATTTATCAAAATGGATAATTCAGTGAAGGATGTCGAGTTACTTGAACATGCTAAATGAGGCGTCAAAAGCAAGCCTTATCCCATACACGATCCCTTGTCTATACATTGTGAGGTGAGTATGGAAGCAATTTGTGTTTCAAGGTGAAGAGTTTTCTTGCAAAAAGTACGACAACTAAAATGACGAGGCGTTCATTTCTCTACTAGTGAACCCTTGTTTAACCCTTCTTTGAGCCTAAATACTTGAAGAATTTCTTTCATACTACCCTTGTCAAGGACCACCCCACATCGGGGCAAATGGAGGTAAGTCAACGTTGGAGGAGAAGAAAATGAATAGAAATTTTCTTACTCACACTTGCATCAATTTTCAAGTCGTGCTATTACTTGGAATTCATGTGGTAATTTAAGTGCCTTAGGATGACGAAGAACATTTCTTTCTCTATCCTACGTACTTATATCCTTTGCATAGCCCACTTGAGCCTGCAATTTCATTTCTTTTAAACCCGTTGATGACCATCCCCCACACCGGGCAAGACAAGAGATAGATGAAGACCCTTGAAAGTTCGAGTGTCATTTAAAGTATAATTCCTTGACGCATGCACCGCGCAAGAATTAAAATCAAAATAGAACTAGGGGCATGAAAAAGCAGTGTGCCTAGTAAAAGCAAGGCCAATGCCCGTGAAAAGAAGAGAGAAATGATTGATGAATTGAGGGGCATAAAAAAACGGCATGCCTGATAAAAGCATGGCCGATGCCCATCATCAAAGAAAATGACTTTGAAAAAATGTTGAGAAAAGATCCTAGTGGAATAATCATTGGCGTCAAGTGATAAACTCTCGAGCCAATAAGGAAGTCTGTCAAGAAGACAATCCGTGGCAAAAAACTGATGGCAATGCCAAGATAATCATCAACTCTCACCCTTTTACACACATTTTGAGCCTAATGATCCTTTCGTTTCTCAACCCATGAACCAAGCCTACGTTACGTCCTTTGCAAAGTCTCTTCAGATTAGGGCACTTGAATTAACATAGGAATTCATATGTTTATAAGCATCGCTCGAAGAAGTGCGAGCAAGATTATTTCTTTCTCATTTTGCAGGGTTCTTGACTTGTAAACCCGGAGATGATTACAGAATTGTTCTTTAATTGCCTTGACTCAAAGAGTCCCTTTGTTAAGCCGTTGACTAAGCCCACATTACAGTCCTTGTCAAAGACCTCTCAGATTGGTAAGGTCGTACCGCTTGCAAGAAAATTCGAACTCTTGTCGACAAGATGATAAGATTGAGTGATATATTCCCGCATCAATGGTCAGGACAAATAACCCCTCCTAAATGAGAGTGAGTGAAAAGCCTTTTTACACTAAAAGTGTCTCATTTAGCATGTTCAAGAGATTCACGCTATAAGTGAAAATTGTCTTAATGATAATTTTTCCCAGTGGAAGTTTGATAAAGCCATCATTGAATTAAAAAAATGAAATGAATTTTTCCTCAAAAGGATTTGTCTTTGAAGCCCCGAGTTTATTCAGTCATCTTTGAATACTTGATGAGAATTCCAAGTACCCATTTATAAAATGTTTTCAAATGTCTAGTGTGAATTCCAGATATTTGAACCTTTAAACACTTGATGTGACTTCCAAGTGTTTGTCTTTTCAAACATCTGATGTGATTTCCAGATGTTTAGTAAATGTTTTCAAATTTCTGACATAAGAATAAGATTTTTGAAATTTCAAGTACTTGATGCAATTTCCAGGTGCTTGGAATCTGATGAGAGTTCCAGATCCCCGAAGACTTTGAGCCTTTCAATTATCATAAGAGAGTTCCTGATGTTTGTTAGGTCTCATAAGAATCATTTCACACCTAATAACACTCTTCTAAATCCCCAAACAAGACAGGTACGTGTCCTTCTTTGCATTCGCATTGGGCATAGACACATTGAGATCTATGTTCCTGACCAAATCATTGCATTTACATGGCATTATTTATTGCATGACCTTGCATTTCAAAAGGGATTAAATTTATTTGAGTCCATTTCTTTAAAAAAAAAAAAAGTCATTACAATTAACATTTGCATATTCATTTCATATTCATTTTGCATGATTTAAATTTAGATGTTATTTATCTTTGCAGGAAACCTCTACGAGCTTCCCTTCAAATAGAAGACTGTTGACACCTAATATTTTAGAAAATATTAAATAAAATAAAACATTTGGTTTTGAAAATCTTTGTTGTTGAAAATATATCCTCATTTCAAAATTCAAAAAATTAGTTGTTGTGTGATTTTGGAGCCATTTCTTTGTTAAGTGGTTGAGTGAATATCTCACTTGCAAAAACAACTTTGAGTTTTCCTCTATAAAAAAAGGATGCAAGGCTTCAAAACTGAGGGGGGCTTTTGATTGGTTTTTCGAAACATTCAGAGAAAGGAAATGGAGTTTCTGTGAGAGAAGAGTCAACAAAGTTTTTTTTTACTTCTGCTAAAAAGCAGAAGACAGGAGTGCAGAGAGAGGACAGAGAGAGAAGACCGGTGAGTGACGTGAGAGAGAGAGAAAAAGAAAAAGGAGAGAGGGACTGTTCATCTTCCGCACGGACTCTCTGTCCGAGTGTTGTGCTAGCCACCGCACCAGCATCTCTTCCACCAGCCCGTCGCCGTTCATCCGCGAAGCCCCGCACCTGAGGCCGCCGCTCGTTCTGCCCGGACACCGGAGCTCCGCCTGAGCATCCCTACCATCGCCGCTCGTCACCCCTGACGACCGTGCCTCTATAATCATCACTGCCGCTCGACCCCTAGCGATACCAGTAGCCGCCGGCCCAGTCGACCCCGACGCCCAATTCCCCTGCAGCAGCTCGGACCCTCACGACGCCTGCAGACCTCTGTTTCGCCTGACGAAGCTACTGCTATGCCGATCCGAGTCTCACCCGAACGACCACCCGAGCTGCTTCAATCGCTCCAGATTCAATCGCCGGTAGCCCGATGCCCCTGCCTACGACATTGCTATTGCTCTGCTCCGCCCGCCTCTGCTCTGTCTCACCGGTGTCAGACCCGAGTCAGATCTGCAGCTCTCCGCCCGCGATACCCGTGCTCCGTTGTGCCTCCGCTTGAACACCGCTGCTACTCTGTCCGAGACTGATCCGACCACCGTGACCTCTGACCAGCGGGCTGACGCCACCGGAGCTCATACCGTTGTTCTGCTTGCCTCTGCCCGACGCTCTACCGCTACTGTGCTGCTGTCCCCACCAGGACCCATCACCCTCGGTGAACCACCATCGCAGGCAACCACTTGTGCCGGCGCCACCCCTCGAGAAAGCCATACCTCGGAATAGGTAAATTTTTAGATTATATTCAGTCCAAATATTAAGTTTCATAGTTTTTTATTCTAACTTGATTTGTTCTAATTTATTTTTATCATTATCTGATTTGGAAATTCGTCATATTAAGTCATGATAATCAAAAATATTAAGCCGCGAGACATCGAATTAGATTTTTGATTATTTCAACTTTTCATGGCAAATTCATGAATTGCTTTGCATCATTGATTCACATAAAGATAATATGTCATTGATTCATGTTGGTAGATTATCAATAGGACGTATATTTTGATGCATCATCGTTATTTGCACATCACATATCATATTATATGTCATATCTAGGATTTAGGCATTTAGGTCCATACACATTTCATGTTTAAAGCAACGCATTTTAATTTTTAAGATTCATATAGAATTAGGATATTTTTCCTTTAATAAAACCAAAACAAAAAAGAACAAAAAATTTTATTTAGGTTATATAGATTTCATAATATGCACACCACATGTTGCGCTTTAGTTAGTGGGTCATAGGTTAATGTTTTAATATTCCCGTCATGCAATTTTTTTATAAAAAAGCCAAAGATTAGTATTGCATCATTATGTTGTTTTTAATAAGAATTATTAAGTCATTTACTTGGTTAGTTAATAGGTTAGTTCATAATTAATCCCATTTTATGTCATCATTGTTTAGTGTAGGTTGCATATATGTATTAAAAAATCATTAAAAAATCATAAAAAGAACATGCATATAGAATTACTATGTTAGCCATCCCATATCATGTAGTACATGCATATGTAGGATTATGTAAATTAGATTGCACACATATTGTAATGATTCAAATTATGTTATATGGACTGCATCTCACATGTCATTAAAGTAAAACTCATGCATATCAAATTTAAATTAAAATTGCCTATAATTAACATTTTTTAAAGAAAAAGAAAAATTAGGTGTCATGTCATTTAGAAATCATGTTTAGGGCATGCACTTTTATTAGCATTTTAGTAAGTTTTTCTTTAGGGAATGGACCTTTAATGAAGTTGTAGTTTATAATTTTCTACACCCTATCACTGTTGATTGAATGTTATTTTACCGATTGTGCACCCGCATGACCACTCTTTGCATGTTAGTAGCTTAGGTTAAAATTAATTAAGATCATGCAAAAATATTTTGAAAATTAAATGAAAATGTACCGAAAGGGCGTTAGATTAATCTAGCGTAACCATGTCCCGGGACTTATTGAATCTTTGAGTCCACAAAAGTAAAGTATTCTCCCATACTTTACTTGGATTTCTAATCAACCCTAATTGGTTAGTGAAGCGCTCCAAATTAAATATAATTGCATGTTTAAATGGATTAATTTCTTAGTATCAAGTCGCATTGGTAGGGCTTGGGAGGGTCCGTGCCAAGTCTTCGTGACTTGAATAATCCATTAGCCTTTTTTTGAATAATTCACCTTCAAAAATTTTCGGGTCGTGTGATACGTGAAAGATAAAAAGATGAATAAAGATATAGTTTTTATTGATAATTGTGGATCCCCATCTTTGCTTCCACAAAAATTAACCCAATTCATCGTAATCAGTGGACATCGATTTAAGTAAACATATGAGCGAGACCAGGAGATGTTAACTACACAACTCATAGAAGTTCTTGCCCATGGTCATACTTATCAATGACCATGATTGGTTATCGATATACGATACGTTCATTGACAATCA
Organism: Eucalyptus guilfoylei; assembly: GCA_016097605.1. Taxonomy (NCBI): domain Eukaryota; kingdom Viridiplantae; phylum Streptophyta; class Magnoliopsida; order Myrtales; family Myrtaceae; genus Eucalyptus; species Eucalyptus guilfoylei. The sequence continues at coordinate 54,887,818 of CM027867.1, forward strand.
CGTCATAGTAAAATTGACCAATCACAAAAGATAAAGATATTGATTTAAAGGCATTGATTAACAATTGGATGAGAAATTGTTGACACTTAAATTTTGGCGCATTTTTAGTTATTTATCACATTAAAAAATTAAAGGATTAATTTCAACCCCCCTAAAAAAAATATAGTTAATTAATTAATTGCATAGCATATAGTTTTAGGCATTTATTTATAATGTACTGTAATAGATAGTTTGATTTGGTAGCTCTAAGCTTTAAATTGATTAATCGGGCCAAGGTTTCACAAAGAGCAAATTGGCCCAAGCCCGTATCCTTGTGAGATTTTACGGATTTATTTTGGTAAGATTTCAATTCAAAAAGCAAATATTGCGTCAAGGAAAGGCAAATATTGGTGTTGGAAAAGAAAATTTTTGTGGATATGATTTTGAAAAAATTAAAAACCCTAACGTGGCCTATAAATAGATTAATACGCGTAGGGTTTTAGGAGGAGGCCACTTAATTGAAAACACGGCTATTGGATAGAGATATCGTGAGTGGGCACATTGAGAGAAATATCAGAGAAGAATGGAGGGCGGCACCAAAAGAGAGAAATAGAGTTTCTTTGTCTCTTTCTAGAAGCCACAATTGGGAAAGAGAGAGAGAGAGAGTAGCCTTGCCATTGTCGCGCCACATGACGCACTTATCATGGCGTTTGCTGCCCGCGACGCCAGCATCTCCATCACCGCAAGAAGCCCGAGCCAAGCATTGCTAAGGAACCAAGTTCGAGTTGCTGCCTCCCGCTGCTTCCTAACAACACCATCTGTGGCACCGTGGCGAGATGCCCGCCATTGCCGATAGCGCAGACCGCAAGCCGCATTGCCACACTGAGCCCCGATTTAGATCCGCAAGCCAACGTTTGTAGATTCAAGTTCGGAAACCAATATTTGGATTAGCCATCACGCTCCCCACGATTGCTGCTGTGCCCTTGTTGCTGCCACACGCCAGCTTTCAAAGCCGCTTCGGAAGTGGAAGACGTATGTTTTGATTCCGAACTCCCCACAACATCAACAACTGCAGATGTTGGCCTTCATAATCCGATCTGATTCAACCCCCATTGACGAAGCTTGGTGTTTCTTGGAGACGAATCAAGCACATTAGCGCCAGCAATTTTCCCCTGAGACGCTTGCTGCTTCTGATGAACCCCCGCTCAGCATAGAGACGTGAAGGGAAACACGACACATGCAGAACGAGATATGCGATTCACGCCTTGGCTTCTTCTTTGATTAAAATCGCCATATGTCTTCTTTATTTATTTATTTAAGCATAGTCTCATGAATGATCCCACATTTTGATCATCACCATATTGACGTCTTCTCCACTTTTGCATTCTACAACACGGACACATATATGTGGACGTAGCAGAGGACAGTGAGTTTATGGTTGACCAGGCTCATCCACAAAAGCTAACTCATGCACACAGTGTGCTCCTGGACATCACCACTCGCCCCGAAGTCTACGGTCAAAAGAGGAGTCATGGGGAATTTCATGGATTTTTATTGTTTTAGGTGTTTTGCCAGATTTGCTAGTAACGTTACGGGTGTTATAATTTTATTTCATGCAAGCAAAAGAATAGCTTCTGGCGAGTAGACCGAGAAGAGGTTAACATGGCGGCTACAGATTTTGAGGGAAGAATAGACGATACGTTGCCAAGTTAACCTCGCCAACCACACCGCGTGGAGCATCGTCAAAGTTAACATAACGCTTTGCTGCCATTCGCCGCTTCGAAAAACCAGTCGCGATCTCAGTCCAATTGCACTTGGTCCAAATTTGGGAAGAATATCATCAAATTAGGTAAGATGCACATCTCTAACATATTTGGATATTTTATTGCCTAATATATGTCTATTTATATCTAGTTTCATATCCATGAGTGATAGACATAACTTTCAATTAGGATTTATTTCCTAATCCGCATAACCGCATTATGATTTTTTATTCCATCTATAAGGCTTGTAGGGGATGGAATAATTAATCAAACGGGAATAAAATCCATATTTTGATCTTTAAGGCTTAAGATCAATTTATCGATTTTATTAGCAAGACAATCAGGTTTGATTAGATATCGCTTCCAAACTCGAACAATGGATAATATCTTTGATGACCATGGATGATTTGGTGTTTATCTTTTTTAGTTGCTTTATTCATTCCAAAAATACAAAAAAATTGCATTTGCATATCATGTAGATTAGAATTGATTTCTAGATAGAATTATATGATGGAATAGTTAGATCTTATTTAAATGCATGTTTAGATGGTATCTAGTTGGATAATTTCTTTGAATCAAATTGCATGTTCAGATAAATTTCTAAGTTAAGATAGGATTCAGATTAGTCTATTTTCTAACTTAAAAATATATACTTTCACACTAGATTTTTATTTTTAGCAATTTTTAATTTCGAATTTTAATTAAAAAGAAAAAATCATCATATATGTCACGTAGAATTAGGATATTCTTGTATCATTATCGCATATTAGGATAAAATTGCATATTTCATTTTAAATTTAGATTGATTTAGATAGACTGCATCTTATATTAGAGATTGCTAAGTTAAGATAATATCTTTGGTTTTAATTAGGGTTTAGCCTGACCTAATCCTTCATATAAGTTGGACAGAATCTTAATTTTAGTTAGATAATTTTCACATTTTTCTAATTTCGAATTTCATAAAAAAATACAAAGATGTCTTAGAATAAATTAGTTTTTACTTTCTAGGATAAATTGCATCTTTTTAAGGAAAATGAAAAAATGTCATGTAAATGTCATATACGGGTAGGTTCATGAAATGCACGCTATTTAGTGATTGTTAGGTCCACCTAATTAGAAATTGCTTATCATTAGAATTAGGTCATTTAGTTATATTACATTGCATAAAGCATGATTCTCATTAAATAAGTGAAAACAAAACAACAACAAAAAGGAAACTGTATTGCTAATTTAGAAATTATATCTGGGACAAGTGATATGAATTCCGATCAACAACACAGATGCTTTGCTATGAGGTAAGTCCTGCAATTTATTTATTGCTTTACTTGGGTGTTAAATTGAGGATTTGCACACCCGCATGATCACCTCACATGTTATGGAAAATAGATTTAAAAATCAATTCTGCTTTTCCGCAAAAGCATTTTTGAAAATAAAAGAATGGTACCGAAAGGGCATTAGAGAAATCTAATTACCAAGTCCCCCTAGAGTCTCCGATTCGTAGGAATAAAGTAAAACTCCCGTTACTTTACTTGGGTTTCTAATCGACCCACCAAAAAATAGATTAGTGAAGTACTCCTAAAATAAAATCTATCTACATGTTAAGAATCTCGAAAACATAAGTCTAAAATTGGTATGGGCTTGAGAGAGTCTAGGTTAAGTCTAGGGCTTAATAACCACATTAGCCTAATTTTTAGTGGTTCACACCAAAATTTGGTCGCAATAGAAATTATATGAGAACTAAACCATTTTGTGAGCAAATGGTTTATGTAGAAAGGTTAGTGGCATTTGAATTGGAAACTACATGTGGCTAAGACAATGAAGCACAACAAATCATGATTAGAAGGCAAGTTTCAAAGAATAACGATTTGGATGAGATTCAAGGTGGCGACTTAATAAACGAGGAAATAATGGTCCAGTCTTTGAGAGTTAGAATACAAAATGATTTTCTAAATGAAGATTATGATAAGTTGATCTCTATATTATTATGACGAAGTTAGATGAAGATAGGACATCGGAGTTAGAACGTGTTTCACCAAAAGAAAATAGTTGCCAAAGCATACGACAAACTTTTTAGGTTACAACAATTTGAGGTTGGTGACCTGGTTTGGAAAATTATATTGCTGAAAAATTCAAATAACAAAAGATTTGCAAATGGTCTTCTTAACATGGGGAAGGACCTTATTTAGTGACTGATGTGAAGTGGCAATGCTTATCAATTAATGGACATTTATAGGAAAGAATTGCCATGATTGATAAATGGAAAATAACTCAAAACATATATAATCCAACCATGGGAGATGCAAGAGATGCAAGACAAGTGAGAAGGAGAACCAGGAAGCGAAGTATCATGGGAACTTGTCGTTGAAATAGGTGCATCGATTAAAAGAAATACTTCATTAAAGTTTCTGTAGGTTGCACAGGATCAACATGTTGTTTCAAAGCACTAACAAAGGTGGATAAATGTTCCATCAGTTTATTTTTCATGTATATTATGGAGGCATGTGTTTAATTTAAAGGAGACAAACTATCACATTCTTTATAAGGTTCATCTAACAGGGTTGCTGCTCTTCCAGAAGTTGACTAGCTATACCATCAGCGTTTGATGAACTTGAATCTCATGATCGAGGTTGTTCGACCCTTTGAGATCTTTTTCCCTCTCCAACATTAGTTTGGCAATTTCTTCTGCCTCGAGCCAAGTGTCGACTATTCAGCCTGGTCACAAGCCTCCTCCTTTTCCAGCATGAATTAGGAGTGTGCCTGTTTGGAAATTAATGAAGAATGTTACCATCTGTCTCCTTTAGTTCAAACACATGCCTCCATTAAATATCAATGTATAAGAAAACGAACGGATGGAAGCATATCTGTCCACCTTTGTTAGTGCTTTAAAATGGCACGTTGATCTTGTGTAACCTGTTGAACTTTAAGGAAGTATTTTTTTGAATCAATGCACTGTTTTGACAGCGAGTTCTTGTGATATTTTGTTTTTGGGTCCTTCTCGCATATCTAGCATATTTTGCATCTCTCACATAGTTGGAACATATGTCTTCACGGATTTTTTATTATCGGTCATAGCAATTCTTTCCGTTCGATAAGCACTATCTCTTAACATGTTAGTCACTAAATGGAAGACCATTTGTTAAATCTTTCCTTATCCGAATTCATTGGCAATATCACATCCAAACCAAGTCACCAACATCAAACTATTTTAACTTAATATCAAACTATTTTAATCTCAGCAACTTGTTGTTCATATTGTGAGTCAATTCATGACTGTGCAGCGGGACCACTCACTATATCGCTATTCTTCGAATTCTTCACTACGTCAAGAGTACCTTATTTCATGGTCTTTACTTTCTGTTAACTCAACTTTAGAGTTAACAACTTATTCTGATGTTGATTGGGCCGATGGTCCTCTTGATCATCGTTCTACTATAGTCTATTACTTCTTCTTAGGGAAGTCTCTTATTTCCTAGCAGACTAAGAAATAGACTTATGTCGCTCAATCAAGTACGAAGCAGAATATCGTGCTCTTGCAACTTTGGAATTATTATGTTTGCGGTGGTTATTAGAAGACATGGGAATTCGGCTAATGGTGAACAGTCATTCATTACGATAACCAAAGTACCATCCAAAGAACTCATAATGACGTTTTCCATGAGCCTACTAAACATATTGAAATAGACAAACATTTCATACACTCATGTGCTCCGTGGTGATGTTCATCTTGTTCCCACCTCATCAATTAATTCGACAGCTCACTTTTTCACTAAGGCACACCCACTTGAGCATTTTAAAGATGTTTTTTCCAAACTCGAGCTGGGACCTCTTTTACGCTCACCTTGAGTTTGAGGGGATGTTAGAGATATTTATCTTTATTTAATGATTATAATTTTTTTTATTTTATATTATAATATTTTATTATCTTAGATAGTTGTCTAGAACAACCTATAAATAGGCTCTTGTATCATTATTATTATACACACAAAAATATATAGAAATTCTCTTTTTCCGCTCTATTCTATCATAATTCTACGAAAGCCGAAGAACTTGCGCAACTACAGCTCGTGGACCATCGTCACCGGCCCCAGCGATGGTATCGGGAATGCCCTGGCCTCGAGCTGGCTCCAGGGGCCTCAACCTCGTGATTGTCGGTTGGAACCCCAACAAACTCAAGGCCACCTCGCGTGACCTGAGGGAGAGGTACGGCGCCACCATCGAGGTCCGTCATATAGGAAGTATTTCACGCTTCAGCTTGCATATTCTGATGGAGACCATAACTTACACATGACATACTTTGTCCAGGTCAAGACTGTGATCGCCCACTTCGCGAAGCCGAGCGGAGAGGAGATAGCGGTGGCGATGATGGGAACAACGGAAGGGCTTGACATCGGGTTGCTCGTTAACAACGCGGGGATGGCTTATCCGCACTCGAGGTACCGCCACGAGGTGGATCGAGAGCTGATGGAGAGCAAGCTGGAGGGTGAATTTGAACGCGGTAATGTGGGTGACAAAGGGAGCGATCGATGGAATGTTGGAGAGAGAAGCGATCCTGAATATAGGATCTGCTTCGAGTGTGTATTTGTCTTCGTATACTCTTCAGACTTTGTACGCATCAACTAAAACTTAAGTTCCATTTATTTTTTTTCGTAGTACACGATACTGCAGAAATTATGTAAAACCTTTTATTAGTTGACTAGACACAAACTCATTATTTATGATAATCAAGATAATTGACAAGTAATCAATTGAATCTCCTACATTCGAAATTTGCATAAAATTATATACATACAACGATCAAAATTTTACTTTATTATCTTGTGAATTTTAATTTTTTCTTATCATTTCTCTGCGCATGCTCTTTACATATGCTGAGTAAGAATTGTATTTTTTGTTTGTTAATCGCAGTTTTATGGCAATGTTCTCGGGGAGCATCACCTTGAGTAAAAGGAGGTGGGGATTGATATTCAATGTCAGGTAAATGTTTACTATAAATTGTTTATGTATAATATACAAAGATCATGTCGAAATTTTCAATATACGAACGTAAGTAAATTGATCAACCTAGCTTTGGTCCATTTATTTATCAAATTTTAAGTATAGCACTTTCTACCAATTGGACAAGTTAGTCCGAGACTTGATTTGTAAGTCAAAAAGTCACTTATTCGATTTCCTGGATATATTCGCAATTTTAAAAACCTTGTTTAGTCTGTGAAGATCCAATTTGTGTGTATTGTCGATAATAAGCTTTTGATGAGGCTGTGATAATAAGCATCTGGGGGATTATTGGTGCTTCGGCAACACCTTAAACTTAACATTTCAGCAACAGGTGAGGTATGTCTCAACCCGGCCAAAAAATTTCTTAGCTACCATAGAAAAACTATAATAAAAGTTATGCTTGAGTCATCCACTAGAGCTCATTTTGGCTTGCGTCTTACCCAATCTAATACGGCAGTGAAGTATTTAATGAACAACCAAACTAGCGAGCTTTCTCATATTTTCCAAAACGACAAGTAAGGACCACTCCTGGTTTTCATAGACAACCGCAATAAAGGGTGTCGTTATTGTGAAGAAAATTTCATAATATAGGAAAATACTCTTCGAAAATCAAACCCCAGGAAAGCATTTTTCTCATTTTCAGATTAAAAAAATCATTTTCCTAACTTTGAGTATATATATTTTCTTTGATTGTAAATAATTTTTTGATTGATCATTTCCAGCAAACCAAAGTGTGAAAGTTTGGGAAATTAATTCGCTAAAAATTCTTTCACTTAAACTAACATACGCCAAATAGTTCCACGAATTCAATGTTTTCTGAATATTTCTAATATATTAAGAAAGACCAACTTATCTAGTAAAATGAGGGCAATGTGTAAAGAATGGTCATACAATAAAAAAATCCTTGTGTCATCGGTTCAGATATCATTTCTCACACATAATTAATTATTATGAGCATTTCATGAATTAATTAATATCTACTACTTAACTAATAGTTCCGTACCGTAATCATTCCCATGTTACATCCTCTCCCTCCTCTCTCTCTCTCACATGCGTCTGCGCATGTTCAGTAGCACCTGCTACCGTGCTGGTGTTATCACCTTCGTCTTTCTTCGCACATCAAACGTCGTCTTCGTCATCAAGTCATCAACCTACACGAGCCCCATGTTGATTCCCCGGTTTGAAGGATGAAAACCCTGGTTTCTCCATATTATCCCAACCGTCGATTTGAACGATGAAACTTCGTGGAAATTAACACCATTACACCCCCATGTTTCTCTCACAGGGCAAGGCCATGTGTAGCTACTGTGCTTGCAAGTTAAATTAATGCTACTCCATGCTGGGCTAAAGCTACGCATTAGACTATACATGTATAAAGGACCGGTCAAAAGAATCACTTTACACGTTGGATTAAGTTTACATCCAAGCCGTATACGGTACAGAAGAAGTTGAAACTGACATACTCCGAATTCTCCAAATAAAGGTCCCCCTTTTCATAGCTACAAAGATGACCATGTTGAGGAGGCGCCTGATGCTCGTGCCGTCTCCAGAGATGTTCAGCAGAGCGAGCGTGCGGTGGATCGGGTATGAGCGCCAGTGCAACCCTTACTGGTTACATGCAGTGCTAGGGTTTGTGATACGTGCCACAAGTGCGTTCACCATTTGGTACGGTTAGCGCTACCTGGAAATGGATGGGACAAGAGGAGCTTGAGCACGATGGCCTTCTTTTAGGTCGATTATGGCCATGCACCACAAGAATTCTCGGACGGCACTGCCTTTGATGTTGTGTGGCTAGTGGGCATGGTCTAGTTATGAGAGTATGGGGTGTTAGATATTAATGGGAAATTCTTATTGTGGCTCTTTGGAATTGACGTGGGATGCTGTAAAGCTCTTGGTTATGTGGTGCTCGATTAGGTTTCCACCAATAAGCCCACTTAAATCGTTCCTCTCTCTTATGTTTACCTCACTTATAAAGAAATCAGATTTTAAAAAAGAATTAAAAAATATATATATATATGTATCCAAAAGTCAGTATAAGCAATTTTTTCAAGGTTTTGAGCGTGATGATACCCTCCTTTTTTGTCATAGAAAAATCCAGACTTATATATATATAAAACATATACATCCTCTATTTAATTCCATCCGAGATATATTTGTCACACTAATATAAGTTTAGTATTTTTTATAACACAAAAAAGTTTAGGATGTTTGTTTTACAATGAGCAAGTTTTTGTTTTTTAGTGATACAAAAAAAAAAAGTTTGGGCATTTGCATCATAATAGACATAGTTTGAAATAATAACAAGAAAAAAAGTGACTCAAACATACATTTACATTCAAAAAGACAATGTAAAGGGAACCTATGGGAGCTCCTCGTTTTCTATATATGGGAAAATTTTATAAAACCGTACGTAACATTTTGCACCCATTACATTTTTACCTCATTTATATTTAGGGATGAGCACAAGACTCAATTCAAACATCCTGGTTTGTTGAGGTAGTACAAGGAAAAGCCTTATTCTTAAACTAGCTTATGAGTTGGTAGAGGCCAAACACTAGTATCTAAGCCGAGGTTGCCAACAAATTTGAACTCGATAGCCACACGATTGTTGAAGTTGTCCCACATCGATTGTGGAGTGGTCAATTCATAAGTGTGAGGGGAAAACTCACCATTTGAGTTAATTTTTAGGGTGAGAGAGACTTAAGACTACCTAACACGATTTTGGGCATTTCCATTTCTAGAAATTTGAATTGGTCAATATCAATTGAGTTCCTGATTTTATGTGTGGCCCCAACCATTTGAACTAGATTGATATATATTATTTCTTTTTATTCCAAAACCCTAATTCTTATTCTTTTTCTCACGATTTAGTCATACTCATTGCCACGCCTATCACTCTCACTTCTTTTCAGTCACTCGTGCTCATGCCTCCCTTGCATCTCAATGCCTCTTGCTTATGTCTCTCTCATGCTCATGCCTATCACTCTCACTTTAGCCACTCAGGTCTTGCCCGACCGCATCCCTCTCGCCCAACGCTCCTCTCGAGTCTCATCTCAAGACTCAACTGCTTCTTCTCTCTCTTGCTTTTGTCTCCTCTCACCAATTTAGCAACCGATCATATGTGTTAGTTAAAATGTTTGAATAAATGCGTGAACAAATCTGAAAAGTATTATTATGCTTAGTGTTTGGATTGATACTGTCAATTCCTCGAGTGCACTCAAAACTCGGACAGCATCCATCGATATGATTCCTAGGTGGGTCCAAGCCTAGGTGGGTTGATTCTCGATTTCACAAACTAGGAACCAGCCATTTTTGTCTGATTACCAGTTTTAGGGTGGGAATTAGCTCACTCTAAAATCAATCACCCCTATCCATATCAAAGTCTTAGAAGTTAGAAATTAGACTAAAGCTTCATAAGCAAAAAGATTTAACTACCCTTCGTTTATAGTATGATAAAATAACATATGGTATATATACTTTGCCTTTTCTAGCCCAAAACACTAAAAAATTACCGATAATATATAAATATTGACTCGTATATTCACATATAATTTGTTAAATATCCAACAACGGGTGGCACCATTCCCCCGCGCACGAGAGAGGGAGAGAGAGAGAGAGAGTATTGAATTGATTGGCAAGTCCATATTTTTTCAAGATAATGGCAATTTCTTATATAAAAGTCAAAAACCCACCGGGGTGGGCAAGTGCAGTAGAGGAGGCCGAATAGATTTCACGCTGAGGTCGAAAGGTCGAATCTCCGCATTGCCATACACATCTTTAGTGGGGGCCATAATGGTGGGGTTCTCGTGCTAGTCTCCCCGAGGTATGTGGGCCTCGGCCCTTCAAAGGCCAGCCGTCCGGGCATGGGGGCCTGTGAGTGAGTCGGCTGGTCATAAAAAAAATCAAAAAGGAAAGAAAAAGAAAAGAAGTCACTTAAGTTAAAATACTTAGTGTCTAGTAACAAAACTCAAGATGCAAATTTGCTTTTTAGCTCTCATTGATTCAGTGATTGATAAGAGATTTTTTTTTCCTCGAACAAAAACCATGATTTCTAATATAAAAGTCACAAACGTTAACTCTAAAAAAATATTCGAGAGGCAGAATATAATCTTACGAATGAAATTCTAATCTTATATTGTATGTGTAATTTAGTGCAAAGGAAGTGAGATATCATTGATTCACATGTGTTCATGTCTCTACGAGTGGCACGTGTCCCATAAAGTATTCGTTTTTTATTCGAACCATTCTACCTTTTATTTTTTTTTTCAAATATTAAAAATTCATCAACGGAACAAATAATTAACAAAGTTTTTTTTTTTTGGTAAGAAATAATTAACAAAGTTCTTCCCTTGAAAAATAAAGAAATGTTTTAATCTAAAAATAGTAAAAACATTTAATGATTTAAGGAGGTCCCAAAAATCCATGATTATTTAGTTTTAGGAATTCGAAGTGGTCAACATTAAACAGAAGTTAAAGATCAAATGCTGAGAGCTGAAAGTTTTAAAAACAAGGTCGATTCAGATAATGCCTAACTCCATTTGGTTTATTACCCAAGTAATTATTATTAAAGCAACCCGAGTTCAAAATCTGCAAAACAATTTTATCATCCTTCACCTTCTAATTTGAATTTATCTTCTAGTCATGGTTCAATTTACAAACTGAACTTATCTTATCTATTATGAGCACTTATATCCTTAGAATGGAGGTGCCCAAAAGGGAAAAAGTACCCAAAAAAAAAAAAATCCGAACCTATTGCACTTATGTCAATTCAATTTTAAATCTTGCGATTGTGTTAATTAAGTTTTAAAAATTTTCACGTTAATGTAGATATTTTTTTTCCCAAATTTTTTATAACTTTTTTCTTTTTCTACTTTTGTATTTTCTTTTCTTTCCTTTCTTTTTCTTTTCCCAACTATGGGTTGGCAAAGTACTAGTCAACCCTCATCGACCACAAGTGAGGTCTAAGAGAGGGCCTCCACCCCTTGTTAGCCACGGGCGGGGGCCTTTGTGCCCTTGTTGGCCACAGGCGAAGGCGCGGGCCTCATCTATTTTTCGGCGAGGGCCACTACGCCTTGGCTAGTCTAGGTGAGGGCCACATCGCCTCACTTGGATCTTAGCAACAACGATGGTGAGAACCGCAACACCCTTGCCTAGCTAGCCAATAGGCGAGAGTGTTGGCCCTACTTGTGGCTAGCGATGGTTGCTTAACGACCTCACTACCTAAGAGTTGTGAGAAAAGAAAAAGAAAAGAAAGGAAATTTCGGAAAAAAATATTTAAAAATTGTAAATATATTTTGTGCTGGCTAATCGTATACGCAAAATGATTGGTATTTATGTTAACGATTTCAGTCAAAATTTTGGTTGGATGGACTACGTTGGCAAATTGTCAAAAGGCTTGGAACTCAATTGTTATAGTTGAAAGCTTTAAGACTAAATTAGCACAAGTGTAATAAATTAAAACTTTTTTTTGTACTTTTCCCACCCAAAAATGTAATACAATTTGCATTTAGTTATTGTTGACACCCAAAATTACCCTCAAAACCACATGCCGATCACGAGAGATCGCTAGACAAAACGCTCCATTTTGACTTGTGAAGTTAAGGGTGAAACAGCTTTCATGAAGGCTACTTAAGCTGAGCCTCATGGGATTCTTCTTGAAAACCAATTCTAGAGTCGATGGCCTGGAGATTAATTGCCATGTGTCATGCTATAGGGACGGTGTACCAGATTTGAAGACAAGGCAAAATTAGTATTAGAACTCGAGCGAGAATAAATGCTATAAGAAATGCGCATAAAAATAGAAAGCAATTATTTACTTGAGGAACAAGCCACACGAAAGCATCATCAATGAGGCAAGAAATGATTATTAAAGGATAATGTCATCAAAAAGAAGTGGAAAATGTGAGAAGGTGAAGAGTAATGTCCAAGAAAGAGCAATTGATCGAGGAACAATCAATCTACTTATAAATACCATAGCCCTACTATTGAGAAACACCCCCGAACAACACAATAATTATGTTTACTTTATCTTTACTTTATCGCATCTTAGCTTTAGTTTCCAGATTTCCATTGCTAATTAAACTTCAACATGTATCTCTATCCGGTCAAGTATTGTCGATTAAATTCCAGTGTTGTTCCACAAACCTGTGGGTCGTTAATTAAATCCCGCTATGTTTCTTATTTAGGAGTATCGTTGTTGATTAAATTCCAACTTTACACATAAAACAAGTTTTGTCGTGAGATTAAGCTCCGGCATAATTTGAGCTTGAGTTATAACTATTAGTTTCTAGATTACATAATTGATTAAATTCTGATGTAATTTGTGCTCAAGAGCTATTAGTCTTCAAGTCATTCGAAAGTATCAATTGTTAAGGTTGTATATATAAGTTGATAAATAAGACTCCTCCCTCGTATTTGACATTCTTTGTCCAAGCTCAACACAAAACCTGAATCTCTTATAATAAAAACCAAAACACAACATTTGGTGAAAGATTTTCACAGGGATCAACACCGCTGAAAGATTTTCATTAGGTTCAAAAGTTAGCAATGAAATTGACCATAGAAAAATAAGGACTAAATTTAATCTAATACAAAGAAAACATCTAAAGAATTATAATCCATATTTCCCGTTGATTTTTCTTCTTTTTATTATAAATCATATGGATTAGCACTAAAGTTAGAAGTCAAAGTTATTATCATTTTCCTATTGATTCGAAGTCCGGACCATTTCAGACACCTGCTTGAATCATCATTGAAGAGGGTTTTCTAGAATATGTTCTCGTTTTGATAAAAGACATCTCTGCAATGAGTTGCTTCTCATTTTGGATGATGTCGATAATGGCAAGTAGAAGCCTTGGTGCTTTGAATATAACGATCTCGCAACCCAACCGCTGGTCTTCGTATCCGCCATGACACCCCTATGGATTTTGACAATCTTATGCCGGTAAGCCTTTGCTCCCACTTGTCATTCTTCCTACAAAGAGACCACCGGGTCAGCCTATAGTTTCCATTGGGTACGATGCCCTCGTGATTTTTCGCCGTTGCATTGAAATGAAGCGGATTTTGGTTGTTTGATAAATTTCAACCTGAACGGTCACTAATTTTTTTTTTTTTGTTTACTTTTTTAATCAAAGGCTGAAAATTTACACGGACATGGTGCTCATAAAAGACCATAAACTCTATTATGCAATGTATCTAAAACCACACGTTGTTTTCATCTGATTGACATGACCTTGTCATTTCAATTTTCTTGTTTTCTTATTTACTTTTTCTCTTTCATTTTGTGACATTAAATTTTTAAAATAACTTTGAGAGTTCACCTCATAGGTTTCGAGCAAGTTGTGCTTCTATGCATTTTTACAGGTTTTACTCGTATTGAAGGTCCAATCAAATTTTTTAGTTTTGAAAATTTCTCAAAAAAAGCCGTACAGAATTTGGGGATGACAAGGATAATTAATCATATTTTGGGCATAACAGATTTTTTACATGTCCTGTAATTAATTGACTAAAGAATATATATGAAATGAATTCATAATTGGAGTACTTTTGGTGAACATAATACGACATGTATTGCATATATGTATAAATCAGTCCACTCCAATAGCGAATAATTGCAAAACGTGCGAAAGAGGGAATTTGTTGTAAAAGACGTACGAGTATTTTATGTAAAAATGCGAGTATTTTCCTAACAGAGAACATTGCATGGATGCAAGAAATTGACATTTAAAAGATAATATAAAACCATTTAATTGTAAATATTTCATAAATAAATATTTGGAAAGAGAGTAGTGCCACATAGAGATTTTATAAATATATTCGAAAAGATAAAAATGGTTTAAGATTTGAACTCTTTCCTCCACGAAAATCGGTGTAGGATTAAAACACGCGAAAGACAAAATAGCATTATTATTTATGAACCTTAATCATCGAGATCATCCAGTTTCTTCTATGGGCCTCAACTCTCTACATAAAAAGAAGTTACAACGCTGTTCGCCCGTAATTACTTGACAAGAAGCCAACCTAATTTCATGCAATGGCGAGATTCCTAAAAGTGCCACAATTTCTATTAAAATATATTTCTAATTTGAACTTACGAACAAATCCGACCACGAGATATATTGTTATTTGTATACATCCGAATTTGTGCCATGAAATTGCATATTTTCTATTTTCATGTTAAAGTCCAAGTTGGATATTCTCTGATATCAAATTTGAATCCGCCAGGCAAAATAGAGGAGGAAATATAATCGACAGCTTATATTTGGATTGTTGAAGCCTTTGAACTAATATTGGAAATCCAACGTGTACTAGAATTGCAAGTGCTTTGTTAGTTTCTTTTGTCGACCAAGACGTGACATAATGGAACTTCTTCTCGGTGGCGGTGATACTAAAATTCAAGATTTTTTTTTTTTTGGGGTCTTGCTTATATATATAAAGCAAGTCTTGCCGTGGCCGTGTGGTCTTCTTGAAGTGCCATTTGTGTACAAGTGCCTGATGGATAAAGATGCGCAGAGGGAACTCGTGAATTACATTCATCGAGTTAAAGTTTGTAGTCGTGAAATTCTATGGTAAGATTTGTGAATTTTTTTTATGAGATTGAGAAATTATTTAGTAAGGAATTCAGGCTAAACACCACATGATTTATTGAGTGTAAAAGGGGCTAGAGAGTATTTGAGTGATTCAAGCGTGTAATCTCCATTATATCATTTGATTTATAGTTCAGTTTGTCATTGCTCTCCCCGTGGTTATAGGTCACTACGAACCATGTAAGATTGGTGTTCGATTTATTTTCTTTATTCAGTTTATTTTATTATTCGATCGCCGCCTTTCTGCAACAATTAGTATTAGAGCCAGACTTGGCTAAGTTGAAATGAATTGATGATGACGGAAGAAAGAAAGGTAAGAATTGACAGAATTTTATGGAAAATATTTTAGTTTATGGAAGATCTAATTTAAAGACTATCTCTACCATATGAAACTACACTTGCCCCTATTAGGTAAGAAACCGAGATTTATAAAGCAAGCTGATTGAAATTTGTTGGATAGATGAGCTACAGTGTTATTCGGCTAATGTTAGCTCATAACGTTGTGTTTAGCATTGTGAAGAAGAAAATCACTGCTAATTTAACGAAAGCCATGTCAAACATGTACAATAAGCCATCTGTGATCAACAAGATTTATTTGATGCAACGCCTATTTAACTTAAAAATGAGCGAAGGTGTGTTAGTTGCAGATCATATTAATGAATTCAATGTAAATGTCAGTCCATTGAGTTCAATTAATGTTGACTTTAAAGATGAGGTACGTGCTTTAATTCTATTATCTTTATTACTTGATAGTTGGAATACTACTGTTAATGTTGTTAGTAATTACTTTGGGTCAACAAACTTGATGTTTGATGGGGTTTAAGATTTAATTCTGAATAAGGACATCCGTAGAAGAGAATCCGGCCAACTCCGTATCTATTACTTTAGTGGATGAAAATAGATGAAGATCTAGTTCACATGTTCGCAAGAGTAGCATTAATTTGAATAGATGTAGTCGGTTTAGGACGGGTGATAATGTCTATTGGAGTTATGGCAAGAGGGATATTTTAGAAGGAATTGCTTTAAGTTGAAGCACAAGAAGGTAAAGGAATTGTAGTTGAATTTGTAGATGATATTGCAACCGTAGCTAATGATAATTCGGATAATGCTATTTTTGTCCCGTTTGTTACTAATGATTAGTCGTTTGATGGATAGATTATGGATTTTGTTGTCTTTTTTATACTACACCAAATAGAAATCAATTTACTACTTATCAATGCACCTAATAGTAGTAAAGTGCAGTTGAGAGCAATATTGAATGCGTTGTTGTCAAGATTGGTAATGTTAGAATTAGAATGCATTATGGTATATGTTGCGACCTACCCCGAGGGGAGGCAGTAGGTTTAGGGATATTGCCTAAAAGATGGGCCTATGACCCATTATTAGGCACGGCTCTTCCAAGCCTCATACCTCGCGTGGACATTGTGGTTTTTTTTTTTTTTTTTGAATTTTGCAATGAGGGGTCACCACTAATCTATGGGGTTGGTTATAAACCAAGTGAGAAATGGATACCTCACTTTCTACGCAACTAAAGAAATCTATGGTCGGGGACTTAATTATACTAATTAATCAATTTGTGCCATTTCGATACCTAATCTTGTTTATGTTAATAGAAAAGATTTTGTCGTGAAGTTTGGATTGATTTTATACCTATCCACTAACATGTGAGGTAATCATACTGGATGCACAATCATTAAAATAACAATTAGCAACCAAAGAAATCGATTAAATAAATTGCATGAAAGAGCAAAAAATTAACATCAAAGAAAATATAAATACTAATCCTAATTAGATTAAAGAGAAGCCAAAATCAACATATCAATATTGTGCATTCAAAGGCATTTATTCTTAAGGACAATTGAAACCTTAAGGTAAAACCCTAAAGGCTTAATCAAACTTAAACATAATTCCAAATTGAAAAGTTCCTATTTTTAGGAGAAAATTACTCCAAAGATTAATTTCAACCTTTTCGAGGAAATTTTAATTTTTTTTTAGATTTTTTTAGATTTTTTTTTAAAAAGGAACTTTCGAATTTTCCAAAAAAAATGGATTTTTTTATTTTTTATTTTTTTAATTAATTTTTTTAGAAAAAAAGGTCGAATTTTTTAATGTTTTTTGAGTTTATGAATTTTCGGAAAAATTTTTGAATTTTTATTATTTTTCGAATTTTTTTTAAATTGAATATTTAATATTTAATATTATTATATTCGAAAAAAAAGTTCGGTCCGGTACCCATTCCGGCCCGTTAACCTAACCCAAACCCGGATTAAAGTTAAAATAGACAAAACCCATTACTTAAAAGTTTATTTTTGTTTTTTTGTTTTGGTTTTTTATATTAATGTTAATATTTTAATAAAGTTTTTTGTCTTTTCCTGTTTCGTCTTTTCCACTGCACCTCTTCTCTGCACCCTTCCTTCCCGAAGCCAACTTTTGTTTTCTATTTCTCTGTTTCGCCCTTTTGCTGCATTTATTATTTCTTTTTCTTTTTCTTTTTCTTCTTCTTTTGTCTTTTCCTCACTTCGTCCCTTTTCCCTGACACTCCTCCAACTCAGCATCATCTTCATCCTCCCGCCCTCTTTCAACGAGACCGAAGGTCCCCGGAAGGCCAGAATACACCAAACCTACTTCTCTAATAACCAAAAAAATTTAACGATTCAAAGCATTAAAAAAAAAAAAAAAAAAAACTAAGCTTAATTGAAATAATTTAAGCTTCTTGCAAACTATGCCCGTCTACCCGCAACTACCATTCACGTCCATAAACACCATCTTTCAAGTCCACAAGTCAAGAAATGATTATCTAGAAATATGTCGCACATACGAAAACATTGGAACAAGAACATACGAAACGGAGGGTAGCAGCAGGGACCTACTAAAACTCATTTGACAAGCCAAGGGCCCAAAAACGCACGGAGGACTAAGAACGGATGTATGTATTTTGGTCAGACATTTCCTCGAACACACGAAGGGCATCGGCTAAACGGAAGCTTCACATCTATTAGAGACACGAAATCATACCAAAACCAGCGAGCGAGGTTCAACTTTGAGCGGAAGCAACTGGTTATACTCAGTATGAACAAAATAATAGCAAGCATCGGACACAAAGAAGACCAAATAGTAGCATCTCGCCTGGACATTTTATCAAGCATACGGCGTGCACTAAAGAAACAAGAGATTTTTGCCTCGGCTGAGACTCAAACGTGGGCCTAGGTTTCTAATCGAACATGCCAGCACACACAGAAACATCCATGAAAGATCAGCAGGGCCGGAGCTCGTGCGAACTGGTCGTTCACGAGCTCCGGCCCGACACCTTCCAAACGGGGCACCTACGGTTCGGAAGGCTTACCTGGTTCAGGCGGCGAGCAACGGGCGGACCTCAGGTGACGGTGATGCTCTCTCAATCTCACTCTATCCCTCTAGCTCACCCTCAAATCTCTCTCGGTCTCCCCCTTGTGTTTCCGTTCTCTCCTCCTTCTTGTTCTCTCCCTTTTTGTTCACTTTTCTTCTGCAGGTCGTCGCGCGAAGACCCTGCCGTGCTAGCTGCCGGTCGAGCTGCTCCTGACCCCGGATCACGCCGGCTGCCTGCCACCCCGACCGGCAGGTCTGCGCGAAGACCAATCGGAGGGAGGAAGGATGGGCGCAAGCCGGGCCGGAGGGAGAAAGGAGGCTGGGCCGAGCCCAGGTGAGGGAAAAAGAAAAGGAAGGGAGTGGGCCGGATCTGGCCCGACCTGACAGTTTTCTCTGATGGGAAGTGTTTGGTAAACGTGCAACATACGGCACTCGTCTAGTCATTTCTTCCTTCCTTGCTTTGCCATAACAAATGACTGTTCCCAAACGTTAGTTAGGCCTTTATCTATATTAGCGACCCCGAGTTAAAGAACATTAACTTCATCCTAAACTAGGTCAAGAAGAAGGCTATGGTCATCACCTTGTCGACCATACTTAAAGACAGAAAATTGCTCCGGTCCGACGGGATTACTCCAACGCTTTAAGAGGTCTTAAAAGCCTAACGGAGGTGGGGCACGGCGGTTGTGTGGCCATGGGTTGCTGCGGGCTGTGAAGGACAGACACACTATTGGAGCTTCCATGTGGGACACGTGCCGACGTGTCCAACGTGCCCGGTCATGCTGGGACACACTTGGACACGTGTGTTGAATTTTTCGACACGTGATCAATTTTTCTTGACACGCCCGACACACGTGTTCGAAAGAGAGAGTGGAGACGAGGGTGAGGTAGCGAAGGTGACGCCATGACGATGAGGGAGGGTTTGAGGAAGAGCAGAAACCATGGCAATCGTCGTGATTACGATGCTGTGATTAAGCGCCGACGGCGAGGATGAGGCGACCGAAAGAGAGCAGAGAGGATCATGTGAGAAGGAGAAGGAAAAGGTCGCGGTTAATAGGTGATGGGGGGAGGGGGAAGAAAGGGAAAGAATCGGAGGTGGAGAGGAGGGAGGGAGGAGAAACAACGGGTGATGGATGGGAGGGGTGGAAGAAAGGGGAAGAAATGAGGCGGGGGGGCCTAGGGGTTGGGCTGGCGTGGGGGTGAAGGGGGAAGAGAGAAATGATGGAAATGGCAGGTTGGGGGGCATAAAATCAGAGGGGGTGGCATGGGGTGGTTGAGAAAATCTAGAGAAATGACAGATTATTATTGGGAGGAGAAAGGAGGAAAAGAAACTGAGGGGGAGGGGGTGTTTGAGGATACCTAGGAGAGAGAGAAATAATGGGGTGAATAAATTTTGGAGATTAGGTGGGAGAGAAAATTCAGGGAAATGATAGGTCCTTGGGGGAGAAAAAGAGGAAAGAATCTAATGTGGGTGTGGGAAAGAGAGGAATGAGGGAGGAAAATAAATTTTGGGAAATGAGGGTTTGGGAAAAAAAAGGAAGAAAATAATTTTTAGAAGACAATGTTACATTTATTAAAAAATAAATAAATTAATTAAAAATAGTTTTCCAAAATAAAAATATTAAAAGTTAAATAATTATAAATTTTAATAATTATAAAAGATCATAGATTTTTTTAAATAAGTTGATTATAATATTTTTTTAATTATTAGTTTCATCTATAATTTTTGTTAAAGTTAGAAATATATTCCTAAATATGGGTATGCATTACATATTAATATGTCTTTCAAATTTCCTATAAATGGATTTATTAATAATATTAGTGTAAATTCGTCGTAAGTTCTTTTTATTATTTATTTATTTGTGAATTTGAATTAAATTAATTAAAAATAAAAATATTTTTTAATATATAACGTGTCGAATTCTTTAGTTTTGAGAAATGATGTATCGGCGTGTCGTAATCGTGTCGTGTTATGTGTCTGTATCGCGTGTCGGTGTTACTTAAACCGCGGGATTGTAACGGAGCGAGTGGAGAGAGAAGAAAGAGAGAGAAAGAGAGGGGATGGGTGTAGATCACTCTAAGAAATTAATTTACACACTGTCAATTTACGCTAGGAAGATTCGAGTACATAATATCTTTGGATATGCTCTGAGGAGAGCTGGTACGTCGCGGAGTTTCTGAGAGCAGTGAGGTGAGAGAGACGTCAATAAATGTTCAGCACTTGCCATCCCGAAGTCCTCTGGTGAAACTACACACCGCACAAAGCGATGGTTCCTGCGGACTTCTTGATCGCCACGGCCACCGTACTAGGCTTCATCTCGCTCTTGAAGAACCTGCTCGCCTTCGCCCTATGGCTGTACGTCATGTTCCTGAGGAAGCCAAAGGACTTGCGCGACTACGGCTCGTGGGCCATCATCACCGGCGCCACCGATGGCATCGGGAAAGGTCTGGTGTTCGAGCTCGCCTCCAAGGGCCTCAACCTCGTGCTCGTCGGTTGGAACCCCAGCAAACTTGAGGCTACCTCGAGGGAGCTGAGGGATAGATTCGGAGCAACCACCGAGGTCCATTACATAGTTAGCACTTCATATGCCATTTACATTAAAATTTCCGAGTGATGGTACATCTGACGCACGAGACACTTTGTCCAGGTCAAGACCGTGGTCGCCGATCTCGCGAAGCTGAGCAGAGAGGAGATAGCGGCGGCCATTGCAGGAGCGACGGAAGGGATCGACGTTGGGTTGCTGGTCAACAACGCGGGGATGGCTTATTTTCCGAAATACTTTCACGAGGTGGATCGAGAGTTGACGGAGAGCATGTTGAGAGTGAACGTCAACGCAGCGGTGTGGGCGACGAAGGGAGTGATCGATGGAATGTTGAAGAGGAAGAGAGGAGCGATCTTGAATATGGGATCTGGTTCCGCCATGTATATCTCTTCTTTTCCTCTTTTGACCTTGTATGCCTCCACCAAAGCGTAAGTTTCGATTTTCTCCCAGTTTTGTGTCTTCTTTTTTCGGTAATTTGTTAATCAAATTTATAATGCAAAAGTTTTCTCTTTCTTACTAATTTCCTTTTAGGATTGTAGCTATATCAGGATTGATATACAAATTTGACATTGTAAACAATGTGATGGACTATAAGCAGTAATAAGAAGTTAATTAAATTCAATGTCGGACAAAAGTTTATACATCGCTTAATGTTCGGGAGAATTACCAAAAGTCATAAACCTATTGCAATTGTGCCAATTCAGTTCTAAATCTTTTTTTTTTTGGCTAATTTAGTCCTAAACCTTTTACAATTGTGGCAATTTAGTCCATTCGGCCAAAATTGGCCGACCCATGTTTAACGTGGACGCTGTTTGGGGACAACCGGCCGGCGAAGGATTTTTTAATATTTTTTAATATTTTTTCTATTTTTTTTTTTTTTTAATTTTTCTAATTTTGTTTCCCCAGCTTCTTCTTCCTCCGGGGTTGGCGCTAGCACCTTTGGCGAGGCTCCGCCCGCGCCCACTAGCGAAGGTGAGCCTCGCCCGAGCTGGCGAGGCCGCCGTTGCCCGGCCAAGGCGAGGCTTGGCCTCGCCCGGCCCATGGCAAGGCCGAGCCTCGCGAGATCTAGCGACGCAGCCTTGTCGTCGCTGGCGAGGGTCGCCCTTTGGCCACCGGGCGAGCCTCGCCCGCCGACGGTGAGGTCGCCGTCGCCCGCCCAAGGCGAGGCTCGCCCGCCTAGCCACGGCGAGGGTGAGCCTCGCCAACCGGGCGACGATAGCCTCGCTAGTGGTCGGCAGAGCGAGCCTCGCCTAGCGACGGCGGCCTCGCCAATGGCCGGCAAGGCTGCCCTTGCCAGATCGGGCGAGGCTCGACCTTGCCGTGGCTGGGCGAGGCCGAGCCTCGCCTTGGCTAGGCGACGGTGGCCTCGCCGTTGCTTGGGTGAGGCTCGCCCCGCCGGCCACCGGCGAAGGCGAGGAAGAAGCCGGGGAAAAAAAAAGAAGAAAAAAATTCAAAAAATTCAAAAAAAAAATTTAAAAAATTTAAAAAATCCTTTGCCGGCCGGTGTCCACGTCGGCGCGAGCCAATTTTGGCCGGATGGACTGAATTGGCACAATTGTAAAAGGTTTAGGACTAAATTGACAAAAAAAAAAAAAGGTTCAGGACTGAATTGTCACAATTACAATAGGTTTAGGAATTTTTTGGTAATTCTCCCCTTAATGTTCCAACAATTTAGTGTGTTTCACATTATTTGGATCTTAAAGGACCTTTCAACAGTGGCAAATTCTATATCCAATTTATTCTTATAGTTCAATCATGTGAACTTGATATATCAATGTGATTCGTTGCAGTTTTCTGGCAACATTCTCAAAAAGCATCAAACTGAGTACGAGGGACAAGGGATTGATATTCAATGTCAGGTAAATGTGTGAGAAAAATCATATATCATTTAAGTATTGTGATGATATAGTTAGAATTCTTGTGTCCCCTTTATTATGTCCTCTTTTCCGCTCCTAACTAAATACTCATAAATTTGCGAGAGAACATTGTTATAATGTTTACTTTTTCCTTTTAAAAAAAAGAAAATTAGACGCCAATGAATTTCCCTTCATAACACAATCACTTTATTGAAACTAATTGACTCACTTCTCCACATCGGTAGTAAAATGGATGCATAATATACTTTCTCCTTCAATGACGTAATAACCACCCAAGTTCCAATAGATCAATTTAATCTTGTTCAATGGGTGATATTCAGCCCAAAAAAATAAAGACTAGGAGCAAGGTCTCATTCTCCATGACTTCACAGATAGAGGGAAGATGATTAGAAGCCTAGGTACTTCGTGATTAGCGACAATTCCACAACGCATGTTGGGGGTCATATAAT
Organism: Eucalyptus guilfoylei; assembly: GCA_016097605.1. NCBI lineage: Eukaryota > Viridiplantae > Streptophyta > Magnoliopsida > Myrtales > Myrtaceae > Eucalyptus > Eucalyptus guilfoylei. The sequence goes on from CM027867.1 coordinate 54,911,351, forward strand.
CCAATCTATGTGCTGGTTCGTGCGATTATCTTACTTGTCATGTTTCATATCAGCTAGACCATGCAATCACTTATTTGCTCTTTCACTTGTGAGTTCTTCACATGAGGAAAATTGTTCAAAAAGTCTTAAATTTATTATACGGAGGTCAATTCAATACCTTTCAATTATACCAAATTAGTCCTAAAATTTTAATCTTTATACTTTTAATTGTGTCAATTCAATCATAAACCTTTTGATAATTTTTCCAATTAATCATAAACCTTTTGAAATTTTGGCAATGTAGTCCTTTTGGCCAAATAATAGATTTAGGACTAAATTGTCAAATCTTCAAAAAGTTTAAGACTAAATTGATACAATTGAAAAATTTATGACTAAATTGACAAATTGTTAAAAAGTTTAGAACTAAATTGTCACAATTGAAATGTTTATAATTGAATTGGCTAACATATAATAAGTTTAAGACTTTCATCCTATACAAACTCAAAAAGTTCCTCTGTGGAAAGAAGGGTGCGATACTGATTATGTACTTCTGTAAGAAGAAGTGAAATGGGTCGGTAAATTTATTGACCCTGCATGCCTCATTCACTAACCCCTGACCTCCAAAACATTCCCTAGCTGTATTGATTGTACTTGCTAGTTAAATGCCACTCGATGCCCTTTGCTAATTGGTGAAACAAGACATTATATGAGCTAAAGGAAAACGGTTTTCTGGCATTATATCTCGCAAAGGTATAATTTCGAATCTTAATGTGCGTTCTTTTGTTTATGGTCTTGTTATCGTGCTTGTTTTCTTCTCCTTGACTGTTTGTTTGAAACTATGAGATAAACAGTTATGCATGGATGTTAGAGATTCACTTCAAATGTGTAAGTAAGTTTTCATAGAAATTAATGAATCGCAAGTCCCAAGGAAAAAGCTTTAGAACTAACGCTGCGATTGAATTCCAATCATATTGCAGACTCCTCTTTTCGTTGCCACCAAAATGACTAGGATGAAGAGATGGTATGTCTTCATACCTTCGGCGGAGATGTTCAGCAGGGCTAGCGTGCGGTGGATCGGGTACGACCGGGTGTGCAACCCCTATTGGTCGCACTCGGTTCAGGCGTTCGTGGCACGCACGCTGGACACAATCATCGTTTGGGGTGAGGGGCTCGAGAAAGATCGGGTCGTTAGGTCACCGAACACGGTAAGCGCATTTTCAGACGCACCCCGACGTAATTGCAGCTTGTGTGCATGACTTGGATATGAAAGCTTGGAGTGGCGTGATATGGGTCTGTGGTCGAGCCTTGAATATGGCATGTGATATGAAGACTTTCTATTTTCGTTCGGTATGCATAAGTTTTCGTTTATACACTGTGTTTTCAGGTCTTTCAACAAAGATCGTGCTTTTACTTTGGACCCTCTTAAGCACGATTCACTTTTTACATTCAAATGCTTACGCGGTGGTGCCCACAAGATCATTAAAGGATAGTGTTCACTATTCTATATGTACCTTCCTTTATCGAGTTTACATGTCGATAGAGTGACACTACTAGGTTACTTCTTTGATAACCACGTGAAAGCATTTTCACACAAAAAAAATACAAAATTTGTAGTGCTCTTTCGATCATTGATATCTCCAACATAATCACTATTTGAATGAGCTCTAAGTTGGAAGGATTCAGAACGATAGTAGTGTAGGCCATGAGAAGTAGTAGCTTTGATGCAGCAAAGTATCTTTTTTACATCTTTAAGATGAGATGACTTGGGCTTCTCCATATATCAACTCATAATTCCAACAATATACATAATATCTAGTCCCGTGCATGTAAAGTATCTCAAACTCCCAATCAAGCTTCTATAATATATCAAATTAACATCAGCACCATCATCAAACTTTGAAAGTTTGGTTCCACACTCAATTAGTGCATTGATCAGAGTACAATTCTTTATATAAATTTTTCAATGATATTTTCTGCATATCCTTTTTGGGAAATACAAATCCCCTTGGCACTTTGCTTCACTTCGATCCTAAGGAAATAATTCATGAGATCATTATCAGTCATCTCAAATTCTTTCACCATCGATGCCTTAAAAGCATCAATCATCTTAGTCTTGTCATTCTTTCCATCACATTTTTTGCGTCAGAATTTCTTAACTCTATTGGGTGCGTAATCAATCTCATTCCCTTTGTTGTTGAATTTATGGTTCCTTGTACGCTTGAAGCTCGAAACTTTGTAGAAGCCCAATTTAGCAACATAAGTATGGACAGAGGATTTTGTAACCTTTAGACACTCATCCTCTAAATCCAAATGATGTGCTATATTGTCAAAAATGATAATATTCTCATTGTGCGTCATGTTGATTTTTATATGCTCCAAACTATAGGAAAGAAACCTTATAATAGCATGAACTTGCTGTTCATTAATAAGGAATGTAACATGTCGACTTCAGCTCACATATCATGTTTAACATATCTTGAAGATGCTGCCTCATCATTATATTTGAGTGCTTTCGGTATGTGCCAAACTTTATGATAAGTCTCCTCAACTTTATGGCAGATATATTCCTAATATTATCTTTCAAGGCAATCTACATTACTTAAGCTTTATCATAACCTTCAAATTCATATATGATATCGTCCTACATACAACTTAGTAACGTGATGCAAGCAATGCTATTTTTCTTTTTCCAAGCTTTATAAATTTCTTGATCTCTTTCGTGCTGAATTGAGGTTCCATGCTCGAATTTATCCATGGTGCGGTTGAGGGTTTCCAAAACCTCATACTCATTAAAGATGTACTGAACCTTTTAATGCAAAATATCATAATTATAACCATTCATCTTTTCACCCTTATTGAAGTCGGTCACAATGGTCTTTGATGCCGAAAACATAATCAATTGCTACGTCGCATTGACATAATAAAATCAATATTAGCACATCTTCTAGATTAATACACATTTAATTTGAAGTAAAAACAAGCTAAATTAAGGATAATTCAATAAAATGTACAAAAACGAAAATTCACTATGTTCCTAATTAGCTTTTGTGTACGATTATTTTACTATCATTAATTAGTTTAATTTATGCAAATGTCAAGTTCTATGCAAGGACTCATTTGAATTGGGGTAAGTATACTAGGGGTGCGCATGACAAAATTTCCATTCCAGAAATTGATTTCTCAATTTCTATTCCCCGGACAAGTTTATGAGCAAAGAAACCCGTTTGATAACAACTCAAAATTTCTATTTCTGGAACAGAAATCTGTTTGATAATAGAATAAAATTTCTATTTCTAGGAATAGAAATTGATTAGATAACAACATAGGAAATCCTCAAATACAAAATAATAGTCGAAAAAAAATACTAAAACAACATAGGAAATCCTCAAAATACAAAATAATAGTCGAAATAATACTAATACATCACAAAAGTTGAAAATACAATTTCATGGAATTTCCTATTACATGTGCTTATGTTTCCTATTACGTAATATTTTCTTTCGAAAAATAAACAACGTGGCAAAAAAAAAAAGTCAATTGAAATTCAATCGTAGTGAATATGTTGTTATGTTTTGGCCGAAATTGATTTCACATTAATCAAATAAGTCTAATGATAGCCATGATTATAATAGTCTAATCTCCTAAAAAAAAAAATCCTAACTTCAAGTCTAATTTCAATTTCTTTCCAAATTTTGTTAAAAAAATCCTCACCATGTTCAAAAATCGTCACCGGTTTTTTTCAAAATTATCAACACTAGGATTATTTAAAAATTTATTATCAAAATCTGTATTTTCATCAACGCTCTTACAAGAACAACAGATTCCTTATTAGATCTCTTTTTACCCGCATCTTGATAAGTGAGGACAGCGTATAAAAGAAAAATTGGATGAAACCCTAATGATTTGACCCTTTTTACCACCTCAATATGAAGTTTATGATCAAAAAAATAGTTAGCCAGATAGAGCCGTTGTCTAGCGTTCTATGGAAGAGTAGGTGAAGAAAGACTTGTTAGATATGAATATGGCAAGTTGACTATTACCATGCGTGAAATCTCTTGTGTGCAACAAATGAAGCCTTGTTCATTCAATTCCCACCATTTGGCCCAATGGTTAAGATTTTCAATCAATATTGATTGAAATGATTATATTAAAAAATCATTAAAATATTTTGGACTAATTTAACTAAATTGAAAAGTTGAGAAAAAAATTTCTATTTCTATTTCAGAAACTAAGAAGTTAAAAATTTCAGCTTTTGATTTCTTCGATTTCTCTATTTCTGTAATAGAAATCTATTTCAGAAATAGAGAAATCAAATTGCGTTACCAAACGGATTTCTGTTCCAAACTTATTCCGAGGAATAGAGAAACAGAGAAATCGAGAAACATAAATTTTATCATGCGTGCCTAGAAGTGTCAAAAGTTGTGTACAGCACTCACTTTGATGCCAAAAGTTTATTTTAGATCATTTAAGTGCCAACAAATTTGAAAAACGATCATTTCAACGTTCGTTCCCGGGTTAATTGTTGTTTGCGCATCGGATAAAGGTAAGTCGTCTTTCGCCGACTTAAATTCCAACACTTCTTGAGGAAGCCGAAGGACTTGCAGGACTACGGTTCGTGGGCCGTTGTCACCAGCACCACCGACGGCATCAGGAAAGCCCTGGTCTTCGAGCTCGCCTCCAATGGCCTCAACCTTGGGCTCATTGGCTGGAACCCTAGCAAACTCGAAGCCACCTCAAGTGAGCTGAGGGATAGATTCGGAGCAACCACCGAGGTCCATCACATAGTTAGCACTTCATATGCCATTTACGTTAAAAATTCGCGTGAATTCCTGAGTGATGGTATATCCAACGCATGAGATAGTTTGTCCAGGTCAAGACTGGGGTCGCGAACCTCACGAAGCTGAGCGGAGAGGAGATAGCGGTAGCCCTTGCGGGAGCCACGGAAGGGATCGATGTCGGGTTGCTCGTCAACAACGCGGGGTCGGCTTATCCGTACCCGAGGTGCTTTCACGAGGTGGATCGAGAGTTAATGGAGAGCATGTTGAGAGTGAAAGTCAACGCAGCATTGTGGGCGATGAAGGGAGTGATCAATGGAATGTTGAAGAGGAAGAGAGGAGTGATCTTGAACAGTGGTTCTGGTTCCTCCGTGTGTATCCCTTCGTTTCCTCTTCTGACCTTGTATGCCTCCGCCAAAGCGTACGTTTCGATTTTCCTCCAGTTTTGTGCCTTCTTTTTTTCGGTAATTTGTTCATATATATCGCAAAAGTCTTCACTTTCTTACTAATTTCCTTTTAGGATTGTAGCTATATTAGGATTGTAGCTATATACAAATTTGACATGGTAAACAATGTGATGGACTATAAGTAATAATAAGAAGTTAATCAAATTCAATGATAGATTAAATTTTGTGCATCACTTAATGTTCCAGCTATTTAGTAGGTTTGACATTATTTGGATCTAAAAGGATCTTGCAACAGTGTCAAAGTCTACATCATATTTACTATTATAGTTCAATCATGTGAACTTGATAGAACAATATGATTCGTTGCAGTTTTCTGGTAATGTTCTCAAAAAGCATCAGTCTGAAGTACAAGAGACATGGAATTGATATTAAACGTTAGGTAAATATATGAGAAAAATAATATATCATTTAGGTATTGTGATGATATGGTTAGAATTCTTGTGTCCCCTTTTTTTCGTCCTTTCTTTTGCTCTTTACTAAATACTCATAAATTCGCGGAAGAACATTGTTATAATGTTTACATTTTTCTTAAAAAAAAATAAAATCAGACACCGATGAATTTCCCTTCATAACTCTCAATCACTTTATTGAAACCGATTGACTAATTTCTCCGCGTTATTAGTAAAATGGATGCATAATATACTTTCTCTTCTAATAACGTGACAACCACTCATGTTCCAATAGATCAATTTAATCTTGTTCAGCCCAAAAGAATAAAGACTAGGGGCAAGTTCTCATTCTCCATGACTTCACAAATAGAGAAAATATGATTAGAAGCCCGGTACTTGGCGATTAGCGACAATTCCATAACTCATGTTGGGGTCGCATAATCTAGCCTATTTCATGGTCCATGGGAAAATCTTGTCATGTTTCATTCCAGCCAGACTATGCAATCACTTATTTGCTCTTTCACTTGTGAGTTCTCCTAAAAGGTAGGTGTTTCCGAAGATGCTATATTGTCCAGAAATTATTAAATTTATTATACAAATGCCAATTTAGTACTTTTCAATTATATCAATTTAGTCATAAACATTCATCCAATTAGTCCTAAACGTTTTGATGATTTGGCAATGTGGCCTTTTCGGTCAAATATCCAAATAATAAGTTTAGGACTAAATTGATAAATCTTCAAAATGTTTATAATTAAATTAGCACAATTAAAAAGTTTAGGACTATGTAAATTGTCAAAAGGTTTATAATTAAATTGATACATTTAAAAGGTTTAAAACTAAATTGCTCACCGTATAATAGGTTTAGGACTTTTTGGACAATTCTCATGTAGTGATATTATACTACAAAAACTACAAAAAAAAAAAAAAAAAAAAATCTGTGGAAAGAAGCGTGCAATACTGATTGTATACTCCTCAAGGAAGGTCTTCAAATCTTTTCCTCTTGGAGTGGCCTTTGTCCTAACCCGTGCAAGAGTGAAATTTTTTTTGCGAGTGGCGCACCCTCCTTAAGGAATGGTATTCTCTTGGAGTTGGGCTTTCGAGAAGGGAACTTACCGGTTTGGTACCTAGGGGTTCCTATAATCACTTCGAGGATCGGCAAAGCAGACTGTTGTGCCATTGTCAACCGTATCACTGTAAGGGTTCAGTCTTGGACTCACCGTTTCCTCTCTCATGCTGGACTGCTTCAGCTTATCAAATCAGTTTTTCACCCTATACAAGCCTATTGGGCTAGTGTATTTGTTTTACCTATAGCTATGGTGGACCAGATAGAGAAAATCCTCAGACAATTCCTGTGGAAAGGTCCGGAACTGGGTAGGGGTGGTGCTAAGGTTGCTTGGGATAAAGTTTGCCTTCCAAAGGTTGAAGGAGGACTAGGTATCAGGAGGCTCCGAGATTGCAATAAAGCCGCCATGTTGAAGCATATCTAGCTCTTGTTCTCTGACAAAGAAGCACTGTGGTGTAGGTGGGTCCATTCCACTTTCTTAAAGAATAAAAACTTTTGGGTTGCTAGGAAGCCAACCGTGGCTCTTGGGCCTGGAAGAGCTTGTTGAACCTAAGGAATGATTTCCGAATGGCCTTCTCGGAAAATTGGCGATGGCCAAACAACCTCTATTTGGTTTGATAATTGGCACCCTAGGGGGCCCCGAACTCGCTCTTCTCGAGATTCACTTATCTACAACTCAAGGCTCTCTAGGCAAGCCCGTGTTGCCGACCTCTCCTCGGATGCTAGCCAAGCTCTCAAGATGATGCTTGAATCGTGGGGTCATCCTCTCCCGGTCTGTCGGGTGACCCGATCATTTCGCCGGCGAGAAAGCTCTTTGGGCCGGTTCACGGTGGCAACGGCGTGGAACTCCATCGGGAAGAAGAGATCGCGGGTCCATTGGCACTCCTTCATGTGGGACAACGCCATAGTGCCTCACTATCGGCTTAATCTTTGGCTCATTGCCAAGCGCAGACTTCAAATCCAGGCTCTCCTTCCGTCCTATGGTAGAGTTGGAAGTGCTTTTGTGCGTTTTGCAAGAGTATGCCCGACTCTATTGATCACATATTTTTTGATTGTTGTATCACGGTTGGCGTTGCTTTCTTTTGGACTTCCAGATGCAATTTGCCTTGGCGCAACAGAACTTGGAGGGAGAACCTCTGTTGGGCTGCTACCTATTTGATGGGTAAAGATTTCTACAAGTGCATTGCCCGTTTTTCCTTTGGCACGCTTTGTCACATCATTTGGAAAAACAGAGAGACCAGCCCCTGACGGTCCCGGCCATGAAGAACCACCTCTTCAAAGTGGTTCAAGACAAGGCTATCACCTTCAGGAACATCGAAGATAATTTCAGAAACAGAAGGTTGCAGAGAAGTTGGGGCCTAGACCCGATTATTTTCACTGGGGACCCGTAGGTAGTTTGTTCCGACGGTGACCTCTTCCTTGCCTATGGTGTCTTTTGTAGCCGGTTGACCATGCCGTGCTTCTTTTTGGTCTAGGTGTTGTAGTGTTTGTGCCGCGTTTTTGCGGCTTTTTTCATCTCGTCACCCTTCCACTCATTTTGTTCTTGCATTTGGAGTGTAAGTTCTAGTGACGAGATCTTTTGTACCTTTGGCCTTTCCTTAATATATTTCTTACCTTTTACCAAAAAAAAAAAAAAATACTGATTGTATACTGTTGTAATAAGTGAAATGGGTCAGTAAATTTATTGACCCTGCATGCCTCACTCACCTACTGCTGACCCCAAAAACCGTACCCTAATACCAGCCATATACGGTCCAAAAAAGTGGAAATTGACGTATTCTCGAATTCTCCTGATATAGGTCCCCCTTTTCATAGCTACAAAGATGACCATGTTGAGGAGGTGATCGATGCTCTTGCCGTCTCCCGAGATGTTTAGCGGAGCAAGTGTGCGGTGGATCGGGTACGAGCGTCAGCGCAATCCTTACTGGTTACATGCGGTGCAAGGGTTCGTGGTGCGTGCCACAGAGGCATTCATCATTTGGTATGGTCAACGCTACGTAAAATGGATGAGAAAAGGAGGGGTTGGAGCACGATGGCCATCTATGGCCATGCGCCACAATAATTCTCGGACGGCACCGACTTTGATGTTGGGTGTCTAGGGTGCATGGTCTTAAAAAGCCTGTCGTGGCTCTTTTGGAATTGTCATGTTATGCTGTAAAAGCTCTCGGTTGTGTGCTAAATAAGGTTTCCACCAATGGGCCCGCTTAAAATCGTTTCCTCTCCTATCTTTACTTCACTTATAAAGAAATCAGATTCCAATAAATAAATAAATAAATAAATATGTATCTAAAAGTTGGTATAAGCATTGTTTTTGAGGTCTTGAGTAGTTAATATTATAAAAAAAATCAAAAGGCTTGTGACACAAAATTTTAAAAAGTTAAAAGTAATGGGGGCGGATATGACGAAAAAATCTCAAACTATGTCTATTATGCACAAATACCTCAAATTTATACGGATATGATATATATACCATCTATTTTAATTCCATCTAATATATATTTGGCACATTGGTATAAGTTTGATATTTTAATGGTCGTCCATGAATCGTGGATGACCTATCTAATTCTAAAATAAGAGAAATAATTTGATTACTTGAAAGTCATACGAGATTTGAAAGATGAAACTTGGAATGAGTGGGGTAAATTGATAATTCCTCTTTGGAATGGTGCGGGTTCCACAAATACTGTCCAATTACAGCTTCCATGTTAGATGGGGTGTGAATTTCCATTGAGAGAGAGAAAGGCGGTCGTAGCAAGGTGAAGTTCATGTGCATGTTAGATGGAGTGTGACGTTCCATGTTAACGGGAGTGTGACATTTCATCGGTGGTAAAAAAATTTGAAGCATGAACCATGAGTTTATGTACGCGGGACAATACTAGGCATGGGATGATTAGAGGCACAAGAAAGGAAGGGGAAGTTCATTGGATTGTAGTGTGCATATATATAGGGAGATTTACAAGAGGTAAAGACACAGGCTACGTGTCTTCTTTTTAACCCATTCACTCTTTTACATTTGTCTAACATTTTTCTACAAAAAGGTCAGGACAACTCCACGCACTTCAATTACGGCCTGATGACCAGATATTTTTTGTATAATTATCTTAAATTTCTCTAGTAAATGGATCACTTCTTAACAGTTATGCAACTGAGAATGCTAGTCTTCAACCGGGACGACCGCTTCAGCTCATCCTCTCTACCTGGCCACCTTGCCGCCGCCACAGTCGCGACCGCCGGTCACCGTCCCAACCAATAGAAAGATGCGGCCTCGACATTTCCTCGTCCATAGACACCATCCACCACTTCTAAGCCGCCTCGCTCTCTCTGTCAAATAGCCGGCGTCACCTCACCTCCTCCGTCTTGCATGTTTAGAGAAAGTGCGACATTACATTGAAAGGAAGAGAGGGACCGTCGTAGCTAGGTGAAATAAGTCAACAGTGGGAACCGCCATTTTCAGTATGAGTTAGGTATATATTTATGAGACCTTCTTCAACCAACCATTTCATCGACTCTATAAGTATCAAATAAATGGACATGTCGTGCAACAAAAAGTCTGAGAAGATCGCTTTTCCACACGTTGTTTCATACACGCGATTCATGCTAAAAACATTTTATAAGCAAAATAGACTAGATCACGAAACGAGAAATTGATGATGGACTATTCAACATGCACATGGGGACATGTTGATTGCAATCTTGACCGATCAGCTCTCGAATTGGTCGTGACCTGAACCGAGCTAGTCTTATTGTTGCGCGGCCAGGAAGTGGGTTCACTATCCCCTGCACACGAAGCTCTCGTAGCCCCACTCCACCATTTAATTCGTATCGTCATTACTTTCATCGGTGGTTGGAAAATAGTCGGGGCGCAAATTTGGAACAATGAACCGTACGAAGTGGAGAAATTTTCATCCCTCCTGGTCGGGGACGACCCATTATTGGTTTCTAGCGCTCATAATGTTAGTTGGACCCTTCAAGCTAAGACGGATCGGCAAGGTGAGTTGCTAACGATGCTGTTTGATTGCTTCCTCTGAGGTTGGTGCCCTGATGATAAATACAGAAGAACTTCGTGCTCTCCACGGTGGTTTCTCTGGTTTAGGTTTAGTTTGCAAGTGCGGTTCAGAAAGGTATCCAAAGGCTTAACTGTATCATGGGAAAGTCCTCAAAATTTGCTCATTTTGAACTAAATGGTCGCGTCAGTACTGAGTAGTATTTATTGTCAGTGGTCTCGGAATAGAAAGCGAGAAGAAGATGTGACATCCTGAATTTCAGGTTCTGATTTCGATCAAAATAGTTTGGCATTTCATCCACGCGTTTATAGTTCTTTTCCCCGAACTGATCACTCATGGGATAACTAGTCTATCAGGTGAAGCCGTTAAGGGATTTTAACGCATTGAACTTGAGAATTCGATAAGGAAACGACTGCTCAACCCTGCAAATCTGCAAGAGATCATTACGACACAGTAAGATCGATTAGAAGATCGGAGATAGGTCGACTCGACAAAAGTATGTGATTAAGTGTGGGTGATTCCACCTAATTGCACAATTCTTGTCGATCAGCACTAGACCAATTCTTCTGTCGTTTTAGTACCCCGTGTCCGTATTTGAAATCTTAAGATTTCTACGACAACCGAGAGTCGCCACCGTGGCATGTCACCTGCCGTTATGATCGTCTCGACAAATACTTTCATTTCATATATTCAAAAATTGAATTTGGCCAAAAAATATTCCGAAAATGGCCAAAACAAAGATGGTCGTCCACGACCTCCAAAGCCATTCATTGCTTTAGTTCGTTTTCGATGATTCATGTTACAATTTCTAATCAATGAACATTAAAACAATATGAAATTCATTCTCTTAATTCCCATATCAAACCGTTTGCGAGAAAATTCGACAGAAAAACAAGATAAATATCATAACACAGGCTCTAAGACCAATGAGGGATGAAAGATGGCGAAAGAAACAGCTAACATTTTTATTGCGTAATAAATGAATTACCTATGAACATACGTTGAATCACAAGTGAACGATGGATGATACGATTTTACGATGGTCCGAGTACAATCACTAAGCAAGTATCCACGTTCTTCAATGTTAATGCTAACTGTTTTCTTAAAATAGAAATGAAATTGCCTTTTGTTCGTTCTTTTTTTATGGAGTGTGAGAGAAGAAGGAAAAGCATTCTTTTTTGAAACATTCTATTATTAGCAGTTGGCTATCTGCTGAAATCATCCTATATATACTTCATTTAAAATATAATTACTCAGACCCTTCTTAATAACATTACGTCACATCACATTAAGACAAACCGGTGTCTTTATTGCATCTCATCATACACATATCAACAAAATATAATATATATAGATCACTGCGAGAAAATAATGTACACTCTGACAATTTACAATAGGAATATCCGGGTACAAAACTATCTTTCGGACGGGTGAGGAGAGATGGTACGTCGTGGAGTTGTGCAGAGCAGTGAGGTGAGAGACACGTCTATAAATGTTTAGCAAATGCCACCACTCCTTTATCTGGTGAAATCACACTCCGCACAAAGCGATGGTACTTGCGGACTTCTTGATCGCCACCGCCACCGTACTATGCTTCATCTCGCTCTTCAAGAACCTGCTCGCCTTCGCCCGATGGCTGCACGCCACTTTCTGAGGAAGCCGAAGGACTTGCAGGACTACGGCTCGTGGGCCGTTGTCACCGGCACCACCGACGGCATCAGGAAAGCCCTAGTCTTCGAGCTCGCCTCCAAGGGCCTCAACCTTGGGCTCATTGGCTGGAACCCCAGAAAACTCGAAGCCACCTCGAGTGAGCTGAGGGATAGATTCGGCGCAACCACCGAGGTCCATCACATAGTTAGCACTTCATATGCCATTTACGTTAAAAATTCGCGTGAATTCCCGAGTGATGGTATATCCGCGCATGAGATAGTTTGTCCAGGTCAAGACTGGGGTCGCCGACCTCACGAAGCTGAGCGGAGAGGAGATAGCGGCAGCCATTGCGGGAGCCACGGAAGGGATCGATGTTGGGTTGCTCGTCAACAACGCGGGGTCGGCTTATCCGTACCCGAGGTGCTTTCACGAGGTGGATCGAGAGTTGATGGAGAGCATGTTGAGAGTGAACGTCAACGCAGCGTTGTGGGCGACGAAGGGAGTGATCGATGGAATGTTGAAGAGGAAGAGAGGAGCGATCTTGAACAGTGGTTCTGGTTCCTCCGTGTGTATCCCTTCGTTTCCTCTTCTGACCTTGTATGCCTCCACCAAAGCGTACGTTTCGATTTTCCTCCAGTTGTGTGCCTTCTTTTTCCGGTAATTTGTTAATATATATCGCAAAAGTCTTCAATTTCTTGCTAATTTCTTTTAGGATTGTAGCTATATCAGGATTATAGCTATACACAAATTTGACATGGTAAACAATGTGATGGACTATAAGTAGTAATAAGAAGTTAATCAAATTCAACGACGGATAAAAGTTTGTGTATCGCTTAACGTTCCAGCTATTTAGTAGGTTTGACATTATTTGGATCTAAAAGGACCTTGCAATAGTGTTAAAGTCTATATCATATTTATTAATATAGTTCAATCATGTGAACTTGATAGAACAATGTGATTCGTTGCAGTTATTTGGTAATGTTCTCAAAAAGCATCAGTCGAAGTACAAGAGACAAGGGATCGATATTAAGCTTTAGGTAAATATATGAGAAAAATCATATATCATTTAGGTATTGTGATGATATGGTTAGAATTCTTGTGTCCCCTTTCTTTCGTCCTTTCTTTTGCTCTTTACTATACACTCATAAATTCGTGGAAGAACATTGTTATAATGTTTACATTTTTCTTTTAAAAAAAAAAAATCAGACACCAATGAATTTCCCTTCATAACTCTCAATCACTTTATTGAAATTGATTTTCTCCACGTCGTAGTAGAATGGATGCATAAGATACTTTCTCTTCCAATGACGTGACAACCACTCATGTTCCAATAGATCAATTTAATCTTGTTCAATGAGTGATATTCAGCCCAAAAGAATAAAGACTAGGGGCAAGTTCTCATTCTTTATGACTTCACAAATAGAGGGAAGATGATTAGAAGCCCACGTACTTGGCGATTAGCGACAATTCCATAACGCATGTTGGGGGTCATATAATCCAGCCTATTTCGTGGTCCATGGGAAAATCTTGTCATGTTTCATTCCAGCCAGACTATGCAATCACTTATTTGCTCTTTCACTTGTGAGTTCTAAAAAATATGTGTTCCTGAAAGATGCTATATTGTCCATAAAGTATTAAATTTATTATACGAAGGCCAGTTCAGTACATTTCAATTGTTTCAATTTAGTCATAAATATCCATTCAATTAATCCTAAACGTTTTGATGATTTGGTAATGTGGCCCTTTCGATCGATATCCAAAAAATAAGTTTATGACTAAATCGACAAATCTTCAAAAGGTTTATAATTAAATTAGCACAATTAAAAAGTTTAGGACTAAGTAAATCGTCAAAAAATTTATGATTAAATTGATACATTTAAAAGGTTTAAAACTAAATTGCTCACCATATAATAGATTTAAGACTTTTTGGACAATTATCATGGAGTGATATTATACTACAAATGCTAGAAAAAAAAAATTTTCTGTGGAAAGAAGCATGCAATACTGATTGTATACTTTTGTAATAAGTGAAATGGGTCGGTAAATTTATTAACCCTGCATGCCTCACTCACTTACTGCTGACCCCCGAAACCGTACCCTAATACCAGCCACATACGGTCCAAAAAAAGTGGAAATTGACGTATTCTCGAATTCTCCTGATATAGGTCCCCCTTTTTATAGCTACAAAGATGACCATGTTGAGGAGGTGCTCGATGCTCTTGCCGTCTCCCGAGATGTTTAGCGGAGCAAGTGTGCGGTGGATCGCCTACGAGCGTCAGCGCAACCCTTACTGGTTACATGCGGTGCAAGGATTCGTGGTGCGTGCAACAGAGGCATTCATCATTTGGTATGGTCAACGCTACGTAAAATGGATGAAAAAAGGAGGGGTTGGAGCACGATGGCCATCTATGGCCATGCACCACAATAATTCTCTGACGGCACCGCCTTTGATGTTGGGTGTCTAGGGTGCATGGTCTTAAAAAGCCTGTCGTGGCTCTTTTGGAATTGTCATGTTATGCTGTAAAAGCTCTCAGTTGTGTGCTAAATAAGGTTTCCACCAATGGGCCCGCTTAAAATCGTTGTCCTCTCCTATCTTTACTTCACTTATAAAGAAATCAGATTCCAAAAATAAATAAATAAATAAATATGTATCTAAAAGTTGGTATAAGCATTGTTTTTGAGGTCTTGAGTAGTTAATATTATAAAAAATCAAAAGGCTTGTGACACAAACTTTAAAAAAGTTAAAAGTAATGAGGCAGATATGACGAAAAATATCCCAAACTATGTCTATTATGCACAAATACCCCCAATTTATATAGATATGACATATATACCATCTATTTTAGTTCCATCTAATATATATTTGGCACATTACTATAAGTTTGATATTTTAATGATCATCCCTGAATCGTGGACTGACCTATCGATTCTAAATCAAGAGAAATAATTTGATTATTTGAAAGTCATATGAGATTTGAAAAACGGAACTTATAATGAGCGGGATAGATTGATAATTCCTCTTTGGAATGGTGCGGGTTCCACAAATACTGTCCAATTACAGCTTCCATGTTAGATGGAGTGTGACGTTCCATGTTAGAGGGAGTGCGACATTTCATCAGTGGTCGAAAATATTTAAGCATGAACCAAGAGTTTATGTACGCGGGACAATACTAGGCATGGGATGATTAGAAGCACAAGAAAGGAAAGGGAAGTGCATTGGATTGTAGTGTGCATTCCACGTTAAGGGAAGGAATGGTTTTTTTTTTCTTCTACAATGCCCATCAAGCCTATTTATATGGAGATTTACAAGAAGTAAAGACACAGGCTACGTGTCTTCTTTTTTAACCCATTCACTCTTTTACTTTTGTCTAAGATTTCCCTACAAAAAGGTCTGACAACTCCACACACCTCGATTACCGCCTGATGACCAGATATTTTATGTATAATTATCCTAGATTTCTCTAGTAAATGGATCATTTCTTAACAGTTATGCAACTGAGAATGCTAGTCTTCAACCGGGACGACCGCTTCAGCTCATCCTCTCTACCTGGTCACCCTGCCACCGCCACAGTCGCGACTGCCGGTCACCGTCCCAACCAATAGAAAGATGCACCCTCGACGTTTGCTCGTCCATAGTCACCATCCACCACTTCCAAGCCGCCTCGCCCTCTCTGTCAAATAGCCGGCGTCAGCTCGCCTCCTCCGTCAATGGAGGAGACCAGACCGTATCATCGTGGACTCTACATATGCTAATTGAGAATTGTATTTTGTTTGTTAATTGCAGTTTTATGGCAATGTTCTCGAGGAGCATCGGTCTTGAGTACAAGGACCGTGGGGTCGATATTCAATATCGGGTAACTGAATGTTATGTCATTATATATAATATAGATAGATTCTATTGAACCTTTCAGTACATGAATGTAATTAAAATGACCAACCTAGTTATGGTTTCTGCATGTTATCCTAAGCATAGATTGGAAAGGATGAAACTCCGTGGAAATTTACATTAGAATTAATACCAGAGAAAATTCCAAACTTTATCCACTATGACACATATATTCTGAACTTTTTTTATATCACAAAAAATCATAAACTTACACATCGACACACATATACCCTCAACTTTTTCTTTGTCATAAAAAATCTAAACTTAGTATGAATGGAACTAAAATAGAAAGTACATATACATATATTTAAGCTTGAGTCTTTTTAAAAAGTTGGGGTATTTGTATTACAATTGACAAGTATAAAGTTTTTGATGACACAAAAAAAAAAAAAATTTGAAGTACCATGTCACAATGAACATAATTTAAGATTTTTTTACGTATTCATCGTATGTGCTTCTCTCGTTAAGGGTAGGCTACCCTACATAACTATGTATAACAACTGTGCTTGCAAGTTACATTAATGCTACTCATTAGATTATACGTGCATAAGGTCTTGTATGAATCATTAACTCTTAACCACGTGTCAAAAGATTCACTATCTATGTTGAATTAAGTTTATATGCAAGTCGTATATAGCGCAAAAGGAATTGAAACGGATGTATTCTCGAATTCTGGAGGTATATACCCCTTTTCCTAGCAACCAAGATGACTATGTTGATAAGGCGTACGGTGCTCGTACCATTTGTCGAGATGTTCAGTGGAGCGAACACGTAGTAGGTCGGTTACAAGGGTCAGTGCAACCCTTATTGGTCACACGTCGTGCAAGGGTTGGTCATTTTACAAGATCGTTTCACGATCTTGTGAAATGATATGGTTCACGATTCTATGTGTATCTTCCGCTATCGAGTTCATATCCTTCGGACTTGAGAAGGTTAGCACAACCAAATGAAGGGCCGTCATCGCACTTTTTTTCATTTCCAATCAACTAGCTTAATTAAACTTTAATTCAAGCTGCATACACATTGAGAGTTTATGATTATTGTGTAATGAGAGAGAGTTGAATATGAGTTGTGTACTCTTATGAATCATTTAGCTCGATTAATGCACCATCAAACTAGTCAATATGCTTCACATGATATGACATGGAAGTTGATCCATGCTAATAATAAAGGGTTTTTATTCTAGACATTGTGTAAAATATGTAAATCAATGATGAGCCACGGCCAAATGATTGATTGTATCGATAGCACATCAAACAAACAAGGCACTTAAGCTACATATAAACCCTAATTCATATAATTCTCCAATCTTACAATGGATTTTTATTCCATAGGCCATTGGCATAAAAATCCAATCTCCAAAACCGTGTCATCCGGATGACCCATCTGTTTTAGGTTCCTCTATATGTGGCAACCAGAATGGCATCCAAAGCGGCATCAATAGAGAGCAAATCCATGTTTGTCCCTTCACCGGATGAGTACGTGCGAGCCGCAATCAATCACATCGGTTACGAGCCACGGTGTACGCCCTATTGGGCTCACTCACTCCAGTGGTGCTTCGCTCGTTTTGTCCCTAATAGTGTTCTTGACGCATGGCGCCTTTCAATTGGTCTTAAAGGAGAGAGAAAAATATTAATACTTCACCATAAGAGAGTGAAGCTACCAAATTGGGTTGATTCTAATTGATATCATATGTCAAATGTAACTCTTGCACTTTTTAACAGACTTTGATAAGTGTTTTATGAGTACTTGTTAAGTATTTACATTAAAAAGGTTTTATCATTTCCAAAGCATTGATTTTCTTGGGTTATGCATAATTAGTGCATTGAAAATGAAATCTTGTCTTCATTAAATATGATTAACGTTAACAAGAGCCCTCTATAAATAATCAAATAATAAAAAAAAATTGTACTTGATGTCTTTTTAATGTGTGCAATTAATGTTTCTAAAATCCAATCCTTCTTTATCACACGATTTGTTGATAAGACAATCTGTAACATATCTTGGAGACGTAGATATACTCTTGCTTGGAAGGGAGATCAACAGAAATTATATCGAATTGTTTTAACATATGCACATGTTTGAAGTCTCTGGGCATCGATATGCTAAACCAATTTAGCTAATTTCCACAAGGATTGGACGCACTAGCCTCAGATTAATGAGAACGGCCAGCGATTCTCTAGAATTTAACTCCTCCAGATTTTTCTGACCTAATGTTAAAGTTGTACAATAATATATAAAGGAAAAACCATATAATTTTTTTAAAATAATTTATTAAATCCATGCGATAGTTAAAAAGCCGCTCCAACCACAAGACCTTGAAAGACTACATATATTGGAGAATGGACTTCCAAAAGCCACATGAACCGGTTTCACGAGGCAGTTCGGAAAACAATTTTAAGCCGTTTCACGTGCACTGTTTCAGGTTGGGTTTATTATTCTGGAAAGGAGAAATAAATAAAGATTATTGTAGCTTTTACTACATGACTTGACAACAGAAATAAAGTTTTCGTTAACAAGAATCCCTGTACAGTGTACACTAATTGAGCTAATTAGAGACAGAATAATACTTTTCAAGACGCTTTGTCAAATGAAGAAGTACACAATTTAGGAAGGCTAATTACACTAAGAGTAGTTACTTTTTATAATAATAATTTGAGAAAGCGAATATATATATTCATCAACTTGAAGATGAATAAGACCGTTTGTGCGAAAGTTTTTGATAAAAAAAATTCAAAATGTATTTAAGGAAACTTAACAAGTAATTTAAAGGCACTTTTCAAGTTCTACCCAAAGCAGCATATGTTTTAGCGTTTGGCTGAGTAATTTTATAGATTTATATGTCGCAAACTTCGGGATTTTTCTTTTTCAACAGAAGTTGTAATTAAAAAGATAGTTGCCGAGATCTTCTCTGGATTCTCAAATCGAATGGCGAAACAGTCGGTTGGTAAAGATATTCTCTCGGTCTCAAAGATTATCAATTTGTGTCGGTAGTGTCATTTTCATTTTGGCCTTTTTATAAGTGGTCCAAACCATTATACACATAATGTAGCTTTTCTCTTGCCCCTCGGATTCACGAGATGGCCTAATCTTGGCAAATCAATATCCGAAGGGCAGATAATTTATTCGTTTAGATCCATATGAAGCGAAGTAAAAAAAAACAATCTTCTCGGGAAACAAAGAAAGATCATACCGACTTGGATAGCCTTCATCTATAAAACTTAAGCCGTCTTGGTGTCTCAAGTTCTTATCCAACACACGCACGCGCAAAGCAATGGAACTTGAAGACTTCATGATCACAGCGGCCGCCCTGTTAGGGTTCATCCCGCTCTTCGAGAACCTGCTCGTCTTCATACGATGGCTTCATGCCACATTCCTTAGGAAGCCGAAGAACTTGTGCGAGTACGGCTCATGGGCTGTCGTCACCGGCCCCACCGATGGCATCGGGAAAGCCCTCGCCTTCGAGCTCGCGTCCAAAGGCCTCAACCTCGTGCTTTTGGGCCGAAACCTTAATAAGCTTGAAGCCATCACGAGTGAGTTCAGGTGGACATATGCAAACGAGATCCAGGTCAGTGCTTATTAAACTAAGAATGTGATGTAACAAACATAGTTCCTACCTACTTTAACAAAGTGATTGCATGCCATGCCTAATAAGGGAATTTACAATGGATAAGATTCTTTCACCTGGTCAAGACCGTAGTCGCCGACTTAGCAAAGCTGAGTGGAGAGGAAATAGAGGCGGTGATCGTGGAGGCGACCGAAGGGCTTGATGTTGGGGCGGTGGTGAATAATGCCGGAGTGGCTTACGGTCCTCCATAGGCGAAGTACTTTCACGAAGTGGATGATGAATCGATGGAGTGCATACTGAGAGTGAATGTGAACGCGGGGGTGTGGGTAACGAAGGGAGTGATCCATGGAATGTTGAAGAGGAAGGGAGGAGCGATTGTGAATATTGCATCTGGTTCCACCGTGTACGTCTCTTCGTTTCCTCTTCAAACCTTGTATGCCTCGACCAACGCGTAAGTTCCATATTCCAAAGTCGTATGTATCTTCTTTCACCACATAACATGTACTAACATCCATTGTATTTGTTAATTCGAATATTGGGGAAAGTATAAAAAATCTTTTAGGAATATGTTAACGAGTGCAATTAGCAACTAATTAAGGAATCATTACTGATATTATAGTCTTCTTCTTATTTTCCATGAACTCAGAGATCGTTATTCAGTGCCAGGTGAGTGCGTTATATATTCTCATACAATGCATAGATAGATGTCATACTTTTTCAGTGCATGAACGTGGGTGAGTGATCAACCTTTAACCTCTGTTCTGTTTATGTATATGGTGTGATGGTTCGACAGTTGTTTTCATTTCAACTTTAGATGAAATCATAGTAGAAAAATCAGCCTAAACGTGAGGAGAACCATCCATCCATGTGTTTACATGTAATAATCACTCATTCATAAACTAGCTTAAAACTTTAATATTCGGATTGAATAAGTGGATAAGTCGTATCAATACAAAAGGAACCTCATGCATGATTAAGGAAAGCGTACGTATGCATTAATCAGAGAAAACATATTTTGCATCTTGTGATATTCTTTCGCCTGGAATGGCCCCACGAGACGAAATACATATAATTGAATGTTATCTTCGAATTTAATTGAATTGAATTCTGTGGCAATTCGGACAGGTATTGGAATGTGTAAAGAAGAACTAGAACTGATTACTCTATAGTAAATGTAGGTACAGTGTTGACACCTAATATTTTAGAAAATAATAAATAAAATAAAACATTTGGTTTTGAAAATCTTTGTTGTTGAAAATATATCCTCATTTCAAAATTCAAAAAAATTAGTTGTTGTGCGATTTTGGAGCTATTTCTTTGTTAAGTGGTTGAGTGAATATCTCACTTGCAAAAACAACTTTGAGTTTTCCTCTATAAATAAAGGATGCGAGGCTTCGAAACTGAGGGTGCGCTTTTGACTGGTTTTTCGAAACATTCAGAGAAAGGAAATGGAGTTTCTGTGGGAGAAGAGTCAACAAAGTTTTTTTTTTTTTACTTCTGCTGAAAAGCATAAGACAGGAGTGCAGAGAGAGGATAGAGAGAGAAGACCGGTTAATGACGTGAGCGAGAGAGAGAAAAAGAAAAAAGGAGAGAGGGACTGTTCATCTTCCACACGGACTCTCTCTGTCCGAGTGCTGTGCCGGCCACCGCACCAGCATCTCTTCCGCCAACCCATCGCTGTTCATCCGTGAAGCCTCACGCCTAAGGCCGCCGCTCGTTCTGCCCGGACACCGGAGCTCCGCCTAAGCATCCCTACCATCACCGCTCGTCACCCTCGACGACCGCGCCTCTGTAATCATCACCGCCGCTCGACCCCCTAGCGATACCAGCAGCTGCCGGCCCAATCGTCCCTGATGCCCAATTCCCCTGCAGCGGCTCGGACCCTCACGACACCTGTAGACCTCTGTTTCGCCTGACGAAGCTGCTGCTGTGCCCATCCGAGTCTCACTCGAACAACCACCTGAGCTACTTCAACCACTCCAGATTCAATCGCCGGTAGCCCGATGCCCCTGCCTGCGACATTGCTACTGCTTTGCTCCGCCTGCCTCTGCTCTGTCTCGCCGGAGTCAAACTCGAGTCAGATCTGTAACTCTCCGCCCGCGATACCCCTGCTTCGTTGTGCCTCCGCCTGAGCATCGTTGCTACTCTGTCCGAGACTGATCTGACCACCGTGACCTCCGACCAGCGACTCGACACCACTGGAGCTCATACCGCTATTCTGCTTGCCTCTGCCCGACGCTCTGCCGCTGCCGCGCTGCTGTCCCCACCAGGACCCATCACCCTCGGTGAACCACCATCGCAGGCAACCACTTGTGCTGGCGCCACCCCTCGAGAAAGCCATACCTCGGAATAGGTAAATTTTTAAATTATATTCAGTCCAAATATTCAATATCATTGTTTTTTATTCTAACTTGATTTGTTCTAATTTATTTTTATCATTATCTGATTTGGAAATTCGTCATATTAAGTCATGATAATCAAAAATATTGAGCCGCGAGACGTCGGGTTAGATTTTTGATTATTTCGACTTTTCATGGCAAATTCATGAATTGCTTTGCATCATTGATTCACATTAAGATAATATGTCATTGATTCATGTTGGTAGATTATCAATAGGACGTATATTTTGATGCATCATCATTATTTGCACATCACATATCATATTATATGTCATATCTAGGATTTAGGTATTTAGGTCCATACACATTTCATGTTCAAAAAAACGCATTTTAATTTTTAAGATTCATATAGAATTAGGATATTTTTCCTTTAATAAAACCAAAACAAAAAAGAACAAAAAATTTTATTCAGGTTATATAGATTTCATAATATGCACATCACATGTTGCGCTTTAGTTAGTGGGTCATAGGTTAATGTTTTAATATTCCCGTCGTGCAATTTTTTTAATAAAAAGGCCAAAGATTAGTATTGCATCATTATGTTGTTTTTTTAATAAGAATTATTAAGTCATTTACCTGGTTAGTTAATAGGTTAGTTCATAATTAATCCCATTTTATGTCATCATTGTTTAGTGTAGGTTGCATATATGTATTAAAAAAGAATCATTAAAAAATCATAAAAAGAACATGAATATAGAATTACCATGTCAGCCATCACATATCATGTAGTACATGCATATTTAGGATTATGTAAATTAGATTGCACACATATTGTAATGATTCAAATTATGTCATATGGACTGCATCTCACATGTCATTAAAGTAAAACTCATGCATATCAAATTTAAATTTAAATTGCATATAATTAACATTTTTTAAAGAAAAAGAAAAATTAGGTGTCATGTCACTTAGAAATCATGTTTAGGGCATGCATTTTTATTAGCATTTTTGTAAGTTTTTCTTTAGGGAGTGGACCTTAATGAAGTTGTAGTTTATAATTTTCTTACAATTTATCACTTCGGTTGATTGAATGTTATTTTATTGATTGTGCACCGGCATGACCACCCTTTGCATGTTAGTAGTTTAGGTTAAAATTAATTAAGACTGCGTGCAAAATATTTTTGAAATTAAAATGAAAATGTACCGAAAGAGCATTAGATTAATCTAGCGTAACCATGTCCCCAGACTTATTGAATCTCTGGTTCGCAAAAGTAAAGTATTCTCACATACTTTACTTGGGTTTCTAATCAACCCTAATTGGTTAGTGGCGGCTCCAAATTAAATATAATTGCATGTTTAAATGGATTAATTTTTTAGTATCAAGTCGCGATTGGTAGGGCTTGGGAGGGTCCGTGCCAAGTCTTCGGACTTAATAATCCATTAGCCATTTCTTTGAATAATTCACCTTCAAAAAATTTTGGTCGTGACAGCTTTGCGACTCCACTGGAGATTAGTTAAAACTCATAGTGGACATAGGCCTGTTTCTTTTTTAAAAAATATTTTGTTTGGTAGCATGGAAACGAGGTACGCTCCTAACATGAGGTGTTAAATGTTATTGCAGATGGGAGGTATAAGGGGAGTAGTGCTTGCTGACTCTTTGTTTTGTAGGAAGGTGTTGAGATTGAATGTTTTTCTTATCATTAAAGTGTTGCTTGCATTATAAATTGTTGTGCATGATTTTCAAATTGTTTTAGCACTACACATTGCACACACAACCTGCCGTTGGACCTGGACCGCATTGAAGGATTCTAGGATGGTGTTGAGAAATGAACCAACCTTGAATGCGAGACCACGATGTAGAGGTTGCCTTTCTCAACCTCGAAAATTTTTCTTGGTGTCAAAATGTTTATCCCTGTCCGCGAAACTGCGTAATCATGGGATTTCCTTTTGACTAAGCTAGAGCTAAGAGGACCTGGCATTTGTACGCAAGACTGCGACTAGTCGGTCCATCCTCTTGGCTCTAACTTGCTAAGCCTTGTAGTTTAGGTGTTAAGCCTCACATCTCATGCGCCTGTCTGTGTGGTTTCCATTTTTCTTTGTGAAGTGAGTATTCTTACCTTATATTATGCAATCTATTTACTTTATCGCACTTTCTTTTGGTCCATGACAAAAGGTCGATCGTGGGTTTTAATCTATATACAATGGGGAGATCCGACATTCAATTCATTCCAACTCCCAAGATTGAGCTCAAAGGGTGGTGGAATAAATTAAGTAAAGAGGGTCAAGATTACGTGGAGTCGGTACTGGGACGGCTCATCCCCCTTTTGGATATTGGAGTCCATAGTGGTGTTTTGCAAGCTATATCACACTTTTGGTGTCCCGAGACGGCTACATTTATTTTTGGTAAGAATGAGCTAACTTTAACACTGGAAGAGTATAGCGTTATCATATGAATGCCCCTTGAGACTGAACTTGTTAGGCGATCTCTTGGTATGGAACCCACATCAATTTTATCTCAATTTCTAAGAATTAAAACTAATGAGGTTAAGAAAGTCTTGAAGACTAATTGTGACGCATGCCCATTCTCCTTTTTGGCTGATCATTTTTTAAATCAATCTTCGATGCGCCAAAAGGGTAGGATATTCATCTTAGCATTCTTTGGATTTATAATCTTTCCTCATCGAAAAAATGCTATTAATCCTTCGATTGCATGGGTGGTCAGACAAGTGTGTGCTGGCATGAACTTTATAAACATGATCTTAGCTAAGACATTTTTATCCCTCAACTGTTTTAAACAAAATGGAGGAAAAATCATGAATGTCTCTCCTGAACTTTTACAAATTTGGTTTCTTTCTCACGTGAAGGAGTTTGGTCATTTCATGCGTCGAGGTGAAATTGATGATTCTAATCACCCAATAAAGAGATTTTCAATCTTAGAGAAAAAGTATATCGGAAAATCATTTTCCAATTGGGTGACTTTTCTTAAAGATCCAGATCTCAAGGGCTTCCTATGGTATGCTAAATGGTTCCATGTTAACGTGGCTTGTTTCTCTCACAAGACAAATAATCCAGTTCCACTGATGGGAATTACTGGTGCGACATCTTACTATCCTTATTGAGTGGCTCGCTAGTATCGAGTGCTCCAAGATATCCCACCTCCTCTCCGAGTGGATCTGTTTCAAGCCCGCTTCGTGCGCAAGGATCGCAAATACCTCGATGAGATCGAACGCCTTGAAAATGCATGGAAAGAATGCCATCCGGAAAAGATAGTGGTGCCTAGAAGATTGAAAGGAAAAGAGAGGGTTTTTCATGCCTCGGATTATTATATCCAACATCACGAGATCCCTCAAGCTCTACTTCCCGTGATACCTGAAGTGACCATGAAGTCCACTCGTAAAGCACAAATTGAACGTCTTGAAGAAACGGTGGAAAGGAAGGAGGCTCGTATCTCTGAGTTGGTTCGACAGAACAAGAAGCTTCGAAAGACTGTGATCTCTCAATTGTATATGGAAAAGAGTCACTAGATTTAGGAGTTTAATTCTGGCTTTAGGGTGTTATTTCAATTTCTTATATTGATGTTTTAGGAATTTAATTTCCTAAGGAGTTATTTTAACGTTTTAAGTTGATGTCTTTGGAATTTGATTTCACTTAATAAAATAAACAATTGACCATTGTCATGGACCAATCTCATTTTTTATAATGCTTACTGTATTTTTTTACATTGACAGGTAACAACACGGCTCACCCAAGATCGCCAATCCGTACTCGTTCTAGAGCAACAATGGCTGATAACACCGAACAAATGCGTGTTGCTGAACAAACTCGTGTCGCTGCCCTCGAATCGGCAATGAAGCAAGTCCCGAATGTTCTTGAGCAGCTCTCTAAACAAATCGATTCTCTCTAAGCAAACACTGCCCCACCAGCTCCGCAAGTTGAAGTGGTGTTACCACAACATGCTCCCATGGCTGATCAGAGAGATAAGGCAAGAATACGTCCGCAGTTGGGCCATCAACCTCTGATGATGCCTCCAGGGTTAAAATTACTAGCGCGCCTCAAATTGTTGTTGATGATGAAGTACAAGCGGTACATTCGGCTATACCGAAAATTGAGCAAGAAAAACGCTTGACAAAAATCAAGGAGAAACTTAAGCAAATGTAGGGTTCATTTAGCCAAGGCCCAACTGATCTGTCCCATTATGCAAAGGTCAAGATACCAAAGAAGTTCAAAATGCCAGACTTTGAAAGTATGATGGCACCTCTTGCCCAAAGATCCATCTATAGACTTATGTGGTCAGGATGACCCAATATGTTGATAACATACCCTTGATGATTCAACAATTTCAAGCAAGCCTGACAGGACCGACGCTACAATGGTACATTATGAAGAAAATTAATCTTCTAGAGACTTGGGAGGATTTGACGGATGCCTTCTTTAAGCAATATAAGTATAATATTGATGTCACTCCATCTCGAGAAGATTTACTTCGCACCGAGAAGAAGAGGACGAAATCTTTCAAGGCATATGTCACGAGATGGAGGACCGTAGCTGCTCAAATTACTCTGGAGCCGATAGAAAAGGAGCTGATGGATTTGTTCATGAAGACATTCCCGTCTGAGTATCGAAATCGGATGCTAGGATCAACTGCCGAGTCGTTCAATAAGCTAATCCCTGTTGGCGAGCGAATTGAAGTAGCATTGCGTGATGGATGGGCGTCTGATCAAACCAGCTCATATAGGAGAATCTCAACCAAGAAGGATAAGGAATCTGTAGCGGAGGTCAATGCAGCTTATGTTCAACCACCTTGCCCTACCCCTAACACCCAATAGGGAGGAGCACGACCATTCTTTGGTCAGCAGAAAAACTCTTCCAGGCGTCAATTTAAGCCACTTCCTAAGCCCTTGTCCAAGATCTTGCCGACCCTTCAGAAGAAAGGATTACTCGCTAAGGAACCTAAGCGATCTATCCCGAGCGTTTCTCCAACTATGATCCGTCCAAGACATGCTTACCATATGGGGGAAGTAGGGCATTTTGTTGATGATTGCTATACACTGCGACATAAAATCCAAAATCTTTTGGATGCCAAGGTGGTCTCATTCTGCGATGCATAGCCGAACATCCAGAATAACCCACTTCCTGACCACCCAGAAGCTGTGAATGTCATTTTCAGTTTTGATGCCGGTAGAAAGAAGAGCTTGAAAGTGCATGTAGACGATGTTTATAATGACTTAGTTCGAGCTGGATATTATTCAGATGCAGAAGAGCCCACCATGTTTCAGAAGATGCAAAGAGTTAAGACAATGTCCAAGAAGGGGATGATTGTTTACGCAAATCATACCAACATAGTTTCGACTATCACTCCAATCATTATTGATTTGGAGGATGAGTTTTCTGACTTTGAGGATGAGTTTACTTGCTTGAATATTGAAGCTAACGATACCCTAGCTCTTGACATGCCACCGTTGGAAGATGCGTCGGATGAAGACGGATTAATCATTAACGATGTGCCACCATCAGATGATGAAGAATTGATTCTTGATGTTACGCAACCCTATGCCTACACGAATGATAAGGCGGTACCATGGTGTTATGATGTGGAGATAGATGTGGTTACTCGATCGGGACGCACTTACGCTCAGACCAACTCACAACCTGTCAAGCCAGTCACTGATAAGGAGGCTAAAGAATTCTTAGCTGTAATTAAGGCAAGTGAGTATAACGTAGTGGACCAACTTCGTAAAATGCCAGCACAAGTCTCCATATTAGAGTTGCTTTTGACATTGGAAAAACATCAAAAGTCCTTGATGAAAGTCCTTAACGAAGTACATGTCCTAAAGTCCATTGAACCTGAGAAGTTGGAGGAATTTGTGGGGGCCATTTTGTTAAACGACCAGATTGCTTTCTCAGATGATGAAATCTCAGATGAAGGATGAGGACACGGCAAAGCCCTTTATATCTTAGCCAAGTGTCGAAATACCTTGGTGACCCGTGTACTCATTGATAATGGATCGGCTTTAAACATATGCCCTTTAGCAACTCTAAAGCGTCTTGAGTATGATCTGGGGAAAACTCGCGTGGCTAAAACCTCTGTTCGAGCATTTGACTGAACCAAAAAAGAAGCAGTTGGGGAAGTTGATTTAGACTTGCAAATAGGGCCAGTGCTATTTAATGCAGTTTTTCAGGTCCTGGACATACCTACAGCATTCAACTTTTTGTTAGGTCGTCCATGGATTCATGCAGCAGGGGCAATTTCTTCAAGTCTTCACCAGAAAGTGAAGTTTGTGACAAAAGGGAAGCTTATTACAGTCCGAGGAGAGGATGAGTTCAAGATTTATCACGAGATGACTATCCCTTCTATTGAACCAGATTATAAAGAAGAATCCAGTTTTCAAGCATTTGAGTTGGTTTCGACCATTCACGTTTCTCAAGGCACTACCCTACCCACTCCAAAATTATCAAGGTCGGTGATCATGGTAGGCAAGATCATGGTCGAGAGTGGCTTTGCCCCAAGTAATGGTTTAGGCCGACATGGTCAGGGCAGTCGCCAACCGATTGAGGTCGGGCAGATTTTATATACGACTGGATTGGGCTATCATGGTAGAGGTGGACGATCCTGTAGAGGAAGAGGACGAGGACGAATTGGTTTCACTATACCCCATATTAGGTCCATATTCCCTAGGCCTGCGAAGATGATGCATGAAGAAGAAAGGGCGATCGATACCCATGTTCAATACTCCAAGCCTCCAGGTGCTGACATTGATGTGTATAATGTTGTTCCTGTCGGATGGGGAGAGGTAAACAAGCCGGTTGCAGACACCATTCGATCCACTGGAAAAGACGACGCACTCGAAGGAATGACTGAATTGTTCGAAGAGAATTTAGTGTTTGCCATCATTGAAGCTCGAGAGTAGGAGAATTTTAATTATTTGCACACTCCTTTGTGCAGGAGTCTTTATTGCTTTCCGTATTTGCATGTTAGGATTTTCATTTCTAGGATTTCTCTCATTTCAATAATGTAATTTGCTTTTCATCCAATAAAATACATGGAGATTTTCATGTTTTAAGGGCATGTTAAAGTACATCAAACTAGCCCTGTGATGAAATCCTACCAAAAGAAAACGACAATGAGCTAATTTTGAAGGCTGGGCTTCTTCATGTTCCCTTCAAAAAAAAAATTATTTTTTATTTTTAATTATTATTATTATTATTATTATTATTATTATTATTATTATTATTATTATTATTATTATTATTATTATTATTATTATTTTAATAAAATAATTTTCCAGCATGCATCTAACTTACCCTGTTTGTTTCTTTTAATTATCTATTTTATGTTTCAAGTGCAACCCTTTGCACATTTGCTTTAATGAAGATGAAGTGTTAAGTCCAAGTTATGAGGAGCAAGATGATTCAATGGATATTCAACGTAGTTGGGAGCAACAAGAAAATTCGAAGCCAATCACCGCTGGACAGACTGTCACCATAAATCTTAGTGACACAGAAGGCACCAAGGAAGTCAAAATTGGGGCAGACTTGACCAAATCCGAAGCTCAACGCTTGACCCAGTTGTTGAAGGAATACCATAATGTCTTCGCCTAGTCTTATGCTGATATGCCAGGTCTAGATCCATCCATTGTTGAACATTGTCTCCCAACTAATCCCGACGTACCTCCCAAGAAGCAAAAATTACGGAGAATTAAGCCAGAACTTTCCAAGAAAATAGAGGAAGAAGTCATGAAACTCCTTGACGTGAAATTCATCGAGGTATCACAATATCCCGAGTGGATAGCAAACATTGTGCCAGTGCTGAAAAAAGATGGTCGCATTAGAGTCTGCGTCAACTATAGAGACTTGAACAAAGCCAGCCCCAAAGATGATTTTCCGCTGCCTCATATTGATGTTCTCGTGGATAGTACTGCTGGCTTTGAGCTCTTTTCTTTAATGGATGGATTTTCAAGATATAACCAAATCAGGATGAATGAAAAAGACAAAGAGAAAACGGCATTCATCACCCCATGGGGAACTTTTTGCTATAGGGTCATGCCTTTTGGCCTTAAGAATGCCGGGGCAACATATCAACGGACCATGGTAACACTTTTCCATGATATGATCCACAAAGAGATGAAAATATATGTTGATGATATGATTGCCAAAACCCGACAAGGAGAAGATCACGTTAAAACTCTAAAGAAGTTATTTTAACAATTTCGTGAGTTTAAGTTACGTCTTAATCCAGCAAAGTGTGTGTTTGGAGCAACTTCTGGCAAACTATTAGGTTTCATAGTCAGTGGTAGGGGCATCGAGATTGATCCCTCAAAAGCCAAAGCAATTTCTGATTTGCGCCCTCCAACCATGGTGAAAGAAGTCTGAAGCCTTTTAGGGAGATTGAATTATATAGCTTGATTCATCTCCCAACTCTCTGAAACTGCCAGGCCTTTCTTCAAGCTTCTTAAAAAGAATGCCCAAGTTAAATGGGATGATGAATGCCAGGAAGCATTTGAAGAGTTGAAGCGATACTTGATGAATCCGCCAATACTCGTTCCTCCTACACCAGGGCAACCTTTGATTCTCTATCTCACAATTAATAGAGAGTCGTTGGGAGCAATGCTGGCTCAAAAAAGATCGACAGATAGGAAGGAATGTGCCATTTACTACTTAAGCAAGAAGTTCTCAACAACAGAAATGAACTACTCTAATGTTGAGAAGTCGTGTGCCGCTTTAGTATGGGTTTTACACAGATTGCGGCAATACACTTTGCATTACCAGACATTTCTAGTCTGTGAGAATGACCCCATCAAGTACTTGTTAGAACAACTGGCTTTGGTGGGGAAATTAGCGAAATGACAAATCCTGATTTCCGAGTTTGACGTGCAAAGTGTACCACAAAGATCAGTTAAAGGTCGAGTAATTGCGGACATGTTAGCAAGCGGCACTATGAGGATGCAGGATGAAGACGAATATGATTCCTTGGATGATCACATTTTGACAATGGAAAAGGAGTCGTGGACCATGTTCTTCGACGGCGCAGTTAACTTATCCGGGTTTGGTACTGGTGCAGTTTTAATTTATCCCGATGGTTAACACTATCCTGTAGCTGCAAAGTTGGTATTTCCTCGCACCAACAACATAGCTGAATATGAAGCGTACATTCTCGGCCTGCAGGCGGCCATTGAAATGGAGGTTAGCAAGTTAAAGGTGTTCGGTGATTCCACAATTATTAACCTTCAGACTGTTGGAAAATGGAGGACTAGAGATGCCAAACTAGTCCCTTACCATGATTATCTAGAAGACCTTATAAAGGAGTTTGACGAAATATCATTCGAGTATTTGTTAAGGTCTCATAATCAGTTTGCAGATGCACTTGCAACTTTGTTGTCTATGCTCACAGTTACGAAATGATTAAAAATTGAACCTTTAAAGATTGAAGTGCTTGCGAAGCCAGCCTATTGCATGGTAGTGACAGAAGAACCGGACAAAAAACTATGGTACCATGACATCATGACCCATTCAAAGGCGAGAGTTCCCAGAAGGTAGTAATCCAGCTCATTGAAAGCATCTTATGAAACTCGCCTCCAAGTTCTTTATTAGTGGGGATATATCATACAAACGGTCCTTCGACTCTGTCCTACTTAGATGTGTCAATGCTAAGGAAGCCACTCAGTTGATGGAGGAAATACATGAAGGAGTGTGTGGTCCTCACATAAGCGGCCACATGTTAGTAAAGAAAATTATGAGGTTAGGTTACTTCTGGCTGACCTTGGAAAGTGATTGCATTCAACATGTCCGGAGTTGCCACCGTTGTCAGATTTATGGAGACAAGATAAATGTTCCTCCAAATGAGCTGCATCAATTGTCGAAACCATGGCCTTTTTCAATGTGGGGGATCGATGTAATCGGTCCAATTAACCCAAAAGCCTCGAATGGTCATTGTTTCATCCTTTGTCGCCATCGATTATTTCACAAAATGGATAGAGGCAGCGTCATATGCAGTTGTCACTGCAAAGAATGTCGTGAAGTTTGTGCGACGTGATATTATTGCCCATTATAGCGTGCCTGAAGCTATCATCACAAACAACGGGACGAACCTAAACAACAAGCTTGTCAATGATTTGTTCAAGAAGTTTAAAATTCGTCATTTGAATTCATCGCCTTATCACCCCCAGATGAATGGTACTATTGAAGCAGCGAATAAGAACATCAAGAAAATTCTGGCAAAGACGGCTGATAAATATCATGACTGGCATGAAAGGCTTCCTTACGCTCTGATGGCGTATAGGACTTCAATTTGCACCTCTACTGGGGCAACTCCTTTTTCTCTGGTGTACGTCATGGAAGTAGTCCTGCCAGTTGAAGTATAAATCCCTTCTCTAAGAGTATTATCTCAATCTAAGTTGATGGAAGCTGAATTGGCACAACAGAGGTATGACCAACTCAATTTGATTGATGAAAAACGATTGAATGCCGTATGTCATGGTCAGTGTTATCAATAGCGGGTGGCCAAGTCTTTCAATCGGAAGGTTCGCCCAAGGCATTCCAAGGTCCATGATTTGGTGCTACGCAAGATGCTACCAATTAACCTTGACCCTCGTGGCAAGTTCAATCCAAATTACCGTGGGCCATACATCGTGAAGAAAGTACTTCCTGGAGGTGCTTTAATCTTAGCAGAAATGGATGGGC
The DNA here is from genome assembly GCA_016097605.1 of Eucalyptus guilfoylei. Classification (NCBI taxonomy): domain Eukaryota; kingdom Viridiplantae; phylum Streptophyta; class Magnoliopsida; order Myrtales; family Myrtaceae; genus Eucalyptus; species Eucalyptus guilfoylei. The sequence goes on from CM027867.1 coordinate 54,944,151, forward strand.
GTGAATTCATGAATCCTGTAAACTCTAATGCTGTAAAGAAATACTATCCATGAATAAAAAAGGCTCGTAAAAGCCTTTCCGTCGCTCAAAGTTGATCAAATCTCTAGTGTATAATGATGCATGTTTTATTTTTGCAGGGGCAAAGAACGGATGTGAACGACAGTGTCTTCTATCTTTGTAAGGAACCTCTATGTACTCCCTTACAAAGATGGGGCAAGACATGGACACCTAATAGTTTTGACTTTATGATCCGAGGTGCAGGAATAGAGCATGGCCTCTTTATCATTATAGAATGCTTTCACATGATATTGTGCAATTCACCAATTCCACTTGAAACTTATCAAAATGGATAATTCAGTGAAGGATGTCGAGTTACTTGAACATGCTAAATGAGGCGTGAAAGGCAAGCCTTATCCCATACACAGTCCCTTGTCTATACATTGTGAGGTGAGTATGGAAGCAATTTGTGTTTCAAGGTGAAGAGTTTTCTTGCAAAAAGTACGACAACTAAAATGACAAGGGGCAGTTCATTTCTCTACTAGTGAACCCTTGTTTAACCCTTCTTTGAGCCTAAATACTTCAAGAATTTCTTTCATACTACCCCTATCAAGGACCACCCCACATCGGGGCAAATGGAGGTAAGTCGACGTTGGAGGAGAAGAAAATGAATAGAAATTTTCTTACTCATACTTGCATCAATTTTCAAGTTGTGCTATTACTTAGAATTCATGTGGTAATTTAAGTGCCTTAGGATGACGAAGAACATTTCTTTCTCTATCCTACGTACTTATATCCTTTGCATAGCCCATTTGAGCCTGCAATTTTCATTTCTTTTAAACCCAGTTGATGACCATCCCCCACACTGGGGCAAGATAAGAGATAGATGAAGACCCTTGAAAGTTCGAGTGTCATTTAAAGTATAATTCCTTGACGCATGCACTGTGCGCAAGAATTAAAATCAAAATAGAACTAGGGGGCATGAAAAAGCAGTGTGCCTAGTAAAAGCAAGGCCAATGCCCGTGAAAAGAAGAGAGAAATGACTGATGAATTGGGGGGCATAAAAAAACGGTGTGCCTGATAAAAGCATGGCCGATGCCCATCATCAAAGAAAATGACTTTGAAAAAATGTTGAGAAAAGATCCCTAGTGGAATAATCATTGGCGTCAAGTGATAAACTCTCGAGCCAATAAGGAAGTCTGTCAAGAAAACAATCCGTGGCAAAAAAAACTGATGGCAATGCCAAGATAATCATCAACTCTCACCCTTTTACACACATTTTGAGCCTAATGATCCTTTCGTTTCTCAACCCATGAACCAAGCCTACGTTACGTCCTTTGCAAAGTCTCTTCAGATTAGGGCACTTGAATTAACATAGGAATTCATATGTTTATAAGCATCGCTCGAAGAAGTGCGAGCAAGATTATTTCTTTCTCATTTTGCAGGGTTCTTGACTTGTAAACCCGGAGATGATTACAGAATTGTTCTTTCAATTGCCTTGACTCAAAGAGTCCCTTTGTTAAGCCATTGACTAAGCCCACATTACAATCCTTGTCAAAGACCTCTCAGATTGGTAAGGTCGTACCGCTTGCAAGAAAATTCGAACTCTTGTCGACAAGATGATAAGATTGAGTGATATATTCCCACGTCAATGGTCAGGACAAATAACCCCTCCTAAATGAGAGCGAGTAAAAAGCCTTTTTACACTAAAAGTGTCTCATTTAGCATGTTCAAGAGATTCACGCTATAAGTGAAAATTGTCTTAATGATAATTTTTCCCGGTGGAAGTTTGATAAAGCCATCATTGAATTAAAAAAATGAAATGAATTTTTCCTCAAAAGGATTTGTCTTTGAAGCCCCGAGTTTATTCAGTCATCTTTGAATACTTGATGAGAATTCCAAGTACCCATTTATAAAATGTTTTCAAATGTCTAGTGTGAATTCCAGATATTTGAACCTTTAAACACTTGATATGACTTCCAAGTGTTTGTCTTTTCAAACATCTGATGTGATTTCCAGATGTTTAGTAAATGTTTTCAAATTTCTGACATAAGAATCAGATTTTTGAAATTTCAAGTACTTGATGCAATTTCCAGGTGCTTGGAATCTGATGAGAGTTCCAGATCCTCGAAGACTTTGAGCCTTTCAATTATCAGAAGAGAGTTCCTGATGTTTGTTAGGTCTCATAAGAATCATTTCACACCTAATAACACTCTTCTAAATCCCCAAACAAGTAAGACAGGTACGTGTTCTTCTTTGCATTCGCATTGGGCATAGACACATTGAGATCTATGTTCCTGACCAAATCATTGCATTTACATGGCATTCTTTATTGCATGACCTTGCATTTCAAAAGGGATTAAATTTATTTGAGTCCATTTCTTAAAAAAAAAAAAAAGTCATTACAATTAACATTTGCATATTCATTTCATATTCATTTTGCATGATTTAAATTTAGATGTAATTTATCTTTGCACCTCTACGAGCTTCCTTCAAATAGGGGCAGCTGTTGACACCTAATATTTTAGAAAATATTAACTAAAATAAAACATTTGGTTTTGAAAATCTTTGTTGTTGAAAATATATCCTCATTTCAAAATTCAAAAAATTAGTTGTTGTGTGTTTTTGGAGCCATTTCTTTGTTAAGCGGTTGAGTGAATATCTCACTTGCAAAAACAACTTTGAGTTTTCCTCTATAAATAAAGTATGCAAGGCTTCGAAACTGAGGGGGGGCTTTTGATTGGTTTTTCGAAACATTCAGAGAAAGAAAATGGAGTTTCTATGAGAGAAGAGCCAACAAAGTTTTTTTTTACTTCTGCTAAAAAGCAGAAGACAGGAGTGCAGAGAGAGGACAGAGAGAGAAGACCGGTGAGTGACGTGAGAGAGAGAGAGAGAAAAAGAAAAAAGGAGAGAGGGACTATTCATCTTCCGCACAGACTCTCTCTGTCCGAGTGCTGTGCCAGCCACCGCACTAGCATCTCTTCCACCAGCCCATCGCTGTTCATCCACAAAGCCCCGCACCCGAGGCCGCCGCTCGTTCTGCCCGGACATCGGAGCTCCGCCTGAGCATCCCTACCATCGCCGCTCGTCACCCCTGACGACCGTGCCTCTGTAATCATCACTGCCGCTCGACCCCCTAGCGATACCAGTAGCCGCCGGCCCAATCGACCCCGACGCCCAATTCCCCTGTAGCAGCTCGGACCCTCACGACGCCTGCAGACCTCTGTTTCGCCTGACGAAGCTACTGCTATGCCGATCCGAGTCTCACCCGAACGACCACCCGAGCTGCTTCAACCGCTCTAGATTCAATCGCCGGTAGCCCAACGCCCCTGCCTACGACATTACTATTGCTCTGCTCCGCCCGCCTCTGCTTTGTCTCGCCGGCGTCAAACCCAAGTCAAATCTGCAGCTCTCCGCCCGCGATACCCCTGCTCCGTTGTGCCTCCGCTTGAACGCCGTTGCTGCTCTGTCCGAGACTGATCCGACCACCGTGACCTCTGACCAACGGCCCGACGCCACCGGAGCTCATACCGTTGTTCTGCTTGCCTCTGCCCGACGCTCTACCGCTACCGCGCTGCTGTCCCCACCAGGACCCATCACCCTCGGTGAACCACCATTGCAGGCAACCACTTGTGCAGGCGCCACCCCTCGAGAAAGCCATACCTCGGAATAGGTAAATTTTTAGATTATATTCAGTCCAAATATTCAGTTTCATAGTTTTTTATTCTAACTTGATTTGTTCTAATTTATTTTTATCATTATCTGATTTGGAAATTCGTCATATTAAGTCATGATAATCAAAAATATTGAGCCGCGAGACATCGAATTAGATTTTTGATTATTTCAACTTTTCATGGCAAATTCATGAATTGCTTTGCATCATTGATTCACATAAAGATAATATGTCATTGATTCATGTTGGTAGATTATCAATAGGACGTATATTTTGATGCATCATCATTATTTGCACATCACATATCATATTATATGTCATATCTAGGATTTAGGTATTTAGGTCCATACACATTTCATGTTTAAAGCAACGCATTTTAATTTTTAAGATTCATATAGAATTAGGATATTTTTCCTTTAATAAAACCAAAACAAAAAAGAACAAAAAATTTTATTTAGGTTATATAGATTTCATAATATGCACACCACATGTTGCGCTTTAGTTAGTGGGTCATAGGTTAATGTTTTAATATTCCCGTCATGCAATTTTTTTAATAAAAAAGCCAAAGATTAGTATTGCATCATTATTTTGTTTTTTTAATAAGAATTATTAAGTCATTTACTTGGTTAGTTAATAGGTTAGTTCATAATTAATCCCATTTTATGTCATCATTGTTTAGTGTAGGTTGCATATATGTATTAAAAAAGAATCATTAAAAAATCATAAAAAGAACATGCATATAGAATTACTATGTTAGCCATCCCATATCATGTAGTACATGCATATTTAGGATTATGTAAATTAGATTGCACACATATTGTAATGATTCAAATTATGTTATATGGACTGCATCTCACATGTCATTAAAGTAAAACTCATGCATATCAAATTTAAATTTAAATTGCATATAATTAACATTTTTTAAAGAAAAAGAAAAATTAGGTGTCATGTCATTTAGAAATCATGTTTAGGGCATGCATTTTTATTAGCATTTTTGTAAGTTTTTCATTAGGGAGTGGACCTTAATGAAGTTGTAGTTTATAATTTTCTTACAATTTATCACTTCGGTTGATTGAATGTTATTTTACTGATTGTGCACCCGCATGACCACCCTTTGCATGTTAGTAGCTTAGGTTAAAATTAATTAAGACTGCGTGCAAAATATTTTTGAAATTAAAATGAAAATGTACCGAAAGGGCATTAGATTAATCTAGCTTAACCATGTCCCCAGACTTATTGAATCTCTGGTTCGCAAAAGTAAAGTATTCTCCCATACTTTACTTGGGTTTCTAATCAACCCTAATTGGTTAGTGGCGGCTCCAAATTAAATATAATTGCATGTTTAAATGGATTAATTTCTTAGTATCAAGTCGCGATTGGTAGGGCTTGGGAGGGTCCGTGCCAAGTCTTCGGACTTAGTAATCCATTAGCCTTTTCTTTGAATAATTCACCTTCAAAAAATTTTGGTCGCGACATACAGGAAAGATAAAAAGATGAACCGAAAGATATATAGTTTTTATTGATAATTGTGGATCCCCATCTTGCTTCCACAAAAAATTAACCCAATTCATCGTAATCAGTGTGACATCAATTTAAGTAAACATATGAGCTGTGGCCAGGTGAGATGGCTATTGGGGAGATGCTAACTACACAACTCATAGAAGTTCTTGCCCATGGTCATACTTATCAATGACCATGATCAGTTATCGATATACGATAACGGTTCATTGACAATTGTCATAGTAAAATTGATCAATGCTACAAAAGATAAAGATATTGATTTAAAGGCATTGATTAACAATTGGATGAGAAATTGTTGACACCTAAATTTTGGCGACCCTTTTAGTTATTTATCACATTAAAAAATTAAGGATTAATTTCAACCCCTAAAAATATATATAGTTAATTAATTAATTGCATAGCATATAGTTTTAGGTGCATTTATTTACATTGGGTCGGTAACAGATGGGTTTGATTTGGTGGCTCTGAGCTTTAAGTTGATTAATCGGGCTAAGCCCACAAAGAGAGCAAATTGGCCCAAGCCCGTATCCTTGGGAAGATTTTACGGATTTATTTTTGTAAGATTTCAATTCAAAAGCAAATATTGCTTTTGGAAAGGAAAATATTGGGTTTGGAAAAGAAATTTTGTGGATATGATTTTGAAAAATTAAAAACCCTAATCCGTGGCCTATAAATAGATTAATACGCGTAGGGTTTTGGGAGGAGGCCACGCAATTGAGAACACGGCTATTGGATAGAGATATCGTGAGTGGGCACATTGAGAGGAAATATCGTGAGAAGAATGAGGGCGGCACCAAAAGAGAGAAATAGAGTTTCTTTGTCTCTTCTGGAAGCCACAATTGGGAAGAGAGAGAGAGAGTAGCCTTGCCATTGTCGCGCCCACACCGACGACGACGCTGCTGCTTGCTGCCCGCGACGCCAGCATCTCCATCGCCGCCGCAAGCCCGAGCCGTTACTGTTGCTGAACCAAGTTCGAGTTGCTGCCTCCCGTTACTTCCCAACACCATCTGTGGCACCGTGCTGAGATGCCCGCCATTGCCGATAGCGTAGACCGCAAGCTGTGCACTGCCATGCTGAGCCCCGATTTAGATCCGCAAGCCAACGTTTGTAGATTCAAGTTCGGAAACCAATATTTGGATTAGCCATCACACTCCCCACGATTGCTGCTGTGCCCTTGTTGCTGCCACACGCCAGTTTCAAAGCCACTTCAAGTGGAAGACGTATGTTTTGATTCCGAACTCCCACAACATCAACAATGCGAAGAGCTGCCGCGTCCCTCCGCGGCGAAATCCGATCTGATCTAACCCCCATTGACGAAGCTTGGTGTTTCTTGAGACGAATCAAGCACATTGGCGCCAGCAATTTTCCCCTGAGACGTTTGCTGCTTCCTAATGAACCCCCGCTCAGCACAGAGACGTGAAGGGAACACGACACATGCAGAACGGGATATGCGATTCACGCCTTGGCTTCTTCTTTGATTAAAATCTCGCCATATGTCTTTTATTTATTTATTTAAGCATAGTCTCATGAATGATCCCACATTTTGATCATCACCATATTGACGTCTTCTCCACTTTTGCATTCTACAACCCACGGACACATATATGTGGACGTAACAGAGGGACAGTGGAGTTTATGGTTGACCAGGCTCATCCACAAAAGCCAACTCATGCGCAAGTGTGCTCTCTGGACATCACCACTCGCCCCAAAGTCTACGGTCAAAGAGGAGTCATAAGAATTTCGGTGGATTTTTATTCTTTTAGGTGTTTTTCCAGATTTGCTAGTAACGTTATGGGTGTTATAATTTTATTTCATGCAAGCAAAAGAATAGCTTCTGGCGAGTAGACCGAGAAGAGGTTGGAAGGTGGCGGCTATAGATTTTGAGGGAAGAATAGACGATACATTGCCAAGCACCCCCGCCAACCACACCGCCGTGGAGCATCGTCGCCGTGCACATAACGCTTGCTGCCATTCGCCGTCGAAAAACAGGTCGCGATCTCGGTCCGATTGCACTTGGTCCAAATTTGGGAAGAATATCATCAAATTAGGTAAGATGCACATCTCTAACATATTTGGATATTTTATTGCCTAATATATGTCTATTTATATCTAGTTTCATATCCATGAATGATAGACATAACTTTCAATTAGGATTTATTTCCTAATTCGCAACTGCACTATGATTTTTTATTCCATCTATAAGGCTTTAGATGGAATAATTAATCAAGCGGGAATAAAATCGATATTTTGATCTTTAAGGCTTAAGATCAATTTATTGATTTTATTAGCAAGACAATCAGGTTTGATTAGATATCGTTTCCAAACTCGAACAATGGATAATATCTTTGATGACCATGGATGATTTGGTGTTTATCTTTTAGTTGCTTTATTCATTCCAAAAATACAAAAAAAATTGCATTTGCATATCATGTAGATTAGAATTGATTTCTTAGATAGAATTATATGATGGAATAGTTAGATTCTTATTTAAATGCATGTTTAGATGGTATCTAGGTTAGATAATTTCTTTGAATCAAATTGCATGTTTAGATAAATTTCTAAGTTAAGATAGGATTCAGATTAGTCTATTTCCTAACTTAAAATATATAATACTTCACTTTAATTAGATTTTTATTTTTAGCAATTTTTAATTTCGAATTTTAATTAAAAAAGAAAAATCATCATGCATATGTCATGTAGAATTAGGATATTCTTTGTACGTCATTGCATATTAGGATAAAATTGCATATTTCATTTTAAATTTAGATTGATTTAGATAGACTGCATCTTAGATTAGAGATTGCTAAGTTAAGATAATATCTTGGTTTTAATTAGGGTTTAGCCTGACCTAATCCTTAATATAAGTTGGATAGAATCTTAATTTAGTTAGATAATTTTCACATTTTTCTAATTTCGAATTTCATAAAAAATACAAAGATGTCTTAGAATAAATTAGTTTTTACTTTCTAGGATAAATTGCATCTTTTTAAGGAAAAATGAAAAAATGTCATGTAAATGTCATATATGGGTAGGTTCATGAAATGCACGTCATTTAGTGATTGTTGCTAGGTCCACCTAATTAGAAATTGCTTGTCATTAGAATTAGGTCATTTAGTTATATTACATTACATAAAGCATGATTCTCATTAAATAAGTGAAAACAAAACAACAACAAAAAAAAAAGAAATTGCGTGTTAATTAGAAATTATATCTAAGACATATGAATTCTGATCTAACAACACAGATGCTTTCGTTGCTATGAGGTAAGTCCTGCAATTTATTTATTGCTTTACTTGGGTGTTAAATTGGTGATTTGCACACCCGCATAATCACCTTACATGTTAGGGAAATAGATTTAAAATCAATTTAAACTGCCTGCAAAAGCATTTTTGAAAATAAAAGAATGGTACCGAAAGGGCATTAGAGAAATCTAGTGTAACCAAGTCCCCGTACCTAGAGTCTCTGGTTCGTAGGAGTAAAGTAAAACTCCCGTTACTTTACTTGGGTTTCTAATCGATCCACCAAAAAATAGATTAGTGGCGACTCCTAAATAAAATCTATCTATATGTTAAGAATCTGAACAAAAGTCGCGAATTGGTATGGGCTTGAGAGAGTCCAGGTTAAGTCTAGGCTTAACAATCCATTAGCCTAATTTTAGGTGGTTCACACCCGAAAATTTGGTCGCGATAGAAATTATATGAGAACTAACCATTTTGTAGCAAAATGGTTGTGAAGTGTAGGCATAGTGGCATTTGAATTGGAAACTACATGTGGCTAAGACAATGAGGCACAACAAATCATGATTAGAAGGCAAGTTTCAAAGAAGAACGACTTGGATGAGATTCAAGGTGGCGACGAATAAACGAGGAAATAATGGTCCAGTCTTTGAGAGTTAGAATACAAAATGATTTTCTAAATGAAGATTATGATAAGTTGATCTCTATATTATTATGACGAGTTAGATGAAGATAGGACATCGGAGTTAGAACGTGTTACCGCTCAAAAGAAAATAGTTGCCAAAGCATACGACAAACTTTTTAGGTTACAACAATTTGAGGTTGGTGACCTGGTTTGGAAAATTATATTGCTGAAAAATTCAAATAACAAAAGATTTGGCAAATGGTCTTCTTAACATGGGAAGGACCTTATTTAGTGACTGATGTGTGAAGTGGCAATGCTTATCAATTAATGGACATTTATAGGAAAGAATTGCCACGATTGATAAATGGAAAATAACTCAAAACATATATAATCCAACCATGCGGGAGATGCAAGAGATGCAAGACAAGTGAGAAGGAGAACCAGGAAGCGAAGTATCATGGGAACTTGTCGTTGAAATAGGTGCATCGATTAAAAAAGAAATACTTCATTAAAGTTTCTGTAGGTTGCACAGGATCAACATGTTGTTTCAAAGTGGATAAATGTGTTCCATCAGTTTATTTTTCTATGTATATTATGGAGGCATGTGTTTAATTTAAAGGAGACAAACCATCACATTCTTTATAAGGTTCATCTAACAGGGGTTGCTGCTCTTCCAGAAGTTGACTAGCTATACCATCAGCGTTTGATGAACTTGAATCTCATGATCGAGGTTGTTCAACCTCTTTGAGATCTTTTCCCTCTCCAACATTAGTTTGGCAATTCCCCTTTCTGCCTCGAGCCAAGTGTCGAGACTATTCAGCCTGGTCACAAGCCTCTCCCTTTCCAGCATGAATTAGGAGTGTGCCTGTTTGGAAATTAATGAAGAATGTTACCATCTGTCTCCTTTAGTTCAAACACATGCCTCCATTAAATATCAATGTACAAGAAAACGAACGGATGGAAGCATATCTGTCCACCTTTGTTAGTGCTTTAAAATGGCACGTTGATCTTGTGTAACCTGTTGGAACTTTAAGGAAGTATTTCTTTTGAATCAATGCACTCGTTTTGACAGCGAGTTCTTGTGATATTTCGTTTTTGGGTCCTTCTCGCATATCTAGCATATTTTGCATCTCTCACATAGTTGGAACATATGTCTTCACGGATTTTTTATTATCGGTCATAGCAATTCTTTCCGTTCGATAAGCACTATCTCTTAACATGTTAGTCACTAAATGGAAGAATATTTGTTAAATCTTTCCTTATCCGAATTCATTGGCAATATCGTCATCCAAACCAAGTCACCAACATCAAACTATTTTAACTTAATATCAAACTATTTTAATCTCAGCAATTTGTTGTTCATATTGTGAGTCAATTCATGACTGTGCAGTGGACAACTCACTATATCGCTATTCTTCAAATTCTTCACTACGTCAAGAGTACCTTATTTCATGGTCTTTACTTTTCTGCTAACTCAACTTTAGAGTTAACAACTTATTCTGATGTTGATTGGGCCGATGGTCCTCTTGATCATCGTTCTACTACAGGCTATTACTTCTTAGGGAAGTCTCTTATTTCCTAGCAGACTAAGAAATAGACTTCTGTCGCTCAATCAAGTACGGAAGTAGAATATCGTGCTCTTGCAACTTTGGAATTATTATGTTTGCGGTGGTTATTAGAAGACATGGGAATTCGTCATAATGGTGGAACGGTCATTCATTACGATAACCGAAGTACCATCCAAAGAACTCATAATGACGTTTTCCATGAGCCTACCAAACATATTGAAATAGACAAACATTTCATACACTCTCATGTGCTCCGTGGTGATGTTCATCTTGTTCCCACCTCATCAATTAATTCGACAGCTCACGTTTTCACTAAGGCACACCCACTTGAGCATTTTAAAGATGTTTTGTCCAAACTCGAGTTGACCTCTTTTACGTCACCTTGAGTTTGAGGGGGGATGTTAGAGATATTTATCTTTGCCGAATGATTATAATTTTTTTTATTTTTATATTATAATATTTTATTATCTTAGATAGTTGTCTAGAACAACCTATAAATAGGCTCTTGTATCATTATTATTATACACACAAAAATATATAGAAATTCTCTTTTCCGCTCTATTCTATCATAATTCTACCAAAGCCGAAGAACTTGCGCAACTACAGCTCGTGGACCATCGTCACCGGCCCCAGCGATGGTATCGGGAATGCCCTGGCCTTCGAGCTGGCCTCCAGGGGCCTCAACCTCGTGATTGTCGGTTGGAACCCCAACAAACTCAAGGCCACCTCGCGTGACCTGAGGGAGAGGTACGGCGCCACCATCGAGGTCCGTCATATAGGAAGTATTTCACGCTTCAGCTTGCATATTCTGATGGAGACCATAACTTACACATGACATACTTTGTCCAGGTCAAGACTGTGATCTCCCACTTCGCGAAGCCGAGCGGAGAGGAGATAGCGGTGGCGATGATGGGAGCAACGGAAGGGCTTGACATCGGGTTGCTCGTTAACAACGCGGGGATGGCTTTTCCGCACCCGAGGTACTGCCACGAGGTGGATCGAGAGTTGATGGAGAGCAAGCTGAGGGTGAAATCAAACGCAGTAATGTGGGTGACAAAGGGAGTGATCGATGGAATGTTGAAGAAGAAGAGAGAAGCGATCTTGAATATAGGATCTGCTTCGGTGTATTTGTCTTCGTATATTCTTCAGACTTTGTACGCATCAACTAAAACGTAAGTTCCACTTAATTTTTTCAAAGTACACGAATACTGCAGAAATTATGTAAAACCTTTTATTAGTTGACTAGACACAAACTCATTATTTATGATAATCAAGATAATTGACAAGTAATCAATTGAATCTCCTACATTCGAAATTTGCATAAAATTATATACCTACAACGATCAAAATTTTTACTTTATTATCTTGTGAATTTTAATTTTTTCTTATCATTTCTCTGCGCATGTGCTCTTTACATATGCTGAGTAAGAATTGTATTTTGTTTGTTAATCGCAGTTTTATGGCAATGTTCTCGGGAGCATCGACCTTGAGTAAAAGGAGGCGGGGATTGATATTCAATGTCAGGTAAATGTTTACTATAAATTGTTTATGTATAATATACAAAGATCATGTCGAAATTTTCAATATACGAACGTAAGTAAATTGATCAACCTAGCTTTGGTCCATTTATTTATCAAATTTTAAGTATAGCACTTTCTACCAATTGGACAAGTTAGTCCGAGACTTGATTTGTACGTCAAAAAGTCACTTATTCGATTTCCCGATATATTCGCAATTTTAAAAAACCTTGTTTAGTCTGTGAAGATCCAATCTTGTGTGTATTGTCGATAATAAGCTTTTGATGAGGCTGTGATAATAAGCATCTGGGGGATTATTGGTGCTTCGGCAACACCTTAAACTTAACATTTCAGCAACAGGTGAGGTATGTCTCAACCCCGGCCAAAAAATTTCTAGCTACCATAGAAAAACTATAATAAAAGTTATGCTTGAGTCATCCACTCGAGCTCATTTGGCTTGCGTCTTACCCAATCTAATACGGCAGTGAAGTATTTAATGAACAACCAAACTAGCGAGCTTTCTCATATTTTCCAAAACGACAAGTAAGGACCACCCTGGTTTTCATAGACAACCGCAATAAAGGGTGTCGTTATTGTGAAGAAAATTTCGTAATATAGGAAAATACTCTTTGGAAAATCAAACCCAGGAAAGCATTTTTCTCATTTTCAGATTAAAAAAATCATTTTCCTAACTTTGAGCATATATATTTTCTTTGATCGTAAATAATTTTTTGTTGATTGATCATTTCCAGCAAACCAAAGTGTGAAAGTTTGGGAAATTAATTCGCTAAAAATTCTTTCACTTAAACTAACACACGCCAAATAGTTCCACGAATTCGATGTTTTCTTAATATTTCTAATATATTAAGAAAGACCAACTTATTTAGTAAAATGAGGGCAATGTGTAAAGAATTGTCATACAATAAAAAAAATCCTCGTGTCATCGGTTCAGATATCATTTCTCACACATAATTAATTATTATGAGCATTTCTTGAATTAATTAATATCTACTACTTAACTAATAGTTCCGTACCGTAATCATTCCCATGTTACATCTCTCTCTCTCTCTCTCTCTCTCTCTCTCTCTCTCTCTCTCTCTCTCTCTCTCTCATGCGTCTGTGCATGTTCAGTAGCACCTGCTACCGTGCTGGTGTTATCACCTTCGTCTTCCTTCGCACATCAAACGTCGTCTTCGTCATCAAGTCATCAACCTACACGAGCCCCATGTTGATTCCCTGGTTTGAAGGATGAAAACCCCGGTTTCTCCATGTTATCCCAACCGTCGATTTGAACGATGAAACTTCGTGGAAATTAACACCATTCCACCCCCATGTTTCTCTCACAGGGCAAGGCCATGTGTAGCTACTGTGCTTGCAAGTTAAATTAATGCTACTCCATGCTGGGCTAAAGCTACGCATTAGACTATACATGTATAAAGCACCGGTCAAAAGAATCACTTTACACGTTGGATTAAGTTTACATCCAAGCCGTATACGGTACAGAAGAAGTTGAAACTGACATATTCTCGAATTCTCCAAATAAAGGTCCCCCTTTTCATAGCTACAAAGATGACCATGTTGAGGAGGCGCCTGATGCTCGTGCCGTCTCCAGAGATGTTCAGCAGAGTGAGCGTGCGGTGGATCGGGTATGAGCGCCAGTGCAACCCTTACTGGTTACATGCAGTGCTAGGGTTTGTGATACGTGCCACAAGTGCGTTCACCATTTGGTACGGTTAGCGCTACCTGAAATGGATGGGACAAGAGGAGCTTGAGCACGATGGCCTTCTTTAGGTCGATTATGGCCATGCACCACAAGAATTCTCGGACGGCACTGCCTTTGATGTTGTGTGGCTAGTGTGCATGGTCTAGTTATGAGAGTATGGGGTGTTAGATATTAATGGGAAATTCTTATTGTGGCTCTTTTGGAATTGACGTGGGATGCTGTAAAAGCTCGTGGTTATGTGATGCTCGATTAGGTTTCCACCAATAAGCCCACTTAAATCGTTCTCCTCTCTTATGTTTACCTCACTTATAAAGAAATCAGATTTTAAAAAAGAATTAAAAAAAAATATATGTATCCAAAAGTCAGTATAAGCAATTTTTTCAAGGTTTTGAGCGTGTGTGATACCCTCCCCTTTTTTGTCATAGAAAAATCCAGACTTATATATATATATAACATATACATCCTCTATTTAATTCCATCCGAGATATATTTGTCACACTAATATAAGTTTAGTATTTTTTATAACACAAAAAAGTTTAGGATGTTTGTTTTACAATGAGCAAGTTTTTTATTTTTAGTGATACAAAAAAAGTTTGGGGCATTTGCATCATAGTAGACATAGTTTGAAATAATAACAAGAAAAAAAAAAGTGACTCAAAACATACATTTACATTGAAAAAGACAATGTAAAGGGAACCTATGGGAGCTCCTCGTTTTCTATATATGAGAAAATTTTATAAAACCGTACGTAACATTTTGCACCCATTACACTTTACCTCATTTATATTTAGGGATGAGCACAAGACTCAATTCAAACTGCCTGGTTTGTTGAGGTAGTACAAGGAAAAGCATTATTCTTTAAACTAGCTTATGAGTTGGTAGAGGCCAAAAACCACCAAACACTAGTATCTAAGCCAAGGTTGCCAACAAATTTGAACTCGACAGCCACACGATTGTTGAAGTTGTCCCACATCGATTGTGGAGTGGTCAATTCATAAGTGTGAGGGGAAAACTCACCATTTGAGTTAATTTTTAGGGTGAGAGAGACTTAAGACTACCTAACACGATTTTGGGCATTTCCCATTTCTAGAAATTTGGAATTGGTAAATATCGATTTAGTTCCTAATTTTATGTGTGGCCCCAACCATTTGAACTAGATCAATATATATTATTTCTTTTTATTCCGAAACCCTAATTCTTATTCTTTTCTCACGATTTAGTCATACTCATTGCTCACGCCTATCACTCTCACTTCTTTTCAGTCACTCAGTGCTCATGCCTCCCTTGCATCTCAATGCCTCTTGCTTATGTCTCTCTCATGCTCATGCCTATCACTCTCACTTCTTTTTAGCCACTCAGGTCTTGCTTGAATCGCATCCCTCTCGCCCAACGCCTCCCTCTCAGAGTCTCATCTCAAGACTCAACTCTTGCTTCTCTCTCTCTCTTGCTTTTGTCTCCTCTCACCAATTTAGCAACCGATCATATGTGTTAGTTAAAATGTTTGAATAAATGCGTGAACAAATCTGAAAAGTATTATTATGCTTAGTGTTTGGATTGATACTGTCAATTCCTGAGTGCACTCAAAACTCGGACCAGATCCATCGATATGGTTCCTAGGTGGGTCCAAGCCTAGGTGGGCTGATTCTCGATTTCACAAACTAGGAACCAGCCATTTTTGTCGATTACCAGTTTTAGGGTGGGAATTAGCTCACTCTAAAATCAATCACCCCTATCCATATCAAAGTCTTAGAAGTTAGAAATTAGACGAAAGCTTCATAAGCAAAAAGATTTAACTACCCTTCGTTTATAGTACGATAAAATAACATATGGTATATATACTTTGCCTTTTCTAGCCCAAAACACCTAAAAATTTCGACAATATATAAATATTGACTCGTATATTCACATATAATTTGTTAAATATCCAACAACGGGTGGCACCATTCCCCCCGCGCACGAGAGAGAGGGAGAGAGAGAGAGAGAGAGAGTATTGAATTGATTGGCAAGTCCATATTTTTTCAAGATAATGGCAATTTCTTATATAAAAGTCACAAACCCACCGGTGGGCAAGTGCGTTGGTAGAGGAGGCCGAATAGATTTCACGCTGAGGTCGAAAGGTTGAATCTCCGCATTGCCATACACGTCTTTAGTGGGGGGCCATGGTGGTGGGGTTCTGTGCTAGTCTCCCCCGAGATATAGGGGCCTGGCCCTTCAGTGCCGTCCGGGCACGGGGGCCCGTGGTGGAGTCCTTGGTCATAAAAAAAAAATCAAAAAGAAAAGAAAAAGAAAAGAAGTCACGAAGTTAAAATACTTAGTGTCTAGTAACAAAACTCAAGATGCAAATTTGCTTTTTAGCTCTCTATTGATTCAGTGATTGATAAGAGATTTTTTTTTCCTCGAACAAAAACCATGATTTCTAATATAAAAGTCACAAACGTTAACTCTAAAAAATATTCGAGAGGCAGAATATAATCTTACGAATGAAATTCTAATCTTATATTGTATGTGTATTTTAGTGCAAAGGAAGTGAGATATCATTGATTCACATGTGTTCATGTCTCTACGAGTGGCACGTGTCCCATAAAGTATTCGTTTTTTATTCGAACCATTCTACCTTTTATTTTTCTTTCAAATATTAAAAATTCATCAACGGAACAAATAATTAACAAAGTTTTTTTTTTTTTTGGTAAGAAATAATTAACAAAGTTCTTCCCCTTGAAAACTAAAGAAATGTTTTAATCTAAAAATAGTAAAAACATTTAATGATTTAAGGAGGTCCCAAAAATCCATGATTATTTAGTTTTAGGAATTCGAAGTGGTCAACATTAAACAGAAGTTAAAGATCAAATGCTGAGAGCTGAAAGTTTTAAAAAACAAGGTCGATTCAGATAATGCCTAACTCCATTTGGTTTATTACCCAAGTAATTATTATTAAAGCAACCCGAGTTCAAAATCTGCAAAACAATTTTATCATCCTTCACCTCTAATTTGAATTTATCTTCTAGTCATGGTTCAATTTACAAACTGAACTTATCTTATCTATTATGAGCACTTATATCCTTAGAATGGAGGTTCCCAAAAGGGAAAAAGTACCGAAAAAAAAAAATCCGAACCTATTGCACTTATGTTAATTCAATTTTAAATCTTGCGATTGTGTTAATTAAGTTTTAAACATTTTCACATTAATGTAGATATTTTTTTTCCCAAATTTTTTATTACTTTTTTCTTTTTCTACTTTTGTATTTTCTTTTCTTTCCTTTATTTTTCTTTTCCCAACTATGGGTTGGCAAAGTACTAGTCAACCCTCATCAACCACAAGTGAGGTCTAAGAGAGGGCCTCCACCCCTTGTTAGCCACGAGCGGGGGCCTTCGTGCCCTTGTTGGCCACAGGCGAAGGCGTCGGGCCCTCATCTATTTTTCAGCGAGGGCCACTACGCCCTTGGCTGGTCTAGGTGAGGGCCACATCGCCCTCACTTGGATCTTAGCAACAACGATGGTGAGAACCGCAACACCCTTGCCTAGCTGGCCAATAGGCGAGAGTGTTGGCCCTCACTTGTGGCTAGCGATGGTTGCTCAACGACCTCACTACCCAAGAGTTGTGAGAAAAGAAAAAAGAAAAGAAAGGAAATGTCGGAAAAAAATATTTAAAAATTGTAAATATATTTTGTGCTGGCGTCGATCGTGCTATGCAAAATGATTGGTACTTATGTTAACGATTTCCAGTCAAAATTTTGGTTGGATGGACTACGTTGGCAAATTGTCAAAAGGCTTGGAACTCAATTGTTATAGTTGAAAGCTTTAAGACTAAATTAGCACAAGTGTAATAAATTAAAACATTTTTTTGTACTTTTCCCACCCAAAAATGTAATACAATTTGCATTTAGTTATTGTTGACACCCAAAATTACCCTCAAAACCACATGCCGATCACGAGAGGTCGCTAGACAAAACGCTCCATTTTGACTTGTGAAGTTAAGGGTGAAACAGCTTTCATGAAGGCTACTTAAGCTGAGCCTCGATGGGATTCTGAAAACCAACTCTAGAGTCGATGGCCTGGAGATTAATTGCCACGTGTCATGCTATAGGGACAGTGTACCAAATTTGAAGACAAAGCAAAATTAGTATTAGAACTCGAGCGAGAATAAATGCTATAAGAAATACGCATAAAAATAGAAAGCGATTATTTACTTGAGGAACAAGCCGCACGAGCATCATTGATGAGGCAAGAAATGATTATTAAAGGATAATGTCATCAAAAAGAAGTGGAAAATGTGCAGAATGTGAAGAGTAATGTCCAAGAAAGAGCGGCTGACTGAGGAACAATCAATCTACTCTATAAATATCACAGCCCTACTATTGAGAAACACCCCCTGAACAACACAATAATTATGTTTACTTTATCTTTACTTGATCGCATCTTAGCTGTAGTTTCCAAATTGCCATTGCTAATTAAATTTCAACATGTATCTCTATCCGGTCCAGTATTGTCGATTAAATTCCAATGTTGTTCCACAAACCCAGGGTCGTTAATTAAATTCCAGCATTATGTTTCTTATTCAGGAGTACTGCTGTTGATTAAATTCCAACTTTACACATAAAACAAGTTTTGTCGTAGATTAAGCTCCGGCATAATTTGAGCTTGAGTTATAACTATTAGTTTCTAGATTACATAATTGATTAAATTCTGGTGTAATTTGTGCTCAAGAGCTATTAGTCTTCAAGTCATTCGAGTATCAATTGTTAAGGTTGAATATATAAGTTGATAAATAAGACTCCTCCCTGTACTTGACATTCTTTGTCCAAGCTCAACACAAAACCTGAATCTCTTATAATAAAAACCAAAACACAACATTTGGTGAAAGATTTTCACAAGGATCAACACCGCTGAAAGATTTTCATTGGGTTCAAAAGTTAGCATGAAATTGACCATAGAAAAATAAGGACTAAATTTAATCTAATACAAAGAAAACATCTAAAGAATTATAATCCATATTTCCCGTTGATTTTTCTTCTTTTTATTATAAATCATATGGATTAGCACTAAAGTTAGAAGTCAAAGTTATTATCATTTTCCTATTGATTCGAAGTCCGGACCATTTCAGACACCTGCTTGAATCATCATTGAAGAGGGTTTTCTAGAATATGTTCTCGTTTTGATAAAAGACATCTCTGCAATGAGTTGCTTCTCATTTTGGATGATGTCGATAATGGCAAGTAGAAGCCTTGGTGCTTTGAATATAACGATCTCGCAACCCAACCGCTGGTCTTCGTATCCGCCATGACACCCCTATGGATTTTGACAATCTTATGCCGGTAAGCCTTTGCTCCCACTTGTCATTCTTCCTACAAAGAGACCACCGGGTCAGCCTATAGTTTCCATTGGGTACGATGCCCTCGTGATTTTTCGCCGTTGCATTGAAATGAAGCGGATTTTGGTTGTTTGATAAATTTCAACCTGAACGGTCACTAATTTTTTTTTTTGTTTACTTTTTTAATCAAAGGCTGAAAATTTACACGGACATGGTGCTCATAAAAGACCATAAACTCTATTATGCAATGTATCTAAAACCACACGTTGTTTTCATCTGATTGACATGACCTTGTCATTTCAATTTTCTTGTTTTCTTATTTACTTTTTCTCTTTCATTTTGTGACATTAAATTTTTAAAATAACTTTGAGAGTTCACCTCATAGGTTTCGAGCAAGTTGTGCTTCTATGCATTTTTACAGGTTTTACTCGTATTGAAGGTCCAATCAAATTTTTTAATTTTGAAAATTTCTCAGAAAAGCCGTACAGAATTTGGGGATGACAAGGATAATTAATCATATTTTGGGCATAAATGATTTTTTACATGTCCCGTAATTAATTGACTAAAGAATATATATGAAATGAATTCATAATTGGAGTACTTTTGGTGAACATAATACGACATGTATTGCATATATGTATATCCAATAGCGCGAATAATTGCAAAACGTGCGAAAGAGGGAATTTGTTGTAAAAGACGTACGAGTATTTTATGTAAAAATGCGAGTATTTTCCTAACAAAGAACATTGCATGGATGCAAGAAATTGACATTTAAAAGATAATATAAAACCATTTAATTGTAAATATTTCCATAAATAAATATTTGGAAAGAGAGTAGTGCCACATAGAGATTTTATAAATATATTCGAAAAGATAAAAATGGTTTAAGATTTGAACTCTTTCCTCCACGAAAATCGGTGTAGGATTAAAACACGCGAAAGACAAAATAGCATTATTATTTATGAACCTTAATCATCGAGATCATCCAGTTTCTTCTATGGGCCTCAACTCTCTACATAAAAAAGAAGTTACAACGCTGTTCGCCCGTAATTACTTGACAAGAAGCCAACCTAATTTCATGCAATGGCGAGATTCCTAAAAGTGCCATAATTTCCGTTAAAATATATTTCGAATTTGAACTTGCGAACAAATCCTAACATGAGATATATTGTTATTTGTAGACATCCGAATTTGTGCCATGAAATTACATATTTTCTATTTCGGTGTTAAAGTCCAAGTTGGATATTCTCTTATATCAAATTTGAATCCGCCAGGCAAAATAGAGGAGGAAATATAATCGACAACTTATATTTGGATTGTTGAAGCACTAATATTGGAAGTCTAGCGTGTACTAGAATTGCAAGTGCTTTGTTAGTTTCCTTTTGTCGACCAAGACGTGACATAATGGAACTTCTTCTCGGTGGCGGTGATACTAAAATTCTAAGGTTTTTTTTTTTTGGGGGGGGGTGTCTTGCTTATATATATAAAGCAAGTCTTGCCGTGGCCGTGTGGTCTTCTTGAAGTGCCGTTTGTGTACAAGTGCCTGATGGATAAAGATGCGCAGATGAAACTCGTGAATTACATTCATCAAGTTAGCATTTGTAGTCGTGAAATTTTATGGTAAGATTTGTGAATTTCTTCATGAGATTGTGAAATTATTTAGGAAGGAATTCAGGGCTAAACACCGTGTATTTATTGTGTAAAGGGGCTAGAGAGTATTTGAGTGATTCAAGCGTGTAATCTGCATTATATCATTTGATTTATAGTGCAGCTCGTCATTGCTCTCCTCGTGGATATAGGTCACTACGAACCACGTAAGATTGGTGTTCGATATATTTTTTTTATTCTGTTTATTTTATTATTCGATCGCTCGCTTTTTGCAACAATTAATATTAGAGCCCAACTTGGCTAAGTTGAAGTGAATTGATGATGACGGAAGAAAGAAAAGTAAGAATCAACAGAATTTTATGGAAAATATTTTAGTTTCTGGAAGATCTAAATTAAAGACTATCTCTACCAAATGAAACTGCACTTGCCCCTATCAGGTAAGAAACCAGAGACGAGACGATAAAGCAAGTTGATTGAGATTTGTTGTATAGATGAGCTACAAGTGTTATTCGGCTAACGTTAGCTCATGACATTGTGTTTAGCATTGTGAAGAAGAAAATCACTGCCAATTTAACAAAAGCCATGTCAAACATGTACAAAAAGCCATCTGCAATCCACAAGATTTATTTAATGCAACGTCTATTTAACTTAAAAATGAGCGAAGGTTTGTTAGTTGCAGATTATATTAATGAATTCAATGTAAATGTCAATCCATTGAGTTCAATTAATATTGACTTTAAAGACAAGATACGTGCTTTAATTCTATTATCTTTATTGCTTGATAGTTGGAATACTACTGTTAATGTTGTGAGTAATTACTTTGGGTCAACAAACATGATGTTTGATGGGTTCAAGATTTAATTATGAATGAAGACATCCGTAGAAGAGAATCCAGCAAACCTAGATCTGTTACTTTAGTGGATGAAAATAGATGAAGATCTAGTTCACATGTTAGCAAGAGTAGCATTAATCTGAATAGATGTAGTCAGTTTTGGACTGGTGATAATGTCTATTGGAGTTATGGCAAGAGGGAGTATTTTAGAAGGAATTGCCTTAAGCTAAAGAACAAGAAGGGTAAATGAATTGTAGTTGATTTTGTAGATGATATTGCAACTGTAGCTAATGATAATTCGGATAATGCTATTTTTGTCCTGTTTGTTACTAATAATTAGTCGTTTGATGGATAGATTATGGATTTTGGTTGTCTTTTTCATACTATACCAAATAGAAACGACTTACTACTTATCAATGCACGAATAGCAGTAAAGTGTAGTTGAGAGCAATACTGAATGCGATGTTGTCGGTATTGGTAATGTCAGAATTAGAATTCATGATGGTATAGTGAGGACATTAATTGGTGTAATTCATGTTCCAAAGTTGAAAAAAAAAAAAACTTAATTTTCTTAAATGCTCCGGATTCAATCGAGTGTCTATATATTTTAGAATGTGGAATTTTGAAAATTATTCGTGGTGCTTTAGTAATAATGAAAGGAATCAAGCATAGTGGCGTATATGAACTTCAAGATGAGACAATGACAGATTTCACCGCGAAGACGTTAGGTGCATCTGCTCAAAAGTTTGAATTATGGCATATGCGTTTGGAGAACATTGACAAGAGAAACCCGAAGATTTTAAGTAAAAGAAATCTATTACATGATTATGTTGCTAATGAACTGAACATATGCAAGTGCTGTGATTTAGATCAATAACGGAAAGTGCAATTTAGTACGATTGTCATAGAAACCACGGAAATTGCAAATTGTCGAGATTTCCTTCAAGGGAGAGTATTAGATATATGTTAATGGTTATTGATGATTATTCGATGAAGACGTGGGTGTTTGTGCTTAGACACAAGTTTGATATTATTATCAGGATCATGTAGTTGAAAGCTTTGATTGGAAATGAAACTAGTAAAACGATCAGGCATGAGCATGAAGTTTTGCTCGAAATTATTAAATGAATTATGATGAAAGAAGGCATAATAAGACATTGCACTAGTGCCAAGGAATTACAACATGTTGCAGAATTGATGAACAAAATGTTACTAGAGATGGCCCATAAAATGCTTTTTAGTGCTAGTATAGTTACAAAATTCCTAGCAAATGTGCTTAGTACGGCGAGCTATCTAATAAAGAAATCATTATCGAATAAGATTAGATGTCGGACAACCGAAGAAGTGTGTTTGGGTAATATTGCTAATTATTTGGTTCTTAGAATATTTGGTTGCCCATATTATGTTCGAGTTAGTAATGGTAAGCTCGATGGACGGGTACAAAAGTATATATTCCTAAGTTATGCACAAGGTGAGCATGATTATTGATTATGGTGCCCGAAATTAAATTCACTTGTTATTAGTAGAGAAATTATGTTTGATGAGTCTCTGATACTTCTAGCTATGAGTGATTATAATAGCATTTATACGGATTTGAATGGTGTTCAACTTGAGGTGGAGTTGCAACTAGAAACTCTTGAAGTAGTGGATACGAGTACTAACGAGATAATTGACATGGATGGTGCTTGTAGTGAGGTGGAACCTATAAAGCCAACGATTACTGTAATTGCTTATATTAACAAGGTGTATATTTGATCTCCCAACTAATATAGATGTAAAATGGTTTTGTTTTATCTACAGTTAAGGAGATTGTGTTGGAAAATCCTTGCGGAGCATTTAAAGGTGTATGTGAAGTTGATATTCTAATGAGGTCCACGATTATGGTGAAATTTAAGCATGGCTTGGACTTGAAAAATATCCATGGTCATTGAGCCTATTGAGGGTTGGGAGAGTAGCAATAGAGTTCAGATTTTAGCAAACCGATTGCGACTTGGCTTAAACTCAAGCTAAGGTGGAGATTATTAAAATATATCTCGAGTTTGAGTCCATGAACGAATCCTAACCTAAGATATATTGTTATTTGTGGACATCCAAATTTGTACCATGAAATTACATATTTCCTATTTCAGTGTTAAAGTCCAAGTTGGATATTCTCTGATATCAAATTTGAATCCGCCGGGCAAAATAGAGGAGGAAATATAATCAACAACTTATACATGGATTGTTGAAGCCTTTGAACTAGTATTGGAAATCCAACGTGTGTTAGAATCGCAATTACTCGGTCAATTGATTTCCTTTTGTTGACCAACACGCGACGGACTTGGACTTCTTCTCTGTGGCGGTGATACTAACATTCAAGGATTTATTTTTGTGGTCTTGCTTCTATGTATATAAAGCAAGTCTTGCCATGGCCGTGAGGTCTTCTTGAAGCACCGTTTGTGTATGAGTACTTGGTGAACAAAGACGCAGAGGAAACTCGTGAATTACATTTATCATATTAGTGTTTGTAACGTGAAATTTTATGGTAAGATTTGTAAATTTTTTTATGAGATTGAGAAATTATTTAACAAGAAATTTAAGGTTAAACACTTCGTGAGTTATTTGATATAATGGAGTTTTGAAAATGTTCAAGTGATTCAAATATATAATCTCTATTATATCGCGTGTTTATAAAGAAACTCATAAATATTTTCTTATAAATGTAAATTATTATAACCGAATCACGTAATTATCGTCTTCGATTTATTTTCTTTATTTTACTTAATTTATTATTCGATATGTTGGTTTCCGTAATAATTTCTATCTTTATGAGTTTTGACGGAATGGGACGAAGCGAGCCTCGCCTAACTGATGGGACAAGTGCATCCAGCGCTTGGTAAACGTGCAACTTACGGCACTCGTCTAATCATTTTTTTTCTTTTTGGTAACCAAATCTAGTCATTTCTTTCTTCCTTCGCTTTGCCATAATAATGACTGTTCCCAAACGTTAGTTAGGCCTTTATCTCCATTAGCGCCCCAAAGTTAAAGAACATTAACTTCATCCTAAATTAGGTCAAGAAGAACTTGGAAAAAAAAAAAAAAACTAGGTCAAGATTAAGGCTATGGTCATTACCCTGTCGACCAAACTTAAGACAGAAAATTGCTCCGGTCCGACGGGATTACCCCAACGCTTTAAGAGGTCTCGAAAGCCTAACGGAAGTGGGGCGCGGCAGCTGTGTGGCCATGGGTTGCTGCGGGCTATGAAGCACGGACACGCTGTCGGAGCTTTCATGTCGTGTCCAACACGTGCCAACGTGTCCGACACGCCCGGACACGCTAGGACATGCTGGGACACGATTTTTTGACACATAATCAATTTTTCTTAACACATTCCAACACACGTGTCCGAGAGAGGAGAGTGGAGATGAGGGTGAGGGGGCGAAGGCGATGCCATGACGATGAGGGAGGGTCAGAGGAAGAGCAGAAACCATGGCGATCATCGTGATTACGATGCTGCGATGGAGGGCCGGCAGCAAGGCTGAGGCGACCGAAAGAGAGTAGAAAGGATCGTGTGAGAAGGAGGAGGAAAAGGTCACGGTTAATAGGTGATGGGGGGAGGGGGAAGAAAGGGAAAGGATCGGAGGTGGAGAGGAGGGAGGTGGAGGGAGGAGAAACAACAGGTGATCGATGGGAGGGTGGAAGAAAGGGGAAGAAGTGAGGTGGGGGCCCCGGGGGGTGGTTGGGGTGGCGTGGGGGTGAAGGGGGAAGAGAGAAACAACAGGTGATGGGAGCCAAGTGGGGTGGTGGCGTGAGGAGGAGTGGGGAAGAGGGAAACGATGGAAATGACAGGTTGAGGGGCACAAAATCAGAGGGGTGGCATGGGGTGGAGAGAAAATCTAGGGAAATGGCAAGGCCATTGGGAGGGAAAAGGAGGAAAAGAAACTGAGGGGAGAGGGGGGTGTTTGAGGTGACCTGGGGGAGAGAAAAATAATTGGGGGAATAAATTTTGGGGATTAGGAGGGAGAGAAAATTCAGAGAAATGACCGGTCGATTGGGGAAGAAAAGAAAGAAACTGAGGGGGGAGAGGGTGTTTTAGGTGGCGTGGGAAAGAGAAATGGAGAGGGAAATAAATTTTGGAACGAGGATTTGGAAAAAAAAAAAAATTTTAATAAAAATATTAAAAGTTAAATAATGATAAATTTTAATTGTTATAAAAGATTATAGATTTTTTAAATAAGTTAATTATAATATTTTGTTAATCATTAGTTTTATTTATAATTTTTGTTAAAGTTAGAAATATATTCCCAAATATGGGTATGCATTAATTATTAATGTCTTTCAAATTTCATATAAATAGATTTATTAATATTATTAGTGTAAATTCATCGTAAGTTCTTTTTATTATTTATTTATTTGTGAATTTTAATTAAACTAATTAAAATAAAAATATTTTTTTAATATATAACGTGTCCCAACGTGTCAGAATTCTTTATTTTTTAGAAATAACGTATCAACGTGCTATGTCATGTTGTGTCACGTGTCTGTGTCGCTTGTCAATGTTACCTAGACTACAGAATTGTAATGGAGCGAGTGGAGAGAGAGAAAGAGAGGGGATGGGGTGTAGATCACTCTAAGAAAATAATGAACACACTGTCAATTTACGCTAGGAAGATTCGAGTACAGAATATCTTTAAATATGCTGTGAGGAGAGCTGGTACGTCAATAAATGTTCGGCACTTGCCATCCCGAAGTCCTACACACCGCACAAAGCGATGGTTCCTGCGGACTTCTTGATCGCCACGGCCGCCGTAGTAGGCTTCATCTCGCTCTTCAAGAACCTGCTCGTCTTCGCCCGATGGCTGTACGCCACGTTCCTCAGGAAGCCGAAGGACTTTCGCGACTACGGCTCGTGGGCCATCGTCACCGGCGCCACCGACGGCATCGGGAAAGCCCTGGTGTTCGAGCTCGCCTCCAAGGCCCTCAACCTCGTGCTCGTCGGTCGGAACCCCAGCAAACTTGAGGCTACCTCGAGGGAGCTGAGGGATAGATTCGGAGCAACCACCGAGGTCCATTACATAGTTAGCACTTCATATGCCATTTACATTAAAATTCCCGAGTGATGGTACATCTGACGCACGAGACACTTTATCCAGGTCAAGACCGTGGTCGCCGATCTCGCGAAGCTGAGCGGAGAGGAGATAGCGGCGGCCATTGCAGGAGCGACGGAAGGGATCGACGTCGGGTTGCTGGTCAACAACGCGGGGGTGGCTTATTTTCCGAAATACTTTCACGAGGTGGATCGAGAGTTGACGGAGAGCATGTTGAGAGTGAACGTCAACGCAGCGGTGTGGGCGACGAAGGGAGTGATCGATGGAATGTTGAAGAGGAAGAGAGGAGCGATCTTGAACATGGGATCTGGTTCCGCCGTGTATATCTCTTCGTATCCTCTTATGACCTTGTATGCCTCCACCAAAGCGTACGTTTCGAGTTTCTTCCAGTTTTGTGTCTTCTTTTTTCGGTAATTTGTTAATCAAATTTATACTGCAAAAGTTTTCTCTTTCTTACTAATTTCCTTTTAGGATTGTAGCTATATCAGGATTGATATACAAATTTGACATTGTAAACAATGTGATGGACTATAAGCAGTAATAAGAAGTTAATCAAATTCAATGCCGGACAAAAGTTTATACATCGCTTAATGTTCCAACAATTTAGTATGTTTCACATTATTTGGATCTAAAAGGACATTCCAACAGTGTCAAAGTCTATATCCAATCTATTCTTGTAGTTCAATCATGTGAACTTAGATATATCAATGTGATTCGTTGCAGTTTCCTGACAACATTCTCAAAAAGCATCAGTCTTGATATTCAATGTCAGGTAAATGCATGAGAAAAATCATATATCATCTGGGTATTATGATGATATGGTTAGAATTCTTGTGTCCCCTTTGTTCCGTCCTCTTTTCTGCTTCTAACTAAACACTCATAAATTTGCAAGAGATCATTGTTATAATGTTTACTTTTTTCTTTTAAAAAAAGAAAATCAAACGCCAATGAATTTCCCTTCATAACACAATCACTTTATTGAAACTAATTGACTCGCTTCTCCACATTGGTAGTAAAATGGATGCATAATATACTTTATCCTTCAATGACGTAATAACCACTCATTCTCCATGACTTCACAAATAGAGGGAAGATGATTAGAAGCCTAGGTACTTCATGATTAGCGACAATTCCACAACGCATGTTGGAGGACATATAATCCAATCTATGCGCTGGTCCATGTGATTATCTTACTGGTCATGTTTCATATCAGCCAGACCATGCAATCACTTAGTTGCTCTTTCACTTGTGAGTTCTCCACATGAAGAAAATTGTCCAATAAAGTTTTAAATTTATTGTACGGAGGTCAATTTAGTACCTTTCAATTATGCCAAATTAGTCCTAAAATTTTTGATTTTGCCAAATTAATCTTTATACTTTTGTGTCAATTTAATCGTAAATCTTTTGAAATTTTGGTAATGTAGTCCTTTTGGCCAAATAATAGATTTAAGATTAAACTGTCAAATCTTCAAAAGGTTTAAGACTAAATTGACACAATTGAAAAGTTTATGACTAAATTGACAAATCGTTAAAAAGTTGAGTACTAAATTGGTACAATTGAAAAATTTATAATTGAATTGACAAACATTTAATAAGTTTAAGACTTTCAACCTATAAAAACTCTAAAAAGTTCCTCGGTGGAAAGAAGGATGCAATACTGATTGTGTACTCCTGTAAGAAGAAGTGAAATGAGTCGGTAAATTTATTGACCCTGCATGCCTCATTCACTAACCCCTGACCCCCAAAACATTCCCTAGCTGTATCAACTGTACTTGCTAGTTAAATGCCACACGATTCCCTTTGCTAATTGGTGAAACAAGACATTATATGAGCTAAAGGAGAACGGTTTTTCTGGCATTGTATCTTGCAAAGGTATAATTTCGAATCTTAATGTGCGTTCTTTTGTTTATGGTCTTGTTATTGTGCTTCCTTGACTGTTTGTTTGAAACTATGAGATAAACAGTTATGCTTGGATGTTAGAGATTCACTTCAAATGTGTAATTAAGTTTTCATAGAAATTAATGAATCGCAAGTCCCAAGGAAAAAGCTTTTAGAACTAACGCTGCGCTTGAATTCCAATTTTATTGCAGGCTCCCCTTTTCATTGCCACCAAAATGACCAGGATGAAGAGACGGTATCTCTTCATACCTTCGGCGGAGATATTCAGCAGAGCTAGCGTGCGGTGGATCGGGTACGACCGGGTGTGCAACCCCTATTGGTCGCACTCGGTTCAGGCGTTTGTGGCACGCACGCTGGACACAATAACCGTTTGGGGTCTCGAATGTTACGCGAAATGGTTGAGAGCTCGAGAAAGATCGCGTCGTTAGGTCATCGAACATGGTAATCGCATTTTCAGACGCACCCCGACGTAATTGCAGCTTGTGTGCATGACTTGGATATGGAAGCTTGGAGTGGCGTGATATGGGTCTGTGGTCGAGCCTTGAATATGGCATGTGATATGAAGACTTTCTATTTTTCATTCGGTATGCATAAGTTTTCGTTTATACACTGTGTTTTCGGGTCTTTCAACAAAGATCGTGCTTCTACTTTGGACCCTCTTAAGCACGATTCACTTTTTACATTCAAATGCTTACGCGGTGGTGCCCACAAGATCGTTAAAGGATAGTGTTCACTATTCTATATGTACCTTTCATTATTGAGTTTACATGTCAATAGAGTGACACTGGGTTGCTTCTTTGATAATCACGTGAAAGCATTTTCACATAAGAAAAATACAAAATCTGTAATGCTCTTTCGATCATGATATCTCCAACATAATCACTATCTGAATGAGCTCTAAGTTGGAAGGATTCAGAACGATAGTAGTGTAGGCCATAGTAGCAGCTTTGATGCATTGAAGTGTCTTTTTTACATCCTTAAGATGAGATGACATCGGCTTCTCCATATATCAACTCATAATTCCAACAATATATATAATATCTAGTCCTGTGTATGTCAAGTATCTCAAACTCCCAATCAAGCTTCTATAATATATCAAATTAACATCAGCACCATCATCAAACTTTGAAAGTTTGGTTCCACACTCAATTAGTGCATTGATCAGAGTACAATTCTTTAAATAAATTTTTCAATGATATTTTCTACATATCCATTTTGGGAAATAAAAATCCCCTTGCCACTTTGCTTCACTTCGATCCTAAGGAAATAATTCATGAGATCATTATCGGTCATCTCAAATTCTTTCACCATCGATGCCTTTAAAACATCAATCATCTTAGTCTTGTCCTTCTTTCCATCACATTTTTTGCGTCGGAATTTCTTAACTCTATTGGGTGCCTAATCAATCTCATTCCCTTTGTTGTTGAATTTATGGTTCCCCTTACGCTTGAAGCTCGAAACTTTGTAGAAGCCCAATTTAGCAACATAAGTATAGACAGAGGATTTTGTAGCCTTTAGACACTCATCCTTTAATTCCAAATGATGCGCTATATCGTCAAAAATGATAATATTCTCATTGTGCATTAGGTTGATTTTTATATGCTCCAAACTGTCAGAAAGAAACTTTATAATAGCATGAACTTGCTGTTCATTAATAAGGAGTGTAACCTGTTGACTTTAGCTCACATATCATGTTTAACATTTCTTGAAGATGCTGCCTCATCATTAGATTTGAGTGCTTTCGGTATGTGTCAAACTTGATGATGTGTCTCCTTAACTTTATGGAAGATATATTCCTAATCTTATCTTTCAAGACAGTCCACATTACTTAAGCTTTATCATAACTTTCAAATTCATATATGATATCATCCTACATACAATTCAGTAATGTGATGCAAGCACTACTATTTTTCTTTTTTCAAGCTTTATAAATTTCTTGATCTCTTATGTGCTAAACTGAGGTTCCATGCTCGAGTTTATCCATTGTGCGGTTAAGGGTTTCCAAAACCTCATACTCGTTAAAGATGTACTGAACCTTTTAATGCAAAATATCATAATTATAACCATTTATCTTTTCACCCTTATTGAAGTCGGTCACAATGGTCTTTGATGCCGAAAACATAATCATTGCTACAGTTGCATTGACATAATAAACACATAATCAATATTAGCACATTTTCCACATTAATACACATTTAATTTGCAGTAAAGACAAACTAAATTAATAATAATTTAATACAAGGTACAGAAACGAAAATTCACTATGTGTCCAATCAGCTTTTGTGTGCGATTATTTTACTATCATTAATTAGTTTAATTTGTGCAAATGTCAAGTTCTATGTAAGGACTCATTTGAATTCTACCAACCTACAACTTTCACTAAAAAAATAATTATATGATTTCATGTAATTTCTACATTTTCCAATTAATATCAAAAAGTATAGCACGATGTGAATAAACGTACAAACATTCATACAACAACTATAATCGAAAGCGGAATTCATGATGTAGTGAAAAGATCAATGATCTATAGCCATTGTTCGAGTTTATTCGGAACTAGGAAATTGCAAGAATATTAAAGCATATACATGCTGTCATCAAGTCAAGCTCTACACGACATATATGTGGTCATTTACATGTAGACTAACTTATGTATTTCCAAAACCATAGAAAAATACAAGTTTGAAGGAATAAACAATTCGCTTATACCCCAAAAATTATGCGTATTTAAGGTTTTGTATGCAATTTTTTCACCTTTAAAAGATTCAAACATATAAAATAAATACATCACAATGTAGATCAAATTCGTACGAACTAAACACCACCAACTACACACTGATTGGACTCCCACATGCTTACATGTGCTGTTTGAGTGCTTGGCGCATGTGGCACATGCGACGGCAAGCCAATATGGCTTCTGGCTTGTCTAATCAATCCGACTGCCTGACCAATCAACCTGTTCGGGTCTTCGAGTTAGGTCTTCATCCAAGTCAGATTGGATCTCCGGTCGGTCGAGTTGCCGGTCAAGAGGTCAGTTACCAACCATTGGTAATGTTATCGTTGACGTCAGCCCACATTGATTTGCCAACGCATGCGTGGCGCTCATGTGTTGGGCATTCTCAGCTTGTGGCTAGCGCTTACACAACGGCTTCGGGCACTTGTAGGCGCGTTTGGTGTCGTCCGATGGCATGTCACTTGCCGTTATGATCATCTCAACGAATACTTTCATTCAATATATTCAAAAATTGAATTTGGTCAAAAAATATTCCGAAAAATGGCCAAAACAAAGATGGTCGTCCATGACCTCCAAAGCCATTCATTGCTTTGGTTCGTTTTCGATGATTCATGTTGCAATTTCTACTCAATGAACATTCAAACAATATGAAATTCATCCTCTTAATCCTCATATCAAACAATTTGTGAGAAAATTCGACAGAAAAACAAGGTAAATATCATAACACAGGCTCTGAGACTAATGAGGGATGAAAGATGGTGGAAGAAACAACTAACATTTTTATTGCGTAATAAATGAATTATCTAGGAACATTCGTTGAATCACAAGTGAATGATAGACGATACGATTTCACGATGGTCCGAGTACAATCACGAAGAAAGTATTCACATTCTTCGGCGTTAATGTTAATTGTTTTCTTAAATTAGAAATGAAATTGCCTTTTGTTCGTTCTTTTTTTATATGGAATGTGAGAGAAAAAGGAAAAGCATTCTTATTTGAAATGTTCTATCTTTAGAGGTGGATATCTTCTAAAATTATTCTATATATACTTTATTTAAAATATAACTACTCAGATCCTCTCAATCACATCACATCACATTAAGACAAATCGGTGTCTTTATTGCATCTCATCATGCACATATCAACAAAATATAATATATATAGATTATTGCGAGAAAATAATTTACACTCTAACAATTTACATTAGGAATATCCAGGTACGAAAACTATCTTTCTGACGGGTGAGGAGAGATGGTACGTCGCGGAGTTGTGCAGAGCAGTGAGGTGAGAGACACGTCTATAAATGTTTAGCAATTGCCACCACTACTTTATCTGGTGAAACCACACTCCGCACAAAGCGATGGTACTTGCGGACGTCTTGATCGCCACGGCCACCGTACTATGCTTCATCTCGCTCTTCAAGAACCTGCTCGCCTTCGCCCGATGGCTGCACGCCACTTCCTGAGGAAGCCGAAGGACTTGCAGGACCACGGCTCGTGGGCCGTTGTCACCGGCACCACCGACGGCATCAGGAAAGCCCTGGTCTTCGAGCTCGCCTCCAAGGGCCTCAACTTTGGGCTCATTGGCTTGAACCCCAGCAAACTCGAAGCCACCTCGAGTGAGCTGAGGGATAGATTCGGAGCAACCACCGAGGTCCATCACATAGTTAGCACTTCATATGCCATTTACGTTAGAAATTCGCGTGAATTCCCGAGTGATGGTATATCCGACGCATGAGATAGTTTGTCCAGGTCAAGACTGGGGTCGCGGACCTCACGAAGCTGAGCGAAGAGGAGATAGCGGCAGCCATTGCGGGAGCCACGGAAGGAATCGACGTCAGGTTGCTCGTCAACAACGCGGGGTCGGCTTATCCGTACCCGAGGTGCTTTCACGAGGTGGATCGAGAGTTGATGGAGAGCATGTTGAGAGTGAACGTCAACGCAGCGTTGTGGGCGACGAAGGGAGTGATCAATGGAATGTTGAAGAGGAAGAGAGGAGTGATCTTGAACAGTGGTTCTGGTTCATCCGTGTGTATCCCTTCATTTCCTCTTCTGACCTTGTATGCCTACACCAAAGCGTACATTTCGATTTTCCTCCAGTTTTTTTTTTTTTTTGTGACCCGAGAACCGCCGTACAGCCAGCAGCCGACAGCTGGCGACACAAACCCGGGACGGTGCCACAAGGACCCACCTCCCACAACGTCGCAGGTAAGTCGCGCAATTGCGCACGCTGGGTCTCGAACCTCCCCCTGCTGCAATTAGAGGGGGAAAGGCCCAAGCCAGCGCGCCCACAGTGGGGTGGGTGATTTTCCTCCAGTTTCGTGCCTTCTTTTTTAGGTAATTTGTTAATATATATCGCAAAAGTCTTCACTTTCTTACTAATTTCCTTTTAGGATTGCAGCTATTTCAGGATTGTAGCTATATACAAATTTGACATGGTAAACAATGTGATGGACTATAAGTAGTAATAAGAAGTTAATCAAATTCAACGATGGATAAAAGTTTGTGCATCACTTAACGTTCCAGCTATTTAGTAGGTTTGACATTTGGATCTAAA
This sequence comes from Eucalyptus guilfoylei, assembly GCA_016097605.1. Taxonomy (NCBI): domain Eukaryota; kingdom Viridiplantae; phylum Streptophyta; class Magnoliopsida; order Myrtales; family Myrtaceae; genus Eucalyptus; species Eucalyptus guilfoylei. The sequence goes on from CM027867.1 coordinate 54,978,035, forward strand.
ACGACCTTGCAACAGTGTCAAAGTCTATATCATATTTACTATTATAGTTCAATCATGTGAACTTGATAGAACAATGTGATTCGTTGCAGTTTTCTGGTAATGTTCTCAAAAAGCATCAATCAGAAGTACAAGAGATAAGGGATCGATATTAAACGTCAGGTAAATATATGAGAAAAATCATATATCATTTAGGTATTGTGATGATATGATTAGAATTTTTGTGTCCCCTTTCTTTCGTCCTTTCTTTTGCTCTTTACTAAACACTCATAAATTCGCAGAAGAACATTGTTATAATGTTTACATTTTTCTTTTAAAAAAAAAAATCAAACACCGATGAATTCCCTTCATAACTCTCAATCACTTTATTGAAACCGATTGACTCATTTCTCTACGTTAGTAGTAAAATGGATGCATAATATACTTTCTCTTCCAATAACGTGACAACCACTCATGTTCCAATAGATCAATTTAATCTTGTTCAATGAGTGATATTCAGCTCAAAAGAATAAAGACTAGGGGCAAGTTCTCATTCTCCATGACTTCACCAAATAGAGAAAAGATGATTAGAAGCCCAGGTACTTGGCGATTAGCGACAATTCCCTATGCATGTTGGGGGTCGTATAATCCAGCCTATTTCGTGGTCCATGGGAAAATCTTGTCATGTTTCATTCCAGCCAGACTATGCAATCACTTAGGGCGCATTTGGTATCGTTTCTATTCCGGGGAACAATTTTTTCACAGAAATAGTTTTTTTTTTTTTTCGTTCCCAGGAACAATTTCTGAGTATAAGAACGCACTTGATAACTGCAAAAAATTTCTACTCCAAGAATAGAAATGAGTTTAGTAAACTTGTATAATTTTATTGTTTCTTTTAGTTTTTCAATATTTTTATTATATTTATCCATTTTTTCTTCTTCTTTTTTTGTAACCTGGGAACCACCGTACAGCCGGCAGCCGACGACGTAAACCCGGGACGGCACCGCAGGGACCCACCTCCCACGATGTTGCAGGTAAGTCGCGCAATGGGGGTGAGAAGTTTTGAATCTCTACCCTTCCGGCTGAGGGGTCAAGATGCGAACCAACTCGTCCACTGTGGGGTGGGTCCTTTTTTTCTTCTTTTTTTTTTTTCTTTTTTTTCCTTCTTTCTCGTTTTGGCCGGTAGCCGGCCACGGCGGCGGCCGGCGACCGGCTAGGCGAGCTTCGGCGAGCTTGTCAAACCCTCGCTAGGCCATCGCAAGGACCGACAAGCTTGCCGGTGGCCTTAGTGGCCAGGCGAGCCTCGCGTTGCCTGGGCAAGGTCGAGCCTTGCCGTTAGCCTTGCGAGGCTCACTTGGCCACCGAGGCCACCGGCGAGGCTTGACCTCGCCCTAGCCTGGTGAGGCCGAGCCTCACGCCGGCCAGTTAGGCTCGGCCTCACCTGGGTTGGGCGAGCTCGAGCTCGCCCAGATCTGGCGAGGCCGAGCTCGCCCAACCACCGGTGAGGCTCGACCTCGCTGGGCCACCGCCAGGCAACTTGCAAGTTAGATCCTCTGTGCTTCTCTCAACGATAGGGTTCACTATTCTATGTGTATCTTCCGCTATCGAGTTCATATCCTTCGGACTTGAGAAGGTTAGCACAACCAAATGAAGGGCCGTCATCACACTTTTTTCATTTCCAATCAACTAGCTTAATTAAACTTTAATTCAAGCTGCATACACGTTGAGAGTTTATGATTATTGTGTAATGAGAGAGAGTTGAATATGAGTTGTGTACTCTTATGAATCATTTAGCTCGATTAATGCACCATCAAACTAGTCAATATGCTTCACATGATATGACATGGAAGTTGATCCATGCTAATAATAAAGGGTTTTTATTCTGGACATTCAGTGTAAAATATGTAATTCAATGATGAGCCACGGCCATATGATTGATTGTATCGATAGCACATCAAACAAACAAGGTACTTAAGCTACATATAAACCCTAATTCATATAATTCTCCAATTATACAATGGATTTTTATTCCATAGGCCATTGGCATAAAAATCCAATCTCCAAAACCGTGTCATCCGGATGACCCATCTGGTTCTAAATCAAGAAAATAGTAAGTCATAGAAGATTTGAAAGTTGAATCTTGGAATGAGCAAGTTGATGGACAATTTTTTTTAGGCGTGGTGCGGGCTCCATGAAATAGGCCCAATTACAGCTTGCATGTTTAGAGAAAGTGCGACATTACATTGAAAGAAAGAGAGGGACGGTCGTAGCTAGGTGAAATAAGTCAACAGTGGGAACCGCCATTTTCAGTATGAGTTAGGTATATATTTATGAGACCTTCTTCATCCAACCATTTCATCGGCTCTATAAGTATCAAATAAATGGCCATGACGTGCGACAAAAAGTCTAAGAAGATCGCTTTTCCGCACATTGTTTCATGCCCGCGATTCATGCTAAAAACATTTATTAGCAAAATAGACCAGATGGCAAAAAGAGAAATTGATGACGGACTATTCAACATCCACATGGGGATGTCGTGATTGCAATCTTGGCCGATCAGCTCTCGAATTGATCGTGACCTGAACCGAGCTAGTCTTATTGTTGAGCGGTCAGGAAGTGGGTTCACTATCCCCTGCACACGAAGCTCTCGTAGCCCTACTCCACCATTTAATTCGTATCGTCATTACTTTCATCGGCGGTCGGAAAATAGTCGGGGCGCAAATTTGGAACACTGAACCGTACGAAGTGGAGAAATTTTCATCCCTCCTGGTCGGGGACGACCCATTATTGGTTTCTAGCGCTCATAATGTTAGTTGGACCCTTCAAGCTAAGACGGATCGGCAAGGTGAGTTGCTAACGATGCTGTTTGATTGCTTCCTCTGAGGTTGGTGCCCTGATGATAAATACAGAAGAACTTCGTGCTCTCCACGGTGGTTTCTCTGGTTTAGGTTTAGTTTGCAAGTGCGGTTCAGAAAGGTATCCAAAGGCTTAACTGTATCATGGGAAAGTCCTCAAAATTTGCTCGTTTTGAACTAGATGGTCACGTCAGTACTGAGTAGTATTTATTGTCAGTGGTCTCGGCATAGAAAGCGAGAGGAAGACGTACCCAAGTGGAAGTGAAAGAGTCACGCACACCGAACTGGTCGACTGATTCCTTAACTCTCTTGAAATGTGTAGCGCGAGGTTTCGTGTGGGGTTGTAATAAACCAGATTTAGATGTATGGATAAGATTATCATGTTGCTTGAAGACTATATGGCAGTGTGGTCATCATATTGACCCGGAGAGGAGGTCGAGTATGGAATTAATGCAAGTTTTGATTTTTCTTAGGGGTTAATACATAAAAAAATCCAAAACTAGGATACTTGTGATAAAATTATTTTAAGCTAAATTTTTTAGTCATAAAAAACTCTCAATTGGTACATCTGTCACAAATTTACGAAAAACTAACTTTTGAGTAATTAAAAATCTTAAACTAGTACATATGTGATAAATGTATTTTAAGCTGATATGGATTTTCTCATGGACTTTAACATTATCACCATATGTAATCCGACTCGGCAATTTCATGGTAAAATTTGACGGAAGTTAACATATGGTAAATATATTATGAGTGTACTAGTTTTGAGTTTTTAGTGATCCAAAAATTGTTTTTGGTTAAATTTACTTTGGATGTACCAATTTGAAAATTTTCATGGTATTAACCGTTTTCTAAACCTATTTCCCTTTTTCTCCCGTTTCCTCCCTTTTCCTTCACTAATGTATCTTTTGGTGAATACATCTATTTATATATTCTACATGCTAAAGGAAATTATCAAAAGGACATATGCAATATGTCACTTCCTCCCTCCTTTTTTGTTATTTTTCCCTTTTTTTCCTAACTTTCATTTTATTAAATTCATCAATCTTTAACTTTTTCCCTTTGTTCCATTATCTCCTTTTAGTCACCTTTTTTCTCATCGAATTTCTTATACTTTACTTTTCAAGCTATGTTATATTAGTATTTTTCTTATCCAATGTTTACATGATCATTAAATCACATAACTTATATAAGTGCCCAAATTTCAATTTAAGCTCCTAAATAAAATAAATTCACGAAATTGATATACGATTTTGAAATTTTAAGAATAATGATGATTGCATATGAACATATCATGATTATGAATTCACTATTGCAAAGGAGACACATCATATATTAATTATATATCTTTTTTTCATTGAGCAAGTCATCAAAATATTTAGAGTTAACGTGGGATCTCCATCAAAAAGTTAACCCTTTGATTTCATTATTAAAAAATATGGATGGCTCAGAATAAATTATTACTTACAAAGACAATCCTAGAGTTATATTTTTATTGCTAATAGAAAAATCCTCAATTATCTCGATTTATGTACATAAAATCATCTAAACTTTACTCCATAAATGTATTTAGAGAAATTGAGATCTATAGAAAGCGCTACAAATGTCGAAAACTTAAAAAATGACTTAGAAAGGCATGTGAAATTTTTAGTGTAAAGAAGAGATTAATAATGTTGGGATCCTCCACTAGCGTCACCCAAGTTTGCTTCGTTGTTATCGGCTTACGGGGGTTCCTGGGTCATCAAAAAAAAAAATGTTAGGATTGTTCATTTTTTTGGGGTGTCCCAAGGCGAGGGATGGGTTAATATATTAGTACAAGACGGAAATGGGCTCTTCCAAGGGACAAGATCCATTGATGGGCCGGGCAAGCAAAGCTCGGAGCAAGGAAGCCCGCTCTTTCGGCTTATTAGAGAATCCCCATGTCCACACTCTCAATAGATTCTTGCTGCGGCAAATGAAAAACCATGAGATAATAGCAGGTCCCAATGAATTAGCTGTCCATAAATAAATAAATAAATAAAAAGGTCCTTCACGAGGGGGTTTTACGGCTCACAATAATTTCAACTTGGGAACGAAAGATTGCCCATTCAAATCTCATCAAATGACATGTTCACAGGTTATGTAGGATTTTATATGGATTTTTAGGTTGGCGGGTCTTTGATAGGTGCTTAAAATGGTTTCGAAAGTAACATAGTACGTCATAAAAACTCTATGACAGATAGATACACGGATCTATTATTCTAGCTTAGGAAAAAAACCTATATCGTGCAATGTCTATATTACTAACATGACAAGACATTGTAATCAGATCATATGTTTTATAATCCCATCACAAACATAATATATAAGTAGCACCAAGAAAATTACAAAATTTATAGCAACATAATAAGTTGTAACCGGTTGATAGTGGAGGAGGTTATTTCACAACATTATCTATGGGTAATTCTCACATCTCTTCAATTTGAGCTATTCATTTGAAACGTGCATAATGATATAACTCTCATTAAGGGTGTGTTTGTTTCACGAAAAAAATTCAAACTTTAGAAAATATTTTGTGAAAAATGATTACTTGTATCACTTACGGAAATGAATGAAAAAAAATGTTTTTCATCACCCACGAAAATAATTAAGCATTATAAGGAACATATTTTTCATTGATTAATTTTTCTAAATGATGTAGCCAATCATTAATTTGAAAAATATTCTCCAAATTTTGAGTTTTGCGCAATACAAACATGCCCTGAATCTCACCAACGAAAGCTAGCAGATTTTCACTTCACTGCAAAATTTGCCAAGGCCAGTGATTCTACTTTTGTGGAAGATCCCATGTTTGTTTTGTTCCGAGGTAATTACACAGGAAGGCACGAGAACTTAGGTGCTTTCATTTTCCATCACATTGGTCTTAGTATCTCCCTTTTACGTTAATCTTACTCAAAGTAAGCGTGATTAGCTTATAACATGTCATTTAGGCCCTCAAAGATTTTATATTCATCTTCGCAATGACTGTCTTTTTTCTTTTTTATATTCCCTGTCTTTTCTTTCAAATATGATCTAGCCATTTCTCTCATTTACCATCTCACCGTTATCAGGGGTAAAAAATGTTTCTCTGGTTAACCCAATAATCATGCCGAAAAACTATGTTTATGAAACGAAAATTACCACATCATCTATCAATCCAACATCTCATAAAATTAATCGAATATTGAGATTTCTCGGGCGCACGCATATATATATATATATAGGGACATTTCGATGTTTTGTTTATAGTGCATAGGGAATGATTTTTATGACAATGACAGGCCTTGGCTATTTAACTTAATTTGTTGTCGATTTGCCAATTTAAGCACTTAAATGTGGGAGAAACAATGCCATCTGAACAGGAGAGACCTGACTAACATGGCAATTTAAGCACTTATTATTATTATTATTATTATTGTTATTATTATTATTATTATTATTATTATTATTATTATTATTATTATTATTATTATTATTATTATTATTATTATTATTATTATTATTATTATTATTATTATTATTATTATTATTATTATTATTATTATTATTATTATTATTATTATTATTATACTTTTCCTATTAGTCAACTTTGGTGACTATAAAAGATTCGTCAGTAAAATCTACCTAAATACGCCCGAAATGTCCCGCTTATTAATGTCAAAAGCATTTCCTAAGTGCTTGTCTAACATGTTAAAATGAAAAGAAATTGTAATATCTAGACATATTGTGTAAAGCAAAATCTTTAATTAAATTTGGGTGCCGTTGTACGCTGAGTAATTAAATACGGATACTTGTTAAAAAACTAACAATCTGCTGTAGTGCGGTGGAAAGTGTTATCACATTAGTAACTCGTACATTTTAACCTTCAAAATTAAGTCGATACAACTTGGGATACATAATTCTCTTGATGTTTAATGCGTGCTTATTTTATATTAGATTTGGTATTTCCCTTATTAGGGCCTACCTTATTTTAAGTGACAAATGTCCTTTCGTGGGATATTTTATCATTTTGAAATTAGAAAAGAAAGTCATATAAATTCATTAAAGTGTGCATGCATGTCGATTAAGAAGCTAACTGAGGAGATTGGATTTACTATTTCGATAATATAAAACAAAACAATAATTAAAGAATTTCTCGTTTTTTTATAAGATAAAAAAGGTCATGAGATTACAGAATATACACAGAAAACTCTTTTTTAAGGAAAGGAAAAGGAAGAACAGAAAATTACAAAAGCGGTTGGCGAATCTTCTTCCTGAAAACGACCTCGGTGTCCAACCCGAACCCGTCGACCTTGCGGACATGCACCAGCTCCGACCCCTTGAACAGCTCCACCAGCGGCTCCACGCTGAGCAGGTCGTTCGCGGAGTACTTGTCGGCGCGCCGCGCCAGGGCCACGTGGAGCGCGCACACCCCGCCGGGCCTCTCCCCGACGAAGCGGCCCGGGTACAGCGCGTGGTCGAACACGTTCGAGAACTCGAAGTCGAACTCCCCGTCGGCGAAGGGCTGCCGGTGGAAGTCGCCCTCAACCACGAGGGGCGGGGCGGGGACGAGGTCGATGCCGACGGAGTCGGCGACGCCGACGCGGCGGAGGGCCTCGACCTCCTGGCCGACGCGGGCGCCGACGCAGAGGGCGCGGGAGGAGTTGGAGAGGAGGCGGCGGCGCTGGAGGTCGGAGAAGAAGCTGGCGAAGGCGGAGACCTTGCGGTCCCAGTCGCGGGTGGTCCAGACGCGGCGGAGCCTCGGGTTGAGGGTCTTGTTGAGCTGGCGCTGGATGTAGGCCTCGTAGGAGGTGTACCCGGGTCTGATCCTGAGGTCGCCGGAGGAGGAGGAGGATAGGGGAGGAGGGTAGGGCGGATGGGGGCGGAGGTGGTGGCGGAGGAGGAGTAAGGGGAGGGAGAGGAGGAAGCACTTGAAGACGGTGGGCTTGGGGTTTGCCGAGTGCCGACTGTGGGTGTTTCATGATGAGGGTTTTGCGTGCGTGCGCGTCCCTCTCTCTCTCTCTCTCTCTCTCTCTCTCTCTCTACTTCTCTTTCTCTAGGGATGAATGTAGCTTTCGTGAGGGATGGCGACAGAGACAGAGACAGAGACAGAGACAGAGATGTTGGTGGATTTGAACGTAGAAATGACAACTGGTGTTGCAGTGCGCATGCGCAAGTCGAAGTGGCGATCGTCTTCTGAATCATCTCTCTCTCTCTCTCTCTCTCTCTCTCTCTGGTCGCTTATCGTTTTCTATGACCCTAATCATTTGCCGATTAAGTAATGCCGCATGGACTACGGTTTAGACGAAGCACTTTGTCATAGTGGGTGTTGCTCCATCACTAGCTTTGGAGAGTTTTGTGTTCCAAGAATAGCATCTAAAGAAAAAAAAATTGACTAGATTTGAGGGACATCGTATTGAAATCTTTCGATTTTAGCAACAAAGAAAACCTTGGAACCTGAGAAGGAGGGCCACTGTCCGACTCTGATTTAGACAAGTGCTTTAAATCGTGTGAAGTCTTGCGTAAAGTCATCAAAAATTAAAGTTGATATGTACACATTGAGTGCACGTTCGTCTTGTGTACCTCATACTCTTTTCCTAATTTAAGATATGCTTGTAATGTAAGATGAAATGTCAACATGAATAATACTACGTATGGGACGTGGGATGGGGATTGCAACGAAATCATGACTTCAGTGTTGAGTCCATTGTTTACGGCCAGTGAATTAGTTGAGCATGATCAATTCTTCTCATACTTATATTATGGTCAGTGATTTTTATTTTTATTTTTTTGCATACTCATATTATTCTCTTTTATTATAGCCTAATGTGGTATTTATCCGATTTCATATTTCATTCGTCCATTGCGTTTCTTCATATCGAATACATTGCAAAGCTTCATTATGATCAACAAGTAACTCAACTTATTCAAATATTCAACTAGATCTAGTCACTTTCTCCTATAAAATGACTAAGTACCTGTCTTGACCCTTAAGGCCCCTTTGCTTTATTTGAGTTGTGATTGTGAAGGGGAAACGACCATGGCAACATATTAGATAAATATTTTTTTTTCATTTTACCCATTTAATCATATACCTTTTACATGAAATTCCAATAGAACATTTCTACCTAATTTTCATCATGAATCGTATGGCCGCCAATGTCTGAATCACCGCCTCAATGATTTCCAGCGAAAATTGGTCGGAAAGATCATATTAGAGTTGTGCAAATGTTTAGGACTAAAATGGCTAAGTTGAAAATTTATAATTGAATTAGCATTCGTATAATAGATTTAGGAATGGTTGGATAATTTTCCTTAATTAGCTTTACCCTTAATTAGCTTTACCAGGTAGCAACTAGCCAAGAAGCATCCATCTATTAAGCAATTGGTGGCCAATTATCCTTCCAAAAATGGTTGGCTTGAGTTTGAGGCATTGATCGCATACTCCATCATCACTTTTGTTGCCACATGCAATATGTGATTGATCTCTAACCATATATTATAGAGATAATTTTGTTACGGTTATTAATATAATGTAAGAATATTAGTCGGTTATGGACCATAAAGTCGAGCACACTTTTGCCTTGAAGGCACTTGTTGTTATCGGTGTTGCGATAAGACGAGCGATCAAACAATAATATAGACAGAAGAAGAAAATAAATCGGACACCGGATTTACGTGGTTCAGTCGTAAAGACCTACGTCCACGGGGAAAGCAGTAGTGAATTTCACTATAGATCAAGCGATACAAAGAGATTACACACTCGAGTCACTCAAACACTCTCGGTTTTTCCCAAGCCCCAATTACACTTAATAATGCACGCAATGTTTAGCCCCAAAATTCCTCAAGAAATAATCTTTCAATCTCACGAAGGAATTACACGCAAATCTTACCTCAAGATTTAATCGGCTACAAACACTAATTCTTCTTGGATGTAATTGCACGAACGAAAAATCAACAACGAAACCCACGTCAAGCACTCACTTACAAAACGGTGCTTCAAGAGATCTTCACGTTTGCCACAATGTGAAGACCACGTTGCTCTGCTGCATCAACAACCCTCTGGCAACCACAAGCACTTACGGCGAAAAAAAAAATAGAACAAATATATATGTGATATAATATGCATGGCAGCCAACTTCAAATCAAAATAGGAAAGTTGGACACTTCGGTCAACAAGTCCAAATTGGACTTTCCTTTTTTTCCTGTTATCTTGAATGAGCAGTATATACGAAATTGGATTTCTGTAATCTATAAATTCATGGCTTGGTCTCTACAAATTAGCAACTTGAAATCCAAATATCCACTTTCCTTTAATTTATCTTGGGTTCGGTTTCGTTCATAGACTCAAACTCGAGACATATTATAACAATCTCCACCTTGGCTCGACGTTTGAGCCAAGTTGCAATCGTTTCACAAAAATTCAAATTCTGCTGCTACTTTCTCATAGCCCCCGATGGGCTCAACCGCCGCAGATATTATCCAAGTCCAAGCATCGCTTGAACTTTGCCATAACCGAGGACCTCATCAGAATACCCAACTCCACATGCACCTTTAACTGCTCCGCAAAGATTTTCCGACGCAACCTCCTCAACCACCAATAAAGTAAAACCATTGTTGCATCCATATCTGTAAAGAGATCGAATATGTACCTTGTTAATTTCAACAGTTACAGCAACCGTTGGCTCTATAAGCTCCACCTTGCTACAAGCACCATCTGTGTCGATTACTTTGCTAGTATCTGTATACGCTACCTCAGGAGTTTCTGGTCGCAACTCCACCTCAAGCCGAACACCGTCCAGATCCGTATTAACACTGCCACAAACACTCCTAGCTAGAAGTATTGGAGACTCATCAATGATAACTTCTCTGCTGTTAACAAGTGAATTTATATCTGGGCACCACAACCGATCGCCTCGCTCACCTTGTGCATAGCCATGGAATATGCACCTTGCCCTCCAATCGAGCTTACCATCACTCACTTGAAAATAACATGGGCAACCAAACATTCTAATAATAGAATAACCAGCAACGTTACCTGACCACACTTCTTCAGGAGTCCGCCATTCAATAGCAGTTGATGGGGATCTATTCACCAGGCAGCTCATCGTACTAAGCACATCAGCTAGGATTCTCCTAGCAATACCAGCACCAGAGATCATTTTACGGGCCGTCTCTAGTAATGTTCTTCTCGTCAATTCTGCAAATTGTTGTGATTTATTGGCACTAGTGCGGTGTTTCACTATGCTCACTTTCATGCAGAATTTATTTGCCAGCTCCGAGCAAAACTCCATGCTATTGTCAGTCCGCACATGCTTGATCGACTTACCAGTCTCCGTCTCGATCAAAGCTCTCAACCGCGTGATCTTGACACCAGCATCAAACTTGTGCATTGACACAAACACCCAGGTCTTCCTCGAGCAGTTAATAGACTCTCGAACAGATACATCCGACGTCTCCGGGGCGAAATCCGTCATTGTCTCACCTTGAAGTTTATACTGGCTTTTGTGCTTGATTCCTTTCATTATCACCAAGGCACCTCGAACAACCTTCAGAACTCCACCTTTTGAAGAATACCTGCAACCAGCTGAATCTAGGGCACCAAGGAAATTAAGTTCTCTTTCAATTCTGGAACATGCCTCACTCTAGTCAATGTCCTCACGATACCATCATGCATTCTGATTTTAACATTGCCAACACCGATGACATCGCATTCATTGTTGTTCCACAACTGTACTTTACTATTATCCATGCATTGATAAGTAGTAAACCAGTTTCTATTTGGTGTGACATGAAAAGAACAACCAGAATCCAAAATCCATCCATCAAGCGATGAATCATTAGTGACAGACAAGACATAATCGGCATTATCTGCTACAGCTGCAACATTATCTGCAGAATTAACTATAATTCCCTTAGCCTTCTCATTTTTCAGCTTAAGGCAATTCCTTCTAAGATACCCCCTCTTGCCACAGCTCCAACAGACAACATCAGCAGTCCTAGATTGACTACGTCTGTTCATATTAGTACTACTCTTACCCACACGTGTTATAGATCTTCCTCTATTTTCACCTACTAAAGCAGTAGATACAGATTCGCCAGATTCTCTTCTACGAATATCCTCGCTCAGAATCAAATCTTGAACCCCATCAAACATCAAACTTGTTGACCCAGAGGAATTACTAACAGCAGTAACAGTAGTATTACAACTATCAGGCAATGAGGATAACAGAATCAAAGCACGTACCTCATCTTCAAAGTCAATCTCAACTGAACTCAATTGACTAACAATCACATTGAATTCATTGATATGATCTGCAACTGACGCACCTTCACTCATCTTCAAATTAAACAAACGTCGCATCAAATAGACCTTGTTGATCGCAGAGGGCTTCTCGTACATATCTGATAGGGCTTGCATCAAATCAGCAATGGTCTTCTCCTTCAAGATGTTAAACGCGACATTACGAGCCAACATTAGTCAAATAACACCCATAGCTCGTCTATCCAGCAAATCCCAATCAGATTGCTTCATCGTCTCTGGTTTCTCCCCAAATAAGGGCAAGTGCAGTTTCATCTGGTAAAGATAATCTTCAATCTGCATCTTCCAGAAACTAAAATCCTTCCCATCAAATCTATCGATTCTCACTTTTACTTCTTCTGTCGCCATCAATTCGCTTCAACTTAGCCAAGCCTGGCTCTGATACTAATTGTTGCGATAAGGCGAGCGATCAAACAATAATATAGACAGAAGAAGAAAATAAATCGGACACCGGATTTATGTGATTCAATCGTAAAGACCTACGTCCACGTGGAGAGCAGCAGTGAATTTTACTATAGATCAAGCGATACAAGGAGATTACAGACTCAAGTCACTCAAACACTCTCTCGGTGTTTCCCAAGCCCCAATTACACCCAATAACGCACGCAGTGTTTAGCCCCAAAATTCCTTAAGAAATAATCTCTCAATCTCACGAAGGAATTACACGCAAATCTTACCTCAAGATTTAATCGGCTACAAACACTAACTTTTCTTGGATGTAATTGCACGAACGAAAAATCAACGACAAAACCCACGTCAAGCACTCACTTAGAAAACAATGCTTCAAGAGATCTTCACGTTTGCCACGGTGTGAAGACCACGTTGCTTTGCTCACATCAACAACCCTCTGGCAACCACACGCACTTACGGCAAAAAAAAAGAGCACAAATATACAAATATATATATATATGATATAATATGCATGGCAGCCAACTTCAAATCAGAATAGGAAAGTTGGACACTTCGGTCAACAAGTCCAACTTGGACTTTCCTTTTTCTTCTGTTATCTTGAACGAGCAGTATATACGAAATTGGATTTTCGTAATCTATAAATTCATGGCTTGGTCTCTACAAATTAGCAACTTGAAATCCAAATATCCACTTTCCTTTAATTTATCTTGGGTTCGGTTTCGTTCATAGACTCAAACTCGAGACATATTATAACAATCGGGAGGAGGGGCAAAGATTCTTCTGTTGTTGCATGCATCTTGGTTTTATATCCACTCCTTAGTTATAGAGTGTTCATGGGCAAATAACGATGGAGCCCGCTATGTTGCTCGTTTTATGAGGCTTTTGGCATTTCCGGGGCTTCCTGATTCTGAGGACAACTAATTTAGTCCTTCAGTCATCCCAGCATGTTCCTCAGCATTACAATTTGCGGGGATGGACGAAACAGTAAGTGTAGCGAGCCAGTTTGGGCACCAAGTGTCTCTATTTATTGTCTTGACTTGGATCCCAATTTTTGGAGAGTATTTATGTGGAACGGAAATTGCATACGATGGATGATTGGAATGAAAATTGGAGAAGATAGAAGACCAAGAGAAAGGTATGGTTTCTGGACCAAATCCTACCCCAAAGAAGTAAAAAAAAAAAAAGAGTGCTAGAAATGATCAAATGAATGAAAATGAATCGAATCCTATCAAATATTTCTATGAGACGTTGGCCTCACTCCCCCACTGGTCCTCCTCGTCCCCAACAATATCTCAACCAAGTAACTCTCCTCCTCCTCCTCGTCCTCCTATCATATTAGAATCAGATGCTACTATATATGCGTCGCTTTTTGGCACATGCATCATATTTTAATATGGCATACACCACCTATGAATTTATTACGCCATGTGATAAAACACCAAATGAATCCAATCCGAGTGATAAACACAAAAGCTCTCCAGGATTTAAACTAGCAAAGCAGAGTCCAATCCAAGTGAATCCGGACAGAGAGGATAAATGCAAGGCCGTGGAAGGAGGTGCTGCCTACAAGCTTAGGAACGACCTCGATGGGCTAAAATCAGTTGACGATTACCATGAATACTCGCACACATGATCAACAATAATGATCTAAGTAAAACTGCAAGCCTCCAACATAGTTAAGGAAAACACGGCCATGCTGCAGCAGTTCTTTTTTTTCTCCTTCTCCCTATCATATCAAGCACCAAGGAAAACCGGAATATAAAACGCAATCTGACATAGGCAGACTCAATTTTAACATGAACTTTACTTAGACATGCACGGCTTGTATCTTGCCAAACCATATTTAAAGAAATCTATTTCAAAACAGTACTGCCATAGGACATTGAAGAAAAGAAAACCGACTGAAACTCCTCGCCCAAATGATCCTCAAGATCGTCAACAATTTCATCGAGAAGATCCAAAATCTCGTTACGACATGAGCTGTTCTTTATCGTAGCTAGCTAAGGAAATAATAAAAGTTCTCATTTGTGATTTGGCTCTTTCTTTTGAACCTTTGAAAGTTTGAAGGGCAAGGCATGTAAATGCTCATTTCTTAACAATTTGCACGTATACGAGATATACTATAGGGAATGTAATTGGATGACATGAAAATAAGTTTCCAACCAAGAAACCTTACATGTTTTAATCGTGCTGACTATTGTAGATTAGGAGGACGTTTGCTTTATGGAAAACTCAAGAATTGGAGAACATTTTCCAAAAAATGATTATTCAGTTCGGGGATAAGTACACTATCAGTGCCATAAGTTGTGTACGGTGCTCATTTTGGTGCCAAAAGTTTCCATCGGATCACTTAAGTGCCAAATCGGAGAAAAAACGATTACCTTGGTGCCACCGGCGAGAGATTCTGGCCAGATTAATTACGTGGTTTTTATATTTAAAAAAAAAAAGTTCCAGTTGCTTTAAAACGATGTCGTTTTGCCATCCTACGTGGATGGCCTCACAAAAACGACACCGTTTAACTCATTTGGGGATTATTATTTTTTTTATTTGGGGATTGAAATTAGGGTTTTTCCATCCTAGCTCGCTCGACCGTCGTCGCTCGGCCTCCACTGTCGCTGGGCCGCCGTCGCTCGCTCAGCCACCGTCGCTTGCTCGGCCGCCGTTGCTCGGCGCTGTTCGGACGCCCTCGTCGGGGAGATCGGAGATGGAGAGGGAGACATTAATGGCGGCACACTCGTCGGCGGCCTCCCCGAGCACCGGCCAAATCACAGCCTTCGACTTAGCTGCCGAGTGGCCGTCGTCGGGGTTGGGGTCGGGGCCGCAGCCGCCAAGTGGCCATCGTCGGGGTTAGGATCGGGGTCGAGGTCAGGGTCGGAGCCGCAGCCGCCGAGTGGCCATCGTCGGGTCGGGGTCGAGGTCGGAGCCGTAGCCGCCGAGTGGGCATCGTCGGGGTCGGGGTCGAGGTCGGGGTCGGAGCCGTGGCCGCCGAGCGTGGGGGCCGTTGAGGACGGCGACTGGCCGGAGCTTAGGGTTTTGAATTGGGGGAGACACCAAACGGCGTCGTTTTGGTGTTATGATGCTAACTGTACTCTCCGGCGAGCCACATCAGCTTCAAAAATTAATAAAAAAAGTGCCACGTCGGATTTCTGGCCAACCGGATCGGAGTTGGCACTAAAATGATCGTTTTTCAAACTTTTTGGCACTTAAGTGATCCGACAGAAACTTTTGACACCAAAATAAGCGCTGTACACAATTTATGGCACTGATAGTGTACTTATCCCTTCAGTTTGGTTTTTGTTTAATACTTCAGGCTCTTGAACACCAAGTCATCTTTTCTGGCCAGTAAAGGTTTGTTTAATAACCATCCTATTTTCCTTCTCTCTTTTTTTTTTTTTTTTGGTTATTTTGTTCCCCGAAACAAAACAAAAAAAAATAACAAAATTCCATTTAGTTAAGGTCAACTAATTTTTCTATGCATCGGAATAAAAAAGCGTTTAGGGAATAGATCTAGAACGAAAACAAGAAGGAAAAAATGATGCTGGATGGGGTTAGACTCACTTTATATGGACATGGAGCAATTTTAGATATACGAAGTATTTGTTATATATTCTTTACTAAATGATGTGCCGGCACAAATGACATGCTTAAACTATGAATTGCCAAATATATAAAGAGTTTGGTGCAATGAACTTAATTTATCCAACAATAATCAGTTGTCATATCATTTAGTAAAATAAAATTTTGGTGCACTTTATCAGTACATATTGCATTTCTCTTGAGCATAGGCTCTCAGATGAGGACTTCCCTGTGCCATCATTATGCATGTCCCTTTGGTGGAAGTTGCACAATTGTATTGCTTATGCAGTCATATTGTTAAGTATTAAACTTCCTCACTGCCAATGTCATGAAACAGCGAGTCAATTTTATTGAGCAATATGTTGCCACGATTATTAGAAGGCCCTGCCTGTGTTCATAGCTGCTGCAAAAAATTAATGTCTGCATTCCAGGTCTTCCCCTTTGCATGGTGCATTTTGCCTTGTGGGCAGCCGGGGCATGTAGCATTAGGAAAGGGGATGTTAATCATATCCTATTATACCCTACCCCCCTTCCCTCGCTCTCTCTAGTTCTTGCTCCTCTTCATTTTCTTGAGGTAAAGCAAGCTATTTGAAGGATGTGACGAGGAATAACGGACGGGGTCCAAGGGGGTGATTAACCATTACAGGCACAGGCATAAACCGGCCGACAAAGTTGCCGGAAGAAGGTGGTGCACCACCGCCACAGGAAACTGCTGTGTTAGAGTGGCTGCAAAGCTAGATTCTTCGAAATTTTTAAAGCTTTTAAATCATATCCTCCGCCAAGAGGCTTTCGCCTTGGACATTCTCGCCATCAAGCCAAAGCGGCGGCCCTAACCCAACGCCCGTCGAGATCGTAGATCGGCATCTCAAGTTGTCGGAACACGTAAAAGCTTCCTATTTCTGGATCCGGCATCAACATGAAGCATGAGGGGGGGCAGAATCAGAGCGGAGCGGAGTGTTAGACAAACTCTCTCCGTTACACAAGACGACGAAGAGAGAGAAAAGGCCCCTCTAGGCATTTGAGAGAGCTTTTTTTTTATTCGGAATCAGTCGGGTCCAAGTCCACCCCCACCCACCAAAAGAATGGGAAAAACCCGGCCGACCCGAAACCGGGTCCATCGTATAAAAAGACTAAAAACCCCTTTGTCGCGATGCAAAAATTTACTGTCCTTGATCAGCTGGTGCTATGTTGTAAGTGTTTGACTAGGGATTTGCCTATTTTACGATGCGACTGGAAATATATATTTCTCATGAAATGTCCCATTTCAAAAACAATCTTTTTTTTTTTTTTTTGGGCACAACCGCTTAGAACTAGGGCTGCCATAAGAAAATTATTGGGAATTGTCCGATCTTCCGAATGTAAATGATATATTATTTACAGAAATTGACGAGATAATGTTCGAGCATAGATAGATCTCTCTCTTTTTGACAAGAAGAGTTAGAGTACAATTTACATTCGTGCTAAATATATTAGACGGCTTGAACAGTGTCGGCAAAATGGTGCCCATCATGCATGCAATGATGATATTGATTGATATTGCATTCAAGTTATTTTATCAACATGGATCCTTAGCTTGAATTCTCAATCCCGACTTCTGCTCTTACTCCTGTTGGCTTTTATTGGGAAAATTGTCCAAATAGTCCTAAACCTATTGCACTTTTGTCAATTCAGTCATAAACCTTTTAACTTTGCCAATTAAGTCCTAAACCTTTTCACTTCTTGACGATTCAGTCCATCCGGCCAATTTTGGCCGGAAAATGCTGACGTGGACGTCGGCAGTGCCACGTAGGACTGCCGGCACTAACGTGGACAATTTTTAATAATATTTTAATATTTATGAATTTTTTGAATTTTTTATTTTTATTTTTATATTTTCTGTTTTTTCCCTTTTTCTTTTCTTTTTTTTTCTTTTTTTCTTTTTGGCTTTTTCCTTGACTTTTTCCAGTGGCCAGCCACCGGCGACGGCTGGCCACCAGCCACAGCCGGCCGGCTGGCCTCGCCCGCCACAGGCGAGGCCCGACCGGGCGAGGAGGAGCATCGGCAAGGGTCACCTGGGCGAGGCCGATCCTCCCTCAGGCCAGGGCGGCCTCGCCGGGCGTCAGCTGGGCGACGGCAACGCCGGGCGAGGCCGCCCTGGCCCCGACGAGGGCCGGCCTCGCCAGATCTGGCGAGGGGAGCCCGCGCCGAGGCTCGCCCTCGCCCAGGCGAGCGTCAGCCTCACCCCTGGGTGGGCGGGCGGGCGACGGCCGGCCACCGGCCACGGCCGATGCCCACCCGACCAGGGGCGAGGCCGACGCTCGCCTAGGCGAGGGCGAGCCCCGGCGAGGGCGAGCCCCGGCGAGGGCTCCCCTCGCCAGATCTGGCAAGGCCGACCCTCGCCAGGACCAGGGCAGCCTCGCCCGGCATCGCCGTCGCCCAGCCGACGCCCGGTGAGACCACCCTGGCCTGGGGGAGGGTCAGCCTCGCCCAGTTGAACCTTGCCGGGCCACGCCTAGGCGAGGGCTCCCCTCGCCGGGGCTCCTCCTCGCCCGGCCAGGCCTCGCCTGTGGCAGGCGAGGCTAGCAAGCCAGCTGTGGCAAGTGGCCGATTGTCGCCTGTGGCCGGTGGCCGACCACTGGAAAAAGTCAAGGAAAAAGCCAAAAAGAAAAAAAGAAAAGAAAAAAGGGAAAAACAGAAAATATAAAAATAAAAATAAAAAAATTCAAAAAAATTCATAAATATTAAAATATTATTAAAAATGTCCACGTCAGCGCCAGTA
The DNA here is from genome assembly GCA_016097605.1 of Eucalyptus guilfoylei. Classification (NCBI taxonomy): domain Eukaryota; kingdom Viridiplantae; phylum Streptophyta; class Magnoliopsida; order Myrtales; family Myrtaceae; genus Eucalyptus; species Eucalyptus guilfoylei. Next base: position 54,996,933 of record CM027867.1, read on the forward strand.
GTCCTACATGGCACCGCCGGCGTCCACATCACCATTTTCCGGCCAAAATTGGCCGGATGGACTGAATCGGCAAGAAGTGAAAAGGTTTAGGACTCAATTGACAAAATTAAAAGGTTTAGGACTGATTTGGCAAAAATGAAATAGGTTTAGGATTTTTTGGACAATTTTCCCGCTTCTATTACAGAAGATCTGCTTTGTTTTTTTAATATTTGATGTATCTCTTATTATCAATTAGAATTTACATTTTGTTTTTTCAGTTAGCATAATATTTGGTGTATCTCTTAAAATTAGCTAGAGATATTACTTAGATCTTTTTCTTCTCTTTTTTATCAAGCAATATGTTGTATAAATATTTGTGTTATACGTTAAGCAATACAAGTGAATGACGATTCATTTCAATTTCTTGGATATGTATCCGAGTCCTTAATGGAGAAAAACATGGGACCCAGCTCGGCCAACTTCTCTCTCTATCTGGTCGCTTGTCTTGTTCTATTTCCTTATTGGGATTCCTCATTTGTCGATTAAGTAACGCATGGATTGAGGTTTAGATGAAGCACTTTGTCATATTCGGTGTTCTATCACTAGCTTTGGAAAGTTTTGTGTTCCACGAATATCATATAATGAAAAAAATGACTAGATTTGAAGTACATTGTATTGGAATCTTTCAATTGGAACCTAAGAAGGAGGGCCACCCCAACTCTGATTTAGACAAATGCTTTAGATCATATAAAGTCTCGCGTAAAGCCATCAAGATTTAAGGTTGATATATACACATTGTGTGCACATTCGTCTATGTACCCCATGATCTTTCTTCATGTATACCATGCTTGTAATCTAAGGTGAATATATCGGCAGATGCAATGCTATATGTTTGGTACGTGGTATGGAGGCCACGATGCAATCATGATTTCTGTTTTGAGTCCTTTGAGTGTTATTGTTTCTTCTCATATTTAAATTATGGAAGATATCTAACATTCAACTCCTAAATTTTTTGGACATGTACATTATTCATTTTTATTACAGCCTAACGTGGTATTTATCCGATTCCAGATTTTATTCATTCATTGCGTTTTTTTGTATCAAACATGTCCCAAAAGTTTGTATACAAAAATCTCTTTTGATCAAGCACTTATTCAAAATATTCAACTAGATGTAGTCACTTTCTACCGTAAAATCACTAAGTACTTGCCTGAACCTTGAGACCCCTTTGCTTTATTTGAGTTGTGATTGTGAAAGGGGGGACCATGCCAACATATTAGACAAATATTTCTCAATTTTGTCTATTTAACCATAAACATCTGCGTGAAATTTTAGTATAATCTTTCCAGCTAACTTTCATCATAAATTGTTGATATGGTCACATAGGATGGCCGTTGATGTCTAGACCATCACAGTTTCTGGCGAAAATTTACCAAAATGTGTATATTGGAGTTTCTTACAAAGTTTAGGATTAAAGTTATAAAATCGAAAAATTTATAACTAAATTGATATTAATACAATAAATTTATAACCAATCGGGTAAGTTTCCCAAATTAGTTTTATTAGGTAGCAGCTAGCCAAGGAGCATCCATCTATTAAAGCGATTAGAGGCCAATCAAATGTCATTCCAAAAATGGTTGGTTCAAGTTTGACGCAAATGATCACATACTCCATCATCTTGTCACAAGATTTGACATGATTTATATTTTGTGGGGTTTGAGGTGGTGAAGGGTTCGACTCCTTTCATCCGCCCGTCCCTCGGAGCCCCTCCACCGTCGCGGTGGCCAGCATGGTGGCATTGGTGCATCAAAATTGCAGAGACAGACAGTAAGAACCCATCTGATTCGGCGGCTTATGGTACTCGACGTTTCTACCATTACATGGAGCCGACGATTCGTACTTTCGTGACATAATCGAATCGCCACTTTGAAATCCTAGTACAACACGTTTTGTTGATGAATTATGTGACCCCCGACACAGCACATTGGACAATGTTAGAATAACGAACTCCTGACTCTGTGAAATGTACGTTAATGCGAGTTTACGTGATGTTAATCCGGTCAATTGAAACATGTCTGAGTAGGCATGTTATAAACTTGTCCGGTCTTAACCCAAGGGTGCTTAACCACATTTAAGTGTCGAAAATCGCTAGCCTTACGGTGACAAAGGCTTAATGACGAAATATGATCTGATACTATAGTCGGCAAAACTTTCATTAGCATCCGTTGCAGGCCATTAGGTCTCATTGCTCAAGTTATGAAATGAAGCCCTAGTCACTAATCGACACAAATCTAGAAAAGCCCAATCCATTTATGTCTCCGAGTCCGACCCAATGATGGCCCAGCCCGATTCAAGCGATCCCAGCCTAGCATGAGTGGAGCCCGGTTCGAATCAAATCGCATCAGGCTTGGGTACGAGTCCATAAGATGTCACGGCTCATGACCGAGCTTAGGTTTCATGCCTTAAAAGTTGTAGTTTTGGTTTATATTTTTTGTCAGTGAATATTGGCTCTAAGATTGCTAATCATAATCTTCACATCTGTAGGGTCAGTCCCGATAAGTCCAAGGAATGATTAGTTGTCTTCAAGATAACTAGCCCCTCAATGTCAAGTAGGACGACCGGCGTCCATGTCAGTAATTTCCAACCAAATTGACCGAATGGACTTAATTGAAAAAATATTAAATAGGTCTATGACTCAATTAGCATAATCAAAGTATTTAAGATTGAATTAGTAAAAATACAATAGATGTTGGACTTTTTGGATAATTTTTTTCATTATCTTATTGAACAAAAATAAAGTAGCTATCATGTTTTTTTTTTTTTTTTTTTTTATGGGTGATCAATTTGATAGTGGGTCGATTCCCACCTTGGAACTAAGAACTGAATTGGATAGGATTTGGTTCCCGAGTCAATGTTAGTTTTTTTTTTTAAGTTTTATTTTCTTTATCATAAGTTCTTAAATATATAGAATGTAACTTTAGTGTATGATGGAATTACTAATTGCAGAGAAGTTACTAGTAAAAGAATAGATTATTTCCACAAATTATCAATACGTTTTTCCCTTGCTTAATAAAATAACAAAAATAATAGTATACTCTAGGCTAGTTTCATTGGTCAGTCCGATTTTCTATTACAAAAATTTGGATCTAAAAACTGGCCAATTCCCACAAGAACCACCCAAAACCGGTTGCTCCAGTCCAATACGGTTCCCGGTTGGACTGCAACTGATACACACCTCTACTTTTTTTCTTCTAACAAGTCACAACGTCCGAATGTTGGTTCGACCAATAAACTTATAAAAGAAAACTTGTAATTACAATTCGAAATAATCTGAACTTCTCAAAAGTCAAAACCCAAAGTCACATGCCTAACGAACCCCACATGGAAGTACGGCTTCTCGTGAGTTAGATGCTGGATAGCCCACCGCATGTACTTCTCCAAAATAAAAAATCGTTTCTCATGATTTTTATTTTTGGTTGTGGTTGGTGTCTGAACACTAACATGTCAATAACCGAACAATAATCGACTGCTAATTTTCTTTGGTATAATCGTTCAACTGGACATAAATTTGAGAGAATTTGTGAGACAAAGCTCACAACTAAAGGACAGAGATGATCCTAGCACGTCGGATCCAAAAAGTGTGCTCGGCTCTATGCACACCAGACAAAATCGGATGCAGAAAGCTCGTGGGCAATATTCGTGTGGAGAAGTAAAACTACTCGAGGTCCGGTTATGGTATTCATTTCAAGACTTTCAATCCCGGGCATTAGCCGATAGTCCACAGTGACAAATCTTTCCATGTCAAACTCTAGCATGCTCCGATATGCAAGTCGTCTTAAATTAACTAAATGTGAAACGGGGGACCTTATTAGAAAAGTCACACATATTTAAGGACATATCTAAATAGATTAAAATTTTTAGCAGTTCCAGGGATTAAAAGCGAGCTTTCACGTTACAAAATCCGATGCTAATATACATGCGTGGCCTTTTGCAAATGCACCATATTCTGATTTGACATACACCACCTATGAATTCACAAAGCGAGGCGATAAACACCAAATGATCATTTGAGCAAGTGAATTATGGTCAATACCTATCTAGCCTTCATCATGTGACTTTATAAACCGATCCTATAAAACCGTTAACATATCTAGTGTATGTCATTATCGTAGCCTGATCACATCAATCCCAAGAACACCAAAATAAAAGACGCAGAGCACGGGGACGCAATCCCACGAAATGGGGTCATAGTTTCACGACTTGGGTTGCTAATGCTGGTTATCTATCAAAGTGATCAAAACATCTATCAGGTGGAACAACCAATTCGTTATACCTCCGTGACCGTAGCCATACCTAACCCCCTCTTTCTATCCCTCTCTTTCTCTATATTGTTGGGTTGTTGTCCTACCTCTGTTGATGCACCATATGCGGTCGGAAACGGTAGAAAGTGAAAGCTTCGCCCATAGGAAATCACATCAACTTGGACTTTTGTGTAGTGCATGATCGATGTGGTATAATCGGCCAATTATAATTGTCACGTGATATGAGTCGCACCTAATTTTAAGTTTGGATTTCAAAAAAATAAATTCTGGCTCTCATCAGCCTAATGAGTAGAGGACGAACCCTTTGAATGGACTGGGACATAGCTTCGATCCCTCACACCATTAACTGTGAATAACCATACATTTGATCACCCATTCGAGGCTCGGTTTGCATCTTACTTTGTCCGTGAGATTATCAGGAGAGAGGATGTCAACAGACAAAGTGAAATATTAGCTGCTAAATAATCCTACGTTGCTTAAATGCGTAGTCGTCATATACTTTATATGCATGTAATCTCCCTCTACAAAATGACTTAAGTTTTTAGGTTGAACTTATTAAAATAATATTATACTAGAAGGTTTGAATTTTAAGATTCCTTTCATGAATATTTGCTCACACGATAAGGGTTGTGTTCATTTCACAATAGTTGAGCCGAGTCAAATTGAGTCGCTTACATATGGAGTGCTAAATACGATTATAGATCACTCAAATATTTGATCATAATGTGTCAAATATACAAATAGTTTCCTTCCACCTTTCGACCTAATAATTTAAGTTGGAGGTTATACTTACTAATAATGATAAACTACGTAAGTAATTGTTCACGTATCTCTAAATTGCCATGATGGTTGTTGAGCCTTTTGAAAAAATCTGTAAAACATAAGTGATGAAATTATGGGATTTCGTGACCAATCATTAAACATAAATACCATAACGATTTTAAGTTTTAATGTTATAAGCTCTTCTTTAGGAGTTTGTCCAGGAGTGCCCGTGAAAAACTCGAAGAATATGTCAATTCTTTTGCCATCATTGAAACATAATGAAAATCGGAAACTATCCTTATCCCTTTACTTAAATGCTCTCGTAAACATTAGAATAATGCTAAATAACAAAGATTAAGAATTCAACACGTTATCTTATCTCTCAAGTCGCTGCTAATCGGACTTGATAGTGGTGAGGTCACGAGGTGCTCGGAAGACCACCTAGAACTCCCAGGCTCGAATTTTAGTTTTCGGTGATGTGGGTATCTTTAGATTGTCCTTTGTTAGAAGATTTTTCCGAGGTCAAGTGCAGTCGTCAGGGAGAATTCAGTTAAACGCACTTTCCCTAACCGTTTGAGTGACATTGGTGAGGGTTTGGTGGGGTTGTTTTTTATAATGCTTTAAGGACATGGATTAAGTCACTGCAGCAACGGGTTTAGTTCACCCACTTAACCCATATGACCATTCCCACTTTGATTTCGCCCTTTTTCTTAATCTCTTCTCGACTTTCTCCCATGCATCATCATGCTCTTGGTGGTGACGCCACGTCGCGCCCAGGAAAGATTAACCAAAATTCGACATACGACATCTTTCTGAGGAACACCCTCTTTGGAAAATCCCTCTACTCCATCAGGTGTGCAATGTAGCACGTACGTTTTCTGATTAGGGAAAAAGTAGGAAGTTGTATGGTTCGGTCTTGCAGTTTGTGGATTTGATGGGATGAGTACTTGCGAAATCCACTATCGATAGTTGAATCCGATGTAAGGATCCACTCGTCCGTTTTTTCAAGTTTTAGTGGACTTGGGAGCTTCCTCATCTTGTTGACTAGGGTTTTGGTGGGGAAAGTTGCGCAATCTGGGGCCAACGCAAATCCAATACTCCCTTTCTTTCTACACCTACGAAAGAACTAACATAGGGATTTCATGCGTTCAGAGTATTTAGCCGCATTGTACATGCTTTTCACTGGAATAAACTACGTAAATTTGTAGTGCATGCTACAACACTTTGTTCTCGAAATGTTAAAAAACAAAGAAATGAGGAAATGCACTTCGTATATGCATGAATTATTTTACCATGAGTACGAAAAATAAGAACATATGGAAAAGATGTGATTTTATATGGGAAATTTGGTCTGATTTTTTGTATGTAGCTTATTATCGATTTCTTCAGTTTTAATATGTTAATCAAATATTGTATAACGAGCAAACCACTATGTCGACCTTTCAAAATTGTTTCGTAAAGCAAAAGATAAAAATCCTTCTACAGAACATGGTAAAAAATTAATTAGGCGAAGTTGCGTGTTTCACCCACTCGAACTTTTGACTCATGGCGTATCGATCTTTGAAATTAGTGAGATTATTTCAAGGCAATTTAGTAGCTCAGTTTTGAGTCTTCTAACTTGATGAACGAATATTCCTAGCTAGCTAAAGGGCCTCGCCTCTTGACCAAAGCGGCGAAACCCAAACACTGCTCGAGAGTGCTCGTGGTGTCGACGACCATCATCGCGCAGTAAGAAGAATCGTCTTGGTAGTTCGAGAAGAATAATGATCACAAGATCATGATTACGATGATGATTCCATGTCGACTTTACTGTTTTTGTTCCATGCGCCATTTTCTCGCATTTCGCTAGGTCATTCATTAGTAGCACTTTTTGCCCACCTTTTCCCTAACAGTGGAAGGGGGAGAAGAAAAGATGGGAGAGAAATTTGGAGCCATTGATGAATGCTATAAGGTCAATGGCCGATAAAAAAGAAAAACGATTACGGGCGACGGTTATTTTAGGGTTTCAAGGTACATCGGACGCCTAAGGTACTTACCACATGGCACGTATAATGACCTTGTGGCACATTACTAACACAATTTACTAGGATCATGACCAAATTGATTATGAAAGTGGGTCTGGCTCCCGATTCCAAAAATTTAAAGTCGGTACTGTGTGGATAGGTTCCAGATTTTGGATACTAAACCCACTCACCCAATAGAGAATTGACGGTTAGAATCTATTTTATGAAGTTGGACGAAGATGACTTATCTTTTTAAATTAAATTAACTATTTTATTGCTTTATATTTCTGTTTTTTTAGCGTATATTATTTTCAACCATTTTGTTGCTCATACTATTGTTATAACTGCTATTTGTCTTGATTTAAGAAAAAATGAAGGAAAAATATTGGAACCTAAACCAGACAAATATGGTAAGTTACAGATTCAAAAACTAGGAATCAATACCTGGAACTGAGCATCCTAATTTTTACAATACCATGTTTGAGAATGTTGGTACCACAAATGAGGGGTATGGTTCTCATTTAAGATGATGGAGAATCACATGTCGGGTGTCATGTCCCTATACTTTGTGCATTAATTGTAGCATTGCCCTAGCTCAACCATGCAAGGTCACTCATTGCAAAAAGTCAATATTTTGTTTTTTTAGTTATTGAACATTTGATAACTCAGATTGAATATGACCAAGCATAAGAATACTATCGACCAAAGTCTAGCAAAGTCGTCCAAATAAGCAAATACATAACTTATTCCATCAGGTAATAGTGTAATTATATCAGCAAAGATATGATGATGTTGTTATGAGTACTCCGGAGAGTTTACTAAAAAGAAAAGGTATAAATTTATCTTTAGGATCTAGGTGTTGTTATGCATATACTAGGGAGAATTTTTGCGCATGATATAAGTCTGCCGTGCCACGAAAATGACATAATGGCTGAGGGGGAAATATAGAAAAACTAGGAGGACGTTCGATCTGAGATGAGGCCAAGCTGATATTGTTAGCACAGGTCAACTTACGCACTGGTCGCCAACCAGTAAGTAAACAACCGTGGTTCTTCCCCCCCAAATTTTTTTTTAGAAGTTGATTTTCACAGATCCAGTGATCTCCTAACGCATTTAAAGCAGTGAATAATATAACATGATGACTTGGTGGACGACTTAAGAGACAAATACAAAACTAATTTGTGATCATGAAACGAGCTCATCGATTTTCCTAAGGGGTAGTCCAACAAAATTTGAAGAGGATCGTCTAATCGTATCATGTCCGATCCTCGTTTTGCGGTCACTAATGTTGTAGAAAAGTATTTCTAACAATTTCCATCTCTTGGTTTTACTCGTCCCACGGTACTCGAGAAATTCTCTTTGGTTCGTTTTACTGACGATTTCATTTTTCTATTTTCATCCGAATGAACGCGGGCAAATATATATATAATGTGTATACCTGTTTAGATGTATTGTATTGGGGGTCGTATTTAGGTTATCCATTAACTATAGCTATTATGTTTGTCCAAATGCATTGGATTGGGATCTCATTTAGATTATATAATTGCGTCCGAATTCAGTGGGTTCTAAGATCCAAGTCAGCGAGATCCATTCTCACAAGATACGAGAAAAATGGGGATAGAATGTGTTCTTGATTCTTGAACCTTCAATCATCGTGCAACTTCCACAAGCTGGCTTAGCCATTAAAACATTACCCAAAATGACTCACTGGGAGGGATCACTATTTTTAAATTAAATCTCGAATTTGAATCAGTGAAAGAAATCTGATTTATATAAATATTTCAAACCCAAATAGGACTATAATTTGACGTCTGAACAAGCAATAGCTAATAGACATATTTTCCATGTTCGAGTTGGATTCCTAGTTCAAATAGGTTTCTTCGGTTTGAGTCAACAAGTCGTATAAGAACATATAAAAATATAATTATTCTCAATTATTACACATTAGAGCAAATAAGAAGAGTGTTGCAGATTTTTCTAATGAGTTTTCTGTTTCTTTGTGATAGATTGTGAGGAGATATTTGTCGATTTTATTTTTCAGGATAATTTATCATTAGGAAACACTTGATCGATTATAAATTATGGATTCCCTAACTCATAGTAAATTTCTTAGTGGCTGGCTCTTTTGTGGATTAGGCACCGTCACTTTAGCTTAACTATATAAATCTCCATCATCTTTATCATTCATCTTGAATTTTTTTTTTTTTTTTTGTAATTCTTTATTCTGGTCTAAGATTTGAATTGCAGCACCCATTAATTCCGTATTAGTTTCATTACAATAAACACGATGAGATGGAAGTCATCAATCAAGGTCAACTTAACATCGCTTCGATTTTTGGTGCGTCCATAGGTTAATCTCCCGCCAAGAGTTCAGAATCTTCAACACATTTATTGGATTAATCTTTAGATAAAGATAAAGTTTACACAAGTCCAACTTCCCTTTCCATTTAAGAGTCCTCATCACGTTCCACGAACTCTTTCAGCCAATCGATCATTCAAAAAGAAAAGCCGATTGATGGAACGTATAAATTAATCCCAAAAAATACACTAAAGATAAAGGTCTCTGCTATTTGAACATAAATAAAGATGGTATTCGCGATAAATTTAATACATACTAAAAACCGTAATCGACAAAGAGTATTCTCAACGAATCAAATGCAATATGATCGAAATCGGGATGCCCCGCTTCATCAAATTCGGCGGGGTTTTCGGCCTATTTCATTTATTATTTACCGGTACTGTACTCGTCGTCGTACGGAGACGGACAGTGGGCAAACGGTACAAGAACACAACCCTGCGTAGAATGGGTCTCCTAAGTCCGGTCGGATTACAAAAGCGGGAGATTCCGAATTTACCCCCGCGAGGCCCCGCTATTTACGCCCGGCAGGTTTCGGGTAGGGTCGTTATTGCCCATGGTCCCCCCTCCCCTCAGCCCCAAGAGCCTTGTACAAGCGTTAGTTGCGCCAAAATTAACGATCTCCCGGAACGAAAAAGGCCAAAATCAACAAAAATTAAATAAAATAAGATAAATGGAAAAGGGGGTTGCGTCATCCATAGGAGATTTGGCGCTTGTGACTTTCTCCAGTCGAGGCTCTTTATAAAGTGGGGAAGAAGAAGAAGAAGAGAGGAGTCAAGGCTTTGTCTGTCCGAACTCGAAGCGAAGTGTGCCCCTGTTTTTGGCTCGTATCAATGGCGGCTCTCGCGGCCTGTAGGAAGACCAGTGAATTGTCTCGCCCTTGACTCCTCAAGCTTTGATCGCGACCTTGTTTTCAGCCCCCTCGAGAGAGAAACTCTGCAGTTGGAGCACCGGCTTTCGCAATGCCTGGCGGTGGCGGTGGCGGCGGCGGTAAGCGTCTTCCGTGTCTCCTCTGTTTTCTCCTCTGTTTTCCCCTGCGGCCAAAAACAGAGCATCCATCGAACGCGGCGGCGATCGGGTTTTTTTTTTATTGTTCCTTTGTTCTGTTGCTGCAGAGACGGAAGGAGGTCGAGGCGTTCCGGAGAAGGGGCCGGGACCGGATGGAGTCGGGAAGGTGGAGGTGGAGGTAAAGGAGGAGGAGGAGGCCGCCAGGCGGCGAGGGCCGGGCGTCGTCTCCGAGAGGCGTTCTGGAGATCCCGTCCCTCGGCTCCGACTCCGATCACAGCAGCAGCAGCAGTACCTGCAGTAGCTCGTCGTCGTCTTCGGCGTCTTCCGCGGCGGCGGCGGCGGCGGCCCAGAAGCCGTCGGCGGCGGCGGCTCAGAGGCTGCACTGGGGGGGCGTGCTCGACGCGTGGAGGAGGAGGTCGACGAGGAGGCTGCTGCTGCTGACGAGTCCTCCCGCGGAGGCGAGGGCCGACGCGTCCCCCTTCGATCCTTCTTCGCGAAGAGGATCGAAGACGACGACCGCCACCGCGACGAAGGCGAAGAAGAAGAAGAAGCTGCTCCGGATTCGCAGCGCCGAGGACGGGATCGATCGCGGGGCTCTGAATCTGCCGGCGTCGAAGCCCACTTGGCGGAGCTTCGACCTTGCAGAGCTCGTGGCGGCTACAGACAACTTCAGCCCTGGTAAGTTTAAATTTTTAAAAAATAGAAATTCTTGCGTTCCACTATCTACTTTCTTTCTCTTTTTAGAATGATTTGCATGAACTAGATTCGTCTCGATCATTGATCCATCTAAACCTCGCTAATTTCCAAGACACTTAGCATACGATCGAATACCCAAGAAGACTTCGAATCTAATCATGCATAAAAGCAACATAAACATGAATGGAATACCGTATCAAGAACAGTAAAGTTTTCATGTAATGGTGTCCTCCTGTTCTTGTCCTAAACCCGACGATCGGGGGACGTGTACGGTCAAGAGCAGAGCAGGGGGGGATCAGAAAAAAGGTGGGCGCGCGTGCTTCGTGCTTGCTTTTACCGGACCTGCCTGCTGCACGAAAATCAATGCAGGGGCTGCTTGGAACGGTCGCGCCTCTTTGCTCGGACACTCTTATTATTGTTCTTGCTCTCCGACTGTTCCCCAGAACGTGCTTGAGGACCGAACATCATAATGATGATGATGATGATAGTGCCAGGGGGAGGACCCAAGTGTTCGATCGGTCCCCCTCCTTGTTACGTTTTGAAAATTCTATCTATGCTGGCTTAATGTAGGTTTTTATGAAAAAATTCCGACTTTATTTGACTGTCATCTCAAACTCATTCCGAATTCATAAATTTTATATTTGACCACTCCACATGTCTGCATCTTTGGATGTGTTTAACGTAGAATGACTTTGTACATGCTCACATATGATTCTCCCTTGTCTTTGAAAGATCGACAGTTTTGTTGACTCAGCAATTCAAAGTCCTCTCCTTTTCTATCATTAAATTTTTAACGTTCTACATAAAATTCAACAAAATTTAACTGTAGAGACAGCGAATTCAACGTAAGAGTGCCTTCAACATTAAGTCCATCCCTCCAAATTTCTTTTTTTTTTTTTAGCCACGTTCGGATAGTCATCAACTACGACTATGGCTAGGCGAAAAAGATACGCGAGAGTGACTTATTTAGGTTAAGCTTTTTGTTGTCTCTGGGCAGCGGCTTCGGATGTTCCAACTTTAGATGGGCATTGATATGCTCTCTGCTATTGCTTTTCTGTATAGTGCCCTTCGTCTTTTTCTTTGAGGGGGAAAATGGGGGGGATTGTGATGTTTTTGGTACTGAAAATTCATCGACCGCAGACTTCCTTTTTGACTTTTTTTTTGGTGGACCTAGTTGCACCAAAGAACGGAGGGGGTTAGGTATGCTTGAAAGAATAGCCACAGCGAGATTCACGGCTTTCGACATCGTGCCTTTGTCCAAGAGACACTTCTCGCACGCCCGCGCCGATGAGGGAGAGCATTTGGGGGGGATAAGTGCAAGAGTAGGATTCAATGTTTTGACAGTTTGATCAAGAAAGGGTTTAAATTTTAGAATTTTGGAGAAGGTGAAATATTTGGTCATTTGTCTGGTGCTTGAATTTCATTAATAACGAGCTCGAGACTTGATTATGACTTTTTTCGATCAATTACCGATGGGGACCTTATATCTCGTAAGTGCACTTATTCCATGTTTGTGAATATACTCTGATTCTGTGTGGCACGGACGTATACAGTGAATGTGTGAACAGATCGGTCTTTGCGAATTCCAAAGACTTTTGCGATCTACTTTTGACCAAGAAAAGGCGACGACAGGACCCCAGCAAATGTGAAAACCTAAGTGTTTGACGAGGGACCAGCCACTCCGGAGTTAGTTTAGACCCGTGGCGCGAAGCTGAATGCTTTTTTTTTTTTTTTTTTGGCGCGATTGATTGGACGTTTGTCAGCAAAGCAATTTCATCGAGCTAATTCAGGACAACCGATACTTTTCATGAAGTCTTTAACCCGTCTTTGAAATCGTGTTTTTGTCTGTCATCAACCTAATGATGGACAAAATCAAGATGGTGGTACTTGAAAGACAGTTTCCGAACCGCTTGCCACTTAGTTCACTGTTCAGTGATTTAGTTACTGTCACTGGACCATTGAGTAATTAGACATTTAAAAATGATTTGAGTAATTCGACTGATTCTCTCTCGATCCGTTTCAGAGAACTTGATTGGAAGAGGAGGGCACGCGGAGGTGTACAAAGGGCGATTACCCGATGGCCAGCTAGTAGCGGTGAAGCGATTGATCAAGAAAGATAAGGAAGAAGAGACTAGGACTGCTGATTTCTTGTCTGAACTGGGGATCATAGCCCACATCGACCACCCAAATGCGGCTCGGTTGCTCGGCTATGGCGTGGACGGCGGTCTGCACCTTGTCCTCCAGTTCTCTCCCCACGGGAGCCTCGCTTCGGTACTTCACGGTGATGTGCTCTCTTTCTCTCTACATTCTATGTCATCTTAGCTCTCATTGTCAAACATTTGATCCCCTCGACTTGAGACGTACAAAGCTCGATTGCCTGCGAGTCGAACTGGCTAGCCATGAGCTACTTGTGCTGGATTGTTTCTCGTCAGGTTGGATGACCCCAATATCGTATAAAGTTTTTGCTGGCCTCCTGAATTCATTGTAAACATTACGCACTACAGTAACTCGAGCCATTAACTCACCTAATTGCGAAGACGAGGTACATAAGCCGTTAATGGGATACTGATGAAAAATGCTCGGTGTTGCAGGTTCAGCAGAGAGTCTTGAATGGAAAATAAGGTTTAAGGTTGCTGTAGGAGTAGCTGAAGGGCTGAAATATCTCCACTACGGTTGCCAAAGGAGGATCATTCACAGAGACATCAAAGCCTCCAATATATTACTCACCGAAGACTATGAGCCCCAGGTATACCTTTCCCTTTTTTGTATAGTACAAAGAGTTACAGTAATAGAAAGTAAGAATGAAGAACCAAAGGAACCAAATTCTTTGTGGCAGATATCTGATTTTGGATTGGCAAAGTGGCTTCCTGAGAAGTGGGCTCAGCACGTCGTGTTCCCAATCGAGGGCACATTCGGGTTAGGCTTGCTGTTTGATGTAGTCATTTGTGATGATAATCACTTATTTCCAATGCCTTCTCTGCCATAATTTATAATTTTTACAGATATTTAGCCCCAGAATACTTCATGCATGGAATTGTGGACGAAAAGATTGATGTCTTTGCGTTTGGAGTTCTGCTGCTCGAGCTCATTACAGGTCGCCATGCTGTTGATTCAACCCGCCAGAGCCTAGTTATGTGGGTAGGTCACTTTCCTCAAATCTTCATCCGAAATAGTCTAGGGAACGGGATATTTGTAAAATTTAATGAAGGTTTTTGACGTGCCTCTTCCGGTATTTTAGTTGCTGCCAATTTCTGGAAGTTCTCTTTGGAATGTTATCTCTGTCATGCAGGCCAAACCACTCCTCGACGTAAATAACATCAGAGAATTGGCAGATCCACGGTTGAAAGACGCTTATGATATCGCAGAAATGAAAAGAGCCACACTGACGGCTTCAATGTGCGTTCACTGCATATCCACCATGCGTCCAGATATGAAGAAGGTAAAATAAATAAGCACGGCTTCTTGGTACCAAATGTTGTTGCTAGTCATCCTCGCAGCACAAGCGAAAAGCATCATCACTAATGAATTTGCGAGTCATTGGTAGCATGGCATTTAATCCACAAACCTGCACGCTGGCTCGAAGTTAAAAGAGTGATACAGATAATGCTGGTTTTTCTGGGCTCCAGGTTGTGCTGATGCTCAAGGGTGAGGATGGTGCCCAAGAGTGGAAGCAGAAATCAGTATCAGGAAGAGCACTTCTGTTGGATGCCTGTGACCTGGAAGACTATTCTTGCACTACCTATCTCAAGGATCTTAACAGGCACATGCAGCTTCTTATGCAAGAGTAAATTGCTCAGGCATCGGCATTTCTCGCAATTACTTGTCATTGCCAAGAAGAATTCTTTGCATGCGTCGAGGATGAGAATTAGCAAGTTGGCTAATTGCTCAATTCCTTTAAGTAAACACGAGCATAACACCCCTCCTTTTTCTTTTTCTTTTTTCCTAGGGAGTGAAATATCGAAAAAGCATGTAAATTGGGTGCTGGAATACAGTCAATATGTAATGTCTTCCCCCATTGTCGTTACTTACTAGAAATACTAAAGATTCGAGTGACCACACTGATGGAAGCATCCTGTACTCGCCATGTCTGTCGGAGCAGAGAAGAGACACTTGATCAATTATCATCTCTCGGGGATCATGTCCAAACCATAAAGCAATACAAGTACTCATCCAATACACATGTTTACTCAACAGTTAGGTTAATATATGAATAAGTATATGCTGAGAGTTACATGATGAGGTGGTATTTGAGGCTATCTAGAGGCTTCCAGCTGGTCATCTGGATAAATCAATCCTTCCCCAAAGGACCAGATTAAATTGGAAGTTTACAAACTGTACCCAATACAAAAGAATATTCTTTCTCTAGTTAAAATCATAAAATTGACTCCTAAGGCAATACATCACAACTCTGTCTATATGGTATAACCAAGATTTTAATTTGCAAGCAAGAGCTTGCCATCAAAGGGTTTCTTCACAATCAGCTGTATTCTCTCCAAGAATGAGAGCCCTCCATTTTTCAAGGCTCCTTAACAAGTATATGCAAGATGTCTTGCAGCACACAAGCCATCGTCTGCCAAATTTCAGGCAGTCAAACACCTTGAGCAACAGAAGATTCGGGCAACTTTTCTAGGAAGGGAGTAATCAGCAAGCGAAGATGGATCTGCCGCTATATCATCCTGTCGTGACCATATATATACCCCACGCTCTTGCCGATTGCCTGGAACTGTGGTGTCCAACACAATTGCCACCAATAGAGTCACGACCATATTCAATGACATGAGCGCGTTTATTGCGAAATCAAGCTGGAGGCATTAACATCAGACACAATATGTCAGTTTTGCTTTACAATTGTGAAGTGTTAAGCTCACAAAGCACTTTCAACAGTACACATAAAGTCTTTGAAAATTGGAGACAGGATAATCATCGTTGTACATGCAGAATCTCAAAGAAGAATACTATAGTTAACAGTTCTTTAAAAAAGTTGCAGTAGTTCAATTGATCAGACATTATGAAGACAGTGAATCTATTAGGAGTTCATAGAAGCATTATAACATAAGTCAGTTGTATTCAGCATTCAAGATTGCTGACGTATGACTTCAACGTACTCCCCTAATTCTTGAAATGATTCTTTTCAGACTAGAGATTAATAGATCAAGCACTCTGCAGCACAGAGATCACTCCGCCCAACCAATTTGAATTCAAGTCCAAGGAACCCTTGTCCAGACCTAATCTAGCAAGAGAGTAAGAAAGGGAAAAAATGAACCAAATAGAAAAAGATGGGATCAAAGGGAGTAAGATTGACTTACTTGAGAACTGCCACTGTTGACTGGACCATCTGATGCTGCAGCATAAGGTATTAAGTAACCAGGCAACATCAAACTTGCTTCTGGTTGGTACTGTTGAAAATAAGCGGGTATAGACAAACCAAGAAATAGTGAGACGCCAACTATTATCATGTTTCTAAAGCTTGCTGTCTGAGTATATTGCAAAGTGGAGAGGCCCAGCGCCACGATAAGTGCCCATATGAAGCACAGTATAGAAGCAGCCAGGGCTTGTGGTATAGAAGCAAGGATAGCACCCACCTTTCCTGAGAATGCAAAAATAGTGAGTGAATTGAGAGTATGAACCATTAGGACCAGATGTAGAAATGCATATGTCCAACTACCTTTAGCCACAAAGTCAATTATTGAAGTTGAAGGCCCTAACAGAAAGAAACGGAGACACTTAAAGCCAGCTTAAGTTTTACCCTAGCTGACTTGACTGAATTCTCTCTTTCTAAGGTTTCTTTTTCTTCCCGGTTTATTACTAATTAGAGTCGTCAAGCATTATACTAATGAGAATCAATATTAAAGTGCATGAGAATGTAGACACAATAAGGGCTGCTCTAAGAGGCTGTGAAAGGGTGCAATACCTATGAATGAGAAGAAAATCAGGAAAACGGCACCAACTTCCACCACCCTACGATTGGCCACCTTTGTGATTCTTATCGTATGAAGGTTCTCAGTCAATGTTGTTGACCCAGTAGCAGAACCCCAAAGTCCTGCCAGTAGACTGCAGAAACCCTCAAGTGCGATTCCTCTGCTAACAATTCCAGGACTGGGAGGCTTCAGATTGACTAACACTGATGCAGAATGATATGTTCCAATCTGCCAAGAAGATGCAACATTGACAAAAGCTTCAAAATTTAAACCCACAGTTCTCTTATGTTTATGTTATTCCACCATTAAGCGGCTTTTGGCTATCTATTTTGTTTCTCCTTACAACATCTATCTCTATCATCTGCATCTCATCTGGCATCGCAAAGTACCAAAAAACACTGGTAAAATACAGATTGCAGAAAAGCTGAGAACTCAGTCGATGCAAATTTTGAAATTTTTTGCAAATCTTGTCTGATAGGAATTAAAGCAAAGACATAAAAAAAGAGCTCAGTTGTCCTAAAGTCTCAAAATGTATCTGAAGAAGAGAAGATACCAATTTGAGAATAATACCCACAAACTGATTTCAACAATCATTTTTTAATATAAAACTTAGAAAATTTCTCATCCATGGTTTTTCTAAACTTAGGGTGAAAATAGGAAGACAATTGAAGTAAAGGAGCAGTTATGAAAAATAATGTCCTAGGAAACAGTTTGCCAAGTTATATTCCCTGTTATCTGTTTAAAGATTTTCTAAGATGGCTCCTAACCAGGCCTCTCCAGCAAGTTCTCTTCACCTCCGTTCTATTTCCTGAATGCATCGCATGTTTAACTGTACAAGGTACTGACTACTGACCGAATCCACAGATGCGACCAATGACACGACGATCATGATCATGGAAGTCCTTAAATGGAATATAGGTACACCCCATTGCAGAGGGTATGGAATTCTGACCCAAGCAGCAGTTCTCATTGCATTGGAGACATCAGTTCTACAATGCTTCATAGTGTAAGCATGCTTTCTACACGAATCAACTAATATGTTTGAACTGGGTATGTCGGGACTGCAGCCTTTGTAATCAAATGCCCCACCGGCCGTCAAAAAGAATGCATACGCCCATATAATCATCACGCTGAAGGGAACCTGCAGTTACTTAGAGATGTCATGTAACTTAGCTCAATCCAGTATAGTAACAGTGTTGTTCTCAAAATACTTTAAAATTGCCTTGGCAAATACAAGAAATGCTTGAGCAAGCTATTGATCAGATTTTCATGTGGCTGGTAAACGAAATTAAGGGTCCTTTTCAGGGGAAGCACAAGCTGTACAATTCTAAGCACTTAAAAGAAGGGTTGAAATCTGCAAAAATTGAACATATAATTCGATGTCTTCAAAATTCAAAGTTCACAAGGAAAAAAGATCTACACTTGGAACAATGGTTTGGAAGATGAAACTTAAACACTTTAATAACTATTCAAAACTGTACATACCGCATATATTTGGAACAATCTATGCCCAAAGATGGAGATCCCTCGAAGGTACTGGAAAAACAAAAGTAATGTTACTAAACGTGAGGTAAATTACTATGTTTGCCTGAACAGAATCAAAACAGAAAATGACCTTAGAAAAGACAATCAATTTAAAGGACTCATTGACAGAGGTTTAAGAGTGCAAGCAAAAGGAGCCTCTTACCAATGAGAAAATAAGAACCAATAGTATCAGCGGAATGCCAATCTCCACACAGCTACCAGCCTGAGGAAAACCATAACTGAAAAATGCTAAACCAACTGCAGCAACAGTTGGTGCAACCACCACAGGGTTTATCAGCCTGCAAAAGCAGAATCATATTAACCTGAAGCTCAAAAAATTTAGCTTTGATCCATAAAATTTTAATGTAATTGAAAGAAGATTTTAGATGCTATATTAGGTCTCAGATCATAAAAGGGTTCCATTAAGAAATCACATTAACAACTGCATTTTATATCAGTAAGCTTTAATGCATCAATTGTACTTGCAGAATTAGATCTACAAGAATAACTAAACACGAGGAAACACTCATCTATAAAATCCAAATTACCTGATTAAGAGGGAGATTAAACCCGTAAACCCCAGAAAGCTTTGGAAAATTGAACCAACAATTATAGCACCTTGCAATTCCCTCATTATATGCCTAAACCTCTGCACTTAATTGGACAGTACAAGTTAGCATCATTGCAAGAATTTCCACAGGCGTCAAGAAATTGACTGCCTAGGTTGCATGTTCAATTTCATTTCAGTCAATAGTAGGCCGTAGATATCCTTTTTCTACCTAAAAAAGTACCACTATATATAAAAGACGATATAAAAGAATAAAAGAGACTAAGACAAGGCAACACAATTGTTGTTCTTCCTGCTTTTACCATCAAACCGATTCCGTGCATGCTCACTACGACCATTTATTTCTAAACATGTGAAAGAAATGGTAGGGAATGTATTTGCATGACAGTATGAATTCATCAATATGAGAGTATTACATGTTCAGCGAGATTGCGATATTCCCGTGAATTCATTACGACTAAAGCTGGCGCCAAAAATACAAACGAGCTCCCTTGAACTAATGGAAGACGGGTACCAAAGTAAGAGTTCAGCAACGTAGTAATGCCAGACACCAATAGCATCGTGGAAATTACAGTCGCGGTATCCTTCTGTAGTAAAAAATGGTAAAGATGTGTCAACAAAATAGCAAAGCAACATTGAGAAAAGATCGACTTTATCTCTCCAATAGTAAGCTTACATCGGATCCTCCCATGGTTGGGACCATGATCAAGGGGATGAATATAAGTGAACCAGCCAGTGACAAATAGTGCTGCAAACTGTAGTAAATAATTGGCACTGCAACCGACGGATATGAAGCGGAGTCAGAATAGTACTAACTTTGGCACTCACTGAGAACTCCATGTCCAATTACTTCATTGGTTCGAACAGATCAGTCAAGCATGACGCATAAGATGATTCTATTTTCTTCCAACAATTATGTGGTAATTGGACAATATGCATGTGTTACTGAAGTTTTACGGCATTCTCCTTTCCCTAGTTGCCCTTACTATAGTCCAGTGGTTGGAAAGATAATAAGAATGAAAAATATTACAAGCATGGACATTATCATAAAGAGTAACTATCGCAACTAAGCATGTGAGTATTTTGCCTGAGTCATGCGAACATCCATGAAAAGCAAAAGCATTGAGATCACGTTTGGAGAAATGTAAGCATCATGCAGTTTGCAACTAATGCCCCTATTAAATAGAACAAGATAAGTATTATCGCATCCGCCCTTGTACACAGGTTCCTTAATGCAGCCTAAGTGCTCACTAGACGCTGCCACACAACTAAGACAAACCAAAGTTAAAAATTAAGACAAAGATTTCCATGAAATGGGAAGCTTACTGACCAAAGCCCGGCTTATCTCTTAAACCCAACCTCATTCCTGGTGACCTGTTCCACCACCCATTCTCTGGCTCTTCGCCTTCCGGATAGACATCGATCCCCACATCTCCTTCCTCCTTTGTATCATCTTTATTCATCTCCATACCTGGAGCAACTGCCGCAACTCCACGCCCATTCCCATTGTTCTGATTCGAATTCTCATTCCTAGTATTACCTCCCTCAAGATTCCCAGTTCCATTCGCACCAACTTTCCTCTTATCCTCCTTGTCCCTCAAACTCGCCTCATCCGCCACCCTCACCCTCTGGCTCTCGCCCCTCAATGCCCCATTCCTAGCCCCTAAAATGCCACCGTTTCCGTCCCTGCTCACTCCACTTCCGGCAACCGAAGCAGGCTCGATTTCGACCCCACTATTCGGTCTAGTCCTGCCGAGAACCGGGTCGATCTCTATTTTAGGCGAGGACCCCCCACCTCTCCTGTCAGCATCTCTCTCCAGATCAAACCCGCCGCTTTCAAACTTCGCACTCGAGCTGACATTAGTTTCCCCCGAGAAGGTCGAGACGAACCCGGTTTTTTTAGCCCAAGATCTCAGCTCCCTGGGATTGTGGTCGGTTCTCCCAACGAAAGGATCGATCTTTGAGAACATTGAGCCGAGTCTCCTACCACCCACCTTCCCTTCAGCCCTGCCGACATTTTTGGAGCTCGACCCAGCTTCCATTTCAGCTCTTTGAGAAATGGGTCGTCGTCAGTGAGGTCTGTCTCTCCGTCTTAACTTCAAAACAATAAGAGAGAGAGAAAGAGAGTGAAAACCCAGTAACTATAGCGAGCAGGATTGAGTAATGATGAGAGAGTAAGAGCAAAGCAAAGTGGGAACCGGCATCATTTGGATTTGGAAGACGGGATGGGTACACGACAACGCTGGTGCCTCGTCATTTGAGGATGGCGAGCTGAAGGAGTGAGAGTGAGAGTGACGGTGACCGGAAGGGAGAAAATTGCAGCGTTTTTCAACTCCACTGGTCCTTTCTTACAGGTCGCAAGTCACCATCCTTATGGTGCTCAATCATGAATGGCGGAACGATTGAAATTACAGAAGCGCCCTGTTCTCGGCCGTTGGGAAGATTCGCAGGTGCTGAGGGGTTTTGCTTTGTGAGGGAAAAAGCCTGTGAGAGAATAACCATGGCTTTTGAAAATCGAAAGGGAAAGGGAGTGAAAAAAGACCAAGCTTGCTGATAGGGATATTCCCGTCGTTGAATCCACAACACAGGTTATTATTCTCATCGTTCCAACTGTAAATTGTGCTTTGCAATTGTTTTGGTGAATTATTTCTAGATTACTATTATTAGATCCACTATCGGTATAAGAAATTATTTACGCATTCACCGTAAGATGAATGATATGTGTTAAGAGTTAGTTTAGTAATTAAATTATTTCATATATCAACCATCCAAATGCAAACATGAAAATCATTTTTTACACCAATCCGGCAGTAAACTTCATAAAGTCCTTGCTTTTTTTCCTTATGTCAAATATTAAAGGGGAAGAAGTTCCTTTGATAACTTTTATTTGGTGTTTGTTTCGTGAAAAAATTAATATGATGACAATTATCTACATATGTCGCCAGTATCAATTGATGCGATGAGATAGTAATCAACACAAGGAGAATGATAAGAGAAATGATGATCGATGATCCGGTATCGCTCGGAGAATTAAAGGAGTGGGGTGTGTTTTGCCTTTTTGGCCATAGGTGGAGTGTTAATCAATGCATGTCTTTGGAGACAACTACTTTCTCAAGATGAGAGTTAATTTCGGGAGTCAGCACATGTACTTCTCATCGACCATAAACAATTTCTCAAATAATACTATATTATCATAGCTTTTGCGATGTCCACCACTAGATTAGTGCGGAAAAAAAAACTTCCTTTTTGCTTCTCTTTTCAAAATCCTGTACTGTGTGCACTTTAATCTTAGTCCTCTCGAGCCAGTGTAAATCCCTGAATAGCGACTGCGAGCTGCCATGAATCGGCAACAAACATGATCGAGATGGGTCCATCGGCCGGAATTGATCGCTTAAAGAAATCAGAAAGCAAGGATAGATCCATCATCGCCTTCGTTTTTGGAATGCTTTGCCTTTGGAAAAGACTCTTAAAACCACTTTTAAGATGGCATCTGGACATGGAGATTACCTCAAATTATGAACTTTCCTCTTTCCCCATTTCCAAATCCTCCATGATAGAATCTTTCTCAAGCAACACTGATGTCACTTTCTATCCGCTTCTCTCCTTTTCCCATTTCCGTATCTGCCAATCTTCTTCTGAAATTCTCCATCTTGTTGGCTTTTTTCGGTGGAGAAAGTGACGTCGGATCTGCGCTTTTCCAGGTAATTTGATGGTGTGCAACGCGAGGAAAAGGAAAATTCATCCACCGAACCATTCGAAAGAGCTTCAGACGGAAGCAAACGTAAAGGGCATTGCAACTGAAGGATGCTGAGGTCGGTTCTTCCAGGACTGCTCAGCAACCCAGGTTAGCTTAGCCGGGGCCGTCTTGGATACAAAACGTGGGGCCAGGCTCGGAAAAGGGGGCGAGATGGGTCGACAAGCTGCTAATCAGGTCTATATACTCCGGCCGAAGACTGTTGGGCTAAAACTGGTTTGGTCTCAGGGTTGAGAGAGTGAACAGAGAGGAGGCGCATTGCCACATCTTAATTACCACACCATCAGGCGTGTAATCAATCTTGTATGCAACCTGTATTGTCGAAACTGACAGATTGTGGTCATCGAAGGCCACAGTATGTGATGCCGCATGGTCCCAAAAAGCAATCACCCTCAATGCCGACGGAGCTCATACCGTCCAAACATTGAAGGGCCGACCGATTAGGGCGACCTTGACTGCCATGCTTCTCCACCGATGATCCATCAAGTGATGGCGATAGGAAGGGCCATAAATGTTCACTCTATTTTTCAGGCTTGATTTACATCCCTGATCTTGATGTTGCATAGCTTCACCGAATGCTTGACATTCAACACCGAATCAGATCGATTGTGCACTTGTGCAATATGTACTACCGAAATGCACAATGTCACTGTAGCACTGCCCAAAATTGAAACACCTATAATACTAAATTAAAAGCATCTCCTCCGTTGTGCACAGAAATTTGAATAGGACTTAGTTTACTCGCCCTTTTTGAAGTTGTGTAAGTAGAAGTGACGCCTTTGGAAATCAAGCATTTTCATAAACAACAAATACATATGATGGGCAATCATACCGAGGGTAATAAGAACAAAATCCACAGATACACTAATGTCGAACAACAAAATGTAGATACACAGCAGCCACCTCCCACTTCCTTTCAGAAAGAAAGTTCTGAGAAACTATTGAGGTTTCCAGTTTCAGCAGAGTAGAATCAAGCGAAGAACGGTGCAACCACTGAGTTATAACATTTCAACAGCCTAATGTCTTGCAGCTAATTCATCCCAAAGCAACCATCGAAAATGATGAAACTGTATTTCAAGCACCAGGATCAAACCATAAAACTACCGCATTCCACCTTTTCCCGATTATTTTTATCTTTGCTCAAGCACCTTTACAAAACATGCAAGCGCAAGCCATCTTATCCAACCAAAATCAGCTGATTGAGAAGTTAGCTTCTCACACATAGCTCTACCTCTACTATGATGTCCTGCAAAGCTCTATGAGCAACAAAATAAGCATGCGAAGCCATCGGTAACCTCACTGTAAATCCTATGATGTCCTGCCAAGTCGCCTTAGGTTCTCAATTAATAACTATTGCTGCATAAAGCATTACTCAAGCACCTCAAAGCTTATCCAGGGCTCAAGGAAGCCTGCTGCTTCACAAGATTCAACAGCTGGAGAAACAGGAATAATTATACCAGAGGTTGTGCTGTGACTCAACAAGATAGATCAGTCTGCTATGGATAATTGGCATTTATGGTGATGGGATGAGTGAGTAAACTAAAAATTAAGAAGCGATATTTTCACTTGGGAGATCCATATGACCACATAGTTTTGTCAATTGGTAAGAAATGATCTATGCAGATTGCAATAGATACACAAAGCTAAAACAGCACATGCTAATAAAATTTGGCAAAATTAAGGAGGGCATCGAAGCAAGTAACTCCCTAAGCTTCATAGTAGGAGTGGATCTTCTGGAATATAGGAACCGCAGTTCATATGCATTTATGTGCTTGACAGCATAATGACAGACCTAAATGAGAACATCTTCTGTTGAGACCAAGAAGTCACAAAATAGATCGATGCTCAAACAGCCGGTGCTGGCGCGGTTACCTCTCCAAGACATTGGAACATGTTCAATTATTTCAAGACAGATTATAGGTAACAAGCAGAAAAATAGTGCTTGTATTTTGTAAACTTCTATTGCACTGCTCCAATAACAGAGTGCATTAGAAACTAGCTTATAGCTATTGTTATCATCGCCATGAAAAGCACAAAGGCCGCTGCTTTTTCCACCTATGATCATGAAATACCTCTTCCCAAATGAGAAGAAACTAAGCATACCACAGAAGAGCATGGCTTATTGCCAACTGACCCTCCTATTGATCTTTCTCATTAAGCACAAAGACGGCTGCTTTTCCCCCCCATGATCATGAAATACGTCTTCCTAAATGAGAAGAAACTAAGCTTACTACTAAAGAGCATCACCCACTGATCTTCCTATCAATCTTTCTTGAACAAAGACACTATCTCGTCGCAATCGCGATTCACCTGAAAACATCATCTCCAGATCTAAATCACCATATCCTGAATCTCAATCGTACTGGGTAATTTTAAAAGGGAATTCTCTGAGTTATCCTAGAGAACAGCTTTCATTGGGCAATGCATTTCCTCAATTAGGTGAGGATCACCCAGATAGAGACACACCATCTGAATTCCCACCGAGCCGCACAACAAGAAAGTGCTGATCAACAATTCTCTGCCCAAGATCCAAATTTTAGAGACCCATCAAACAATTAAAAGAGATATCGATTCAGTTGGAACAGATGGAGCAATGAAACTCCTACACTATCTTGCGTTAATGCATACTTTCTTATCAAGCATAACGAAAACACAAGAAGACGAAGAAGGGAAAAAAATAGAAAAAAGAAAAGGAGATCGAACTATACAGCAAACCCAGAATGGACAAAGAGGAATTGCCCCATGCGTTGAAATCCCCCACGGCGACGGAGAGCGAGCTGCTAGTTGCGCGACGACGGCACGAGGAGACGCTCGACGCGATCCCGCTGCTCGGCGAACCGCCGGGCGAGGTAGGTCTCGAGGATCTCCATCACGGAGACGAAGCGCTTCATCTCCTCCAGTCGCCGGCTCAGCTCGGCCTCCCGGGCCCTGGCCCGCGCCAGGCGCGCCTCCGTCTCGGCGAGGCGGCTCCGCAGGTCCTCCGCCGCCGCCGCCGCGGCGTCGGCGTTCAGGAGGGGGCCCGCGCCGCGCGCGGGGGCGAAGTGGTCTTCGGAGAAGGGCCTCCGGTGGTGGTGGCCGTAGCACATGGCGGAAGCGGCGGCGGATTCAGCGGCGGTCGCGGCCGGCGGAGATGGAGGACGGTGGCGGTGGCGATGACAATCGATGGACAGGAGCGTCGCGTGGCGACAGCATTGAGGAACAGCGGCGGGTATTTCTTTAATTGCCTTTACCAACCAATTAATGTCCAATAAAAAATTATGACTTCTTGTCTTTTTTTTTTTTTTTTTTTTTTTGTGCTTGTGGTCGGTTAATTAAAAAAAAGGATTGCTTATTTTTATTTTTCACTTTTGCTTTTTTGATAATCTTAATTTTATATGGCATGCACTTATTTTTTATGTTAAGATTGTTTCTCTCGATGAAACGAGAATGTCGGATGATGAGATGGGAGACGTTATTGATTTTTGAATTTCATCTTACAATGTAAGGGGTCCGTGAATTTGTGAATTAATTAGATTTGTAAGATCATTTTATAATAATTCATTTCAAAGAAAAAGATATTTTTGCTAGGTTGGAACACTCGAACATCCTCTCTCCTCAGCATTGTTAGCTCTGTTTATTGGTTCTCCCTGTAAATTGATTTATTATCATCATCATCCTTGGGTAAAATGGTACTTGTTTACATAAAATGACCAAAATTGCACCAAGTCTTAAACTTGACATATAGCCAACAGATAGTTTTATCTTTCAATTAATGTAATTCGGGATGATCGATTTTAAAATGGACGGTTCCCACTTTGAAATCGAGAATTACTCCCGAGAGCTAGTTCTACAAAATGGGAACAAGAAACGGCCCATTAGTTCCATGAATCCACCCGAAAACCTTAACACTGGTCCGGTCGACTCTTAAGTGGACCCATGGAACTAGTTTATAGTAAGGACGATTTGATTATTTTTTTAGAAGTGTATGATGGCAAGAAGGTTGGCTAAATCAACCCATCTTTTCTACTCTGAAACATCAGCTTTAAATTCCACCTTAGCTTTGTCTGATGTGCTCCAGGATATGCTTAATATGAGGACAACATAAATGAAGGAGCAACAAAGCAGCAATGAGGACTGACCTCAAACCGAAATTCAAAGGAACTCCCAAGCAACCAAATAAAGACAAGCAACAATGAGAAATACGAGCAAGCACACATCAAGCAACAGGAGGGAGGTGAAAGAGTTGTGAGTCTGAGCGAGATTGCGAGAGGGAGGCGAGACTGATTAAGAGAGAGCGCCGGAGGTGAGACTAAAGGATCAACTGACTCATTGAGAGGTGAAGATTCTTTCTTTTTTGAGAGAGATCGTGTGAGAGGAGGTGGAGGACTCATGTTAGGAGTTTGAGGACTGAAGGGTAAAAGAACTAAATTGAGAGAGCTAGGGTTTCTTTTTCTTAAAGGCATGAAAGAGCTGAAATTAATATATGTGTGCGCACGTGCACGCGCATGCGCCAATCGAGTTCAAGTGAATGATTCCACACTTAGAACTGGAACTGGTTCATGGAACTAGGACTCCCTAACCAATTTCAATAAGATTGTCTTCTTCTTCTTCTTCTTCCTCTTCCTATACTATTGGACATATTAAATTACAGTCACGGTGTGCTTGAGAGTTTGTCTAGAAGTGACCTATTTCACGAAAACTTAAATTAGTTTAAATTTTCTAGGTATGACGAACTCATGAAGTTGTTAGGTCTCATAATCATCTAGAGATCTGAATTTGATCATGTCACAGCTTGAGCAACAAATGAATTTAATCATGGCTAGAGGTGGATATGTCATGACTTGGAGTATTTGACTATTGAAAATTGAAGTATGGCTATGATCAATTAAGTAGGATTCGAGAGACCTGGCAACTTCATAAGTTCGTTATGATCATAAAATTTCAATTGATTTTCGTTTCCATGAAACAAATCACTTCTATACAAACCATCAAGAACATGGTGACCATAATTTAATATGTATGATAGCATAGGAAGAAGAAGAAGAAGAAGAAGAACACCTTATCTTCAATGCCTTCAATGCTATGTCCGCTTCAATCCTTGAGTAAGTATAGATACTTTAAGTCCAAAATTTTAGATGAAAATGACGTCTTTGAGCGACTGAGCATGAGTGTGTACAAGAGTTAGTGAATATTTGTGAGAGAATGAATGAGCAAGCGAGAGATCTTTAGATGAATTTAAGACTCCTACGCATATACGATGAACAAATGGAGCTCTAAAGGGAACTTTCCCCAATTGCATAAATCGTGTGTTAGACTTTGAAAATGTGAACAATGCAGTTTCGCCATTAATTCCACGTTAGCTTGCGGTGGGGGATATATATTGCTTATGTGTAAATGTCACGTCAGATGACTCACTGTGACTATGCATGGAGGGTTAACGGGGGCCGATTTAGGATGCGTGAGAAAGTTTGTGTTTTTTTTCTAGACAAGATAAATGGTGCGTTTGTTTCACGAAAAACTCAATGATAAAAGAAAATGCTTTCTGGGAAAGCATTTTCCAAGAATACGGTTTTGTTTTCCTTTGTTTGGCGATGTATAATTGAAAATGTTTTCTACCATTTATATCCTATTAAAAAATAATCACACTTCATCACAGGAAAAAGAATGAAGAAGCAAAAACTCACTGGCCGTTCTTGTGGCCGGTGACGGGTGAAAAAGAAGCAAAAAGAAAAAAGGAAGAAAAGAAAAAGAAAAAAGAAGCAAATTCGAATTTTTTAATTTTTATTTTAAAAATGTTTTCCAAATTTTAATTTTTTAAAAAAATAAAAAATTCAAATTCAATTTTTTAAAATATATTTTTATAAGAATAATTGTTTGTAAACCAAACATCAAATCTAAGTTTTGGTAGATTCGGAAAACGTTTTCCCATCCTTCCAAAGGGAAATTATTTTCCTTAATTTAAGGTTTTGTTAGGAAAAACATTTTTCATCGATTGTAGGAAAACGTTTTTCATTCGATTTCATTTTCCTGGCCAATCAAATCTTGGGAAAATGAGGAAAATATTTTAGAAAATGTATTTGTAAAACAAACACACCCTAAGTTTAGGCTAGATTTGAGATTATACCTAAAGTACATGCTTTTTTTTAATAGAATTGGATCTATAAAGCTAGTAAAAAGACTAGTTTAAGGTTGTCATGTAAGTAATTTTGGGTGTCAACAGGCCTTTTTTGTACTCTATACCAAAAGAAATTAGTTGCACTCAGAAAAAAAAATTAAGTTCAGGACCTGATGGAATCAATCGGAAGGTTTAAGACATGACTAGATTTCGAAGAATGGAGATTAGGACTTTGAAAACACTTACTTAGTTGTTCAAAATGACTCGCAAAGAGTCTAGAAAAATTGTATCGTCTCACGTTAAATTTTCATCGTAGGATTCTCCCGACAAGGATTTGGCAGCGAAGAACGTTCGAGAAAATTCAGGTCTTGTGAATAGAACCGCTTAAACCCCCCCGCCCCACCGCCGCCTAACCTCACCGCCGGCGACGAGCACAGCCGAGGATGGCGGACTCCGACCCCGCCGCCGCCCCTCCGACCTCCATATTCTCCCAGAGCCACCACCGCTCCCGCCTCCCCGACGACACCGTCTTCTACTCCATCTTCCCCGACTCCGCCGTCGCCTCCTCCTCCCCACCGCCGTCCCCCGCCGACCTCCAATCCCTCCACCTCCGGATCCTCTCCTCCGTCTCCCCCTTCACCTCCTCCTACCTCTGGCAGCACCAGCCCTTCTCCCTCTCCCTCTCCTCCCCGCCGCCGTCGCCGCCCTGCCCCTGCTCCCCCGCCGCCCCCGCCGCCCCGCTCCCCCTCCACCTCCACGGCCGGCTCCGCTACGGCGACAACCTCGAGGACGAGTGGTTCGTCGTCTTCCTCCTCTTCCACATCTCCCGCGAGTTCCCCGACCTCTCCGTCCGCGTCTGGGACACCGACGGCGAGTTCCTCCTCATCGAGGCCGCCTTCCACCTCCCCCGCTGGCTCAACCCGGAGACCAGCCTCAACCGCGTCTTCGTCCGGCGCGGCGACCTCCACATCGTCCCCCGCGACAAGGTCGCGTCCCCCTCGATCGTCGATTCGCTGAGGTTCTTGGTCGCCAACGGGGATGAGTCGCGCGCCGGGGACGCGGTGCAGAACGCGGTGAAGGCTCGGATCGCCGGGTACCCCGAGCAGGCGAGGAGGAATATGCACAGGGTTAGGGTTAGGGTTCCGGCGTCGGTCGCGCAGGTGCTGAGGCACGAGCCCTGCCTGATTTCGCTCGCCGTGGAAGGGTTCTACGACAGGGATATCGACTCGATGAAGTACGCGGCGAGGATGGAGAGGTTCTTGAGTAAGGGGAAGGAGGAGGAGCTCGTGACTGTGGTGGTCACCTTGTCTAGGGCGATGTATGCGCAGCTGGTGCAGCAGACGTTTCAGGCCCCAAAATGTTATCCGATGCCGAGCAGGAGTGATCCCAGGGCGTATATGGAAGCTGAATTGGGGATGAAGATCGCTTGCGGTTTCGAGATGATGTATCAGATGCGGCGAAGAGAGGGTTTGGAAGGGAAAGGAAGCACGTGGGAGGCGTATAGAGAGAGCTTGGAGAGGAGTGGATACTTCGAAGGGTTGCTTCCGGGTTCGAAGGAATATAGGAGGTTGATGGAGAAGGCAGAGGAGTATTACAAGAATAGTTCCTTGTTCTCGAAGGCTAGGTACATTTTCCATTCCCGGGCACTAGATTTGTTTTCTGTTTATATCATAGCATGTTCCTTGGTTGGTTTATTAATATTCAATCCATAAATGTAGGACTTGATCTCTAAGTAATAGTGCTTAGCTGATTGGTTTTGATTCATATTCTGCCATAGTTAGGATGCTCTGCATTAGCCGCTGAGTTTTGAGGTAGCATCATTTTAACTCTTTATTGGTAAAAGATCAAGACTTGATTGTTGACTGCTCAATACTGTGGGAGTTTTGTATGTACTCAAGCTGGGCAATTATGCAGCTTCTAAAGATTTTTGGTGCTTTCCAGATCTGTTCCATTTCTCAATTTCCTCGTATCAGGGGACAGAACCAATATAGTTTCATTCGATCATTGGTCTTACTCCTTTGTGATGATTCTTTTTGAAATTTGGGATATGAAATATTGAATATAATTTTCTTGGATGACCAGAAATTATGATGTGTGCTTATCTGTCCACCTAAAATATGGCTTATCTGGTTGCTTCTTTGGGTTATAATCATAAGTTTTTGCTGCAACTGATGGTGTTCTCTTTTTTAAATCTTAGCATGCTAAAGATGCTACATTTTCCTTTTGCAGTGAAATGCTGAGCTCTCCAGTCAGGCGCATAGATGAGATTCTTGCATTACCTCACTCAGCCGATGATTTTAGGAATCAGGAGGTTCCTCCCTCTGATGATGATTCTTGGCTATACACTGGTGAGGATGAATTGAACTCTGCACTTCTGGAAAGACAGAAGGAGATGGAACTTTATGATGCTATGCATGGGAAAAAGCAGAAATCAAAAGAGCCATCAGACACTGGTCCTTTGAACCGCAAGAATGATGATTGTGATCTCAGTAATATAGCAAAGACCATGGAGGCATTCGTCCAAAAGGTGTCAAGCTACGAGGGAGCGGAAGTTCCTGATCAAAGGTCTGTTTGCCTAATATGGAAATTTTTTTCTTTCTTGTGTCTTTGCCATGGGCATGTGTGCACTGGTGCATGTTGGTCCATAGTTACATTAACAAACTGACACAGTTTAGGTGGGCTACAGAAAGTGACAACCGTTTACATTTTAGGTTTTCAACTTACTTGCATTTTTTTGTTTTTGGCATGTTGTTATTGGGTTTACAATTGATTCACAGGAATTTTAGCTTGGATAACCTTGAAAGGCGAGAAATCAATATTGAAATTGTCTTCAAGTCCTCTTATATGTATCTTTAATGCTGCAGCTGTGGTGCTTTCTTGTGCAGTGATATTTGCTATGAAGTTTTTCTTTTGGTGTAAGAATGGATTTCCTTACATACATTTAATTTTAAAATCATGGTACTTAGTTGTGCTGAGATGTGTTGTAACATGGCTACAGTAGATGATTTTCAAGCAATATATTGATAAACAGTAGCGATTAGTAAAGTGAAGTTCTGTGCAGCATTTTAGAATCAGAAACAGCCTTGAACTTTCTTCTGTTGACATATCGCATGTCCTTACTTGTTGATAAAGTCACCTAATCCAATCCTTAAATGATCTTGTTTCGTCCATTTAAAGGGATACGGTAGACCTCGATGTGGATCGTTTTTTTAAGGACATGGAATCTGTACTTGGGCGTCATGAAACGGAGGTTACTTCTCCAGATGGAGATAATGGGGAAGGGTCCTCCTCAGACATGGATTTTGGTAAGTTCTACTTTAACAGCATGTATGGGAGCATGTAGTTCTAGCCTTGTGATCTGTTTAATTGGTATTCTTTAGGTATGATCACTGTATTAATTTGCAACTGCATTTATTCATTGGCACAGAGAGAATTAATGGAAGTAGAGTTAGATTATGTCGTGGATGATTTTGAACAAAAGCTGATGGATGGTTTCATGGGACCAAGACCGGCGATTGAAAGGGCTTGTCAGATTCAGTTGATTGCTCTGTAGGATGGCCTATTTAATAAGATGCACCTGATTCATGATTTTAGGGGTTGTAATCTTATGAATTTTTTGGCACAAGAAATACTTTAGGATGTCCAACTCAGTCTGATGTGGATGTGCACAAATTTTCATGATCTGAGGGACCTGTTGGATCTAGCAAAATTCTGATTTCTTATTCATATCGCTTTTAGTAGTAATTTAACTATTATGAAAGACCAAAAAAAAAAAAAAAAACAAGAGAGAGCAAAAAAGATGGAGAGCAACGTGTATGGGATTTATGGAGAAAATTCTTCACTTTGTACACTTTAACGGAAACGCACAAATAGTCCAAATTGTGAAGCAAATCTTTTCCATTCATATGATCTTCTTTTGCTTAGCAAGAAAAGGAAAAAGCCAACCTTTACATTGTGCCATTGCCATTAAGTGCTGATTGTTGATAAGTCAATCTTTACATTGCATTGGGTGCCCTTTAAATACTTTGTCAAGAAGGACAATTCTGTTCCATATATGTCTGTGAGTGATATTTTCAATCCTTCTATGATCTCATCAGATGAATCTGAAGATGCAACTGATGATGAAGATAAGGAGGATATTTTCATGGATTCTTATTCGGATGCTCTAAGTCAGGAATTAAAGAGCAGCACACTCACTAAAAGTTTTGTTCGTGCAAATGAAGAACCATCAAAAACAAATCAGGTACTCTCATCTTGTCCTGTAGAAATGTGGCACTTATGTTTTCGGCAGACCTTCTGCTTAATTTAAATCCGTTGGCTGTTTCTTCCTTCATATTGATATCATTGCCATCGGATGTGCCATTAAGGGGCAATGCTTCCAAGAGTAGTTGCAATTGGGAGCCATGGAATTTTGCCATATATGGCCTATAGATCATTATCACCTGGAAAAATTCTGTGTCCTTGTTTGATTTTATTACTTGGCAAAATACTAGTACTTTCATCTTGGGTGCCGAGGCAACTTGTGTGTAGTTTGGATGATGTGATTGGGAGCTGCGAGATTGCCTGGCTTCAATTTTCCCAAATATCTCGTGTGTACCTGGTGCACACAGTAGAAAATAAATAGCATCCATACTGTGAGGTTCCACTCCTCAAATTTTGTTTTGTTCTGGCCCATTGGGAGCCATGTTTGCTGTTTGTCGGAGAATTATTCTCAAAGTTTGCTGTTTGTCCTGGTTTGTAAAAACTTTTTGATCAAATGTGCAGCCTGAAAAGATTAGGCCGATCCAGAAGTAGAGCCTCATCTGTGCCCCAGCATTGACTAGCTTGTTAGTTATGGACAGATCTTGGAGGAAAACAAAGTACCCTTTTAAATAACTAAAGTTAGAGAATTGAGATTTTTTTTTGGTCAGAAGAGAATTGAGATTCAAATCTATGAATGTCCTCGATGTCTCGGTGAATATGTGCAATCTTGTGAGATATTTTGTCGTGTCATAATCAGTTCACTCTTTCCCTTTTTATCTGAAACTATTCTGTTCAAACTGTCAATGACCTTGTAATCTAACGTTGGGGATTGCCGGGGATTCATTCCCCATTCTTGTGTCTGGTAAGTATGAAAGGGGAACTAGACTACTGCCATTCTTTTCCTAGGAATGCTTGTGCCCTTTTCTTCAGAGACACCCTTCTGTTCCATCTGATTTTTGGTGTCCTAACTAACTCAAGCATCTCCATGGTCTTTTTGTATCAGGGAGCATCAAGTTCCACCCAAGACATGAACGAGGATTTCACTCCAGTCGACGTGGATGTGAACCTGATGAAGAGCTTGCTCGATTCGTTCTCTTCCCAAGAGGGGCTTCCCGGACCGGCTTCAAATTTGCTCGGTCTCATGGGGCTCCGTCTCCCGCAAGACGGCAACAAGGGGAAGTAGTCTCATAGCCTCTTTTCATCAGCTTTCAGCAAGATGCAGAGTTACTCCTGTAAAAAAAAGTCAGTCTTTTCGAGTGCCTCCATACATCAGAAGCTGCGCGCAACAATCTTAGAAGGGGGTCCGTGTTTTTCAGTTACCATGCCCGACGATGTTGCTTCTGGCATTCGTCGTGAAAGCTTAGTAACACTATATTCATACTTTTAGATAAATTATGAAAATGATTTAACTTGATTACTTGAGTAAATATCATCCAAAGGGCATATTGGAGATGGATTGTGGCTGATAATTCTACTGAACAAGAAAGGATAATATCTGGAGCGATGCAAGTTGGATGCTTTTACCCCAATTTCCCAATTCCCAAGTAAGATGCTTCCATGTTCAAGGTTAAACAACAGAGCATGTACCTCGAACCTTTTGCCTTCTGCTCGTCTTGCAGAGGAAGTCACGTTAATGCCCTCCTCATTTGCCCGATCTTTCGCAGCTCTCGCTATCCAATCCTAACCCTTCGCTCCCCACATCAATCTCCCATCCGACGGTCCATGTCTCCCATGTAACCCCACATGCCGTCATTTTCGTTTCTTTATTTACCCTCCTCGATTCACGCGACGGATTAAGAAAAGTGAGAAAAACCCCACTCCCCAAGCTGCTGGTGGCTGGCGGCGGGGACGAACCGGGAGCCCACCACGCGCCGATGGAGGAGGAGCAGCGGCGGCGCGTCGGCCGCACGGCGGCGGAGCTGACATTCTGGACGCTGTGCCCCTACTGCTACTGCGCGCACGAGTACGAGAAGGCCTACGAGGAATGCTGCCTGCGGTGCGCGAACTGCGGGCGGGGCTTCCACGCGGCGGCCATCCGGGCACCGCCGGAGGCGACCGCGTTCGGCGGCGGGGGGGCTGCGTACAATGGAGTAGGAGGAGGCCATTATAACTGCCGCTTCGGGCTGTTCCCGCTGAGGTACGAGGAGGTGGCGGAGAAGATAGACGTGGGGGATTCTCTGGTGGAGATATCGTCGGACGACGAGGAGGAGGGCGGGTGGGGGAGCGTGGCCGACGATGCGGGCCGCGACGGAGGAGAGGGAACGAAGAAAATGGAGGAGGAGGAGGAGGAGAGAAGTGGCGGTGGGGAGTTGGAGTTTGAGTACGTAGGAGACGACATTCTGGTGAGTGCTGCTTAAGAGGGAACTATTATTTTATGTCAACCTCTGTTTTGGGTCGATGTGGATACGGTCACACGCTGTCTCTTTCTATCTCTAGCTCTTCTTGTTTCTTTTTTTTTTTTTTTTTTGTGGTTGCGAAACAGTGCAAAGCGTACAGCGAAGGTCAAGAAGGTCGGTAGTGGAATTGCTGATATTTTTTTAATCCAATTTCTTTTTTTTGGGATGGAGAATGTATAGAAGAACAGTTCAGTAGGAGTGGAGAATGCAAACGGTGTGTCCGGATGTCGTGCTATGTTCTATTTCTTCCCGAAGCAGCAGCAGCAGCAGCTGCAATGTGCTCTTCTTTTCTGATACGTGCCCTGATCAAACGCCCTCTTTTGAACTATATATCTGGAATAAAAGAATCCCGAAAGGAACGGGGATACTCTGTGTGAATTGTGAATGCATGACAAAGTCATGGAAGTGATGCATCTACAGCGGTTAGTTTGAGCAACAAGGGAGCTTTGCCCCCCTCAGGCGCTGGGACCGGAGCATAAGTCGAGAAATATATATTGGTCCCAGCAGCCCCGGACCGTCTCATTCTAGCCGCTTGGCGGCATTACTTTATAGTACTGATTCGTCCAGCCCAACAGATAGTAATGCTGAGGAACGTGCTGTGATTGATGAAGGACCAAATTGGTTGTCTTCAGTATCAGGAAAGCCCAGGAAAATGTCAAAAACTTCATAAAACGGTGTAATTAGCAACATAGCCGGCTACATCCTTATTTGCACATAATATGAGTAACCTACTCTATAATTTAGGATTGGATGTAAAACCAAGATGCAATGTACAGCAAAAGAATCTTTGCACCTTCTGATAAAAAAACAATTGCCTTCAAGGCAAAAGCGCAATAAATTCAATCGATCCTATTAATTTCATGAGGTGCCTCTCCTTGTCTGATCAATCCATCAGAATCTCCGGAATGACTCCACCGTGCAAGTAAATCAATCCTTTGGGACTTCTTCAACTTGGGATAGTCAAGCGAGATCAATAACAGGCCACTGTCTCAGTAACCATAATCAAGAGAGAGCATTTACCCACCTGAAATGTTTCGAGCATAATCTCACTTATCAATCGAGGAAACAGAACAAGAGATCATAAAATAAAATTACAATGTCAGTTGGTCTAGTGA
Organism: Eucalyptus guilfoylei; assembly: GCA_016097605.1. Taxonomy (NCBI): domain Eukaryota; kingdom Viridiplantae; phylum Streptophyta; class Magnoliopsida; order Myrtales; family Myrtaceae; genus Eucalyptus; species Eucalyptus guilfoylei. Next base: position 55,033,670 of record CM027867.1, read on the forward strand.
TTCTTTAAAGCGACAAAAATTTGATATTTAAAAAGAATAATTGGATCACACCTCCACAGATATTATACTATGCCTCATTAGGTTTCAATTGCATGCAGCACATATTTGACCAATCTATCTGGGGAAGTCAGGCTTAAATTCCTGTCCTTTTCTTTAGACAATATTGTCTTTCTGCTGGGCCTTTTCTATTAGGGCAGAAAATAATCATTGCTTTTGAGTGCACATTGGCATCGAGTCAATTTCTACCCATTAACTTCGTCCAAGGGAGAAAATTTACCTCTTATTTACATGCATCCTGTCATTACAGGATCAGACGCATGGACAAGACTGTCCTCAGAGAAGATAGATGAGCAAGAGTCAGTCAGGATTTATACAATGGAATATCACGACCACAATTTGCTTTGATAGCTTCTTCCAATTTCTCCATCTGGTCGTAATCAACCTTGAAGGTAACCATGGTAGTAACGTCTTTACCAGTCTCATAGTCCTGCTTGATGTCCTCAGCATGGAAAGCTTGTAACTGTAAAGTCGGAAAGAAATCAAATCAACAGAAGGATACTTCATGGACACGAAAAAAGAAGATATGTACACTTCTGAACCACTTATATCTAAAGGGGCGAGGAAGCAAGGATACTCTGAACTAAAATGCAGTTGACATAAATATCACGAGTGAGACGACAGAGATTCGATCTAAATATATATTGGCAAACCAGAAACTGTACAGAGAGTACATAATGCAAATAACCAAACTGCATTAAATAAAAAAAAAATAAAAATTCTGGCAACAAATCAGGTAAGCTAACAAGACAAAGATAGGAAGAGGACTAGGTGAGGCAAATTCCATCTGTCTAAAAAGAAAATTCAGACAGAGAAATTGCAAATCATAGGAACGATGTTGTCTAATTAAGTTATGAAATATAAAGCAAAGCGCACCCATTGGTGGATATACTCTCTGAATTCTATCAAACTGATCTCTAACAACTACAACAGTGAAAACTGGTAATTTCCTTTCCTATGTGGTGGATGCTCAGAGAGAATTTACATGGCTGGACATCCTTAACAAATATCTACTACCCGAAAACACGAACATCCTGGCATAGCCCCTGGGGTGAACAAAAACTTGATACAATCCCAAATGTTATAGATGATGAATCAGCAATGTCCACTCACCTGATGATATAGAACTCCCAATAGCTCATAAGGAATCTCCACACCCATTGGAACCTACAGATAATTACATGGAATGGCAGCATATATGTCATTTCAAGTGATAAAATGTAAAGACATTAACACATGAAAAATCACCTTTTCTACTCAAGCTTAAAGCTTCAACACACAAAATTGAGTCTGATCGAAAACAGATAAAGGGAGATAAAGTTAAAATCTGCCAAAGGAAATTATATTATACTTTAGATTTCACCAGACAAGTCGGGGCATTCTTTAAGCACTCTGATGCCACTCCACCGTATGCTCTCACCAGCCCTCCGGTGCCTAGTTTAATACCTCCAAAGTGCCTAAATTAAAAGCATTATCAATCGTGAGAATACACATTATGCCCAGCCAAGCAGAGACAACTCAGGCTGTGACAGAGGAGAATCTACTCTAAGAGCATCGAATGTTATATGATAAGAACAATGGGATCTAGCCAAACTTAAGATAGGAAGCTTCTTCCGATATAAACACCCCCTCCCAAAATAAACTTTACCTTGTAACTACAACCATCACTCTATCGATCCCCGAAGATTCAATGGCAGAGTAAATTGGTTTCCCAGCAGTACCCGATGGTTCACCGTCATCATTAGACCGGAACTGATCTCCCACCTGCTCTCCAATTTACATAATGAGCTACGTCAAAATCCCATCAGGTGCAAAACGGCGAATAATCAAAATTAAGCGGCTGTGCAGCCAATGAACAGAGCAACTATCACTAGCATTGCATACAGGCCACACATAAAGCTGAATCAAATTGAATTTCACATAGAACACGCACCTTATAAGCCCAACAATTATGAGTCGCGCGCGGATCCCTAACCTGAGAAGCAGAAACCAAAGAATCGGTCAGTCCCAATCGAAATCGAACTTCACAAAACGAAAAACCTGGAAGATTTTCCACAATTTTTGAACAGAACCGATTGCAGCAAGTTTGCCATCAATTCAATCAGGAAACCTCATCTCGCCCTTACAGAAGAATGCACAATCGAGACTGCGAAAACCCTAAGAAATGCCGAGAGAGAGAACGATAATCTCGAGTAGCCTCGACCTGGGAGAGAAACGAGAAGGCGGATTGCTCGTCGGAGACGGGGCCGGCGATCGCGATGAATTTGCTCTTCTTGACTTCCCTCTCGAACACGACTCTCTCCTTGATCGTCGTGTAAGCGGCGCCGCCCCCGCCGCGGCGGCGGCCGTTGCCGCCGGAGGCCGCGGAGGAGGGAGCGGCGGCGGCGGCCGTCGTGGCCATCGATCGCCGCTGCCCGGAGACGACGGCGGCGAAGAGGTGGGAGGGAGAGATGAGGCGGCGGCGGGTGGCGAGGTGGTGGAAATGGTGGTTGTAGCCGTTAATGCTCATGCTCGTGTCTTCGCCGCTCCCCCGCGACGGGCATGTCGTTTTTGGCAATCCATTTCCACATAAATCGAGTCTTCTTCCTGGAGATTTTTTTTTTTTGGTCAAAATCGTATGTTTAAAAAAAAAATTCGACTTGCATATATATATATTCTGATCAAATCCTTCCACCACTAATTCTGATCAATTAGAGTTGACATAGTTGTTAGATCACAATGGAACATAATATGAAGAAAAAGAAATTGCCTCCATAGATAGGTCACAATGAAAAATAACTCGAATTATTTTTCTTGTATGGACCAGAAAGTATAAAAATTATGCCTTTGGAAGATACCTAAAAACATTTTTCACTTTGGACTTCAACGTTGGACTTCGACATGGTCTATGAGTCATGTCAACTTGAATTGATGAGAATTGTCATTGGAAGGACGTGATCAGAAAAATTATGTAAGTTTATGAGTTTGATTAGACAATTTAAAGGCTTAAGGATCTAATTAGAAAGAGTGTGGAACCTATGAGACAACAATTAATCGAAAAATTATATCTTTTTCTTTAGTCTCGCTTCCAGGGATAATTACTCAAAAAGTTACTATCACAATATAGACAATAAAAATTTCATATGGTCTTTTATTATTTTCGCACCAGAAAATGAAGATGCCTATACACGAGAAGTGACCATTTGGTACGGCTTTCCTGCGACAACTTCAGCCGTAGAATTGGGTGCCGCAACTGTTATAGGTGTTCATCAAGCACCTCATAAGTTGTAGAAGCAGCTCCACAACTATAGCAAGAAAGTCTTCGGACAAAATGCATTCCACAAACACAAAACGAACAGCCTATTTAGCATTGAACCACAACAATGGAATACCAAGTGCCAACAAACACAATATTGACTAGCAGCCTTAGCTTCTAGTATAAAGATAACATCATAAATAAATTCTTTTGGCAAATTTTGTGCTTATATAGAGCTTCTAGTATAAAGATCACATCGGAAATCAATTCTTTTGGCAAATTCTATGCTTATATAGTCCATTTATATATCAGATATGATTAATATTCATTTGCTATCTGTCACATCACTTGAAGTGTCTGAACAGCCCCCTGTCCTAATGCTACACTCCCCGGCTGCACACAAAGGCAAAATGCACCATGCAAAGGGGAAGACTTGGAATGCAGACATTAATTTTTTGCAGCAGCTATGAACTCAGAGGCAGGGCCTTCTAATGCTCGCAGCAACATATTGTTCAGTAAAATCGACTTGCTGTTTCATGACATTGGCAACGAGGAAGTTCAATACTTAACAATATGATTTTATAAGCAACACCATCGTGCAACTTCCACCGAAGTTAAAGTCAGAGGGACATACATAATGACTACATAAGAAATGCGATATGTACTAAGAAAGTGCATTGAAATTTGTTTACTTAATGATATGACGACTGAATATTGTTGGATAAATTAAGTTCTCCACACCACACTCTTTATATATTTGGCAATTCATAGTTCAAGCATGTCATATGTGCTGGCACATCATTTAGTAAAAAATATATAACAAATACTCCGTATCCCTAACATTGCTCTATGTCAATGTAAAGTGAGTCCACACCCCATCCGGCAAGAAACGGAACTCTGGATAGAATATTTGACACCAACTCACAATGCCTAAAAGATTAGGACTATCAACTTATAGTCAACAGGTCTCGAGAACCTTGCCCATAGAGGCAAAAGCATCTGGAACAATTCTATTACCGAGAATCTTTCTGTCTTAGAGTTCATTTAGTGATATTTTTATTTCTGAGAATAATTTTTGTTTAGAAATAGTTTTTCTCATTTATGTTTCCAAGAAGAAATAGCTTTTATTTATTTATTATTGTTTTTGTTCTAAATCTATTCCCTAGTCACTTTAGTATTTTGGGGAATAGAAAAATTAGCTGACTTTACTAAATGGATTTTTGTTCTTTTTTTATTTCATGAACAAAAGAATAGAAAAAAAAAATAGAAAAACATGATAGTTACCAAACAAGCCTTTGTTTGCTGGAGAAGATGACTTACTCGCTGCTCAAGAGCCTAAAGTATTAAACAAAAAACAAATTAAATAATCATTTTTTGGAAAATGTTATCCAAATCTTGAGTTTCCCATAAAACAAACACCCCAATCTACGTTATAGTCGGTGCAATTAAACAATGTAAGGTTACCAGGTCGAAAACTTATTTTCATGGCATACAATTACATCCCCTATGGTATACCATGTATACATGCAAATTGTTGAGGAGATGAGCTTTTACATGCCTTACCCTTCAAACTTTCAAAGGTTCAAAAGAAAGAGCCAAATCACAAATGAGAACTTTTATTATCTCCTTAGCTAGCTGCGATCAAGAACGGCTCATGTTTTAGTGAGATTCCGGATCTTCTCGATGAAATTGTTGACAATTTCGAGGCTTTGATCGTCTGGCAAGAAGCGAAACAAGAAGAAAACTCAGCGCTGACGCAATATTTGAGGTATTGTCAAAGCATGACGTTCCTATCCCCCAACAGACGGAGAGATTAATCCCGACGAAATTACAATCGAGTGGATTTTCATCGTTCATTCTTTTCCATTAATTAGCAAAAGTGAAAATAAGAACAAAAGAGGAATGGGGTAAGAGCATTGGCGGTTTTAAAACTTGTCATGAAACTACAATGGAGTGGAATGGGATAAGAATATTGATAGTCCTAAAACTTGTTATAAAATTGCAATTGAGTCCTAAAACTTTTAAAAAGTGTGATTAAATTCTAAAACTTATCACAAAGAGCAATTAAGTCATAGAACTGTCGAAAAGTCCATTTAAGTCCTAAAAAAGTAAAACTTGTCAAATTGATCTAATTAAGTCCTTTCATTGATTGCACTTTTTGTAAATTTTAAGATTCAAATGCATTTCCGTGACAAGTTTTAAAATTTAATTACATTTTTTGAAGTTTCAAAACTCGATTGTATTTTCACGACAAGTTTAAAAATTTGATTACACCTTTTAAAAATTTAGAATTTGATTTTACTTTCGTGATGAGTTTTAAGACTTTCGATATATTTTGGGAAAAGAGACAATTACATTAGTAGTGACATTAACCGAGCTTGGGGATTGTGTGGCCCTTTGGGTGATGGATCACCATCGGATCTACAAATGAATCGAGCAGAGCGATCGACTCCGCCTTTTGGAAATCCGTCTCACCTAACAACACAAATAATCACTTCTTAGATTTGTTAATTAATGAGGCCATGTTCTTCCAATCTTTCATTTCATCATGTGGATGCACTTAGATTCTAATCTCTATTTCTTATTTGCGTTCGAAGAAGCTTGATTGCTTCCTGTGGAATCTTCTTGCACTTCTTTGATGGTGATAGGTTTCGTTTAGTCCCTAATCTTCTTAAAGAAATGCAAATTATGGTCCAAGTTCTTTTCACAAGACCGGATCAGTAGCATTTTGAGGTCTGAACACCTGAAGTGCCAAAACTTGGTATTAGGGAATATTTAAGTGTCAAAAGTTTGGAAATGTACATTTAAGTGTTAAAATCAGAGTAACATAGATCAATTAAATGTCAACGGCGAGAAAATTTGGCCAAAATATTGATGTGACATTTTTTCGGGGAAACAATTGCAAAACAACATTATTTTGCACGTTGATGTGGCTAGATAAGCGGAAAACAACGTTGTTTTCTATACTGACATTGCTAAATAAGCAAAAAGCAAAATGATTTTATCTTGAATTTGAATTTGAATATAAATATTAATTAAATTAAATTTAAAATTAAATTATTATTTAAAAAAGGAGGAAGAAGATGTTGCAGAAGGCATTGGGCGAGGGCTGTGCAAGCCCTCCCGTTCTGTGATCTCCCTTTTTTAATTTAATTTTAAATTTAGTTTAATCAATATTTATATTAAAATTCAAATAAGAGGTAGAATGACGTCGTTTTGACTCTTCTTTACTGACTCGGCTCTCCGGTGAGCCACGTAGGCGAGTTATATTAATAAAAAATTACCACGTAAGATTTCTAGAAGGCTTTGTCGGACTTGGCATTCAGATGTCTTAATTTTCAAAAAAAGTGGCATTTATGTATACATTTCGTAACTTTAGGCATTTAAGTATCCCTCTATGTCAAGTTTTGGCACTTGCCCTATACTTTTGTCATAACATTCTATATGAAGCTGTAGCTAGACTCGCTTAGACCTTTAGGTATAGGACAGTGGAGAATTCATCACCGATCCTACTTTTGAAAGCCGAATTTAGCCTAACGACGTTATGTGTTGGACACCTAACCATACTATCATGGTCGGACATCGTCGGACTAGGCTTGGAAGCTGGCAGCATTCATTGTGATTTTGATCGCAATAGAATCAATGAGAGCTGAGTTCAGGGAGTTACCATAAACATGAAGAGAAGGGCACTTGAGAGGAGCCGAAAACGCATTAGCTGCCAGCGGGGGCGTGCTGAATTTCGACCCGCCGAGCTTAGCCCCAGACATGATAATCAGAAACTTGATTTTGGGCACCTTGGTGAGCACCAACCCCCGCAAATTTCAGCATTTGTTAATCGCAAGAACTCAATCACAAGTTGTATTGCTTAGCATTTTGTTTCTTCGTGAATGTGTACCTCGGCCTGCATTCCTGCCAATGCAGTAGCTAGAATAGCCCCTGGTAATCAAAACGATATAATCTCATAAACATGACGATGGAGTATTCGGTTGTCTGTTTCTTCTTTTGTTTTTGTGACCCCAAAGCCTCAAAATTAAGAACTTGAACGACCCAAGAGAAGAAGGAGGGAGGAGGAGGAAATGCTCCTTTGTCTTTTTAGTGGACGCTTGCTTGGGAAAAACCCAGTAAATCATCAAAGGGACCGTTCTTCACCATGAAATCTTCAAGGAAAGCGATGCACTCATTTGTTTGTCTGCTCCTAGCTAAATAGCTTGATGGGCACATGAAGTTCAACTACCAACTCAGCTTCGGTTGTTGATAAAGTAACAACTGGTTGCTTCTTTGTGGATCATGAGACAGCTCTTGAACCCAGCAGAAAAAACATATCTCCTCTATCATTTAGATCTCCAGCATGTCACTGTCTGTAAAGCCAAATAGATATGACTTATCTTCCTTCTCATAAAACAGCCCATAAGCAACAGTACCTTGTAAGTAACAAAAAATTCATTTTGCAGCATTAAGATGCATCTCTCTTGGACATTCCATGTCCCTACTAATGAGACTCACAGCATGCATTATATCAGGTCAATTCTTTCGCTTCCTTGTCCTTAAAAGGGGAGAAGGAACGTGACAGTATCAATCAACATATCTCCTCTATCATTTAGATCTCCAGCATGTCACTGTCCGTAGAGCCAAATAGATATGACCTCTCTTCCTTCTCATAAAACAGCCCATAAGCAACAGTACCTTTTAAGTAACAAAAAATTCATTTTGCAGCATTAAGATGCATCTCTCTTGGACATTCCATGTCCCTACTAATGAGACCCACACCATGCATTATATCAGGTCAATTCTTTCACTTCCTTGTCCTTAAAAGGAGAGAAGGAACGTGACAATATCAATCAACATATAGATAGAAAGGACGAGACTAGCTTTGGGCACACACACATAGTGAGTTATGGTTACCTCAAAAGAGATGACCATTGAAGAGTGCATAAAAGCTGTTCCATACAAGCTTTTTAGAGAGAGAGAGAGCCCAATCACTAATGAGAATTTTTATCTCCGTTGCTAGTTGCAAGAAATAATGGCTCACGCAGTAGCGTGATTTTGGATCTTCTCAATGAAATTGTTGACATCCTCCAGACTTTGATTATCTGCTCAATAGAAGGGGGAAAAATTAAAAAATAAAAACACTTAGCGCTGACATGAATCAGTAGAAAGAGAAATATATGGGGATTCTTAGAGCACGACGTTCCTATCCCGACAGACCAGAGACAAATCCCGACAAAATCACTATCGAGTTGGTAGCGACACTAACCAAGTCTGGGGATTGTGTGGCCCTCCAGATGATGGACGATGATCGGATCCACGAACGAATCGAGCAGAGCGATCGAGTCTGGCTTCACTAAATCATTCTCACCTAACAGCACAACAATCACTTGTTAGTTTATCTGTTAATGAGGCCATGTCGCTAATTGACCTTGCTAGTGTTTGAAGAAGTTAATTACATCACGCGGATCTTCTTGCACACCTTGATGATGATGCTACTTCTTGTTTAGTCCCTAATTTCCAAATTCAAAGTGTAAAACAAGGATGGATTATGGTCCAAGTTCTTTTGACAGGACTGGATCGATAGCATTCTATATGAAGCTACAGCTCTGAACTCATTTAGACCTTTAGGTATAGGACAGCAGAGAAATCATCACTAATCCTACTTTTGATTGCTGATACTTAGCCTAATGACGTCACGCAGTTGGTTGTCACAACTAATTACAGCTAAGCCGGTGGACTAGACTTTGATACTTGTAAGCAAGTTAATTGTGATTGGATCCTAGTAGAATTGAAGAGAGCCAAGTTCAGGTAGTTACCTATAACATGAAGAGAAGGGCACTTGACAGGAGAGGAAAACGCGTTAGCTGCCAGCGGAGGCGCGCTGAGTTTCGATCCGCCGAGCTTAGCCCCGGAAATTAGAATCAGAAACTTGATCTCAGGCACCTTGGTGAATACCAAGCCCTGCAAATTTCAGCATTTTGTTGATTGCAGCAACTCAAACAAAAAGACTTGTTGCTTCGCATTTTTCCTTTCGTTTATGTGTTTGGATTTGGAATTTTTGTTGGAATAAGAAGATAGAAGTGTACCTCTGCCTGCATTCCTGGCAATGCTGCAGCTAGAACAGCTCCCTGGTAATCATGAACAAGACGATGAAGTTTTTGTTTCAGTCTCTTTCCTTTCTTATTGTGGTCGCAAATCTCAAAAATTGAAGAATTCCAACAACCCCCAAAAGAAAAGACGCTCCTTTGTCTTTTCATTTGACCGGACTCACCTGGGAAAAACCCAGTAAACCATCAAAGGGACCGTTCTTCACCATGAAATCTTCAATGAAATCGATGCACTCCTTAAAGTTTTCGTACTCTGTATAATCCTGAACCCCGACACTCAAAGTTCTTGTAACCGTCAAAGATCCGGGTCTCAACGATGTAGTGCAGTTATTGTTACATCAAATGGAGTTCAGATGAAACTGGAAATCTGACCTGATTGCCTTGGAACCACTCGAAGTAGGGCGGATCGAAGACGCCCTCCGCGCCAGACTTGCCCATGGATGGGTATGGGGCGTCGAGGTACACCAGATCCAGCTTCTCCAGGAGGGATTCGGGCCATTTATGCATCTGCGTCTCGAGAATCTTAGCGCTCATTCTGAACCCGTGGAGGCACAGAATCCTGGGCTTCTCAAGGGCTCGGCTTTCGGTCATCACTTTCGCCTTCTCCTACTATCCTGGAAATGAACTAGAACAGGAATTAGAGGGAAGTCTCAACTACAAAGTTAATCCTCTGGTTTTTGGCTAGTTCTCTCTATAGTCCGTGTGATATAATCTGTTCAAAGTCTAACTTGTATGGATGACCCATTCGCTCCGGCTCTTAAAAAATCCCCACCAACCACACCCGCCAATAAATCTGTTCAAAGTTTAACTTGTATGCTATTGACCAACTGGCCGGTTTACTTTTGTGATTCTCTCTTGCAACTTACAACCTGACCCTTCATTGTCTTCCCAGATGAATTTTCTGTGATACGGATTTAGGCCGACCCTATGGACCCGTCTGCATCGATATGACCATATAGGTTCGATGGATATCCAAAAGCATAGAGTTTGCTATATATGAACTATAACTGAGTTAGGTTGTAATTGTGCTGTGAAGTGCTGCAACCTCGGTGTTTAGCTTAAATATGGTTGGGGTGGTTCGATAAAAGTTACTATATAATGATTTGACCGCGTATGTGCTGCAGTTCTGAGGCATTTGCCAAAACAAATCATAAAAGTTGGAGCACCCTTTTCATAATTGAAACCGTTCGGGGAAGGCTGTACCGGACAGCCTCTTGGAATGTAATGCCTTCTTAGTTGGGCTTATTGACCTTGCAAGACTATCAAAAGAAGCTTGTTTACATTGTCGTTTGGATCTTGTTTATGCTGCACAATAATTGCTTTAAAGAGATGGAATTTCCATGACAACATAAATATAGTAACCAAGATTTTTCAAGTTATATGGCAAGCAGGCCCATCTAATAATTCGGAAAATGTAAGAGCGAATTTTTTATCTTTTATTTTTGTTTCCCAAATACAAAGAATAAAATTTACGTACATATTCGTATGCGTGTTTACATGTGCCAGCAAAAAATATTTCTGATAATACGGTGAAGATTTTGCTTGTAATAGTATTGTTTCGTGTAGAGCATTATTGAACCACGTGTTACGTTAAATGTACAAGGCAATTTGCCCTATCATTAGTGGTGCGCCACGTAAGATGACTAGTAATGATTGGATCATCAAGTCTGGTGGAAATTAATCGAAAGGTTTATATTAGAATTTCATACATAGATTTAGGACTAAAGTGACAAAATTAAAAGTTCAGGATTAAATTGGCATCAGTGCAATCGGTTAAAGATAGTTTGGATAATTTTCCCTATAATATTTTCAATTCTCCACGATGCGATAGAATTAAAAAAAAAATGTATTTTCGCCGGAAAAAGACATGCTATTGTCCTAGAATATGGCTAGGTTTGACTTAGAGATAGGTTTGGCTCTGTCCATGTTGTCCTGAAAACAAATTCCTATGGATCCTAATCAATTGTAGATTACCTACATTTATGAGTCAGTTGGGTGAAATTGGAATATTTAAGGTTTCTTATTTAAAAACTTATCTTCCTTGGATACATTCTTTAGATTTATATATGGCTAATGACGTATTTTTATAGTTAAGTGCAAAATGCTTGTGGCGTAACTGTAACGACACAACATTTAGATCTTGTAGCGAAAAGCACCCGGTTCATGTGATCTTGCTAGGACCATAATTACCGATAGAGCTTTTAGCAATGTGTTGCACTTTTAGTGGTACTATATGTTTGGGAAATTACAAGCTACTTCATCCTTGGGAGACTTTTTTTTTTTTGGGTCTATAGAAGTATGTACCACATAAATATGCAAATTGTTAAGAGATGAACTTTTCCATTCCTTGCCCTTCAAGCTTTCTAGGGATTAAAGAAAGATGGTCAAATCACAAATAAATAAAGACTCATGTAGCAGCGAGATTCCGGATCTTCTCAATGAAATTGTTGACAATCTCGAGGTTTTGATCATCTGGACAAGAGAAGAAACAAGAAGAAAACTCAGAGCCCACACGAATATGTAGAAAGCGAAACATCTATGGCATCTCAGAACATGACGTTCCCATCCCTCGATACACGGGAGATTGGTCCCGAAAAAATTACGATCGAGCGGCTGTTCACTTTCTATTTTTTCCTTTCTATTAATTGATAAAAGCGAAATTAAGAACAAAAGAGGAACTGAAACAATGGGAAAAGAGAGACTGAATCAGTTGGTAGTGACACTAACCGAGACTGGGGATTGTGTGGCCGTTCGGGTGATGGATGACGTTCGGATCCATGAACGAATCGAGCAGAGCAATCGACTCCAGCTTCAGGAAATCATTCTCACCTAATAGCACAACAATTACTTATTAATTTATCAGTTAACGAGGCCATGATGCGTACCCACTTAATCTATTATCTCTTTCTTACGTGGCTAATTGACCTTGCCAGTGTTTGAAGAAGCTTGAATACATCATGTGGATCTTCTTGCACACCTTGATGTTGACACTTTTTGTTTATTCCCTAATCTCCGGATTAAAAGTGTAAAACAAGGATGGATTATGGTCCAAGTTCATTTGACTGGACTGGATCGATAGCATTCTATATGAAGCTGCAATTCTGAACTCATTTAGACCTTTATGTACAGCACAGAAAAATCATCACTGATCCTACTTTTGGTTGCTGAAATTTAGCCTAACGACGTCATGTGGTGGTTATAACAACTAATTACAGCTAACTAACGTCATGGTCAGGCACCGTCGAACTAGACTTTGAAACTTGTAAGCAAGTTAATGGTGATTGGATCGTAGTAGAATCAAAAAGGGCTAAGTTCAGGTAGTTACCTATAACATGAAGAGAGGGGCACTTGACAGGAGAGGAAAACGCGTTAGCTGCCAGCCGAGGTGCGCCAAATTTCGATCCGCCGAACTTAGCCCCGGAAGTTAGAATCAGAAACTTGATCTTGGGCACTTTCGTGAGTACCAATCCCTGCAAATTTCAGCATATTGTTGATTGCAGCAAGATCAAAAAGTCCTGTTGCTTTTCATTTTTCCTTTCATTCATTTGTTTTGATTTGGAATTTTTGTTGGAATATGAAGATAGATAGAAGTGTACCTCTGCCTGCATTCCTGGCAATGCTGCGGCTAGCGTAGCTCCCTGGTAATCAAAACAGGAAAATCTTGTAAACATTGGGATGAAGTTTTTGTTAGTTTGTCTCTTTTCTTTCTTCTTGTGGCCTCAAAACCTCAAAAATTTAATAATTCGAACAAACCCTCAAAAGAAAAGATGCTGCTTTGTCTTTTCATTTGACCGGACTCACCTGGGAAAAACCAGTAAACCATCAAAGGGACCGTTCTTCACCATGAAATCTTCAATGAAAGCGATGCACTCTTCAAAGTTCTCGTACTCCGTAAAATCCTGGAACCCCAACACTCTCAATTATCAGCTCGATGAATTTCCCAATTTTTTTTCTGCTAAGAACCCGTTTGGTGCAGCTATAGCTGCACCGTGCTACAATCGTGCCGTGACATTTCGTAGCGCCGTGTGTGGCTCACAAGCATTCCAAGTTGTCAATAGTTTTTGAAGATCCGGGTTGCAACCATGAAGTACAGTTATGGTTACACCAAACGGAGTCCAGATGAAACTGGAAATCTGACCTGATTGGCTTGGAACCACTCGAAGTAAGGCGGATCGAAGATGCCCTCCACGCTGGACTGGCCCATGGAAGGGTACGGGGCGTCGAGGTACACCAGATCCAGCTTCTCCAGGATGGAGTCGGGCCATTTATGGATCTGCATCTCGAGGATCTTAGCGCTCGTTCTGAACCCGTGGAGGCACAGAATCCTGGGCTTTCCATGGGTTCGGCTTTTGGTCATCACTTTCGCTTTCTCCTACTATCCTGGAAATGAACTAGAGCAGGAATTGGAGAGGAATCTCAACTACAAAATTAATCCTCTGGTTCTTGGCCAGTTCTTTCTGTAGTCCATGTGATATAATCTGTTCAAAGCCCAACTTGTAGGGCCAGTTCTTAAAGAATCCCCACCAACCACAGCCACCAGCAAATCTCGAGTTTGGACCCTAGTGCTATTGACCAACCGGCCAAACTTGTGCTTCTCTGCCCTTCACTTGCAACTTGACCCTTCAGTATCTTTACCAAATCAAAATCGTGTGATTTCGGTTCATGCTATGTCCGACAAGTTCGCTTTCAACATAGGACTGGCCTAGAACTCACGCTTCGCGGGTGTGGAGCAGAGCAGGCATCTTCAATTGAAGTCTCATGAGAACATGAAACGAAAATCAGAAACAAAAAAGAAAGTTAACTAATTGTGTTGCCACGAATAACTTTGTTTGTGCTAAAGATAGTAGATTGTGGGCTCAGCTTTCGGCCGTGGCTTTCGCTTTCTCTACTATCTTGGGGGTGAAATACATCAGGAACTTGAAAGGAGTCTCAGCTAAAAGTTGACTCTTCTGGTTTTTGGCTAGTTATATCTATAGGCCCTTTGAAGTAATCTGTTCATATCTTAACTTGTACTCATGACCCATTCACTTCGGTCAGTTTAACTTGTGCTTCTCTGGTTTAACTTGTTAAAATATGTCTCGAGTTTAAGCTTATTAAATGAACCCGACCCCAATTTATTTACGTATTAACTTGGTAGATCAAAGTTCAAGATTGGATCTTGCATAATGCAGAAACCTCATTCATATTGGTGGCGTGATCTTGAATGTAATTTATTTATTTCCTTTACGAGCTGTAGTCGGCGAAGAAAGCGAAAAATTATATATACGCACGAGTTGGTTTCTACATTGAATTCAGCAAGGAAAATAAATTTGAGGAGAGTTGACCGTGGAATTTTTTTTCCCACGTTGGACTCGGTTTCATGAAGGGTTTTGTTTCTTTTGTATATTATAAATACGGGCTGAATAATTGCTGGAATTTGGGCGCGCCGTTGTTGATTTGCCGTGAGTGCTTGTTCGTGAAGGCGGTCTTCGTGCTACGGTTGATGTATAAAGGTCTTCTTGAAGCGCCGTCTGTATACAAATGCTTGGTAGGCAAAGACGTGCAGAGAAAACTCTTAAATTACATTCATCAAGTTAGTGTTTGTAGCTGTGAAATCTTGTGGTAAGATTTGTGAATTTCTTCATGAGATTGAGAGATTATTTTGTAAGGAATTTCAAAGTTAAATATTACGTGAGTTATTGGATGTAATTAGGGCTTGGAAAATACTGAGAGTATTTGAGTGACTTAAGTGTCTAATCTCCATTGTATCGCTTGATTTATAGCAAATTCGTCGCTACTCTCCCCATGGACATAGTTCTCTACAATTGAATCACGTAAATCTAGTGTCTGAGTTATTTTCTTGTTCCATCTATTTTACCTTTCCACAATAATTGGTATCAAAACTAGACTCCGTAGAGTTGAAGTGAATCGATGGCGACAAAAGAAGGAAAAGTGAGAAATGGAAGATTTGATGGGAATGATTTAAATTTCTGGAAGATGTAGATTGAAGATTATCTTTACTAGATAAAACTGCACTTGCTCTTATATGGGGAGAAGCCAGAGATGATGAAGCAAGCTTATTGGGATTTGTTGGATAGACGAGTTATGGGTTTTATTCGGTAGACGTTGGCTCGTAACATCGCATTTAACATCGTGAAGATGAAGACCATTATTGATTTGATAAAAGCCCTGTTGGATATAAATGAGAAGCCCCCTACAATCAACAATGTTTATTTGACGCGTCGTCTATTTAATTTAAAGATGAGTGAAGTATTAGTTGTAGATCATATCAATAAATTTAATGTGATTATTAAAGATGAGCAAAGGTGCGTTAATTGCAAATCATATCAATAAATTCAATGTGATTATTAGTCAATCGAGTTTAGTTGAGATTGACTTTAAAGATGAGGTACGTGCTTTAATTCTATTATCTTCATTGTCTGATAGTTGGAATATTGCTATTATTGCTATTAGTAATTCTTCTAGTTTGACGTTTAAGGGGATTTGAGATTTAATTCTAAATGAGGACATTTGTAAAAGAAAATCTGGCTAACCTATATATGTTATTTTAGTAGGTGAAAATAGAAGAAAATCTAAACAAGTGTTAGCAAGAGTAATACTAATATGAACAGGCATAGTCAGTTTAGGTTTGATAATGCTGTCCGTTGAAGTTATGGCAAAAAGGGCCATCTTAGAAAGAATTGTCTTAAGTTGAAAAACGAGAAGGGTAAGGAAATTAAGTGCCGGACACCTAAAGTGCCAAAAGTTAAAAAAGTGCCTTAAAAAGTTAAAAAAGTGACACTTAAGTTCAAATCCCTACATTCGTTCCGAGGGGGATTGGGGTCAAAATTGGAGCAAAAGTTTAAGAGTGCGTGTTAGAGTAGGATTAGTAGGACCGAAAAAAAAAATGTCAAAATTGGAGCAAATAAATCAATTAAGTGCCAACGGCGAAAAAATCCGACCAAACTGCTAAAGTGGCAATTTTCCGGTGAGGTAAGTGCAAAACGACGTCATTTTTTGCATGCTGACGTGGCTAAGCAAGTGTAAAACTGACGTCGTTTTGCTGCTAACATTTGACGTGGGTAAATAATTAATATAAAAATTAATTAAATTAAATTCAACACCATTTTTTTTAACAAAAAGAAGGAAGATGATGAACAGTTGCAAGCGGTTAAGGAATCAACCCTCACAACCATTGTCGGGACGGGCCGGTGAGAATGGGGGGAGGGTTAGCCAACGACCCCGATCAACAGAAGGCAAGGGCCTACGAGCCCTCGCTTGGCCAAGCCTACTGGGGCGACCCCCCAACAAGCGACGCCTTTGGCCCAGTCGGGCAAGGGTCGGCCCTCATCAAATCTGGGGGAGGGCCATGACCCTTGCCCTAGATCTGGGCGAGGGCTTATAGGCCCTCACCTTCGATCAGCTAGGGTTGTGGGGCCCTAGCCCCCCCCCCCCAGGGACGATGGTGGGGAGGCGGCGGCGGCAAGGATTGGTCCTCGGTCACCTGCAACTATTCATCTTCTTCCTTCCTTTTTTTTGATATTAATTTAATTTAATTTATTTTTAATATTAAAATTCAAATCCGCGCCAAAATGACGATGCTTTTACATTTCATTGTTGAGTCAATTCTTTGACGAGCCACGTAGGCAAGCAAAATTAATAAAAAATTACTACATAGGATTTTCGATGGGATTCGTTGGAGGTGGCACTCAAGTGTCTATTTAAAAAAAAAGATGACACTTAAGTGTCACTTTCCTAATTTTTCGTACTTAAGTGTTCCATCGTGCTAAGTTTTGACACTTAGAGTGTACTTTTACCTAAGGAAATTATAGTTAATTTTGCAGATGATATTACAGCTGTAGTTGATAGTGCTGATTATGTCTTGTTTGTCACTGATTATTTATCGTTTGATGGATGAATTATGGATTCTAGTTGTTCTTTTCATGCTACACAAAATATAAACTAGTTTACTACTTATCATTACACGGATGGTAATGAAGTATAGTTAAGGAACAACGTTGAATGTGATGTTGTCAGCGTTGGCAATGTTAGAATCAGAATGCATGATGATATCGTGGATATATTGATTAGAGTGAGGCATGTTCTAGAGTTAAAAAAGAAATTGATTTCCTTAAGTGCCCCAGATTCAGTTGGGTAACGATCTATTTCAGAATGTAGAATTCTGAAAATTATTCGAGGTGCTTTGGTAATAATGAAAGAAATCAAGCACGGTGGCCTGTATGACCTTCAAGGTAAGATATTTCCAATAATAAGGTGAAGATTTTGCTTGTGATAGTATTATTTCGTGTAGAGCATTATTGAACCATGTGTTACGTTAACTGTACAAGGCAATTTGCCCCATCAATAGCGGTGGGCCACGTAAGATGACTAGTAATGACTTGATCATCACATCAACGACGTCCGGTGGAAATTAATCGAAAGGTTTATATTAGAATTTCGTGCAAAGGTTTAGGACTAAAATGACAAAATTAAAGTGTTTATAATTAAATTGACATATTCGCAATAGGTTAAAGATTGATTGAATAATTTTCCCTATCAATTTTTCAATTCTCCAGGACGAGATAGAATAATAATAAAAAAAAAAAATGTATTTCGCCATAAAAAATTATGCTATTGTCTCACAAGATGATTGGGTTTGACCTAGAGATAGGTTTGGCTCTTTCCATGTTGTCTTGAAAACAACTTCCTATGGATCCTAATCATCTGTAGATTACCTACATTTACGAGTTAGTTGGGCGAAATTGGAATATACAAGATTTCTTGTTTGAAGACTTATGTCCTAGCATACATTCTTTAGATTTATATCTAGTTAATGATGTATTTCATAGTTAAGTAAAAAATGGAGGCACAAATATAATGCAAGTGCCAAAACTTGGCACGGGGAATACTTAAGTACCAAAACTTACGAAATATACACATAAGTGTCACTTTTTTTAATTGGGACATCTAAGTGCCAAGTCCGATGAAGCCTCTCGGAAATCCTACGTGGCAATTTTTTTATTAATATAACTCGTCTACATGGCTCGTCAAAGAGTTGAGTCAGTAAAGAAGAGCCAAAACGACGTCGTTTTGCCTCTTATTTGAATTTTAAACTAAATTCAAAACCAAATTTTAAAAAAGAAAGGAGATCGTAGAACCGTGAGGGTTGTGCAAGCCTTCGCCACCGCCTCCCCACCGTTGCTAGGAAGGAACGATGGGGGGAGGGTCGGTCAACGTTGCTTGGCCTAAGCCTAGCGGGTCGCTGAAACCTAGGGAAAGCCGCAACCCTCATCCCAGATTTGGGCAAGGGCTTGCAAGTCGTCACCATCGGTTGACCGAGGTCATTGACCCTAGCTAGGGCCAGAGGTGGTGGCGAGGGCTTGCATAGCCCTTGCCTAACACCTTCTGTAACTTCTTCTTCTCCTTTTTTTTATTTTATTAAAATTATTTAGTTTTAAATTTAATTTAATTAATATTTATATTAAAATTCAAATTCGAGTTAAAATGACATTGTTTTCAGCTTATTTAGGGGTGCATGACAAACTGCAATTTCTATTAGGAAATAATTTTTCTATTCCAAACTTGTTTTACGGAATAGAAATCCGTTTGATAAACCTATTCCATTTTTTATTTCGAAATAGATTCTTGTTTTCAGAAATAGGTTTTATAAATCGAAGTAGAAATTTTCTACTTCTCTATTTCTGGAATAGAAATGACATCCACATCGATATTTTGGTCGAAAAGAAAAAATTTTATCGCTATTTTTAGAGTATTTAAATTATTTTTATTTAAAACAAAATGGTTATCATTCACCCCATTAGCCACATCAACATTTTTGCTGGAAAAACGCTACATCAATATTTTGGTCAAATTTTATCGCCATTGGTATTTAATTAATTCATTTTGCTCCAATTTTGACACTTAAATATATGTTTATGAACTTTTGACATTTAACTGTATCCCGAATCAAGTTTTGACACTATGTATCTGGACATCGCAAAATAAACGTAGTGTAATTGCTACGGCATACATCATTTAGATCTTATAGCGAAAAACACCTGGTTCATGTAATCTTACTAGCACCATAATTACCAATAGAGCTTATAGCAACGTGTTGCACTTTTAGTGATACTATATTTTTGGGAAATTACAAGCTACCTCGCTACATCATCTTGAGAGATTTTTTTTTTTTTTTTTTTGGTCTATAGAAGGAGGTACCACATAATTATGCAAATTGTTAAGAGACGAACTTTTCCATGCCTTGCCCTTCAAGCTTTCTAGAGATTAAAAAAAGATAGCCAAATCACAAATAAAGAATGACTCATGTAGTAGCGAGACTCTGGATCTTCTCAATGAAATTGTTGTCGATCCCGAGACTTTGATCATCTGCACAAAAGAAGAACCAAAAGAAAACAGCGCCGACATGAATTCGTAGAAAGTGAAACATTTATGGCATCTCAGAACACAACGTTCCTATCCCTCGATACACGGGAGATTGCTCCCGACAAAATTACGATCGAGTGGATGTTCACTATCCACTTTTTTCTTTCTATTAATTGATGAAAATGAGATTAAGAACAAAAGAGGAACTGAAACAATGGGAAAAGGGACTGAATCACTTGGTAGTGACACTAACCGAGTCTGGGGATTGTGTGGCCCTTCGGGTGATGGAGGACGATCGGATCCACGAACGAATCGAGCTGAGCAATCGACTCCGGCTTCAGGAAATCATTCTCGCCTAACAGCACAACATTCACTTCTTAATTTATCAGTTAACGAGGCCATGATGTGTACCCACTTAATCTATAATCTCTTTCGTAGTCAGCTAATTGACCATTAGAATAAGCAAATATTAAACCACACCTTCATTTAATAACTTAAAATTTTAAAATAATTAGCAGTGATCTCACAAAATCTCACGTAGTATCAGAACTGGAGGTCTAAGTTCATATCTTAACAGATCTATTTGCCTTCCCAATTAAATATGTTCATGCTTAGTACTAAGCAAAAAACCAAACTATGCAAGGAAGCGTTAAAATAATTAAATATTAAACCACCTCTTCTTCTAATAGCTAATCCCACAAAATCTCCCATTGACCTTGCTAGTGTTTGAAGAAGCTTGAATTTATCATGTGCATCTTCTTGCGCACCTTGATATTGACACTTCTTGTTTAGGTCCTAATCTCCGGATTCAGAAGTGTAAAACAAGGATGGAATATGGTCCAAATTCATTGGACAGGACTGGATCGATAGCATTCTATATGAAGCTGCAACTCGGAACTCATTTAGACCTTTAGGTGGAGGACAGCACCAAATAATCATCACTAATCCCACTTTGGCTGTTGAAATTTAGCCTAACGAGATCACGCGGTGGTTGTAACAACTAGTCACAGCTAACTAACGTCGTCGTTGTCAGGCACTGTCTGACTAGACTTTGAAACTTGTAAGCGAGTTAATGGTGATTGGATTGTAGTAGAATCGAAGAGAGCTAAGTTCAGGGAGTTACCTATAACATGAAAAGAAGGGCACTTGACAGGAGGGGAAAACGCATTAGCTGCTAGCGGAGGCGCACCGTATTTTGATCCGCCGAGCTTAGCCCCGGAAATTAGAATCAGAAACTTGATCTTGGGCACCTTCGTGAGTACCAATCCCTGCAAATTTCAGCATTTTGTTGATGCTTCGCATTTTTCCTTTCATTTATGTGTTTTGATTTGGAATTTTTGTTGGAATAATTAGATAGAAAAAAAATGTACCTCTGCCTGCATTCCTGGCAATGTTGCAGCTAGCATAGCTCCCTGGTAATTAAAACAGGAAAATCTTGTAAACATGGCGATGAAGTTTTCGTTAGTTTGTCTCTTTTCTTTCTTCTTGTGGCCCCAAAACCTAAAGAATTTAAGAACTCGAACAGACCCCCAAAAGAATAGATGTTACTTTGTCCTTTCATTTGACCGGACTCACCTGGGAAAAACCCAGTAAACCATCAAAGGGACCGTTCTTCACCATGAAATCTTCAATGAAAGCGATGCACTCTTCAAAGTTCTCGTACTCCGTAAAATCCTGGAACCCCAACACTCTCAATTATCAGCTCGATGAATTTCCCCCGTTTTTTTAATAAAAACCCGTTTGGTGCAGCTATAGCTGCACCGTGTTACGATCGTGCCGTGACATTTCGTAGCACTGTGTGCCTCACAAGCATTCCAAGGTGTCAATAGTTTTCGAAGATCCAGGCTGCAACCATGTGGTATAGTTAAAGTTACACCAAATGGAGTCCAGATGAAACTGGAAATCTGACCTGATTGGCTTGGAACCACTCGAAGTAGGGCGGATCGAAGATGCCGTCCACGCCGGACTGGCCCGTGGACGGGTATGGGGCATCAAGGTACACCAGATCCAGCTTCTCCAGGACAGATTCGGGCCATTTATGGATCTGCGTCTCGAGGATCTTAGCGCTCGTTCTGAACCCGTGGAGGCACAGAATCCTGGGCTTCTCATGGGTTTGGCTTTCAGTCATCGCTTTCGCTTTCTCCTACTATCCTGGGAATGAACTAGAGCAGGAATTGGAGAGGAATCTCAACCACAAGTCAATCCTCTGGTTTTTGGCCAATTCTTTCTGGTGTCCATGTGATATAATTTGTTGAAAGCCTAAATTGGATGGATGACCCATTCGCTCCGGCTCTTAAAGAATCCCCACCAACCTCAACCACCAGCAAATCTCGAGTTTGGACCCTAGTGCTATTGACCAACCGGCCAAACTTGTGCTTCTCTCCCTTTCACTTGCAACTTGACCCTTCATTGTCTTTACCAAATGAAAATTGTGTGATTTCGGTTCATGCTGGGTGGGCTTATCGAACCATTTAAAGATTATGTCCGACAAGTTTGCTTTTAACATACGACTGGCCTAGAACTCGTGCTTCGCGGGTGTGGAGCAGAGCGGGCATCCTCAATTGAAGTCCCATCAGAACATGAAACGAAAATCAGAAAGAAAAAAAGAACGTTAACCAATTGTGTTGCCATGAATAACTGTGTTTGTGCTAAAGATAGTAGATTGCGGGCTCGGCTTTCAGCCATGGCTCTCACTTTCTCTACTACCTTGGGAGTGAAATACATCAGGAACTTGAAAGGAGTCTCGGCTGAAAGTGGACTCTTCTGGTTTTTGGCTAGTTCTCTCTATAGGCCCTTTAACGCAATCCGTTCATTCTTAACTTTTATTCATAACCCATTCACTTCGGCTGGTTTAACTTGTAATTCTCTGTTTTAACTTACAACTTGACCCTTCATTATCTTACCAAATGAAAACTGTGTGATACTGATTTAGGTAAGGCGTACCAAACCGTTGAAAGATTATTTCCTCCATCCACAGATACCCAAAAAGTCCGATTTTTTAACGTACAAACCAGCCATAGAACGCTCGCTTCGCATGCGTTTGGGCAGAGGAGAGGAGAGGCACTTTTGATAGAAGTCCCATCAGACCACGAAATGAAAATCAGAGAAAAAGAAGAATATCATCCAACTGAGTAACTTCGAGTAATTATCATTCACAAGTCGAATCTCAGACGAGAATTATTATTGATCTTCATTGCTAGTTGCAAGGAAGCGCCTCATGTAGTGGCCAGATTCAGGATCTTCTCAACGAAATTCTGCGCAATCTTTACGCTCTGATCATCTGCGCAAGGGATCGAAACAGAAAAGAAAACAAAGCACCGGCTTAGATATATAGAAAGAGAATTAATTCAGGGGTTCTAAGAGCACGAGAGTTTTGATCCACCATATAGACAGGATTCTATCTAAGGGCAAAAGATGAATTGAGACAATGAGAAAACGAGACTTGTGTGTATATATAATCAGTAGGGGCACTAACCAAGCCTGGGGACTGTGTGGCCCTTTGGGTGATGAATGACCAGCGGATCGACAAACGAATCAATTAGAGCAAGTCCCTCTGTCTTCTGGAAATCCTGCTCACCTACACCAAAATAATGACATCTGTATCAATAATTTTGGGTGCGTTCTTAAAAGGCTATGATGCAGGGGTGATCGGTTCCGAAATAGATCGTTTTCCACCCTAGAACTAAGAATCAAACTGGGCAAGGTCGGTTCTAGTTTGTGGAACTAGAAATCGGCCCACCTGGTCTTGGAACCACCAAATTCGTTTTTTTTTTATTTTTATTCCCTACAATTGGGAGTTTCTCAACGTCAAAAGAATAAAATAATTTACTAATTAGGATTTGCTTCAAAATAAAAAATAAATAAATAAAGAAAAAGAAATCTTGTTTGGTCGGTTGATCTGATCCCGTACACAAAATCGGGAACTGAACTAATTATTCTCAGTTCTAAATTTTGGAACCGGGCCAGCCGGTTCAGTCTAGCTCTCGGGTTAGACTGAGACTGATGCACACCCTCTAGTGGATTCCATTTAGTATTAGTATTTGGCAGATCTATAACTGCATCGTGTGTAATTGCATTGTGAAGTACTGTAACCTAGGTGTTTTTAGCGGCCTTTGCTTTTAAAGTTTCAATAAAATCTTTATAAATGCTTTCTCACCAAAGGCGCTGAGTGCACGACCAATTTCACTAAAATGAAAGTGAAATCGTTGGTTCATATGCTGCTTTACAACAATCGACGAAGAGTTGAATTTGAAGAGGGAGAAGATAACTAATGGTCTAAAACTCCTTCAACAACATTTAGTGGTAGGAAAATTATTCAGAATCTCCCTTCCCATAGCTGAAGCTAGTCTAACGACTAATGTCACGTTAGGAAAGATATCCCTCCCCTTTTCGGTCGTATTGTCATCGTCGTCGAGCGCAGCTAGGATAGACTTTCCAAAAGCATAGCGTTTATGTTAACAGAATCGACGAAAGCTGGAGTTCAGGTGGTTACCTATGAAATGAAGAGAAGGGCACTTAATAGGAGCCGCAAACGCGTTAGCTGCGAGCTTAGGTGCGCTGTATTTTGCTCCGCCTACCTTAGCACCAGAAATTATAATCACAAACTTGATTTTGGGCACCTTGGTGAGTGCCACTCCCTGCAAATTTCAGCATACGTTAATTGCACGAACTTGATGACATTTTATCGGCTTGTTTTCCAATTTTGCATGCCGAATATTGACCATCAGTTTCGAATTCAGGGAAAAGTAGAAATATGTCTTACTTCCTCCTGCATTCCTGGCAATGCAGCACACAGAGAAGCTCCCTGGTAATCAGTAATCAAGCACCAAAATCGCTTAATCAACGCACAAAATTGAGATGGAAAGTGAAAGAATCTTTCTTTCTATTTGACCGGGAATCACCTGGGAAAAACCCAGTAAGCCATCAAAAGGGCCGTTCTGCACCATGAAATCTTCAATGTAGGCGATGCACTCTTCAAAGTTCTGGTACTCTGTATGATCCTGAAGCAGGACACGCCCATCATCAGCTCCAGGAATTTCCCCTTTTTCTATTTCTTTTCTGTCTTCTCTAATCGTTTTGGTGTAGCAATAGCTTTGCGGTACTTCAGTCATGCCTAGACCTAATCAATGGGCAGACTGGCCGAATGCCAGGACGAAAAATCATTGCCCGGGCCTTTGTGTGATTGGAATTATCGACATGTTTTAATGTTGGTTCATAAGCTCCTCGAGAATGATCGGCTTTTGGATGTTTCATGGCACCTGGTGGAGAAAGGGAGAATCCTAGAACGGCTGGAGATGCTATCGTTGTCGGGTATTGCATCCGCGGCTCTGGCAAAGGCCAAATCTTTTGAAAGGCATGTTGGCGCAACATGGCATCGTATATCGTAATGCAGTTATTGGACAACATAGTTAGACTAATCCGACCTAGAAAAAAAAGAAAAAAGAAAAAACTCCACTCGGAACAAGGCCACGGACCTGATGGACCTGGAACTGGAACCACTCGTAGTAAGGTGGGTCAAAGATGCCCTCCACGCTCGACTTGCCAGCAGAAGGATACCGCGCGTCAAGGAACACCAGGTCCAGCTTCTCCAGGATGGATTCGGGCCACTTGCGGATCTGTGTCTCAAGGATTGCGGCACTCGTCCGGAACCCGTGGAGGCACAAAATCCTGGGCTTTCCAGGGGCGCGGATCTCGGCCATGGCTTCACGCTTTTCTCCACCATCTTTTGGAGCGAAATGGAGTTGCATTAAGTAAGGGTGCGTCTCGACTAGAAGCTATAGTCCTCCATCCAGAGTAATCAACCTTGTTCACGACCCATCCTTATCAGTCTCTCGAGTATACACGCCGATGCTCACCATGTAAGTTTAGATCCTAATGCTACTGACCAACCTGATCAATTAAGAGTAAACTAGGGGTAGCTCGAAGGCGCGAATTGGCTTAGCACGAGGTCCATTTAGGAATGGAGAAGTTGCACAAGTGGAGGGCTCTAGCTGGCTGGCAGCCATTTCTTAGAGTAATCACTATCTATGTTCGAGATACTGTCCGATATGACCCTTCTTGAGTACAAAACACAGGATTTGCTCGAGTGGTCACTCTTCCCATATAGGAAGGGGGAGATAGGAGGTTCAAATCATCACCTTTTCAAGAGAGTTGGCGTGGGGATGATTTAATTTCAAGTGTGGGTTTCGATTCCCACACCTACGAAAAGGTAAGGAAAAAGTCTAATAGCAAAAGTTGGAAGAAAAGTAGAATAGGACTGACAAAAAAAGAAGACCAAATCAACTTCCTACAGTTTCGCATAGATGCCATTTCAATTATAAAACTTCAATTTGCCTAATTTGTCCTAAACCTTTTTGAAGATTTTCCCATATAAATCTTCTAGCAAATTTGATTGGAAACCAGAGACATTAATGTTGGCCGTCCTACGTGGCGCGACCAAAGCTAATATGGACAATTTTTAAAATTTGTTGTTATTTTTCTTTTATTTTCTTGCCCCTGCCCAATAGCAACCAACCCTGACAACCCTCGTTGACACAATAAAAAAATAAAGTAAACGAAGAAAGAAAGGAAAAATTAAAATAAATGGGAAAATCACACCTCACTGTTTTACTAATGTGAGACTAAACCAAACCATGAATGTACATCCACTTGCCCGGAATTTGGGGCTCATTAATCTAGAATTGACTATGGTATCATTTCTTGAGAGCATGCAACAGAAGCAGGAGGCACCCATCATCAGCTCTAGGAATTTTCCCTTTTTCTCTTTCTTTCTTTTTTGTTTTCTCTAATCGTTTTGGAGTAGTTATAGCTTTACAGCACTTCAGTCGTGCCTAGACCTGATCAATGGGCAGATTGAACCTGATGCCATGACGAAAAATCATTGCTCAGGCCGTCATGTGATTGGAAAATATTCAACTTATCGACATCTTTTAATGTTGGTACATAAGCTCCTCGAGAATAATCGGCTTTCGGATGTTTGATGGCACTTGGTGGAGAAAGGGAGAATCCTAGAATGGCTAGAGTTGCATCGTTGCCGAGTATTGTATCCGTGGCTCTGGCAAAGGCCAAATCTCTGGAAAGACATGTTGGCGCCTAAGAAATATCAACATTCTCTTGAAGCCTTCATGTCATATCAAACATTTTGACACGTGTTTAACATGTTCCAACATACGATCAATAAGTATCTAAAAATTTAACACATAATCAACTCTCTCGACACACTCTGACACGCGATTCTAACACACACAAGATTAATTTTAAAAAAATTTAATAAATAAGATGTCAAAATGTAAATATGTAATAATAATAATAATAATAATAATAATAATAAAGGAGGAAGAAGTGATTAATTGTCAAATTGAAACAATGAACGATATTAACAAATGGTAAATTAATGTTTTTAGTGTAAATTCATTATAAACTCTCCTTTTTTATTTATTATTTCTGAATAATCATAAAAATAATAATTTATTATGTATATATAAAAATATACATTTAATATGCAACATGTCCCAACGTATCGGAATTCTCTATTTTTTTTAGAAATGACGTATTGATGTATCGACATATCGTGTCGTATCGTGTTGGTGCTACTTAGGCTGATGCAACACGATATTGTATATCATAACATAGTTTTTGGACAACACAGTTAGACTAATCGGACCTAGCAAAAAAAAAAAAAAAAAAACCCTCGAAACATGGCCGTGGACCTGATGGACTTGGAAATGGAACCACTCGAAGTAGGGATGATCGAAGATGCCCTTCACGCTCGACTAGCCGGTGGAAGGATGCGGGGCGTCCAGGAACGCCAGGTCCAGCTTCTCCAGGACGGATTCGAGCCACTTGCGGATCTGTGTCTCGAGGATTGCGGCGCTCGTCCGGAACCCGTGGAAGCACAAAATCCTATGCTTTCCAGGAGCGTGGATCTCGGCCATGGCTTCGCTCTTTTCTCCGCCATCTTTTGGAGCGAAATGGAGTTTGCATTAAGTAAGTAACAGCGCGTCTCGGCTAGAAGCTAAGAGTCCTCTAGCCCCTGTCTAACGGCGGACGGCTGGCCAGAGTTATCGACCTTGTTCACGACCCATCCTTATCAATCTCTCGAGTTTCCACGCCGATGCCTACCATGTAAGTTTAGATCCTAATGCTACTGACCAATCGGATCAATTAAGAGTAAACTAGGGGTAACCCCGAGGCGGGAATTGGCTGAGCTCGAGGGGTCCATTTAGGAAAGGAGAAGTTGCACCAGTCGAGGGCTTGTGTTTATTTTTTAGAGTAATCACAATTTTTGTTCGAGATATTGTCCAGTTTGACCCTTCTCACGTACCTAGCTAGTTTTTAGCGATTTTGTATTAGATGCCGATTCAGTTGTAAAACTTTCAGTTTGTCCAATTTAATCCTAACCATTTTGACGATTCATCAATGTAATCTTTTTCGGCCAATTTTAACCGGAACTATAGACATTGACACTGGCCATCTTACATGACACAACCGCAACTAACGTGTACAAGTTTTTAATTTTTTTTTAAAAAAAAACTATTTTTATTTTTATTTTTTCTTTTCCTTTCTTGCGAGAGTTGCAAAGCCTTGCCCAGTAGTAAGCGAACCTGGTGATCCTTGTCAACCACAATAAAAAAAAAAAAAATAGAAGAAAAAAGAAAAGGAAAATGACACATATGATCCATGAATTTTAGCTTAATGTGCAATGTGGTCCATAAATTTTTTATTGATTTGATTTGGTTCCTGAACTATAACCTAATTTGTAATATGACTCATAAGCTTTTAATTTGTTCAATGTGATTCCTAGACTTTTAGTACATGTTCAATTTAATCCTTGAACTATATAAAGATATTCAATATAGTCCATGAAATAGAATTAATGGAAGGACAATATTAAACATTTTTATATAGTTCATGGATTAAGTTGAACATGTACCAAAATTTTATGGACCACATTAAACAAAATAAAATTTTAGGCACCACATTACTCATCGAGTCAAAGTTTATGAACCATTTATGTCATTATCCCTAAAAATATTATCCACGTGCCACATAGAATAGCCAACTTCCGCGCCAATAATTGCTTGCCAAAATTAGCTAAAATGATTACATTAGCAAATTATCAAAAAGTTCAGAACTAAATTGACTAAATTGAAAGGTCATTCGCACGATAAGTTTAAGACTTTTTTAGTAATTATTCGGAGATTTTGCGTAAATTATAGAACTAAATTGGCAAAATTAAAAAGTTCTTGAGTAAATGGATATATATATATAATCTAGTCCTTCTTTTCACACTTCTTATACAAGGTCTATAAATCTTAATCCCAATCTTCCTCCTATTATCACCATTCCTCCAAGTACGCATAGAAACACTCCCGCACGTGATACTACACCTTTACCTCCTTCTTCTAGTAGGAATAATCATGAGACACCACCTGAACAGGAAATTAGTGGCTTAGATAATAGATCAGGAATTTCAAGGCCAGTTTACCAACAAAACCAGCCTGAACCAGTCCTAGAAAACACAGATTCTCCTCATCATTCTCCCACTTATTCGCAAATGATAGATTCCGAGCTTAATGTTTTAGAAAAACATTTTGAACCTAATAGAGCATTCCTTAACAAAGAATTCAATTCTGGAGACAACAAACAAATTAGGGAATGGTTCTTCAAGACCTTTGCTGACAAAGCAAAAGATATCAAACAAAAATATTATGACTACATATATGAATATGAAGTCCATATATTTTTCTTTGATTGGTTAGAAGAACAATTTCTTGAACCAAAAGAAATAATTGTCTTAGATCATCATTATAAGTGGAAACTTGATAATGGTGAAACCATAGAATCCAATCATCCTCCTCTTAGGAGAATAAAAATACAACATGGAGATAGTGAGGTAACAGCTACTCCTTTCAGACTTCCAGACAAAGGAGACTCTCTTTACACTCACAAAGTCATAGAACAAAACAATTATACGAACCAACATCTGGTGACCATAGGAAAACAGTTAAATAGAATAGAATCCACCATCCACAATCCTACTCAACTCATCACACCAACAGACACACTCAAAAAACCCATTTTTAAGGCCTTTGAATTCCCCAAAAATCTTAGCCCAGAGTTTGCCAAAGCCATAGAACAAAAGAAAAAACTCCTAGGGAAATCAAAGCTAGAACCCACTCCTATTTTAGACACTCCTAAATTCCAGAATCTTATCATCAAAGACACTCCGGACCAACCCACTATCAGTACCTTGACCAAACCCTCCGGTGATTCCGATAATGAGTCAGTTAATGAGATTAACAGACTCAATTGGAGACAACCTCAGAAGCTTTATTATAGTAGAGCTACCCCACCAGACATTGCCCAAGAAGAATCATCACAAAAAATACAGAATAAATACTCTCCTGACGCCATTTATGAATGGAACATTGATGGTGTCGCCGAAACCAATATTATGAACATTCTTAACAACATGGTGATGCTTGCTAATGCCTACAAAACACAGCAAGATGTTTCTGACCATGCTATTGCTAATCTTTTAGTAGCCGGATTTACTGGACAACTAAAAGGTTGGTGGGATAACTACCTGACAGATGAACAAAAAACACAAATTCTAACTGCTTATAAGGTAGATGACTTTGGCCAACGCATAGATGATGATCAAGGACATCTCATCCAAGATGCGGTTAATACTCTTATCTATTCCATCTCACAACATTTCGTAGGAGATCCTTCACATATTAGAGATAGAAACCAAGATCTCATTTCCAATATGCGTTGCAAATCCTTAGGAAGATTTAGAGAATACAAAGAACTTTTCTTTCAAAGGGTTCTTATTAGACCCGACTGCAACCAGCCTTTTTGGAAAGAAAAATTCTTAGCCGGTTTACCTCAGATTATAGGTGACCAAGTTAGAGATAAAATTAGGGAAGATTACAGTGGTCAAATTCCTTATGATCTCCTTTCTTATGGAGAAATAGTCTCTTATGTTTATAGACAAGGAACACAAATGTGTAATACAATCAAATTACAAAGACAACTCAAGGAAGAACAATCTCTCACCAATAGAAGTCTAGGAGATTTTTGTGCTCAATATGACCCTTCTTATAATGAAAAAACAAAATCAAAATGTAAGGGAACTTGTCCTCCTGAGAAAGAATTAAAGAAACATCGTAATAAAAATAATCAAAGACACCAGAGTAACCAAAATAGACCTCACACGGATAGAAAAATTTTTAAAGACATTAAATGTTACTCTTGCGGTAAAAAAGGTCATATTTCAAAATACTGTAGAATTAATAAGAAGTTAAATGAACTTTCTTTAGATGACAACACTCTTAACCAGTTAAACAACATCTTTATACAAAATGATGATACTTCTTCTGATGAACTGCTTGAGGAAGAAGGTCTTCAGATTAATGAGATAGAATCCTCTTCTGATTCCGATTATGAAGATGCTTATCCAGAAAAACCCATTCCTGAAGTAAACGTCTTAACAAAAGAAGAAGAATTCCTTCTCAGTACTGCTGATAAAATACTTGACCCCAAAGCCAAAAAAGAATACTTAGATAGGCTACACTCCTCTATGAATATTACTTCTAAGCCCAATACTTCCTACAATCTTAAAGACATTTTGAATAGAAACAAAAAACCCCAGTCTAGACCTATAAATATTAATGACCTCCAAAGCGAAATTAAACAACAGAAATTAGAAATACAGGCCTTGAAAGAGACTCAATTAGAAATGAAACAAGAAATTTCTATTATCAAATCTCTTGTCATAAAAGGAAAAACAAAAATTGATGACCAAAATGAAATCACCAGTACCGCTGATACCTCTGATCCAGCCTTTCTTATGTTATTAACAGAAATAACATCTAGAAAATGGATAATAAATATTAAGATAAAAATCAATAATGAGTATATTATTGAAACAACAGCACTCTTTGATACAGGGGCCGACCTCAATTGTATCAAAGAAGGCCTTGTTCCAACAAGATACTTTGATAAAACTTCTGAATCCTTAAAATCAGCATCAGGAGACAAACTGAATATACAGTACAAGTTACCTGAAGCTTTAATAATAAAGACCAAATGTCTTACAAAACATCTTTCCTTTTAGTTAAAAACATGAGGCAACAGGTTATCCTTGGAACACATTTTATACAATTAATCCAACATTTTACTGTTACTAACGAAGGTATTGAAACTCATGCTTTAAATAAAAAAATCACCTTCAATTTCATAACAAAACCCCAGAAGAGAAGCCTTAATATTTTACAAGAACATTCCATTTCAGAAATAAATTGCCTTATAAAAGACAAAGAAAACCAGCTTGAATTCTTAAAAGAAGATTTAGAATTCAAAAGGATAGAAGAAAATCTTTTAAATCCTAAAATTATAGAAAAAATAGCTTCCCTACAAAAACACATAGAGAAAACCATATGCTCTACCTTACCCAATGCCTTTTGGGAAAGAAAAAAGCATATTGTAGACTTACCCTATGAATATGATTTTTCTGAAAATAAAATACCTACAAAAGCTCGCCCTACACAAATGAACCAAGAAGTTCTAAAATTTTGTCAGTCAGAAATACAAGACCTTTTGAGTAAAAAACCCATAAGAAAAAGCCAATCACCATGGAGCTGTTCCGCTTTCTATGTCAATAAAAATGCCGAACTAGAAAGAGGAGTTCCAAGATTAGTTATTAACTATAAACCTCTAAACACAGCCCTTAGATGGATAAGATATCCAATACCCAATAAAAAGGACTTACTAAATAGACTCTGTAGATCTAAGATATTTTCAAAATTTGACATGAAGTCAGGGTTTTGGCAAATACAAATCAATGAAAAAGATAAATACAAGACAGCTTTTACTGTTCCTTTTGGACAATATGAATGGAATGTTATGCCATTTGGTCTCAAAAATGCCCCTTCTGAATTCCAGAGAATCATGAATGACATCTTCAATCCTTATTCAGATTACATCATAGTTTATATAGATGATGTTCTTGTATTTTCCTCTAATATAGAACAACATTTCAAACATCTTTCTACCTTCATAAAAATTATCATACAAAATGGTTTAGTAGTTTCTCCTACTAAAATAGCACTCTTTCAAACCAGAATTAGATTTCTAGGTCATTACATCCATTTAAGCACCATAACTCCCATAGAAAGATCAATCTCTTTTACTGACAAATTTCCAAATGAGATTAAAGACAAGACACAATTACAAAGATTTTTAGGTAGCCTCAATTATATTATAGACTTCTTTCCAAATATTAATATTCTTTGCAAACCTTTACACCAAAGGTTACGTAAGGATCCCCCGCCATGGACTTCAGTCCATACAGACATTGTCAAACAAATAAAGATTCATGTAAAAGATATTCCTTGCTTACATCTTGCTGATCCTTCTACTTTCAAAATAGTTGAGACTGATGCCTCGGGAATTAGGATATGGTGGCATTCTCAAACAGGTCAATAATAATAAAGAACAAGTTGTTCAGTTTATATCAAAACATTGGAATTCCACTCAACAAACCTATTCGACAATCAAAAAAGAAATACTTGCTATAGTTTTATCTATATCAAAATTCCAAGGAGATTTATTGAATCAAAAATTTCTATTGAGAATTGATTGCAAATCAGCCAAAGACATTTTACAAAAAGACGTTCTAAACATTGCATCAAAACAGATTTTTGCCAGATGGCAAGCCATACTTTCAGTATTTGATTTTGACATTGAATTTATAAACGGTTCTTCAAATTCATTACCTGATTTTCTCACAAGAGAATTTTTACAGGGGATACCAATATGCCAAGACCCAAAAAAGACAGAGATAAAGGCAAAGGCAAAGCCACTGCCGAATCCTCCAATACACCACCAAAGCCAACAGGCTTAACACCCATCAAGACATGGCTTGAAATGGCAGAAAACAACCAGACATTCTTACACCAAACACCCTTGAAAAAATAACATACATCATCGATCCCATGCTAGCCTTTAATCGGCTAGCCGACATGATACCAAAAGAAACAATTTCATTACTTGCCCGGTCTTTACAAAACACAGCAAAGAAAGAGCCATCCAAGGCTATCGAGGTAAGCAACAATCCTTCTCCGCTTGCTACACAAAAACAAACGGAATACAAAAGAATTTCGAATGAGGTGGTTATTAGGCCACAGGCAACCCCTCATTCTCAAAGATCAAAGTTTTTCCCCAAAACATCTTTCCAAAAAATACTGACTGTAGAAGATGGATTTTACAATGAAGATCCAATCAAATTTGCAAAAAACATCTTCCCAAAAAACTGGTTATTTAAACCACATAATACAAACAAAACCCTTGCTTATTATGAGCAAATTCTAGTGGAGACTGAATCAGCAAGGCTCACCCACTTTGCTGACAAAAACAATACAGAAAACATCCTATACTCCACTATATCCATCAAGTAAAGTCATACACCCCTCACCCGGGGAGAATCACCTCATACACCCAAAAAATTCCAAACTAGACTTACCCAAATCCTGCCATACTCCACATCTTATACCCTCGGGACTACCAACAAGCATGGTGGAATGTCTTCTACGAGACAAAATACAAATTTCCAACATACTTGGCTAGTATTCTTCAAAGACAACTTCCCAGACAAAGCCTACCAAACTGGTTTAACTCTTGGTGGGATTTCTTTGGTCCTTTGGACGTCATACTACATCCCATCGTCAATCAAGGATACCAAATATTTCGTAAACACTTCGTACCAAATCAACATGATTCAAGGTTCCCATGCCTTATGCATTTTTTCATAATATTCAAAATCTCATGGGTAACAGCTTGGGAATTTGGATACAATACATCCACCAATTTAATACCCGTACTCATCCGACAATACAAGACAAAATGGTGGGATGGGTTCAATCAACATGAACAAGGATTTGAGACTGCGGTTCAGACATGGCTAAATAGCCAGAAAAATCAAACAACCACAGTCCCATCAAATACATCTTTTTTACAAGAAAAATCCATTGCAAGTGCAGCACTAGCTGCAGTCCAGAGGAAAGAGGAATACTGCAACATCCTCAGAACAATGCTCTCTGAAGCGGAAGGATCACAATGTGGATCTTCCAAATCTCAAGACAATACAGACGGATCCTCCCAGTCACATCACAGTGGAAACACCAATGAAGACGACTGCTACGGGATCAATCTAGACAGAGATTAAAATCAAGACATCACATGCAGACACTATTACAGCGGCGCAAAGGCTATACACTACAGCAAAATAGACATACACTGTTCACTATTCACTGTTCATTCAGTATTGTTCACTTTTACACTGTTCACTCAGTACTGTTCACTTTACACTATTCAACACTGTAGCACCTCCTATAAATACACTCCTCCGGCACAAGAGAAGGGGATTCGAAATTTTTCAGATTTCATTTCTCTCTCCTTCCTCTTCCTTCCATTTTGTAACCCTCATCGCTTCAAGCCTCAAGCTTTCTTACCTTGTACCCCCTGGTTTCAAAGTAAGTTAGTTTTCAAATACATAGTTTCATACAGGGTTACCAACTCACATGATAGTTGGTTAACCATTTCTTGTAATACAAACATCGATACTCCCTGGAGTGTGGATTACCGCCCTAGTGGATGACTTGATGCTTTAGTTTCTGCATCTTTCAATACATGTAATTTTAATTTCCAGTTCATGTAATACAAGTTCAGACCACCTTCATGGTTGGTTTTTGTTTATGCATACTCTTACTTTATATTCTATACATTGCTTTCTGTCTTTACATTATTTTTAATTCTCGCGATTTTATTTAAGTTCTTTACTTTCTTGTTCTTATACATTTCTTATACATACATTTCATTTCTAGTTATCTTATAGATCTGTTATTCCCTATACTTCCTTGTTCTCTCATATAGTACTCTCGATCCTAACCCCTTCATATATATATATAATAATAAGTTTAAATTTTTTTTTTGGGGGGCAAATATAGGTTTAGAACTTGATTGGATGATTTTCCCTTTTGGAATATGATCTTGATAGGATGTCATGTCTAGTATACAAATTTGGAAACTCCATTTCCTTATAATAAGCTCAATAGCTTTGTTTTACGCCGCGACATGTGTTAAACTTTTATATGTCATGATCTCAAGAATGTTCGGTAAACAAAATATTGCACTTGCAATAATTCTTATATAAATCCGACATATATTTGCCAAATCCGACTAAATATATGTAGTCACATATACTCATCTCCAAAAGCTTTCAGGATTGGCTCATTTCCATCCCCATTTCCTCTAAAACATAACCTTTGTGGAACTGGAAAGCTTCACCCAATATTGTTTTTTGTTTACCCTTAAAAACAAGCTAAAAAAACTAAAAATATTATTTAAATTTTACATACATAACAAATTTTATTATTGTCATGAAAGTTTTATGAATTTCCAATTTTAAAAAAAAATAATAAGTTTGAAGTGTGTCGGGAGCGCGCAACAAAAGCCGCTATCTTTATCTAGGGAAATTTCCAAAAGGAAGCCCAAGTCCAAACCCAGCAACATATCTCAGTTGGATTTACTTTCACTCATAAACTTAACTAAAGAATTATGAGCCAATTTGAATATATTAATTACTTCACATCACACCATTTAACCAATGTCAAACTTTCTAACACTTTCTCTAAACTAAACCATGAAGGCTTGTCCGCCTACTCGGAAACTAGGGCTCATTAATCTATTATCCACTCTGATACCATTTGTTTGAAATGCGCAGTAAAGACCGACACCTTCATCTAGGAGGACTACCGAGAGCAAGTCTAAATCCAAGCATATTAATATATCCAATTAAACCTACTTTCATTAAAAAAAAAAAACATAAATCAATGAGTCATGAGCCAACTTGAATATATTAATTGCTTCGCATCACACCACTAATCCGATATGGAACTTTCTAATACAATATACACCTACAACTCTACAAAATTGAAATTAAGCAAAACAAAACAAGAAAAATAGAAGTTAATCTACACGAGTGAGGAGATGATTCTAGTCCTTTACGCCGTTGCAGTTTCAAAACGTTGAAGTCACCCAACTAATGGCCAATAGTTACTAGGGGTGTGTTTAATAACATTTCTATTCCGGAGAATAATTTTTTTTCAGAAATACTTTTTTATATTTCTGTTTTTAAGAATAGTTTCTGAATATTTGAACACATTTGGTAACTATATAAAATTTATGTTTCCGAAAGAGAAATGCGTTTGGCACGACCTTATATATTTTGTGACTTAGAATTTTTTTAAATTATTAATAATTTTGTTACAATTTTCTTTTTTCCTTTTCCTTCTCCTTCCTCAGGTGAGGTTCTTTGACCGGGGGGGGCCTTGCCGGTGGCCAACAAGGCTTGCGATGACCAAGTGAGGCCGAGCCTCGCCCAGCCACAGTGAGGCTTGGGGGGGCCTCATCGATGGTTGACGAGCTCGAGGTGATCTCGCCTGAGGCCGGCGAGGCTTGGCGACAGCGACCAGCTAGGGAAGAAGAGAGGAAAAGAAAGGAAAAAAAGCTTGATTTTTGTTTTTTGATTCTTGTTTCCGGAGTTGTTCCCAGGAACAATAAGTAACTTTTTTATTTTATTTATTATCTCTGTTCTAAATCTATTCTCAAGAACAAAAAACTTATCAAACACGATTCTATCCTATTTCTACTCCTAGAAACGTTACCAAACGCCACCTAGCTTAGTGAAATGTCTCATTCACTCGTACAAAAGGTACTAACCACACAAATAAATTATATATTGTCAAGAGCTATGCTGTCGATGATGCAAGAAGCCAAGATAGGACGGTACGAGATAGGGACGGATACATAATTTCAGTCGGACATTATTTGGTGAGGGCGATAATGCTAGGCCCCTTTTGAGTCTATGCCAAGCAAATACAGCCATATACCTAACGCGATTTTCCTCTCGATCGTGCAAGTAAAAACTTCATTTGATCTTTGGCCAGACCACCAAGTCACGAATTCACATTAAAAAAAAGCGTCAGGATAATGGATCCAGTACATAGTCGCTGTCACTTGCGATGTCCACTTGGCCAGCTTTCGCCAGCTCCATTGCCCGTTCCCAAGTAAATAATTAGTCAACTTTGGGGGAACAAAAAGCGCAAATAATTACTTAATAGAGTACACCTTTCCAGATCGTAAGAGAGACAACAGCATCCCGGAATAATGCCCAATAACATTCCACACTCCTATCGAATGATTAGATTTTTTGGCCATGGAATTATTTGTTAGACTTATCGCTCGACCATCATTATCTTTAAAGATTAATACATTAAAAAATCTCAACCAATATGCTTATGACAAATTTATACCAAATTAATTTTTTAGCCATAAAAAACTCCAAACCGATACAATTATAAATTTTTTATCATCAAAAACTCAAAATTGATACACTTTTGACAAATTTATCATTTATTCTCTATTAAATTCCGTTAAATTTAATATTAAAATTACTAACCTGGACGACACATTGTGACAAAATATGGTGACGTAGCAAGTCCACATGAAAATCCATAGAGTAAATATCACAAAAAATCTCAAACTAATACACTTATGACAAATTTAACAATATTCCTATAATAAATTTAACCGTACACTTGTGACAAATTTGAAATTTTTCGCAACATTAACCTTATAAATTTGAACTTCTCACGCTATAATATGTTACCGTGTATCATCCAAGTTAACAAATTTAAAGATAAAATGTGATGAAAATTAATAAAAGGTAAATTTATCATTAATATATCAATTTGTGATTTTTAAGAATATTTTTAACTCTATCTTTAACTTGAATGAAACTGGACCCATGCAACTGCACTATGGCGATATGACCAATTCGAACCGATGAACCACTATATCACCACGGAGACCAGGTTAAAATCGAGACTCCTAAACGGACTCCTAAGCTCTCCCAATCATTAAGTTCTAGAACACTCGATAACCATCGATCTTAAGGATTGAAAATAATTTGGGAGGATGTCTTCTTAGGAATAAAAGGGGAAGAAAAATAATTAAATAAATGAATTTTATAAATTGTTTGCTCGGACAATGATGGAGTCGTGCCAACCAAATCGCACGCCGCGTCGGATCCCTTGCACGTTAGGCGCTTTCATTGAGGGGCGACGAGCGGGCATGCAATTAAGGGGGCCGCATGTTGTCTGTCTGTATTAGGCCCTTAAATTGACCCCACCCCCGAAAAATTAAAATAAAGAAAGAAAGAAAGAAATTAATGAATTATTAAATGGTGTTAGTTGTACTCCAATTCCCCTTCTCCCTCTGCTTTAATTAATTAGTTTCTCTCTCCAATTATATGAGAAAATGCCAAAAGGAAATTAAAAATGGGTGGGCTACAGTTGGTCCATCCCTGCCCGATCCTTTTGAATATTCACGAAAGAGTAAAAACCCAGAATAAAATGAATATTATATAATAAAAATGCAAGCCAAGGAGTCAAGACGCTTGTGAAATTACGAATCTGGGCCCCCAAGTTTCCGAACCGCCCAAAAAATGTCACCATCGGAAGCGACACATGTGACGTGAAAGATTGACTTCGTCGCTTCACATATGAAAGCACGTTTGCGGGGCTGGAAAACGCGAGATTTTTCATTTTTGAACAAAAAGCACACAAAAAACCCTTAAATTATGTCTACCGTGAGTCTTGACACAAAAAATCATGAAATTGTTTCGATATGACCCGTTACCCACCATTAAGATTCCATCAATGAATAACGCTAAAAATTTACTTGTACGAATGCTGAAAAGCAAATAGTATCAAAATAGCATGTATATAAAATAACGTTATTTTGGTTCAAATAATTATGTAATAGCATATTTAACCGAAGGTAAATGTGTTACGTAAAAATAAGTTTAAACTTTTTTATGTTACAAAAAAAAACTTAGACATATTTTAATGTTTTTTATGTCATGTGTCATGATAAGCAAATGAAAGCCCATCACTTGAGCTTAGCCGCGCATTTTGGCTTATCATGACCAATGCCCAAATTCACATTGCTCTATAGTCTATATGGAGATGTCAATTCCGCCGAAACCGGCGGAATGAATTCGGAACATTTATCTTTTTGTCTTTTTTTTCCTTTAATTTTTTAAATTGCAGCTCTTTTTTGTACGAATGCCAGGCTTGCCAGCTCAACATATGTGGGTGCCACGTAGCTGAAGAGACAGAGAAACAGCTCCGACCTTGAATGACGCTTGCTATTACGACTTTTCCTTAGGCCGGGGGAGAACGCGTCCAGGCGAGAAGGGGGTAATTAGGTAATATCGTGTTGACCGATCCCGAGGTGGTTGAACCGGTTGACGCGGAGGAGGGAGGGAAGGAAGGACAGGCCAGCGGCCTCCTAGTCGGGAAGCTCGCGTTCCGACGGTACGAGCACGTGCGTTTCGGCCCGTGGGGGGAAATTCGATGGGGACACGCCGCCGACCGAGAGCCCACCGACCGACGCATGTGCAAATCGCAATGTCAATGTCGAGAACTCCGAAACTTCCCCGTCGGAAAACAGGAAAGGTGGCCAAGCAGGAATCCCTGACCGTCTCATAGCGGTTGGACACCATACACGGTCGTGTGGAAACGTGGCTCGCGAGTGCGATATTAATCTCACGCAATGCGGAAGATCCGGGAACAAGCCCAGAGTTTATTATTATGGAAAAACGGCACAAATAGTTCATGAACATTCAACTAATGCATAATGTGGTCAATAGACTTTTAATTTATTTGATATGGTCCCTGAACTAAAGATACGTATTCAATTTAGACTCTATTTTATATGCAAATATCAACGATTGTCACTCTATTCATTAAATGTGTACCAAAAGTTTAAGGATGAATTGTACTAAAATTCAAAAATCACGTTAAACAAATTAAAAGTTCATAATCACATTGTACACGAAGTGAAAGTTCATGAATTATTTATTCGTCTCGAAAGAAATGATTGATGAATTAATAATAAATAATTAAAAATTATTATTTAATAAAAAACTTTTTTTGAGAATTTGTGACTCGTGATATATTGTCATTCTCTGAAGTAATTGAAACATCGCGATGCTACTAAAGCCCTTTTACCGGGTTTCTAAACTGAAGTATGCCAAAGTATCCGGGCTTCATTAAAAATGGGAATTGCCAAAGACGCGTACGCCCCCCTCCACGCATCCGATGGCCACAAAAAAGGAGGGAGAAAAATTCAGAGAAAGCGACGCGACACCTGTAAGAATCGGCCCACGCCAACGTCCGTCGAAGAAACTTCAAAGAAGGCGAACCAGTCAGAACCAGCTCCACGCTATAAGTAGCGGGGAACAAGACGATCATGTGAAGCCATCACCCTCGCATTTGTTTAATAAGCCAGGAATCTCACAGCGACTCCTCTTATTATTATCACAAATCGCTCGACTGCCACATTCGCTGTCGTCCAACTTCCGCTGATTCTTCCCCCCACCACCACCATCTCCGCCACCTCTCTTCTTATATAAACTCCATCGTTCCCTTCCTCTCTCGATCACTCGCTTTCTCTGTCTGAAAGTTTTCATCGACTCGAGCTTCTACACGAAGAAAAGAACTCGAAGACGAAGATGGGTTCGGCTGGTTTCAAGGTGGCGGTCCTCCTCGCCCTCCTAGCGACCGCGTGCATGGCGCAGTCCCCGGCCCCCTCGCCCACCGCCGCCGCGCCGACTCCAGTCTCGACCCCGCCGGCTCCGACCCCGGCGCCGACGGCTACCCCGGTGCCTTCCCCTGCCACCCCGTCCCCGGCCCCGTCGCCCGTCAAGACACCGACCCCGTCTCCTCTCCTTCGCTCTCTCCCAAGAAGTCTCCCGCCCCGTCCCCATCTGCGATGCCCCCATCCCCGCCCGCCCCGCCCACGGCGGCCGAAGCTCCCGCGACTCCCCCGCCGCCGGAGGCAACAGCGCCGGAGCCTCCACCGTCGCTAGCGCCGCCACCGTCCTCACCGGCATTCTCTTCGCCTACGTGTTGGCGTAGAGAAAGAACTGCTTAGCGATCTTGTCTGAACTTGGTTCATCATAGGGTGGACTGAACTTAGGCGAGAATTTGGCGTCGTTATAATTTGTCTGCGGACTAGTTCATCATTTTTTCCAATTCTTTTTCGCGTCATACGTCTTCTTTTGGTCAGCGTCTCTTTGTATTTTGGGTTGGGGGGTTTGACTCTAGGGTTTGGA
Source organism: Eucalyptus guilfoylei (assembly GCA_016097605.1). Taxonomy (NCBI): domain Eukaryota; kingdom Viridiplantae; phylum Streptophyta; class Magnoliopsida; order Myrtales; family Myrtaceae; genus Eucalyptus; species Eucalyptus guilfoylei. The sequence goes on from CM027867.1 coordinate 55,075,668, forward strand.
GCTTCATGGAGCGATTCCATTCGATTCTTGATTTGACGATTGTCATTCGTTTTGGCATTGGTGTTTGGCTCGTGTAATTTCGTCCCACTTGTAGATTTGAGTCCCATTTTATGTACATCGTATATTTATTGATGAAATAAAAAAGGTTCGTGATCTTATTCTTTTACATCATGTGCTTTCGTTTTATAATTTATCTTTGTCCTTCATAGGAGATTGGCCATGTGAAGATGATCTGTCTTCATGTGGAGGTGGCTTGAACCTTGCCAGTTCTCATAAGTGCAAATGCCAGAAGTAGTCGCTTTGTATAAAGAATCGATCGCGGCGTTTGATCTGACATGATTTGTTCGACTTTGTTTTGTATATAATTGATTTGTTGTAATGCAGCAAGTGGTGGCAGTACATGCTCCCCAGAATGTAAATAAAATGATTATGAAATGACAAATTCCGGTTAGGTACGCTCAGATTTGGACATTTCCATTAAATAATTGGAGAATTACAATACAAGGAAAAGAAGGGGAAAAAACGACAAATTTCATCACCGACACTTCACATTATATGAAATGGAAAACAACCAAGGTTTGTATCATGCAAAACATCGACCAATTTACCTTTTCCTTTCAAAAAAATAAAAAACTTCTTTGTTTTTCAATGTGGATAGATTTTAAAATGAGTTGATAAACGTAAAAAAATGGGAATTTTATCAAAAAAGTCCCAAATCTATTGAACTTGTACCAATTCAATCTTAAATCTTTCAATTTGATCAATTTAGTTGCAAACTTTTTGATAATTTGTCAATTTGATCATTTCGGATAATTTTGATTGAAAATTGCCGATGTAAACGTTGGTCATCCTACTTGTTATGGCTAGAGCTGACTTGGAAATTTATTTTCATTTTTGGACTTTGTCTATTCCAACTAATGCATCTTTTAATTGGAGGAAAATCTTGAAGCTTAGACGTGTTGTTACCCATATATCAAGCATATTATTGGTGATGGGAAGTCTACTTCTATCTGGCACGATGACTAGCATCCATTGGTTCTACTTCTCATAGCAGGGTTGAGTATGACCTTCTCTGCAACCCGAGACCAAGGTTTCTGATGTTATTCAGGGTTTGGACTGGTTTTGGCCTCCTGCTTGATCAGAGGATCTTGTGCAGATTCAAACTGGTCTTTGTGCTTCTATGCAGCCTAATATCTCTGTCCCTAACAGTGTCATCTAGAAGTTGATTATATCTAGAGAGTAAGGCTGTGTTTGGCAACTTGCCAAATAGTAATAATTTTTGTTCTTTTGTTCCCAAGATTAGATTTGAAACAGAAATTCGTTTGGTAAAAATTTTATTCTCGGGAATAAATTTCTATTTTTTTTGTTCTCGGAAGTAGATTCGAAATAGAATCGAGAAGTAAAAAAAAGTTGATTCTTTGTTCTCGGGAACAATTTCAAAATTAAGCCAACCAAATTTTTTTTTCTCTTTTCTCTTCTTTCTTCTTGTTCTCCTTCCCTCTCTTCTCTTCTTTAATCGCTGCTGCGGCTGCCCGCCTCCACCGCCCACCGCCGCCGATCTCTGGCGACCAGCTTGGCAAGGTTTGGCGAGCTCGTCGGAGGCTTGCCCAGCCACTGGCGAGCCTCAGCCTCGCCAAATCTGGTGCGATCAAGCCTCATCGATGGCCAAGCAGGCCTCGCTTGGGCCTCCCCCGACTACCGGAGTCAGGCGAGGCTCGACCGACGAGGCGTGACCTCGACGAGGGCTAGCAACGCTCTGGCGAGGTCGCCGGTCATCCCAAGGGCGGCGATCGACAACCTTGAAGAAGAAGAGGAGAAAGGAAAGAAAAGAAGAAAAAGTAATAAAATTATTTAAAAATTAAAATAAAATGATTTGAAGTCGAAATTTTGAGAGCGGTCTAAACGCAATTCTATTCTTGGAATTAAAATTTTGAATAGTTATCAAACGGCTTAAAATGCTTAGAAATTGTTCCTAGGAACAGAATCAAAAAGAATTATTTCTAATTAAAAATTATTCCCGGGAACAGAAACGTTACCAAACGCGCCCTTAGCTGCTAGAAATGTTTGGAATGCTTTAAGAATAAAGGGCTTAAAGTACCGTTGTGTATGTTGATATGGTTCATTCCATGCCTTCCTCCACACAGTCTCGTTGCTTGGTTGGCTATAAATAACGGATTTTCCACGAAGGATAGGTTGCCCGAGTGGAATATGCAGACCTAACCTGCTTCTTGTTTCTGTAACTCGGCTAATGAAGACAAGAAACATATTCTTTTTGGGTTGTCATGTGTACTCTTAGGTCTGGTCTGCTGCGTTACATCTTCATCAGATTTTGAGAGTTCCTAGGGACTAAGATAGCGAAGTTGCCCAGGCCATCGCTTCTTCTAAATAAAAGTCTCTTCCCCAGCTTTTGTCCAAACCTTCCTGGGCTGCTTTCCTTTAGTTTATCTGGAATACTTGGGTTCTGCCGTTCACACTCATCGTACGTTTTAGTGCTTATGTCGTGATTTTTTCGAGAATCAAAAAGGCTGTGCATGGGTCAATTGAATGCTCCGCTTTCGAAAGTAAACTTTCCCTTGATATGTACAAGTCTCCGCGTAGTAACTGGGGTCTTCGTGTTGTATAGCTCGTGACCATGCATGGGTTCTTGGTGTTATTTATTTTCTCAAGTAAGCTTGCTTAAAATGCATCAGATCGATCATTATTTAGTAGAAACCTCTCAGTACATATTCAAGAAATAAAATCTGCTAAATTTCCACAGAGACAAGGCCATATAAAAACCGCTTAATAAGTTTTATTACATCCCATCAAACATATTCCAACACAGTATGCTTTATTATCGCTAGGTACATATCACATATTGGCTCGATTGAGCATCACACGGGTAAGGGAAAAATGTAATACGAGAAAACATCAGTAGATTCCTTCTTCACCTTATTTCCAACTCATAGACTAACAACTGTCGCTTATCAAAATAACTTGAACTGTCACCATGCAGACTCACTATTGTTTCAGCCGATCCTGCAATATGAGCATAACACAGATATTATCAAGAAAATGTCCAAAAAAAGCGAATCGCCTCTTCTATTTACTGAGACTCGTTAAAAGTACTTTAGAAAATAAGAAATTTTCAACTTGATGTAAATAAATTTTCATTTCAAATGGTTATCTTTCTAGGAATTTCTATTAGAAAGCCAAACCAAACAATTCCGATGCATATGATAAAGTTAGAGGGAGTTCTCTTAGGCCCTTCTCTTTGTGGGTGATGAGATAAGGCAGCATGTACGTTAACTGTGGCAGTGCAATATTCTATAATCTCTCAAATAGTTTTAAGGGCTAGCTTAAGTACGTACTTGGAACAATCAACGTTGGGTGAAACAGCGACAGGCAAGGTGACTCCACATTTCGAAGGAAGAGCCTGGGCCAACTGCGCGTTAGGGTTCATCTTCTGGGCTGCGTTCTTGAGGCACGCGCACGCCGCCTTTTTATCTGCCGAGCTTGTTGCCGCGTTCGCGAGCGACGTCACCCCTGCGCAACATGCCGCCGGCGGATTCCCCGAGCCGCTCTTCAGGTAGCTCACGCACGGCCTCAGGTCCTTCACCACGTCGCTGCACGAGATCGCAGATTCCGACACCGGGACTCGGGTGGAGAGGAGGAAGAGAGCGATAAAAAACGCAAGCACCGCAAAACTTGAAGACCTCATGGTGAGAGGGAGAGAGGTAGAGAGAAAGAGTGTGCGGGTGTGAGTAAGCTGTTTGTGTGAGGCGGGTTTAGTGATGTTTGGCTATCTATATACATGGTTTACAGGGAAGCTAAAGTGAGCAAGAAAACTTAAAGAATTGTAGGGAAGACTTTAGGGCAACATTTGATTGAGCATATTGAGTGCAAGAAAGCGCGAAAGTTGCGAGATATGGTTTCTTGCACTTCTACTTGGTTCTTGCCCAAATGAAACGTGTTCGTCGATGTCTGTCTCATGTGTTGACTTGCTGATAAACATTGAGATGCGTCGGTGATTTAAGTCGAGAAGGGCGAGCAAAGAGAAAGTCATCCAACCACTATGTCATGTCCTAATAGCCCAAAGAACTTGGCAAACGAGTGGAGAACACCTGTCTTATAAACTGGTTAAGCCTAAGGTTGCTTGAATCGGTGATACGACGGTGGCTAGTACAACGTCATTGTCTAGCCACAACTGTGTATATCACACACTTCAATCTAGTCAAGGAAAAGGAACTTGCATGTACGGTCCGTGTATTTCATGGAATATAAATTATTTAAAAAATATTTTCTTAGAAATAATAACTTATATTGCTTGAAATAATTAAGCAATAAAAACGGATCATGTATAGAAAAATATATTCCAAATTATTTATTTTTCGTGAAACAAAGAAAAATATAAAAGCATATTTTTTTCACTGATTAGAGAAAACTATCTTAATTAGTTTTTTATTATTAGATTAATGACAAATTTGTTTTTTTTTTTTTGGTAAGGATTAATGACATATTTGTTTATGCTTATGCCAAGCAAACATTTTGCTTACTACGTTTTGCTTACTAGCCAAAATATAAAATAACATATGAAGTTTAAAAAATAACTAGAAAAAAATATGTTAAGGAAAATCCAATTTGTTTTTTTGCATCAACACTAGTGATTTTCGCATGGACAGTTGGCGAATTAGACAAACCCATTTGGTTCGGCTTTTGGGGAATGCATTTGCCAAAATGCAAATATCTTTGGGTGAATGAGGTTTTCCGAAATGTAAATATTATTTGGTAAAATTTGCATTGAGATACAACTTTGGCCAAAATACCGTTTAGTAAAATTTGAATTGTAAAGGACTTTTATTAAATTAAAAAAATAAAAAATTTTGTATTTTTTTTTTAAGTCCGGCCATCGACCGCCGGATCTGGCTGTTGGAGCGCTGGATCTGGCAGCCGGATGGCCGGATCTGGCCCCCGGACGATCGCTTGGGGTCACGCGACCTCAAGCCATCAGTCGCCTAGGTCGCGCGACCCAAGCGTCGCCTGAGGTTCAGCAACGGTCGCCGGGGTCGGGCGACCCTCAGGCGGCGGTCGTCGGCACGCGTGACCCCTTGGCCGGCAATCGTCGGCCTCCGATCGACTTCCATGCGATGGTTTTGGAGAAGATGAACAATACCGGGGACTTGCATTCCGAAGATGCAACTTCCCAAAGTACCTCCAAACCCGTTTTGGGTTAAGCGCCCTTAGAGCCATTTTGAGATGCAATTGCATCTTGCCAAAATCACCCAAAAAATCGAACCAAACGCGTTTGCATTTGGCCAAGGGACTTTAGAGTCCCAAAGCCCATTTGAAAGGCCGAACCAAACAGGGCCAAAGGCATCAAGGTCCCTAGCTCGAATCTCTGACCCCAACCATGAGCACGGACACTAGTCTAGGTCCATTGAAGTTAGGCTCGAGAACCGGTGCCTGTGTCGGGCTCCTGGTGCCCCTACCCGGGTCCATAAAGGTCGAGCTCAAGACCTTGGGGCTCATACCCAAGTCCATCAAGGCCATGCCCTATACCTCAACTATCACCCCTAGGTACTAGTCCCCAATGCTTGGGCCAACGTCAACTGAGGCCAAGTCGAGCTTGATACACCCACACTCGTGCCCAAGACCCTAATGGCCAAGCTTGAGTCCATTAAGGCTAGACCCCAACTCTCAAGCCCAAGTCCATCTAGGGCCATTGATGCCGAGCCATAAATTCTAGCACCCACACTCAAGTCCTTCGAGGCAAAGCCATGCATGGGTCCTCGGTGCCATGCTTGAATAAATCAAGGCTAGGCCCAAGACTTTGATGCTTGTACATGTGTCCCTAGCACCCACGCCCAAGTCCATCAAGGTCACTTGTTGGCATTGGCATTGGGGTTTAGAACCCAAGAGTAGGAGCCTAAGGACTCGAGACAGTCCTTGATGGACCTGGTGAGTTTCAGGACTCGTGCAAGGGCACCAAGGACCCGAGCACGGGTGCCAGGGTCCTGAGCTTGGCTTAATGGACCTAGGCTCAAGTGTTGGGGTAGAGGTTCTAGCCTCAATTAACCCAAGCTCAAGATCCCGACATCGATGGACCTAAGCATGGGCACCAGGGACTCAGGCATAGGCAATAGGGTCCCTGGCCCAACCTCGGTTGACTCAAACTTGGCCACGATGGACTTGGTCTCGGGCGAGGGGTCTCAGGGCTGGCCTTAATGGACCTAGATCTAATTGTGAATGTGCAAGGCTTGGCATTATGGTCATTGGCATGAGTGTGGGGATCCAAGCGCCGGCACTTATGACTTGAGCATGGATGCTAGGGCCTTAAGCCTAGCCTTGGTGGACCTGAGCATAGGTGCCGGGGTCCAAGGCCCAACCTAAGTTTGGGTGTCTAGGACCTAGTCTTGCACACTAAGCTCGAGGCCCCAAACTCAATAAACCCGGACCCTAAGGCACTAGGGACCTGATCCGATGTGTGAGGATCCCAAGCTTGGCCTCGATGGGGCAGGGCATTAAGGACCCCATCCCGAGCATTGAGATCTCGGTTTCGGCCTCGATGGACCCTAGCCCGAGTACGTAGGCATTGGCGTTGCCTCAATAGACCAAGGCTTGCCTTCGAAGGACCTCGATAGACGTAGCCCCAACCTTTATACCTGGGCCCATTGCTAGGGACTTGAGAATGAGCATTGGGGTTCCTCTCCCCAACATAGAGTTTATGCTCTAAGCGCTGATATCTAGTCATATTTTAAAAAAATGATTTCTGATTTTTTAAAAAGAAAATCATTTATTTGAATTTAAACATAGATTAAGAAAACCTTTTTTTTTTTGGTAAAGGATTAAGAAAACCTTTTTTGTTGCCTCATTTTCCCAAGTGATTCAAAATGTTGGAAAATGAGAAAAATATTTTTTTGAAAAATGTTTTCTGTGAAACAAATGAAACCTAAATGTTTACATGGGTGATGTCCACAACTTGTACTTCATCAGTCAAAGGTTTGGAAGAATTTCCCTCCTATCAGACGTGCAGAACATATAACCATTGCTTATATAGACAAGTGACAGCATGGTCAATAAATCGTGTAAACAAATAACATCTCAGCCATTGACCATATGGATATAGAAGTTATTGCATTATCTTTAGATCATGTAAATCAATAACATCTCAACCATTGAGCGGTCAACGTTGGAGATGGGCTTGATTCACATGGCCTCCAGGCCCTACAATGTTTTTCTTCATGGATTCATTGTTACCAGAAGTTATTCTGTGCACACCATAGTGGGATACTTGTGTGTCGGCTGGTGGTGCGGTTTAAATCCCATACTCTAGTGCGAAGCCGACTTGGAATACACCCACTACCATTTGCTGACACTCATGTAAGCTAGATTAGAGAACCCAATCTCTTGTTCCCCGTGAAATTGGATGATACTTCATCCATCAAGATTAGCATAGAAAAGCACAAGCCTTATTTATGATTTATTGGCAAAACGAGCTAGATCATTTAGTACCCAAGACTCAATGTCATCTTTTCCCCATACCAGTATTATCGATCTTGGTTCGGAGCAAAGAGATAGTCGAACTTTTAAGTATTTTACTACAGTTTCATTTAACAATTTAAACTTTTTAATTAGTTGATAATAACCTCATGATATGTTCAAATCTCTTCAGACCGATTATTTACTTAATGATCAACACATTAATATAAGCTAAATCTTGGTATCTAATTATATGGCTTTATGTAATGCAAACTTATGATGGACAGCGGACAAGTTATTAGGAGTAGTGAAGGGGTGCCTATCAAGGAGCTCAATGTAATGCACCTTCTAAGCATCGATTCATTTTTGCTCAAGCCCCGCCCTCATTAAAACTTTTATGCACAAATTTTGGGATCGGACATTCTGAATAAATGCCCTTACTCAAGCCTGTCTAAAATTCTCTTTGGGCCTTTTTGGCTCCAATTGAGCTTGGGTGAGCCCGCACCTCACCCCCCCCCAAAAAAAAAAAAAAAAAAAAAAAAAAACCCATGATCAAGTCTGCTTCCAGCATATAAAATGTCTCGTTTATCCTTTCCTAAAGTGTCCGCCAGAGTTAATTAGTTACGTTTTGTCACGAGGATTACTCAACCGAATAAGATAGGATGGGATAAGTAATCCTATACCAAATACTTTGTCCATGAAACAACAAATGTTAAGTTTGATATAGAAATATGCCATATCCCAATTAGTCTCTGGCATATTGGATAGCATTAGATTCGAGTTTTTCTTAACAAAAAAAAATGAACTAAGACAAAAACCCTAGCTAATTGGGGAGAGATGGCAGAGACGGTCTTGGTGGTCGACTCCAAGTTTATGGGCTCCGTAGGCACGGTTACCGCCGATGATCTCGACGGTGGTCGCTGCCCTCAAGAGGGACGGGAAGTGAACGCTTGAAAATGGGGAGAGAGATCAGAGAGAAATTATTAGGTCAATTGAAATTAAACATCAATTTAATAATTGTTCTAAAAGTCTTACCTGCCCTGCCCCCCACTTAACAAAGAAGAATCTGCATGCTTTTCATACAAGCAAAAACCGACACAAGTTTAGAAAGGTGTAATAATACTAACTCTTCGGTTAAGGCTACTGGGGGATGGCTCCCCCAATCGTAATCCCATAGATGTGATCGCAAATTTCATACAAAGTATCATAACACAAAAGGAAAAAAAATGTGAAATTCGGAGATATATAAAGAACAATTTATTGATTAACTAGAAACTCATTCCTCAAGTTATGTAGGGAAAATAATATAGAGAACAAATCTAGAATAGATGGTCAAGTGCGGTGCACATCTAATTAGCAGTGGAAAATAAAAAGAGGTGACAGATTTTGCTTTGCGTCTTTTTCTCATTTAAATATATCACTTAAAGTTCGTCGAATCACTTTTAAGAATCAATTTTTAAATGAATCGATTATTTTTCTTGTCATCACTTCTTACTTTAATTGTAAAGTCGCTCTTCAAACGTGAATGCAAATATAAAATATCATCACATAAACTCGTTAACGGATCGCGAAATCAATCAATCATATAAGTGACATACTTTAAATTTTACGTCTTTGTTGCATTGCATTTGTCAATAAGTGTGTGATTGTTGGTCGTCAGATAGCAATAATTACATTTGTAGTATCTTCTGAATATTAATTTCGTATGTCTCCTTGAAATCTGTCGCTTCTTCGAGAACGAGGTTGGCTGCTACCGGTCGGGAAGAGCTGATTATATAACCCAGGTAAAGAAAAATACAGAAAAAAAAAAAAAGGCGGATAGTCATATAAATCTGGACCTTTTAATTTCATTTATAGCGACAAATGAGTCGATCCTTATTCTTTTCGCATCAGGACAATACGCTAAACGACTCACTTTCCTATATATATATATATATATGAAGTGACCATGTCGCAAATCAAGATCAGCATCTCTTCGCGAGTCGTCCACAATTTGCTGACCACCCAGAGAAAAACACACGGACTGCGTACGGTGGCCAAGCAAAATGCCAACCCTGAACTCTCCAGAGAACGCAGAGAAGGTCCCTCTTTTGCAGAACTCGACTGAACGGCAAGGACAGGATGAGGATAAGGAAGGACGAGAGGGAGGAGATGAGAGTCTGGCTCGAAGGGTGTGGGTCGAATCCAAGAAGCTGTGGCACATCGTCGGCCCCTCCATCTTCAGCCGCGTCGCGTCCTACTCCATGCTGGTCATCACCCAGGCCTTCGCCGGCCACCTCGGTGACCTCGAGCTCGCCGCCATGGCTCTCACCACCAACCTCGTCATCGGCCTCGACTTCGGCCTCCTTGTACGTACTTTAAAAGATTCTTATACTTATACTCTTCATTTCATGTCAGACGTGATTTCCCCTTATAGAAGTTGAGTCAATGATCCCAAAAGCTTCTTCTTGAATTTGGTGAATAGCTGGGGATGGCGAGCGCCTTGGAGACGCTGTGCGGGCAAGCGTTCGGGGCCAAGAAGTACTACATGCTCGGCGTCTACTTGCAAAGGTCGTGGATCGTCCTCTTCCTGTGCTGCATCCTCCTCTTGCCGCTCTACTTATTTGCCTCCCCGTTCCTGAAGCTCCTCGGCCAGCCCCACGACATCGCCGAGCTGTCAGGCACCGTGACCCTGGTCATGATCCCGCTCCACTTCAGCTTCGCCTTCCAGTTCCCGCTGCAACGGTTCCTCCAGAGCCAGCTCAAGACCGCAGCCATCGCCTGGGTGTCCTTGGGGGCTCTCGTGGTTCATGTGCTGATGAGCTGGCTGCTAGTGTACCGGCTCCAGTTCGGCGTGGTCGGGACGGCCATGACCCTCAACTTCTCGTGGTGGGTGCTGGTGCTCGGGATGTTCGGTTACACCGTGTGCGGGGGGTGTCCTCTCACTTGGACCGGCTTCTCAATGGAGGCCTTCTATGGCCTGTGGGAGTTTGTCAGGCTCTCCGCTGCCTCTGGGCTCATGCTCTGGTACCTCTCTCTCTCTCTCTCGGCACAGACTTGTTGGTATCAGTCGCTCTCGTGTTACTTCGGCTTGTTTTCAAATGGTCCCGATCTTATTACTAAGTATTGGTCGTGTTCGATCGCATCGTGTCAGATTGAGATTACTCTTCATAGTTTCGACGTGCTAAATATAGCGAGCCCGTGAGGCTCACTAGGCAAACTAAATCTGACCAACGTCATTGCCCGTGACACTCTTTCTTGTGCAGCTTGGAGAATTGGTACTACAAAATACTGATCCTGATGACCGGGAATCTGGAGAACGCCAAGATCGCCGTGGATGCTTTGTCCATATGGTAAAAGTCCTATCACATGCCCCTTCTAGTCAGTCACCCCCACCAAAATTCTGTGCGGTGTCCGATTTATTGCGCTGGTCTTTTGCTAATAATTCATTCATCTGCATGCGGATGAACATGTGCCTGCGCCTGTCGTTTTCGGATGACAGCCTGAATTATTTGTTTTTACTATTCTGAACAACGTATACAACATTGCCACTGCCTCTTTTGGTCAGTGTTGAGGGCTCACTTTGTTTGTCTTCGCTTGGTCAGCATGACGATAAATGGCTGGGAGCTGATGATTCCTCTGGCTTTCTTCGCTGCTACCGGGTAACTTCTACCTTCTCCATCACTTAAATATTAACTCGAAAATACGCGGAGTCCCTATCGCCAACGCCGATCCCCTCTCCTCACCCTTATCACATTAGAAAAAAAAAAAGAAAAGAAACAAAAACAACTCACGATTTATCGTTCACATCCGTTTCATTATTCTTTTTTAATAATTTCTCTCCTTGCTAAGTTCCTCCAATCGTTTTATTAGATTCGACACCACACGTTTGAGTTTCACGCGTCATGTTGGGGTTAGAAATGACCCTTCAGCCTTTGCAATAGAGGCCACATGTCTGAGGATTGGCCGAGACAATATGATTACGGAGGGTGACTTAGAGCATCTCCATGCATGATTTGCTTGATGAAAAAAAATGAAATGTTTGTCTGCTTTTGTTAACGTGTACCTGGTCTTCCCTATTCTTTTTGGTGTTTTATATCCAATGTCTCCTTCAACTTATTCAAACGGAGGTTGCTTCCTCATTTTTTTGTCTCGTAGTATCAGTAGGATGGAGAGAAAAACAAAGAACCCTAGTTTTCAAATGACCTCTCGATGGAGTCACTTGTAACAATAATATGCGTAGATTTGCAACAGCAAAACTCTTTCCATATGAAAGATTCCGCGAAGACCAACAACCACTGCATTAAATGTTCGAGTCAGAAACACCTAAAGCGCGGTTGGTTTGATTCGATGCAACCAAAGAAAATGTCGATATGAAGATGATAAGACAATCTGTTGCTAAATTTGTCATGGTTTTAAGTGTCCTTGTCGCTTCGGTCATTGAATGTACAGACAGAACGTTCCTAGATGTAGAGGGATTGTGGTTGTGGGCAGAGAAGAGGACACCTTGTGGTCACTGTGTGGTACACAGATTAGATTCCCTTTGGCATTTATTATTGTTCACGAGCGATCGCCTCTTGCATGGGAAGGCGTGAGCCCTTCGATCCGCTTGCGTGATGTCGACACATTATGCGGTAACTCCACACAACAAAACTTGTCTGAATATGTTTATTCGAAGCAAGATTCGATGCAAAACAGGTCATGCTACATACAATGGTTCATGGTTAGGGTTTGCCATAAAAACATCAAGAGAATAACTCTTGTATCGCAATTTATATATAGATCAAGGTTCTTTTATCTTTCCTGACTTTATGTAGTTAGCAGGCATAAAAAGACTAAATTACATAATCGTAAGAAATGCTTGTATTGATAATATCTGTGGAAGTTCAGGGTGAGGGTTGCTAATGAGCTCGGTGCTGGGAATGGCAAAGCAGCCAAGTTTGCAACGGCGGTGTCAGTGGTGACGTCAGTCGTGATTGGCCTCGTCTTCTGGTTCTTGATAATGTTCTCTCAGGACAAGCTGGCGTTGATCTTCACCGCGAGCAAGCCCGTCCTCGAGGCAGTGAACCAGCTCTCGGTACTCCTAGCTTTCACCATCTTGCTCAACAGTGTTCAACCTATTCTCTCGGGTATGTGATGATGTCGGACAGTCTAAGTACTATATCACACTTCGATATAGTAGGTCTGATCTTTTAGATAAATCGATAGCGGTTTCATGAAATTTTGGACGAAGCGTATGCTAATGTTTGATGTTATTCCTCGGCATGCATTTGGGATTCCAAAGGAGTGGCCGTTGGGTCAGGGTGGCAATCCTACGTGGCGTACATAAACTTAGGTTGCTATTACCTGGTCGGGGTTCCACTCGGCTTCTTGATGGGATGGGGATTTCACCAAGGTGTTATGGTATGTGCCACGCTGTGTTCATCTTTCTTGTGCTTTTTGGCCTTCAATGATAGATAGATAGATAGATAGATAGATAGATGATTGTCACATTTCAATTAGAGGGTTTAGTCATTAGCTAAGGCAAAGCAATAATGTGTGGAACAGGGAATATGGGCTGGAATGATCTTCGGAGGGACTGCAGTTCAGACCTTGATTTTGGCAATAATCGTATGGCGGTGCGATTGGGATAAGGAGGTAAGAAATACTTCACTGAATTGCGACATTCTTTTCAAGCAATTCATAAGATTTGACATGTAAAATTCGTTTTATAAACGACACGGCAGACTGTAATTGGAGGGCTTCAGCGAGTCCGTCATTTTTAACGTATAGTTTGTCTTAGTACATGAATTTTACTAAACAAATTCTGGTTAATTGGGGGATTTTGAATTTCTCATTATTTATGTGCTTGGGCTACGATATTTTTATCTGTTTTTGCAGGCCCAACAGGCTCGCAGACACGTGAATAAGTGGGCCGACACAAAATGAGCAGAAGCAAGGGTACTGCCAACTATTTTAATCATTTTTCAGCTCTCGACTTATTGTAATAAAGTTGGCAGGATCGATTGAAAGAGGTGTGTCATCCTTCTCCACGACGGCAATCAAAATATCATTTAAATAGTTCTCTCAGTGTATGTGAATGTGATGACACTAGTGATATCCTTGTTCAAAATTGCATTTATTTACATGAAAGGGTACATGTTCTACAATATGCTTAATTTAGCTCACTTGAAGTTCACTTCGTAACTGAGACTAGGCCCGTCAAATGAGTGGATTGGATCAAAAATGATCCAACCCAAATTAATCCATTTGACTCATATTGACCTATTTTTATGTAATACAATTTTAGCGACCCAAACCCAACCCACTTATTACTAAAACACATCCACATGCACCAAAACGCTTAACCTACTTTAAGCTCTTCATAAGAATATGTTACTTGGACAGATTATTTTATCAAATCAAAAAATTAAATTAACTAAATAAAATTTGCTAGTAAAAACATTTAAAAAAAAAACCAAAGATTGAAATGCACATTAAAAAACTAGAAGAGTATGCTTGTGTTTGACAAAACACACGCAAAAATTACCAAAAAATTCCTAAACCTATTGCGTTTATGCCAATTCAATTTTAAACATTTTGCTAATTTACGATGCATTTGGTAACCATTATGTTCTTAAGAACAATTTATGTTCAAAAATGGCTTTTTCTGATTTTGTTCCTTGGACAAGTTTTTGAGCATTTAAAAGCGTTTCGTAACTATATAAAATTTATATTCCCAAAATAGAAATGCATTTGATATGACCCTCAATTTTTTTTTTTGGTGACCTAGAATTTCTTTTAATCTTTTTAATAATTTTATTACATTTTTCTCTTTTTTCCTTTTCTTCTTCTTCTTCTAGGTTGGCCTCGAGGAGCCTCATCGACCTGAGCCTAGCTCGCCCAACCACCATGAGGTCGGCCTCGTCATGGGCCGGCGAGGTCGCCGGCCATTGTCGAGGGTGGCAACTAGCTAGAGGAAGAAGGAAAAAAAAAAAGAAAAGGCTTGATTATAGAATTATGTCCAGGAATAAAGAAAAAAAAAATTTTACTTTTTTATTTTGTTCTAATCTATTCCCAAAAACAAAAATGTTACCAAGCGGATTTTATTCTTTTTTTTTTTTTATTTCGAGAAATAAAAGGATAAAAATAGGCATTATTTGGCACATTACTAAACATACCCTTAGTCTTAAAACTTTAGTGATTTGTCAATTTAATCTTTTTGGTCAATTTTGACTGGAAATCACTAATATGGACATCAACTATCCTAGGTGACATGACCAGCATAGGACGATTGGTGTTAGATAGATAATTTCTATAATTTCTTAACAATTAATTTATTTTATATATTTTCTTCTTTTTTCTGTTTTATTTGTTTTCCTTTTTGTTTCTTCCTTTTCTTTTTCTTTTTTTCCTTCTAAGTTCGACAAAGGTTGCCATCCAACCCTTACTGACCACAAGCGAAGGCCGTGTGACCCTCACCAACAACCGATGAGCTACGCGACCCTCACTTGGTGTTGGCAAGGGTCAATCGGCTATAGCCTATGACCAATAAAAGTTGGTCGAAAACCCTCGCTGGATTTTGTAGAAAGAAAGAAAAAGAAAATAATAATATATTTTTTTAATATCTCCAACACCACCGATGCATTGGGCTCTCTATTTATTATTAGAAGTCCGCTGAAAAAGTTCTCTATTTTTATATTGTTAGGCATTTATTTCTTGGACCCATTTAAATCTATTCTAACTCAAGACAACTCATTTATGACCTCCACCATTAACTATGGGTTCTTAGACTCATGTTGCCTCCTCTAGTCAATACACATGGAAGATGGGAGAGATTTGTCATCATCTGGTAGGGAATTTTGGAAATTACTATATTCAACAGCATTAGTAATATTCTTATTATATTCCGGCGCATCGTGCCAACCCCTTTAGAAAATGTCATTATCTTGCCAAGTGGCATTTGCCACCACGACATTACCTTTACTGGTCTCAATTGAATTTTCTATTCTATGGGGTTGATTTAGCGGTCAAAGTAACAGCTTCGCGTGTGATTTAGGTGGATATTTCAAGCTTGTCTCTACGCACCCAAGTGCAAACAATTCAAAGTTCAGGTCTTAACTGACACGAGCTTTTCGGTCATAGAAAAAGTGAGCATCATAATAATTTTTTTTTAATTTTAAAAAGGCAAAAGTTAATTTGTTAAGTTTTGTGCTTTGGAAAAATATTAAAAAAAAATCCATTTAAAATAAGCAACCATTTCAAGGTGTATTATCTCTAAATTTGCAAAGCATGTTCATATGAGTTATTTTTATTTTCAATGATCTTAACCAATGCCTCTGAGGATTCATTATTAAGATCTTATGAAAACATATAGATTATCAAGCAAAAAAAATCCAATAGACCTATCTTATCATGTAAATAGTGTGTCACTATACTCCTTCGCTCCACTCGCGTGCCCGAGTGGGGCCCACATTTCATATTTATCTCTCTCTCCTTTTCTTTTGGCCTTCCGAGGCCATGGATGACAATAGCTCGCGACTGTGGACTAAGATGGGCGGCTTGCGAGTGATGCCGACGCTCGTCCATGAACGTCATCGGTGTCATTCGGCCAGATCTGATTGGCTCAGTTAGTGGTGGCAATGAAGGGGGAGGTGCGGAGGTGGGGCTGAGAGAGAGGGGATGACCCAGATGGGCTTTTCAAGCAAGAGGAATCCAAGGAGAGCAGGTGAGGGAGAGAAGGAGAGAGAAGAGCAACAGGGAGAGGAGGAAAGAGTGGCGCCATTGTTGCAGATAGCGAACTTAGAGAGAGGGTAATTGATAAGAGAGATCAAGAGAAAAAAAGAAGAAATCCTAAATGTATGAATGAAGTGATGTTTGATCTACATGACAAGATATGCGTACCCAATATTTTCTTAAGTGCCACAGGAATGCTATAGTTTGGATGGCGAATTGCCAAATTGCTTGCCCAAATCCATCCATTTCGTGCTTTAGACCTAATGGGTCTCGAAATAGTCAAGTCACCGGGACTTAGCCCGCATCGAGATTAACCGCATTAATCAAAACTTTCCAAATATTATTGCAATGGGGCCAACGATTGATTAAGTTGGACAGGCTATTTACTTTTGCGTAGTTGGATGGACAAAGACATTTTATAGATAAGAACGTGCCAGGTCTAACTAACAAAGAGATTTCTGGATGCACGTCCTTCTCAATCTAATGGAGAATTTTAATACGGCAACACAGGCCCACCTTCTGACCCAGAGAGAGACCTCTGAAAATAGTACAATTTGCGAATGATGCAGTCTCCTGTCTGAAAACCTTATCGGCGTGGATCTTAACTTAGGTCAGTTTAGGTCTGAAGATTTAGGCAAAACTCATTCTCGTACTTTGCCCTCCAACCGACGCCGTTGACCAGTATGAGGTCAGGATATGGTGTTTTGGTGTAATAAGCAAGTTGAATCGGAATATATTTACCAAATCAAAATGCGACAACGAAGGCTATTGACTTCCAAAAAAGAAATATATTAGATCCGGGAGAACAACCGTGATGATGGGAGTATCCTGATGTCATGTTGATTCAATTTTCCATGCTTCATGTTTGACACCGTCGTACATTTAATTTATTTTCTCGAATATTACAACTTTAATTGATAATGTCTTTTCCTTTAGGTGGTAAGACAAACATGTTACGACGGAGGAGCATCATAATCAAACTAAAAAAGAAACTCAGAAGAGTCAAAATTTCGAATAATGAAAAAGCTAACCGATCTCTATTCCGATCGAATCAAGTCAAACTAAAAATTGTCCCTCTTCTTGATATTATAATTTACACAATACCTCTCTTTTTTTCACTAAATCTCTTTTAATATTACAAAAAAGAAAACTGAAAAATCAAACTGAACCAAACCGTTAACATCCGGGAGAATAAGACTAAGAGAAGCTATATGGTATAGAATACACAATCATTATATATATACACCGGTCGAAATTAAATCAATTTCTCTTCTTACAAATTATATGATGTATACGCATACGACAAAGCTTCATATACCAAGTCCAAAGGAAAGAAAACTTCGATGCCATCAAGCAAACAATTCGACCGACTCTTGGAAGGGCAAATGATACCTGTTCAAACCTACTATTCTCCCCGACGCAAACCTGATCGAGTCGTGGCTGGAACTCATCGGAATCCGCCCTCCGAACCGGGCCGACTCGCTAGCGCCGACTCTCTTCTCCTCCAACGACGGCCGCACCGACACCGACCCCGCCTCCCTCTGCGACTCCAGCTTCGCTCTCGTCTCGGCCACCGCAATCCAGAAGCCCTCGGACGCCGCGACCTTGTGACTGAACAGCGGCGACAGCCTCTCCTTGAACCGCTCGAGCCTCCTCAGATCGCACACCAGCTCGACCACTTCGCCGAAACTGAGACAACTCAGCCGATGTCCGAATTCCCGGACCCAGATCAAGATCGCCTCCATCGCAGACAAGTAGTCCTCCGAAACGAAAACCGTCACCGTGCGTATCAACTCGTTGTCCTGCAGAGAAGGAAAGAAACACTATACAGATTCGTTCTACAGGAGGATGTGATGAACGGAATCGAATTAAAGTTTTGTAAGATGAAGTTGGAGACAATGCTTACTTGGCACAGGGAGTCGGGAATCTTGCACGTCTCTTCGATGAGGTCGACGAGGGAGTCGAGCTCCTTGAGCAAGTCGGAGTTGGCGAAAGTGGAGACGTTCTCTTCCGCTCTCTCCTTCTCCTGCGCGCTCGAGGCGGAGCAGAGGAAATAGCCCAAGACCCTCGACGTCGAGAGGAGGGACTCGAGGTAACGGGCGTACCACCGGACCCATGAAGATAGCTCCCACATCAGCGGCGTCGTCTCGTCCCTGAACTTGGACAGGTTCAGATAGTTCCTCCCTCCTGCAGCAGCCGAGGGCAGTCATGTTATGACGCGATTCGACACTCTCCTTTTATGATCTGGAATTTGACCAGCGAAGACAGAGGGACGGACGACTCTGTACCTGAAGCGGGGTACACGGAGAGCTGGTCCTGGAGGATGAAGGAGCCGCGGTGGACGATGTGGTGGACGACCATGAGGCACTTGGCGGCGACGGAGGCGTCCCGGGTGGACTGGAGGCGGTCCATGAGCGCGAGCACGAGGAGGGAGGCGGTGGCGCGGGAGGAGTGGCCGGCGGAGAGGAGGAGGTCGAGGTGCTTGGGCTTGGGAGGGGCGAGGGGGTCGTGGGTGGTGGCGCGGAGGAGGGGGAGGTGGAAGGAGAGCGGGGAGCCGCCGCCGCCGCCGCCGCCGCCGCCCCCGCCGCCGCCCGGCCCGGAGGGGTGGAGGAGGGCCGCCTTGCCCTGGGAGGCCTTGTCCTTCATCATGCCCAAGAGGTCCTTGAGCTTCGTCGCCCGTCGACCCATCAACTCAAGAATAAGACGGCGGCGGAGGGCGGCCGGCGGCGGCGGTGATGATCTGATTGATGTTGGTTGTTATGAGGGTGGAGAGGAGGGTGTGCTTTTGATTTATTTGAATGGGACAGCAACGTTCGTCACTCTTACAGAGAAGGGGGCCAAGGCCACTTTGCCTAGGAAAATGGAGGACCCCAGAAGAAGTAGGTTTTGATGGCGGAGCACGAGGTGCTGTCCTTTTTGACTTTTCCTTCCTTTTCCCACAATAGCCAAATTGAGAAGAGAAGCAAAAAAAAAAAAAAAAAAAAAAAAGGCGTGGATGAAGCCAATCCTTTAATTTACCAAACAAAGCCAAAAGAGAAAGTGAGATTTGCCCATTAATAATGGCAAGTGACCATAATATATATATCCGTGCCCTTCTTTTATTTAACATATTCTAGCGGGTCCGAACAACTCATTCAAGTTCTAAATAACTAAAAGTGAAAAAGAGAGGAGAAAGATAAATGGACATTACGTAACAAATCATGTACATAGCCTACTATAGGGATAGAATTCACGAAATCAGGATTATAAGCAATTTAAACCTACCTACACGTGTTCTATGCTTTTGAGCGGATGGAAAATTACCAATCCATCATTTAGATGGTGTAGAATTTCTTTGATACATGATCTCTTGAATGAGGAAAAAAATCATATTGGGAGAGTATAATCTCATTGCAATTGCGTGCAGCATGTATTTCACGTGACTAACCATAAAAGCGGTTTTCATTAATTTGATTATCATAAATTCGGGCTATATTAGCAACTTGACATTTTCGCCTTAAATAAAACGACAGTTTTCCTTCTAATCAAATTAGCATTTAGCCAATCACGGACAAGATGCGGCTATTTGCTATGCTGTCCCTATCTCCGTTGACCTTGACCTCACCTAGATGCTTCTATTCAAACCCACCATGATTTTATCAACGATTAAAGTGAGCGATTTTATATCTAGCAATGATATTTTTTTATTTGCTATTTGCTAGTACAATCATTGCAATTAAAAATGATTTTGTATGTCCATGAATTCGTATCTAACTTCGATCAAAGTGACTAAAAGACATGGTCTGACCTCGAATGTGACAAGAACTTAGGCAATGATAATTATTACAATTACATGCACTAAAGCTTTGAGGAAAAACGTACACGGATAGCTAGGTCTTCGGAAACTCACCGTATGATCACTCGATCGCGACGGTGCTCCGGCAGACGGGGCACTCGACGTGTTTCGCCAACCACTTGTCGATGCACGGGACGTGGAATGCATGACCGCACCACGGCAGCAGGCGGAGCGTCTCCGGCTCATCAAACTCGCTCAGACAAACCGCGCATTCCGCTCCTCCGATCCAATCCTCCCTGCCCTTCGCCTCTCCGTAGGCGAACGTCGGGAGCACATCCAGCAAGTGCGGGTCGAGGCCGGGACGCCGAGAGGGGAGGAGAAGGGCCGCGCCGACGGCGGAGGAGAAGCGGGGAGCCAGGGCAGCTATGGCTGCAGCAGGCAGGGGCGGCGGCAGCGGCGAGTCAGAGCACCAGCGGATGTATACGGAGGAGAAGACAATGGCCAAGAAGAATAACACCAAAAGGACGAAGACGAGTGCTGCGGCAGGGCTCAAGCTGTGGCTACTCGCCGGGGGATTGGGGGACGGCCCGGTATCATGCTGCGCGGGGGCACCACCGTGCACCGACGAGAACACCAGAGATACGAGAGTGATGACATTGCCATTGATACGTAGCCGCATACACATCTGCGGATTCGTATCTGTCTCTTTTCCGAGGGCGGTGCAAATGGCAGGGATGGGAACGTGGCAGGCGAGTTATAACCTAAGCAGATGACTCATATGTCATGTGAAAATGGAGGACATGTCTTTGTTATAAGGATCGTTAGCGAGACGTGCGGCCAAACATGTTTTTTTTTTTTCTTTTTTTTTTGTCTTTTGATAGTCGGAAAACGAAATGGATCGATCGGATTAAGTTGAAGAAACAAGGTGTCTTCTATAGAAGAACCAATTCCGCAAATGGCAACAGCCACCTCTTAAGCACGAAAGGGAGACCCAAAGGAGTGCCAGGACCGGTGCTGGGCGGAGCCAAGTCGCTCTTGGTTGGATTGGACCGGTTCGTCGATTCGGACCTTGTTGTAGATGAAGCCAAATATTTTTTTAGAGATTTTTTTGTCCTTTATATTAGATTTGCTTTTAAGTTAAAAGCTACATGTTTATATTAAGGAAAGCAAGACGCTAGCCATCAAGACGCTAAAAAAGAAAACAGAGAGGCGAGAAAAAAAGAGAAGAAAAATGTAAGTTTTTTCTTTGTGAGGATTCTCAATCTCTTTACACCTTGATCTTGAGAGAAGATCGTCGTTGTATTCCAATTTTCTTCAAAGTCTAGTGAATTGATAGAGTGCCTCTGTACGAAGACATAGCCTAGGTTTGGATGAACTTCAATAACAAATTTTTTGGCTTGTTCTTCTGATTATATTCTTTTATTATTTCGTAACAACTGGTATCAGAGCCTAGGTTGGCTAATTGAAAATATCGAGGGTTTTTCAGTAACATTCAATTGAAAGCAAACAGTATTGCAGAAGATAAAATTAGAATTGATAAGTTCGATGAGCAAAATTTCGGATGGTGAAAACTACAAATCGAGGATTATCATTATCAAAAAGATCTCTATGCACCACTTGAGGGTAGGAAACCTGAGATGGCAAAAGTGGATCCGACAAGGGAAGCTAGATGGAAAATTCTTGATCGAAAGGCATTAGGTACGATTCGTCTAGGGTTGACAAAAAAGACAAGGTACCACATCACGAAAATGAAAACTGTAAAAGAAGTCACAAATATTCTAACGAATATTTATGAGAAGCTTTCCACATCAAATAAGGTATTTTTGCTGAAGAAACTGGTTAATATGAAATTATCTGATAGAGGTTCCGTAGTAGAACATATTAATAGTTTTACGCAGGTTACGGGTCAATTGGAATCCGCATGCATAAATCAAAATATGAAACTCCAAGCTTTATTTATTTTATGTTCCCTTCTAGAAAGCTACAATATCGCAGTATAGGAAATTTCAAGCACCATGAAGGGTGATTTGACTCTGGATGATGCTGTAAGCAGTATCATGATGAGGAGATGCGAAGAAAAGTCTCAGGTAGAGATAATTTCTCAACGTCTACAACTTCAATGGCACTAGCCGTGGAGAACTATGGAAGAAGTAAAAGCAAAGGAATATTCAGCAGGTATAGCAGATCACAATCAAGGGGTAAGAGACAGGTTGCAAAAGATGAGTGTTGGTTTTGTCACCAAACTGGACACCGGAGGTTTCAATGTGAAGCTTACAAAAAGAAGCGGTAAGATGAGAATTAAGGAGCTAATGTGATTAGCAATGAATCCTCACTAGAAAAGTTGTGTTTGTCTGCAGGGTTTGACTTGACGACATACAAATGGTTTATTGATTCCGATGCTTCTTTCCGTTGCACCTTGCAAAAAGATATATTTGATAATTATGCCAGTGGAGATTTTGGGTAAGTGGTTGTATAAAACGGCCACATGTGTCCAATTATTAGAAAAAGAACCATGACTGTGAAGATCTTAGGTGGAGGACATCTAGTTTTACGTGAAATTAGGCATTTCCATAATTAAAGAAAAATCTAATTTCAACTAATAAACTTGACCAAGAATATTTCATAACAACCTTTGAATGTGGAGAGTGGAAGACAACCTCAAAAGCAAGAGTAGTAACAAAAGGAGAGTGTACAGGTACACTTTACCTTCTCCAAAGAGATAATATCGGTGATATGGCTGCAACTATAGTGTTTATAAATAATTTGTCTACTCTTTGGTACTATCATTAGGACATCTTGATGAAAACGGTATAAAGCAATTACACTCGAAGAAATTACTTCCAAGTTTGCAAAAAGTTAAATTAGATTTTTGTGGGACAAAGTACAACCCAAGTGTCAAAACTTGGCACGAATGGACACTTAAGTACCAAAAGTTAGGAAAATGACACTTAAGCGCCATTTTTTTTTTTTTTTTTTGAAGTAGTACACTTAAGTGCCATCTCCGGCAAACCCCATTGGAAATTTTACGTGACAATTTTTTATTATTTTTTTCGTCTACGTGACTCGCCGGAATGCTGACTCAACAAAACAAGGCAAAAACGACGTCGTTTTTGAGCATATTTGAATGTTAATTTAAAAATTAATTTAATTATATAAAAATAAATAATTTTTTTTTTTTTTTTTTTTTTTTTAAAGGTGGGGGAGAGGAGGCAGCGGCTAAGGGTTGAGCCCTCGCTGCAGCTGCCTCCCTGCCGTTGCTAGGAAGGGCCGATGACAATGGGGGGAGCGTCGGCCGGGGTCACTGACCTTTGTCCAAGGCCCAGCGACTCCGGCCGACCGGCGACGAGAACCCGCGAGCCTGGCCAACTAGATTTGGGGCAAGGGTCGCGGCCCTCACCCAGATCTGGCGAGGGCTCACAGGCCCTCGCCGCCAGTTGGCCCAGGGCTAGCGACCCCGGCCGACCCTCCCCCCTCCGTTGCCGCCCCTTCCCAGCGGCGGTGGGGAGGCGACAAGGGCCCGTGAGCCCTCGCCATTGGTCGGCCGAGGGCCGGCGACCCCAGCCGATCCTCCCCCCTCCGTCGCCACCCCTTCCCGGCGACGGCGGGGAGGCGACAAGGGCCCGCGAGCCCTCGCCGCCAATCGGCCGGGGGTCGGCAACCCCGGCCGACCCTCTCCCCTCCTTCGCCGCCCCTTCTTGGCAGCGGCAAGGGCTCAGCCGTCAGCCGTCTCCCCCCCCCCCCCTTTAAATATTATTTTAATTTTTAAATGTTTTAAATAAATGTAGTTTTCAATTAAATTTAATTAATTTTTATAGTAATTTTTTATCACGTCAAAGACAAAACGACATTGTTTTTGCATTTTCTAGCCATCGGCGTGCAAAATGATGTCATTTTGCACTTATCTCGCCGGAAAATCGCAACGTCATCATTTTGGCCGGATTAGCACTTAAGTTATCATTTTGCTCCGATTTTAGCACTTAAATGTCTCTCCGTGCCAAGTTTTGGCACTCCAGGTGTCCGTACCTCGAATTCTATGAGAGTTGCATTTATGGAAAACAGAAGGTTGTTAGTTTTCAATTGAATGGCCTACAAAATAAAGGCCGGAAGTTAGAGTTGTTCATACTGATATATGGGGACCGGCTTAGGAACTCTCTTATGGTGATAAGAAATATTTTGTCACCTTCATTGATGATGCGACAAGGAAGACTTGGGTCTATACTCTCAAAGAAAAATAAAAAATATTTGGGGTGTTCAAGATGTGGAAGACCACGGTAGAAAAAGAGATAGATTATCATATTAAAACTCTGAAGTCCAATACTAGTGGTAAATACATAAGTAAGGAATTTGCAGAAAATTTGAGCCGAGAAGGCATACACGGGTTGAAGTCTGTTCTTAGAACCCCTCAAGAAAACGGTGAAGCTGAGAGGATGAATATGACTATTCTAAAACATGCGAGAAGCATGAGGTTACACATGGGTCTCCTGCTACACTTATGAGCTGCTACAGTTGATATAGTTGTTTATCTTATCAATATGAGTCCATCTAGTGCATTGGATGGAGAAATGCCACAAGAGTGATGGTCTTATAAAAGATCAATTACTCACACCTAAAAGTATTTGGTTGTATTGCATATACTTTGATTGACAAGAAGGATAGGAAAAAGCTTGATGTTAAATCCTAGAAGTACGTCTTTATCGGATTTGATGGAAATGAGTAAGGCTATAGGCTTTAGGATTATGAGAATAACAAAGTCATTTGCAGTTGGAATGTGGTATTCCATGAAAAAAAGATGCACAAGGATCGTCAGACAAAGCATGAGAAAGCAGTACAACCAAAATATGTTGAGTTGGACACAATGACCTATGAAGATGGTTCCAGTAAATCAGAGTGCACCTAAAGGAGAGGTTCAAGATGAGCCTATTATCAGTTAAGATGCAGTTCAAGAGGAACACAGTGATTTGGAGCAAATAAACGACCCTGAAGTACCTGTCTTGAGGGAGGTCTACACGTGTGAGAAAACCAAAGGTAATTTTTTAATCATTGGCTAATATCGTTATGAGTCATGTTTTATATACAGATTCGGGAGAACTGGAGACTTATGATGAGGCAAAGAAAGACAAATCTCACTTGCAGTGGAAGCGTGTTATGAAAGACAAGATGAGCTCGTTACTTCAGAACAAAACTTGGGAGTTGACCAAGTTGTCCATAGATATAAAAAAAAAAAAAAAAATTGCTTTGTTAAATAAGTGGGTATACAGGATTAAGAATGAAGCAGATGGTGGTATCAAATATAAGGCTAGACTTGTGGTTGAGTGTTTTTCTCGAAAAGAATGGATCGACTATTCCGAGATATTTTTACTTGTAGTGAAAATGACATCAATTAGAGTTCTGCTGAGTATAGTTGCAATGGAGGATCTTCATCTTAAGCAATTAGATGTGAAAACAGTGTTTTTACATAGTGACTTAGACGAATAATTATATATGACACAACCTAAGGGTTTTGAAGTCAAAGGTAAGGAGCACATTATATGTCGCTTGAAAAAAAACTCATATGGCTTAAAACAAGCTATGTGGAAATAGTACCTAAAGTTCGATGGTTTCATGGAAGAAAAAAGGATTTGCATATCATGAGTCTGATCATTGTATTTATTTTCGCAAGTATGATAATGGTGATATTGCGTATCACTATTTATATGTGAATGACATCCTAGTGGCTAGCTCTAATATGGAGAGAATCACAAAAGTGAAGTAGATGTTATTATTGCAGTTTGCTATGAAAGACTTGAGAGAGGCCAATGATATTTTAGACATGAAAATCATCAGGGATAGGAAAAATAAGATATTATGACTGTCGCAAAAAAGACTATGTGAACAAGGTATTAATGAAATTTAACATGGATAAGACAAAAAAAGGTTGCGACTCCTCTAATGAATCACTTTAAACTTTTCAAGAATATGTGTAGGAACTCTCAGGCTTTAAAAGATGAGATGGCAATAGTTCCATATGCATCAGCAGTAGGGAGTTTAATGTATGTCATGGTGAGCACAAGGCCAAACATTGCACAAGCAGTGGGAGTTGAAGCAGTGGGAGTTGTCAGTCAATATATGCAAAACCCAAGCAAAGAGCATTGGAATGCAATGAAATAGATATTGAGATATCTAACAGGTACATCAAATTACTCTCTTTGTTATAGTGGTACATCTCTAGAGTTGCAGGATTATATGGATGTGGATCACTTGGGTGATGGAGATAGTGGTAAGAGTATCACTGGATATGTCTTTACAATTGCAAGTACATCAATAGGTTGGGTTTCCTAACTATAGAAAGTAGTGGCTCTATTGACGACAAAAGTAGAATACCGCCTCTAAGGAAATCATGTGGTTACAAGATTACATGGAAGAGCTTCATCGAAAGTAGCTGGTCAATACACTATGGAGTGATGGTTAAAGTGCAATGCACTTATAAAAGAATGCAACTTATTACTCAAAGACTAGATATATCAAGAAAAATTATCACTTTATTATGTCAGTATTGAAAGATAATGAGTTAAAACTACAGAAGATTGATGGCGCGAAGAATCCAGCTGACATGTTGACGAAGATAGTAGATAGAGAGAAGCATATTTTCTGTACTACTACCATTGGTATTACTCCACATTGATTAATGAGGAGTATCGCAAAGTCACAAGTTTTTTATTTACTAGCTTTTGAAGAAGATGGATACAAAGTTACTTGGTACATCGAGTATATTTGTCTTCAAGTGAGAGATTGTTGTACATGAAGCTAGATATTTTTTTTTAAAGGATTTTTTATCTTTTCTATAAGATTTTCTTTTAGATTTTCTTTTAGATTAAAAGCTACATTTTTATATTAGCGAAAGCTAGACACTAGCTATCAAAAATGCTGAAAAAGAAAATAGAAAGGCAAGAAAAAGAGAGAATAAAAAGGTAAGTTTTTTCTTTGTGAGAGTTGTTAATCTTTTTGTGCTCTAATCTTGAGATAAGATCATCATTGTATTTCAATTTTCTTCAAAGTCTAATGGATTCATAGAGTGCCATGCGCGGAGACGTAGCTCAAGTTTGGATGAACTTCAATAACAAATTTTCTAGCGTTTTTTTCTGATTCTATTCTTTATTAATATATTATGTCCGATGGATTGTTTGTTTGCAATATTTTTTAGAATCGGCATGCAATTTCGTAACTACCTATTGTTCAAATGCATGTAATATGTTTGTGATTGAACGAACCTAGTGGGCCGTGTCCCTTTTTGAACCTACTTGGTTTCGTTTTCTATCTTAACTAGTAGGTCATTCCGTGAATGCACAAGTCCAACATATTTTCACCTTGCATGACAACAGTTCTATTATTATGCGCCATAGACTTATTGCAATTAAATAAATTTCATTCACTATAAACATTTCTTTCTCTTTTTTGTACTATATATGCCGCTTTATACATCTAAGTAATTATTTGAGATTTTAACCACTGAAAAATATATAACACTTTTATGTAATTTGCTTAAATTAACTGTGGGCTCTTGGGCTATATATATATATATAAAGAAAGAAATCTTCTCTACTCTACGCATTGTTCTTGAAAAGAAAAGGAGAGAAGAGAGGTTAAGTTGGTTAACATAGGAAACAACAAAGATGTTATCTATTTTTTCTTCTGGCGAAAAATAGACAACCAAATTTAAAAATCGTCAATAAATCAAGAAAAGATTTCTTGGCCAATTTTATTCTTCAGAGATGGTTAGGAAAAATTGAGACCATACTGTCTGTCCTCCCTCCAAATGAAAAACCAATTTTGGCCCTTAGAATATGGACTCAAAAGACCAAAAATTTCTCTATATATAAGTAAGGACAAATGCAAATTCGAGTGGACTTGCAGGCTGTCATTTCATTAACATGTCTACCTAATCATTTTGGTGTACCTGTGTTTTCATTGAATTTGTACCAAGATTCCAGTCCACCGGCCGACAGATACACCTCGAACTAATCAAAACATAATTTTTTTTTAATTTCAACCATTGGATTTTCCTCCTCCTCCTCCTCCTTCTTCCTCAAGACGCAACTAGTGCCGCAACGCCTCTCTCACCTAGTCTCCCCCAACCGATAGTCCCATCCTCCAATTTGAGTTTTCCGTCCTCGAGTGAACTTGAATCAATGGTCTTATGAGGCAAACAATCAATCATAGGACGGTTCATCGTTGTATTACTTTTATGTTGAGAACGAGAAATATATGTGGATTTTGATCCGTGTTTATACAATTCCCCTTAAAGTGCAAGGTACTTTGGTGAAGTTGAGACGAACACATGATCTGATTAATTTTGATCCCCCATCACTTAGAGTGCGCACGTGCTAATCATTTATTGAAAGATCTCAATCATCCACGAGCACCCTTGTCCACATGTCGGGACATTCTCTTTTTGTTTTTTATTTAATTTCGCTGCCTCCATCAGCGATCGCGATGTCGTGGATCAAATGCCTGCCTACGGACAAATGGGTGATAACCGTAGAAATTCGAAGTTGGGGGGTGTGATTGCAACAATTCTTAAAATCCAGGGCGTCGATTGCAAAAACAGAAAACGACGTCGCGTTCTCCGAAGGTCAAAGCCCCGACCGACCCAACGGTTAAAACTGTTCATCTTCACTGCTCTGCTGCTTTGTCATCAACTCCCGCCTCCTCTGCACCTAACCGTCACTTGAAGTCTGGTAGTTGAAGTGAAGGTCTAGAGAGAGAAACAGAGCAACCTCATTCGAAGGAGAGGGAGCAGCACCAACCTAGTTCGAAGTCTTCAAAAAGTTATATTCTTATCGCCAAACTCTCTCTCTCTCTCTCTCTCTCTCTCTCTTTCTACACCTTCTTGTCAAATCTCCAACGCCCCCTCAAAACCATATGCATTCATCTGCTCCGCCTCAAAGTCGCACGCTGCTCACCCCCCTCTATGCCTGCCTTACCCGCGTCTCAACCTTCCCCAGATTGCTCTTATGGGGCGGCCCAGAACCTCTCTCCCGTTTCTCTCCTCCGACGTCGACGGCGGCCCCATCGGTAACTCCATTGAAGATGGGCTCGTCCGGAGGGAGGCGCCCCCGCCTCGCGAGGACGGATTCCCACACTTGGTCGGCAGGTTCTTGAAGCGGTTCATGTCAGGAAGTGAGTTCGGAACCGACCCGGTTTGTTTTTTTGTTCTGGCTTCGGTCCCTGGTTCTGGGAAAAGGGGTATAGGCGAGACTGATTTTTCGGTGGTTTTTGCAGATCAAGTCGATGGCGGGTCGAGGACGGAGGAGGAAGAGAAAGTGTATTCTTGGCTGTATGCGCTGGCGCGGTCGGACAAGGACTTGGTCTTCGAGTATGTTCGATCCACCGAAAGAGGTGGGTGAGTAGGATTCCCTAGTGCTTAATTCGTGCTTCAATTTTGAGGACTGCGGTTTAGGTTGCTAGCGGCAACTTTGGGCAAAGATTGGTATTGTGTCAACAGTTTGATGAAAGGCGTAGTCGAATTGTATTTGTCGAAATTTTAGGACTTTAGTAGATTTGAATTAAGGAACTTGAAGGCAAATGAGTAGCAGCTTAGGTACTCTGGTTGGTTTGGCTGCTTTCCATCTCCGCTTCCTATGATCTTTCAGAAATTGGTTGCAACTTCATTTTGTAGATATCTTGCAAAATGCCGACTACATCTTTCCAATTGATGCTCATATCGATTTGACTTTTGATGAGAGAAAGGAATTAGCAGCACATCATGAGAGGCTGAGGAAATGAGAAGTAAATATGAAAAAATTAAAGTATAGAAACTACCAGGTGAACAGAAGATCAATGTGTTTGAGTTTTTTATTACTTCTTTTTCTATACGTAGTGTGCTTTGTGCCTTGTATATTCCATAACCACACATACTCTTTTTGATTATTCTTTCAGGGTTGAGCTTCACTGAAGCAGAGAGGAGACTGAGAGAAAACGGTCCCAATGCTCCTCTTGAGTATACTTATCCGAGTTGGTGGCATCTCTTGTGGAATGCTTTCTTTCACCCATTCAATATGATTTTGATCGTCTTGTCAGTACTTTCATACCTAACCAGTGATAATCCTAACGGATGTATCATGCTAGCATTGGTCTTCATAAGTGTCTCCCTTCGATTTTATCAGGTAATTATTGTTTATTAAGCTCATTCGTACAGTACTTTAAGCCTCAATATCAATTTTTCCACTCCGATTCCTATCAGGAGCACAGCAGTTCTAAAGCAGCTATGAAACTTTCTGAATTTGTCAAATGCCCCATTAAAGTTCAAAGATGTGCTGGCAGAGTTGAGCAGACTGAATTAATAGTTCAAGTTGATCAAAAGGATATTGTTCCTGGTGATATTATCATTTTTGAACCAGGGGACCTATTTCCTGGTGATGTGCGCCTATTATCCTCAAAGCACCTTGTAGTCAGGTATGGCACCTACAAAATTTCCTTTGGCACATGAGCGACGATTTCTTGGTCCTTTTAAGCAATCTCTTTCTATAGTTTTATGGGCACTGGTTGATCCCATGGTCACACGCTGATTTTTGCACAGTCAGTCCTCATTAACAGGTGAGTCAGGAACAGCGGACAAGATGGCTGATGTCAAGGAAAATGAGAGCACTCCCCTACTTGACTTGAGAAATATATGTTTCATGGTAGGTAACTATTCATTTTTTTTTTTTTTTTTTTTTGGGGGGGGGGTGGTGGGGATGAGAATTTATGATGGTCAAAAGAATCATAGCTTCTTGCAGTTCAATTGATTTAAGATACAAATTGGGCCTGCTGGATAAGAATTCAGGTGTATATCTATATTATTGCAGTAGATCTAAGCATTACATAGGGTCTGCTGAGAAAGATCAAACTTGCACGAGTTTCATTGATTACTGCCATTTGTGTTGGTCATTTGAGGCCTACTTCATGGTGATTTCTATAACCGTTCTCATTTATGGATCCTTTTCTGTTTGAAATATTTCTTACTATATGTCAAATGTGCATTGTACAGGGAACAAATGTGGTGTCAGGAAGCGGAACTGGTCTAGTCATTTCAACTGGATCCAAAACTTATATGAGCACAATATTCTCAAACATTGGGAAGCGAAAGCCTCCAGATGACTTTGAGAGGGGCGTCCGGAGAATATCTTATGTTCTTATCGGTGTAATGCTAGTTGTTGTCGCTATCATAATCTTAGCGGAGTACTTCATATCTGGAGAACTGAGTGACAGCATCCTTTTTGGACTTTCTGTGGCATGTGCTTTGACCCCTCAAATGCTTCCTCTGATAGTTAACACAAGTCTTGCCAAAGGAGCACTTGCTATGGCGAAGGACAGATGCGTTGTCAAAAGTATAACCGCTATACGAGATATGGGATCCATGTAAGTGTTGAATTAGCAGCATTTCGGGGTGACTGGTCTGCATGTGCATAAGTACTCGTAAACATGCATGCATTACATAGAAAATTCAGGCACCTTTTTCATGACGCCTTATATTACTCAGAAAGACTTATATTCTCTTGCAATAACTTTATGAACACCCTGCGTATATCCAGTGTCACTTTTTTAGAAAATTATGGACACCTCCTTTCGTGAAATTGAACAAGCAATCCTGCTTCTAGAGATCTTATCAGGACCTGCGCCTCTGACCAGTGGGCAGCTGAGACGTCTAAACATGTGGACTCTCTGTTGAATTACATTAAAATAGGGAGGGAGGGAGGGAGGGAGGGAGGGGGGAGAGAGAGAGAGAGAGAGAGAGAGAGAGATCAACCATGCAACGAGAGAGGATCCCACAAGCACTCACAGATTTCTCAATTGAGTTTACAATAGTATCGAGCATTCTTCCCTCTTGAAGTTCTTTTCCCCATAACTGAGAAGACAGCGTGTCTGGGCCCAGCGCCAATGTTTGAGCAAGAATTAATTTTACTTTGCCACCTAGCTACTCCAGGTCATGGGTAGGTCCTGGTGGGGCAGGTAATAGAAACTCCTATATTCGTATCCAAGGAACTTCACTTATTGCCTCTCCCGTATTAGGCTTTTACGTTCTTTAGTTCATCCAGCTGCCAATTTTATCAAGCTAGCTATTCTCAGCTTTATGGAAGTAGCTAATTCTAGTTGCATGTCAGGATATGTCTGTGGCATCTACACCACTTCTTGGTTGTATAGTTTTTAACATAAATATTTTCCCCAGAAAAGAGTAGATTCATTATAGACTTCAGAGAGAAAGAAGTAAGCACAGTTCTTCATTAACAAGCAACTAAGGATAAGATACTCAGTCATCCACTTAGGATGTCAAAGTCAAAACCCAAAAAAAAAAAAATTCAGCCTTGTCCTTTGAAATATTCTGTCTGTATATAGAAGGCCAATTTGAATCGTGTGTCGCAACTGTTAGATATAAGTTTAACTTTTCAGATGGAGTCTCGATTTACCCAAGAAGTAGCCTTGAAAGAGTTTTCCGTAGTTGTGGGTGGTTGGCTGATACAACAAATCTTCTCTCTTGGGTGTTAGTTGGAGAATTCCTGTTCTTTAGTTGTCAAGGATACTTGAGCCTCTGTAATAAAGTTGAAAAGAATTTCCAAAGTTTATGCAATCAGACTGTCAAACCCAAAAATTTATTATAGGACACTGCTTGTGAATGTGAGCTGAATTGATTCGTGCTTGATGCTATTTGCTAAAGCTTAACAGAAAGACTTCACTTTGATATAGCTTCACTTTGATATAGCTCTAGATTGGACTTGCTTTCAGCTTATTGTACCTGATTTTGGTGATGATCTGTTTGTAGTAGCTGCATTTGATGTCTGTGCTATAGAAAAAATGATTGTTATGCTTTTCTTTTCTGCCATCAGGGATATTTTATGTATTGACAAGACTGGTACACTTACCATGAATCGGGCAATTATGGTTGACCATCTTGATTGCTGGGGCGTAAAGAGAGAAAAAGTCTTACAATTTGCCTTTCTTAACTCTTACTTCAAGACTGATCAGAAGTATCCTCTTGATGATGCGATATTGGCATATGTCTACACAAATGGCTATCGGTTTCAGCCATCCAAGTGGACAAAGGTGGATGAGATCCCTTTTGATTTTATACGCAGACGTGTATCTGTTATTATGGAGATTGAATCAATTTCAAGAGACGGCAAAAGCAAGAGCAGTGATAGATTTATGGTAACAAAAGGAGCACTTGAAGAAGTGATGAAAGTTTGTTCGTTTATTGAGAATATTGATAGTGGTTCTACTACAGCATTTTCTGCCAAAGAATATCAGCAGATTTTGAATTTGGGAGAAGAGTTAAGTAACGAGGGGCTAAGAATAATTGGAGTTGCAGTAAAGAGACTAACAAAGGTCCGTATAAGTTTACCTCTATCCTTTTAAATCTGATGTGCACCATTACCTCACTTGAATTTGCTTTTTCACCTGTTTTAGTTCTGATACATTGGTAACGACTCTGCTTGTATTGCATGATTAGATAAGGCTTCATTAGTGGTCTCCCAGATTCAAGTAGCATCCTTTTAGGAGGTTTTTGGGTAAAGGAGTTGCGTGCTGAAAAATGTCCTTAACGTTTAAATTTAACACATAAAAGGAAAGTTTTTCAGATGCATAACTCGAGTTGACATTCGTCCATCTTACCAGTGTAGCAACAGTGTAGCAACCTACATTATATATGTTCTTTCCTTTTAGCAGTTGCTCACTTGCTCAGAGTTTGACCACTACTTAAGTGTTAGGTCATTCACTTGCTCAGAGTTTGACCACTACTTAAGTGTTAGGTCATTCACTTGCTCAGAACATACTATGTTGTTTAATTCAGTAACAGATCTAAGCTGATCAAGAAATATCATCAAATTTAGCTGGAAGAAGAAATGCAACAAAATAGTCTGTATTGATTGTAGCAGATGTTGGGTTAAAAGAATCTTATTCTTGGAGTCATTTAGACATTCCAGCAGTAGTGCACAGATGTATTAAGAGTGAAATAGGTATGTGAATGTTAACTTGTTAGTTACTTCTGAGTTCTGTGCATCAGTAATATGGTCTTGCAGTTGAAGCATGTCATGATCTGTCTAAATGATTTTCTGTTAAGAAATTTATATGTAGCTGTTAATTGTGATATGCTTCTCATCTCCTTACATTGAGTGAAAAAGAGGAACCAGATTTCTGATGATATAAGTCAAATCCGAGATGGAAAAAGTACATGATGCATCTAGTCATGCTTTTCCTTGCCTATCCTCGACAAGTGGTGGACAGCCATTATCTGATGACTTAATGCACTACTATCACACCTTTTGCTAACAAATTAAATGGTGGCCACTGTTATTAGTGGCTCTGATGTGGGTTTAATTTGGTTGGAATTTTTATCATCCATCTTCTCATCATTCTTGCTCATAGACCTCTTCTTCTAAAAGCATACCCTACTAAAAACTACATACTGAGATCTGTGCAAGTATCTTGTTCTTCATCACGTTTGTAATCAACATTTCTTTTTGTCGTCCTAATGAATGACCCCATGTTCTGCAATTTCATGATACTCGAATAGTAGACAAATAAAAGTTCCAAAAAACATGCCAGTGGTCCTCTGTTAGCAGTGTTATCCACTCTTTTCTAGCTCTGTCTTCAATCATACAGCTACATTTCCCTGTAAATGTTATTGCCTTGACAACATAGTCTGTTCCAAATTATCAGTATTAAGCTCTGAGGAGTAGATGATTGCATGCTCATAGAGGAAAAATAAAGTTGGTGCTGAAGTATCTTTCCTGCTTCTTGTTTTTTAATATCTTTACTTTCTTTCACTGATTGCTTACTTCTGCTGTTGCAGAATGCGAGTGGTCAGATAAAGGATGATGATGAGGTAACAGAATCAGACATGGTGTTCCTTGGCCTTATAACATTCTACGATCCGCCAAAGGACTCGGCTAAGCAAGCATTGTGGCGGTTAGCTGAGAAGGGAGTAAAAGCCAAAGTACTAACTGGTGACTCGCTTGCTCTGGCAATAAAGGTTTGCCAGGAAGTCGGCATCAGAACCACCCATGTCATAACAGGACCTGAACTGGAGCTACTTGACCAAGAATCCTTCCATGAAACGGTTCAAAGGGCAACTGTGCTTGCCCGGCTCACCCCAACACAAAAACTTCGCGTTGTCCAGTCCTTGCAAACTGTGGGAAACCATGTGGTTGGTTTCCTAGGAGACGGAATCAACGACTCACTTGCGCTCGATGCAGCCAATGTCGGCATTTCTGTGGATTCAGGGGCATCGGTTGCTAAAGACTTCTCACAAATCATATTGCTCGAGAAAGATCTAAATGTCCTAGTCGCAGGAGTTGTGAGGGGAAGAATGACTTTTGGTAACACGATGAAGTACATAAAGATGTCCGTGATTGCAAATGTAGGAAGTGTTCTCTCCCTCCTTATAGCGACTCTTTTCCTCCAATTCGAGCCATTGACTCCTAAGCAACTCCTTGTACAGAACTTCTTGTACAGTGTCGGCCAAATTGCTATCCCATGGGACAAAATGGAGGAAGATTATGTGAAAACCCCACAGAGATGGTCTCGGCAAGGTTTACCAATGTTCATATTATGGAATGGCCCTGTATGTACCGTGTGCGATGTGACCACATTACTGTTTCTCTGGTTCTATTATGAAGCTGATATAGTTGACATGGACGAATTCTTCCGCTCTGGGTGGTTCGTTGAAGGGCTACTCATGCAGACTCTCATCATTCACTTGATTAGAACGGAAAAAATCCCATTCATTCAGGAGATTGCATCATGGCCAGTGATTTTGTCAACAGTTGCAATCTCAGCGATTGGGATAGCGATTCCATGCACTGGAATTGGTGCCGTCATGGGGTTTGTCAGACTTCCCTTATCATTCTTTGGATTTTTGGTTGTGCTCTTCATAGGTTACTTCACCATTGGTCAGATAGTCAAGAGAATCTACATAATGGTATACAAGAAATGGTTATAGAGGATTGATCTGAGTTTTATTTTGCACAAATTTCAGTACAGGAAAGAAATTTTGTCTCTATTCTTTTCTTCTTTTTGTGGTTGAGCATGTCATTGTACATTGTTGAGAAGAGACTACACCCTCAGATTTTAACAGGATCATTCACTGGTGCCGCGATTCTTTTTCCTGCTGCAATGTGAGTATCTGATGATCTTCCTTTCGATAGCTTACACTCACAGCATTTGAATTATGACTTGATAACAGTGATTCACCTCACCTTAACAACTTACTGGTAATGGAGTCCGACCAAATGGGAGCCGTTCTTTGATCGACAGCTCCACGATGGTCGAGTCGAATTTATCTGTTTTTAAGTGAGCATTATAAGTTAGGCCATGACATCATGTGTCATTGGAGTATGATTTCAAGGGTAATCTCATGCATATTGACAGTATCAGTCCACTTTGGACTGATTCGTTTGTACAAACTGTTTGCTTTTTTCCAGCAAATTGCAGCTTGGTCTGAAATAACAAGGCGGAGCAATCGAGAGCTCAGACAACCCATTGTCCTATAAAAGGAGTTCGTTAATGGTGCCTTTGGTCACAAGAAATGAAATGAGACTATAATATACCTAGAATATTAACACGTACATCTTCGCGTGATCGAAAAGATTTAACAATCATGACATTAGCGATCCTTTTTGTTACTCTAAAAATTTGATATTGTAGATTACTGTCTTTTTTAATTTTCTAAAATTTGCAGGATTCTCTATAAAATATCAATTTATCCAAAGATTTTTTTGAGATGCAAGTTTAGACGGTTTTATATTGGTGTATCAAGATATTTTGAGTGTCCTGTATCAATCCGAAAAAATAATAATAATAACTCCAAAATTACCTTTATATGAAAAAAAAATGCTTATTTTTCAAATAGTAACGTACCCAAACTTCGCTACGCATAATCATTTTTTATCAACATATTCCATTCATACTTATTTTTAAGCTGTGCATAAGTATAATGATGATAGAACCGTACACGTGATGGTTCGACTTGAAAAATAATTACGAGCCAACTCATTCTTAGAGGTCTCAAAGTGGAAAACATGAAACACCTTAAACAAAATGATACGGCCATTTGATCATTTCAATTCTCTCAACTATGCTTTTATGAAGTACAGATAGAACGTATAGACCATGATAAATTACAATTGCAAAGCGAAATCATATGATGCCAACGGGGTTAATATAGAATTTATTCTTTCAATGGAGTATAATTTGGCATTATTAGAATGATATTGTTCATCTCGCCTAGATAATAAACGTAGCGAACAGTCATCGCACTTATTTAACTTTCACATGTTGATTTAAAGAAAATCAAATTCCAAGTGATGACAAAAAAAAAAATACTAACTAATCATGCGCATCAAATACATATTGATTGCGTATGTGTCAAAATTTGAATTAACTTGACACGTGAATTTAGAAAAACAGAACAATGAATAGTGAAAAACAAACCCACCCCATTGGTGGTCCCGTGGTTTGCGCTCAGTCCCTCTTTCGAAAGGGAGCAAGTTCGAATCCCCGCGGTCACTTGTGCGACTCACCCATGGTCCGGGGGAGGTGGGTCCCCTCGGGTCGCCCCAAGTTTACGCCAGTCTTGGTATACGGCCCGGTTTCCGGGTCACAAAAAATAAAAATAAAAATAAAAATAGTGAAAAACACTCACCCTACTCTCCCTCCTACGCATTCAAAACACCCTCATTTCAGCTTACGTAGATAACTACTCGGTTCAGCCACACTAGAAGGCAAAGGAAATAAAAATCATTTCGACGAACGCGATTATTATGACCGGATGATTAAGATCGAACATGCAAAATAGTCTGCCATTGCATTCTCTCTCCACCATCAGCTGTTGCAATGGCATTCCATTGCTGATGGAATTCAACCATGTTCGCATTAGAGTTTCTCAAAATGATGTTAAAAGCAGCCTGGAAGAAAACCAAACCAGCACCCAAGCAAAATGCACATCTGTCAAAATCGGTATCTAATCCAATACAACTAGTCAAAGTTCAACAATTTCAAATATAAATACGCAGACGCATCGTTTTCCTAATGAATTCAGAAGAAACGATTTCACTTTAGCTACATGTCTATGTAGGTCCTCTCAAATCAGCCATCGCAAAGCTGGGATTCAGATGCCCCCTAGGAAGCAGGAACTGCAAAAAGAAGACAGGAACAGGAAGCATAGTTAGTATAATGTAGAAGAGCGTTGGTTCATATTTGCCTCAAGTGATCAGACTTGCAAAGAACATTAAAGAACATAATGCAAATTGAAATTGCAGAGCAGCTTCCCAAGGTGAATCATTACTTTGACTAAAAAATTATCCAAAGCATAAGAAAAAATTCGCATTCAACAAACAATATTGAAAAGCCGCCAGAAGAGACAGAATCAAGATTCAACAGGAGATGTGAAATCGATAACAGCCACAACAAAAGGCGAGATTTTTTCTGAATGTAGAGCAAAACCACTCGCTCGGCCACAAGAACTAGAGCAACAGAGCGGCCATGGAAGCCCCCAAGATTTGCTAATGTCCGCCCGTCACACGATATCGTGTGCCACAAATACCCTCTCTCTGTGGAATACCACGCTTCCTCATTGCTTAAGAGGGAAGCGCTCGGCCTCGGGCGGTGAACTTCCCCTTCTGATACCCAAGCCCCACTCCCAGACCGTAGAAAACCCTAATTCCATTAATTTTCCTTCGAAAGAATTTGACTTTCCTATTCCTAATTATTTTGAGGGTTCTTCTCTGATGGTTGAGTCATGGTTTCTCAATCACTCATCACACAAATCAGCTATTTGCTTACCAGAGATAAGAGAGGTAGCGGCTAAAGTTTTCAATCTCTGATCTTGAATCGTGAAGATGGAGAGTTCATTTGGGGAAACAAAAGGGCCAAAACAAAGTTGCTACATCAATTGAAAATTGTGCACTTTGGACATTAATTTCCTTTTTAAAAAGTCACATCAGAGACAAGATCAATTTAAAAAGCCACGTAGAATGAATCGCCGGAATAGGTGAATTATTTTACAAGAGTGTGGCACTCAAGTGATTGAAAAAAGTTATCACTCAAATAAGCACCATACAAAAATTATGGACTTATAGTGTCCTAATTTACAAAAACCTTTAAAATGATTAATGATAATAAACCCCAAACTTGCAATAACAAAAGATAATTCGAAGAACACTATGTTTGTACATGTAAAACTATAAAAAAAACACAAGATCATTTTGGTTGTACTACAATCACTCATAGTTCAGACTAGTATAATATGCTATTTTACATATTCAAGACAGGGAACTCAAATTCTAAAGATAACTCAAAAAATTAATTGGACACTTCAAACAACATAGTAAATCTGAACTTGAACATCCAAGTCCTTCCATGTCAACACAAAATGCCATCAGCAGGTTTCCAGTTGAACAGATATGGTAAGGGGGTAGACACAATTCCGGATCAAAGGAGGAAAGGGGTTATTGAAAATAAATATGTTAATGTGATGTACAGACAGCTGATAGATTTACCTCATATGTTACTGGGATACATGAAGACTCTGACTCTCACTCCCTGCAGAGAAGGCAAATTTCATTAAGCATGACAATCAAAGATTGCTTTCAAAATAGACATGCTTGAGTTAAGCAGCACTTCCTACCATGGACTTGGGAGGCAAGTTGGACTTGAATTTAGCCCGAACAACGCCACTGTTACCATGAGGTCTGATGACCTTGCCCCAAATGCAGCGGTAGTGCGAACCATTCTTCTTCACCTTGGCCTTGTAGATGTAGGCCATGCGTTTGCCACAGTACCATGCCACCTCCTCTTGGGTGTTCACTCCCTCAATCTGGATCAATGACGTGTTCGGGTACTGGTTCGACTTCGACCTATTTCAACCACCGCATTACCCAATACTCAGCCATAAAGATCAATAAATAATCCTCCACAAGCACCACAAGTGCAAAACCTAGCGCCTTCCAATTTGAACAACATACTTGCATCATCCAGAATATTAAGGATCAGGAAACTTTCTTTGCTATTCATTCCCCTCCTTCATAGACTAGTGCTAATTATTTATAAAGCCTTGAATACAGGAATTATATAAATGGAAGGAAAAGGCATTCTCTTGTTTTATACACAAATCGAGATGATACATTTAGAACGGAGCAAATTATAGCAGAAAAGAGAGCAAAGCTACTGCATTGGCCACTTCTGTTGCAAACTACACAAAAAATTCAAAACTTGCAAATCATCTTCATCCCCCAAAGCTAGAGCCGAATCAAACAAGGAAAAAGATCGAAATCCAATTCGATTCGTCGCTTACCTCTTGTACCCGAGGATCGTCCCTCTCACGTAGAGCCTGCAAGAACCCAAGAACAAGGAACCAAGTAAGCACACGACCGAAGTAGAAGCTAAGCTAATCCGATCGTAAACGGATCGACATGAAAGGAGGAAATGCAATCGGGAGCATGTAGATCGGCGACCTGACGCGCTCTCCTTGGCGTCCCTTCACCATTTTCGCTCTCCGAGGGGCGATGGAGTGGAGCTTCTTCGGTCGGCTCGCGGAGGAAGAGAGAGAGAGAGACCGTAAAACCCTAACCCTAATCGGAACATATATCGTTGTGCGGAGGAAGGTGGACCTTTGGGCCTGCCATTGGGCTTACGAAGGCCCTTTCCCCCCGTTCGCCACCTCAAGGCCGAGGCCCAACTTGCGAAACAGAGAAAGCCCAAGGCCCAAAAGCCTATCTCATGACAATCTTCGGATTTTATTCTTAACTTACATTTTGTTGTGACTATGAAGATGGAAACAAGAGAATAAGAAAGAATGAATGATGCTACGTCAACTGAAATTGGTATGCCAAGTGATATGCAAACTGCATATGGCCCTCCAGACAATATTAAGGGTGCGTTTGGGAACTACCCTCCCAAAACCCCTTGGGCATTCAAAGTTTTTTGGGCCAAATACC
The DNA here is from genome assembly GCA_016097605.1 of Eucalyptus guilfoylei. NCBI lineage: Eukaryota > Viridiplantae > Streptophyta > Magnoliopsida > Myrtales > Myrtaceae > Eucalyptus > Eucalyptus guilfoylei. The sequence continues at coordinate 55,116,540 of CM027867.1, forward strand.
AAGTATTTGGCAAATTCCTTTTGAGCTCTCTTTGCCAAATGCAAGCATTCAAAAGTTTAAAAGCCCAAAGCAGCTTGGACTTTCTCGACATGCTGGCCTTAGGGGCTAGTGAAAAAAATTCTCTTGAAATTATCCTCGATAATCTTTTATTTTTTCGATTTTACCCCCAATAACTATTTACCTTCATCTTCTTCCCTTTTCTCTGTTGAATAAGACCAGCATCTACGTGTGGTCACCGACAAAGGGTAGGCGGTCCAACGAAAGGCAAGTGATCCAACTAGGGTCGTGTGACCCTCCAACGAGGGTCGCCACGCGGAGGTTGCAGTGCGGCAAGGGTCCCTGTGACCCAGATCGCGCGACCCTAATGACCTCCACACAGAGGTGGCGACACAACGAGTCATGCGATCGTATGGCAAGGGTTGCCATGACCCAAATCTTGCGATTTGGTCGTGATCTAGGTCGCCGTGACCCAAATCTCACAATGCAACCTCCATGTGGAGGTCGTGGCGCGGCGAGTCGCACAACCATCCGGCGAGGGTCACTACGACCCACATCTGGCAGATGGTCGCACGACTCGCCACACCGCAACCTCCGGACGAAGGTCGTCGAGTCTACACGATCTAGGTCACGGCTACCCTTGCCGCACCATGACCTCTGTGCTGAGACCCTCAACGGAGCGCTTGCCCTTCGCCGGTGATTATTAGCTCTTCGCCTGTAGTCGTCAACCAACTCTCCTTTTTTTTCTTTTTTTTTTCAATAACAAAAGTCTTTTGCAAATTTAATTTATCCAAACACTATTTTGGTCAAAGGCATACAAACAATGGACTTTTACAAATACAATTTACCAAGCACAATTTGTATTTTGAAAAACTCATTTAACTCAACAACATTTGCATTTCCCCAAAGACTTTCCCCAAAAGACTTCCCAAACGCATCCTAACACCTAATAAGAAATTTTTGCATCACTTGGCCTACTGACTCGACACGTCAATCCTGAGCATCATCCGGCATTATTCATTAAAATTGGCCATACTTGGAAGTTACGATATCAAAATCTTGAATCTACATTCTACTTCAAATTAGAAGGTGATCGTGTTTGTTGTGCGAGGACTTGTTCATAGTGTAACATCCCACTAGGCCCACCCAAATCAACGAGTCTCAAAGTGCACAAATCAAAATGGTCCAGGCAAGCAATTCTCCACTTAGGCCGAAGCAAGCCAACGGAGGTCCACCAAGCCCCACTCAATCCCAAATCATTTCACGAATAAAATCACCAACACGAGGCTTTTAGGGCCATGAATTAGCGGTAATCAGTTCCCGATTCTCAAAATTGAGGACGACCTTGGGGACTGGACCGGTCACTATTTTTTTTTTTCATATTTCTATCCAAATATCTTATCATCCAAAACATGACCGTGAACAAATTCAAGACAAATCTTATGCTTCCATCCGAATATTTTATTGTCCAACTACAAACTCCTATTTTCTTAAAAACAATAAACTAATCCTACTTAGAATATGGAATTAGACTGCCCGGATGCCGGTTTCACTTTTAAGGTCCGAGAATTGGACCGACACTTTTGGGATCTGGACCAAATCAGCAGATTCAAGACGGTTCATTTTGTACACCCCTATCATAAACTTTGGTGTTCGGGGTCAGCCCATTGATCAGGTCTAATTGCGTGAAACGAATATGGCGAAAGGCAATTAAAAGCAATACACAATTTAATGGTGTGCAAAAGATGGAAACAGAAGACTTCCATCCGCCCAATGACTTTGGTATACCCATTGAAAAGTCATCCACGCGAAGACAACAACATTGATTAGTGGCAAAGATTATGTCAGATAATGACTTGTGATCTCACCCTATTTTTGTGATTAAATCTTTTGCCTGCCTCTCATTCATTGGATTCTTCACTTCTTGCGCACGAGACGGAGTTTTAAATAATAATAAATAAATAAAGTTTCCTTCAAACATATTGTTTCGAGGTAATTACTTTCAATGGCTTAAGACTTTGTGCACCCAATCGAACCGCCTAATTGACGTTCGGAGCGATTCAATTCTTCCCCGTCAACGATCCAGCTAATCTGCACTAACACCCCCGGAAAAGAAGTCAATGAAATGGGATTATATTAGTTTCGTACTTAGGTATCGAAAGCATTCTTTTCTACGAGATCATATTATGTACCCACAAACCCTAATCGAAAAAGTACGATCTGCAATCATGATGTTCTTTCGAGGTTTTTTCTGCGTCGAAAGTTCGTGAAACGCGGAGTAGAAAACGTGCACGAATCATAACATTCTTCCGGGGTTTTACCTGCTTCGAAAGTTCGTGAAAGGTAGAGTAAGCGTGTCCCAGCGGCTTCGAACATAATCTCCACGGCCCGCCGGAATGCATTATTTTCTATTTGATTGCTCCATCATTGAAATCTCGATATTGTAGCAACGTCACGCACACATGTAGTTGGGGATTCGGAGGAGATAAATAAAGTCATTCAACCTGATCGGATATGTGGTTTTGTCTTGCGTGCAACACGGGGGGTGGACGAACGACATAAAATAAGGTTTTCATGCCAGAGTTCTCATGGGGACTGAGCTATGAACTTGCCTGGAAAAGGTCATCTCTCGAAAGATTGAGAGTGATCTTCAGGACCCCTTCAAAGAGTGCGACTTAGGGCTTGGAAAAAGACAAATGTGCGAACGTGTAGGTAGGGAGATTAGCAGTTGACATTGACATTTCGGGAAGTTTCATTAGCTAAGGATGCGTTTATTTCGTAGGAAATTTTATGATGAATAGAAATCGCTTTTTTGAGAAATCATTTATTTAGTAAATTATTTTCTCATTTTCAGATTAGAAAAAATTATTTTTCTAACTTTAAACATGCAACCACTAGAGTTTGCCCAAGTGGCCACTTAGGGGGAGTTGGGGTGAGAACGAGTAAGTTTCAAAAGTGGATTTCGATTCCCACGCCCTGCAAGGAGACAGGGCAAAAGTCTGAGAGAATGAGTGTCAAAGTAGGAATAACGTAGGACCGACCAAAAAAAAAAAAAAACTTTAAACATGCATATTTTGTTGTACCATGAATGTGGTCTTCCATTGATAGATCATTTTTAGCAAATGAAACACATGGAAGTCTAGAAAATTAATTCGCATTCAAACGAACACGACCTAAGTTTGAGGTCGAAATCCCATGAAGGGTTTACCAAATGTATTGTAATGCTAGAGATAATCTCTCTTTTCCATGAAACAATTTCAAAGCGTATTTTAACTCTAAATTATACACGACAATTTCAACAAAACTCATGTGATCATAAGATTGATAATAATAGTATTTTGACTAGAAATAACACATAAGATGTTGTAGCAATTTCTTTTCTTGAATTGAAGCAAATCCTACAATATCAATTTTTCTTTCCAAAGTCGGGGCACACAAACACGGTGTCCCTTATGCTAGTATTATAGTATCAAGCCAAATACACCGTGAAATTTTTGCTTTCGATAAGTGAAGGTAAGGAACATAGAGCTCTACCATTTGGAGGTCAATGGAACACCCTCCATGAACCGGTTGAGTCCGACGGCCGTGCAAGTAAGTATCGTTTAGGAAAATTCGATTCGGATCGGTGAGATCCGAATAGGTGATTTCTAGTTCCCGAGCTGCAAATCCTCCCAATATCCCTGATTATCTACGTTGATCGTAGGGGGTTTGACATGAGAATTATGCAAATCTTACATCTCTCGACGGAAAATCGCGGAGTTTAACCCTAGAGAACAAGAGGCGACAGTAGCAAAACGAGGGTTTGTCACCTACCTCGGTAGCCTCGATCCGGAGACGACAAATCAAGCGTCGCAGGCTAATACGCTTTGACATCTACCGTCACGCATCTTCGCACTGGTGCAAGATTTTCCAAGATCAGGCCCACGCAATTAGGGCCCCCCTTCTCCTTTTCTAAATTTAATTCCCCAATAATGAAGATGGGGCAAAAAGTCTTTGCCAATTACATATTGCGTGCGGGAAGAAGATAAGAGAGAGAGCACCGGTCGAAGTCGCTTTTATCTTCTTCCGTTGAAATGACCATTGCCACCATCTCTTGGGAACTCCTCCACGCTTTTCAACCCCGCCGTGCGGCGATCTCGTCGATCTTCCCGCCGTCCAAAGGCGTTCTCTTGTCGTTTCTCGTCGTGGCCGCAGATGAAGTCATCACGGTACTTGTGGAGAGATTTGGGGGGGAGCTCGTGCTGTGAAATAAGACATCGATGTAATCGTGCCTAGGCTAGACATCATGTTCATATATGGAACGTGAGTCGTTGGTTTGGTTGGAAGGCGACATAAAGCTTTTGTTTCGCTCGCTCACGACCATATGTATTGATAAAAGAAAACTCGGAATTATCAAAATGGTTAAGATTCGATACAGAGCACAATCATGGATTCAATAAGCGACATCGATGACTTTATCGAGCCATCTCAATTAGAGGTTCTCGTGATAATAATTGCCGTGGTGCAACAGAGCAAAGATTGCCATCATCATCCGGGCATCATGAATTAAGCGATTTAAGATGTTTAGGTAGTCGTTCTAAAACAATAATTATTGGTTTGAGATTCATGCATCATACCATGGAGAGTATATACAAGGGGTCCTGAGATGCTTAGGTTTGAATACTGATTTGCTTGTGATTTAAATATGAACGCATGCATGTGTATATCTTAGTGAATCAAAGAGGGTCTTTCGGTGGATCTTAGTTGAGGTGTCTTCGGAGTTTGAAAGAAAGTTTGGTTTCGTGCAAGCACTAGCTATAGGAGGACTTGTAAATGCACATCATAGACGATGCCAAGTTAGTAAGTGAAATTTGGATGTCGTCATATATAACCTCCATTACTAGTTTTTTTTCCTTTTTTTTTTTTTTTTTGTCATCTACACTTTGTTACTGGTGGACTAGATCCAAATTGATCTTCTTCTACTCTGGCATCAAGCAAGATTCTTGAAAGTAAGCTAGTAACATTTCGGGAAATAAAATCCTAAACCCCTTATACAATCTCCAATTCAGTTCAAAACCTTTTAAACATTTTGACAATTTATTAGTTTAGTGACAAACTTTTCAATTGTGCCAATTTAGTTCTATACATTTAGACGATTTGTCAATTTAGTCATTTATGCCAATTATACAAATAATAAGTTCATGACTAAATTAACAAATCGTCAAAAAATTTATGACTAAATTGACACGATTAAAAGGTTTAGAATTGAATTAATCACCATATAATAAGTTCAAGACTTTTCGGACAATTACTCGATATATTCCACAAGTGAGAGTGTTAACGTTGGCAAAGAAATTAAACGGTTGGGATCTTGTGTCTCGTAAAACTCAAGGTCTTTTTAAGTTTAATGCTCATGCTTAATGCAATTTGGATAGATCAACTCACGAGAAAGTAATGTTTTGCGAAATTCCTTGGCGCAGTTGGGCTTCTTTAACAATGTTAAAGATATATTTTAATTGCTATCGAGATATTTATGACACATCATCTATTTTTGCAAATTATTTAGATATCCAGCGCACTATGTGCACCTTTCTACGCGATCGGATTTGTACACGTGACATGATATATTAAGCAATTCAATTGTTCCATTATTCTTCTCATTTTCTAAGTTGGTATCAAAACTAATTAATCCTGAGAAAACTTTGAGGTTGGCTTTGGTCATCCGACTTTCTAATCAGAATAGGAATGGATATGATAAAATATGAAATTCAGGGATTTTGTTATATCATATCTACTATTTGACGATTACAGTAATAAATGTGAAATATATTTACATCACATCATATATATTATTTGGTATAAACGGCATATTAATATAAATGAATCGAAAAATTTACAAATGGAGATGATAAAAATCTCTCACAACACTCTTGCCTACTTTATTTTTATTTACTTTTTTATTTTATTTCTCTTTTTTAAATTTTTTTTTTATTTTTTATTTTTTCCCCTTCCATCATTCTCTATTAAAATTTTATTAAATAGTAAACTATACTAATATGCCTAAAATACTAAAATACCTAAAACATGTAATAAATATTTATATTTATATAATGAATTTATATTATAAAAGAGAATTAAATTTGAATTTGTATAAATAAAATAAGATTAAATTAAAATAACTAAATTGTAATTTTTTGTTATTTTGAATTTCTTATTTTAGAATTCAAATATTATCTAAATTGAAATATAATTTTAATTTTGTTAATTTTAGAAAATTGTCATTGAAGAAAAATAACTTTCATATTATAAATGTTAAAAATCATATCCACATTTATCTCATATTTTCTATGAAATAATTTTATCCGGTCTATATCCCTCTTATATCCGATTTTATCATGTCTTGAACAAATACCAAACACAAGATAATATATATTGTATCTCGACTGCCAAATACAGTCTGAGTGCACTAGGGTGCACATCACACCCATTGCGCATCCGAATACGTCCCTTGTCAATTCAATACACTCATTTGCGGTTGAAACGATGCATGTGTTTTCATAATTTCTCCCTGGTACCGCATCAAACTTGTCACATTATAACCCCAACAAAGCCAATCGTGGGTCCTTCTCACGCAGTTGTCGTCGCAAGATGTCCTTCATTACATACTTTTCAAATAGTGTTTCAAACTTTGGTATCATCTACCTGAAGACTTCTGAATCGCACTTACATTAAACGATTTAATGGTCTCTTAGCATTGCCTACTCGAAAGCAAAATACGGCGCCAGCTTTCAAAAGATGCTAGCTATCGCATATCCACACCGTCTTCTGAAAAGCTCATGTGGATAGTGCTTGTTTTTCGAATGCTGTTATCGCATATTGATAAATCTATTGAAAAAGGTAATGTTGACAGCTATCCAAACGTGTTCGCGACACTATCTATCCCAAACTTTTGCAAACTGAAGTTATTCTACCATACCAGCTTGACTTTGAGTGGGTGTGATGAAGATGTGATTTAGATATTATGGAGATATTTGGCACATTATAGGTATCTTAAAGGTAGTTGGATTGGTGTCTGGATTCGTGATATGACATATTTGACAGGAATTTATTTGATCTCGTCTAAGGTTTATAAACGGGCCATGGTTATAATATCAAAATTAAGCAATTCAATCGTACCATCATTCTTCTCATCTTCTAAATTAAATTAAGTAAATGAATATTAGTTTGATTTGTAAAATCGGTCCAAAATATTACTCGACATCATTAAATAAAAATTGGCGTCACACCTAAACTAAAACACAATCAAAAAATAAACTCCAACCTACACTGCATTTGCATAATTTCATTTTGCTTTTCCTACTGTAGATGGTTTCAGGTAAATATATAACAAAATCTTATTAATCAAAGAAGCTATAAGTGTTTTGTGCACCTTAAACAAGAGAGAAACAAAACAAAACAAAACAAAAACCAATTAATATTATCGAAAAAGACACCTTAGACTATACTTTTGCACATATTAAATTGCTCCCCGATAATCACACTTGTCTTTAATAATTCCGCAAAAGTTATCAAATTTCATTTTTATGACCTATTCACCCCTCTAGGTTATAGTACTAGCCACAGCAACCTCTTCATGGTGACCACCGCAATAGTGATCGTGTGCCTTTTCTATTGATAATCCAGAAGTACGAACGTGAAGACTCGGCCATCTAAAAACTCATGGAACATAGTAGTTGTCTGCCACTATGACTGAAAAATTAGAGAAGAGAGAGCGCAGAAACAACATAAAGATCAAAGAGGAATGCATATATGTGTTTACTCAAGCAAGTTAAATGAAACAAGACAAAACAAAAACCAATTAATATTATCGAAAAAGACCTTAGACACTACTTTTGCATATATTAAGTTGCTCTCGCGTAATCGCACTTGTCTTTAATAATTCCGCAAAAGTTACCAAATTTCATTTTTATGACCCGTTCACCCCACTAGGTTATAGTACTAGCTACAGCAATCTCTTCACGGTGACCACCGCAGCGGTGGTCGTTTGCCTTTTCTATTGATAATCTAGAAGCACGATGTGAAGACTCGGCTATCTAAAAACTCATGAAACACAGTGGTTGTCTACCACTATGACTGAAAGATTAGAGAAGAGAGAGCATAAACAACATAAAGATTGGAGAGGAATGCATGTGTTTACTCAAGCAAGTTAAATGAAACAAAACAAAACAAAAACCAATTAATATTATCGAAAAAGACCTTAGACACTACTTTTGCATATATTAAATTCCTCCCCCCTAATCACACTTGTCTTTAATAATTCCACGAAAGTTATCGAATTTCATTTTTATAATTTATTTACCCCTCTAGGTTATAGTACTAGCCATAGCAGCCTCTTCAAGGTAACCACCATGGTGGTGGTCATTTGCCTTTTCTATTGATAATCTAAAAGCAAAAACGTGAAGACTCAGCCATCTAAAAACTCATGGAACATAGTGGTTGTCTGCCACTATGATTGAAAAATTAGAGAAGAGGGAGCGCATAAACAACATAAAGATAGGAGAGGAATGCATGTATGTGTTTACTCAAGCAAGTTAAATGAGACGCTTCATGCACTAAAGAATTATCTATTTTTTACCAAATCCTTGAAAGGTGTCGATTTGAACAACAATATGGTAAGCAAGTGAATAAGTCCCCTCAATTTGTCGTTTTGTAATTTTCATGGAACAGTTCGTCAATATTTAGGAAACCTCACTAAGTTGGAAGTCCTTAATCTCTATGATGATGATACAATTTTGGTAATTAATAATTTCTAGTGGTGTTCTTATCTTCGGTCACTAAATATCATCGACGAGAGTAGCATAAAGATTGTCAAAGCAAGAGACCTCATGCTCTCATTGGTCCTTAGGAATCTAGAGGACCAAGTGCCATCCATGTCAAGTCATACTCATAACCCCACCAGGTCTCCAAAGTGAACAACCTCTGGTCGATGGAACAATGTAGGCAAGGAAAGTCGGCAAAATAGATCCATAATCTCAGGAACATGATTGGCTTTGAGGACTGGGTATAAGGTTCCAATCTCAAACTCTTTAGCTATCGGTGGATTGCTCGAGCTGCTCTTGCAAAGAGTGGGGGTCCCATAACTATGGCAAGTGAACTGGAAAGAGCTCGGTATGAGAATCAAGTGCCCCTATTGTATTTGAGTTTATCAACCTACTGATTTTTCAAATTTCATTTTCTTTCTATTCACTGAGCCAAAGCCACTTCTCATGCTCATCTTAAATATCTTGATTTTTCAAACAATTTAGGCATCAGGAAAATTGCAAGTCTAAATGTTTTTAGGTCTCCGTAACAATTTCATATCTTTACCATTTAGATCTCTTAGCAAATTCCTTGAGAGGAACAGTTTCTAAAATCCACTTCTCCAACCTTCCGAAGCTATGATACTTGGATACCAACGAAACCAATTTAGCTTTCGAGGTGGATTCTGATACTGCCCTTCAATCTCTCAAACATTCAGATGACTACCTTGCAAATTTGGAATGGAACTTTTGTAATGGACAAGTATGCAAGTCAAAAAAATTTAGGATCAAATTAGCAAAATTGAAAAGTTCGGGATTGAATTAGCCACTGTATAATAGGTTAAGGATTATTTGAACAATTTTCCTGGAGATCCTAGCCAATGATCACTACTCACAAGATTCATAAATGCTAAAAATTCTCATTTCATTTTTCCTATGTACAGCCGTAATGTGTTAAATATCATCATATCTCATTTTTCAAGAAGGCAAAACAACTTGATATCGCCTTTACTTATCATGACATGACATCCATATCTTATCCGATCTTATGTATATGCCATTCCGAAGTGATCTATTAGTTTGCTAATAAGTCTTTTCATGTGGTTGCTGTCCATATTCCTGGCTCAAGCCATGTCTTATTCACAACACCAAAATGTACTCTAATGGCGTGTAATCTTTAGTCTCTTAGATCACTCACAGTAATCCAATTCAATCGCCATCGTCACTGTCGTGCTCTTATGACATGTATACTGCAAATGTTTAAATATGTCGGCCACGGGGGAACGCCGTATATCATACGAGGATTAGTCGGGCGTTCGTAAAGTTCTAGTGGGATCGGCATTTTGAGAGAGAGAGATGTCACTGTCAAGTTGATGGCAAATACGAGCAGTAGTTCTGAGGTGAAATTCAGGAAAGTGGAGAAGCATTGGATACGATGACAGACGATGTCACACGTTCGCCCGGCCCCTATAAAAGAAACAAGGACAGAGACAAGGATTCATTCAGGCTCACACGGAGTCGGACAGAGCAAGAGGAGAGAGAACTTGCTGCTTAAGGTAAAGCTTCCACTTCCTGTCATAGTCCAGCGCCGTTCTCTCTGCTTCCTAATTAGACGCATCTCAGCTCTCGAGCAAACCCACTTTCTCTCTCTCTCTCTCTCTCTCTCTCTCTCTCTCTCTCTCCGTCTATCTGCTTCTGACATTAATCGAAGAAAGAAGAGAGTGAATCGGAAGGTCGAATTCGAATGGCCTTAGAGACGGTGGTGTTCCAGCAAGACCCGTTCAGCTGCTACGGCGGCGGGGCTTGGAACCATCACGTCGGGTCCGGCTGCTTCGGAGACGACGAGAAGACGACCCGCGTCCACGAGGCGGCGGCTCTGAACTTGAACGCTGCGGAGGCCGCGATGAACGTGGACAGAGACGGCGGATGGGACGTCGAGGGAGGACTAACGGGGCTGGGGGCGTCACCGCCGCCGGCTGCTCCGCCGGGGACGGTGGCGGGGCGGAGGAAGAGGAGGAGGATGAGGATAGTGAAGAATAGGGACGAGGTGGAGAGCCAGAGGATGACCCACATTGCGGTGGAGCGCAACCGCCGGAAGCAGATGAACGATTACCTCGCCGTGCTCCGGTCCATGATGCCTCCTTCCTACGTCCAAAGGGTTCGGCTCTCCCTCTCTTTCCGTACCGATTACATTATTCACTTAAAAAAATATGTCATTTTAGTACTATATAATAAAATTCTTATTAAATTGGTGAAATATATCGGATCTAAAGATTTTTTTCCTAATCTCAAGATTTTTTTTTGGGAAATGGATTGATTAATATAGGGGGACCAGGCATCAATAATAGCAGGTGCAATCAACTTTGTCAAGGAGCTAGAGCAGCATCTCCAATCCCTCAAGTCCCAGAAGCAACCTGCACAAATCAACGGCCCCCGGTCAACCTCGCCCACCGACGATCACCCCTTCTCCGACTTCTTCACCTTCCCGCAGTACTCGACCCGGGCCAGCGGCTCGCACAGGCCTGAGGCCCGGCCGGCGGTCGCGGACGTGGAGGTGACCCTGGTCGACAGCCACGCCAACGTCAAGGTCCTGTCCCGGAACCAGCCGAAGCAGCTGCTCAAGATGGTGCACGGGCTGCACTCCCTCCGGCTCAGCGTCCTCCACCTCACCCTCACCACGGTCCAGAACATGGTCTTGTATTCTTTCAGCGTCAAGGTCAGCCTCCTCCTATACTAAGTACACTACCATCCATTCTGCGTCCAAACTATTTATCTGGTGATCAAGCCAGATCGATGTCGAAAATTCCGTTGAATCGACAAAGAAACAAAACCAGCCGAGAAACCGCAATAGAGACAGCATCGATATATAGTCGAGATGGTTTTTTGAGACACTGACCGTGACCCGCGCCTATAACTACCCGATAATGATAGGCTAATCATTTCAATGTTGGGAAGGAGGAAAAACTGTTCACACTCGGAGAAAATGGCAAGAAATGAATCTGAATCTGAATCTGATTTTGCTTAGCTAGTTTTGCTGAGACATGAGTTGATGTACCTAACAATGTGATGGCTTGCGAGGCAGGTTGAGGATAGTTGCCAGTTGACCTCGGTGAACGAGATTGCAACTGCCGTGTACGAGATGGTGGGCAGGATCCAAGAAGAAGCTGCCTTTGTGTGCTAGCAGTGACAGGGAGGGACCTTCACTGTTATTTTCAAACTTGAATTCTCCTTCTGCCCATTCAATAGTACTTACTAAATACCAAAACAATGTATAAATTAGGGTATAGTTTTGTTTTGGGTTCTTGTTCAGGAATTGTTTTCCCAGAGATTTTGTGTATTAGGTGATGGGTTAGCTCAAGAGCAAAAGACAAGATTATGTATCCTGCAAATTTATTTTTATTTCGCTTGCCATCTTCTGATTTCGTGAACGAGTGAATTCGCCCGATATAAATTCGCCAAGCTTCTCCATCAAAGTTCAACGATGACTCCATCTACCATGTCAATAGTGATCTTCTATGCCATTCCTATTGCGTTGATCTTTAAATGATAGATCGCGGTAGAAAGTAAAAATGAACTTGCAATGAAAAACAAATTATCTCGCAATTAGCCCTTTCCTATAAATCACTAATCCATCTTCTTCGCCTACTTATCCTAACTAACTTACTTCAAGATGCCTCATCGCACATGTTGACATTTCATTACCAGTGCATTTGAATGTATTAATTATGATAATTTGTGATTTTACGATATTATGAATTTTCTTACAGATGGAGACATCCTTAAATGTACTAATTTTCTGTTTTCCCGAAAATTTCCAGATGGGAATATCAAAAGAAAGAGAAGGAAAAGAAGCACATCAAAGAGAACCCATTTCATTTTATCACTTTAAAATATCGAAAATCCATTTCTTCCCTATACACCAGCTTTCATTTCAAAAGGGTATTTTTCTTCCCTCATGTAATTTTCTTCCATCATATTCTATTATAATCAATTTATCGTTACAAAATGAAATAAAAATACACTGTTCATTCTATCTATTCCATTTTGCCCTTGTTTGTGTTTTATGACCTTTCTCTCTCATCCCATGTCATCATACCAAATGTCGCCTAAATATGCTCCAAACGTGCTCGAGTGTCATCATACCAAATATCGCCTAAATATGCTCCAAACGTGCACGAGCCTAGGTCACAATAATGTGTGGCTTAAAGTTAGATGACAATGACTTTTTTGAGAAACCTAATTCCTACTCAATCTAATTTGCCTCTCTTTCTGCACAAAACGACTTCATAATAATTAGAAGAAAATTAAAAGATTTAATGCATAAAGTGGGACACAAAACGAACTCGGCCACGCCAAGATAGGAAGAGGAAAAGCAAGGATCTACATCAAATCTGCTGCAGTGCCACTAATTATTACCTACTCAATTTCGCTAACCTGGTTTGTCCTTTGGAGTGGCGACAAAAGTTTGGCCCGTTCCTTGTGGCCATGGCAATGCCAATATTCAATTCGATTCGATTGAAATATTTGATGACATTACGTTAAGATCATTGACAAAAGGGATTGGAATCTTCCTCTCTATATTTCTGGGTCCTTGCCCAGCAGAAGGATGGCCCGCTCTTCTTATATTGATTTTCTACTGTCCCCGTATAGAAGCATCCGGACATGTCCTTTCTTCCCTAATTCAAGCAGTGATTTGATCATGACATTCGGGTGATATGGACATTGAGATGGCCGCAGCATACTAAGGTAATGCATCATGTTCGGCCTAGTTTAATCAAGTACTTAACCATCTCAGAAAATCACGATGTGGTGCTTCGACCCGTCGGGATCCTGGCCAAGAAGCCTAGGCCGCGTGTTCTTGCACCAAGTCCTATTGGTGGTTGACGCCGATGCTTGCTTGTAAATTTTAGAGCGAAACGAAGCTGCTTTTCTTACATTGAAAGACCGGCATCCCTCCGCTCTTTCTGGACACGCAGATCTCGTACTCAAAACTAGCCGTCCTAATTCACAGAAATCGGGCTTAGTAGCAACGAATCTTTGAGGGTGACTTTGAAAGGAGCACGAAATTATTATGGATCATGGATACGAGAATCTGAGGTACCAAAAGAATTTGCAGTTTGTGTGTGATGGAATAGGCAACGAAGCATTGGCTCTCCCCAAAACGGACTAGATTGGTATGCACATTCTAGAACGACTCGCTGTTTTCTTTTGGAAAACTCTGATGGAATGAAATTCAGAGAGTTGAAAACTGATGCCACCTCCAAGCCGTGTAGAGAAGATTGGTATCAAGGAAGTGACATCCAACCCAACAGAATTGACATGAAACTTGCTGCAGAATAAATTCCGTCTTCATTTACCGACCATCACGACAAAGGCAGATTTCGCTCATTCATAATGCTGCACTACATGAAATTTGAGGTACAATCCATGATACAAAGCAACCCAAATCTGTTCTGCAGGCATCATTGCTAGTTTTAGAGTGAAAAAACATCCAAGTTTTCAGCCTATCAGCAGCTCCACGAGCATAGGGTACAATGGGCTTGTACACTGCATATGTGATCATGAACCGACTAGCGTGTGTGACAAGATTTCGACCCCGCCAAGTCCCGATGTACACATGAACATCGGGCCAAGTTAACGGACTACAATTCAAATAGACTTGCCCTTTGAAATTCTGCACCATCCGTTGAACTTCAAGTTGCCGTGGTAAGATATTTCTACTGATAAGACCTGACTGAAGCAGCTGTGGACTGAATAATTTGAGAGAGAGAACAATTGAGATGAAAGGTGATCGCAAAACACGTGAACAAATCAGCAAAGAACACAATCACAATTTGTGCACCTCCTTAGCAAATAAATCGCAAGCCAAGCAAAATCATGGCACGGATGATTATTATGGAACCGAATGATCTTATGCCAAGAGACTTTAGAAGCCTTGGATGTTGGCAAACTCTGAGCATTGGAGATGGAAAGCCTGCCACTGGCAGCAGGGGACTGAAGAATTTGATCAGAGCAGCCAACTTGAGGAAATTGAGTACTGCAAATAGCTTATTGAACAGCAATCGAAGCATTACACTGAGAATGAGGAGCCCAATAACAATCATTCTCTTGATGATCAAGAGCATGATAGTTTTATAGCCTCTATGTTTATAACTTTTAGAAACAGATAGTTCACAGCCTATGAACTGCAGAAACCATATCAGATGTGTTAAGTCCTTACTGATCCTTGAGCATATGCATGGTCCATTCTTATCCCCGAGCTCCTCCTGGACCCTGACTTGGCACTGATTGTGCTGGTGCGATCTGATATGTTACTTGTTCTAGCAGATAAAGTTAGTTGGGTTCAAGGGCAATTCCGCATCCTCTCAGGATGGATGCAACACGTCTGAGTTGATGGAAAGCATATTGGCACCATGAGGCAAATCCCAAAAGAATTGCTCCCATTCTAAGTAGCATTACGGAGTAAATTCTGTCGACATCTTTTCTCTTTTTCCCAAAAGGTTATGATTGAGCAAACTGGCTCGATCAACTGTTCACTCTCCATCTTCTTTCAAAAAGAATAGCTCACACTCATCACTGATCAGACCACTCTATTGTGATTATCTGTCTCAGTATCGAATGCAGGAGATTTTGGTTCTTAAAGAGTGCAAACTTTCAGTGACATGCTGGACTTAAATGAATTTAGTCAAGACTTCAAGTTACCCCCCATAATTAAAAAATGTCTTGTGAAGAAGCATCAGTCAATTATTCTCTTAACATAGCGTTTGTAAAGTAATTGAAGTTGGCCAAATCGGATTTGATTGCTACTCCAGTCCTGCAAATAGCAGATTGGAATGAACTATCGTGCACAAAAACACTTAAAAATTATATAATAAACTCCAATATGTATCCATTATAGCAGACTTAGGCGTAACATTTTCAGAGTGTGGACATGAACTTATAACCAACAATAAACTCTTACAAGGCAAATGCCTGAAGTATCTCTCTAACGTGCTAAAAATACATCAATGCATCGAAAGACCGGCTATTAGGGAAGCCTCCTGATTAAAATGAATTTGCCGGATTCTGGTTTCTGGTCTGTCCGGATGGCCATACTTTTCCCCCAGAAGAAAGTGACCGGTTCATCGGAACAGGTCCCTTCTGTTGTGACTGCCCGAAAGAAGAAAATTTCATTGCTCTGCGCACTTTAGAACATTCACCGTCTTGCCTGGCAGCGACTTTAACATTCGAACTCTTTGTTTGTTTTGCCCTAGTTTTCAGTATGCCTTCAGCAGCGGAAATGGTAATATCCGCCGATAATGACCGTCTCGTCGGTTCAGTCTCTGTATCTGTGACCCTTCTCTGTCCTTCCTTTGTTTGTTTCACCCGAGTTTTTAGTATGCCTTCTGCAGGGGAATTGGTAATATCCGCCGAAAATGACCGTCTTGTTGGAACAGGGACTTCACAGCTCTCTCCACTGCAAAAACTCGGAACCTTGTTTACATTATCGCAAATCATTCCGTCGTCCGTATGCGATGTGCTAACTCCATCATCTTGGCCCTCGCTTTCACTGCTTTCAACTCTTGCTTGAGCGTTTTCGCTATTACCATGACTCTCAATCATCGAATTCTCTTCCCTGGAGTCAAAATTGTTCAGTCCAGGCTGTTCCACATCCGCACTAATGCGGCCATTCCTAGCATCTCTGACTATCGGCGCACGACATAGAGGACAATTCTTATGAGACCTCAACCAAGTATCAATGCAAGGGACATGAAATGCATGGCTACACTTGGGCAAAAGCCGGAGATTCTCGCCATCCTCGAACTCACCGAGACAAATGGAGCACTCCGTCCCTTCGATCAGCCCTTCGCCCTTCCCGTACTCGAAAGCTGTAATGGAATCGATGACGGACTGATCGAGGCCGACCGTGCGGATGAACCATATCGGGTGCTCCAAGGGCGGCCCCTGGTCTTCATCCAAGAAATCTTCCTGGGTATGAAAAAGAATCGGTGCGTCTGCTCTCCTCCTGGAGCTGTTCCGCTTCTGATAGTACTTCACTAGGATCCAACAGACGATCCCTGTCAAGAGAACAGAGCCAAGAGCATACCAAATGATGCTTTTGCTATCTGGGAAATAACTATCGTTGGCCCCCTCCTCCGGAGCAGGTTGGTTCAGCGGCCGCGGCGGCCGCGGCGGCTGTGGCGGCGTTGAGCAAGGAGTGGGCATATGCAAAAGCTTTCTGTGAAGACAAGCCATTGAGCGAGGCATGGACCATAACCGAACAGAGGGTGGCCAAGAATTTTCAGTTCAAGTGAGAGTTTTTGAACAAGCCTCGAAAGAAAGGAGACGTTGATTGCTTGGAAAATCAAAGGCCAATGGGGTGTCGTTTTCATGGAAGACTCGAAGCATTCTACTTGGCGCGTTTGTCTTGGCGTATGTTTTGGGGGTCAAATTTACTCGATGCAAAGGACAAGCCATGAATGGCTCTTTAACATCGAAGGTGACAGTTCTTGGACAATCCCTGAAAGGAGCTTTTGACTATTTGGAAGAATTAGAGGTAAAGAAGGAGAGAGTCATTTTCATGGAAGACTCGAAGCATGTGCTTGGCAATTTCGTTTTCGCGTTTGTTTTGGGGGTCAAGAGCCCAATGGGAGGGGCAGAGTCATGTGTCTTTACTGGAAATATTCCACGCGTTTACGTGACGCTTGGGGCTATCTTTGCCTTTAGTACTCTCTCTCTCTCTCTCTCTCTCTCTCTCTCTCTCTCTCTCTCTCTCTTGTTTTGCTTCTTGACATTGAGAGGAGATAGTATTGCCCCGGAGATTGGGCGAGTGTTTAAGCGTTTAATGCAAATACACTTGACTCTGTGTTTGAATTACAACATTTTCTTCTTAAAGTAATCTTGCCGACTACGCCCATCACCCTTTTGGATGGAGCAATACCCGATGCATGTGGACTTAGCGATTACTAAGTATTCTTGGAATTAATCGAGCCGAAGGTTCAGACACCAGCACCATTCGATATAAAGCAGGTGAGACAACATTTTGTGACATTGCATGGGTCATTTACCGAGAAAATTCGTAAGGAATTGGTTCTGCGTGACCTGATCTCATGAGGTTGTTTTAGGTGAGAAATTAATCCGAGATCTAACGCGCAAAGCTGGGCGGTGTTCATGACTTTTGAATATTGCTCCGTGGGCCCAAGAATCATGGAGACAGGTGTTAAATCAGCCTCTAACTATATCACATCAAAGTGGGCACTAGGACAACTAGTCAAGTTGGAGAGATAAGGTGTTAGGTCCACCAATTTACCAGTTTGTCTTTTGTGCAAGGTTTCTATCACTAGTAATAATCAGCTCCCTCAGTTACACCTCATCAGCCAATGAAGTGATGGGGAGAAGGAGGAAAAGAAACAAGAAGACCAGTTCCCCCTGAAAATGAAGGTTTGGAGGTGGTGCATATGAATGCACCACACAACATTATTACATATATAGCTGTCTCATATTCATATGGAACCTAAAGAGATATTAATGAGTGCAATGGTTGTTACATGGGAACGAAAATCATGAATAGGCTAAAAACCATCAGAGTTGCGCAATATTTTTGCTTGGTGGTCGTACGATATATCTTCAACGGGGGCAGCAGCCCTCGCTGGAGTTAGTAGATTTCATGGATTGCACAACTAATGAATGACAAACTTCGACCAAGCAAAACTTCTCATAACCTCACTAGGAATTGCTAGTTGAACATGACCCAAGCAGTAAAAGCAATAGTATGATATCTTATTGTCAGAGATCGCCGGTGAAACCGTAATGAAGATAAACAGAGCAATTGCAAGCGATAAGAGCCAAACAACAGAATGACATAATTTGAATCACTTGTGGTGTTTTGGAGTCCAACCTTCTTCGACAGTTGAAGTCTCTTATTTGAGTTGCAGTCCTTCATTCTAGTTGAGTGGTCAAAGCAGTCCCACCAGTGTGAGATTTTCCCATTCTCACTAGTAAAAGCATATGCTTGATCAGAGCAAAAGTCTAACCTGAGGGACCGACCATAAAGAAGAAGTACATGCAGTGGATCTGACTGCTCATTTTATAGAAGCACTCAAAAATTCCACCCTACCATGTCTTCTACTGTGCAAACTTAAAAACTGAAATTCATTCAAGAACTAAAGAGGCTATTGTCTATGGTCAATCGGACATAGCAAGTCCAGATGTTAAACTCCAGGGTCTTATGTACGGTTAGTCTCTTCCTCTCGATAACCCCAGGCACGAGAGAGGCTCTATAAACAACTTCACCATCCAACCTGAGCTCATCTCCATGCAATGTGCCTGCATTCCCAGCACACATGCGAGCTGGCACACCCAGATGCGAACAGGCACACATGCTCTCGCATGCGCACATATTGTGTGCACGTGTGTATGAATATAATGAGAGAATGAGAGAGAGAGAGCATTATTGAAAGTCTCGAACTGGGAGATAGTACTATGAGTCTAATTGGCTAGATAATTTCTTTTTTCAGATGAACTATGTACATTGACAATATTTACATAAATAACATGAAACTGAGCTGCTTCTAACCACCACAAGTACCTAAAATTCAGATAATAGCCATATGGACGGACCTCAAATGGTCATAGCAATCCTCGCTGGTTCTGAATATTTTCAAGCACGCCCAGCAGAGGTGCCTTCCACACTTGCACTCTATATGGTTGCAACCATCTACCTTTTCTATTGTGTACCCACACTGTGGACATTCCTTCACATGGTCTTTCCCCGAACACCACTGCTTGAGAGACAAATCAGGATCTTCCTTGTACACCCGATACCTCTCACAGGAGACATAAGGATGATACTCCAAGTGGCACCTGGTACAAGTCTCGGCATAGCAGGCTCCACAGAGAAACGGCTCAGGGTGTATTCCAGGACCAGTGACACGATAAACTGAAGGACAGTCCGGGGAGGGGCAAAAGCGGTATAACCCCCCACTCGACGCGACAAATGCACCCAAGGAGGCACGAAATAGTTCATCCAATTTCTCAGCTGACAATAATGATCTCAAATCAGAAACCAAAAGAGGAGCCCCACAAACCTCATGAGCACAGCATATGGGAAAACTATCAAGGTTTCTAATAGCAGATTCACACTGCTCCACCAAACAGGCCCGGCAGAATTGATGTGAACAGCCCTCAAGCTGGTAGCCATCCTCAACCTCGCAAAAGCAAATTGGGCAGGAATCTTCTGCTGCTACCACCGCTTCATCGGGTGTCTCTGACAAAGAACCAATAGCCTTCGCCAAATCATAAATAATTTCCTCTACCTTTTCCTTCATGTCCTTATTGCCCTTCATAAAGATGATGTGGCGACCGGCATTAAGACGGATTTCAGCATCAGGTACCTTTTCTTTAAGTCCATCAAGGTTGGGCCCAAATGTCTTGACAACTTCCTTCATCAGATCAGGAGGCAGATCCCTACCACGAAGTCGAATTTCAAGTTGCTTGCTTTTATTAAGGTTTACAAGGGTTGTGATGAGTTTCTCCTCTGCTTCAGCAATTTTCTCTGAAGATCCAAACACATTCAATTTCAACGTGTGCCTGTCGAATAATATCCAGGTTCCAGTCTCTTGCCGGAGTGATTTCAAGAGAGTGATGCCATCTCTGGAGAAAAGAATCTGTACTACAGCAGGAGTGAGACTAGGGTGGTCGACAGTCTTCCCTCTCATAATCTCTTCCACGGGTCTTCTCATCTCTGCCACAGTTCTTGTTGCATTGGCAGAAATTCTCACTCGAAAGCAACCATTTGATGTCCTGTCTGAATGACATTCTGCCCCTGAGATGAGATTATTTACTGCAGTTAATATCCGTCTACAGAAAAAGTATGCATTACTCAGCGCATATGGGATATGTGTAAGCATTCAGAAAATGATGCTGTGGCTGTGAATGTCATTACCCCTCTCAAATCAAAAGCTTGTGAAATAAAAAATAATAAAAAATAAAAAATAAAAATTCCTCATTTGTTGGAACACTTTGAAAGGCCGCAATGCAACATCCATCTTCATATATTCTAGTTGATGAACTATATGCTCCATGATTTCCCGGTCTGTCATTGTTGATATGTAATTCATCAACCTTAAGACATATACCAAAAGTAGAATCAAGGGTTGGTAGTTTCCACTAGGTATATAATTCGTCAACCTTAAGACAAACAAGAAAAGAAGAAAGTAGCTAGTAAGAACATAATAGACCAGACTCATAATGAATCATGCAGTAACAACTAGTAGAAACATTATTTTCACCCCACCCCCCCCCCCCCCACCCCCCACACACACACAAAAAAAAAAAAAAAAGCTTGAAAGTGAGATGAGAATGTAGAAGTGATGCCAGAACTACCTTCAATTTCCTTGAAATTTGCAAGCAAATCTTCCAGTTGCTCTTTGATAACGTAATAGACAGGTGCAGGACATGATAAAGAGGTGTGAAACAATTGCTGGCACTTTATCTTCTGCCAAGGCAAAAAACCAGGCAATACCTTTCCATCAATTTGCTCCAAAGCTTTTGCAGCCTCCAAATGTAATCTGCCATCGAAGGTGATCAAAGCCTTCATATTGGTCTCTTTAGGTTCAGGTGGATAGACTTGAACACTAAAATGACTCGCCCGAGGGTTATTTTTGGGCATGAAAGGAGTGATCTCTCTCAGGAGGGCCTCTTCACACTTGTTGATTGGAGGATTCTCCACAAATTTTCCTCTAACCAGGAAAAAATCAAGGATTCTCCTGTCAGTGGCTCTCCTCAACTCATCCAAAATTTCAGCTTCAGAAAGCTCTTTTCCAAGTCCTCTAATCACTACACTGCCCTTGTAATTTTTGCCAACATCACAACGAGTATATTGGCCCCCTATAACCAAGTTAGAGAAATGAAAAAGCAGGATAGGCACATCACGGACATCACATTTTACAATGCCAAAACCTGTACTCTCCCTCCGTGGCCAGGAGACTTTTGCTTTGACAGCAGGAAACGAGTAAAACTTATTATCACTTCCCAAAAATGACCGCGACGGATGCAACTTCAGCATGGCATCACCAAACTCAACTTCTTTCATCTTAGCAGCTTGTTTGGCAGCCTCAGGGGTAGCAAAAGTTATCCTGCCCCATCTGTCCTTGTCGTCGCCCTCTGGCAAGCTGCCTGTGAATTTATGGATGGCACAAATGCTACCTTGTATGTGTTTTTCAAGAAAAACCAAAAGCTCCTTATCATCGACAGAATTAACATTCGGATGACATACATCAATGGTCAAAAAGTTCTTATCCAGTTCCAAATGCCTAATCTCAGCACCAGCTCCAAAAAGTGCCACGGGGGCTGAAATGCGGGGGCAATGATATAAGCACTTTTCAATGCATTCATTCAGCAACCATTTCTTTTCACACTCCAGTGAGTCGCTGACAAGAGTAAAAACTTTTCTCATATCCTGCGAAGAAGCAAATACTGAAACCTCATTTTGATCCACATCGACTTGAACAGTCACCCGCTCATCCATACACTCTTTTCGAAGATGTGATATAAGGACTTGAAGGCTACAGTTGGACCTCCCACAAAACCTCTTCAATAGAGTACTGCCATAACCAGTCATTACCCTCGATTGCAACTTCCGACTCTCAATCTTATCAAAATCAAACAAGGGAGGAGGGCAAAGTGTAGACAAAAAGTCAAAATCGAAAGCTGTAACACAAACCAGATATGGAATGGACGATGATATGATTTCACCAAAAACGACCCATCTCGGCTTCTGCCCAAATGATAACAACGAACATGAAGGGTGTAATTGTATATGCTGACGAGTCAAAGCCACTTCAAAACCAAGTTTATCGCATCCAGAGTACATGGCAACATTTTCAGAAAGACAGGATAGTATAACTTTCTTTAAAAGGTCATCAAGCTTATTAGGCTTATAAGGATCCCAATGCCAGACAGATGGGACTGTAATGTTGAGTTCCCTTCTAAGGCAGTCTTCAAATTCCTTAACTGTCTCTTGGCATCTTCTCATTGATTTGGCATTGATGCTGTTCTCCCAACACCACAGATTCCGCTTTTCTTGAGGCACAGACTCCCATTCTTTGTAAACAGACAGAAGAGTGAACAGATCACCATCACGATGGCAAAACTGCAACTTCAAGCAATCAGATTTAAGCTTGTCCGTATCACTACCAACTCTGCAAAATATGCTACTTGCATTTGCCATCACAGCAGCAAGAACAACACCTTCTCTGCCCAAGTCATGATGAAAGCAACTGTAGATCAACTTACCCAGCCGAGGTTCAGCTCCAACCTTAACCAAATACCTGCCGACATCTGTCAACTCATACGTACCGTCAATCACAGTAATGGCCCCCAACTGAAGAAGATTTCTAATGGCCATGTCAATAGCTTTGTCAGAGGGAGCATCAACAAAATCAAATTCCCGCAAATCATTAATTCCCAAAGCGAGGATCCTCAGAACAGCAATGCCTAGATGCACCCTAAGAATTTCAGGTTCCTGGCTGCGGGGCATCGAGACAAAGTCAGACTCGGCATAGAGCCTATAACACCGTCCAGGTTCTGTTCTCCCTGCTCGACCAGCTCTTTGATTCGCAGAACTTTGGCTAATCCTGCAAACTTTCAGAACATTCATCCCGGTGCCTGGTTCGAACTTGCTTTCTTTCACCCAACCAGAATCAATCACGTACTTAACTCCAGGAATGGTAAGTGATGTCTCAGCAAGATTCGTGGAGAATATTACCTTTCTTTTCCCGGGATACTCCTGGAAAACTCGTAACTGCTCTTCATAAGCGAGCTTCCCATGTAAAGGCAGCACAACTGCAGATGGATCTTCAAACTTTTCACAAGCCCACTCTACTTCCATTTGAGAAGTTAAAAAGGCAAGAATGGTCCCTCCTCTCTCTCTTCTGTTAATCTCACTAGCCATCCTCAGAACATCATCAACATATGATGCAATAACCCCGGTAGAATTTGCCCTAGCAGATGAAGGTGGCACATATCTGATATCTACAGGAAAGTTTCTACCCACAACACGAAATATAGCACACCCATAGAAGTATTCTGAGAGCTGGTCTGCATCAGCTGTTGCGGACATTATGATAAGCCTCAAATTAGACCTCCGGCCAAGTAATTCTTTAATTACTGCCAAAAGGAGATCGGTGCTCAAGCTTCTTTCATGTGCCTCGTCAATAATGATGCAGGAAATCCCAGATAAATTCTCATCACACATGTAGTGTTGCAACAAACAATGATCGGTCATGTATACTAACTTTGACTTCAAAAATTGAGAAGAGGAAAATGTGAGATCACGGACAACCGCATTGCCTGCATAACAACCAATACTTTCATCTCTGACCCGCTCCGCTAAGGAAATTGCAGCAATCTTGCGAGGTTGAGTACATACTATGGAACCATATGCACCCACTCCTGAATCAGCAAGAAATTGAATCAACTGGGTGCTTTTCCCCGAACCAGTTTCTCCTATCAATACCATTATCTGTGCAAATATTTGCAAAGAGAACCAAGAATTAGCATTTAGATTCATCATCATAGTGAATGACATACACTACCAACATAAAAATGCAATAGTAACATATTAAGTTTGTAGTAAATCCACAAAGTAGTTTGTAGTAAAAAGAACATGGAATCACCTCAAGTAGTCTATTCATGCAAATTCTAACCTTTTCAATCCTATGAATTGGTTTCTTGCTCTGATGCATGATAAATAATTGATGTTGAAAAATAGATGGGTATTATACCTGTGAACTGAAAGACATGGAAGGTAACCGATACATAGTTAACTTTACAGAATTAATGCTCCAATATGTCTCTCCATTCATCTTTATTATAGTTAATTTTTCCTGACGAAGGCCCAATGGTCCCACAGGAGAAAATTTTTCCCTCCAACCTGAGGCCAAAGTTCACTATCTAAACTCTCCAATCAAGACATTATCGTTGAGATAACAACCTCTTGGCTGTTCCTGAAATTTGCAAATTAAAGACGCGAGATAAAGCAAAAAAAGGGAAAGTGTCATAAATGCTTCACTTACTCTAATCATCTCGTAACCACAACTGGCAGATGTGAGACTAGTGGAGAGATGATTACATGCAATTTCTCCTAATTTACCTTTTTTATTTTATATATCAAGGACGATCCTCTGCCTCAACGAGCTCATCTCAATTTGAGAAGCCAACCAAATACCAAGCATATGACATTGGAGCCACTATCAAAGTGCAAAGAAAGAAACTACTACTTAAACGAACTGTTCTGTTAGAGAACATAATATTGGAGCAGGAAAAGCCATCCATCGTGAGTTTGTTTACACAGAAGCAAGTACTCAGTCTCTAAGATATTGCCAAAGGCGAAGCATTCTTAATGCACCTTAAATACTGTTTTAATACAGAGAACATTTACGGTAAAGCTCTCCTGATCTTTTACATCCAACTCCAGATTTGGGGGGAAAAATTTCTCCATGAGATTGGTATTTAAAGGTCCAAAGGCAATTCAAAGATCAACATTCACACTTTCTTGTGATCTAAAATGGTCGATATGCAACTCCGAAGATTTAGTACCATGTATCTGAAAACTTAAGGCGAAAAGACTAAAAAAGGAAGGAAGAGCGTAAAATGAGGAACTAGAGAAGAGAAGCGCTGACGAAATAGTCATGCAAGGAAAGATTTAATAAATACTGGATTGCTTTAGCAAAGTAATCTCAAATAACATCTCAACAACATTAAACAGTGAATCCCACAATAGTTTAAGAGGCACGTGTTACATCCTAGAAATAATGAGGAGGAAGTTTCCGTAATTCTGCAGACAGATTAGCTAACATCATGTATTCTGCCAATCATCAGCTAGTCTTCAGTAAAAAAAAGGTAGGAACTTCCAGTACAGTCAATCTTGTGTCACCAACTTGAAATTTGGTTTACAACTAGCGGCACCCTCAGGTGGCTTACACCCCCCACCCCACCAAAACCCAAAAAAAAAAAAAAAAAAACAACAAAAAATCCCAACAAAAAGAATGGTATCCTTTTCTAATATCAGAGCAAAAACACAACCTGAGTATATCATAATGATCTAGATATCTTAGAGATGCCTCAGAGGCAATAGCATCATTCTTCTACATAACCCACTATGTCTAGCGATCACAATTTATGAATTAGGGTGACTGTAAGACTCAGAATTAAATAAAAGTGACCAAAAGAGTGGCTTGACAACACCGGGTTATGATAATGAGCGATCTAGTTTAAGAAAGGGAAATCTGCTCATTGCAATTCACCAGTCAACCGAAGAGTCCCCATCTTACAATGAAAACTATGGAGATCTTCCAATGAAAGTACACTCGAAGTCCTAAAACTATTTCATGAGTACAAATAGGTCCTTATATATGTCCTACAACTTTTAAAATTGGTCCAAACAAACAACTCCGCCAGCTTTATACCGTCTGAATATCACACATGGCATAGTTTGCAAATGTCACACGTGATTTGTTGGTGAGAGAAACTGCTGAAAATCCTTGAATGTAAAATTCAAATAGATTTATCACGCAGTTTTAGGACTCATCTGTAATTAGTACAAAGTTTTGAAACTTCCATTGCACTTTACCTGAAATCTTCAGCATGTCATTGTTATTCCCATAGTCAAACATCTTGAACTAAAATTCACATTGTAGATCTAAAAGTACATACTAAGTATCATAAACACTTCCATCTCCACAAGGATTAGTTGTTCTAAGGATGTCTGTCACTCATGTCGCTAGCAAACGACCACCAATCATCAATCACAATCCACCACCATCAACCAATAAGTCACCTCAATCACCATCAAATGACAACCCACTAGTCCACACTATATTGCTACCACCTTCCTGCCACCCACCATGGAGCCAAACTTCCAAGACCATCAATTCATCATTCCGTTTAAATACAATCATGCATCAACAGCTACCATCACCACTGACAACTTAAAGGCAGACCGTATCATCCACTAGACACGAGTTTCTGTGACTAACCATTCACCAACTACTGTATTTTGTCACTTCAGGCGCAACAGTGTACAGAAAGATGATGCTATCAGTGAGTTAATTTCAACGATGGATTTTCTCTGCTCAATAGAATAGTGTTTTTAAGAGATGAATTAGATCCTTGAAACAAGATAGAAATCTATTGAGGATGATTGAGTATAGTGAATGGCTGGATGCCAAGGAAATAAGAAAAATTACAGAAACTGACCACAGAGAAGCACTTCTTCTGAAAAGAGGATGCGACCCCTTGGCACCATCTTTATACCGACTAGCAGATAGATACCTCAGGTAAAGCATGTGAGGTTCAAGTCACCCAACTATGACGAGAAATTTAAAAATTGAAAATTTGATGGAGATTTACATTTGATGGAAAGTGATCGTTAAGCAAGGGCAAAAGCCCTACAGAGATATGACAAGAGGCATTTACCTAGGGCAAAAGCCCTGCAAAGTTGAGAACTGGACAGCTAAAAAGAAGAGACAAGAAGAGACTAGTAACATGTCTTAGTACTAGTTTATTCTCTGCATAATGATAAACAGAAAAGGTCATTCAAATAACAATGTTCTCTTTATTTACAAGTAGAGATTGACAAGCATCCAGAAAAGAAGATAAGAATTTTGAAAATTGATTTTGTTGAGGTTAAAGAAAGATGTCATATTGGAAAATTATACATAAGCCAAAAGTCATGAGATACAGAGGACAGAGAATATATCATGCTAATGCCACCATACTTCAGGGATCAAGGTTTAACATGTCGTGAACACTAGAAAATAAAGCCAAAACCAATCAAATCTCAAAAGGCTAAAGAAGTAAGCAATATCTGATTGCAAACATATTACTTCGAAATATCTACTGGACATCTTGGTGGAGGTTGAAAAGAATTCAAATTTCAAACAAAGTGCATACCGACACTGATTTTTATCTTCTATTGAAGTCATATGCAAAATTCACCCCTACTACTCCAAAGAAACAACTACTCCTACAAAGACGAGGGGTTAGTGCGTAATGAGATAGACGAGCCCAACCAAAAAAAAAAAAAAAAATCCTAACCCACCAACTTAATAGATGCTGCCAATAAGAATGATATGCCCTAACAGATGCATTTAAAATGAACTTCTAAGAGAATCAGTCCGGGCAGATGACTTAAAATGGAGGGAGATGCTCCAACTCACTAAAACAACTTGATCCAAGCGAATTGGTGGCAACCAACATCAGAAAAGCACGACAATTTGCCATCACTCACGCATAATGCAAAAGGCAATAAGGTCGAGGAACCCTTAGGAATTGTCAGGGTAGTATGCTATACCAGTTCACAAAAAGAAAAGGAATTTTCATAACTCTCGTGCTATTGTATATACACACATACACTTGGGACCCTGGGAATATAAACACGGGTGGATTTCCCGCCGTTCAGCATTCCAATTACATAAAATCAAGGATAAAGTACAAGAACAAAAAGTTCCAACTACCTGCTGATTATAAACTTGCTGAAGAATGCCCTGCCGGCGGGCGTAGATGGGCAAGCCATCATCGAGCCTCTTACACTCCCTCAGAATCAACTGATGAATCCGAGACCAATCGACAGGGCCACTCTCAAACTTGAAGACCGGCAAAGCCTCCTCAACAGTATTTCCTTCGACGCGATCCCTTATGCAGAGCATTGCAGACTTAAACTCCACGAGCCTCTTCTCGATCAGTTCCCGCTCTGAAGAAAGCCCCTTGACCTTCTCGCTCAGCTCGCCGAACATCCTAAGACCCACCGACCTCCCCCTCCTCATCGGCGCTTTCAGTCTATCAATCTCAACATTTACTTGGCGCAATTTCGCCTCCCATTTTCCCACCGCCTCTCCATCCAGCAAGGCCCCAATTTTCTCGAGAAACAAGGCCTTGAGCCTCCCTTCGAGCTCCTGTTTAGCATCGGGCCGGGCGGCGATCGACGACGCGAGCTCCGGCGAGAACGGGTGCGCGCCGGAGAGGCGGGACTCCCAGAGATGCAGGGCCGCGTCGCGCGCGTCCTCCCACCGCTCGAAGTAGAGCGCGGCCGCCGCGTCGCCAGCCTCGTAGAAGGTCGAATTGGCGGGCTCGGGGCGGCAGGCGGCGACCAGGGCGCGGGGGTCGGGCCTGGCGGTGGCGGGGGCGGGGCGGGGCCGCCGCGGCGGGGGAGGGGGAGGTGGTGGCGGAGGCGGAGCTCGACGATGAAGCAGGGCGGCGGGGGGCGGTCGACGGGGCGGTAGTGGAGGTGGGGGTAGGAGGGAGGGGGAGGAGGGCGGCGGTTCGGCGGGAAGAGGCGGCGGCGGAAGGGCGCGGCTGCCCCGTACGGCGGCGGGGGGCGGTGGTGCCGGACGTCGGAGGCGATCGACGATAGGGTCATGGCATCGGAGGAAAAACCTAGAGAGAGAAAGCTCGGCTTCCTGCACACACTCTCTCTCTCTCTCTCTCTCTCTCTCTCTCTACAGCAAAAGCTCGACTCTTGAGTGTGTTAGAGAGAGAGAGAGAGAGAAACAGAGGACAGAGAAAACAGAGACGGGAGAGATGCCGGGAAGAAGACGAGACGCGACGAGACAGTTTGGATATCTCTCTCTCTCTCTCTCTCTCTCTCTCCTCGAAAGTTTCGATTTTTATATTCGCTGTTTTTTTTTTTTTTAAGGTTTTCCTCCTTCCTGCAAAAAAAAATTTTGCATGTTCATCTCATTTGTTAAGGGAAGATATGGAGGAAAAATAGCATATTTGAGGTGTTCATATTCAAAACAAGCTTAGTATCAGCACTTTTGGTTAGGCATAAAGCTTGCTAATATTATTTGATGAGTACTTTCGACGGTGTCGGTGAGGTGCTTTAAAGAGTAGGCGATTCCAGTAAGTGAAAGTGAAAGGAAGGGAGAAAGAACGGGCTTGATAATTAAATGATCGAATTATAGATATCGGATGCTCGTCGTGGAATTTCCAACGATTAATTAATGCATGAAATGATTGAAAACGAGAATATGTTTATTAAAAGAGGATTATGACATTGACTCGTGGAAGAAATTTGAAATGTTTAACCGAAATTTAAAGTGATATTTGGAAATACTCTATATCGATCGATTATTTTTTTGCATTAATTAATCATTTACGTATCAGCATCCAATTTTTGTAATTTGATGGTGTTGTTTTTTAAGCCTTTTTCTTCTTCTTTTTTATCTAATTTGTGTATATTCTTTCTTTCTCTCTTTCTTTCGGTTGGATTGTGTTTTTTCTTTTATTATTATTTTAGTTAATTCGTTTTTTCTCTTTTTTTAATATTCTTTTTCCATTTTTTACAAAAATTAAATATAAAATAGAGATTCCATTCAAAAAATAAAAAATATATTTTTACCCCTAAGAGTCATAAGCATTGCAAATGCTGATGGAAATTGAGGGAGGATTGTGGAATGGTTGAAAGAGCAGGAGCAAATGTGTATTAGAGCCCAAATTCAGATGGTTTTACATAATTTCCCTTTTTGGTAATTTATATGAAGGAAATTGAGCCCGATTTGCAAATATTTCTGAGGAAAATTTACAAGAAACGGCAATGACAATAAATATAGAGAAATATGGTGTGCGGTTTTGGGCAATGTGCGAAATAATTTCCCTCCAATTTCATACTCGATTCGATTTGTTACCATTTTTTTAATGTCTAACCGAGAAATAAAAATCCTAGTATTTTCCATTGGATTCATACTTGGTGCCCAAGCCAACATGAATTTGGAAAGAGAAAAAAACGTGGCAAGAGTTTCTATAAAGACATTAAAAAAACATTAAAAAGGAAAAGAAGAAATATGTTCTAATTTATCGTTGCTAAATAATTTTCCATTTTTGGAATGTGCAATTTCCTAGAATAAATTATTTGCATATCCCAATATTCATGCTCTCAATAGGAAAAAAATTAAAAATGTTTTATTGGTAGGTTTTTTTTTCTTTCTTTAGTCGGTTCATTGGTAGGTAAGTAAAATGGATTAAAAATACCTATTTAGATCACATCAACTTACCTACCCGATTAATTGTCGCCTATCGGCCTTCCATCCCTTCCCCAAAAAGATACCTAGAACAAATAAAAAATATCCAAATTAAAAAGGAAGGCTTAGTGGGTAAGAAAGCATAAAGAAAGTTTTTTTTTTCCCCTTTTTGACTGTCCTTCAAATGATTTATTTCTTTTCTTTGCTTTTTCATTTACAACTTTGGAAATATAATTACTTGCACGCAATGCTAAGTCTCCAAGATTAAATTAAATTCTCACTATATTAGGTAATAACATCCCACCAATAATCATCTAAGGTTTCCTTTATGCCTTGTAAATCCAAATGAATTAGGTGATTGAGTAAATGCACATAAATAGCGACCAAAGCTATATTTTCATAGGATGACTTTTACTCTACTTACATGCACCAAACCTAAGTCGAATTAAAAAAGTAATGATTATGAATCTCGTAAAGATTCAATGTTGCTAAACATATATTGTTTCATTTTCCTCTTCATGAAATGACGATCAATAATTAGGTAGAAAAAGGAAATGAGAGGATAAATGTCAATTTTTGGATCAATTATATATATGTTAAATAGATCATAGCAATACATTAATCGTTCGAATATCTATCCAATCCGATAAAGTAAAAGGAGAGTACTCGACCCGCTAAAGATTCCATGGAGTGTGACTTTTGTAAGGCGACTACAAAAAGAGGCAGTGATCATAGATAAAGATGCCATCTTTCGTCCACTTTTTTTTTCCTTCCTTGGAAAGGGATTAATGGAAGTTAATGAATTTTTCTTTTGGTCAAGAGAAAGTCTTTGAAATTGAAAAATCACAAATCTTGACTTGAAATGATGGTCAACAACTTCAATAGGGGCATCTCCCTTCCGGTGACCTAAGTTGCACAGACACTCTCCGGGACCCTTTGTGTCGTGTCCGACACTCCAACACGCGCTCAATTGCCTTCGACACGTGAGTCGGAAATTCCGACACGTGACTCCGACACGTACGGAGTTATTTTTACAAATTTTCAAAATTTCTGGGGTCTAAATATAAATATATTAAAAATTAATAAAAATTAATAAAAGCTAAAACAAATTTCCAATACTCGTTTGAAAATGTTGGGATGCTTGAAGTTGCAAATTTTTCACTTGATTAGTAGAAAATGGAGTTTTTTTTTTTTCAAAAGAAGTGGATAATGTGGATGAATAACTTTTTGTTATATTTGGTGATGGAATGTTTTTTTTTTCTTATTGTTAAATTTTAAATTTAATAGTGGAACGTGAATTACTTGTTTTTTTCTCCAAGTTTTATGGATTATTATAATGAAATGTAGTTGAATTTGTCAAATTAAAACAATGAATGATATTAACAAATGTAGGATTAATGTTTTTAGTATAGATTAATTCTAGGCTATTTTATTATTATTATTTAGTTATTTATGCATTTATATATTAAAATATTTATTTAATATATAAATTTCGGAACGTGTCGAAATTCTATACTTTTGAGAAACGACGTGTCGGCGTATTCGTGTCGTCAGATCGTGTCGCGTGTCCATAGCGGTGCAACCTAGCCGATGACTAAGGATTTGTTTGATAACACTCCCGAAAATAATTGATTTTATTCTTTTATTCCTAACAAAAAAAAACATAAATCTGTCTGTAAATCTTTTGTTCTTAGTAACCAAAATTATTTTTTTTTCTCGGGAATAGATTTAGAACAAAATCAAAAAAAAAAAAAAAAAGTTGTTTCTTGTTTTCGAGAATAATTTTAAGAATCAAATCTATTTTTTTATTTTTTTTCTTTTCTTCTCTTTCCTCTTTCTCTTCTTTTCTTTCCTTTTCTTCTTATTCCTTTTACCCAGCCACCGACCTCGGCCATGGCTGTCGAACAGCCAGATGAGGGCCAACGACCTCGTCGAAGCATCGCCAGCCCCTAATGACACCAAGCCACAGGGAGGCTTGGCCTCGCTAGCCAGCAAGAGGCTAGGCCTCACCAAGATCTGGCAAGGTTGAGTCTCACAGTGACCAGGCGAGCTCACCAAACCTCACCCAGTGAGTCACTGGTCACCATCATGGCCACCAACCGGCCACAAAGGAGGAAGAACAAGAGAAAAGGAAAAAGAAAAAAGAAGAAAAATATAATAAAAGTATTAAAAAATTAAAAGAAACAAAAAAATTTAACAATCCCACTAAACGCAATTCTATCCCGAGAATAAAAATTTTGAGCAATCACCAAATGCTTTCAAAAACTCGAAAATTATTCTCGCAAATAGAATTAAAAAAAAAAATCATTTCTCAGCAAAAATTGTTTATGAAAACAGAATAATTATCAAATGCATCCTTAGAAAGCTTGTGATTCGAATTTTTTTGAAAATGTCATGATCGACCGGAGAAATTCACAAGTTTTCCGGTACCCTCTTAGATCGGACTGTCGTGATTAGAAAATACAATCTCTTGCAATTTCACAGCCAGATTTGGGAAAACTGAGTAATGTCGGAAAGGTTTTAATAATATGATCCAATGACACCCTCTAATCAAGATTTCACGAGTTCGATCCCAGGTCAAACCGGGTCAAACCTTTAAAAAACTTTAGCTAACGGATGATATACCTACTAAATTCTATAACAAATTGCTTACGGTTCCAAACAACATCTCCAAGGGACAAAAGACAATCAAATGTTAGTTGATAGCCAAAATGTCGGGAAATCCATAATGCTCCGAAAACGTACGAAAAACTGATAGGCAGGAGTCGCGTTCTTGAATTTGTTCATGCCTCGGATGAGTTATCTGCGGTTGAATCACTATCTTCGTGGCCGTAGATATGTCCCATCTTCGAGAGCTTCGTCTCCAGATACCTTCTGTTCTCCGCGGTCAGAGGCGTCAATAACGGCACCCGACCAACTATGGCCAAACCGTAGCCTTTGAGGCCTACATACTTGGCAGGATTGTTCGTCATCAGCCTCATCGTGCGTACGCCTATATCTCGTAAAATCTGCAGTGATTTGGTCACTGATCAACAACTCTTACTTTGCAATGAAAGACAGGAAAAGAAACGGGTGCGGAAAGAAATAGACCAAACAAGAGGAAAGGGATATGCAGCAGTCACAAAGCATACGGGATGGGAGAAACTGCTTTTGCAACCAGGAGCGACCTTTCAAGCACATCAGACGGTGTAATCTGTAGTTTTATTGTACTCTAAAGCCATAAAGCAGAACTGGAAATCTGGTGCAAGTTCAAAATCAAGAAGTTTGTACCTCTTCCATAAAAAAGTTTGAACGTCTAGATACCCTGACATGGCTAGAGCCAACATGTGATTTGCATGTGCACTTTGATACAGTGCAGGGGAGGAGATTAAATACCGAACAGAGAGCAAACAAACATATAACATACTCCAAACATGCGAATGTGCCACAATAACCAAGCTACATTAGAAATAAATATGGAAGCCCAATGTGATTGCACTAGAGAGAATGGGATTTTAGCACGTACCTGTGCACCGATGCCGTATTCTCTGGAGTCAACAGGTAATCCAAGTTCTTCGTTGGCCTCTACAGTGTCACGACCATCGTCTTGTAAGTTGTAAGCACGAAGCTTATGGCCCAAACCAATCCCTCTCCCTTCATGCCCACGGAGATACACAAGCACACCCCTCCCAGCTGCCTCGATTTGTTTCATAGCAAGCGCCAGCTGATTTCCACAGTCACATCTCCCCGATCCAAATATATCGCCTGTGAGACACTCGGAATGTACCCTCACAAGAATGTTGCGTCCATCTCCAATCTCACCCTAAAGGGATCAAAGTTCAAACCTCCTAATTCACTTTGACTTAATAAAGTACACACTGACTATCATGAGACGCAGCACTTACAAATTAATATTTGGTATTAACCAACAAAACTGTCCAATTTGTGGTCTACAGGATAAGCTTTGCTAGTCAGGAACTCAATGCACAAAAGAGGATTATCATATGAGTTAGTTGCTACGTGTTGATGAGAATTCATGATTACTTTTGTTGGCTTCAGAAGTATCTATTACTTCTAATAAATACCTTCCATCACTCTGTTGAAGAATTTTTTAAAACAAGAAGAGCATTTCGGGGAGACAACTAACCAGGTCCATTACAACTGATAAGGCTTCTGCCATATGCTGACTTAATCATGTATGTTTAATACTAACAACCTCAGTGAAACATCCTTATCAAGAGTCAAGAGCCTACATTGATGACTGCATGACAATTTCTAGTATTAAACAGCATATGTAGAAAATTCTTACAAGCTTAGAATTTAGAGTTTATGTTTTGCTTGAGTTGGTGTTCCACATAGCTACTAAACTATTGGAAAATTTAGAATTTGCTAACCATCCAGGAGATAAACCACCTCCATAGAGACAAACAGTCTATTTGATTTATATAGTAGAAGAATGAAAACAAAATTCTCTGGAACGGCAATGGGGTCCTTCCCCAACCCCCTGAAAAATAATTATGATAATTCATTTTATTGAAAAGTACATGCAGGGTTATCTAATGCAAAGCTCCCCTCGTTTTGTGGTGTGCATACTTGATAGGCTATATTTTTATTTTATTGATTTCAGCTATTATTTTAAGATCACTACATAGTGATTGGTTTTTTGATTCCCCTTCTCTCAAAACCCCCTGAGTACCACCCGCCTGCTTTTCTCATTTGATATATTTTATCACCTTTGCTTCTGTCTCTGCTAAGGGATTGGTTCATCGATGAATTACAACCAAATGAACATCTTTGCAGGTGTGGATGGTCTTACAAACCTAACAATAGAAATTGAGTATTCTCAATCTTCAGGAGTTCTGATATTCCTCCCTCCACAGGCATAACATCTACTGATGCACATAGATTATACTGAGAAAGTAAAATCAAGTAGAAAAAAGTGTAACTACGGAACAAGAATACCAGTAATTTGGAATTTCCAACTACAGGTACTCTGAAAATAGATATATATTTTTGAAACAAGATAAGAAGCATCTTTCATTTTTCCCAAATCATTACATCCAAGGAAGTATAGTGAGTAGACCACATTTTGAAAATATATATTATACAAAGCAGATGACCAGTCCATGTCCAGAATGAATTAAACAGACAGTTGAAGCCTACACCTAATGTTGTCCCATGTATCTTCATCCTGATGTAGGCCAATCAAATGAAAGTTACTAAGGACTCACAATGCACATATTTCCAAGAACACGCTAAAAATTGATGAAAAGTACAAGACAGCACCTCAGTAATGTCGAAAGAAAACTTGCTATCTTTTATATTTGAAAGTTTTTAAACCGTATAAGTGATGGCAACCGCAAAAAGAATGTAGTTATATGGTCAGACATCATAACAAGTTTTAAAGGGAAAAGAACAGAGTTACAAACTATTTCAGTAAGCTGTTGCATCACATATATCATTATGAAAAGTCAAAACACTAGGCAAACTGAGAGATTATTCTAAATCATGCATCCGGTACCAGTTTCATAGTAACTTATTGAAATATTCTTTCGTTCTTCTGCAATGGCACTTACTTTAACCATGGCAATATGCTCAATCCCATCAAGCAGTGATCTATAACAAAAGGCCATGAAAGGCCCCCACATTGTGGGTATAGGGGCGACACCAGCCTGCTCCACCAACTTATCCCTTTTTCTTCTATATCTGCCATAAAAGATGTAGACAATGAATTTTATCGCAAGAAGCCAGAGAACACATATTCCAACATAAAAACCATATGCATGCCACACAGGAAACATGATAATGGAAGACAATCTTCCAAGTTCCAATAGCATCACACATCACCAAACCTTGGTGAGAATCTAATGCCCTGATTGGCAAAATATGAAAAGGCCCCTTCACAAGATCAACCTAAGGAGGGAGAGTTGCAGCCTAATACCTACTACACTGTTTAGTTTAAGTAATGCAATACCTATTAAACAGTTTAATTTCGTTAATGAGATATGTAATTAAGGGAACAATAGCATTAGGATATCCAAAATACCCCTGAAATCATAATTGAAGGGAATATGATAATTATCAGTTCGATAGTCAATATTTATTGATGAAACTAATGCCCCATATAAATTACCAGATATATAATCTACCATATCAAATATTTACCTAACATTTAATAATCTATTTATGATTATAATATTAAATTAAGCGCATAACATGAAATTATGCTAAATTAGATGTTATATTTTAGTAATCATCACTTTAATAGCCAATCATCCAGATATTACAATCTAATATATAATTTTTCATCTATCATTGAATAATTAATTCATGATTATGATTTAAATTTATCATATAATACATTTTTACTTAGAAATAAATATTAATTGTCGCATAATTAATAGTATGATTGAAATAATAATTTTATCAAAATTTGAGCATCAATTAATGTGATTTTAATTTATGAAAATTTAAATAAACATACCTAACGGGGAGCAGCTGCTATTATGCTGATTATCATGTTATGCATCTTCAACATAATAAAATTATGCATTATCAAAGTAACATAATTAATATTACATCAATCACAAAAATACTGCAAATGGATATAGTGATATTAATAATTATTTTGACGATAATTAATATCTATCATTCATAAAGTGAATGAGAAAAAAAGAGAGACAAAAGTATTTTATGATGTAATAGCTATTACATGGACCATGTGTAATAGCTATTACTGCAAGCAAATGCTATAGTAGGTAATCAACCAGTGATAAAACTGTAATGTAATAGTCATTAGTACAACCAAACGTGCTATTTACTATGCATCTGCATCATGCTTAAGGACAAAGTCTTCAACCTTGTTCCAAACATGACTTGAGCAATTAGATGAGGCATCTACCAAAGTCTTAAGGATTGGATGACTTAAAAGAAGGAACTTTAATTTGTATAACTTATCTCTTCCGATGTACTTCTAATAACTCGAACACTTCTAACATCTCCATAAGGTCATAGTACTTCTTGATCCTATGCTTGAGATTCCAAATGCAATGAATCATCCACAGATGAAGCAAGTGACAAAAAAAAAATGCAAAGCACATCTAATTCCAGGAGATACAATCAAATATCAGATGACAGAAGGGCAGGGTACCACTAATAGCAATCTAAATTGCTGAATTTGTCAAGTCATAGCTTTGTCGACATCTGGCTTACAGAGGAAGCCTCAATTCGGATTTTGCAAAGAAGATAAACAAGATACAAAGGCGCTTAGTTGCTTGATTGTGGAAATTCTACAGGGAAAATCATCTCTCAGATTGGATGCTCAGAAAGGAGATTCACCATTTTACAAGAAATGGCTGAAAATGACCACTCTGAAGGCGATTGAAGACTGTCTCAGCCAAAATCAAAGGGACAACAAACTTAAAAAAAGAAAAATTGAGCATGCAAAAAGGGTGCAAAGTACCTGATTGAATCGGCAATTGATATTATTTTCAGGTTCATGCAATTAGGGTGCAAAAATACCTGATCAAATCAGCAATTGAAATTATTTTCAAGTTCTCTTTCAATGCAAATTGTCGAAGCTTTGGTAGTCTGGCCATAGAACCATCATCATCCACTATCTCACATAAAACTCCAACAGGCTCCAACCCAGCCAACATTGCCAGATCAAGAGAAGCTTCTGTATGCCCAGCTCTTTTGAGAACCCCTCCTTCTCTATATTTCAGGGGGAAAACATGGCCCGGCCGATTAAAATCTTCAGGTTTTGAATCTTTTGATGCAAGAGACAATATAGTCCTGGCTCTATCATGAGCTGAGACACCAGTAGTTGTCCCGCGTTTTGCATCCTTACAAGAAAAGATGACTGACTCAGATCTCACAGTTAATCAAGAGATCCTCCATGAGAAGAAACTACTGAGGTATTAGAAACTTCCAAACTTGTTTCTTTAGTCAACTACAATACCAAAAGCAAAAATCCAGCCTATAGTTAATGAATTTTTTCATGCTTATGCCCTCTGCAGGACAATGCATTCTCTCATGGCAACTTCGATCTCCTTTCTAGCATGTATTTAACTTACAAAATTCTCTCGGAAGAACTAAGCTTTTGCCTACAAAACCATGTGCACAACTATGAGCAATTACATCATAGGTTCATGTCACAGTGCTCAATACAGATAGATTTTTGTAAA
The DNA here is from genome assembly GCA_016097605.1 of Eucalyptus guilfoylei. Classification (NCBI taxonomy): domain Eukaryota; kingdom Viridiplantae; phylum Streptophyta; class Magnoliopsida; order Myrtales; family Myrtaceae; genus Eucalyptus; species Eucalyptus guilfoylei. Next base: position 55,155,477 of record CM027867.1, read on the forward strand.
GCGGCTAAATCAGTTATTCAGAAAAGATGTCCAACATCATCCATTGATTTCTAATATGATATTGAGTAACTAGATAACAGCATTAAGTCAATAAGATTTATATTCCTAACCAATGCATGATGATAAAACCTTTTGATGGCTCTAAAATTACTCACATCCCAAACAAAAAAGATCACATCATGGATGTCACATTTACGCACAGAAACAACCAAAACTGTTCCAGATAGTACCAAAAAATAAGAGAAATCAAACATTAAATCACATGGTGAGTCATGCCATCTTGGGGACTCATTGTCTTCCAAAGCAATAGGCCACTCTATTTAAGCTTCTCTGTCTGGGTAAAAGCTCTTCATAAAAATTTCCGGATAAAAAGATTAGAATGGCAATAGCATTGACCTAACATACATGAAGATCCATACCACTGAAACAGTAAAAGCTGTGCAAAGCTTTTCCTGATTCTCCTTATGGGTCACCATCAAGGGAAGTTGCAGCCTCTCCAAGTCTTCTTCTCTCATGCTCACACATACGATTCCAGTGCCATGCTTGACTATAAAGGCCATAGCTTCAGGCGTTACCAAAGATGCTGCCATTATTAAATCTCCCTCATTTTCTCTGTCTTCATCATCTACAACAATAACAAACTGCAAGAACACACAGAATTTAATATCCTAATCCCATTCCCATCTCAAAATAACAGATGAGGGGAAGAACTTTGATTGGGGAGATCAACGACAAATTAATTGATTGGCAAGGAAGCTCCAACCTTGCCTTGACGAATGTCTTCAATTGCCTCCGGAATTGACGAAAATCCTTCTGAAGGTACATCAAGGTCATACACATCTTCGTTAGCAAAAAACCCTTGAGTGTTAGGTGTTATTTCAGCAGCAAGTGTCCCAAACGCTACACCATTGGAGTCAACATGAACCCTTTTGGGCAGTGCTTGTTCATCTATTACAACATTTTTCCTTGAGGCCACCCCGTTGTTATAGGAATAGGGTAAGAGATCATCCTCCCCAGAAAGTACTGCATATGTTGCCTTTCCGATACCCCTTAATCTACAGGGCTTGCTTGGAATCCTCAAGAACATGCCAGATTTGGAGAGGTATGATGCAGAAGTACTCACTCCATGCTTACAACTATGTTGTCCGGAGAAAAGAAAGAATTAGTCATCCTCCTCATTCATCATAAAGTGTGCTTGGGATATCAAAACTACCAACACATTACAATTGAATTCCCAAAATTATACATTGTCTTCTTGAAAACAACTTAGGTTGCAAGTCAAAATACCCCACAGCATAGTCCATAAGAGGTTCATTCTCTTTATCACAAGTCGCAAAGCTTATAATATAAAGGGCACTCCTTAATGAACAAAAGAGGACAGTTTGCAGTTTCAAATACATTGCTTTTTCTCAGGTCCTTTGTATTCGGTGCTTCAGAATTCGAACGCTATGGACGCTAGTTAAAAATACACACTAGTTAAGAATACTGTTTTTTAGTCAGCATGCCTGAAATGAACCCTCAAACTGGCCGCAGGAACAAATCGTATCCTCACCACAAAAGCCAAAGTCCAGCACAAATTATCGTCGGACCGTCTCTTCCTCTCCTTTTGGGATCAGCCCAATTCAATTTATAAGAGAAGCGAAACAATCAAGTCAAGAGCCACCATCTACAGCTGAATATTTATATCACTGAGAACTAGGAGAACCCAGTTGATCCCAGATCTCAACACCTCCCCCAGTTTTCACCACCCACCACCCACAAAAATTAAATGAATCGAATGATCTAAATCCCAGAACTTTCAGAATTCCCATCGGAATCGACGTCAACCCATCATCCGGAATTTCCCGACGCGAGCAAAGGACGTCGCTTTAAGAGCGGAGGACACAAGACACGATTCCGGGTCGCATTAAATAAAGAACAGGGCAGGTAAGCACTACATGCCAACGGAAGCGAATTCTATAATCACCGCACTTTGCACGCTGGTTCACGATAGAGAGAGAGAGAGAGAGCGCGTACTGGGAGCTCGAGAAGACGGAGGAAGAAGGGTGACGAAGGCCGAGGGAAGCCATTATCCCCTGCCGAAGCGAGCGAGAGCTTGCGGACGGTCGTGAAAACCACAGGTCGGATATAACTCTCTTCTAGAGCTATAACAAGAACACTTTTTCTTTAATTTTTTTTTTCTTTCATCAAATTATTTTCTCTGGAATCTCAATGCGAAAATATATGATATATGGATATATATATATATATAGTTAATGATTCTCGGTTTTATGATCCTCAAAATCATTCGGATAATTCGACTAATAAATAGCAAGGCAGTAATGTCGGTTTTCCTTTGAAAAATAGCAGGAGAGAAATTGGTTCATATGAAAGTACAGTTCTTTCTTGTTTTATCCTAGTGTTATCAATAGAAAAAAAAATTGAATTTTTTTAAGTCAAATTTTAAATTCCATTAAGTTCGTAAGTTGATTATATTAATCTTTTTGGTGTTCAGAGCAATTGTCATTAATTGTAAGTTGATTATTTAATCTTTTTGGTGTTCAGAGCGATTGTCATTAATTGTACGTCGTAATTCGTGATATCCGATATATGAAGTTTATCGTTCAAGTTAGAGCATTGGGAATATCTTTTGTCTCGTCTCATGAATTTATGAATTTGAGTATACATGAGCAACGTGCTTTAAGAAAAACAAGTAGCAAAAAGCATAAGTATTTCATACAAAACATGACGAGGAGTGATCGTTGGGGCAAATGGGCTAAGACAATGAGCGATTTCTTTTAGATTTTTAGGATGGTGAAAGAGATAAGAACAAATCAAATTGTGCACTAAACAAAAGAGAGTGCTCCTGAATAGTACATGTAAAACTAGAACTAACTCACAAAATAAGCCTTTTAACATGACGATAATGTTCGATATTGGGACTTCGATGCAAAGATGTTTAGATAAAAGCACAGCTAAATTAATGACCTCCTTGAGAAATTGCCTACCGTATGCTAGAGGACAAAAATTATTAGGTTTGGCATGGGATACATCAAAGCATACGGTATATCGAGTAACTTAATCCACAAATGTCATTTTATAGTATCAGATTGGGACATTCTCCGGTGGGTGAGTGATTCGGGAACAAATCACGCGAAAGCTTGTAGACTTATAACAACAAAGTCCGATCGATAAAGATAGGGAGTGAAAGTCAGGGCAAACAAACTTGGATAAGGAGTGGCTCAAGGTAAACTTTTAGGAAGACGAGAGGGGTCAAGATTGTACCAAATTATGCACTGAATAAGGAGAAAGCGCTACAAAATTGAAAAGTACTACTTGGCAAAATGGCATCATTTTAGAAACGGAATTTTGATATCCAACGTACTCAAGTGAGAGTATTGTCAAGATAGATAAACTCCAAAGAAAGTATGAAACTGATAGTGACTAGTCAAAATGGACAATACTTGAAGTGAGTTAATCCAAATACCTTGCAGCCCTGTTCTCGCTGCCATGTCCAATTTGTCATCCCCTAATTGCCATTGCTGTGGATTGTCGTCCAGGGACCACAAGGCACATGTAGTCTTGTGCCAACTATCTTTCCGTAACTCTAATCGCCGATTGTGACTATTCAACAACTGGCAACTCTCTTTATGATAAGCCAATCGTTGCTTCCCAATGTCATATTTTTTAATAATAATTTTGGTCAGATTTGCTGCATATTGGGTTGATCAGGAGCATAATTGATCACATATTGACATTGTCTCATGGCTTTGAAATTTTGAGAAACTCTTCTTATTCACCCCTTGTCCATGCTGAATTCCCATGATCCATCACAAGAGTGAAACAAAAACATTACCATATCGCATCATATTCATTCTAATTTGCATCCTATAACCAGAATGCCGCGTGCAATAAGGAACTGCATACTACTCGAATTGTCGGTCCGTGCCCAAACCCCTCTCTCTCACTATCTCGATCTTATTCTTGTCGTGTCGAGTCATGTCGTGCTGGGTCGAAGTGATTCGTGCGATCACGTACCCGAGAGTTTGTTTCACTTCGCAAGCACGTAAAGCTAGGGATTTGTCGCACTACATTTTTTTTTCGATCTCTAATCTGCAGTCCCATCCGCCGAGAGAAGGTTCGTATCCATCAGTTCCACTGATCGGGGCAGTACCAATGCAGCGTCGGAGCCTGCTCGTCGGAGAAGAAGTTGCAGTCCTCCTCGCCGCCGAGGAAATTGTGCTCCTCCATCTTCACGTACGGACTGTGGTGGTGGTGGTGGTGAGGAGGCTGAGGCTGAGGCTGGTACGCTCGCTGGAACTGGAAGCTGAAGCACCCGCCGAAGGAAGCCGGTGGCGGCGGTGGGGAGGCCGAAGAGGACGACGACCCCATGAATTTCAAGAAGCCGCCGTGGCTCTGGACGGCGGGGTTTGGGCTGCTGCTGCTGGTCGCCGCGTTCTCTTCGTTCACAATTGCACTCGAGTCGCTGTCGGACGACCCGTCCTTGAGCCCGCCATTGTTGAAGCTCAGTTCACGAGGCGGGGCGGTGATCGGAGGGGGAGGAGAGGGTTTGGTGTCGTCGCCGTCGTCCGCGGCCCGGATCTTGTCGGACACGTCGTGGCCGGGGATGATGACCTCTTCCTTGACTGAGAGATTGCTCTCGGGGTTGTCGTCGTCTTCCTGGAGTTTCGATTTCAGCTCTTTAATCTGCGGCAAAAATTGATTCACAAAATTAAGTAAACGAATCGGTATGACAGATTATCAAATGACAATTACGGAATCATATTCAACCAAAAAAAAAATCATGAAAATTGAATAACGCATTTTAAAGATCATATCAGTGATCAAAACATATACACGAGCATTGGATTATTTATGTATATGTTAATTATGCGGTTTCGAGTGATATATTTGTGGAATCCAATTCCTTTAGTTTCAAAACTACACTTAAAGATCAATTACGGAAATTACACAAGCTAGAGACATTTTCCTAAAGATTTCACGACATTTATCGCGACCTAATACAAATCGTTCGGACTCTACTTTCGTCACAATATTATTTTGCGATTCACAGTATCGTTTCATTTAAATCCACGGTAAAAAGGAGCCTACATCAAAACCCTAAGTTACTCTAATTCAATATCTAATATTTCTCATCCTAGGGGCAGGACAAGATAATCATGTGACGAACGATTCACCGTACCATAATAAAAAATTTCACCGATCTACGACCGCAGTCCATATATGACGTCATCACATCAGTAGCATTTGACCCGTGCACAGTGTTCGGTCGTGTGTTGTTTTTTTTTCTTACCTCCTTGTGAAGGGCCTCGTTGTCATGCTTGAGGGCGTCGTAGTTGAGCTTGAGCGCCTCGTAGTTGGCCTTGAGCACGCCGTAGTCCCGCTCCAGCTGCTTCGTCTTCCACCGCGCGCGGCGGTTCTGGAACCACACGGCCACCTGGCGCGGCTGCAGCCCCAGCTCCTGGGCCAGCTTCACCTTCCGCTCCGGCTCGAGCTTGTTCTCCACCTCGAAGTTCTTCTCCAGGGCCTTGACCTGGTCGATGCTCAGCCGCCGCTTCTTCTCGCCGCCGACGTGCCCCCCGCCGGCGGCGGAATGGTCCTCCACGCAGCCTTCCTCGTCGAGGCCCAGCTCCAGCATGGACTGCAGGTCCCTGCTGTGGTAGATGGGGTTGCCGTTTCTCGGACTGTGCTGCAGTTCCTCTGGATCGAGATGGAAACACGGAAAAAGATTGATGGGTTAGGCTCGAGATCGAAACCCGGAAATGAATTGGCAAGCACGTTGAAAATTGGATCGGAACTGTTGTTTCTTCTTGCTTCTTTTTTTGGGTCAGGAAAGGAGGAAGAAAATGCTGGTTTTTGGGATTATGCTGCAGTTCCTCCGAATCAGTTCAAATCAAGAGAATAAGCTGAGATTGAAAAAACCCAGAAAAGGAGGGGCGTGAAGTTCTTGGAATTGAATCAAAATTGGTCTTTTTCTTGCTTCCTTTTTTGTTGTTCTCTTGTCTGAAAAGAAAAGAAAAAGGACAGAAATTCTGGTTTTTGATGGAATAATTGATATTCCGCAAGAGATCGATGCAGTTGAAAAGGTGCATGTATGAGGAGGACCAGCAGAGCATGTGTCACATGGGTCTCTCACTTTATGCAAAACTAAGCATTGCTAGTGCTTGTGAATCTTGTGAAAAGAAGGCAAGTTCCAAAGAAGACAACAAAGAAAGAAGCAAAGAAAGAAAGGATTTTTAATTTAATTTTAAGAAGTTGAACCTGAAGGTGGGCAGATGGACATCAAAGCACCCAACGAATCTGAGCTGCCAAGTCTCTTCATGTCTGGAAAAAGCGGGACTGTGACTTCTCTCGAACAGAGAAGGATCTTAATGTTTTAGATCAAGTAAGATCAAGCTTGCTCTTTTTACTATTTACTCTTTTTCGCGTTTTCTAAGGGGGTGGTTTCTCTTTCTTCTTCTTCTTCTTCTTCTTCTCGGTTCGGCGCGCACTTTCAGTGCGAGTTCATGACACTCGAGAGAGCAAAAAGGTTTTCTTTTGGCGTCTTATTTAAAAGCAGCCACGGAAGCAGAGCGCCCGCGCCCGAAACGAGACCACCTCGTGCAGCCCTGCACGCGAACGCACAGCCGCTCCTCTCTCCTCTCCTCTCCCTCTCCCTCAGCTCCCCCCCTCGCCAACCCATCAAAGCCAGAGACGATGATGATGGTGATGAAGAAAGAGGAGGAGAATGCATGAGCATGGCCCAAGAAAATTCATGCACAGAGGGAGAAGAAAGAATAAAACTCTCACAAGCAAAAAGACCAACCCAAACCCAAACCCAAGTTACCAACCCAGAAGAGATGTCACCAATCACCAATCAAAAGCTTGCACTGAATTTATGCTCTCTCTCTCTCTCTACCTCTAGATCATCATTACCCAATCAATTGTGGATCAAGTTTTTCAACACTACGCAGTCTGCTGTGTCTGTAATAATGGTGGGAAGGAGGAGAGAGAATGTGTGTGCAGGGGAGAGAGGAAAACCAGAGACTGGTTTTTGGGGAGATGGGGAGAGAGATCGGAGAAGCAAATATCACTGGCCAGCTGTTGGTCATGCGCTTTCTCTCTCTTTAAATAAACCAGCTCGGCGTCGGGCACCGGGGTTAGAATCTGACCAGGGTTAAGTGCCCTGGGGTGGCATTTGCAAGCGAAATGAAATGAACCCAAAATGCGAGCCAAATGCAAACTCTCTGCCAACCGGATGTAGCCGGTCGTACCGGCCTCGGGGGAGATATTTTTGGGGTGGTGAGGAATTACGAAGTCGATTGTATAAAAAAATAAAAAATTCTAAAAAAGTTTGAAATCAATATTATTTTAAATAAGAGTTTAAAGTGATCAAATTATTTCAAATAAAAGCATGAAATGACTAAATAGTCTTAAATAATGGCCTTGGACTAGCCAATGACTGTTTCAGTTATCAGAGAAAGAGTATTTTGATCGAAAAATTTATAAAAAAATAAGATATTACTACTTTAGGCTTTTTATTTAAAATAAAATTTACTTCAAACCCTTACTTGAAATAAGATTCACTCCACGCTTTCTTATTCGAGAAAATAATTGCACTTTTAACCCTTATTTAAAATAATATTTACTTATGACGTTTATTTGAGAAAATGAAAGTATTTTAAGCCCTCGTTTGAAATTTTCTCTATAAAAATAGAGGGGAATTGCATAAAACTATGACTTTGTTTATTTCATGAAAAATAAATAATACTTAAAAATGATAGCTTGTATGACTTAAAATAATTAATTAGTGAAAATTGTTTTCATTACCAACAACAATTTATATATAAATATTTTCATGGATGATAAAAATATTTTTCATTTTTTCATTTTTGTAAGTGATATAAATCATTGTTTTGAGAAAAATGTTTTCAAATAAAAGAAGTCTCCATGAAATTTGAGAGTAGTATGTTTTTCGAAATTTTGAGTTGTTACGTAATACCTCACAAATTTTAATTTTATTGGGGCCAATTCCATAAAAAAAAAAAAAAAAAAAAAAAAAAAAAAAAAAAAAAAAAAATAATAAATAAAAAAACACGAATTTTAGGTGGTGTCCCAAATCCTACCCGAACTTTATATTGTCTAAAAAAAAAGCACAAACTTTAGGTGTTGTCCCAAATCTGACCCGAACTTTATTTTGTCTCCAAAAAAAGCAAGAATTTTAGGTGTTGTCCTAAATCTAGCCCGAACTTTATTTTGTCTAAAAAAAAGCACAAACTTTCACTTGTGTCCCAAATCTAGCCTTCCGTTAACCCTCATTTCACAGTCATCCGACGTGGCATTTTCATGTTAGCAATAATATCCAACACAACAAAACCATGCTGCATTCGAGTGTTTGGAAAAAGTGTTAAATTTAAGTCTGCCCTCCAATGAAATGAACTTTACAGATGATTCTCATGGGAAAAATAATTCAGCAGTTTCAGTTCTAGGGGACGAGGCACATAGCTAGGGCCATTAGATCAATTAACAATTGGCAAGCTGTTTGCAATATCAGAATCTGGGTTGGAAGCAGAATATTACATTGCCTTAAAGCGAGATATTAAAAGCGTGTACATTTTGTAATTAAATAGAGATGTGAAGCCTATTTGTAATAGACTTACTTTATTTCGTCTCAAATAAAGTTCGGGCCAGATTTGGGACAACATCTAAAGTTCGTGCTCTTTTTGTAGAAAAAACAAAGTTCGGGCCAGATTTGAGACAACACCTAAAGTTCGTGTTTTTTTATGGAATTGGCCCAATTTTATTGTAGCCGTTAACCCTACCATATTTTTTTTCCTTTAGGATGTCCAACGTACATGACATTTAGGGAACAAAAATCGTAGGTCTATATATATATATTTTTTGGTGACCCAGGAAACCCCGCACGGCCGGCAGCCGGAGATAAACCATTGAGGGCGACACATGCTAGCCACCACACACGTGTCACCGGGTAAGTCACCAAGAGACTCAAAGCTAGCCTTCCTGCAACGCTTCGAATACTAGACCTCCTCGATGGAAGTCTAGCGCCTACCCAGCTGAGCCACCGCGGTGGGTGGTATCATAGGTCTATATTTTCATCTCATTTGTTGAAGGAAATTTCTCTTTTACCTTAATTACTGTAAAAAAAAAAAAAATCACATTGGAAAACAAGAGAGAAAACTAAAATTAACCAAAATATTATATCGGAAAAATAACTATTAATGATGATTTTAAAAATTAAAATTGTTAAAAAATTATGAAACTCATTAAATACTTTAATAAAAAGAAACCCAATGAAGTGGAAAAAGAGGCTTTAATAAAAAAGTCAAATAACAAAAATTAAATACTCATTATTTTTTTAGATGTGAATTAATAAAACAAAATGAATGATTGGTAACAAAATTATTTAATAAAATCGCCATAGCTTTTGATTAATCATTTTATTTTATAAATACTTGGAATATTTTTGTTTTCTCTTGTTCTTCTTCTTTTTCATTTTTTCAATAGAAATCAAAGGTAAAAGATAGATTCTGTCCAAAATAATATGAAAATCACATATTTGCTTCTTTAAAGTGATGTGTATTACACATGCTACCAGAAAATATAACGGAAGGCTAACGACCGTAATACAATAAAGTTTATAGTTCAAACAAGTTTTGTGTAATTTCCTCTCAAAGTGAGCTGTATTTTCCCTAAATTGTTATTGGACAAATCTTCTTTCAATCAAATCTCTTGTTAGTTTGTTTCAAGTTTAGACATCGGAACACGAAAATCCAGCTAAATATAAATATCAATACATTCTCAAGATCGCTTGGGAAAATTGATTGGTCGAAATGCGTAGAAACTAACGCAGACGTCACCTTACTATTATACCCAAAGTTAATATAAATATAAGTAACATTGCTATCTATAATTCAAAAACTAGAATAAGGAAACTTGTTCGACCAAGCAAGAGAAAATTGAAAATAGACAAAAATCATCTAGCTTTGACTCTCAATGAGGTATGTTGAGATTAGCTTACAAATTCAATTTCTAAGAAATGTAGTAAGTTAGAAGGGACAGTCAATAGAAAATTACCAATTTAGTTAAGTATTTGTAATGGAATGTCGTAGAAACTATCCCAACAAACTTACCACATTTAGGAGATATTATTATCTATATTTTGTAATTATTTTAAGGTGCTTGATTTGACATGGATGTAGGATTTCAAATAGGCAAAGAAAGTGAAATCAAAACACAAACCAACATAGGATCTTTTATACCTTTACATCGATCTCATTAGACCTATACGTTTACTGTGAAGTCCACGTTATTCTCGATAACTTGAAACTATATGCCTGGCCCAATTAAAATCGAGAGGCTGGTCGAGAGTAATGGGACAACTAAAAAATTCCGAGTTTCAAAGAAACACGAGGCCTCAAGTCCTGCTCGCACGTGGCGCGTGGTGACATGGAATGTGAAGATAAATAAATCCGCACCCACCAAATCATCTAACGTCGGTATTAAAAAACGATTCGTCATCAATCGAAAATATTCATCCAAATTATCGCTCCATAGATTTCTTTAAAAAATAATAATAATTCAGGTACGGACGGTTTGCGGAGCAAGAAGGGATATGCAAATTAATGTGATTATTAATAGCCTTGATTTTCGACAAGACATTCCATGAAAAATGTGAATATGCTCTCGCCTGAGCATATACCAAAGCACCTCGGCAGACAGACATTTTCCTCGTCCCTTCGGCGTCGCGGCTCGGCTCGGCTCGGCTCGGCTCAGCCCGGCCCGGCTGGAGCCGAGCCGGGCCGAGCCGAGCCGATCGGCAACGGGCGTCAGCGAATCATCGGGGCATCGCGCGATTAATCGGCCACGCGGCGAGGGTTGAAAACTCGGGGCGATGAGCTTGACTTTTGTGCTCGGGGCCGATTTAGCTTTAATCCAAAAAGTCGCCGCGATTCCAGAACCCCGTGTCATTATTTTATTATCTTATACATATATATATAAAAAAGCATAGTGTTGATTTTTATGCGTCCGTGCTTTTTTTTTAATGTCGCTGGCAATAATAAATAATGCACATTTGCCACATTTACTCATAAAATAACAAAAGAAAAATTTATCTTACAGAAAATCAACGCGTGAGGAGCATGTTCGAATCTATTTATACCATTGAGCACGAATGACCGTGTATTTTAAGCAAGTTGTTTGGTTTCTGTCTGGCGTCATTTGCTTGTTATATGGGTTCACTTCATATCGGACCGATGTTGACGTCTGAACACTCTGCCGACGAAAGTTGCCAAGCTCGAGTCGGATTGAATAGGAGATGATCAACGCGTTTTCTCTTGAGTCGTGGGGCTTTAGACCTAGCATGGAATAGGCGTGGTGGCCTAGTTCATGTGATCGCTTTTGGTCCCATCAACCGCACATGCATTGTACTCGCGAAAGTTCGATGAACCGAGCATGAGCATGCAACATTTCTCGAATCTTACCCCCACTTTTAGGAAATTTTATTCCGAGTCTCGAGATTTCAAGAAGTTTGCATTTCGACGCTTGAAATTATCGCGATATCATAATTTCGCCATTTGATTTCTCTGGCAATTACGCTTTTTCTTATCTCATTTCACCCAAAATACACTATTACGAACATCAGACCTTGAGAATCGCCCGGTTTTCCACCACCACCACCACGCAATCCTCTCTTTTCGACGATGTGTGCTTCGGGCAACGGTTCGAAATCAAGTGCGGTCTACATCTCATCGTGTTTGTGCTCCAATTAAGCATTTTAATTAACAAAATAAACTTTTCTTGTCAAAATAAGTTGAATAGTGTATTCTCTACGGCCCATTTTTTCTTTTATTTTCCCTCCTTTTGAAAAGGGTGCAAATTGAATTAGGCAAAAATTTGCCCTTTTTCTTTTTTTAGAGAGGGCAGGTAACGCGGCTGTTGAGACGCGGGCGACCGTGACAAGCAAAACGACAGGAGTAAGTGGGGGAAAAGGGTATTCAATTTTTCAAGATTAGCTGTAGCGATTGTCATCGCGGGATTCCGGGACCCACCGCCTCCCCCCTCCTTTCCCATCTCTCTCGTTGGACAGCAGCACGTGCGAGCTCCTTCTCGTGTCTCAACAAAACGGCCCCACCCAAAAATAGTAACTTCGCCTCGATAACGACACACATAGTCCTTCCACTTTAATGTGATGTCCAATATCGTCTCTTTGAACTTTTAACTTTCGTTATACGGTCCCGTGAATATTGACTTAATTTGCAATATCGTCTCTACAACTTTAAATTGTTCAAGTCCTTAGATCATATGAAAATATTCACAATGTTGCGTGACCTCGCCTCACACTATTAGTATATGTTCAATGCGTTCTTTGAATTATATGAAAATACTTGAAAATTTAGGAATCATGTTGAACAAATTAAAAGTTTAGGAACTGCATTACACGTTAAATCACGATTTGTAAATCACATTGCACAAATTAAAAAAGTTCAGTGATGACGTTGCGTATTGAATTAAAGTTCTGGGACTAACTATGTTATTTTCTCTTTTTATATGTGATGCAACCAATTAATTATGTTATTTGAAAATAAGATATGTGCTTGATGAAGTTTTCGTATTCTGCTTTTATTAATCGTTCTTATATATTTGGGTGTCGTTATCGCGTGATATAAGTGCAGTGCATTGATGCGCAAAAAATATTTTCTTAACATATTTCACACACGTCATCACTGAATCGATTCAAATAAAGAGGAGCTGCTTTTTCGCTGCGCCCTGTGGAGAAAAAGCTTACTTGAGCATGACAGAAAGTGACATCCCAAGCCCCCCATCCTTCTCCTTATTTTCCTTTTTTTGCCTTTTTCTTATGTGACCATCTATCATGGCCCATCCCCAGAAAAAATAAAAGAAAACAAAAACACCGCCTGAAATTCCGAGTCATTTGTATTTATATGCTCTGACCCCAGCCCCAAAACCGAGCAAGATTTTAGTACCTTATCATATCATAAAAAATCTAAATTAATATATTTATGATAAATTTATTTTAAATTAATTTTTTATAAAAAATAAAAAAGTTATATATTTATAACAAATTTACTAAATATTTATATTTAATCACGAAAAACCACACGATTGATACAATTGTAACGAATGAAGGACAAATCCCAAACTAGCATATTCGTTAAATGTCACATATTATATAATTTAGCAATTTAACAACAAAATTTAATAGAAACTAATGGAAGATAAATTTGCACAAATGTATTGATTTGAGGTTTTCCGTAATAGAAAAATTAATTTTGGTCAATTTGTCATAAGTGCACCATTTTGGAACTTTTCATGATATTGACCCTAATTTATATAAATTCTTTTGACAAATCTCAAATTGGTCTATACATGGTATATAGATTTGGAGGCACATTAAGGGTTTGTTTCTTTCGAAGAAAACATAACAATAACGGAAAATGTTTTTTCCTTTTCGGGTTAAAGAATATATTTTCCTAATTTCAAGTATGCATGTTTTTCTTTTATCATAAATGATTTTTCGTTGACCGATCATTTTTCAGTAAACCAAAGGCATGAAAGTTTAGAAAACGAATTTGTGAAAAATTTCTTTCACTTAAACAAATATAACCTAAAATGCTCTATGCATCACCAAACCGACGAATTCCATAGGCTTTATTGCATGGTAAAAAGAGGAAGTATTGTCGCCCTCCCTAAAGTTTAGACTCGACAGTGATACTCGGCTCGACATCTCGCGTCCTGTCATAGCGAACAAAGATGCGAAAAGCATCGATGAATCGCGATAAAGACCAAAAGTACCCTTGTTCAGCAAACTGATAGATACCCAAAGAAAAACTCGACAGGCTTCGTTCGAAAATGCTGTGAGTCCGGATAAGTTTCGGGTTCTTTCGACTTCACACAGCGATACATGCATAATCGAGGATCTTACAATCGAGATGGGACAGTACGACTTTCTTCCTGTGAACGCAGAAAAACCGGATGCAGAAAGCTACATTTCAATATTCAAACACAAACCCTAATATTCAAAGACTTGAGTAGATGAGTGGGACACGACCGCAGCTCTTGCTCGTTCGTATGTGGAGTCCAAGGGTCGTGTTTCTAGAACCGATTGCTTTCAAATCGGCGCAGCTCCGCTTACTTCTCGCTGCCCGAACACTTTGATTTTTGCACGGTATCGATGTTATCAAAATCCAAGCAGCAAGACAGGCCGAAAACTTAGGAAGTACGTTTTGGGTTTAGTGTATTTTTTGGGGTAATCATTGTTTTCTGTCCATGGGGAGGAAAAGCTGCCCCCAAAATCGCCCTGCCTCGACAATGATTGGAGCAAAATCCTTGGATTTCCAACGATATTGGAGCCTGCAAAAGCAGCGCAGGACTTGCGAAATTCGGCAGGTTATTGAAGTATAGAAAACCCATTAGGGTTTTAGGTTTTTAATTTTTTTTTTGGGAGGACTTTTAATGTGTGAAATGATTCTTAGCATAAATAATTGCAAAATGGGGAGTCAATAGGCTGATGGAACCACCACGTTGGGGGTTCAGAGATTTTGGTAAGCAACTCCTCCCCGGATTCTTTTTTTTTTCCTTCATTTTTTTGACCCTACACGATCGCCATATACGTAGACTCACCAAACAGCACAGAGTTTTAGGATTCGATGAGGAGAGAATCTAGGCCTATTTTATTAAGAGCAATTCCAAAGTTTTATAGCCTGAAAAATAATATAACTCCTTCTTAAAAGCTCCACTATCGACAATTAATTAATTCATGACGAAACCCCGGAGTTAGTGATTCGTCGGTGTGATATTGTTATGGCTTTCTTCCTTTGTTAGGGGCCTCATATCATGCTTATAATTAACACCTGAAATTATGACTAATTGTAGTGCCAGCGTCTGTACGATAGAAAATGATATCGATATTATTGAACTTACGTATACTTCGTAGAACCCACATAAAACTGAGAGACGAATCAACATCTGGAATTACGATTGATTATAGTGCCAGCGTCGGTACGACAAAAAACGATATCGATGTCATCGAACTTACATATACTTTACGGAACTTACATGAAACTGAGAGACGAATCAACACCTAGAACTACGATTGATCATAATGCCAGCATCGGTACGGCAGAAAACGATATCGATCTTATCGAATTTATGTATACTTCACAGAACTCACATGAAACTGAGAGACGAATCTGGCATCATAAAAACCCGACGATGCCCATCATCATCTCATCCTCTAAACCTCGAAACCCATCTCGAATTTCAAGATTAGGAGCGCCTATCTCCCGCCCATCATCCATGAAAATTCCTCATGACATAAAATAGCGATGAGCAGACAACAGCTCTTATCACGCACTCGCAATAGAGATGACCCACGAGTCAATTTCCAGTGGTTGGAAAAATGAACAAGCATGTCGGGGAATCAAAAGACTTCGTAATCTGTAGCCACATATCTTTTCCCGTATGAAAAGAAAAAATTGTCCCCAAACTTTTCCTTTTTCTTTGCTCCGTTGCGGCTGCCAGCTAAAGAAGGGCCCCCTCATCTCCCCCCACCCCCCTATGATTGCGACTGAATTGCCCATCAGATAGTGAAACATGCCAGAGCCTTCCTAGAGGATGGATCTTGACGTTCTTGCCCATCCAAGTCGATCATGTCGCGAGAGAAAACGATATTAATTCTAATTATGTGAAAATAAGATGCTTCAAGGGTCAGTTTCCTCGTGAAAGCGTTTCGGAAACTCTACTTTGTATTATAATAAATGAAGGGGAGATGTCTCGTTCTAAATGGAGTTTAGGGTGCATATTCTATCATACTGTGGATGGTGCACGTTTAGCAACACGAGTCGAGGTCGTGTCTTTCTTTAGCTGATACGACTCTCGAGTCGGGGCTTTCTTTGCCTTTTTACATTTGGGTAAAAAAAGCAAGTGGAAAGAAGATAAAGGAGTGAAGTAAAGAAAAGGAAGATAGGGGGAAAGATAGATTTTTGTCGGAAGAAGAATGGTATTCAAGAGAAAACGGAGGAAAAGTCGCTTTGAGAAAAAATCACAAGCCGTCCCAATTGGTTTTCTCCTACCACGTCCTCTCGAATTCGAAATTAATAAATGGGTCGAAGATGAAAATCTCTTATTTTTTTATTCTCTCCACTTTTCTCGTTCTCGGGTTTGCAGCGTGTTTGAAAAGCATTCCACATGGTGGTAGACGGGTTTTCTCATCATTTGACACATACAGTCTCTCTCCTTTCTCTCGAAAGCCTTTTGAAATCCCATGCTTTTCTGAGTAGGAAAGAGATGGCTCTTTTTGTAACTTGGGCAGATCACGAGGACCTACTCAAGAGAGTTGTGTGCATCAGAATCTCAACCTGGCGCAGGAGAAACAAAAGGAAAAGTGAAGAGAGGGGTGGGGAAAACAACAAATAAAATAGAACTAATGGATCATGATTTTTGCTCATTCTTTTTTCAGGTGGGTGGGATTTGTAGAGGCTTAGGACACCCTAATGGTAGGCAAAACTTTTCTTTTCCTTTTCCTTTTTCTTTCTCTTTAATATATGTGAGTGCTGTCCAAAAGCTAATTTTGAAAGAAATTTATAAAAGAAAAGGTGGGGAAGAAAGCAGAATCTTGGTGATGAGTCATGACCGTGCTTTCATCACTTCTGAATATAATCTCATAAAATAACAGTTGCCCAGATCCTCTGTGATAAAGATAAACAGAACATTGCCAAGACAGACTTGAGAGCTTGGCTCATCTGAGCTTTGTTCCTACTCCACTTTTATAAATATGAACAGATTGCTCTTCTATGCTGGCTTCTGGGAAGAAAATGAAATAGCTGTACTTTTTTTCCAAATAAAAAAGGAGGAGGAATAATACGGTCAAGAAAAGCACCTTTGAGAAGTCAGCATGAGAGCTTTCAATTTTTGAGGCTTAATGATTTTTCTTTTCTTTTTTTTTTTTGAATTTCGATTTTTGTTGGTCATTTTGAAGGAAGGGTTAATCCCACTTCTAGAAGATGGAAACTGTAGTAATTGAAGCAAAAAAAAAAATTGTGTGGATTGGATGTTAGATGTGGAAGATCGGTCTTTATTTTGTTGGATAGGTAAGTATGTAGTCCTGAAATTGAGGGGAAATAATCTGTAAATGTCATTGAATGGATGGTAAAAACTCAGAGAAAGAAGATGGCGTGAAATTCTGAGAACCGTCAAATGGAAAGGAAAATCATGAACATATAAGGTGTGCAAACAATACTCTTTAAGGATAATTTTTGAGATCGTCGAAGTAGGAAGCGATTACCCGTCGTGGTTGAATAGACCTTCTGATCATTGTGCATTGCATTACGTGAGTATAGCGAGAACAAGGGAAATGAGATATCAGTTGGGAGAGAAAGAGGAGAGAAGAACAGTTTGTTTCATTATAATTTTGGTCTATGGACCGATAAAGTACATGTCGATATTTAAGCTTTTGTTCGTTTTGGGAAAGTGTGATATTTTTGGTGAATATTTTTTATGAAGTCATTTTCTAGGAATATGACAATATTTTCAATGTTTGGCTGAAAGTTAAAAATCAATTGAGAAATGTTTATCCTCATTTGATATGCGAAATCTAATTTGATTTTCTTAAATAGACATGCATTATTTAGACATTAGTAACTTGTGCATGGGCAACCAAAAAACTGAGTATGAGCACTAGAGTCTTGAGTTTGACCTTGATGGACCTCAACCAGGACATTGGGATTGGGCCATTAGCACGTAGGTTCGGGGCTCAACCTTGATAGACTGAGGTGCGAGTGCGAGGGTACTAGGCTTGGCCTTGATGAACCCAAGCACAGACACTAGGGTCCTAGGTTTGGGCTTTGATAGGCCCAGGCTCAGGCACCAAGGACTCGAGTCCTAGCACTAAGGACCTAGGGCATTGACCTTTATGGACCTCGGTTAAGGTGTTGGGGATTCAAGCTTGGATACTAGGATCCCGCACTTGGTCTTTGTGGACTTAGGCCAAAGTGCCGAGACATCAGACACCGGAGCTTCAAGACTGGGGCACTGTGGTCCAAGCTTGGCTTTGATGGACCTAGAAGTGGGCATCAAGAACCTAGGGACAAGCATCGAGGTCATGGTCCCGACCTTCATAAATCTAGGCTCAGGCGTCATAGACCTAATTTGGACATTGAGGACTTGAGAATTAGCGTTGGGGTTTTTGTACTCAAGCGACGATATCTAGTTATATTTAGAAAAATGATTATTTTTTAAAATAAGAATAATTTTCCTTAATTTAAGTAAATGTTTTCTGTTAGCTGATTTTTTTAGACGAACCAAATATTAAAAAATGAGGAAAATGTTCTTCTGCAAAATTTATTTGCGAAATAAATGGAGCCTGGTTAATCGAAAGTTGAAAAACAAAATCAAACAACGGCTTGGAAAATTGACGTAGAATCGCCTAGCGAAAAAGGTAACGAACGTTCACAAATTAAACATTGCAACGGATAGTTTGACTGATGACTTTTGCTTTAATCGTAAATAGACATTTCGAATAAAGTTTCGATATAGCAAGAAGGAATGTGACATCAAGTCTCATTTATATTTCATGCGCAAGGGGCTTCGGCGAAATTCAACTTTACACTTGGTTTGGCCCAAACTTGTACATGCGAGACCAGCACTTTTTCTTATCGCAATCAAGTTAGTAAAGTGAATTCATTGATAAAGTGAGAAGAGAAAACTTCTCGAGTAAACTTTAGGAAAACAAGGGAACCCAATAGAGGGAAGAACGTTATGGCTGCGGCAGTGTTTGTTGCAACTTATTGCTTATTTTGTGCTATTGCCTATGGTTTTCCTTCCAAAAAATCTGAAAAATTAGAAAAAAACATAAAAGTGAACTTTCGAAACATGTGGAAAGAAAATCTATGCAAGTGTCACATTACAGGCAGGACCTAGGATAGAAAAGTTCCCGGGGGGGGACCTTTTATGACACAAATATTTTCAATTTAAATTTTTTTAAGTTCCAAATATATTACCCTCCAACATATATATTATATGTATGGATCAGCATAAACAATAAGTTAAACCAGTTACTTAGCAAGTACCTCCTCACAATATAGTGACAAATGAGGATTTTTTTTTTCCTTATAACTGGAAACGGGTGTTACTATCAAGCAAATGTTTTTTTTTTTTTTTTTGGGTGGGGGCAAAAAGAAAATCTTCTAAAAATAATGGGCACTATTTACAATTATAAGGAAGTTGAGGAGGGCCAAGGCCCCACCTTACACACTGTCCCTTGGCACAGACTTAGGTCCAATTTGAAAGTGCAGACAGAGTACTTTGACGTTTCCATTCAATCACATGCGGGTGCGGTCCAAAATTGCTCAAAGTCTCAATTGAAATCCAACATTCGACAAGGTTTACGTTACGTGCGGGGCCGGTAGGGCACGAACGATGCGCGCAAGCATGAACGGAAGTACGTTTGAATTTGTTCATTCGAAATCCAAGCCTAGTATCGAGGAAGGAAAAGAGCCTGGATTAAATGTTCATAAGCATGGTGAACCGGTGTATCTTGATTGGGCCTTTGCTTTGCCCTCGTTTGAGACGGGCTTTGTTGAAATGAAATGGGGTAATAGGGATGTGGCCCAAGACGTAAAGCAAAATTAATTTTAAGTGCCCATCAATTTGAATATTAAGTTTCAATTTTAGGTAAATGTCACAGGTAAAGTATTCTATCTTTTCATACTTTTATATTAATACAATATATATATATATATATATATATATATATATATATATATATATATTTTTTTTTTTCTTTGGCTTTATTTTCTTTTTGATGCCCATTTTTGTTAAGTTGGATTAGTACGATAATTAAAGGTGGTTCAAGGACATGATTAGCTACGAATGGGGGCACGACGGCATATTAACAGTAATTAGCGACAACGAAGGCTAAATTTCATTAAGAAAATAAGTTCAAGCATCTCCTAGATACATTCTAAAGTCTGGACAATTTTTTGATAAAATGGGTGGAATGCAGGCATTTTTAAGGATATTAGGCTGAATTTTTTTAATAATTAATATTAAGAAAAATCACAAATTGATATACCCCTGACAGATGGAAGGTAAAAACTCCAAACCGATCACGATACACGTCAATTACCATACGTCATTTAATTGGGTAATTTGTGATTAAATTTAATTTAAAAACTAACGGAAAGTAAATTTATTACATGTGAATCGGTTTAAAATTTTTGGTAGTTAAAAAATTAGTTTGGCATAAATTTATCATATATGTATTAATTTTATTATTTTTCGTGATATTAATTGTTCCAAATGAAATCTTGGACGACCTAAGATCGCGCCACTTGGCACGAGCCCAATGAGGTCTTTGCTGTCAGTCAAATCGAATAACAATGGAAAGGAAAGAGCGGAAGAGGGCTAATGGAAATGGTTGACTCCACTTTCAACGATGGGAGAAATGCCAAAACTGTCTTCGTTGCGTTCGCCTCTGTTCCATTGTTCTTTTAGTGGAATCCCCGCCAACTTCGGCCTCTTCCTATGTTCTTCACTTCACCCTGCAGATGTCCAGCACGCTTGGTCCGTTCTGGCCCCCGTTTCGTTTGTGATCTACCCCATATTTAGAAACCTCGCATCGCGACGGATCGACCGAATCTCTTGAAGCGACGGCATGTTCATGTTCCTTTCCGGTCTTCGCTTTGTCATCTGCAATCTTCGAATGCGTTTCATGCGATCTCGCCTTGTTTCGGATTTTCCGACACCTCGAGTTTCATCCTTCCATGATCTTTGCTGCCCTTCAATTCTAGTCATCTGACCATCGTTTTCCGTATCGGGTTGTTAAATCTGCGGGATTTTGCTGGGATCAAACCTCTTTGCGATCGGAAAAGTCTGAAACGAGTACCTCTTGTTTTTCTCTGCCGGAAGCCCCACGCGAAGGGGGCTAAGATTTGAGGTTTAAGGTAATGTCCTTTTTTCCGGCACATACTTCGTGAATATCACATTTTCCTGGGAAATGCTTCGACCAGAGGCATCCCACCGTTTGTGCGTCGCAACGAGTCGCAGCACCGACTATAAGCTCCGCATTTGTTAGGGAAATAGACATGTTTTGTAATGGCATTGTCCTTAGGTCGATCGGAGTTTGTTTATTTAATGCATGGAAAGATTCCGGGAAAGTTTTACGACTGGTTTCTGATTGTTGAAATGAATGATTTTGGGTGCTGAAACAGGGTCCCGAGAAGTTGCAGGGATGCAGCAGCAGTACGGGGAGGAGCTCGAGGAGGAGCTGAGGACATTGAGGGAACGGTTGAACGAGGCGGAGGACGAGAGAGATCAAATGGTCATTCATCTGAGAGAGTCGCGAAAGGCGGCCGAGGAGGCGAACATGAGGCTTGCCGAGGCCTTCGCGGCTAGGAAAGTGCCGGAGATATATACGGAGCTCAACTCGGTTAAGAGATTGTTGGCAAACGCGAACCAACAGCTGAAGGTCAAGGAGAAAGATATGGAGTCATTGAGGGTCGAAGCCACAACGGCGAAGCAGCTCGAGCTCAAATTGGCGGACCGAGAGGCTGCATTGAAGAAGTTGGAAGAGAAGTTGAGCGACATGAAAGCCGTCGAGGCTGAGGCGGATTCGCAAAGCAAGAGGAGGATTCGGGAGCTAGAGGAGGAACTGAGAAACAGAAAGGAATCCGAAGAGAAGACATTCGAGTCTTTGGTTGCCTCGACGAAGCAGCTCGAGCAGACCAAGATATCGCTCGAGGAGGCGAAGGTCGAGAATGGTTCGCTACGAGAGAAGGTAGAGAGATTCGAGGAGCAGTTGCGGCAAAACGGTAAAGCCACCAACGTCTCGAGAATTTGCTTCAAGGACAATGTTTCCACGAAACAGACCCTCGAAAGTCTCAGGTCCGAACTTCAATCGACGAAGGAAAGCCTTTCTCGCACCCGCGAGGAGAGAAGAAGGCCTCTTCGAAGGTCGAGGGCCTCCTCGATGAGATCAGCAAGCTCAAGAACGAGCTGAAATCCGCGAGCGAAGCAGAAGAGAACAGCAAGAAGGCGATGGACGATTTAGCCTTGGCATTGAAGGAGGTAGCGACGGAGATGAATCAGGTGAAGTTAAGGCTCGACGTGACGCAAGCTGAGCTCGAGCACTGGAAAGGGGAAGCGAAAATGCTGACGGAAAAGTTGAAGAACACCGAAGACAGGTTCAAAGAACTTTTAGATGAATCAAGAAAAGAGATGGAACAATACAAGAACACTAGCGAGAGGCTCAGGTTAGAGGCTGAAGAGTCACTCCTGGCATGGAACGGGAAGGAGACAGGCTTTGTGGGATGCATCAGGAGAGCCGAAGACGAAAAGGCGGCGGCTCAACAGGAAAACATCAGGCTCGCCGAGTCTCTCAAGGCGGCTGACAGAATGGTCAAGGCATCAAGAGAGGAAAACATCAAGCTGCGCGACATACTCAAGCAAGCGCTGAACGAAGCGAGCGTCGCGAAGGAAGCGGCCAGCATCGCCCGTGCTGAGAATTCGCAGCTCAAGGACGACGTGGCAGACAAGGACGATGCCCTGAAATTCTTCAGCCGGGAGATCGAGAGCCTCAGGATTAATGAGGCTGCCGCGACGGAGAACATCGCGGAGTTGAAGAGGCTGCTCTCTGAGAAGGACATCAAGACAGACGATAGGGATATTGTGAGGAAATCGAAGGCTCTGAGCTCGAACGCCGCCGACGAGAAAGAACACAAAGAAGGGACGAGACTGGGGAAGGCTTTCAGCTTCAATCTGAAGGACCTAATAGGCTACCCTAGACACAAGGACAGCAGTGATAACCTCGAGAACAAAGAGAAAGACCACGATGGCGACGGAGACGGCGGCGACGAAGATGACCCAGAAAGATCGATCCACTCAAAGGGTCGATTTTCGACATCATGGACTCTCCTGGATCGGCCCATCACGGGAAGAAGTCATCCTTGGCTTACACGAGTGACGGTGAGACGATAAATTTGGAGGGTCTGGACAGTCTAGGTTCGCCGCATTTCGACGACTTGGAGAACGAGAGACTCCACAGGAGGAAGAGAGCGTTGCTTCATAGATTTGCAGAAATCATACGGGGACGAGCCTATGCAGAGAAGAGTCATCACTAAGATCATCAGTCAGTCCGCTTCTGATGCCAAACTAAACGAACTTCCTCAGGAGGATATCGAGACAATCCCAAGCACGTATTATACTACCTACCCATCCCTCCTTGTAGATTATACGTTTCCGTGATCGGATCATGTCGAAGCACGTTTCGTCTAAGTTTTCGACACTTACTGACTAATCATCCTGTAAATATCCGGCAGTGAGCGACATTTCAGCTGCCCTCAATACCTGCTTTGAAGCTCCGCAACCGGAGAAACTATCCTGCTTGACATTCCATCGTCGCAGGCCCTCTCCATCTAGCCAACAAAAGAAAGCCTCATGGCGATGTGAGACAGGAGAATTGACTCCCTATAAGCGATGTGAGAAAGGAGAAATGACTCCTCCTAAGCGATATTAGACGGGAGAAATGCTTTAGCCTCGCCTGCATACTACCGAGGCGATCTTAGTCTGTCTCCTCTCCTTAAGGCACAGTGCATGAGGCTCGCGTACTGCCGATGCGATCTTAGTCTTTCTCCCCTCCTTAAGGCACAGCGCTTAGTTTGTCTCCCTTCCTCAGGCTCATGTACTGTTGAGGCGATCTTAGTCTATCTCCCCTACTTAAGACACAGCGTCCTCGCACGCTACGCTGCGGAAGTCGGCTCTAATACCATTTGTAAGGACCCGGGCCCACTGTGTAATATTATCCGCTTTTGACACTGAGTTCTCATGGCTTTAAAACGCGTCACACATAAATTAAAGGAACCTAAGCCTTATAAAGGCTCCGAGGACTTTCCCCAAGTGATGTGGGATCGGAGAAATGCCCTTAGCTTCGCCCGCGTACTATCGAGGCGATCTTAATCCGTTCCTCCGTACTGTCTCGGGTCTGGGTCGTCACAGCTTCGAATTCAAACAGATAGTGGGAGAACAATAATGATGGCGCGGAAGACAACGGATTCCAATTCATCGACATATCATGCGCCAATGCTATTCAAGGGGGGGAAATCATTGGAATCTCGAAAGTTCTATAGAAAATTCTCGGTGCGCGTGGCTACTCGGTACGGTAATTTTATCAAACAGGTGGCGGACGGGCCTCGGCTCACTTCGGATCTCGTCGGCCTAACACGTCGACATGGAGATAAACTGGGCAAGATAATTCGGGAGACCGTACCGAACGCCACCACCGGCCCGTGTCCCCCGCCGACCACGCAACGCCGCGTGACCTTTCTTTAATGGGTCCGCAAAACCACGCGATTCTCGTGAACCTGGGAGAAGATCGCCCCCTAATCAAATTAATTAATCGATTTAATCTACAAAATGAATCGAATTCCTCAGAAACAGCACGACGTGCCGTCGCCCCGGCTTCGCGCACGCATTCTTTTTTCATGGGGATCATCAAGCTGATAAAACCGCACGAGGTTCTCAGGGGTCGGGATAATCCCCTTTATTTAATCAAGCTTGATTAAACCGCAGCTTAATTTAATTAAGTTGATTAATTAAATCGGATTCCCCGAAATGGGATGACGTGTTATAAGGACGTAGCCAGTAGCCACTGTCGTCTGCTCGTGCACCCAAGGCGCAGCACCGCACGCTTTCTCTCTCTTCTTTCTCTCTCTATCTGCGTCTCGACTTCTGGTTCGAGCTTGTGCTTAGCTCTGCAAGTGCAGACGAAGCCGAGGTGAGAGGATCAAGCAGCGTTGCAGCGGAGCGACCGGGCGAGCATGTCGTCGTCGGCCGTGCAGTTCGCCGCCGCTTCTCGCGACGGCCACGAGAACAACGGCGGCGGCGGAGGGGGCGGCGGCGGCGAGCGGCTCGACCCCACCGCCGTCCTCCTCCCCGTCGATCCCGGGGCCCCCGACCTGTCCCTCCCCCGGGAGACCTTCCTCCGGGCGGCCCTCTCTCTCAAGGACCAGGTAGACGGAGTCCGTACCGACGTGGAAAAAACGCGACCTTTTCTTTTGCGATGGAGAAAAACGAAGCTTGGAAACATGGTTTGCGATGTTTCGTGCCCAAAAGCTTGAATTTCGGAGCTCGCGGGAGTGAACTGACTGGAATCATTCGTTCATCAGGTGGTGCAGGCGACGTGGCGCGAGGGCGGAGCGGCCGATCCGACCGTGTACACGGGGCTGCTCGGGACGGCGTTCCTGTGCCTGCGGTCATACGGTGCCACCGGCGACCGGGCCGACCTGCTGCTGTCGGCCGAGATCGTCGACGCGTGCGCCTCCGCGGCGCGTACTTCCACGAGGTGAGTCGGCGAGCGGTATCTTTAGCCAAATTCTTTGGATTTTAATCGAAGTTGTGCGGATGCGCTCTCGTGATGAAAAAAACAAACAAAGAGAATTTTGCAGAAAATATCTACCTAATTTGGGACAAGGATGTCCGTGGATACTCGATAGAGAGTGCTCTGTTTCTTGATTTTCGGCAGAGCTAGCAAGAATTTGGAATGCACTACGTAGAAAGATTTCGACGTCCTATGATTTAGCTAAACCGAATTGAAAATATTTTGGAGGATGGGTAAAATAAATAAGACATAACTGTGACGCATTGATCTGTATAATTTTGAAACATTTGTGGTAATCGCTTTACTCTTTTTTTTTTCCTTACGAAGATTTAGGTGGAAGCTATGAAATCGGTAAATGCGTCTGCAATTTCCTGTATCTTGAGAAAAAAAACTAGGAAGATTTCTCCCATTTCTCTCGACCATAATGGGTTTTATGATAATCCCTGTTTAATTCAGTTATATCATCGTAAATAGTAGTCGTAAGCCAGTGGGATAGATAAATATATCATTCGTTCCGTGATAATATAATGGTCTGGTTTCGAGAATTTCCACTGATAAGTGCTGAGATGTATGTTCACAGATGAGTTAAGTGCTGATATGTCTGCAGATATATATTTCTTTCCTTTTGATGGTCTGGGCTAACTGGAAAAAAACAAAACAATTGATACAGGCATGTGACGTTTTTATGCGGTAAAGGAGGGGTGTTTGCGGTGGGCGCGGTGGTTGCCAATCTTCTGGGGGACCATCATAAGCGCGACTTCTTCCTCAACCTATTCGTCGAGGTACTACTACCGTGATAATCGGAACAAATCATCCTTTTTCTCTCCTTGATATCTCATCATAAAAATTGGGCCATGCCTTTGGCAATGACTGTTTTGAGGACCATCTAGGATTTGGACACACATGATGAATTGCTTTCGGAAAGGTGTACTCATGATTGCAGAGAGTCTGGTCCAGCTCTGATGGTGAAGGTGTTTGAATAGTTGATACTAGAAAAGGGAATCAATTTTGTTTGCCAGCCTGTTTTTAATATCTTCCGTCGATTTTTTCGCCTATTTTGTGAAGAGCGTATATCAAATAATCTCTGGTAAGCCTTAGAATTACAACTTACCTTAGAATTACCACTGGGAGTAGTAAATGAGATGACGGTAAAATGAATTTATAGCAAAAAAGTGCAGATATTTCATCATCTGGCAAACTAAAGATCGAGATCAGAGGGATAGAAATGGTATTGGTCCTCTAGGATCGCGGTCTAATGGTAAGACGTGTCGGGGATACGATAATAGAGGTTCAAATTTCATGAGCTGAAGTGAAGGTAAAATGCTGGAACGTAACTGAAAACACGCTTTTCAAACATTTTGTCAGTTGAGAATTTTCTGTAGTCCGATATTTTAGCTCTTCTCACGTTGGGTTCTTTCAGGTTTTGTAATGCATCAAGCTACTCAGTTGATTTGTCAAATAGTGCAATGCCTCTTATACTTGCATTGTTCTGATGGTGGTGGCCATATTTATCATGTCCAACTAGGAATCCGCAGTAATGTCATAGCTTCT
Organism: Eucalyptus guilfoylei; assembly: GCA_016097605.1. NCBI lineage: Eukaryota > Viridiplantae > Streptophyta > Magnoliopsida > Myrtales > Myrtaceae > Eucalyptus > Eucalyptus guilfoylei. Next base: position 55,182,418 of record CM027867.1, read on the forward strand.
TGCGGAAATCAGTCGAACATATGTTCTCAAAATCATATCTGAGCTTGCATCAGTCTTATTGAAACAGAGGATGTAGTACTATAATAAGTTGATTGCTCTCATGGAGTCGGAATTTCCGAACCTTGTTGTCGAGTGGTTGTTCATTGTCCTGTCATTTACTTCCATCATATCCTCATTGATCAGGATAAATCAACAATCAGTCAAACGCTTGGGCTTGTTTTTGCTAATGATGCAGGTGGCACAAGAGAGGGCTCTCCCGGTTGGACCTGAGGAGGGCGGTTTTGGGATGTCATACGACCTTCTCTACGGCCGAGCTGGTTTCCTGTGGGCGGCTCTATTTCTGAACAAGAACCTGGGAGAGGAGACGGTGCCGAACAATGTTCTGATGCCTATCGTTGACGCCGTGCTGGCTGGGGGCAGGGCCGGTGCATCCGATATCGCTACATGCCCATTGATGTACAGATGGCATGGGACCCGGTACTTGGGTGCGGCCAACGGCCTCGCTGGAATCTTGCAAGTGTTGCTTCACTTTCCACTCTGCGAAGAGTACCTCGAGGATGTTAAGGGGACTTTGAGGTATATCATGAGCAAGAGGTTTCCGCACAGTGGGAATTACCCCTCGAGCGAAGGGAACCCGAGGGACAAACTGGTTCAGTGGTCTCACGGCGCGACGGGGATGGCCATCACTCTATGCAAGGCATCACAGGTTAGCAACATTTTTGTCGTAATTCGCTCTTTTGATTATATCGGTAAACTGTGCTAATGTCGATCGACATAATGGAAATCCTTTGGTCCCTACAGGTTTTTCCACATGACAGAGACTTCCGTGATGCGGCCATAGAGGCAGGGGAAGTTGTGTGGAAGAACGGGCTCGTGAAGAAAGTGGGGCTTGCTGATGGCATTTCAGGGAACGCGTACGCCTTTCTCTCGCTTTATCGCTTGACGGGGGAGAGAATCTACGAGGACAGAGCCAGAGCGTTTGCGAGCTTCCTCTACCACGATGCCAACAAGCCCGTTGGCACGGGGCACGGGCACGTTGCGGACTATGCCTTCTCCCTTTACCAAGGGCTCGCCGGGGCGGCTTGCCTCTGGTTCGATCTCGTTGACATGGAGAACTCCAGATTCCCAGGCTACGAGCTATAAGGGAAGGAACGCGAATGCGAACACGCGAGAGTTTAAGTATAGCTCTTTCGTGTACATAATAAAGAGAGGTATGCCGTTACAAATCACGTACGCTGTTGCTCTATTGCTACAGTCAGTATATGTAAGGATTGGAACTTGACGATTCCACGTTTGAGGCAAGAAATTGATATCCGAAAGACATCATCCGTGATGTTTCCATGTACCACGAACAAACAGATGAGAAACCTGCGAATCGAGTTCATGCTAGCACATCGCGTTGATCGCTGCCAACAGCAACTGGTCCACTACTCAAGAAGCCGTGGCATACGCCCGGCGCTCGTGTGCTCGGTTCATGTCAATACTAGTTCGTGTGGGGCACAGCTGTTTTAGAAAGGAACAGAATAGAGGGTGCCGGACAATTCGCGGCACTCCAAATCTTACGAGATCAGATTTTTCACTATCCGGCGTGTTGGAGAGATCGAGTTTTTCTTCGTCGCGTCTTTATCATTTCGACCCTCTCCACGCGATTCTGGACCGTGACCTCCCCGGAGGATGATCCGCAATCCTCGATTCATCATTGTCGAACAGACATGCGATGTCGTCTTCGAATACATTGACGTTTGCGGGTGCGGACTGTCCGCAAAGCTTCCCTCCCGCTCGTGGACAAATCTTCTTCCTCAGCGAACGATCGGAAAACAGAGGGAATCCCTCCGAACCAATCATGGTGGCGCCCACCCTCATCGGTACGCCGTCCGTCCGTGTTTCAGAAGCTATGCCGAGCTAACATCGCGTGTCGTTGATCAGAGTCGATGGATCGTCGAATCGAAATGCATTTTGAAAAGCTGTAATTGTTACTTGGCTTGCGCATCGAATGCTTTTCCTCGAAGCATTGGGTGAGCATTGGATGTGTGTACAACATGTGAAGTCATTGCTGGCAGCAGTACTACCACATATTGCGATCCAGATGTCGTAGCTTTTTCACTTTTGATTAGGAATCTTGCACAAATTGTTAAACAAATTGGTGAGCTTAGTGGAAACATGAATCAGTCGTGTGAAGGAAATAAGTTAGTTGTCGGATTTTTGTGAGAAAATAATTCGTTAGAATCATTAGAAAATACTTTCTTCTTCAACTTACCAAAAGGGTGAGATAAGATGAAATTGACATTAGCGAACTTCTTCTAGCGTCACTGTAAGAGCCCTTACACTAGCCACGGGGTATTTAGTTTGAGCCTTACTATTCTGCATCACCTGCACCACCTAAAAGTTTAAAAGTTTAAGATTAACAAGTTTGTCACTGCATCAATGCAAGAACTGTGATGCAGCCTTGCCAAGATGTTATGAAATTTCTCTATACAAGATATTGCGCAAAACCGTTCGATAGTGCCGCTCACTAACTGCTCAATAATCCGCTCCCGATTCAAGTCTAACTCACGATCTCATGAAAGATGGGTATTTATCACTAGGTTAATCACCATGGTGGTCTTCGATATTCAATGTTGTAAGTAAAAGCACGCAATTTAAAATTCGCCACATCATTATCCGAGACGAAACTTAACGTGTCCATAACCCATGGGTGAGAAAAAAACGTCTCCTTCAAAGATTATTAAAAAAAAGGATCAGACAACGATTGAGTAATCTTAGATACTATTAAGATTATAGAAAGATAATATATAAATTAATGTCACCAATTTCAATAGATATCTTAAAAAATCACGTCATATTCACAATCCAATAAAGATCAGAAAAATTACAAAAAAAAAAACAATTCTAAATCTATCATATGAATGGCAATCTTGGATTTTTTTTTTAAATGCAAAAAAAATTATTTACATCAACATCGATTGTGTCATATAGAATGGCTAACGTTCAAGTCAATTATTACTAGCCAAAATTAGTTAAAAGAATTATCTTGACAAATCATAAAAATATTTAAGACTAAATTGGGTAAGTCTAGGATTGGCATACATACACTAAGAAAATTACCAAAAAATCTATAAACATGTTGTCAGGATACCAATTCAGTCATAAACTTTTCAATTTTGCTAATTAAGTCATATCCTTTTGACAATTTGTTAATATAATCATCCAAACTAATTTTGATTGGAAATTATTGATGTGGATGCAAATCATTTTAAGTGGCATGGTTGATGGAATCGTGAATTTATGATTTTTTAAAATTTTTTGAATTTTTTTGTCGAACTCAGTAAAAAAACAAGAAAAGCAAAAAAAATAAAAAAGAAAAGAAAAGAATAAAATATTTATCAAATATTAAAATAATTAAGAATTATCCACATCATCTTAAGTTGTCTTAGTGAAAGACAGCTAGTGTCCAAGCAATTTCCAGTCAATTTTGGCTTGATAGACTATATTAGCAAATCCTCAAAAGGTTCGAGATTAAATTAATCAAATTAAAATATTTTCAATTGAATTAACATTAGTATAATATGTTTAAGATTTACTTTTTTGGTAATTATCCATCAGTAGAATAAACTAAGACTTTTTTATAATAATTATAACAATAAAGATCAATTAGAGCGTTTGGTATATTAATTTTATATATCCACCTTTATCTTATTTAGGGTTAATACTACAAAAAACTTCAAACTAATACATCTATAATAAATTTATTTCAAACTAATTTTTTGACAATAAAAAATCAAAAACTAAGTACACCTGTGATAAATTTACCATTCGTTAGTTTGCGTTAAATTGAATTAATATTACAAAAAGACTACACACTAAGAGTAAAGTGCCAAATCGGTATATTTGTGAGATGTCTCATCTAATTCGGTAACAAAAATTAATGGAGAGTAAATTTAGCACAAATGTATCAATTTACAACTTTGGTAGCCTAGTATAGAATTTTTTGTAGTAGTAACCCTATTATTTAACCTTATCTAGAAATTTTGTTTCCCGAGATAAATAACGAGAAACGATTAACTAATCCGAACCTGTGGGCCCACCTCGAAACTCAGAGACAGCAAAACCATGGGTACGACGGCCGATGTCCACTTGCTCAGTTCGACTTCAGCTCCAACTCCTACCCTCTCGCATCGCGCCACGTCTCTCCTTCCCCATTCCTCTGTCTTCTATGTCTTCTCTCTCTTCTCTCCAGAACTGCCGACTCCGTCTTCTGTCCTCGTCAGTTCCCACCCACCAATAAGCAAACCCACCGTTGAGGAAAAGGAAGCAGCTTTCCGCACGCAAACCGAATCCCCATCGAGAAAGTCGGCCGCTTGCTCGAAGACGTTCGATGGTTTGACCCGGGAATCGCATGGTTTCTTCGTTGGCCGTCTGAAAACTTCGTCGGGTCCCGATCGTGGCCGGAAAGGTTGGTCCTGTTCTGCAGCAGGGAAGGGGAGAGAGAACAGAAATGGATCGCTACGAGATACTGAAGGATATTGGGTCGGGGAATTTCGGGGTCGCCAAGCTCGTCAAGGACCGTTGGAGCGGTGAGCTTTTCGCTGTTAAATACATTGAAAGAGGCCAGAAGGTAAATCTTTGTTCTCTGTCTCTTTTTGTTGACGGGTCTTTTTTGTTGTCGTGACTCTGTTTCTCTTGCCTCTTTATTTGTCACCTGCGTCCCGTGACTTCAGCACTTTGTGGGAAATTCTGTTTCTTGTTGGTGTTTTTGGAAAGACAGGATTTTATGAGGATTGGGTTTGAGGTTTCTTTTTACTGGTTTGCAGATCGATCAGCACGTGCAGAGGGAGATCATGAACCACCGGTCCCTTAAGCATCCGAATATAATCAGATTTAAGGAGGTAATTCTCTGCTGATTCTAGCGGGTTTGGCTCTTGCCGTCCCGTGCTTCTTGTGATCAAGAAATGCATGTGAGAATGAGGATAGGGACGTTTTTGAAGTTAATGTAGCTGATGGATTGGAATTGGGATCACATCCAGAAAGCAACTTCAAGGAGGACTTGAAAAACCGAAAAGCAAGTTTTTCTCTTTTTATCCTTTCTTCTGAATGATGTTAGGTTTGAGATTGAATAGCAAAATTGATATTCTGATCGTCTGAATGTTTACTTGCATTCTGACACGTTTTCTCACCCTCCCTTTGGCTGGGAAACGTTGCCCCTTTTGGCTTATCCTCTGAACAGTCCCATCTGTGCTATTTCTACAAATCACTTACTTCGCACTTATCAATATGCATTAAAGATGTGAACTTGCTAGACATGGGTGGTGAGGATAATTTAGTTTATAAATTGTATTTTGATGACCGTAAACATGTTTTTTCATCATGCGATTTCTCTAGTGAGTAGTTGCCCAAGGCAGTGGTAGTTGAAATACAAATAAATGCACATCTTTCTGAAAGAGAGACTGGTTATGAGTTGGTTAGTATTAGATGATGGTGATTAATAAGTGTTTGCTTGCTCCCACAAGATTTGCGAATATAGAAAACCAATGACAGTGTGTGACTTTTCTCTTTGGCTTAACTTTTTCCTGCCAAATATTCTTTGCAACTGGTGAAGGCATCTGCAAAAAAGTTTCCTTGCTGTACCATAACTTTAAGTAGTCGAGAATCAAAAATTGAAACAATTTGGTTGTGCGAAGCAGCTGGACAACAGTGGATTTGTATGCTGTTTCCTCTTGTCGATAGTGCATGAAATTTGGAACTTTGACGGTAGTGTTGTTTTGCAGGTCTTGCTCACACCAACTCATCTGGCCATCGTCATGGAATATGCTGCGGGCGGGGAATTATTCGAAAGAATTTGTAATGCTGGTAGATTCAGCGAGGATGAGGTACTTCACGAAAGATAAAAACACATCTGTGATGTTTGTGGCATGTCTTTTTTTGTTTCATTTTATTCTGAATCCGTTGAATGTTATCACTAGCTTCTGGTAAAGATGGTCGCTTCAAAATTCACATGGTACTGTTAATTACTTGATTCTGTCTCTGAAGCTCTCTTTTGTCTCTTTATTAGGCAAGATTTTTCTATCAGCAGCTTATCTCAGGGGTCAGTTACTGCCATTCAATGGTAACACTTCTCTTTCATTCCAAGTCATTAAACACAATTTTCACTGTAATTTCTCAATCTGCATCATCTATTGTAGCTGAATGTCTGACAGTGTGGTATAAAATTTGGTCTTGTCACAGCAAATTTGCCACAGGGATCTCAAGCTGGAAAACACTCTGCTTGATGGGAGCACGGCACCACGCCTTAAAATATGTGATTTTGGCTACTCAAAGGCAAGGTTTTCCTAAAAAAATTATGTGGTTCTCCACAGGTAATTGCTGTATTTTATCGTTGCTGACTGCTCTGTCTCGCTTGTAGTCATCAGTATTGCATTCTCAACCTAAATCGACAGTGGGGACGCCGGCCTATATAGCACCTGAGGTTTTGTCAACAAAAGAATATGATGGGAAGGTATAATCAAAACTCTCTCCTCATTCCTCCTCCTCTTATTTTCATTTTTGAAAAATTTTCGCCCACTGTAGGCCCTAGTTAGGTGACCTAATTGTCCTCTGTTGGTTAAGCATAGTTTTCTTTGATTATTGTAGATTGCAGATGTTTGGTCTTGTGGGGTCACCTTGTATGTCATGCTGGTTGGTGCTTATCCTTTTGAAGATCCAGATGATCCAAGGAACTTCAGAAAGACAATTCAGGTTTACTCCATCATCCATGTTCAAAGTCACCGATGTCTTCAATGTGCTATTCACTCTTTTAGGCTTGACCTTTAAAAAATGAGCAATGGCTTGATGCAGAGAATACTCAGCGTCCAGTACTCGATCCCGGATTACGTGCGTGTCTCTATTGAATGTATACATCTCTTGTCTCGAATTTTCGTAGCCAACCCTGAAAAGGTAATCACTCTCTTGAGAGTTCAATCTGAAGTACCTTCTGTAGTTTCGTTAGTAGTTATTTCTTTTTGGATCGCTGCACTGAAAGCCCGCTGGAGCAAGATCATCGATGAGAAAACGATGACCTCAATTCTATTATAAATATACTAATTTGCGATGTCGCCTTGTGGAACAGAGAATAACGATGCATGAGATTAAAAGGCATCCATGGTTCCTGAAGAACTTGCCTGTGGAATTCATGGACGATGGGAAAGGCCTCTTGCAAGTCGATGGACCGAACGATCCGAAGCAGAGTGAGGACGAGATATTGGCCATAATTCAGGAGGCGCGGATACCGGCAGAGAACCCGAAGCTCGGCGGGATTCTAGTCGGAGGGAGCATGGATCTGGATGACTTGGAAACCGATGCGGATATAGACGATATCGAGGCCAGTGGCGACTTCGTCTGCGCTCTGTGACGGCAGTGCGACCATATTCACTGACGATCGGCTCGCGATAAAATTTCGTTCTTTTTACAAGGGAGGTATACAAATTTAGATCTTGGGTTGATGTTTATATACACGATGAAGCTACTTTTGAAGGGACTGTGTGTGGTACGTACATTTGGGTTTGGGAAAAGGGATGATTTGATCCAGATGGTAGGCTGATGCTGCCTCCTCTTGGCTGTGTAATTTGTGAAGCTGAAAAGGAGCACACTGACGAGATTTTCTGTGAAACACTAGGTAGTTTGTCTGTCACCGATTGAAAATGGCAGTTACAGTTAAATGGCGTTGCTCTTTCCAGAAATCAATGCGTCTGTCTGATTACATACTCGTTTATCAGCTATCCTAATTGTCCATCGAAAGCGGTCGAATTGGCCTATTTCTTACGTGTAGCAATTGAGTATTTCGAAATGAACGTGTGAAAACTTAATACTTTGAATTGCACTTGAAATTATGAATACGAGTTCGCGATGTCACTTGGGACTTGATTGACTCCTTGCTCATATAGCTCGAATTTGTAATATTTTCTCTAGGTTTAAGGGGTGCTTGATTTAATGTCGTTTCTAGTTCATGCATAGATATGGTTTAGACTCCCATCTGAACGTTGATTTAACCCCAATTTTCATTTCTATGTATAGAGCATAATCCTATTAATGCATAAAGATGGCCTAATTCAACCTTTGGTCCAATCCAAATTATGTCCCCAATATTTATTTAAAAATCAATTTTAGTTTTAGTTCCAAATCTACCCTATTTTTTTTTTTTTGTTTAAAAAAAATTCACCAACTTTCTCAATATTGCCCTCATTAGCCCTTCGTCCAAAACTGCGGTTGGTCATCCCAAATTTTTCTAGTTTTCATATCAAGGAATGATTTCATTTAAGAAATAATTTTTTGCATAGCCTTACTGATGTGGAAATGCCATGTCAAACAAGAATTGACCAATTTTAGACAGAGAGTTAACAAGTAGATTTGAGAAATTTCTTTAACAAAAAAGATAAAAAAATTCAAGGCAGAATTTGAATTGGACCAAAAGTTTAGGGTTTTTCTCCTATGCAAAAAAGAATTTGGAGAAAGAATCGGGACCGGACCTAAAAGCCTTACTTTCACATGGACAGTTGCCAACTTGCCAACTGCACCAACTCTGTTTTTAAAGCCAGCAATGGCTACTCAGCAGTGCTGTGTAAATTGCAAGAAAACATTTATAAGATCAGCATTGTATATATTTCTCAAACTTACAAACAGCACCACTTTCTAGTCAGATTCTTTTTCTTCAGTAAATTGCAAGAAGAACATGTATAAGACTACTTCATGTTTGTTTTGTCTCTCTGCTTGCGGAACTGCTTCTCCAATCACCCGGTCGAATCTTTATACTTTTCTGTGTCATGTAACAAAATTACATAATCAAACCCTTCAAGATTCCAACAAGCCATCCACCGGCCGGCTGTTCACCACCCTACAGTTCCTCCTGATCTCGCCAGGCCGGTCCGACACCAGATCCCCCATCTTGATCATCCCCTCGAGGAAAGCCCTGAAGAACTCGTCCTGGTCTCGGCTGAACCTCCTTACGTACGCCCTTGTCTGCGGGAATGTGAACAACGTCTGGTCCGAATTCAGGAACCCTCTGCCTGCGACCAGGTCCTTGAAGTACTGGTTGTCGAACACCCGGGGCGTGGAGTCCAGATTCCCCGTCACGTTCTCATCCACTCCCTGAGGGCAGAGCTTGTAGAGCTCGTTCAGGAACCCCGGGTCGATCGCGGGGTCCGGTCTGCCGGTCCCTGACTGGTTGTAGAGCCGGAACATGATCGAGAAGCACCGGGCCTGCCCGATGGAGTGAGACCCGGAGAGGGCCACCAGGTCCTTGACGGAGAGGCCATAGCTGGTGAAGAGATCGATAAGGAAGCTCGCGTTGGCCCTTGGGCTCGGCATTATGTCGTTCGAGTCCTCCTGGCTGGCCGTCAGGCTGTCCATCCTCCCCAGCTTCACTTCCCAATCCGGCCCGCCGGTCTAGAAAAGATAGCTCCGTCGCATTAGAACTCAAATCAAAGTTGATCGTCCGTTCTTAGGCTAAGATCAGCGCCGTGAATGTCCCCTTTTTCCCCTGGTCCTACCTTAGGGACTAAAATCGGGCGAAATCGATCGTCCTTCGCATTCGCAGGGCTGGAAACAGAGCGGCCCGCACTCGCGAGCCTGTTCAGGAACCAGGACCCGGACTAGAAGAAGGGACCATTTGCTAAATCCGGCAGCCACAACCGTCCAGGCTCCACAATATCTATTATTCTGCAGTTTCACCATTTATGGAAAAAAAATTCTGTCTTTTTGCATGTCCTATTTATGAACCGTCGACCCCATCTCAGAATATATTCATCGAATCAAAAGAAGAAATAATTCAATATCTCCAATGTCATTTCCCTTTCATCTCACTTTATAAATTTTCATGAATTGCCATTGCATTGTCTACAGTAATTAAAAGGACAGCTGTTCTTCTGTGTCCACATAAATCTGGTTTTCCAAAGTAAATTCAGTTTGGAATGATGTTTAGTGTAATTTGTTGACGTGCTCTGTTCGTTGGTAAAAAGATGAAGAGATTTTACTCACCAGGGCGACTGCGTCCCGAGCAGCCATGATGACGACGTCGGCGCAGGAGACGACGCCGGGGCAGGCCTTCTCCAGCGCGTCCTTGGCCTCGTCGATGACTTCGAACGACCGCAGCGAATTGATGTTGGACAGGGCCTCTTTCTCTCCGACCATGGTGGGCGTGTCGTCCAGGAGCAGAGACCCGTCGCAGCCCTTTCGGGAAGAGAAAACCGAAAGAACGAAAACCATTCAGATTCAACGGAGAACGAAATTAGATGATTCAGAAGCAGAGAAGATTCGTGGCTCCGCGGTTTACGTTGACGAAGCAGTCGTGGAACTGGAAGCGCATGACGGAGGCGACGCTCCGGGGCTCCCTGATCAAGGCCACCTTCATCGCTTCCCTCACCGCGGCCTCGGCTCCCGGGCACGTCTCGGCGTAGTAGCCGGGCCGGAGCGCCACGGCCATGGCCGTCTGCCGGAGGAGGAGGAGGAGGAGGAAGAGAACAGACAGGACAGGGCTCATTTTTGCCTTTTACCCTTTTGTTGTGATGATCCTTTCGGAGGCATGGAGGATTGGATCGAATGGAATTTGGAGAGAATGATGATGCTTTTGATCGATGACTTTCAGTTTGTCGCTGGCCCTTTTCAACTTCTTGGGTGAAGAAATTTATGGATATTTTATAGCTCTCGTGGCAAAGGGAGGGCTGACATGCTATCTTATGTCATGGTGATAATACTTTATGTCTTGACATTCAGTTTTTAAGTTAATATTATTTAAGTTATTTATTTTATACGAAATAAATGAGACTTGAGTATAATTGGAATAGTCCAATTTGACTTTTGTGTGGGTGACGTTTTTTAAGTAGGTGCTCATAAAGCATTTGCTGAACTTTCTTAGAAACCTCCCACGGATTTTTAATGCGCTCCACAGGTCGCTCTCGATACGATGAAAGAACTTTACATTATTGAGAAAATTCCAAATGAGACATAAAGAGGACCCAGCCAACTCGAAGGAAACACGGGTCACAACATGTTTCGTATTGGGCCGACCTTACAATATCTCGATGATGACATGAATTGTAGGTGAATATAATGAATAACCCGTGATTATGCCCATTCTCTCCACACAAGTTGAGAAAGAGTCACACGGCGGGGAGAAATTATAAAGCTTTGCTGCCAAGAACTTTTCTTAGTTCGGCTATTCAGCAAGCACTTCTTCGAGAATAGACGTCGATGAAACGATGCGTCGGTGTCGGTAAGTTTCTCGGGAGCACTGGTTGAGGTTATCTCAGGTTAAGAAAAGTAGGAGTCGATTGAGATAATCCAAGTGTTGAAATGGCGAAATTTTCACATTTTCCAATAACATGTTTGAGCGAGTGTCTCACGTACGCACGCTTGTCAAATGTAGAGACGACGACTGTGGTGGGGGACGATTTTGCCTTACAAGCATCACGCATCGGTGCGGAGGATGTTGTAACGAGAACGGGAGGCAAAAAGCCTAGGCCAATTGAGGTGGGGAGAGTGGAAGAGAGAGAGCGATGTCTAGCCAAAAAAGTGTCAAAAAGTGAATAGAGTGGCTTCTACTACTTCTGTGTGAGACCAATAATAGCGACAACCACGTTTGGCTGGAACTGAAAATTCAACTTTCCATAATATATAAAATGAAGGCTTTAAATAATAATTGCTCCTCCAGCAATAAATAAATAAATGTTTTGAGTTTGACATGAACTGTTATGGAAAAGTAGAGGTGATCAATTCTAAAGTGGTCTAATTTTTACTTAGGAAATCGAGGATTAGGCCAAAGAGGCCGGTTCTCTTGGATTATGAAATAGGGAGTTGAATTGGTCCCCGGACTGGTCCAGTTTCTGGGTGAGTTAATGAAATCGGTGGATGAAAATGCAAAATTGCTTAGGCTCAGTTTTCCTTGGAAAACTTTTGCTGATGCACTAGATTTTAGCAGAATAATACCTAAATGTGGCTGAATCCTTTCATTAATTGGGTCATTTTGTACTTGTGCTAGTTGATCGTGTTTATGCCATTCCCCTTATTTCTTGCCGTGGGTTTGTTGTTTGGAAATTTTGATCCCTCATCCCACCCACATTTCGGGGCCAAGTGCCTAATGCATCTGCGCATGTATGAATAAATAATACTCAAATTTACCAATAAATAAATAATACTCAATTTATTTGTTAGAATTTTTTCCCGGTTCACGAAAAAAACAAAAGTGACCGAGTGTTTGTGTTCTGAAGGAAGGATTAGGTCTTTTTAGTTTTTAATTTTTTAAAGATTTAAAAAATTATAAAATAAAATAAAAATGATCCAGTCCAGGGGTGGTTCCACATATAAAACCGAGAATTATATCGAAAATAACCAGTTCCATTTTTTTGAAATTGAGAATGGGAACGGTGCCCTAGGAATTGTTAAGAATCGGCCGATTCGGTTCGGTCTGTCGATTCCTTTTACTCACTACTATAGAAAAGTGCCTCCCGAATTTAAGTTATGTTACCTTTGTAATTTTTTTCTCTTGATATGTACAATACACGTCTTTTAAAAGGTAACTGTGTATTTTTCATCTTATTTTATATAGAAATCTCTTTTTTTGCCCTTAATTTCTATATACAGAAATAAAGAAAACAGAGAAAAGTAAATTAACCAAGATATTAATACTAGAAAAAGTAAACATTCAAAATAATATTTAAAAAAATTGATGAAAGTATGAATTCACTCACAAGATATTTTAAGGGGAAAAAACACAATAAAAATGAACAAGGCTTAACAACAAGAAGGGTAAACAAGAAATAGGATCCTCATTATGTATTTTCAAATGATTAATTAATACAAAGTAATGATTAATTAATTCCCTAAAAATGAACCGAATACATAATAGTATAACCCCTTAAAAGTCATGTCCATTACATATGCTAATGGAAAAGAAAATCATAAAGGGTTAACGACAATAACAAAAATAAAATTCAATGAGGTAGTATCAAGTCACGGTTGAAATTTCTGTCGGAAAATATGTAATGGTTTAAATTGTTGACAACCGATATGGAAAAATAATCCTAGGTCTTTCAAGGTAAATAGCTTTTTTTTAATCATTATTTTCATTGTCGACAAGCCAATATTTCATAGCTTTACGTTGTTATTTACAGATGGTCCGGGTTCTCTACTATGATTAGCTTTTTAGGTTAGAATTATTTAGTTACGTACTACGTTGACCCGATTGTCTGTTGACTCCATCATGACCAGATGTCTCCTGTCCTCGGGTGATTCCCACCATCCGACATGTTCCGTGCTCAAAACTTCTTAATCAAGTGCGAATCAAATTAGTCAGAAACAGTCATCATGCGCACCATGAACGGACGAAAGAGACTGGATTATGCTTTTTTCTCGATTAGGAATTAGTATAATGCTGATCTTATCAACTTTTGCTTTTTTAATCTTATCCTTTAAACTTATCTTACAGCTTTATGAATATTTCATTCTAAAGCAACTTTATCACTAAAGCAACCCGCTCGATTTGTTTAGCCTTCTAAGGAAGGGCAAATTGTTCAAAAATTGTTTAAAAAAAAATTGTTAAAAAATTGCGCTCTTACAGGGGCCTTCATAGCCTCTCCATTTGATATATATAGAGACGGCGAGTTTCACGGATGCATTCATTCTTTTAATGTGCCGGTATATGAATGTCTTCCACCCCTAATTCCCCTTATATCATTTTCTTCCTCAAGAGGAGAAAATATCATCTACTTGTTTTACATTCCGAGGTTTAAACGAGAATCGAGATGAAGCCTTTCAAAGATTTACTTATATCCAATTTAGCCTTCTTGTTATGGAAGAGTCTGGAAGCGAAAAAGAATGGCAATGTTCAAAAAGTCCTAAATTCATTGCACTTTGATTAATTCAATCTTAAATATTTTAATTGTATCAATTGAGTCCTAAATTTTTTTGATTTTATCAATTGAATCTATTCGGTCAATTTTGACATGCGAACGTTACGGGTGCCATGTAAGCGGCCGACGCCGATGTGGCAAATTAATTTAATATTTTTTAATAAATGAATTATCTTTTTTTCGTTCTTTCTTTTCCTTCATTTTTTTTTTGCCAAGTCCAATGAGGGCCGCCAGATCTAAGTGAGGGTTTGTCGGACCCTGCTTGTGACTGGTGAAGGTTGGCTAGTGGCCCTCGCCGGGCTTCAAAGAAAAAAGGAAAAAGAAAGAAAATAAAAGGACGAAAGAATTATAAAAATTTTCATTTTTTAAAAGAAATTATAAAAATTGTCAATGCTAGTGCTGATTGTGCCACGTAGGTAGCCAGTGTCCATATTAACAATTTTCTTTTAAAAATAAGTCGAATGGACTCAAATGATAAAATATAAAGATATTTAGAATTTAATTGGTAAAATTGAAGGTTTATGACTGAATTGGTTATAGTACAATAGGATTAGGATTTTTGAACAATTTTCTCGAAAAGGGAATTCCTTTCATGAAAATTATTCATTGCCTGTTTATTATCATTTTTTTTCCGGTAGGAAGAAAGAAGATGAACAATTGTTGTTGGGACCTCACTAGTGCACTCCCTTCACATTTTTTATTCTTAATTTTGAATTTATGAAAATTACACTTCGTCCTAGGCTCAGTAGTCCATTCAACTAGTCAGGGAGTACTCGGGAGACGTCCCGATAGAAATAAGCTTGATCCCATTTTGATCAAGTTAGGCCCGCCCTCACCCAAAAATGTATTAATTTTTTCGCGGTATGTCCACGCATATAATTTTTTTTTTTTTTTTTGTAAAGGCGGGGTGTACTCCATCGTGCAGGTCCTTTGCTTCTCAAACAGTATGAATCAATGAGTTAGGATTTGATGGTACCTATTGCTGGAAATATGGGTCCTGCCTAGATCTGCACTGTGTTGTCCGAAGTGCAAGGATGCGCTAGATGCGCAATGGACCCCGAGGCTGTCCGGGACTGAGTGCCCAGTGACTCATCTTGTCAAACGTGCATGGACAAAATTATATTTAGAAAAATATAAAAACTAAGTTTGAAATTCTCCTACACTAAGATTTTAGATTGAAATTATAAGCAAAAGTCCTGATTCATCTGATTAGTTTATGATGATGTTCTCGCAGACAGCTCCACATCAAGTACTCTAACATGTTATTATTGTCCAACAAAAAAAAAATCATATTATAAGAAGTTAAAATAACTGCGATGTGTATAGTTTTTATTAATGCATTTATTTATTTATTTATTTTTGATACCCAGGGAACCCCGTACAGCTAGTAGCCGGCAGGTAAACCTTGGAGCGATGCTAGCGGAGGACCCACCACCCCGACGTCGCGCTTAAGATCTCGTGTGGCTAGCGGGATTCGACCCCCTCCGTTGTCGTTAACTTCATTGGAGAGCTTTATCCAACTGGGCCACCGTAGGCGCTGGTTTATTAATGCATTTATTAGACTCTATAGGAAAGAAAAAAAAGAATTTCAAAGTAAAAGAATATGTTAAAGGAACACTAATGTATATCCAACTATTTAGAGATCACTACTTGACAAGGACTTGATTCTATGTCCAAACATCGCATGTCAGTAAATATGGTCACCATTATTGGTACTGAAGATATTTTATCTAGAGAGGACGGAAAGGACCACTAGGAGCCTTTCTTGTTGGGTTATAGTATTTGTGTTTGTTTGCTGGCACAGGTAGTAGAGGCATTATCCACTCCAGCAGGAGCAGATGTAGAATCTGAAAGGTGGGATTCCCGGTTGATTGGATGCTTCCGTTAGAGCTTCTTCCCCTCTTGTCATTTAAGGGCACCTAGCTTACAATCACTAGTGAAAGAGTGAAAATGGACCCAACTAGCGAATCTGTTTACAACCATTCAATATTTTGAATTTCCGTGAATGCCGCTCGAAAGAAGTTTTTTAAAATAGCAGTCATTTGTCGGCTTGATAGCACAAGCACGATCCACCCATCTCTCTCCGGAGAGTGAGGAAAGGACGGGTACCATCGAGTTCAGAGCCAAAAACGGACAATCGATCGATCGTCCCCATCTGCTATTGATCTCGTCCTGATCGAGGCTTGTCGAAGATAAGTATCAAGTCCTCTATCGCTGGACTAGACTAGATTTCGAAGATTGAGGAGTGGCTACTATCAATGGAATTCCAGAACCAACTCCCAAAAGAAGGGTCGTAAAAGACTACCTCTTTCTCCTGGCCTGGGATCCCAACTACCATCCATATCCTACCTGCTATCGACAGTCCTTCCACCTGTTACTCACTCTCCGGCGGTACACATCTGTATCTTTTTGAAATAATTAGTCAATAAAAAAATATTTCATTATCAAGAACAATTTATGTTTGCATATTTTAGTAAACAACGACCTTTCATTTTTATAATCTTTCGTTCGTTCATTTTTATAAAGGATAGAAGCAAATTACTTTTAGAAAATTATTTTTCAAATCATTAACTTTTCGCGAAATAAAAAAAGCTAGATTCATACCATATCATTCAATGATCTATAAGCATTAGTTCATGTCTACAACCCTTTAGTTTGTTATCATAATTGAAATAATATATTTCGTGGTTACTATTAAAGAGAAATTTGTGTGAATTACTTGGATTAATTTCATTAGCAAGCAATTAAATTAGAGAATTTCTCGCTCCCCACGCACGAAACAGCTAGCGATTGAAAAATATTTTAAAATAGCAGTTATTTGTCGACTTGATAGCACAAGCACGGTCCACCCATCTCTTTTCAGAGGGTATGGAAAGGATGAGTACCATTGAGTTTAGAGCCAAAAACAGACGATCAATCGATTGTCCCCATTTGCTATTGATCTTGTCCTATTGAGGGTTGTCGAAGGTAAGTATCAAGTCCTCTATAGCTGAACTAGACTAGATTTTGAAGATTAAGGAGTGCCTACTATCAATGGCATTCTAAGAACCAACTCCCAGAAGAAGGGTAGTCTTTGACCACCTCTTTCTCTCGGCATGGATTACCAACTATCGTCCATATAGTGCCCGCTTTCAACAGTCCTTTCACTGTTTGCTCACTCTCCAGCAGTACACATCTCGAGCAAAAACCATACTACGAAAGCAACCGGCTGTCCATAGTGGCCTTTCAGCTTACTTACTATTCATTAAAGCTCATCCCTATATAGCCATCTTGTATGACTGCATCTATGGTGGTATTGTATAGTTGATCATGGCTACGTTTAGGAATGATCTATTCATTCAACTAACGATTTTTTGTTGTTTTTTAGAATGGGTAGTATATATATCAATATATTATAACAGATACTATCGATCTAGACTTTTTTCAAAATTACTTAAGGAAAGTTAAAAGAGATTTTTCTCTCTTACTTGCTTAATCATTGAAGGGAGAGTGCGCCAAATGCTTTTGACTGAACCTCCCGTTGTTCTCTCTCTAATAGCATGCAACCGATTATTAAAATAGATACATAAAAAGCGCATATTCTCATAAAAATATCTTTCAAATCACTAATTTTTCCCAAAAAAAAAGGAAGCTAAGTTTGTACCATATTATTTCAATCATGACATTGGGTGTGAACCTAAACTGTAAGCATTTTGATCCTATATATATTGAGCGGTTGCTATTAGAGAGAAATTTATGGGAATTTACTTTGATTAAATTTCATTAGCAAGTAATCAAGTTTGAGAATTGCATCTTAACTGAGGCCCGGCCCAGCCCAATTCTCGACCCAGCCCAAGTAGCCGGCCCAGTTCTGCGGTTCCTCCTTCTTCTTCCCCTGTCTGAGAGTCGAAAGAGAACCTCTTTCGCTCCCCCACGCAGGAAACGGCTAGCGATACGCAGAAACCTTCGAGCCTCGCCGTTTCTTGAGGGCTCAGAAGAGGGCGGCGGCGGCGGCGGCGGAGGCGGCGGCCGGAAAAGATGGGCGGAAGGGGCAGGTCGCGGACGCAGAGGAGGCACTTCTCCCAGAGCAGGGAGAACGTGTGGAAGCGCCCCAAATCCGATCCCGCCGACGCCAACCCCGGCGCCGACGACGGCAACGACGCCGGAAAAGCCGCCGACAAGGGCTCCTGGCAGCCTTTCGCCACTCAAAACCTCGTCTTTGACGAATACTACAAGGTGTCTCTACTTCTCCCTTCAAGTATTGTCTTGTATTGTATGTGTTTGATCCCGTTCGCATTCACGTTTTTGTGTACGTTCGTTTCTCTGCTTCTCTGCGGGTCAGATTGCCTGTGATGTATGCTTTGTACTTTCTTAGGAGATTGAGGATGTGCTCGACTGCTTAAAGCTCTAAACTTTCCTGCTTTTCGCAATGCATTGTAGGGGCAAGGGATTGTGTCCCAAGAAGAGTGGGACGCGTTCATCGAGTGCCTTCGGAAACCGTTGCCTGCTGCTTTTCGAATTAATTCGAGGTAGCTACTATCTCTTTTTTCCGGGCGGTGTTCGCAGAGAATCGTTTGGAATTTTCTTTCTTTTCCGAACTTGGTTGTTTCTTTGTCATATTTTTGCACTACTGACGGAATCGGAATTATAAGTTTCATCAACGTACTGGTCCATTTTATCATTGTTGATTGTTATTTTCGCTGCATTTTCACATTAGGAATTACTATGTATAATTGCACTTAAAGATTGTGGCTCTGCTTTCCTTTGCTTCATGTCAATTTACGGACTGTGGTTTCACAGGTTGGGACTTTTAGGATGGTCAGAGCCTCATAAACCATCTAATGACAAGCTTTTAAGTTGGACTTTCTAAATAATATCAGAGCTGGGCACCACTTTCTCAACCCCTGTCTAGTAATTCATTTTGTATGTGGTTCTTGTCTTACTTATCCCCTGTTTCTCAATTCCACGTGCCGTTCTTTGTCAGGTTTGCACATCAGAGGGGGTGTTTTTAAAATTACGGTGTTTGTCTGGGTATTAGGAAAATATAGTCTCATTCCACTAATTACTAAGTTTTTAGATTGAAGTTTCTGTTAAGTACTTGTTAATCTACAATTATTTCTGAGTCATCTAGAATAAATGAGAACTACCAGCCAAGGTGTCATTATGTATTATGCAAGGTGCAAGTCGCTTCAATTGTTTTGATTTTGAGTGAGAGAATTGGTATGGCTGTTTGCTGAAACATATGTCCCAATAACACGTCTTTAAGGATGTTGACTGGCTTAGTGGTGATTAACTCTTGTGATTAAAAGGTCGTGAACTGATGTCACTAACTTTTACCATAGGCTAAGCAACTTGCATTAAGTCCTGAATGTAGTCTTAATGTGTAGTTGCCACCCTCAACAGAGTCCTGATTATAAGCGGAGGAAGGTGAGGTGACATCAAGTCATCATGTTTCTTATGCCCTGGGTGACTCAAGTGCTACACTCAGACCAACATCTCACAAAAATGGAAGTTTATGGATTGAAATTTTGAAAATTTTAAAGATTGGTTTAGATTAGAATTCAAATATTGGGGATTGGTGCTGCTGTTTTTTTTTTTTTTTTTTGGCTTTTCTTTTTCCTGCAAACAAAAAAAAAATGTGGCAAATTTTTGAGGATGTCCTCTTGTATCTTGTCCTTTCTACTTTACCTATAATCGTTTATTTCTTTTCCTTTTTATATCTTTTTTCTTGTCTTCATTAGAATTGGCTAATGGCATCTGCTTTAGTACTATTATTTGTTAGGAAACCACTGGTTCATCCAGTTTGTTTTGACGTACGTATGTTATTTTGTTTACTAGCAGTTCTGGTCATGAAAATCAATCTTGCTAGTTGGGCTGTTCAAGACAGGATTATTTAGTCATTTTTTTCTTTTCTGCAAATTTAAGAGCAAGGAAACCTATTTAATTCTACCCCTTACTTACAAGTAGACGTTTAACATATAGAATTTAACATGTGTTGTTGTATATCATTCATTTGGATTTACAGTAGCCAATTTTGGATGGACATTCGATCACAGCTAGAGAATGACTTTGCAAAATCTCTACAGGCTGAGGTGAGATGATCCATGTCACATTTATTATTGTTATTCAAGCATCTGTAATGTTGTTTATTCTCTATTGTTCTTTTTTAGTCATTTTGGCATTTTCATCTTCTCTCCAGTTTATTGAGGGGGATGAAGTGGAGGCCATAAGACCATTAGCTTGGTATCCTGAGAATCTTGCGTGGCATTCTAACTTTTCCCGCATGCAGCTGAGGAAGAATCAGGCTCTTGAGAGGTTGGTTGTGCATTTGATGACATTATTTGTAGCTAGAGAATCCTTTCAGGTTCATCTCTCTTGTGGGAGGCATCAAGCAATGCCTTAATCCTATAACAGAATTCGAGGTAGCAGAGTTGTCCCTTTGCACCGCTAACGTTGAGATTTACTGGGTAGCAGCTTGGCTGGGAGATGCTATTAGCACAATTCTCCAGCATCTGGCCTCTGCCATTATGTAATCTGAGAGCAACTTTACTTTCACCAGTTTGCTAGATACAAGGATACCATTGTTAAACCAACACATGGCCTCTTACAATTGTTATCACTACTCATTGTTACAATCAACACTTCCTACCATTTGTCTACTACATTAAACTTGAAGCAACTTCATTTGATCCATGAATCATAAGTCACAACTTTAGTGGTCTCCTTGACTGCAGCTACCAGTAGCGATCACTGATGTGACATTTCTCTTTGCTGCGAGCAGTAATTAGAATTAGCTTTTCATTCTATGTCACTTCCCTGAAAGTCCATCACAATTATAGTCATGGACTATTTGCCAAGCAAACAAATATGCACTACGAACCAGGATTTGGCATAATGAGATGGTAGGACTTTGGCTAGCTCATTCTAAAAGAGAAATACAGCCTGCATGAGCATGCTGAACTTGATCAATCTATGCCACCATTTCTTGGTTATGTGGGATGTTGGCTTGAGGTTACTTAAGGTGGATGAAGTTATAGGGTTTGCTGGGCACATGAAATGATACTACGCCACATAAGCAACAAGATGTTGGTACATTAGAAAACTTCATGCCTTTACCTAGACTCATTTAATAAATTAACAGATATCTATGTATAATCACTTCAGATACTGGCCATTGTTAATCTTCCTCTGCTTAACTTTCAGGTTTCATGAGTTCTTAAAGCTGGAAAATGAGATTGGTAACATCACTAGACAGGAAGCTGTGAGCATGGTGGGTCCACGTCATTCAAAGTCTTCTAAAAATGTGGTCGTGCCTTTTCTTTCCTGGTCCGGGCTTTCTCCTAAAGTAGAATTGCTTCTGGTGTAGGTGCCACCTCTTTTCTTGGATGTACAACCGGACCATTTTGTGCTGGACAGTGAGTGGTTTTGCTTCTTTCATGGACCCATTTATTTCTTTTTATTGACGCACTCTACTTGCTTGCATTGTAAAAACTTACTACATAGATATTGTATTTTGTGAAGTCTATTTCTTTTTCACGGAGTACATATGTAAGCTTTATTGTGCTATTAACTATAAAGTTAGCACTATATTGACAAGTGACGAATTAACAGTCTCCAAAAACCTTGTGCAGCACACTTTTAATGGGATCCCTATTGGACTACCTAAAAGGTGCCCAGCCCCTCCCGTGGGCACGCAAAAGAAGGAAGATGCTAAAAGTGGTTTTTTGATTTCATTCTTTTTTGCATGTATGCAGTGTGTGCGGCTCCTGGATCAAAAACATTCCAGTTGCTTGAGATTATACACCGATCAACAAAACCAGGATCATTACCTAAAGGAATGGTGTGTATCCCTATAGTTAAATTCTTGCTCCGGGTTTCTTCTTTTCCTTGTAAATGATTTGTGTAATGGCTGTTTTATCCAACTGCATACTCTTGGTTCATAATCTTACCTGTGATTTGCCTGATAAAGTTATCCATTGGATTGGGGAATTGCTCTTATAATCATACCAATGAGACTGTTCTGATGCTATAGGTTTTCTTATGTTAGGTCATTGCCAATGATCTGGATGTCCAACGGTGCAATCTTCTCATTCATCAAACAAAAAGAATGTGCACTGCCAACTTGGTGGTCACAAATCATGAAGCTCAACAATTTCCAGGCTGCCGTTTAAGCAAAAGTCAGTTTGATACTTCTGAGATGGGAAATCAGTTGGGTCCATGCCTTAATCAACTCCTTTTCGATCGTGTCTTATGTGACGTTCCCTGCAGCGGAGATGGTACCCTCAGAAAGGCCCCGGATATCTGGAGAAAGTGGTAAGCTCTCTCTTTGTCCCTATGGCCAAGGCATCTCCTGTTGCGATTTTTCCAACTGCATTGTGTGCCAAGTGTAACATTTGTTTGTTATTACAGGAATACAGGAATGGGCAATGGAATTCATGGCTTGCAAATTCAGATAGCGATGCGAGGTACCTTTGCTGAAAAAAGTTGTTCAAACAGTTTATGTTATTTTGTCCTGCTTCCTTTGCTCCCTTTGACGCTGCAGCAATTTCTTTATCTTCTATTTTATCAAAAAGTTATATTTATTTAGCTCAAGGCTGCCTTGAGATTCTTATATATCTTTAATGCATAATTTGCATGCTTCTGGAGTTGATTGATTATGACTGTAAGTGCACGCTCATGTGACTTTGTTGGAAAGTTTGGGTTTCAAAACGTAGAGCTACTTTTCCTTGTTTGTTCTGCCATTCCTGCTGTCTAAGAAAGCTTAGCAAAAAATTAACAATTTGCTTATATTTAATCTTGTATTTGTACATTACAAATTTAGCCTGTTGAGGAGCAAATCTTTAGTACTCGGTGAAAAATGCAGGGATATCATTGCTCAAAGTCGGTGGGAGAATGGTTTACTCGACCTGTTCGATGAATCCAATTGAGGATGAGGCTGTGGTTGCTGAGGTACCTATCTGAGAACTTTTCCAATTTAATTAATCTTGATATGAATTCTCCTCTTGGATATCTATGTTTTTGGAGCCTCTCTCTTCTCTATGACTACTTTCCAATTTAAAGTTTTCTGAGCTACTTTTTCTGAGACTGCTTTATGAAGAACTCGTGGAGGAAGTTTAAACATCTCTTACTGTGGTATGACCCTCTCCTTTCCCCCCAGATTCTGCGAAAATGTGGAGGCTGTGTTGAACTACTTGATGTTTCTAGTGAGCTTCCTCAACTTATCCGACGGCCAGGTCTTAGGAAATGGAAGGTTCGGACTTACTGCTACAATTGATTTTCTTCTTCAATTTATTGTAATTGTGAAGGTTTTTAGTTCTTGTCAAGAACTGGGAAAAGAATCCATGCCATCGGCAAACTTTCCAGAGCTTTCTCACTGTCTGGTATGCCGATCAGGACTATAGATCTCCTGTGGAGTCAGGTTAAGCTAGAAACCCTAGATGTAGAGTTACCCTGATGCATGGTCTGAGATGTCGGAAAAGCCATAGTGGATGTGGGATTGGGAATATGCTTGGAAAATCTGGGTTTCATTTATCAGAGTATGAAGGGAGTTTAGGTCCACCTTTAAATGCTTGTGTTTTCTTTACGAGAGGAAACTTTATTGTGAGAATAAAATCACATGAAGGGAAAAATATCTCTAAGAGGGGAAGTCTTCCTTTAAGTGAGAAAATGAACTTATGAAGGCATAGTAACTTATTATCAACCTATCAAAGCAGAATGAGCTTCCAGATGGGTTTGCTCCTTGCCTTGAGCAATTAAATTTTGGCAAGTTGTCGAATAGGTTGAGCTTCTGGCAATAATGAGTGTAAATCGGTGTTTCTAGAATGTGAACTCCATTACTTCCTTTGGTAGTGCAGGTTCGTGACAGAGGCACCTGGCTGGCTTCCTACAAGGATGTTCCCCTGTCTCGTAGGGGTGCAGTGAATCCCAGTATGTTTCCTTCTGGTAGTTCTGTAGAACCTGTTGATCACTCTGTAGAACTTGAAGAAGAACACCAGAACAGTCATACTACAAGCTCAGAAGACCCGCCTGTTCAATTGGATAAGCCTGTGACTTCGGCCAATGATCTTGAGGAGGAAGTTTCTGGTTTTCCACTGGAACGTTGCATGAGAATAGTGCCTCATGATCAGAATGGCGGAGCTTTCTTCATTGCTGTCCTACACAAAGTGGGGCCCTTGCCAGGTAATTTCAGATCTTGTTAAGGCCATGATGAACATGGATCACCAAAAAAAAAAAAAAAAAAAAAAAAAAAATCCTTTTGAGCTGCCTCTTTTTAATGTGTTTATGGATTTGGATTGATCAAATTTTTTCCTGCCTTTATATATTGTAATTTTAATGGCCATCCTTCCACTAGGCGATTTGTATCTGCTGCTCATTTTTGCAATTATGAGATTCTTTTTTGACTCCTGGTGAATCGGTAATTTTGTCAAGAAAAATTCTTTATCCTTATATACGAGAGAGATCTTCTTTCTTTTTCTCAGATAACATGGTTGCAGATTTATGAGTGGTAAATTTATTAGTAAAGAAAAGTATGTATGGAAGTTGTAAGTAAAAGATATGAGATCAATCATAAACAAAAAAGAGACATTAAAACTAGAAATTTAGACTGTGATCCGATCCATTCAAACAGATGCTTGAGGACCACAGGTTTCCATCGATTTAGTTATACTATTAGTTGATTTATGTTTCTGCATTTTAAATAGTAGGTACTGTGGAGAAAAACAATAGCCATCAAGCAAAATCTTCCTTTCATATTGATGGACAGCCTGATGAAGCTCAAGATAAGCTCTTTGAAGATATGAAGACATGCGAGGATTTTTCATCAAACGGCAACAGTGAGAAAGTCGCAGAAGCAGCTCTGGAAGCTTGTGAGGATGCTCCACAAGAAGGTCCTTTGGAAACAGATTCTGGGAATGCCTGTGAAAATGATAACTCAAATGGGGTTGAAGCTCCAAGTGAGCAAAATGATGGTAAAGCAGGTGGTAAGAGGAAGTTGCAGATGCAAGGCAAGTGGAGGGGTGTCGATCCTGTGGTGTTTCTCCAAGATGAAGATGTCATAAACAGCATTAAGAACTTTTATGGCATTGTTGATTCCTTCCCATTGAGTAACCACCTTGTTACAAGGAACAGTGAAACTACCCGTGTGAAGAGGATTTACTATGTTTCAGAATCAGTTAAGGAACTTCTGGAGCTGAATTTTAAAGTGGGCCAGCAACTTAAGATAACATCTATAGGCCTTAAGATGTTTGTAAGTATTTTTCCTCATATGCTTACAGTTTGTCTTGTGTTGTGCATCAGCAATAGGTGTACCTTCTTGAATGCTCTTCTCCCCCCGTGGTTCCCATCCTCTTTACAGTGTATACCAGTGTATAGAGAATTTTATGCGTAACTTTAGTGAATTATCTAAGGTGTTGACTTTTCATTAGTGGGAATTTCTAGGAAATATCTGGTTTAGACTAGATATTGTATTTTCCAATGGGTGATCGACAAGTTTTGCTTTCAGTTGATCAATGCCTTTCTTCTTCCTGTTACTATTTGGATGTGTAACATCTGAAATTGTTTCTTTTTTATCTTATTATTCTTAATACATTTGGTGTTGCAATCTAACTTCATCACAATGGTGGTTACTTCTGCAGGAACGACAAACATCAAGAGAAGGTACCTCTGTACCATGCCTGTTCCGCATATCATCTGAAGGATTGCCGCTCATCCTCCCATATCTGACCAAACAAATCCTAGAAGCATCTGTGGTGGATTTTAAGCATCTTTTGCAGTACAAGAGTATTAAATTTACAGATCTTGTTGATGCTGAATTCAGTGAGAAGGCAACAAAGCTGATGCCTGGCTGCTGTGTTATAGTTTTGCGGCAAGGTATGCAACATTGTACGGTTGTTATAACATTAAGTTAACGATTTCTTCTGTGACATTACCTACTTTCCTGTAGATAACGTAGGCTCATCAAATCCAAATCTTGTGCACGAGTCCCCGATAGCCATTGGTTGCTGGAGGGGTAAGGCGTCATTGAGTGTCATGGTGACTGCACTCGATTGTCAGGAGCTGCTAGAAAGGCTATTGCTGCGCATGGAACCTGCAAAGGAATCTCCATTGCAAGAGAGCAAGCCCTTAATAGATGCAAATGAAGTGAACAATAGTGACATGGTTGAGGATGTTGAAGAAATTAGACTCAATGCTGAAGGCTGAACAAAGGTTGGTTGTTGTGTTCTCACACTTCATGTACGCTAATTGATTCAATCTAGTTCTTAAGATCATTGATGGCTAAATTTCTTGCCATTTATGTTATCACCTCCACCAATTTTGGCCCTTAAAACTCGGTAAGTTTTTAAATGGGTCTATAGGAATGCGTGGAGATTTTTGATTGGAATGATAGGTTCTCTATAACAGATGGGCGGTTCCCTTGTAAGAATATTTATATTTTTCACCATATTTATAACTATGCTGTGTAACAACTTACATTCAAGTAGACAATGAAAAAGGATGGAAGGGAATTTTGTCATCCATCTCCTGTTAAGGAAATCCTTGGTTTATCTGCATAAACATTTTGTTCAGTAATTTTACTTTCAAGTGTTGATTTTTACAGCTGATTCCCTTATCTGTTGGATGGTATTTATCAAAAATGGATACAACCATTACGACATTTTGAGTGTACACTGGAAACCTGCTTGAATGTAAGTTGTTGAACAGAGTTCTTTACAATGATCATCTGAAAATGCATCTTTGAGCTGTCCTGGCTGTTGAAAACTTTGCCAAAGTGTTTCCATCCCTCAGGGGGAGGTCATAAGTGTCTATACCGTAAAATTGATTTTCAGTGGAATGAACAAGACATATTTGTTAGAATTTTATGCATTGAAAACTAGCCTTATCGAAAATTATTCAATTGTCTCATACACTATTAGGGGTGAAAAGAGATATTTTACATCTTAAAGGGGCTATAATTTGAGATACCATTGTTTCCAGTTAAGAAGTTCCTGCGAAAAGGTGTGACACCCAACCTTCGAGTGTGGATATCTCCTTTGCTTCTCCAATCAGCATGCTTCTTTCTTTAAATGACGAGTGCTCTTGAGGGGTTTCGCACTACTTCCTAGTTCCTATACTCTTTAGTCAAACTAAAATTTAACGCCAAGTTTTCTCTTTCAGTGGTGGATTGACTGCCAATTTCCCTTTCTCATCTGTCTTGGTCCATTGGAATATGAATAGATGAAATGCCTACTGATCTCATTTTTCTGGGTCATGAACTCTCTCTGTCCGGGAACACAAGGATGGTGTTAGATTGTTGCCCCTGTGATCCTTTAGGCAAGCTCCTCTTCCAAGGTATCGCTAGAGCGCAGCACTTTTGCCTAAAACTTAGGACTTCTTCGATTGATTTCACATTCTCGTAAGGACTAAGGAAGTAGTTCCCTTCTATGCCTAACATGACTTACAGTGGTCATGCCGCACTCTTATGAATTTTAAAATGACCAGCTGGTAAGACTTGGTAGCCTGATTAAACACAAGCTGATTGTTCGTTTGAAAGCAAGGAAGAAAGAAAACAAGAGGCTTGAATCCATTACCTGCCACCTGATGGTATTACAAACTTTCCCATTTTTTTCGGTGTCCGAGCATGTTCCACTAAGCTGCCTAATGTGCTCAACAATGGTATCACAGACGAATACTCATCCTTCCAGAACAACTCTAATGTTGGGTGTTAAGCTGATCTTTGGCTGACATGTTGTCAATTTTTGTTTGCTCTTATGTGCTTGTTATATCAGACCTGCTTGTTTTTTTTTTTTTTGGGTAAAGTATCAGACCTGCTTGTTTTGCCTGTCTCTATATTGAAGATTATACTTATCTAACTGCAGCATACCAACTTTAGCTCATATAAGCGCCCAATCACATCCTAATATGAAAGATTCGAAGTACAGGAAACTGAAAAATCATCGTCATAGCCAATGAGATGGCAGTGTGGAATGCATACAGCCTCAGTGGCTGTCATTTTGAGCTTCTTGCTTCAGGCCTTTCTCATTATATGTGCGCCCTTTAGAGGAAAAAAAAACGGGGAATAAAATTTTAATGCTCCTCTTGTAGCTGCCTTTCTTGTTGGCTGACTGGGAAGCCTGCAATTGGAGGCGATTCTGCCGCCGCTACAACTGATTTTGATGGAGCACTTCTGGCTCTGGATCGCATATGAAGAATTCGTAGCTCCAGAATGTTACGACAATTGTGATGTTTTTCAGATAGTATCTGCTTGGGAGTCTGGTGGTGAGGCATGGTCTCAGATTATTTAACTTTGGTAGATCTTCTCATAGCGGATGTCCTGTTCAGCAGCCCCCAACGTGAACAGAGCACCGACTATTTCCCCAAGTTATCTGCATTAGATTCATTTAGGGTGACACCAGTTAGATCATTTTCATGTATGAGGTGCTCTGCACGAAAATGATCGCTCTTCATTTGATGCGTGGCTCCATTATTCATTCCACAGCCTTTGCAAGCATTGTAGTGGTGCCCTTGTCAAGTTCAATCGCATAAAGAAGCATCGTGAATTCCATGAATTCGATCCGAGGGGTCGCGCTCATGGCTTGCTGGGGAGAGGAATTGCACTTGATGCTCTAGCTTTGCTTTATCTGGTACAAGGAGGATCATCACGACTTTAAAGGATCTACTCGAAAGGGCATTTCCTTAGGCCTCGCTTCATTAAGTACACAATAGAGCCCAACAGATATAGCGGTGACACTCTGAAGTTGGTCAGAAAACATCTCTACTTCCAAACCACTGTCACATCTTCTGAGTAGAATTAGTGTGTTATTCATTCTGATTACAAAGATATACATGAGAAGCTTATTTCCAGAGGTGACGTGAAACCCTCAACACCCTTCATTAATCTGCTATCCAACCACCTCACTTAATATACATCCAGACACTAACCGACTATTCAGATCAACAAGAGAGACTAACAAGTAGACTTTCGAAATCTCTCCAGCAGTTTGAAAGCTACATGAGGACCTGTCCGCTTCTTATGGCTGCGAAGGTAACGCTTTGGGTCTTCCTGACTGGTCTAACAATTGCCAAGAAAGTTCAAAATTGTATTTGCTTATGATGGGTTTGCAATCACTCTGTGGTAGATGCCCGGTTTGACGAAAGAGGCATAAGATACTTGTCCACAAACCCCTTCACCACGGAGCTACAAAACTACGTACTTGAGGACCTGGAGCCAAGTTGGAGGGAGCCGATGACTTGGAAGCCATGAGGAGGATAACGTGGGCTGGGGGGATTGATTGCAGCCATTACGGAGGTTTACTTATGACCAGAGATTTCGCGAGAACCTTTATACAAACAGAATTGACAAGGAGTCTCCGGAAGAAAGGTGCTGACCAAAAAGAACGGTCTGTAAAAATGATGAGGAGAGGTTCTTTCGAACGTTCAGCTAGTAAATCTATCTGAAGTGTGACACGAACTTTCATCATGTGGAGCGAAACCAGTCTTTGAAGATGAGGTGGGCACGTGAATACGTGGGAGCAATGAATGTATGGCCATCTAACTTCATGCCAATGTGGCATGTCAGAGACAGACAGCAACTTGCAGAGCCAAAAAAAGAAAAAAAAAAGAAAAAAGAAAAAGAAAAGTAGCTACGCCAAGACTTCCCCTTTCAATTCTCTGTCTTCCAATCGACATCATCCGTGGCCTCCTTCCTCTGTTTCTTCTCGTGGCCTCCTGCTGCAACTTGCACTTTCATTCGTCCTAACTCTCTACACAATTTGCCTCAGCTCCTGAACCTTCAGGCAAATCATGCCTCCTCATGATAACAACCTCCAACGTGGTACAGTTTCCCCCGTCTTCATGTCTTGTTCCTAAGGAATAGAATCACTTTTGGCACTCTCTTCTTTCGCCGGATATATTCCTAACCAGCCTTTTCAAGTCATGGTGGTCCAGCACTAAGAAGAAACACAGTTGATTAGCCATCCGAATTTCGCAACTTCGAGACTAGATGATGAAAATTGTTAATGTATTTCATGTTTTCTTCATCCTTGTAAGTTTTTTGGGAGGATAATAACATAAATGGTCCTTAACTTTGACCAAATGTGTAATATTATCCATAAAATATTAATTTATTCAATGTAATTCTTGAATCTTTGGTAAATGTTCTAGATAATTCCTAAACTATATGAAAATATTCAATATTATTATTTCTTAAATGTAATTTAATGAACAACATTGAACAATTTTATAGAGTTTAAGGACTAAAATGAACGTGTACCAAAATTTCAGAGATCATATTCAACAAATTAAAAGTTTAAATATGACATTATACATGAGGCAAATCCAGAAATTATCTGTCATTTTTCCTTTTTTGGAATGTTTTAATCTGAAGTACATAGCTAATCATTGTCAAAAATGTCTTGCTACCTCGACCAAATAAATAAAAAAAAAAAAAAAAAAAAAGTCACGCTACCAGTTATAGAAACGAAATCCTAAACCAACAGAGATCAGTTGCTGCAGCAGCAATGGATTTACATATCATTTTAGTTTGGCATATCTAATAAACAATTCCAGTATGCCCCAACCTCATGGATCAAGTTGGCATATCTAATAAACAATTTCAGTATGCCCCGACCTCATGGATCAGTGCACGCTGACTTTTTCCATTTATGTTCAGCGAAAAGCTCGCATTATTCTTTTCGAAAATTGAGACAAAGCTCTTATTAAACAAATTGATGTGCAAGTACACAACTGAACCTCAAACTTAAGCTACAATAAGATATTGGATGCTGATCATTCCCAACAGCATTCCCCTGCGCTTCCACAGAACAAACCAACTACACACTACTACGGATAGACGATCTGAACCAACAAACTATATACTGGTTTACACAATAGGTCGGCAAAACTTCATCTGCTCTGGCTTCCTTGAGAAAGCAACATCAGTAATCATCATCAGTGACATCAAGTTTGCCACTCATGAGAAATGATGGCCCAACCCTATTAAATACTCAATGAAAGCATGCGCTGGTTTCCCATCCTCCTCTTTCTAAGTCTCTCGGCAATAATGAATGACAGCTCAAGGGCTTGAGAAGCATTAAGCCTTGGGTCGCAGTGTGTGTGATAACGTGAGCTTAAATCGTCATATGTCACAGTGCGGGACCCTCCAATGCACTCGGTTACATTCTGGCCAGTCATTTCTAGATGAATTCCTCCAGGATGACTTCCTTCTTGCTCGTGAACATCAAAGAATGCGCGCACTTCGGCCTAGAAAGGCAATAGAAAATCAGTTAGTACTAAGTGGAGTATAAGATTGGAAAGTTATGGACACACAAGATTGCCAATAGCTTGACAACCTCTATTTAGAGATACAGTCGATTTATTGGACAATTAAATGAGCTGGATCCCATTAGTGCATCCTAATGCATATCTCCGATTGATTGGCAAGGAAAACAAATACCAGAATATGGTTGCCTGCCTCAATTTGAAATACTACCGCAGAATATGACGTCACAAAACTCTTTTTCCTTATTTTTTTGTTGCTATGGGCTTGTATTTGCTGAACTGAAGCCATACGACTCATTTGGAACCTAAATTGGAGTTTTAACCTAAAAATTACTAGCAAACCATCTATCTCAATAACTCTCCTTGACCATAAGATTAAAAAAGGGCGTGCTTGTTTGTGACTTGTCTCATTTTTTGAGGATTGGATCAACTATTTCTAACTTCATCTGAATGGTTATTATACGTGCAATAAACTAACTGTGCAAAATGGTGGTGACAGAGAGAAATTTTTGACAGGTAGTTCATACCAGAATTGCATCAAAGGCACGTGTTTTGAGTCCACATGGTGCTTTTATGGTGTTCCCATGCATTGGGTCACAGACCCAGGTGACAATCTGCCCTGCTCTGCGGACCGCCCTGATCAAATGTGGAAACTTCACTCTCAAATTCTCAGCACCCATCCTCACGATAATTGTGATCCTTCCCGGTTTATTATGTGGATTCAGGATTTCTATCAGGTTAACCAGCTCATTGGGATCCATTTTGTCACTTACCTGCAACAAAAATTGACGGTTACGATCATACCATGTGAAATGGAGTTTATATGAAGTAGGTTCATTTGACAATGGGTGATTAAATAACATTGAGATCCAACCATGGCATAACAAAACAGCAAATCAGCATACCTTAACTCCAAGAGGGTTGGCGATTCCCCTGAGGAACTCAAGATGAGCACCATCAAGCTGGCGAGTACGCTCCCCAACCCAGAGCATGTGAGCAGAGCAGTCATAATACAGCCCCGAAGTTGAATCTAGACGAGTCAGAGCTTGCTCATAAGGCAAAAGTAAGCACTCATGAGATGTCCAGAATTCAGTAGATGTCATGATAGGGTGTTCAACAGTGAGTCCAGCAGCAGCCATGAAACCAAGGGCCTCATCTACCCTATGAGCAAGTTCCTGATACCTATTAAACCGTATCAAGAGAAAGACAATTAGATCCATGTAATGAACCTATCTAGTAGTATAAAGCACCACCAATATCCACTATCCAATCCTCACCACTGGCAATATGAAACAGAATATATTGTTAAGGTCTAACAAGTAAGAGCAATAAGCTCAAACCAGGCTCACTTTCAGCAATCAGTCCTGTAATTCGGAGGATGCTACAGAGCTGAATTTATGCACAAAAGGAAGCTTAGTTGAAGGACTAGCTAATGCTACATCACTTCGGCAGTCCTCTATTTCCATCTCCACTAAATTCAAATGATAATCATCACTAAGGAAATCCACGATGACTAAAAGCTAAAGAATGTCAGCCGGGTTTACCTATCTCCCTGCTCACTGTTCTCTGCAAAATCAAGATTCCACTGGGTAACTCTCTGCATGGCAGCATAACCTCCAGTCGCAAATGCTCTTAGAAGGTTCAGAGTCGCCGCAGCCTGAGAATAAGCCCTTATCATTCTTTGAGGGTCTGGAATTCTTGATTTCTCATTGAAAGCATCGCCGTTAATGTTGTCTCCCTTGTAACTTGGCAGCTTCTTCCCATCCTTCTCCTCAAAAGGGCCAGTTCTAGGCTTCGCAAATTGACCCGCCATTCTCCCCACCTTCAGAATGAAACCAAAGATATTCATCAGTCAAGCAATGCAGTTTTCGATAACTCATACAACTGAGAAGAATTGAACAGGCGTGTCCAGTAACAAGAAAAACATTTCCTTTTTGATATGCCATAACGATTTTCTCCCAAGTCAACTGTCAAAACAGATGAATTGTAAAAGAACCACCTATTCGTAGGAATGCTAACAACTATATCTCACATTACGATATCAGATAGTTCAAAGACGAGCTCTCCTCCTCAAGGAGAAGGCCCAGAATCCACAAGAAATTTCTCTACAGCAGCAGGTACAAGCAATGCAAAAGAAAATAGAAAGAAAGAAGCAAATTGACCTTAATGACAGGCATCTGTCCTCCAAACATGAGGACCACGCCCATCTGGAGCAGCACTCTGAACGTGTCCCGGATGTAGTTCGCGCTGAACTCCTTGAAGCTCTCCGCGCAATCGCCGCCCTGGAGCAGGAACGCGTTCCCCATGGCGGCCTCCGCGAGCCTCTCCTCGAGCCTGCGCGCCTCCCCGGCGAACACGATCGGGGGGAAACTCTCGATCGTCGCCAGCACGGAGTCGAGATCCTTCTTGTCCGGGTACTCCGGCAGCTGCAGCGCCTTCTTCGCCTGCCAGCTGTCGACGGCCCATTTCCCGGTCCCCGCCGCGGGGGCGGGCGGCGTCGCCGGCGCGGCCACGGCGGAGGACTTGCTCGCGGAGGCGGCGGCGGCGCCGGGGGTCTTCGGCTGGTCCGCCGCGTGGACGGCGGAGATCGGGCGGCGGGCGCCCCTCGCGGGGAGGAGGGAGAATGCGGGGGCCGGCTGGCGAGGCCTGGCTAGGGAGGAGTGGGTGCCGGAGAATGCGGATTTAGAGGAGAGCGCGGAGGAGCTCGCGACCGCCATTGCCGTTGTCGCCGTCGCCGTCGCCGGCGTCCTGTCTCTCTCTAACGGCGGCGGGGGAAGATTCTAGAGAGAGAGAGAAGCGGCTGAAGGGAGGAGTGCGTGTGGAGGAGAGAGAGGAGGGAAGGGGGGTTTTATAGGGTTTTCATATTTAATTTTAATTAAATGTGATTTTTTAATTTAATTTAATTTATTTACGATGGTTTATTATTATTATTGATTTAATTATGTGAGAGGGAATTTGGGAGGGAAAGAAGAGAGTTCGGTAGAGATCAACGGTCGCCGTGGCGTCGGTTGGTTAGGGACTTCCGGGGTGGGGGACGAGGGTGATTTGGTAAATTAATGCATGGGAGAATATCGACATCATATGGGGGGACCAAGTCATGTGCGGGGTGTCCAAATTATTACACCCTCAGTCATTACCACGTAGGCTAGACGTACCAAAAAGTCGATTTCCATCACGTGGTGTGAGATATTCCAATAATTCACTGACACATGTAGATCATCATATTACTAAGTTTTTATTACAGGAAATTAACTTTCAGTGCCATGTACAGTTGATAGGAAATGTGAAAGGAGTCGCTTATTACTTTGAAGCTATCACATTTGACTCGACATTGTACCAATGATGTCCCTCCACCTTTTGCCAACCCTCCTTCTCCAATAGGCTCTGATTACAAAGGAGATTGATGGTGGCTAATAACATCATGGAGGGGTAGTGGGCAAGTGCAATTAAGATGACTGTCTACGGACGACGACGGCCGTGATCAAATTTGAGGCCCTCCAGAGGTTGCGAAGAAGCGTTGATGGCACCACCCGATGAAGGCTCTATCGACATAATGGTGAAATCGATAAGACACATTGCTCTTAGGAAGTAGTGCTAAAGCGAGAATGTGACAAAAAAGGTCATAATGCATAATTCAATTGATTTCCTCTTCCGTTGATGACGAAAGAAGTTATTTAATGGTGATACGGCATAAGAGTTTCAAGACCAAAAGATTAGGATGGTAAATTTTACTAATGCGGCACTTTTTAAAGTTGCTGGCACGAACTCTTGAAAACGTAGAACTTAGGGGAATATACGATGGAAGATGCTATGTCTAGGGAAGACCCGTGAGGCATGGTCGACTGGACAGTACATACATGCTCGAATGAACATGTCCTGCTGAGACCAGCAGTTGGGATTGGCAATTACGTGATATACTCCCCCATATGCTTGGAGAAAAACCAAGATTTACTTCACGTATCATTTATGCCAATCTTCTTTTAAGTAGGATGAGATTTCGCCCGAAATTAAGGTAGTAGGAGTTAAGGAAAAGAGTTCAATATGACCTTGTGGACAAAGCATAATTGGAATCCGTAAGTTGGTTTAAGAGAAGAAGGTGGACGGAAGCAATTCGTGGCTAAAAATGGAAGCTCGTTTAGAACGTGGCAATCAATAGACTGAATAACAATTATGACCTCCAACCAGTCAAGTCAGATGAAACACCGGTACACACGAATTGCTTCTCTCTTATACAGCCGTACGCGTATCGAGACCCATCTATTTGGAAACCCGTGCAATATCTACAAGTCTCTACAACCGGTCTACGTCTTTGCTCGTGTATGTTGTCCGCATTGTAAAGTAGTTCACACGCGGACAGTGGGAGAGTTAGGACGAGCCGCGTCCGGTTCCTCAAATCAAAAATTTCCTGACAATTAAATTTGCAGGTTCCGTGGAACTTGCTCTTTGCTATGAACGTCCTCACATTTTTCTGATTTCGAGTTTCAGCACGTAGACAATCAAAAGGACAAACGCAATTACACCGACACGTGAGAAATGAACTGGTCCCTCCAACGAAACATCAACTCGTGAATCACTCTTCAGGACTCTCTCTCTCCCTTTCTCTTTCTGGTCCCATGCACTTTAGGTACATTTGAGAGGTCCCTCTCTCTCTCTCTCTACAGTCTCTCTGTTGCCAAAGGTGGGGGTAGCTGAATTATTACGAGTGATCGGCACATGGGTGCTCTTTGGGATCGTCCAAGGAACGATAGGTGCTGCAGCTTCTTCGACGCCTTCTTATCAGAGGAAGCGCAAAAGGCGGAGCGGGATTACAGGTCCCAGTAGCGCTTAATGATTGGTTACGCAAACTAATCGATCGTGAAGAGACTTGGCGCGATCTCGACCTTATTGTGACATTGTCAAGACATCTAACTGTGCATTAAAAGCGTCTTCATCTGCCCGAACATGGACGTGTACCGTCCACTGGCTTAGAGAGCCCCCACGTGTTCAGCCTGACCTTGCTGTCATTCTAGCCTTTCATGCCTGTGTGATCATCTTGTGACGAGGAGCGCTTTGTTGACTTGAGGACTGAAAGAGATATTGATCCTCATGAATCACGTTTTTTTCGGAACAATAATGTTTGTAAGCATAGAATTATGATTATTGACGAGCAAACAGTTTTACAACATAATTAGCAAGGTAACTAATTTAAACTGGCACTGTCGAAAGTAGAAATTCTGGCTGGTGTCTCTGCAGCAGAATCCCACAAAAGGGACACAAAGGTTTTGAGGCTACTCTTAGAGAAGATCCAACTAAAGAAGTGAAGTTTTCGGGATACTCAACCATTGTGAAGAGAGGTTCCGGAGCCAGCTTCGAAGCCCGCCGGTGACAACAGATGCAGAACCACAGGGGAGTTGTTGGGCAAATCTGCATCGACACGGCGCATCTGACCAGTTTGTGTCTCTGGCCCACATTGCCATTGGAATTTGCGCCTCGACAATATGCAACTTCTGCATATTCAAAAGGAACTGAAGCCGTGCAATAGGGGCATCTCTCTTCCTTTACATGGTCACGGAAGCCCAGGCTGCCATTTGATGGAAAATGCAGTGGAAACTAATTAACAAACAGAGGACGGCAATCTTCAATTGTCTATCAAAAAGGCATACAGAACTACGATAGATGAAAGCATGGGGAGGATGTCTCATAGTACTCCAGTCGTTCATTTATTCTCACTCCTTATAACATTAAGCATTTATAATGGATACTGACTCTCCTAAGAAATTGATACCCAATAACTTTCCTAAGGAGTTCACGTTGTCCAAATGTACTTGCAGCAATGGGCAGAAGAAGCAGCATCACGATCCGATTCCAAGAAGAGCACCAAAAGTTAGGTCAAAAAGATTTATGCTATTTTTAAGGGATGGCCTGCAAGGCTTTTCAGCAGCAAAAGACTTTGAATACTTGCTCAAAGTCACTCTTCTATTTCTCCAAAATAATAGTTATGAAGGTTATAATCCATAGTCTAATTTTTTGGAAGCATAGACGTCCCTAAAAACCTGGAGCTCCCATCAACCAGATCATTACATAATTAAGTAAACATGTGCAATAAAGAGTTAAGTACTGAGTACCTCTTCCCATTCAAATTGGCTTGAGATACTAGAAGCCTTAGTTGATCCCGCACTTGACCACACCCAACCCACTGCTCCATTTGAGATAAACCGGATGGATACCAGTATCCACTTGGAGACATATTTGCATCAACTTGAGACATTAGACTGGAACAGGCAAAATTAATACCAACAAGTCGTTCTCGGAGCTCTCTTTCGCTAGTCAAAAGAAGGTCCATCCATAACATCACTTGCTCCTCTCGACTTTCACACGTTGTCCCGTGGTCATGTTCATTGCTATTAATATCATAAGCTCTTACTTCTGATAATATTACACGTCTGCATATAACATTAAGAAGATGCAAGTGCCGAGAGGTAAGCTTTGAGAGTCTTTGGGAAAAATCCGCCAAAACTTTTTCCTTTGAAAGCTTTGAGCACGATTCCGTAAAAGAACTTGAGAGCCACTCAATTAGTAAATCATCCACAAAATGCGGCACTAATTGGTTGATAGCTAATAATGCTGCTATGATATCCCACATAACTAGAGGCTTCTCAAAACATTCGTATTGTCGCAATGACCATAATATATTGGACTTCCACCAAGCTAGTTCCTCCTTAGAGACACCAGATAAGGCCTCACAATTCAACTTCTCGCTGGATGAAATGTCACTTCTTTGCCCAACCATCCAGAGAAACTCAACAGCAGCTTTTTGAGACCTAAAGAGGTTTAAAAGCATAAATTGCAGAAATCAATTTCTTTTTTATGCACATGAATTTAGTATAAAATACATCTGTTAATATTCATCATATCATTGCACATGGAATTAGTATCAAATACATCCGTTAATGTTCCTTCAAGAAAAGGCTTGAGCTACTCTGGTCATATCTGTCTCTGCCACTGTATTTAGTGAGTTGCGCTGGGAAATGATAAGCAAGTTTCTAACTTTTTCAATGTGCAAGTCAGATTTATTGGAGTCATTAGAATGTCTAATCTAAAAGCTTACGCAAACAAATGGAGAGAGATCACATGAATACAAGGCCCATTGCAACTATGTATTTAAGTCATGAGAGATGCGCACTTATGCAAGCCGAAATGAAAAATTGACGGAAGGATTATCTTGCACATTTAGTCAAACCAAAATACAGAAAACTGGGATAATATAAGAAATAAAGTGAAATGAGTACTGAAAAGGGCATGAAGAATGCAGAACCTGACTCTAATAAAATGTTAGAATGTTCCAACCAACAATCTTAAGCTAACCTGCGAAGAAAAACTACATGCATATCGAGCTCATTGCAATCCTATACTTAAGTGATGTGAGATACACTTTAATGGGATTACATTAAAAGCAAAAGGAGTACGTTACCTTGCCTGATACATTGGATTCAGAACATAAGAATCAAAACTGCGAACCTGCAGTACCGGAGCAAAATGTTGAAGTTCTGGTAAGGTTTTCATATCATGACAGGTTGATGAGCTCACGCATTATACATTGTTAGGGAGTACAAGTGACTGTAAAATATAATTAACTTCAGTAAAGGCTAGGATAATGGAACCACACAACTCGTAGTATAATAGATTGGATTAATACCATGAAAAATCCTAAATTGGTACCATATGAAGACATTTACCCCCAATTATATTTTGACCAATAGAATCCCCCGAAAGGATACGACTGTCCCTATGTCACCCTCCATCAAAAGTCTTGCTAATTTGGCTGTCAAGTGTCCTATGTGTCTTCCATTAGGTTTGGTAAGTCGGGTCCCTTGGACAACACATAGGGAACTTCCCTGAACAAACTGGATGGTGTTGTTACAGAGGATAAAATTGGGACAAATAGTACCACTTTGGGTTGGAAAAAAAAAAGTTGGTAAATGTGTCCAAATGGTACTAGTTTAGGATTTATTGTGGCGTTAACCCTAATAAATTAATTGAACGTCTTGGCAATGACTGCATATTTAGACATGTTCAATAGTTCCCATCGCTGAAAAACAATTTTTGTCTGGAAGTTTCTATTTATTAAGTTGAAGTTATGTGCTCTGATTGGAGCACTTTCTCCCATTGTCTAGGTTTCTATACATATGTCTTTCTTCTGCACTAGCTCTCTGGACATCGATTTTTGTTTAATTGGATTAATTGCCGAACCCCTTATTGAATTTGTAACTTTGACAAAGAAGAAGCAGAAGAAGAGAACACTAAGAAAGACGCACACAATTCATCTAAATAGTGTCAAATGATCCTGAGAATTTTATGTTTTCATAATACTATCTTGAACAAAATCAGTCACATGCCAAACTAAATACCAATGCCAGAGCTTTGCAAAATAACCAAGGAACTTGTTATGTAACTTATAAAGTGCGATCCTATCGAATAGACCATACTCTACCACAACTGGATCAACCGATGTCATATGGCATTACTAGCATAGTAAACAAGAGTCAAAAGAACAAGAAACAGAATTCTCTACCAAACGAATATCTCAAATGAGTAAACAATGTGCCCTAGGTGTTAGTTTCTTTCATTTACTGCCTCATTAAACAGAGCAGATCATTTGACCAAAGACAACTACTTTCACAGGAATGGAACATGTCAAATGATGAAAGTGTAAAGATTTAGTCAAGAATACCATGTGAAGATTTAGTCAAGAATACCATGATCCATACCATAGCCATGACAAGATTTCCAGGGGACACTGCTACTCCAAAGCATGAATGAAATACATTTGGAACCTGAAGAGAAAGGCAACATGTGATACAATCTCCAAAAAGGACCTTTTTCTTTCTTTTCTTATACTACTTTGCCAAAAAAGAGAGAAAAATAACATGCTAAAGGAAATATGAATTGGAAAAAGTGATAGCCCTACATCAATCAAGCCTCTCTGGCTGGGAATAGCAGAAGGAATAGGTACTTCAAATAGGGTATTTCTTTGAAACATCCAGCTGCGTACAAAGTTATCCTGACAACAGAGAGACAAATGAGTCAACATCCACTAAATATTGAGCCACTTACATTTATTTGCTTGGGCAAAAGTACCTCACTGCAACTGTACAAACAACATCCATCGAAAGCCCAAGCTAAACCTGTGACCTGAAAACAGATTCTCAAACACATAAATCAAAATCAACATGCATTAAAAGATTGATCAAGTAGAAGTAACCTGATAATGGATTCCTAAACAGATGATAACCTCTAGCATGAGAAAATTGATCCATTAGAAGAAACTCACGGCATGGTCATGTGCCTCATATGATCCAATCCTTTCGAAGTTACAATTGTGTTGCTCATGTACCCACACTTCAAAAGATCCAGACCCTTTTCCAACTGCTAAGAGCTGCCTGTGTGGAGATCTAACAGGTGTTGTAAGCGAAAGAACTGAGACTGGGATGCTATCAGGATTTATAATCTAAAAATTACACAAGCCAAAACAGAATCAGCTAATTGGAAAATAATATTGTTTAATTTGAGGTAATTCCAATAAAGGAAGACTACCTCCTTCAATAGGATGAAAGGAGAAGAATTGGCTTCTGATGACTTCAAAAGCTCGGAAGAATGTGCCAACCAGATCTTCACACTGTCAAAAACCAAAAAAATAGAATGAAGCAGACAGATGAGACATTCCAGAGCGTCGGTATCAGGCATTAAAAGGATCCAATAAAATTCTTCTCTCTTACTGCCAATGAAAGGAGCAGATATCAGGAAGTTTTGAGAGAGAAAAGAAGAAGAAAGATTGTTAAAAGCGTCGAATGCATCCTGAGAGCATGACAATGTCGGGTTTCACTCACCATATTAAGTTACTTGACTGCACATTGTCTCGGCAGAAAAATTGTTAAACTAAATAAACCTCCTTTTTCAATAGCGTTGGTTAAAACTTATACTCAATTAGGATTTCCCTTGGTACCTAAAATGGGGAGACAAACAGATCACAATAAGAGGACTACTCCCTAAGATTAGCCCTGGAGTTTAGAATGAAATGGCATGGGAGGATCTGCTATGTCTATTTAAAAAGAAGTATACAATGGATAAATAATGATTGTTTCCAACAGTCACCTGCCATTGGAGCTCCCAGTAGAAAGTAGAACCTGGGGGTGTAAAGAATCAGTTGTAAGTAGTGCCCAACTGATTGCGGTGACCCATGAACTGTGTGCCTGAAAGATCCCAACAACCACTGCATCTGGAGAAACATTGCCATCTTCAATGGAGTAGCATTCCTGTGCATGAATTTTCCAGCAAGAAACTTTGCCTGATTTCCCTCCTATTGCAAGCAGCGAAAAGCGAGTTGCACTGTTTTGAACTTGTGAACAACTTTCAGATGGAAACTGCAACAACGGTGACCAGGCAATAACGAGTGAAGAAAGCATTGCACTTCGAGAAGCATATTGATCTGCACTAATTAGCGGGAGTGTGGGACTTTCTATTTTCTTCCTAGTGGATCTCCCATGAGATTTAGAATTTTTCTGAAATGACTCATCTTCATTCACATTCACAAGTGGAAATTCCTGTGCCTGCAAACAGGGGAAGCACAAATACTGGTATAAGTACCTGGATGAACCTCATTGGGGCAAACCAAGTTTTCGTTCCTATGTAACAGATTCAAATGAGAACAAAGCATCAACTAGGCCTATTAAAAAATGAAACAGAACTGTAAAGAAGTATCTTGCAATTCCTTTTGTTTGGGTTTATTAGCCAAGAGAAGAGAAGCAAATAGGGTATAAGTGAGCTAACAGAGCCAACCACGCTAATTGCAAAAGCCTGAAAGAATTTTAAAATCAGAGAAAGAAGTTGCAAAACACTCGATAAACATCAATGTATGGATGTCCGGACATAATACATTCTAAATATGACAGAATGAAAGCATCATATATCTAATTCCATGTGAAAGGAAATGCATTTGCTGTTGCTGTTATTGTTATTTGGGATAGTCCAACAGTAAGAAAACATAAAATACTACCAGAGATGGGTTCAAGAAGCAACAATTTAAGCATGCTAAGCCGGGAATATCTCACACTTCTTGCTGAAAGGATAAGAGAAGGAACTTTAGCAACAAAGCCATACCCGAGGAGATCCCTGTTCTTGTTCAGCATTCATGTCAGATGCCGATTCATTATCGTTACTGTTTGTGGGACATGACTTCTCCCTAGATGTTTTTGAACTCTTATTGTTGCAGGGAGTCCTACACGTAAAATTTTAATCAGAAACTCCGTGTTTACAAGTCGATGTAAAAGTCAAAACACAAACACATGTTTATCAGGGGAAATGCACTCATGCAGAAAAGAATAAACAAGTGAATAAAGATTTAGGGAAGAGAATTGCGATTTACATCATTCCAGATGTATGCAGTCTCTTTCGCTTCAACTCCATCTTATGCCCTGAGTTTGCTGGATTATTGGCACGTCTCTGCTCTGTTACAAACTTCTTGCAACATGAAATTAAAGATCATTATCCAGGAAAAGAATTGCTCCGCCTGAATACCTATTAATTATCAGATGAACGGTTAAGACCAAAAAATGGCAAATATAGTCAGAACAACTCACATCAGAAAATTCTGTTGAAGGAATCTCTAACACTTGATAGTTGGCATTTGCAAGGTAATCATGAAGAAGGTCTGATACATCCATAACCTGCAGATTCGAGAAGCAAATGACCTACTACAATTGAACAACTTGGCCTTGGTGATGAATGGGAAAATTCACATCCTAGGTCTTTAAACTTTACGATAACTGTGATTCTTCAAATTAGCTTAAGGCCACAAAGGGGATTTTTATACCCTAATCTACATACTATAACTGAAGTGCATCTTCTTCGAGCATAGATTTGCACATATTTGAAAGATCACAAACTCATACCAGAGACAGCGTCCTGCGGACTTATGAAATGACATAGTGGAGACTATACAGAAAATTGACTATTCAACTGTTGACATGAATTTGGATAAGATGTAAATAACGAATGACATCCTGACATTGTATATGTTATTGACAACAGAACCCCATTTGGTACTTATATATACGACAACAGTGATACCACGTCTAATACATATTTAAGACATCATTATCCACCCATGGATATTTAGCGTGTAAAGGCTTCATGATAAACTTTACACAGAAACATATGTTTTTAAGCTTAAACAGAACCATCTCTAATGAAGAAGCACTGCATCAAAACTGAAGAAAAATTAAGTAACTAGATCCAGCTCTTTTCATTGTTAAACTTCCTAGCTGAAATTAATCTATCATCTATTTAAAATCCTCAATAAATCTCATTTCTATGAATCTACAGGGAAGCCGCTTCAGTATTTAGCTGCAAGCTGTATATAGTATGGTAGCTGTTTCAAGCATCGATAAGGAAACTAGGGATACGGAGGTTCCAAATATTTAGAAGTCACATAAATCACAAATTCAATAAGGTAGTTGTTAGTGCCTGATTCGTACCGCTATCCACTCTGCAGAGTAATCACAAAAAGGGGCACGATAGATCTTCACACGGCCTTCGGTAGTGCAAATTGCAAGCAAGCACCTATCACCAACAAAATGGACTTAGAGTTGACTGGTCCATACTAACACAGGCTGAGAGGAGTATCCACATGACTATGTCATGAGAGCAAAAGAAGTTGCAAAAGCAATGGAGCAGATTAAACATATACCCTGCATTAGGTGCCATTCCAAGAGGAGACCATGAGACTGATCGTACATAAGGATCACGATCGCGAGATAAACAGGTAGGCAACAAGCAGCTGGAGAGCAATTCTGTGAAGAAACACTGCTTTCTTAATCTACTGATGAAATGCTGAAGTGAATTGGGTACCAGCAAACTGGATATAATATAGAAGTAGCGTAACATCAAATCATATCCAATTCGCGGCACAAAACACAATCGAAAGGAGAAGTCCACTACTCTTGATAATGCAGCAATCAAGTTGCAT
Organism: Eucalyptus guilfoylei; assembly: GCA_016097605.1. Lineage (NCBI taxonomy): Eukaryota > Viridiplantae > Streptophyta > Magnoliopsida > Myrtales > Myrtaceae > Eucalyptus > Eucalyptus guilfoylei. The sequence continues at coordinate 55,226,527 of CM027867.1, forward strand.
CACATTTTGGCAAAACCCGGTGAGTGTTTGCTAAAGGTAATATTTGCAGACATATCATGATCCATTCATGGCAATACAATTGCTTGGAATTATTTGTCTACAGCACACAAATAATGTTCACCGAGTGTAATATTGTACCAAGGGGAGATATAACAGAAACATTATGCAACTTGGGTGTGATTGGGAAAAGACTAGGTCATTGGAAACTTCTTGAATCACACGGAATTGCAGGGAAAATAGTCAATGTAGAACACCAGCAAACTTTCTAACACGAGATCAAATAAAGATACCTTTTTTTTGGATCACACCGATTGGGAAGGGTTCGGTAGAGGGTACTTTGATTAGGCCTCGAGGTCCAAAAGGCAATGCAGGATTCTGCGGAGAAATTTAATTGAAAAGTAGAGCCACAGTAAAGAAATTATTTTTGCGAATTTTTGTAAGAACCGGGCTAACAGAAACTCTATCTTTTCTCAACGCTGAAAAGTAGAGTATTATTAGCTTCCGGGAAAATGAAACTACGCCATGAGAAAATACAAAAAAACTCTTGCAAAAAGCATGTCCACACATTCTTTCTGCCGTTGCACCATGTTGAATTTTTTCATTCCCATGATCCTCTCACTAATTAAGACCAGACCAGACATCAAAGTGAAAAATCAAAACTTCAGCAAATCAGCCCAGCAAAAAGACAACTGAGCACAAAGCAACAGAACAAGCCGCCGTTATAAACAAGCATAGACAAGTCGACAAATCAGCGGAGTGAAGTACTAGGCGTTTTACCAGTATAGTGACGAGGCGACCACAGGCCACAGCAATCAAGTTCTCGTCCGACCAAGCTATGGAGTTCGGGTACAAAGGCGAAGCCACCAACACAGAGGCTTGAAACCGCGACGCCATCGCCGGTCCTGAAAACCGCCCCACCCGCTAACTTATCTCCTTACGGTTGCCAACCGAGCCGGAAAGGACGCCCCGGCACGATACGCATAACTCTCCGCCTGCGGCGACCGGCAACTCTATCGGTCGAAAGGCCGCCTCGGCGATCGGTACAGAGATCCCGCGGACTAGCTAACAAGAAGAACTCCCCAAGCAGACTGCCTCAAACTTCAACCGTCCCGCCAAGCACAAAAGGAAACGAACACATTGCTTAGGATGCTCTCTGCGTCATCAAGTCGGTTCCGATCCTATATAAGCATCGAACCGGCCGAGCAGCCCCCGGCTAATCGAGCAAGCACCTCAGCATCCGGGCACCGGAAACCGAAGCTCTCCCGGCGGAAGCGAACGGCGGGAGCCGGACGGTTACGATCCTTCGCCTCGGACGGCGGAGAAGAGAGAGAAAGAAGGTTAGAGAGAGAGAGAGAGAGAGAGAGAGAGAGAGGGAGGGAGTCTGAGCTGGGCGAAGGAGACGACCGTTTTCTGGAGGGAAGCGCAGAGAGTTTCGAGCACTTGAAGCTGCGACTGAAAGAGAGAGAGATCCTGGGATCAAAACCAGCGCGATGCAGATATGACGGGGAGCTGTGGAAACTGGGAAACCCTAAGTTCGAATCACGTGGCGGTAGGAAAGAAGGAAGTTTTTTTTTTTTTGTTTCGTTGGGCCTTGTCCTTTTCTTGGATTTGGTGGGCCCGTTCTTGTTTCCTTTATTGTTTCCTTCCTAAAATATGAAGAATTTGACATATCGTTTATTTTTCAAAAATGGGATAAAATTACTAAAATCTCAAATTACACATTTATCTTAATTTTTTTTTTTATGACTCGTAACCCAGACATCTGGTCAGAAGCCGTGAAGAAACCCCGGAGCGACGCTAATGAGACCCATCACCCCAGCACCACACTTAAGACACAAAATACATCCATTTATCTTAATTTTTCAATAACACTATGAACCCACATTTATCCCTCATCAAAATTCCGCGTGTTGGTAAAAATTTAAAACAAATGATGCTGACGGAATGCTGATGTGGCGAAAATATGTAATTCATTATATGCTTTTTCCTTCTTCTTTTTTATTAAAAAACTTGCACCTCTGTTTTCTTTTTGGTTCGGCAATGGTGAGAATGGTGGCAATGGTGATGATAATAGGCGTGACGGCTATGGTGGTGGCAAAAACTAAAGAGGAAAGAAAAACATAATCTTTTTTTTTTAATGAAAAGTAAATGCGCAACATGGGTTTTAAGTTTAGAAAATTTGGTAAATTTTTTTTTAGATAAACATATCACATAAATAGAAGTTGGGGTTTTTGGCATTATGAAAAAACTGAGGTGAATATATCACCCAAATATAAATTTGAGGTAATTATATCACATATTATAAATTAACGGTTTTTGGTGTGAAAATTTGTTTATGATAAACGTATCGAGTTTCTTATGACTTTTACATGTCAAAATTAAAATTTAAAAGTTCTAAAACTTATCAATAAATACAATTAAGTTCTAAAACTTATCAAATAGAGTTCTAAAATTTTTAAAAAATGCTATTACAAACTTGAGTGTACAATCGAGTTCTTCTAGTAATAGTATTTTTTTTTTTAAAAAATTTTAAAACTCGATTGTATTTTCACAACAAATTTTAAGATTTGATTGTACTCTATAAAAGTTTTAAAACTCGATTATGTTTTTATTATAAATTTTAATATTTAATTATACTTTAAAAAAATATTAGGACTAAACTATATTATTGCGAGGAGTTTTGAGAATTTAGGCATATCCCTAAAATATTTATCCATTTGGACTCCTACAGAAAGCGGCAAAATTGCAGAGCTTCCCGCTAAAGACGAATCCGGCGGATCGTTCCCGGAACGGAAGCCCGATCGGGGGGGAAAGGTCACGAGCCAGAAGCGGAGGATGGAGGAGCTGCGGAAGCTGGAGCGAGCGCAGGCGGCCCTGGAGCTGATGCGCCGCCGCGGCGTCTCGCCGTCCGATCCCGACTCCGATCGATTCCTCGCCGATCTCCTCCTCCTCTTGGTAAATCCCTCGGTCGGTCTCCGATCGCTTTCGCGCCCTCGCTAACCGTCGCTCCGTCGACGGAAATGGCGCCTGCATGCTTGCGCCTTGTAGGTTTTTTGCCCGTTCGATTGGTCCCCGTCCGCGGGCGTTGCTTTTTCGAAGCGCGGAAGATTCGAATTCCGGCTTCTTTTGCTCCGGTTCTCGGTTTGTATTTCGCCGGCTGCGTAGGAAGGCGTATTTCGTTATTGTCGTGGTTTATGACGAGCAGATGGAGCTCGGCGCGTCGAGCTCCGCCATTGTGAGAGAGAGAGAGAGAGAGAGAAGCTGGCGGTCGGAGTTGCCATGGCCGGTCAGCAGGCTTACGGCTGAGGGTTAAGAGAGAAGGAGAGAAAGAATCTAGGTATTTTTCACCGGTGAAACTGACGTTAACATGCGTCGGGATCCAGCAAGCTGCAGCTGGTGTCTGGTTTTCGCATCAATTGGAAAGGACTGGTTCTTTGTCAAAAAGGAACACTGTCGCTGATGGTTTTCCTTTCGCGTTTTGGCTTTCTTTCTTTTCACGACAATATTAAATCTGCAGATACAACCGTGTGGGGAGCTTGACATCGACCGGAAGTTCAATTTAATTAATGAATACTTGCCAAAGGTGAGGTATACGTAAACTTTACTAAGTCCATTCGCCTTGAAATTTGGTTCATCGAATCTGATGGGTGCTTCTTTCGTCTTTGTAAGATATTAAGGACGTTGATCAAGGAGGCCTCTCATTTGCTTGATCAAGATGACCTAATGAAGCTGGAAAACAAGGATTCTAAATATGGTAGGGTTCTCATTATATTTCTGATGTAATGATTATGTCTGCGAGGTTGTCAAATGCTGAGTGCTAAGTCAGCTCGGCTGATTCAGCTTTCTTGCCATTAATTGGGCCTAATCCTTTAAGTTTGCAGTCACCCATCTTCTCTTTATCATCTATCTCATGTTCGGCTCGTAGGTGCTTCAATGTTTTTTGTTGTCGTCAACCTCACTCTCTCTCTCTCTCTCTCTCTCTCTCTCTCTCTCTCTCATGTAGCATTGATAACTCCCTAGATTTATCTGAGCTGCTTTCTTGGGCTATTGTAGTTCAATCTGAATTAAACAATAAGACTGATTGTGCCCTGCAAACTGAGTTCCACAATGTGGCTGTAATTGGACTCAATGCGATGGAGAGAGCAAATTCAACCCTTGAGGACTTTGTAAGTGTTTCTTGCATTTATTGGACTGCTTCTTTATCCTGTCTGCATAGGGGGCATATGCTGGTTGTTGGTCATTCAATGCACAAAGTAGAGTGGATTTATGAACTGGTAAAGATGCATGTTGATCATTAATTAAACACAATCTCTATCTCATTTCCCCACCATCAGCATTTTAAACTTAATTGAGGCTCTCGGCTCTTGGGCATTCCTAGAGCTTCCTTCTTTCTTCCATACCCCTAATCTTCAGACTTAATGCGGATTTCTTTTATTAAAAGTAAAGGATTCTTTCCATACATGATCAACCTGATTGTCATGGGGCATATGCTGGTAGTTGGTCATTCAATGCACAAAGTAGAGTGGAATAAACTGGTAAAGATGCATGTTGATCATTAATTAAACACAATCTCTTCCTCTTTCTCTCTATCTCATTTTCCCACTATCAGCATTTTAAACTTAATTGAGGCTCTATGGCTCATGGGCATTCCTAGAGCTTCCTTCTCTTCCATATGCGTAATCTTCAGATTTAATGTGGGTTTCTGTTATTAAAGTAAAAGGGTTCTTCCCGTACATGGTAAACCTGTTTGTCTCCAAACCAACAACCACACAACAGACCCCCCCCCCCCAAGGGTGCAAAAAAAAGAGAAGAAAAAGAAGACTGTCACTTGACACTCCAAAGTGTGTTAAAGTTCAGCTGGTGATCCATAGACCTTTCTGCTGTCCCCCCAAAATATATATATATATATATATATATATATATATATATATATATATATATATATAATAAAATAAAAATCCATAGACCTTTCTCTAGTTGTCTGTGTTATCATGATTATACCAATTTTATGACATCATCTTTGGCTGTCAAGTCAGGGTGCAAAAAAGAGAAGAAAAAGAAGACTGTCACTTGACACTCCAAAGTGTTAAAGTTCAGCTGGTGATCCATAGACCTTTCTGCTGTCCCCCCAAAATATATATATATATATATAATAAAATAAAAATCCATAGACCTTTCTCTAGTTGTCTGTGTTATCATGATTATACCAATTTTATGACATCATCTTTGGCTGTCAAGTTTTGGGTTGAACACCTCCCAAATTTGTCAGTTGTCCCATCAACAAGTTCCATAAATATGTCTCTATTTGATCTCATCTAGTCATTTAATTATAATGTTACCAATTGGCAGTGCAGGTCCTATTTTATGTTTCATGAAATGGATGTGAACAGACCAGAATCACTATTCAAATATCTACCCGTGCTTTCTTTCACAGAAAGTTACATTTATCAGGTGATCTTCAGATTTATTTGAATTCTATATCTATCTTCATTTATATGCTCTTTTATTCTCAAGCTTTAGCTCGCTTTTTATGTTTTTTCTGGCTGACACATGAGACATTATGTTATCACATTGGCTTTCAGTTCTTTCAAAAGTATAGAGTACTTCAAGGTAGTATTCATTGCTCCTTCATATGGAAGTTGATTTTTCTACCAATAAAGGCACGAGGAAAGTCATTCCACAATAAAGTTTTGCGAATGCAGCAATTCATCGTGCAGTGAAAATTTGTATGCATCGATTTGAAAGTTTTAAGTTTCTTTCCCTTTTGCTGTTCTTGTTAGAAGCTTCCATGCATCAGGTTGTCTAAAGAGTCTTGTGAATTTGCTGGTGACTAAGAGTAATTTATGAGGAGAGCTTAGTGTGCTCCTAAAGCTCTGGGCAAGGAAAACTATTTCCTTCTATCATCCATTCCATGGGTGTTGAGGTTCTCTATTTTGAAATTCTTAAGCATTTTAAAAGTAGCAGGAAAATTCGCCATAGATTTTGTTCCTGAAGGAATGTAATTTCCCCATGTGGGTTGCCCATTAAAAGGTGCTTTTTACTGGATGGTGGTTAGACATTCTAATCATGCACCTTACTGTAATCGTTGTGCAGCTGGATATTTTGAATGAGAGAATAGTGCAGCTATCTGCTGGTGGACTCCCAGTTCTAAAAGCTCAATCTGAGGTCATAATCTTCTTGACCTTTACAGAAACGTGAAGAATGTGAAATGATTGAAATTTTCTAGTGAAGATCTTGTCCACTATACAGGAGAGGGATCGTGATCTCAATAGTGAACTTGTCAATGCATTCAAAGGAGATCCATTCGGACCACTTAAGAGTCTTCTTAAATTTCGAGGACTTCTAAATGACAGGTTTGAACTGTTCTTTTGAAGGTAATATCTGCTAAACATGAAGGGGGATTGAGCTGTTCACCTTTCTTTTTTCTAGGATAAATGAAGAATTTAAATCAGGAGAGGAGTTCTGGGCACTGGAAAGAAAGCTATGCTCTGCCTTGATGTACGAGGAGGCGGTATGGATGCTTTGATATGTCCTATGCTTCATTCAAGTGCTTTTAAGCTCTTGTGCTCTTGGTCTTACATTTGCTCTGGTTTTGCTCTTGGAGATTTCCTTGATAGTCCGCTACCATAGTTCTTGAAGCCTCTCTCTTTGGGTGTGTGTGTGTAATGTGCGTCTATTTTTCTTTTTATGGTCTGGACTTTTAGTTTGTATGAATATCATCTGACTGAGAAGAAATTTCATATTATGGAGGAGAGACAAAATGGTGCTTCTTTGAATAAATGACATAAGCTTTTGAATATTTTTTTCCTATTAGTTAAGATATGCTTTAATAAGATTTTTTTACTGTTGCATAAGTAATTTAGCAGCTATCATGTATTGCTTTTTGTGAATTATTGTCATTATGGATGAGCAACATCTCCATCTTAATTTTCTAGGTTGGGTTATAATCAAAGTTATTTGTTCAGGTTTCAGTTGAAGATGTCATGAGGGCAATACATTTGAAATCTTTTGATTACAGGGTACTGAATCTTTTGTTATACGAGTTGGGAGGTGAAAAGGTAATTCCTGAGTTTTCTTCCCTCTGAACAGAAGCATCTTTCGTGATTTGTTATTTTGACAAATTTATGGTTCCCAAAGAAATCTCCTCTTGGCAACCTCAATCGCTTTTACTAGCACTCTAATAAAGTGTAATATGAATGATTTGGTTTTTATCAATTTTAAGGTGAATAGAGAACCACCAATAATAAGAGCTGTGTCTCCTGGAATGTGAGCCCTCTATGCTGATCTTTGGATGGTTCCACACACAATTTAACAGGATGTCATCCTCTAGATCCTATTTTTCATGGTTCCATTGTCATCTTAGGTCTTTTTGCCCTATTGGACCAATGTCCTTAGCACAAAATCGGATACTATTACTGAGAGGTCTGAATTAGTATGAGCATGCTCACTTGACATGCATTTATAGTCATTTGACACACCCTCACTAAAATATGCAGTGAAGCTATAGTCAATGGTGGATTTTCCTATGAAAGTATGATGCTTTAAAAACTAGTTTCAAAGCTCAAAATGGTTTTACATGAAGTTTTGTATAGTGTAAAGGATGACGATAACAGGAACTTAGGCCGGTCAGTTTGTTTTGGAGTGGCTTGTTCGTGTGTCTGTTTTTTGCCAGTTTCTCATCTCTGCGATTGTAAATCTTGTTTGTATTGTGTCATCACTATCATGTTGTACATTTGGTTTGGAATTATATTGTTATATAGATAAGCACATGCTTTTGCTGTAATCAAAGAGACTTGTGCTAGTAATATATGTGTACAACAAGCAAAAAATATAAAGGAAAATAAAAGAAAATGCATTATGATGAATTTTTTTCTCTAGCTTTCATGAATAGCTGGTACAATGTACTTGTCTGCTTTCTTGATTATCTAATCTTCTTGTCATCTACCTTGGTATGATTTATCTCTTGCTTTTTCATTTCATGGTAGCTCCTCAGTGAATTTTTCATTTCTTTCAACTTGCTCTGAAGGTGAATGACCTACACATGGAGTTCCTTTCCATATCGGAATATTTGGTAGAGATCTCTGATGACCTGTAAGTATGCTTTTGTCTGGCTTCTATCATTTGGTTATGATTGCAAAATCAACTCGGTACATTGAATAGATAGTATTCCAATCGAGAAGTGACTTTGCATCTGCAGTGTCTGGTCTATCCAGAAGTTTATGTATGTGTACATACTCAGTGTATGTGCGTGCACTCCATGCACTTTTATTTGTGTCTGAATCTTAAGCATTGTGTATATGTGTGCATCTCTGGGGTAAATATTATGTTTATTTAGATATTGTATGTACATGTAGAAATGCACGTTGGACACGTTCAAGGAGGACGTCATGTAGATGTGAAAAGCCAAGTCGTTCTATTGGCGCGTGCATGTGTTGCGTGTCATTGGGACCTTTTACTGATATAATGCTGATCATAACATTTCCTGACTGATCCTCTCCTCTCCCTTCTGTTGCTTGGTATCAATTTGGTGGATGCTCTAGTTTTGACTATGAGGTAAATACCCTTAGATATAGCACTTTACTGCTCATTATTGTTGTAGTTTCTGTACGTAATCTCTTTGTTTTTGCATGTCTTTTTTTTTCTGCAGGATGATGTGTTAGAAAATAGTTTCAATATCCTTCGCATGTTCGTCAAAATATATGGAGCTTCTGCGGCCCCAACCATGCTGGTAGGTATTCCAATATGCTACGACACTGGTAAATGAATTACTATTTGAATACTGACCTTCTTCCCTATCCATCAATTGTGAACTTGAGATCCAACCTATCTGGCAGTAAGTTTTGTTTTGGTTATTGATTGTGCTTGGCTGCTATACATTTTTCAAATCTAGAATAGAAGCGTTGATACACAAAAGAGCACGGCATGGCCTCTAATGTTCCAATTAAAGTAGTTGCTTTGACTGACGCTTGCAGTACCATGTGAAAATTTCCACCCAAACTAAAATTTTGCCCAGCTGATCTGCAAATTTAAAGTAATGTCATAAAATAGTGGAACCTAATATCTGGAAAGTAATTATGAGTATATAAGCAACAATTAACAACAAATTTTTGGCCATATGCTAAGCACGGTAAACTGTGGCATGTAATAGGCAAATGTTATGTTTAACATCTGACTGGGATGTAAAGCAACAATTATCAGCTATAAGGAAAATTAGAATAGCAAGAATCATCATCGATGGAAGTTTACTTGCGTCTCTCAAACTATTGTATGGTTTTTTATTGTGCAGGCAAAATCAATTACAGAGGCTGAAGAGAAGTATGATCGCTTGCTGAAAGCTTTGGAGCCTCAGTTGTCTGCCAAGTATCAGAAAAGATGTGAAGAAGCTACTGCAGAAGGTGCGTGAAATGGTGGAGACTGTTAATGCAGTGTGTGAAACTTCAATTTGGTAGCGTCTACATGGATATGATGTTACGTTTCAGGTGGGCGGACTGGAGGACCGTCGCTTGGGACGTGGAGCATTCCTCCAGTGATTGTGGATGAGGAATCGTACCGGTCAAGCATGCGAAACTGTTGATGTATGGCTCATCGCTGGCGAAGCTGATCAACTCTTTGCGATCTCTTCTGGGGATAGAGAAGACCTTGGAGTTTTACACTTCCCTAGAGTAAGTTAATCAGAGTTGCCAATTTCTCCTTCCAGAGGGCCTTATGAGGATTCAGCCTAGGAACAATTTGCTTTTGTGGACTATCGAATCATTTTGCCTGCATATAACAGTGCATTACCTTTTTACGTTTCATGTCATTGAAAATTTGCTTCCATCACTCATCGAACTAATAGTAATCTGTCGAAGGCTAATATAAATCCAAAATCAAGAATATTGTACTTGCAGGAGATCCGAACGATGCGATTTCAAATAATTTAAAAACTTTTAAAAGCGAGAGGTCACGGGCTGGGTCATACGAGCCACGACACCGATGTGCTGTGCCGGTTTTCAATCGCCCAAATAATGCGAAGTACTACTTATCCACCCTGGCAAAGAAGTAAATGGTCCTAAAAAGAGTGAAAAAGCATGTTTCACCGCATTGTGCATATAAGGCATGCTCACTGACGATGTCTTTTCACGGGGTTCATTATGCAAAAACGAAGGAAGGGGTACGACAACAAGCACCAGACCGTATAAACAACGGTTCCTATCCCTCCTCCACACTCCCAGAACTGTCCCATTCATTCAATCAAATCGCAGTCAAAACTCCACCACAACCCCCCACACAAAACTCTCAATAATGCGACTGAAAAGCGTCCCCCATCAATTACTGTCATTCATTGCAGATTCTTACCACTCCTTGCCCCTTTCCGTTCTCCCACCACCACCACCAACCATAATTTTTTTGTTTTTAGTCTACTTCAGCCACTTCTTTTTTTAAATATTTATAGCAAGATGATATGGTTTATTAATTTAGAGTAAAGCCACTAAAAATCCTAAATTATGCCCTTTATGATATATTTATTCCTAATTTTTTTGAAATAAAAAATCTCAAATTTATTTAATGTGACACATTGAAACCAAAAATCCCAATTTTTTTTTTTCTATAACACTAAATTTTTTAGACAAGTGTGTTACTTGGATATAAGTTTTGGATTTTTGGTGTTACAAAAGAATTGGTATAACACGAGTTAAATTTGAGTTTTTTTTTAGTGTTATGGAAAAAAGTTAGGATAAAGTGTCACACATGTATAAATTTGGGATTTTTGATGTCATAAAAAATATTTGAGATAAATGTGTTATAGTTAATAAAGTTTGAGGTTTTATGTGACTTTTTCCCTTAATTTTACGTATTGGACTAAATTCTTCATATTGGTTATGTCAAGGCAGACCTAGTTTCCTAAGGACCCAGTTGTGGAAAATCGAAAATCGAATTTAATTTCTAACATTTCTCGAAACATCAAAACAGAATTTGACGAGTTCCCTTCCCATCTTATACCTGTCTCAGCTACGCTGAACATGACTTGTCTAAAGTTTTTCATTTATATTAATTCCGCCCTTTCGTACGTTTTGCATGTTTCTATACAGGAGAGTACAATGGTCTTAAAAGGCGCATTTCATTTTTATGTGAAAATACATTCGTTAACTAGTCTATCGCTTTCCTTCACAGCTCCGCTGCTGGTAGAGGTGCCCCCTCTATAGACAAATGCACTAAAAAAAACAAATAAAATAGTCCAAACTGTCCTCTCCCACTCTGATTTGGATTCTCCCAATTTGCTTTCCCTTCCTTGAATTGTTCCTTTCACCCTCTCTCTCTCTACTGCAGTCAGAAGACTCACCATTTCTCCCACCACATCTCACCCTCTCTCTCCTCTCTATATATCTATCTGACTCTGTATCTGGGGGTCTTGGACCTCTGGGTTTCTTCACATTCTGAGCCCACTTTGTTTGCTTCATCATTTAGGATTTATCATTTGCTAATGCCTGAACTGAGCTGAGCTGATCTTCTTTTAAGTTCAGACTCATGATCTCACTTCATGGAGATGCATGAAGTGAAGCCATGAACTCAAGCTCATCACCAACCCTCTCCCGCTTAGTCCTCACCTGCACCGCCGCTCCTCTCCTCTTCCTCCTCCTCCTCCTCTGCCTCCTCCTTCCTCCTCCCTCGTTCCCTCGCCAGGTACTCTCTCTACCCTCTAGTCTTCTTGTAATTTTCATTAGCGACGTGGAACTCTCCCATCTTTAAGTGGGCAGCTGAACGTTGGTCCGGTGCTCTCGTGCCTTGGCAGGGGCTGTCGTTCGAGGAGAAGACGCGGCTCGGGTCGACCCCGCCGAGCTGCCACAACAAGTGCAACGGGTGCCACCCCTGCATGGCGGTCCAAGTGCCGAGCCTGCCCGCGGCGGCAGGCCGCGAGAAGAGGAAGAGAGAGGAGGCGAGCCGGCCGGCCGAGTTCGTCGACCCGTCCCCTGCATCCCCAGGTAGATACTCCAACTACAAGCCCCTAGGCTGGAAATGCCGGTGCCGTAACCGCTTGTTCAACCCCTAGCCGTGCACACCGTCGCTTGTTTTCCTTATTACATTTCATGGGGTCTCCGAGATTTGTCAACTCAACACGAACAAGCATTGCCAAGTTATCGCCGGCTAATGCTGCTGATTGTTCTTCCAAGAAATCCCACTTCGAGTTGTGCTGCGAGAGAGAAAGATCTCGGAACCCTTTTCGGATGCATGCAATTCCAACCTCTCAGTTTGTCTTTGGGATGAGGATTTAGTATGAGATTATACTTGAGAGAGAGAGAGAGAGAGAGTTTATGTGCGTGTGTTTTAGTTAAATGTGTACAATCGTTGAAAATTATATACAGATGTACAGAAACTCTTGTGGACAGACCTTTTTGCAGTACGACATTGTAATGAAATTTTCTTTTTTTTTTCTTTATTGATTTTTGGATTTGTATCTTTTGTAATTTTTTTTCGTTTACGTTGGAGTTTTCTTATCGTCTTGGGATTTTCATGGCCCCATGGATCGTGTCCTTTGAGCCCTTTGTGTCTGCGCTCGCTGAACCAAGTTTCAGATTTGCAGAGCGACCTGAATTTGACCAAAACGCCTTGGAGAAGGACGCAAACATCTGGCCATAGACCGAACGTTTAAAATCAAGGAGCTGGCCGTCACCCCCTCAGGAAACATTTTGAAACGTCTAATTTGACCACTGAATTTTTATTATTAGAATCCGGTTCGGATGCGAAGTGGTACACATGGGTTCGACGTCAGGAAGATGTTTTAGATTTTTAAAGTCACGTGGTTTTTGACAACTCTTAAGCAAAACTTAAAATTAGTACTCATAGAATCATTTCTGGCATGCCGCCGTGTTGTCTGCCGTGGAGATCTCTCCTTCTCGTGCTAGTTTGCAGCGGCAACAGCAATGGCACTGTCCTCTTTAGTGAAATTCTTGGCTAGGCTGTCGGCTGGGTGATCTCAGCCATCACCCCCGCGGAAATGTGTATTTCATGCAGCCCTAAGTCGGTTCGACGATTTGGACCACTTTGCATCACGGGAGACTGAATTCATGTGGCAATGTTTGGTGGAAACATGGCCAGAAGCTGCCTAATTTCCCATCAAACTGGGACTGGTTGTCATGAAAATGATGCTGTAAATTCGTTAAAAATTCACGGAAAGAGGGAAGAGTCTGCATAATTTCTGCCCGAACCGGATGTTCGGGGCTTGTTTTAGACCATTTCCCTGCCAGGATCCTTCTGTTGTGGACATATAAAGAACAGGTCAACGTAAGACTAACGTTAGATTCTGCTAATGAATTGAAGGGCCTAATTTGAGTCTCCTTGATCTTCATTTCGATCACAGTTTTCCTGCTGAGCATGCCCAAAGTTTAGAGTAGTGTGAGATCATCTATTGAAATCTTCTGTCCAAAGTGCAACTTTTCTCTTAAATTGAAGGGGCGATTACGCCATCTTCTCAATAAAATGACAGTACAAATTCAAGACGAAACCTCTCAATCTAGTAATTTTGGTCGATAGGACCGACCCATTAATTTTAATAAAGAGAATAAGTTGCGGGGTGAGAAGTTTGAGTTGCTCCCTTCCAGCCCCAGTCGCAGAAGAATCGATATAACTTATGGAGTCATACCCTTTCCAAAGAATCATGATTCCTCTCCACAATTCCTCTCCGATTTTGCATTTGCAATAAAGAGGAATAGAAACATCGCCCTCGTGACCAACTTCATATGCAGAAAACATATATACATAATCTACAAGGTAAGCTCTCGAGCTCTCTATAGCTGCAGCGAGGTACTTTGTCTTCCTATTTTGCAGCAACAACACTTTGAAGTAATTGCTCCAAGTCCGTCAATCTGCATAGATTGTAACTACCTTACGATCTATTTCCAACCAACAAGTATGGAAGTTTCACAAGCAGTGAATCAGGGGGCAACTGTACCTCACATTGCCCATATCAGGGTATTTGGCGATTGCCTCTTTAAAATCCTGAGCTCAAAGAACAGCTTTCAGACTTCTTTCATGATGAAATTAAGCTAGAAATGTTGCAGCTTGCAAGCAGAGAGAGAGAGAGAGAGAGAGAGAGAGAGAACAAAAGGAAAAGAATAAGCTAGGAAAGTTAAATCAAACACTAATTATCACGTTGGAAACCTTTCCACGTTTTCCAAGACCATGAATCAAAAGAGAACGTCACCTGGTTTGCCGTTGAAGATGTGTAAGAAATTACGCAAGGCATCCCAGCACTTGTCGCTGCCTAAAGAATTCAACCAAAGTGTATTCGGTTCAGAGATCACATAAATAAAACAGAGAGAAAACTCAGTGACGATTCTGTATTGAGTATAGCATGCCTGCTTCATGACACTGATAACATCTTGTCTAACAACTTTTACTTATTCTCAAATTCACTGATTCATAATTGTTTTCAAATAAGACTAAGTTTCCTCATCCTAATGAGACATTGTTACTGGAAATTATATACCTGCAGCCCAATTACACTGTCTTCTACCACTAAGCATTCAGTCCCTGATACACCGAGCTTCTGCCATCCCGAGAAAAGAACAAACCAGTAAACAAAGGATATGAACTAATGACGCTTTCCACAGATGTTGAAAGCCATAAAATCACACGTGTCAGCCACCTTGGCAGCGTTGAGATAGATTGAAGGATCTGGCTTCTTTTCCTTCACATCATCACCTACGAGACAGGATTTCAAGTCATTGTTAAAACAACTGTAACAAATAAAATTTAGAGTTGATTTCCTCTAATGTTACTTAAATGAGTCAGATCAACCATTGAACAAGAATCCCAAGCGACAAGGATTGTAAAGAAAGTTTCAGAATGATGGTCATGAAAAGCATGATTTTTTTTTTTTGGTAAAAAAAAAAGCACGATTGGAAAAGCAGATAGTACAAAAAATCAAGCACAAACTGACACTTTGCAAAGCTTCCTGCTATCTTTCATACCCAAAATGAATCTATAGTATGATTCAAATCAAATAAATAGATATTAAGAGTCCAAAAAATAATTTTCATCTTACCTGCAAGGAAGCAATCTAAACCTTGAAAGCGATCCTACAAAAATCATGATACAAGCTGTGTAAAGATGTTCTTTAAAGCCCACTCAAAATGAAAGCAAGATTTCTGTGATTCTGCTAGATTAGCATACCATTCCTATAAGGTTTTCAAGACAGAGAATGACCGAACTCTTAGTTGCTGCTGAACAAACAGCCAATTTCTTCCCCTGAAGATAAGTTGAGGGGAATAATTGCAAGAAGCAATTTTAGCAACAAGTAAGAATTAGGCTAAATGTAAAGTGAGGAAAATAAAGTAGAATAAATCTTTGTTAAAGGACTAAATAAACTAGAGATTCAACGGTTATAGAAAAATATAAACCACACAAACACGTGGATTCAATGTACCATGTTTACTTAATCACATTTTAGTGTCGAATTTTTCTTACAGCAGCCTTGGCCTCATCCATCAGTCTCAATACTCCAGGTCTAGGTTTCACCTGAGAAAATGATGTATAGATACATCTCATTAATCATAGCAGACTCAAACAAGAGTATCTTTTTTCTTTTGTGTAAAGCCAGGACATGCCAAATATAATGTAATCTTACAGTTCCAGATTTGATTATATCTTTGTACCTTTCTGTCTTCCAGTCCTGAAAATGTCGCAAAAGTTCATGTAAATATAGTATCTCCCACAACAGAAGAGGTACAGTCTTAGTACTAGGGTTGCTTTGCTTCATTCACTAAATATCAACATCCTAACTTCCTAAGCCTCCTAGATATAGTTTCCCTTCCTAGGAAAAGCATCCTGACAAAGAAGATACAGTCATTGGATGATTTTTTTTTTTTTTTCTGTAGCTTTGCAGTTTTCTCTTACTTGTGAAGCAACAGTAGCTATAATAATTATCATTTAACAAAGCATTTCCCATGACTGGGGGTGTCAATTTCATACCAACTATTGTGGCATCCTCTTCTATAACCACAACTTCAGTTTGAGCTTGATACAGTAGACTACTAGAGTATGAGAAAGCAGTAGAAGTGCAAAGGGATCAATTGACGAATAAACATTCCAAGAATCAAAAGAAAATTGTAACAAGTAAATACGTTTCCAAAATGCAAATGGCATCCAAATGGCTATATATGTGAAATCTTCCCCAAGATTAAATAGGATGAGTCATTTGCTGTTGCCAAACATGCCCTCACCATAAGCCTCATGGACAAGGCAACCTGTTTCTGAAGGACCTAACAGGTCTGAAATGTCAACATTTACTGTCTTCCTCAGTCAACTGATTGTCGTAACTTGTTACTATTCTGTAGAGGGTCTGAATAAAAGAACGAATTACATAACACTGAAAATGGCAGAAGTCCTCACACTTACAAAAACCTTTGTTAGAGCCGTTTTGTGGGAAGTTAATTTGTGATCAATGGACCAAACTCCATGAAACTAGAAACTGACAGTAGACAATGTTAGTGCAGGCTCTGTTGACTTCTACAACAACAACCGCGTTAACTCCGCCTCATCAGCGAAGTTATGCCTACTGATCAACGTCACTGAGAACTGTAAAAAGATTAAGGGTACAATGATGAATAAGGAGATTGATACCCGAACCACTGCGCCAACAGTGTATAGTCAATTTCATGAGTCCTGCCTAACAACTATGCAATTCACACGTCTTTACAAATAGACTTCATGAACATTCCGACATTGTAACCGACAGCATTTCTGAAGTCCTGTTTGAGAGGATTCAAGCTCTTGGTTTCAAATTATATTCTGATGAGCTGAATTCGCATATCCTATAATCTTCCGCCTATCCACTTGAGATGTGTGAACAATGACTGTTGTGTACCATAGTTAGTATACCCTCCACACAGCACAACCCAAACATACATTATCCTTAGGAATTGTTCGAATGAAACATGACGACTAGAGTGCTCGAAACTGAGACTCAAATATCTTCAAATACGAGATAGAAGGTCCACATTTCCCTATTCATAGCTCTTCGCATTTGTCTCTTGACTTGCTTTTCGAAGATCTTTTCTTTTTTACGGTTAAGTAGCTTCTTTTTTATATTTTCCTTTCGTGAAGTTCAAACAGATTTAAAAAAAAATTAACCATCAAAAGATCCTCATAAACAAAGCCAAACCACAAGTAAAGCTACTATACCTGAATCGTATCGATCAGCTTCGCCCGATCCTCGTCGCTTTCAGGGGGCTTCTCAAAAATCGACGAGCTAGGCCATCCATACTCTTTGAAGTACCTTCACAAAATCCCAGCACCACCCACAAGAAATCACCAACAAGTTTTAACAAACCAGAACCCCGAAAAAAGAAGGGAAAATCCCAAAATTTGAAAAGCGAAGTTCTTTAAACAATACACCGACCATCGCATCTTGGGCTTGCCTCCGCCGATCTGATTCTGGAGCTCATCGTAGAACTCCAGCCCCCAGTTGAGAGGCTGATCGGAGCAACGCACGCCGAAGTGCGCGAAGGCCTCGTTGTAGGCCTGGCGGTGGAGGTGCTCCGACTCTAGAATGACGCCGTCGCAGTCGAAGATGAGAGCTCGGAGCGCGCACGAGACCGACACGGCGCCCCTCGCGGCAAGCGACCGTCGAGCTCGGGGCCGGGGAAGAGTGCGAGACAGAGGGTTGAGGAAATTTGAAGAAGAAGAAGAAGAAGAAGGGAATGCGGAGAGATTGGCGGGGCGAGGAGGGAGGGAGAGGCCTTGGGGGAGAAACATGCACGCCATGAAAGCGGTGAAGGCGAGAGCTTGAGCGAGCTTCAGTCCTGTCTGAATCTCGCTGTCTTCTGCTGCTGCTGCTGCTGCTGCAGTTGTTGTTGTGGATAGAAAACGGTTGTGAAGTCGAAGCGCGGTTCTTCGGTTGTGTGGCTGCTGTCTTTCGTTTCGTTTTAACTGATTATAACGACCGGCCTCCTCCGAGCATTACGAAAATGTGAAATAAATTCGTTTGTGGAATTTTGTATTTTGGACTGCTGAAATCTTTGTGTTGTTTGATTTATTGGATGTCGAATGGTTAAAAAAAAAAAATTGTCAACAATCACCCCTTAAATTACCATCCTCTCTCTCTCTTTTTAATCTTCTACTTACTAATTTTTATTTACTTATCTTATCGGCTCTTTAACTTTGTCGGGTGTTATATGACATCATTAACCTCTTTTTTAGTGACCTATGAGTTTTTATTTTTGTTCAATTAAGTAACGCAATAGAAAAGTTGGTAGATTAAAAATAACAACAGAAATTTTGATAACTAATTCAAAGGAGAATTGGTAAAGCCTGAATTAGCTGTTAACTTAATTGAAAAAAGTTAATAAATCACTTAGATTCAAGTAATTTCATACAAGTTTTAATAAATTGAAGACATGCTTAAGAAAAATAAAGAAAAGTTCGTAAAGATAAAAATAGTTGTTTATTAAAAGAAAATTAAACTTGTTAATTTCTGAAAAGAGTTGGTAAACTAAGGTGTTGTTGAGTATTTATATAAAAATCTGTAAATGATAAGAAAAGCTAGCAAATTCAAATAAGTAAATAAATGTCGGTGAATGGATAATGACATGAATGGTGTGTAAATTTTAGCCCATTGTGTAATATCGTCTCTTAACTTTTACCTTATTCAATGTAGTCCATAAATTTATAATAAACGTTCAGTCTAATCCCTAATCTATATAAACAGATCTAATATTATCCTTCTATTTATTCAAGTTCAGGGATAATATTGAATATTTCTATATAGTCTATGAATTATATTGAATATGTACTAAAAGTTCAGATATTACGTTAAGTTAAGGGATGGTATTGCACATTTTGGCTAAAGATAAGGAACCGCAATGGACGAATTAAAAGCTTAGAGACAATATTGTACATTAAGCTAATATTTAGGGACTATTTGTGTCATTTTCCTTACCAATGAATAACTCAACGTGATGTGACCTAATAATAGTTGGTAATGTAATGGGAGAAGGCAAGTCGCCCTAATTTAAATTGCTTAGCGCTAAGAAAGGGTAGCTAATGAGGAATTGCTAACCAAGATAAAATAAAAGTTGGTAAACTAATAATATATTAGTAAATTTAAAAAAAAATTAGATTTTGGTGAGTAACTCAAATGAAAGCTGGCACCCAAAACTATTTGGTGATTTAATAAAACAAATGTTGGTAAGTTATTCTAATTTAGGTTGATAATTTCATATGAGAGTTGTAAATCCAAAGTGTTAGTAAATTTTTCAAATAAAAGTTGGTAATTTAGAAACTAATAACAAAAATTGGTAATTTTATAAAAGTGTTAATACGTTACCAACAAGTTACTTGGAAAAAGAAGAAGAAGAGGTAATCGTTGTCTTCTTTTCTCGGTAGAAATTTGGAGATGTCATAAATACCAAATGCAAAGTACAACAAAGGGATGGTTCGGTTTAAATTGTTTCTTATCTGCCTTATTCTGATAGAGCCACAAATCATATTACAAAGGAAAAATGATACTAATAATCCTTAAATTTTTGGGGGAAAAATATGCTCTCACATGCAATATGATTTTTTGAGAGAGTCAACATGCTTATTTTGATGCAAAGCGCGTTACTTTGATTACGCTCTCACATGCAATATGGTTTTTCGAGACGGTCAGCATGCTTATTTTGATGCAAAGCGTGTACACTGCAGTGGAAGAAGATAACGTATAAAGATATGTCAAAGCTGACACCCCCAACAGGAAAAAAACGGAAAAAACCGCCTCCATTAACCCTCTCCCAAAACAGAAAAAATCGATCATGCACGTGGATGCGCCCAACCACGCCCCCCTATAAGATCCTGGCACTCCCCTCCCCCTTTTACCCGTATCTCTCTCGCTTTCGCCGAAAAAAATGGAGGGAGATCAGTTGAGGGTAGCAATGTTTATTGGGGGTTATTATGCTTTGTTCGACAGAAACCGGCCCGATGTTATCCAATATTATCATGCACAAGCGGAGGTATGTTTCCATTTCAGAGTGGCCGTTGGTGCATTCGCCATTCAAAATCTTCATGGATAGGTACCAGCGAGCCACCATGAGGTGACGTATTTGCAAGCCCGATCGCCGGCCGCTTGCCGACCGACGACCATTGCTCGACCATTGCATGACCGCCGCTCGACCACCGCACGATCGCCGCACGACCACCGGCCGCAAGCAATGGTTGTGCGGCAGTCGTGCGATGATAGAGCAGCGGTCATCGGCCAGCGGGGGTGGCTAGTGGGCTGTGGGTAGCGACGATGACGGTCGCCCGCAGTGAGGGGCTACGGCAACGACGGTTGGGCGACGGCAATTGGACTGGGCCAAGAGGAGTTACCGTATACTACATGGTGTTCAAAATAACGATGCCTCCATTGGGGGCTGGATGGACAAAAAATATCTACAATAGGAACGACAGAGCCTGAGCCTCAGGCATTCTACTACGAAAAAGAAATAATTGACGATTTACTTGACTGAACATCGACGGCGCTTCGTGGAGGAAGTAAACCCTACCGCTCGCCATAATGACAGCATTGAGGGAAAAACATGGGTTTGCAAGTATGTCAATTCATGGTGGCTCGTGGGCACCTCTCTGTAAAGATTCTCAATAGCGAATATACCTACAGCCTCTCTGGAATGGAAGTAAACCTCGGCTTGTGCTTCATAATTTCGGAGAACGTCGAGGCGGCTTCTATCGAATAATGCGTAGTACCCCACAAAACATGGCCACCCTCAATTGATCTCCTTGCATTCTTATCGGCGAAAGCGAGAAAGAGAGAGAGCGCGATACACGCGGGTAGAAGTCGGCGAAAGCGAGAGAGAGAGAGCGATACACTAGGGTAGAAGGGGGAGGAAGATTGCCAATGATATTATAGGGGTGTAGTGTGGGGCCCATCCACGTGCACGACCGCTGCACGACCACCGCCCATAGCCCACTGGTCGCAAGTGGCGGTCGTGCGGCGGCTGGCGACAGTTGGCAATTTGTGAGCAAGAAGAAAAAATGAATAAATACAAAAATTTATAAATCGTACCAAACATATTTATATTCTTTTTCTATTTCAAAAATAGAAATTTTGTATCGTTACCAAATACGTTAGTTTGCTCAAAAATTGTTTCTCGAAGTAGAAATAAAAAGAACTATTTAAAAAAAAAAAACTATTCCCCAAAGTAGAAGGTTTGCCATGCGCACCTGGAATATCCTCCTCAAACTTTTAATATATTAAATGTTCAGTCTAATCCCTAATCTATATAAACATATATAATGTTATCCTTCCATTGATTCAAGTTCAGGGATAATATTGAACATTTCTATATATAGTCTATAAATTATATTGAATATGTACTAAAAGTTAAGATATTACGTTAAGTTAAGGGATGGTATTGCACATTTTGGCTAAAGATAAGGAACCACAATGGGCGAAATAAAAGCTTAGAGACAATTTTGTACATTAAGCTACTATTCAAAGACTATTTGTGTCATTTTCCTTGCCGGTGAATAACTCAACGAGATGTGACCTAATAATAGGTGGTAATGTAATGGGAGAAGGCAAATCGCGCTAATTTAAATTGTTGACCACTAAGAAAGGGTAGCTAATGAGGAATTGCTAACCAAGATAAAATAAAAGTTGGTAAATTAATAATATATTAGTAAATTAAAAAAAAAGATTTTGGTAAGTAACTCAAATGAAAGCTGGCACTGAAAACTATTTGGTGATTTAATAAGACAAATGTTGGTAAGTTATCCTAATTTAGGTTGATAATGTCATATGAGAGTTGTAAATCCAAAGTGTTAGTAAATTTTTCAAATAAAAGTTGGTAATTTAGAAACTAATAACAAAAATTGGTAATTTTATAAAAGTGTTAATACGTTACCAACAAGTTACTTGGAAAAAAGAAGAAGAAGAAGAGGTAATCGTTGTCTTCTTTTCTAGGTAGAAATTTGGAGATGTCATAAATACCAAATGCAAAGTACAACAAAGGGATGGATCGGTTTAAATTGTTTCTTATCTGCCTTATTCTGATAGAGCCACAAATCATATTACAAAGGAAACATGACACTAATAATCCTTAAATTTTGCCCTAATATGTAATGTCATCTTTCGATTTTTAACTTGTTTAAAGTGATCATTGATTTATTCTTAATTGTTCTATGTAGTCTAGTTATTTGATCAAATAAGGGATAAAATCATCATAAATCCTGAACTTATCTCGGCATTTTTAATCTAGCCCCTAAGGATATCTAGAGATGTGCAATCTAGTCTCTTAACTTTCAATTTGTTTAATCGGATTTTCAAATCTTTCTCATTTGCAGTACACACAGTCAATTAAAAATAACTAAGAAAAAAAGCAAAAGCCTGGAATTTTACCTATCTAAAAAAGTTAGAAATAAAATCTAGATTAATATAAGTACAAGTATCTATAGATAATTTAATATCTTTTCTAGATATCATATGCAAAGACTTTAAATAGCAGTAATGCCAACCCTATACAAATTTAAAATGAGATTCTACCGCTAGTTGTCTGGATATCATAAACTAGAATATGCATCGTTTCATTGTAAAGACCAAAAAGGTAAAATTATTGATTTAGGAAATGGATTAAAATGAAAAAATATATTAAAATCTAAGCAATAATGTAATCATGAAAACTTGTGAACATTGCATAATGATTGATTTGATTTTGTTGTCGGAAATTGAGGAATTACATTAATTAAATTAAAAATTGATGGATCATATTGCATATTTTTAAATATACTTAGAGATTAGATTGCAATCTCGCAATAGTTGAGCTCGTGGAGACTTTCTCTCTTATTTGATCAAACAAAATGATTATATTGACCATCTAGGAATAATATCCAATGAATTAAAAGTTTATAAATGATATTGTAAATTGTATCAAAGTTTAGAGATGATATCATTTCCTTGTTACCAATATAATGATCAAGAAAGCTATTGAACCTATTGTGGAATTTCCAAGATGTGTGGTCTCTTCGCCATCTTTTGCTTGTCCTTTGACTAATCTTGTGCTCGAGTTCTTAAAGGACTGGTTTAGATTCACGTGACCAAATAATAGGTGCGTTCTGAAAATAGCTAGAAAAAAGGATATTTAGTGATACAAAATGATTATGTATCTGTCCTTAATCCTCTGTGAGATTGACCGCATATTTTGTGTAAAAAAGCAAACAATATATAATTAAAAAATGTTGCGATGTCCATTCTATTAAGAATTTTTTAGCTCTTAATATACTGTTATATATTAACCCAAAAATTGTTTTACTAGCAAATGCCTTTAGCTTTCTCTCTTCGGAATCACCACTGCAAAAACACACAAGGAAGAGGACATGTAGTTTCTAATTATTGCTAAACTGCTAATAAAAGTGGACCTGCTTGTTCCGGACCGAACAAGCACTATTGTCAAGCAGTTCCTTGTCTGTTTGCGTGATAATTCTGCTGAGGTATATAAAATTATTGTTGAAGATTTATTATTGGGCAAAGTATATTCCAAGTGCCGAAACTTGGTACGGATGGATATTTAAGTATTAAAACTTCCAAAATATGTATTTAAGTGCTACTTTTTTTAACATATTTACTCAGCAATCAATGTGCAAGATGATACCGTTTTGCCCCAAAATTTATTAATTAAATTAAATTAAAAAATAATTTACTTTTTTTTTAAAAAGGAGGCAACATTTAGCGAGCACCTCCACAACCCTCGCTAGAATGGGCCAATGATGGTGTGGTGAGGGTCGGCACCCCAGCCACTAGTTGCCCTTGGCTCGACTAGGTGAGGGTCCGCGACCCCTTGCCCTAGATCTGAGCGAGGGCCTTTGTACAAGCACTCGCTTATGGTCAGCTAGAGTCTTTGGCCACTATCCAGGGCTTGGTGGCTGGCGATGGTGGGGCGACAACAGCGAGGATTGTGGAGACTTTTGATGAATGCTGTCTCCTCCTTTTTTTTGTTTTTTAATATTTAATTTTAACATCAAATTTGGGGGCAAAACGACGTTGTTTTGGGCTTATTTAACTACGTCAGCTTCATGTGGATAATTATTTTTAAAAATAATGGGTAAGTCAATAAAAAGTGCTGTCGAAAAATGTTACGTCATCAATTTGGTCAGAAATTCTTGCTATTGATACCTAAGTATTCTTTTCTTTATTCAATTTTGGCATTTAAGTGTACCTTTTGAAGTTTTGGCACTTAATTATCTATCTATACCAAGTTTTGGTTTAGGGTATCCGACACTCATCATTATTGATATGATGATTAAGGTCATATTCGATCTTGATCGTGAGATAAGGCGTGAATAAAAAAGATTAATATCGCTTTACTTTATGAAATGCGTTCAAGGTAATCATGTCACCTGCACCTTGCCAAAAGAAACTAAACGTTTCTCTTGCGGATCTAAAATAAATCCGAAAAGACCGACAGAAATTGAATAGGTTTGGCAGACTTAAGATGAATTCCATCACCAAGAAAACACTTCTTTGATCTTGCCCTAGAGAGAGACGTGGGTATTGATGGGTTCGCCATCCCAAGAATCAAGAAAATCCCATGCACATGTACACGCCGTGTGCGTCCCCTTCCCGGCCCAGGGCCACGTCAACCCCATGATGCAGCTCGCCAAGCTCCTCCACGCGCGCGGCGCCTTCGTCACGTTCGTCAACACCGAGTTCAACCACCGCCGCCTCCTCCGGTCTAAGGGACTCGACTCGCTCCGAGACCTCGAAAACTTCCGCTTCGAGATGATCCCGGATGGCCTCCCGCCGTCGGACCGCGATGCAACCCAGGATCCCCAGGCCCTCTGCGACTCGACCCGGAAGAACTGCTTGGGCCCTTTCAAGGAATTGCTTGCCAGGATCAATAGCGACGAGGTTGTTCCGCCTGTGACTTGTGTGATATCGGATGGGGTGACGAGCTTCGCCAGTAAAGCTGCGAGAGAGCTTGGAGTCCCGGAGGTTCAATTCTGGACTGCCTCGGCTTGTGGCTTCATGGGTTATTTGCAGTATAGAGAGCTTGTTAAGAGAGGGATCGTTCCTTTCAAAGGTACCCCTTGTTTACTTATTCATTTTTGCTCCTCTCGGATAGATTCACTAGATCTTTATTTGTTTATTTAGTTATCTCTCCCTTCATGAGTTATTTCCATTCATCTGTTGCTCTTGTTAAAGTTCTGGATTGGGTCCTCCCTACATATTATATGGAACAGATGAAGACTTCCTGAACAACGGGACGCTTGATGATCCTGTCGACTGGATCCCTGGCATGAGAAACATCCGTCTCCGCGACATCCCAAGCTTCATACGGACCACGGACCCAAACGACATCCTGTTCAACTTCTTACGAGAAGAAGTGCAGCATTGCTTGAGATCATCTGCTATCTTGTTCAACACCTTCAATGAGCTCGAACATGAAGTACTGGAGAAAATAGAAAACATTTCCCCTCGAATTTACTGTACCGGGCCTCTTTCCTTGCTCATCCAGGATATTCCCTCGAGCTCAGTCAAGTCTTTCAGGTCGAATCTGTGGAAGGAAGACTACAGCTGCCTTGAATGGCTTGATCAGAGAGAAGCCGAGTCGGTTGTGTATGTGAACTATGGGAGTGTCACTGTCATGACTGAGGAACACCTGAAGGAGTTTGCTTGGGGCCTTGCAAATAGCAAGAACCCATTTTTGTGGGTGATCAGGCCTGATGTTGTGGAGGGTGATTCTGCACTTCTACCTAAGGAATTCCTTGAGGAAGTGAAAGACAGAGGGTTCTTGACGAGTTGGTGTCCGCAGGATCAAGTCCTGAGCCACAGATCAGTCGGGGCTTTCCTAACGCACTGCGGGTGGAATTCTACGTTGGAAGGTATCTGTGGAGGCGTTCCTCTCATTTGCTGGCCATTCTTTGCCGAGCAACAGACAAACTGTCGTTACGCATGTACCGAATGGGGGATTGGCTTGGAAGTGAACCAGAATGTGAGGCGTGAGGAAATAGAAGCTCTTGTTCGGGAAGTGATGGAAGGGATTGGGGGGAAGAAGATGAGGGTGAAGGCTAAGAAGTGGAAGGAGAGAGCTGCGGAAGCCGCCAGTCATGGAGGGTCATCGTACAATGACTTCAACAGATTCATTAAGGAGGTTGTCCATTTGAAGGAATAGATTAAAGGGAACTATTACCTTATTCCTACATCTTCCGAAAATCTATCGAATGAAGTAGAATTTAAAACACCATGGTTCAAGATTTCCCTCTTCTTGTTTCCAGTCTGTTAGTATGCATTAGTTCCTTCGACGTGGTATTTTAAATCATACAACATTAGATGCTGTCCTAAACCTAATTGGAGCAACCAATCCAGACAAGAACTCGAACGTTTGCCCAGTCACTTTCACTTAATGCAAAGTCGTCAGCTGCTGTGGCTGCAAAGCTGAACTTGATTGTAATATCTCTTTATGACTATATAGTTACAGATTAGTTCTTCTATGGTCTATGCTTGATCTACGCTCAATCTTTCCCATTAGAGAGCATGCTTTCACTAACCTTCTGTTCAACCTTTTAATTAGCAACTTGATGGGTTGTAAAACTAACCTTGCGGAAGCCGATTGAAACTTTGTAATTAAATCGAGAAAGAGAAATTTGAAAGAGAACTAAAATGAGAAATAATAAAGCATATGAAAGATTTATATTATTTGATTAGAATATCAGAACCTACATCTATAGGGAGAGTCAACTGTCAACAATTTACTAATAAATCAGAGAATCATATGCTCATACACTTGACGGTTTTTCAATTCTATGATTGTACCGATATCCATGGCAGTTACAGCGCGAACTTTGTGCTTAGGACTCCCTTTTGGTTGGCCAGATAGAGAGAGTCCCTTCTGTTTGGCTGATGAAAGACAACATAAAAGACCAAAGGGACTACAACGCCTTACGCTCGAAATAATACCGAAGGGGGTCTCTCTTTTATACCCCAAAAGTGAGCTCATTTTCCTTTTATCGTACTTAAGAAAGGTAAGAGGCCCACAAATCACTAATGAATGTGAGCCCCAGTTCCATCATTGCAATTTATAAGAATTCTTCTTTTGTGCTGAATGGACTCTGCACAAAGTCAAATCAGTTATCCTATTGGTGCCTTCTTTGACTTGTTCCTTACATTACTCATGCTTACAAATATGTTGCAAAGCCAATCAACTGTCTTGGATTAAGATGGGATGACATGCCATGGGGAATGCGAAGAGGACAAAATAAGCTTCACGATTAAATGGAGAACATATTTGGCAGGCCCGAAACTCCACATAAGCGAACGGCCGCTCCACTCTTTGATGGTCACGTATCTCACTTGACAGGAGATTTTATAGTTCCTCATATCTTAGCTTCTGTCTCCAATTAACTAAAATAAACTAATGGGTCTCGTGTTTGAATAGAGATCTTAACACGATTTTTTCGTGTCCATTTCATTATGAGCTTCTGAGCCTCGCGTTCGAATCGACACCTTAATCTAGTTTTGTTCTCCGTTTCACTGATGTGAATTAATGAAAACGATCGGTTGTTCTATCTTCATTGATTTCTTTGCTTGCTTTTCCTTGTGTGATAGCGGTCTTCTTCTCTCTTCAGTTCTCATTTTTGATACTTTAGAGAG
Source organism: Eucalyptus guilfoylei (assembly GCA_016097605.1). Taxonomy (NCBI): domain Eukaryota; kingdom Viridiplantae; phylum Streptophyta; class Magnoliopsida; order Myrtales; family Myrtaceae; genus Eucalyptus; species Eucalyptus guilfoylei. Next base: position 55,254,125 of record CM027867.1, read on the forward strand.
AGAGAGGTAACGGAGAGGGGGGATTGACAGAGAGTAACCGAGGGGGAAGAGACAAAGGCGGGTTTGAAATCTCCTAATAAGTGGGGCTCATTGAATACGTGGTACTCAAAGAGTAGTGGATGTTGACACCTATATTTTACAATTTTATTTAAGATTTAATCGTGTATAAAATTAGGAATTAGTCGCTAAAAAAAAGAGAGAGAATAAGGAAAAGTAAAAATTTTTGTTTTCATTATTGCACTGCATATTGAATGGTTTTTGTTTTTTTAAAAATTCAAAAAAGTTTGTCGTCAAAAGGAAAAAAATTAAAATATTATTTAAAGAAATTAGTTAAAAAAAAAGGAAAATGGGAAAAATGAGACCGGGCCGGGAGCAGGTCAACCCGGCCTCTTTCTTTCCCTTTTCTGGCCGGCCCACTTTTCTTTTATCTTGCCCAAGATGAGCCCAGCCTTCTTTTCCTCTCCTTCTTAGTCCTTCACGCGTTCTGAGAGGAGGAGGTTATGCGAGCAAGAGGAGGGACAGAGGTCAGAGAGAGGACAGGGCGAGCGTCGCGTGAGACGTTTGGTCGGGGGGCAGGCCGGCAGCAGCAGCTGGCACGGCATGAGGCCATGCGCGCCGGTGCTTAAAAGTGTGAGGGTGGGGTCGTTCTGGGGGCTGGAGAGGGAGACCGAGAGAGATGTTCAAAGGGGAACTCTTCGGTGAAAGTCCGAGAGAGATAGTAAACGGAGAGTGAAAGGGCCAAGCGACTAAGCGACTGAGAGAGCAAGAGAGGGTGCCTCGGCCCTGCGCAGACCCGTCCGAGGACCTTCCCGGCGACGTCCTCAAGCCGAACAGGTACGCTCGGCTCTGCTTGCATTCTGTTTTGGGCACACCGGGTTGGAGATCGCGGCCGTCCGGCTCGCGCGAGCTCCGGCCCTTGTCGTCCTTATATTTTGTTTCCACAGTCCCCGTACGTCGTGCGTCGAGGTCGTCGGCATGGATTCGAGTTCCGGCGGAGCTGGAAACCTTAGGATTTGTTGGCGCACGTCAACTGTTTGTGAAAATGTCTCAGTTACATCTGTGAACACTTACACCGATTTTTGCTTTGCTTTCGGAATGCTAGTTGTGATTCCATGTTTCCTTCGTTCGTGGTTGCTTAGTCGGCATTTCCTTGTTGCCTGTTTCGACCAATGGTGGGGTCGGGTCTGTCAAGTCTCCAAGTCCGGATTGGGTCAGTGGGTTGCCGGAGTTTGGGGACCGCTGGAGGCGACCGCGCCGCTCGTTCGCGGCCGCGTAGGGCCGGTGAGAGTTCGTCCGGAGGATGGCTGTTTCGGTGAAGGTGGGGGAACTAAAGAAAAAAGACGAGATGGAGAAGGAGAAGACCAAAAGACAAAGAAAAAAAACAAAAGAAAAAGCAAGAAAAGAAAAGTGCAGCAAAAAGTAAAAAAGAAATAGGAAAAAAAGAGAGCAAAAGTTGGCTTCGGGAACGAGGAAGTGCAGAAGATGCATAGCAGAAAAAGACAAAATAGGGATAAGACAAAGAAAAAAAGGAAAAAAATATTTTTAAAAAAATTAAACTAGAAAAAATCTGTTTTTATCCGACATGGGTCGGACCTGGGCTCGGATCGGATCAGCTGGCTGGATTGGGTTTACCTGGTCCGATCCCGTTTTCCTGAGTATAATAATATTAAATATTAAAAATATATTAAAAATTCAAAAAATTTAAAAATTTCGAAAAATAATTTCCGTAAATTCAAAAACTCAAAAATATTAAAAAATTCGACCATTTTTCAAAAAAATAAAAAAATTGCAAAAATCCAGTTTTTTTTGGGGAAAATTCAAAAACTCATTTAAAAAAATAGAAAAATTCAAAGAAAAAATTCTAATTTTTTTTTTTAAATTTCCTCGAAAGGGTTAAAATTAATCTTCGGAGTAATTTTCTCCAAAAAATTGGAAGCTTTTCAATTTGGAATTATGCCCAAATTTTACTAGGCCTTTACGTTTTACTTTAAGGTTTCAATTGTCCTTAAAGACGAACATCCATGATTGTGCAATTTTGGTATGTTGATTTTGGCTTCCGTTTAGTCTAGTTAGTATTAGCATTTATCTTTTCCTTATGTTAAATATTTGTTATCTCATGCAATTTATTTAAACGCTTTCCTTGGCTGTTAACGGTTATTTTAATGATTGTGTATCTGCATGATTACTTCACATGTTAGCGGATTGGTCTAAAGTTAATTCAAACTACTTGACAAAAATCTTTTTAAAATAAACAGGATTAGGTATTGAAATGGCACTAATTAGTTCATTAGTGTAATCAAGTCCCCGACCTAGATACTCTGGTTGCGTAGGGAGTGTATCACTCCAATGCCTCACCTGGTTTTTAGCCGATCCCAATAGGTTAGTGGCGACTTCTTATTGCGAAATTCTTAAGAACACCCTAATATCATGCGAGGTATGGGCTTGGGAGAGCCTGTGTCTAATCATGGGTCTTAAGCCCGCCTTTTAAGCAATATCCCTAAACCTATTCTCTTCCTCGAGGGGTAGGTCGCGACAGTGGAGTAGCCTTTTGGTAATATTACCAAAAGTATCCACTTACCCAATATATTTTCCGTGGGTAGGATTGTCCTTTTACTTCGAGAAAATATTGGCTACTATTGTTGTGTTAGCGCAACAAATTACACGTCCACTGAGGTTGCGACACAAGTCGCAAGTGGGCTCCATTATCATATAAATTTTGAACCTCGCGGGCACTTCTCTCTAGATCTATGAATGCTCTCTCTCTCTCTCTCTTCATGCCCACGCCACCGTGGCTCGTCCGTTTCCTCAGTCGTCGCTGAATTGCTGCCTCCTCTTGGCTATGCCCTCTCTCTTCGTCTCTCTTGACTCATGACAAAGCCCCTGTCCAACAAACAACCACGCAACCTCCGCCTCCACCGTCACCGAATCGCGATGAACCATCACGTCGCCTCCAGCTTTAGCTCCCGACCAGCATTATCAAAATAAAAAGAGCAGGTCTTTCAGAGCCCCTCATCTAAAGCTTTGCTTACTAAGTAGATGAACAAGCTAGTCATCCACGTATAGATCATTCTAGTCAATTTCCTCTCAATTTAGGAGAAAGGTCTCCATAAAATCAGCTTGATTTACAAAAAATGAACTTGCCCCTATATCGATAGTAGTCTGAACAACTAAAGATTACGTGACAACTGATAGACCGCAGAACAATGTCTTCAACTCTTCTGAGGCTATTTGCAAGAGCAGACTGAGTCTTTTCAAACTAAAGAAGAACAGAATCCCCTGTTATTGCATGCAACGCAAAATGGGTGGCTGAGAGAAAACTACAAAGCTTGGCACACGAAATCAAACTAATGTAATGATCAAATAAAATAGGAGAAGAAGATAAGACTTATGACACTGAATGCCTCTTCAATCTCCCAAAGAAACCTCCGTTGGAAGCCTCATAAAATTCACAATGCCATAAGATCACAAATAAGAGAATGGCATCGCCCAAAGTTCGAAGAAGAAAATTACCAGGTAAAGTTTACTACGTCCTGAGCAATAATGAAGTATATTCTTGGTTTTTTTAAGGGCCAGACGCAATGAGCACAAAGCCTGAATTCGAGAGTTGCTTTTAGGCCTTGTAGCTTCTAATTGAAGGTAAAATTGCCAATACTTTGCAGTAAATTGCAAAGAGAGTCCTACACATTTCTCCATGTAACCGGAAAAAAGCAATTTGTCAAATGAGCCACCAAACTCTAATTGTAGACAAAATAATCCAACTTATCATAGTTCAACGCTAAAAGAGGGCACTATGAGCTGTTTTTTTGTCAAATTATTGACAATTTCAGAGTTCTTAGATAGTAAAACACTCTTCATAACTAGGACCTTCTAAAACTAGAACAAATCTTCGACCATAGTATAAAATTTACAAAACAGGCATGATAGAGCTCTTTTCAACTTACTAAATAGTATCACCAAAAAGCCATGTAACAAGTATTAAAGCTACCCTATTTTGTTGTGCCAAGAAAGTAAACAACTAATTTTTTTTCTGTCTGAAAGAAAGAAATAGTCTTTCAGAGAAAGTATTGGTACAGGAATACTGGCTTTGTCATAATATTGACTAGAGGCCTTAGCTTCTAGTACAAAGATCACCTTAGAAATCAATTCTTTAGGCAAATTTTGTGCTTATATAATCCATTCATACCTTGGCATTGCTAGCTGCAAAATAACTTGCTTCAAGTTTACCATTGAAGGAGCTAATCGAAAGACCTTGCAGCGGGGTCAGGCATGGATGGGACAGCTTACTTGCACTAATACCCTGTGGTCTGTACCGCTTCTTCCAAAGAACATATGTGATGATGTGCCCCCAAACAGAAAAAACCCAACCCCCAAAATAGAAATAATCGCTTCTCTCTCTCTGCATAAACCCTCCGCCCCCACGGAAACAAACCCCCCTTATGTAAAACTAGAAAGTCAAATTGTACAACCTCCAAATAGAAAAAACCCCCAAAACAAACCCCAAAAACAGAAAAAACTGTTTCTCTCTCTCCATAAAACCCTCCTCCCCCCAAAACAGAAAAAACCGAACCCCGAAAACAGAAAAAATCCCACGATATCTCATCGTGCATGTGGATGGGCCCCACGCTACGCCCCTATAAAATCCTTGTCTCCCTCCCCCTTCTACCCTAGAGTATCGCGCTCTTTCTCGCTTTCGCCGACTTCTACCCGCATGTATTGCGCTCACTCTCTTTCTCGCTTTCGCCGATAAGAATGCAAGGAGATCAATTGAGGGTGGCCATGTTTGTTGGGGGTACTATGCATTATTCGACAAAAGCCGCCTTGATGTTCTCCGAAATTATGAAGCACAAGCCAAGGTTTACTTCCGTCCTAGAGAGGCTGTGGATATATTCGTTATTGAGAATCTTTACAAAGAGGTGCTCGTGAGCCACCATGAATTGACATACTTGCAAGCCCGTGTTTTTCTCCCAATGCCGTCATTATAGCGAGCGGTAGGGTTTACTTCCTCCATGAAGCACTGTCGATGTTCAGTTAGGTAAATCGTCAATTATTTCTTTTTCGTAGGCTCAGGCTCTGTCGTTCCTATTGTAGATGTTTTTTGTTGGTCTAGCTCCCAATGGAGGCATCGTTATTTTGAAAACCATGTACCATACGGTAACTCCCCTGTGACCACCCCTGCCGGCCGCCCGATCGCCAATCGCTTGTCGGTTGACGATCGCTGCTTGACCATCACACGACTGTTGCATGACTGCTGCACACAGCCCACCGACCACCGGTTGCAGGCAGCAGTCGTGCGATGGTTGTGCGGTAGTCAAGCGGTGGTCGTATGATGGTAGAGCAGTGTTCGTCGTCGGCAGGCGGCTGGCGATTGGGCGGTCGTTGGTCGGCAGGGGTGGCTAGTGGGCTGTGGGCAGTGATGATGACGGTCGCCAGCAGTTAGGGGCTGCGCTGATGACGGTTGGGCAGCGGCAATTGGACTAGGCCAGGGGGAGTTACCGTATGATAGATGGTGTTCAAAATAACGATGTGTCTGTTTGGGCTGGACGGACAAAGAATATCTACAATAGGAACGACAGAACAACAGAGCCTGAGCATCAGGCATTCTGCTACGAAAAAGAAATAATTGACGATTTACATGACTGAACATCGACGACGCTTCGTGGAGGACGTAAACCCTTTCGCTCGCCATAATGACGGCATTGGGGCAAAAACATGGGCTTGCAAGTATGTCAATTGCTCGCAAAGATTCTCAATAGTGAATATACCACAGCCTCTTTGGAACGGAAGCTCGGCTTGTGCTTCATAATTTCAGAGAACGGCTTCTATCGAATATAATTTCGGAGAACGGCTTCTATCGAATAATGTGTAGTATCCGCCAACGAACATGGCCACCCTCAATTGATCTCCTTGCATTCTTATCGGCGAAAGCGAGAAAGAGAGAGCGCGATACATGCGGGTAGAAGTTGGCGAAAGAGAGAGAGAGCAATACACTAGGGTAGAAGGGGGGAGGGAGACTACCAAGGATCTTATAGGGGCGTAGTGTGGGGCCCATCCACATGCACAATCGCCGCACGACCACCGCCCACTGACCACCGGCCGCAGGTGGCGGCCGACGACGGTTGGTGATCCATGAGCAAGAAGAAAAAACGAATAAATACAAAAATTTATAAATCGTACCAAACGCATTTCTATTCTTTCTCTATTTCAAAAATAGAAATTTTGTATTGTTACTAAACAAGTTATTTTATTTAGAAATTGTTTCCCAAAGTAGAAATAAAAAGAACTATTTATGAAAAAAATACTGTTCCCCAAAGTAAAAGCTTTGCCATGCGCACCTGTAATATCCTCCTTAAACTTTTAATATATTAAATGTGATCCTTAAACTATTCCTAGATGTTAATGTAGTCCTTAAACGTTCAATTTGTTCGATCGATCTAGTCTATAAACTTTGCATAACAAAATCAAGTAAATTATTCGATATTATTCACAATTGTTCACAATGGCAATTTAACGAAAATTTAGAATCCCTTTTATTTCAATCATTTTCATTAATCAGTAGGTATATTTGCACTTAAAATCAAGTAGAAACTAATTTAAAGACATATTGGATTTACTATATCTATTCTTTCTAGTCTAAGTGTTTTATTAAATATACCTAGGATTGATATTAATTTATCTATATCCACCTGTACTTTTATAGATCTTGTTCCTAAATTTTCACATTAATATAATTTCCACTCTTGTATGTTTCGTGTTGTCTAAAAAATAAGGAACAATGTTTTGATTTAGATTAATATATGTATGGATATCTATAAATTAGAGAACACGAAGTGTCGTGAAAATATCATTGTGGACTCCAATCGAATGACAACCGTCAATAATCTATTATTGAATTAGAAAAAAAATTATATAATCATAATTGCTCACATACTCAAGTGTTATTGAATTCTATAATTATAGTCAATTTCCACGATGATTGAAAGCATAAAAGACAAAAGGGGCTACTACACCTTGCGCTCGAAATAATACTAAGAGGGAGTCTCTCCTCTATACCCCCACTTCCTTCATTGCAATTTATAAGAGTTCTTCTTTTGTGCTGAATGGACTCTGCACACCCTATCCTATCCTATTGTTGCCTTCTCTAACGTGCTCCTTACATTGCTCATGCTTATAAATCTGTTGCCGAGCCAATCAACTATCTTGGATAGATGGGATAACATACTGAGAGGAAGAGTGAAGCTTCACAGTAAAAACTGGATAAGTCCTGCCCTTTACGTCCTCAAACAGTCGCTCTACTCTTTGGTTGCCACATGTCTGATGGGCCTCACTTGACGGGGGATTCCAAAGTCGCCTCCTATCTCAACTCAATCACAAGCCTTGCATTCAAAATCTTGACCCAATTTTCTGTCTCCATTTTACTAATCAAACCGATGATTTGAAATATTAGCTTGATTTTCCATCTCCATTTCACTAATGTGAGTTAATGAGCCTCCCGTTCGAATCGACATCTTAACACTCCATTTTCTATCTTCTTTTCATAGATGTAAGCTGATGAGCCTCCTATTTTTTTCTTTTTTTGTCGAAATTAGATATTGCATTCATTCATGAAAATAAACGAGCCTTATAAGGCGATGATGGATAAAATTCTGAACATAGAATTTCCGAAAGGGAGAGAGGAGGAAAAGTTACCCAATTTGTAGGGAGATTTTTGGTTCGGTGGGTTTTAGCTAGCCAATCCGCTGCTCAATTTGCCTCTCGTGGACAATATACTACCATTGCTGATTTGAAAAGGGCTAATTCTTCTTTGCACTTGTCCGCTAACTCCTTTAAATCCCATGGTGCTTCGGCCCAGCCCATGACAGTTTCCACCAAACTGAAACTATCACTTTCAAACACCCATCTTCCACTTTGCCCTGTTCCTGATCCCACGTGCGTTTCGTCTCTTCTTCTCAAGTACATCGTCCCGTGCAGCAAAGCTAGGGCTTCGGCTTGCTGGGAGGAAGACGCCCGAATCTCTGTCGCAAACCCCTCGACAACTAGCCCTGACTGGTCTCGCAAAATACCAGCAGCCGAATCCTATTTGAATTGACATCTTAACAAACCTCACGTTGACCTGATTTTCCTTTTCCACTTCACTAAACGATCTGTTGTTATATATTCATGGATTTCTTTGCTTGCTTTTCCTTGTGTGATGGCAGCTTCTTCTTATTCACGCTTCACTTCTCATTTACTAATACACTAGTGAGAGAGAGGAGACTAAAAGAGCTAATAGGGGAGGTGAGAGAGAGGAGACTAAAAGAGGTAACGGGAGAGAGACAGAGTTGGGCCATCCAACAGGTGACGCCCAAAGAGTGGAGCCGCCGCTCTCTCACATGGAGTGTTGGGCCTATCCAATATATTCTTTGAGAGGATATTGGGTAGAACTATCCCTCTACGTAAGATTATAGATCAGTCTATTTATCATTTGATACGTGTACAATAAGACCCACTCATCAATTTTTTTTTCCGGCAAGTGGGACTCATTACAACTTGCATGGATGGAGCCTCTCTTCCTCTTCCTCTCTCCACTATTCATCTTGCCAAACAAATCCACCGTATCACCCAAAGTCTATCCCCTAGGACATTCTTCCACAACGAAACCAATTTTTTTTTCCACAATAAAACACAGGAACTTGTCAATAACTAAGATAATCACATTTAGCAAAAAGGAAGGAAAAGAAAAGAAAAAAGGAACTTAGGAGAAATAGCGTTGGAAGATAGTGTGGCTCAAATTCACCTTAGATCATATAATTAAAGGAATCCTACCATGGCTGTGACTGAAAAGACGTTAAATTTATTTAGCATAATCAAGTTTCTAAATCTATTGAATTTCTAGTTCTCAGAAAGAAAATATATTCATGCACTTTATTTGGATGTTTAATTGACAATAACTGATTCGTAGCGGCTCTAAAAGGTAAGATAAGTTGCATGTTTAATTGAGTGTGAAGTTGCGGTTGCTAGAGCATGATAGAGCCTATGCTAAGTGTAAGTTTAGTAATCTGTCGATTTTCCTTCGATGGTCCACCTTTGAGAAGGTCACGGTATTCTTGTGGCATTATTTTAGAAAAGAAGATATCTATTGACACATGGATAGAGACAGATGGACTTTTTCCTTTATTTATTTATTTGGAAATTTAATAGTTTTCTACTAGTTGGCTCGTTTGCTTCCGTTCGTACCTACGGCCGTTGAAAAGAAGGCCGTGGAGTAGATAATAATTCCCGTTGAGGTCGTATTTTTTTTTTTTATAAATAATTTCAAGCAAGGAAATTTCAAGCATGGCAACGTTTCTATTTTTCCAAATTTACGTTTCTTTTTTGTTGTAACAAAAAAAAACATAAATCCGTTTGTAGAACGCCACTTATTTTTCTATTCCCTAGAATAAAAAAGTAGTCGGGGAATAAATTTGGAACAAAAATAAGAAACAAAAAAAAGTAGTTTTTTGTTCCCGGGAACAATTTCTAGAAATAAATTCATTTTTTCTTTTCTATTTTTATTTTGTTCCTCTTCCTTGCTGTAGCCACTGTTGGCCCCTTGCCAACCGTTGGCCACCTCTGGCCACCTGCGGCCATCGTCGGCCAATCGCTGGTCGTCGGCCGTCGCCGCCTGACCGCCAGCGACCATCGTTGCCATCACCGCTTGACCATCGTTGCTGCTGCCGCCTGATTGTCGTCGGTCGACTGTTGACCATTGTCGCCTGACAGTAGGTGATCATCATCGTCACCGCCGCCCAATCGTCGCCGTCGTAGCCCTTGACCGCCGGCGACCGTCATCGTCGCTGCCCACAGCCCACTGGCCACCCCCGTCGGTCGGCGACCGCCCGACCACCAGCCGCCTGCCAGCTGACGACTGCTGCTCGACCGTCCACGACTGCCGCTCGACCACCGCATGACAGCGGCTCGACCGTCGCACGACTGCCGCACGACCATTGGCCACAGCCCACCAACCATCGGCCGTAGGCGGTGGTCGTGCGGCTGCCGGCAACGGTTGGCGATCTGTGAGCAAGAAGAAAAAACGAATAAATACAAAATTTATAAATCGTACCAAACACATTTCTATTCTATTTCTATTTCAAAAATAGAAATTTTGTATAATTTCCAAACATGTTATTTTACTCAGAAATTGTTTCCTGGAGTAGAAATAAAAAGAACTTATTTCTAAAAAGAAACTGTTCCCCGAAGTAGAAGCGTTGCCATGCGCACCTGTAATATCCTTCGTAAAATTTTAATATATTAAATGTGATCCTTAAATTATTCCTAGATGTTTAATGTAGTTCTTAAACGTTCAATTTGTTCGATCTAGTTTATAAACTTTCCATAACAAAATCAAATAAATTATTCGATATTATTCACAATTTTTCACAATGGCAATTTAATGAAAATTTAGAATCCCTTTTATTTCAATCATTTTCATTAATCAGCAGGTATATTTGCGCTTGATTTAAACTAATTTAAAGTCGTATTGGATTTACTATATCTACTCTTTCTAGTTTAAGTGTTTTATTAAATATACCTAGGACTGATATTAATTTATCTATATCCACGTGTACTTTTATAGATCTTGTTCCTAAATTTTTACATTAGTATAATTGCCACTCTTGTGTGTTTCATGTTGTCTAAAAAATAAGGAACAATGTTTTGATTTAGATTAATATATGTATGGGATATCTATAAATAAATTAATATCGTTTCTAGAGATCCTCATGATATTTTTTATTTTGGTCGAAAGATATCCTCATGAGATACATACATAATATAGCAAAACTGTCAATGTGAGACACCTCAAAGGAAGTTTATTCTTTTACTATTATACAGAGCATACGTTAAAATTTACTTACGTTGAGCTATTGTAATATTTATAAAGACTAGAAAGGTTGATTCCTGAAAATAATGGAAATGAAACAGGTAACTCTAAAATCTGGGTAAGGTTGCAATTATGAAAACTTGTTAATATAACCGAAGGACTGAGTTGAAGTTGTTATGAAAAGTTAAGGGATTAGATTGAACAAATTAAAAGTTTAAGAGCTCTATCAAAGTGTGGTTCTTCATATTTATAGCTTTTGTGTTTTGTTTCATCTCACCCCTTGTTTCGATTTGAGCAATGCAAGATATGAATTAAGTTGATTTGTGAATTTTGTATTGGACTCTAGGAATTTTTGTGTTGTTAGATTTATTAGATGCATAATAGTTAAAAAAAACTATAAAAAATTACGCCTTAAACAACCGACTTCTCTTCTCTAGTAACTCTCTTATTTTTCAAAAACTTTTATTTACTTTTCTTATCGGCGCTTTAGATTTATTAATTATTGTATGATATAATCAATCTTTGTTTCGGTGACTTAGAAGGTTTTTTTTTTTTTCCATTTAAGTGACACAACAAAAAAGTCAGTAAATTAAATAAACCAAATATACTTTGATGAATAACTGAAATAAGAGTAATCCCAAATAAGTTTATAGCTTAACCGAAGAAAAGTAGATAAATCACTTAACTTGAAGTTAGTAATTTCATATAGGTGTCAATAAATTTAAGACATAGTTAATAAAGTAAATAAAAGTTGTATAAGATACCAAAAGTTGTTTATCAAAAGAAAATGAAGTTAATACTTTTTAAAGAGTTGGTAAATCAAGATGTTGTTGAGAAATGTAAATAAAAGTTCGTAAATGGTAAATCAAAATATCCATGAGTAACTCAATGGGAGTTGACCCAATACTAGCAAGAAATGTAAGATGAGAAAATTTGGAGATTTACGCTCAATTAGATTGTAATCGCTAAAAAGAGTTGGTAAATAAGAAATTGTTAACCAAGTTGAATAAAAATTGGTAACTTGATAAAAAAATTGCTAAGTTGAGAAAACAGAAACCAAAATTCGGTAAGTAAGTCAAATTGGTAGTCCAAAATTACTGGTTAATTTAATATGACAGAATTTGGTAAGTCGATCTAATTTAGATTGGTAATTTTTTTTTTTATAAGAGCATAAATTCAAAACGCGAGTGAATTATACAAATAAAAGTTTGTAAATTGGTACAAACGTCCATGATTTACAAACTACATAACGACAATAGTAGCAGCCGATCATAGTCATCGCGCTCAATTCGGTTTAGACCACTTCGAATGGTTTACATCTTTCCACATCCTCTCTCGCTCCTCGACGTCTTCCTAGATCTTTTCCTTCCCCTTCTAACTCAGATCCCTCGCCCCTGATCGCATCTCCTCCTCGACGCATCCGAATGGTCCCGGTACAACATGATTATGAAAGCTACGTAAAGACGTGACCGTTTGCCCTTTTGACTTGTCTCTATGATCAAGTTGTCCGAGGACGGATTTCGAACCACATCGAGAAACATCATTCGATCAGCTCGATGCGTTCTAGGTACAGCCAGAAAACGTAGCGAAGTTCATTAGATTCCATAGAACTGCTAGATTCTTAATGTATGGACCTGGTTGTATCCGACGCAACTAGGACCATCGCCCGGCAGTATTTTGTCCGTTTGCGGCATGGAGATGTTTTGGATACATCCAATCATAGTGATTGTGAGATCTAAGTGTAAATAATAATTTTGTAGCAAGTGACTCTTATCACCAAACCGATTGGATGCGTTTGAACTATGATCTTTCATATTTTCAAGAGATTAACGGAAAATATCTTCTCGTGCTTAACTTCTGGACAAAGTAATTACATGAAGAATCATGGCATGGGTGGATCAAAGAGTGACATGTGTGTAGACTAGAAAACGCCGTCACGAAACTTGATTCTCACTTCATCAAGTGTATGCAATTTGGACGTTCAACTCCATGCCTGAATTTTCGAGCACACTTCTAGAATATGATTGAGATACTTCATAGATCCAATGTTTTCTAACTTGTATTGAGGTGTGATTCGTATTCCCCGTCAAAAGAATGACATGGATGCATGCTACTAATTATGGTAGAATTTTCAATTGAACGTAGCACTAGTTTTATGATGAACTGAGATAAAACTTTACATCTCAAATTTTTTCTCTCGTTTTTACTCTTTACCTTTTTTGTGATTGTGTAGTGAATCCCAACAACCTGAAGCAAGAAACCATAGGAAACAATGAATGCTATCCAGTTATTCTCTCATCAGTTAGGAAACTGATATTGGTCATGTATAAAAAATTGAATGACCTTTCCAAGGTTCAGCGGACGTGTTCGAGGCAATCGAGTCACCTGCGTCTTCTTCCAAGAATCTAGGATAGGCGGAATACAAGACCCCAGAATATCCCTAGGTATTCTGCAATTTGTGTAAAAAAGTGATACACCAATCACTGGAAGTTGTGTCATATAAACATATGTGCTGGATGCTGAAATTTCACACATGCGCATCTCCCCCGTCTAACGCGACTTGCATGACCTTTCGTTCCCGCATCTAGTATAGATCTGAAAAGACGACCGAATAAGATTTGGCATACTTCAGATCAATTTCAAGTTCCATCACTCAGTATACACTTCTTGATCTTGCTCTAGAGAAATACCGATGATGGGTTCGTCCCATGCACATGTACACGCCGTGTGCGTCCCCTTCCCAGCCCAGGGCCACGTCAACCCCATGATGCAGCTCGCCAAGCTCCTCCACGCCCGCGGTGTCTTCGTCACGTTCGTCAACACGGAGTTCAACCACCGCCGCCTCCTCCGGTCTAAGGGACTCGACTCGCTCCGAGACCTTGGAAACTTCCGCTTCGAGACGATCCCAGATGGTCTCCCACCGTCGGACCGCGATGCAACACAGGACCCCCCGGCCCTTTGTGACTCGACTCGGAAGAACTGCTTGGGCCCTTTCAAGGAATTGCTTGCCAGGATCAATAGCGATGAGGTTGTTCCGCCTGTGACTTGTGTGATATCGGATGGGGTGACGAGCTTCGCCAGTAAAGCTGCGAGAGAGCTTGGAGTCCCGGAGGTTCAATTCTGGACTGCCTCGGCCTGTGGCTTCATGGGTTATTTGCAGTATAGAGAGCTTGTTAAGAGAGGGATCGTTCCATTCAAAGGTACTCCCCTTGTTTACTTATTCATTTTTGCTCCTCTCGTATAGATTCACTAGATCTTTATTTGTTTACTTAGTTATCTCTCCCTTCATGAGTTATTTCCATTCATCTGTTGCTCTTTTTAAAACTTCTTTATTGGGTCCTTCCTACATATTTTATGTAACAGATGAAGACTTCCTGAACAACGGGAGGCTCGATGATCCTGTTGACTGGATCCCTGGCATGAGAAACATCCGACTCCGTGACATCCCGAGCTTCATACGGACCACGGACCCAAATGACATCCTGTTCAACTTCATAGGAGAAGAAGCGCAGCATTGCCTGAAATCATCCGCTATCTTGTTCAACACCTTCAATGAGTTCGAGCATGAAGTACTAGAGAAAATAGCAGACATTTCCCCTCGAATTTACTGTACCGGGCCCCTTTCATTGCTCATCCAGGATATTCCCTCGAGCTCAGTCAAGTCTTTCAGGTCCAGTCTGTGGAAGGAAGACTACAGCTGCCTCGAATGGCTTGATCAGAGAGAAGCCGAGTCGGTTGTGTATGTGAACTATGGGAGTGTCACTGTCATGACTGAGGAACACCTGAAGGAGTTTGCTTGGGGCCTTGCAAATAGCAAGAACCCATTTTTGTGGGTGATCAGGCCTGATGTTGTGGAGGGTGATTCTGCACTTCTACCTCAGGAATTCCTTGAGGAAGTGAAAGACAGAGGGTTCTTGACGAGTTGGTGTCCGCAGGATCGAGTCCTGAGTCACAGATCAGTCGGTGCTTTCCTCACGCACTGCGGGTGGAATTCTACCTTGGAAGGTATCTGTGGAGGCGTTCCTCTCATTTGCTGGCCATTCTTTGCCGAGCAACAGACAAACTGTCGTTACGCATGTACCGAATGGGGGATTGGCTTGGAAGTGAACCAGGACGTGAGGCGTGAGGAAATAGAGGCTCTTGTTCGGGAAGTGATGGAAGGGGTTGGGGGGAAGAAGGTGAGGGAGAAGGCTAAGAAGTGGAAGGAGAGAGCTGCGGAAGCCGCCAGTCTTGGAGGGTCATCGTACAATGACTTCAACAGATTCATTAAAGAGGTTGTCCATTTGAGGGAGTAGATTAAAGGGAACTATTACCATATTCCTCTATCTTCCATTATATATATGTACACACATACTTATATGATGAATTTATTCTAAATAATCAGTCACATGTTGTTACGTGATCACAGCTCTAAGTAACTATATATTTTGTGAACTATTCTTCCAATTATACATATATGCATATGACAGATTTTGCTCTCGCTCTCTCTCTCTCTCTCTTTGGGTATGTTGCCGACGATGGAGTCTTTCTGTGAATTATTTTATGGTGTTCTCTCTTTCTTTATCTTTCATTTTGCTTGGTATTTAGCATCGTGCAAGAACCCAGATGGACCATTGCTTCTTTTTCTGCAAATCTGATCATGTCTGATGTCAAAGTTGGAGTCTTTCATTCTCGAGCCTTCCTCTTTTTGCGAGGAATGATCGTGTCTGATGTCAAAGTTGGAGTCTTTCCTTCTCAAGGCTCCCTCTTTTTTGCAAGGATTGACTATTGGCTGAGTAACCCTAGTTGATTTCTGGCACGGGTGAGATGTGATGTGCTTAAGCGTGTAAAGCATTGCTGTTCGAGGGGTTCTATCGCTGCTTCCTTTGTTCTCGTGGAGCACTGCTGTCACGATATCTTTTGACTTTCATCGTGCATTATAGGGGATTTAATCTCTCTAGCGCTTTGTCAATTCGGCATTAAACAGCAGAATGATCACATTATTCATCTTTTTTCGTATACTCCTGAAGAATATAATCATGATGAAATTATGGTCGATACCATCTTAGTTAACTCGTTGGGCCTATCAATATAAATTTGCAGGATTTGTGACAGTTCTGCAGGAGTTGATGTCACTAGCCAGTGTGGCTCATCAATGCCTCTTTGTATGGCAGGCAGTATGGAACAAGGAAAAGTAAAGAAGTCACCATTGAAGGGAGTGTTCAATTTGACTTGTTCTAGGTACGGTTTCCAGAGGCTTTACCTGAGTACCTCCCTCTTTTCCAAGGAGATATATGGATAACCCAAAGTGTTCTCTGTTGTGATAGGCTATGCAACGAGATTATAAACTGAGTTCTTATTTATTGTACTCTGTTTCAGCACACTTCCTTTCTGAACAGGTGAGCTTCAACCTCTTGCTGAAGTTTAGGTCAGCATTTGCTTCTGTGGCGTCTGTCTTTTTCATTTGGCATATGCACGATCGAGATGCAAGGTAGTTTCTGTGGTTAGCCAGAAAAGGTTCTTTACTGTTTCTGCAGCTGGTAGTTGTTGCGAAATATGGACAAGCGAATCAGATAAAATAGTCAGGAGGAAGGAAAGGGAATCAGTAGATTATAATCACTTGAACACTCAAATACACTCTCAATGTTTCCTAGCCTCAAGTTACACCAAAATAACTCACACAATGTTTAGCCCATTGTAATTCCTAGTGAAACTTCGCTCAAGGAATTAAACAAATTTTACTCACAAGAATTTAACTGGCTAAAACACTTGGGTATAATTACAACAAGAAAATCCCTCACCTTAGAGAACTCTTTGCACTCTTCTACAGTCTCAGAGCTCTCTCTCTAGGCCACTGAAATAACTTGGCGCCTCTTCTCCGTTGGACGTCTCTCTCTTTTATAATGCGAAAGAGTCTCCATCATTTATTGCAACACAAGGAAGTGTTCTTCAGATGAAAGAAAAAAGACAAAGGAAGCCCACCATAATTTATGGGCATGCATGCATGTGCATGGATAAACGTAGGACCTCTCTCTCTTTCCTCTTCTTTTTCTTTCTCTCTCAAAGTCAACAACGATGGCTTTGGCAGAAGACAAGAAAGAGAACACCCATCCTTGCATGCAAGTGGGCCACCGGTCCACTTTCCTCCATTCAAAAGTCCAACCGGCATAGATGAGTAGAAGACAACAAAGGAAGCCACACATAATTAACCTCTTCACGCTTGCGGCTTGGGGCTCATAGATGAAATCCACATGCAATCTTCTTCTGACAATTTCGGCTGATCAATTCACATGCACTACTTTTTGACTCGCACGTGGTCGACTTCATGTATTCTCGTTAGTCCGGTTTCATTCAACTGGCTTAAAGTTGAGATATATTTTCAATAGTAGTAACCGGTGATTGAAATGTCTTCTTTAGTTTGAGGGACTTCTTTTTGGTTTGGGCATCAAAACATGGTATGCATCCTGGAAAGATGTTATAGGGATAACATATTTTAAAGATAATGGGAAAGGTGAATTATTGTATATCAGCTTTACAAGTTCACATCTGAGTTCCCATATGCTCTAGCTTAAGGTTCACCAACCCTCTTCATGACGAGGGAAAACTTGTATTATTGTTCTCATAGTTTGATGAGATGATCACGAAATGTGACGACATAAGATGTTCAATGCTGGCCATTAATAAAAGCATTGTTAGTCTAAGGAGCTTGATTATTTTCTCCACGACTGATCTCTTCTTCTACAGTTTACTTTTGAGACTTGCTTTCTTGAGGACCTCGGCATTACCAGTCTCACATCTTTGAAGATGATTTATTGAGGGCTACACATGTTTAGAAGTTAATTTAATGTGTATTTTGACGATTGGAAATATTTTTTTGTTCTGTTTGACTGAACTCTTCACTGTTATGAGGAGCGGTCATAAGATTTAGTCAATTCGATTGTTTCGATTATCAGCTTCTTACATGGTGAGCTAGGAAGCACAATATTTATTAGCTTATCATAGCTCATGTCCCATTGACAATGCTTTTCATCTGCATGCTTTGGTGACACACATGGTCGAAGAAAATATTTGCCAGTTGATGCATCAATGGTTGTATCATCTCATTCGCAATATGATGCTTCCACTAGTAGGATTTGAAGAATTGTTCTTTTAGGGATCTAGCTTTCCATAAGTTAATTAAGAGAATAAATATCAACTGTGATTTTTGTAATTGAACATATTTTCCCTTCATCACTTTCTTGGAGGTAGCCAAACTATCTTATATGAGTTCACGGCACTTCTTTTCATTCAGAAAGAGGATGTTCACCATTAAATTATATTGGATCTTCAAAATGGCAATGCGGAAACGAGGAGGTGGCTTGCTGTATATTGTTTGAAGGTACAGACAGACTTTCTTTGGAAGTTTTCTTCTACTTCCAGTATATATTACCCTTGCTCCATACGTGTTCCTATATATAGACTGGGTAGTATGTACGGTTTTGATATAGTAATCTGCAGGGGGGGTGGAGCTTGACGCTTCTGAGCCGCAGGCAAATCTAATGCTGTTGCCATTTTTTCCCCTATCTAGTGTGATCTAGTGCATTTCTATATTTGGATGTCCATTTTGATATAGTTTTTTGTTTATTAACGGTGGCCACAGCCTATAACAGCTGCTTGTCAAATCATGGTTTGTTGGTTTATGTTCCAGCAGGAATTATGTGGAAATACAGAGTGCTTTCATGATGCACATTAGAAGTGTCCTGTTGATGCATGGTCTTGTTAAGAAATTGCTTGACTGGATTACGTAATATTTGAATCAGTTAAATTGCTTTAGAGCGTTTGATAGATTGTCCTGAGGTTAGTGTATTGCTTTGTCTAACTTGTTTTTCCTCGAGTGTTGCATTCAGTCCTCGAGAATTAGATGAGGTCTGTCACAGTGTAGGTACTGTCGAAAACATCCATCTATCTCCATTTACATTTTGACTATAGCTTTGCTTTAGGAGACATTTCTTGCAACTAATGCATTGGCTGGATGACATTTCTTTTGATTGCAGGATGCTTATCTCCCACAGCGGTTGCTGGACAAACTGATGTTAGTTTACAATCATGTGGAGATGGCAAGGGTCAGCGGTTTTGCCATATCTTTTCTTCTTTTCCGGGGGCAGAGCATTAAGGTCGTGTATTCTTCGGTTTTAATTTGACGATCATTTCATTTTTAAAGATTGTTGCTGATTTCAGAAAATCCTACCATTCATTGTTGCAGGTGCTTTCCCACTTCTTAGGAAGGCAAAACAGAAGAATCTTGTTATCCCAAATAAGAAACGGGCAAGATCTGAGCAAGGAACATATGAGGGTGCTACATTGAGTTGGTCTTATAAACTTCTCTGTCCGAAAACTGCCAGATAGTTTTAGTACACTGCCGATAGCTCCCTTTTCTCACTAGCCAATAGTTATGTCGTTCTCACTGAGCATATTTAGGAAAACCAACTTTACATCGCTTGCAGCCTGTGACAATTCAAAAATAACTCGTATTTCTTGATGGTCCGTGATTTTTCAGGTTCTGGAAGCCAAGGCAGGTTTCTATGAAAAGCCTATTGCGACATTGGATTTTGCTTCTCTGTATCCATCAATAATGACGCCCTATAATTTGTGCTATTGCACACTAGTGATTCTTCTTGCTGTGGCTCCTTATAATGCCTTCAAGTTATTTCAAGACAAAATGATATTTCATTTTCATCTTAGGTAGAAGCATTTTGTGGTGATTGTTATTTATTATAAAACTATCCTTTGTTATGCTTGAGTTTACTCCGCCATGTATCGAATGGTCAGTTGCTAATACAGCTTACACAGTACTGGTATCCTTTCCGGCTAGCATTTAGACTGGCTGTGAACTTTACTTCATAGATCCTGTCTAGATATGAGAGTGGGTTTTCTCATAGTGATGTTCTGCCGAGTCAATACACTAATGTATCGTTGATCAGACTTGATCCCACTTGGCACCTGCCCCCTAATCACATCACGCTTTTTCTTGGACGAAAGAAGAGAGAAGCATGTGTCACGATCAAGAGGTTCTTGTGGCTAAAGGACTGTGCACTTTTGAGGAGGACTTCCCGAGATCACCATGTTTCTCACAAGAGAGCTTCCAGAATGTTCCAAGGGCGGGCGATACGGTAATTGCACCGAGATCTAGAACTCTCTTGCAATTAGTGTTGGTGGTTGATAGGTTGTGTGGTATGACCTTGTCCGCCGGATGAAATCTCGATCAATGGTTGTAATCTGAGAGCCTCAAGTATAAGAAGGGTGCCCTCTCCATCATTTGTATTCGTCCAACCATTTAGTAATCAAAGGCTTCTTGGCCGACCAGATGGACAAGGAAAGTGTAAGATAGGAGATGACCTTGCTCATGAAATCATTCAAGAATTTATTTATGATCATACCTGGC
This sequence comes from Eucalyptus guilfoylei, assembly GCA_016097605.1. Taxonomy (NCBI): domain Eukaryota; kingdom Viridiplantae; phylum Streptophyta; class Magnoliopsida; order Myrtales; family Myrtaceae; genus Eucalyptus; species Eucalyptus guilfoylei. The sequence goes on from CM027867.1 coordinate 55,274,362, forward strand.
TAAACATGCACGGTGGCTGGTTAAGGAAAAAAACCATCCCGTCAACCACAATGGTAGTGTGGCCTCGGATTAATATAGGGTTGCCAGGTTGTCAATTGGTGCTGGCTTGGCAATAACTTTGTGTGAGGATTGACGATAGCAAATAAACTCGCAACCGGAACCGAAGATGATTGTGACTCCTTCATAATATCAAAGTAGGTTCGGAGAGATTGCATCAAATAAAGCGTAATATCGCCTGGAGAAATTCGTTGCTTTTATGTTGCTTAAAAATTCGAAGGTGGCGACTAATCATGTTCTGACCAAACCAAGTGACGTAGATGCTGCTCTGAAGAATGAGAATTTGCTTATTGTTGTGTATGCTATCTTCATTAGTAATGTATACTTTGGGTACCATCTGAATTTGTACTCAGAAATCAGAATAAAATGTTGACACCATTACTTGCAATGATTTGCTTATATTATTTGAACAGATTGTGCTTTTGTTCTAGGCTACATTTAATCATCTTGCCCACAAGTTGCAAAACTGTGGCAGTGTTCATGGAAAACATCAAGCATTGGTGGCAAAAATGGAACTGGGGCGTTTTAAATATGCATCGAGGATTGCTCTTGCTTGGTGCTATGGAAGTCTGAGACCTCTTACTCCTGTAATCATTTCATTAAATGATTTACGACCATACCAAATAAACATGTACGTAATCATTCATTAAATGATTTACGATCATACCAAATAAACATGTACGGTGGCTCGTTAAGGAAAAAAACCTATCCCAGACCACCGAAATGTGGCCCCAGCTGACATAAACCAGGCTTGCAACCCTATCAATTCGTGCTGATTTGGTGGCAACTCTGCATGAAGACTAGCTATTGCAAACAATGCCGCGAACCAACGGTGACTGTGGCTTCTATTTTAATATAAGAGAACATACGGAATATGCGCCCTCAATTGAATTCCTTTCGATTGTCGAATTTAGGATTTAGAGAGAGGGGAGGGTTGGCTGCGAGGCCGTCGTGCCCAAAACAGGGCAAGAAACAGGGCACGGACATAGGGCTTCCCGGTTCGGCTCGATGGCGTCGACCGCAAAGAGTCGTCGGCGGAGCTCGCGCGCGGCCGAGGTGTCGGATGAAGCCCTCCCGTTCTCGCTCGCGGCTCTCGCTCGCAGCTCTCTCTCCCTCTCTTGGTTCTCCTCTCTCTCTCCGAACCCAGCAAACGAACCCCGCCTTCTCTCGCTTTTAAGCAGCGGCGCACATGGCCTCTGACATGCCAGCTGCTCCTGGCCGGCCTGGCCCCGACCACCAACTCCCGGTCGACGCTCTGCCTTCTGTCCCTCGTCCTTTGTCCGTGCTCCTGCAGCAAATCGTGAAGGACAAAAGGGAAGAGGGGAAAGGGAAGGAACGAGCCGGGCCAGGCGGAAGGGAAAGAAAATGGGGCGGGCCCATATGGGAAAGAGGAACAAGAAGGGAAGAGAAAAAAGGCCGGGCCGGCCTGCCCCCGGCCCGGTCTCGCTTTCTTCTTTCTTGTTTTTTTTTTTAAATAATAATAAATTTAAAAATAGTTATAAATTTTTTTAAAAAAAATTAACACTAGTAATGCAAATGCTTCTAATGTCTATATAGGGTGTAATTTAATGAAAATTATTTTTGTTAGGGATTAAAAAATTAATCCATAATTTTCTATGCGATTAATGACCGATTAAATGGGTTGTTAAAATTTAGGTGTTAACAATCTACCTTAGCTCCTACTTCAGCAAGTCCAGACACGATCAATTTTATGTAGTTCGTTTGATGATTTTATTATTTATTTTTTTATTTATCATTGAGAGCTCGGATAGAGATTTTCAAGCATCGCAACCACTAATACAATAGAACTTGCGTCTATCTATCTTTTGCTTACTGCTTTTCTGAGACAAACTCAACATATTTACTTTGATGCAAAGATTGATCTCTTTGAGTGCTGACTCATTTAAGCATCCGAGATTACGACACATTGCCTAGATTAATCTTGGAGACACATTCGCAAACGATGTTCTATGATTGTTAGGTGATAAAATTTGATCAGTTTTACCTTTCTTCAAGTTAAGAGGATCTCAGAAAGCCCAATATAGAAGCAAAATGATCTGATAAGACGAACAGAAATCCAAGCTTTCTTGGATAACCATTGAAGGAAAGAGGGAAGGGTATTCTACGGTGACGATCCTCGCTAGAAGTTAAGATCTCAATATTTAGAGCAAACATCGTTTCTGGGCAACCTATTCCACTTCATCAAGTCCAAGCCAGTCATACATAAAAGAGAACACTACTGGCCTTGGGAACACATTTGGAAGCATGAAGTACCATGTCCTATGAGTATGCCTTCGGTTTAGCAGTTTCAAAGGAGTTTGGACGACAGTTATGATGTATTTAGTGCCCAGAAAAAGGTAGTTCCTGAGACCTAGCTTTGCCGAGACAAGGGACAGGAGAGAATTCAAGATGCTAACTTCATCCGCGACCATGAGTTCACTGGACACCTACGGACTAGCCGCTCATGCACCCACAGCCTCCAATTCAGACCAAAAGAAAGAAATCAGATAACTCAGCTAATCACCTCAGCCATCACTCAACAGACAAGGTCAGAGAACAGAGACCTTTGTAGCAGCCGACAAGTTGAGTCAGTCAGCACTCGGACTTGAAATTCACCAAATGTTGAGTTGGTCAGCGCTCGGACTTGAAATTCAGCAAATGCACGGTGCGTAGATGTGGTTTTCCATTCTCAAAATCAAGACACTACAGTGGACATGCCGCACAATAATACCATCTCGAGGGAAATGTTTTCCCGCATCTACTTGCAAGCAAGCAAAATCAACTAAAGAGGATAACATATAAAGATTTATTGACCAACTTTCTGGAAAATGTGAGCTAGTTAGTGTTCCCATAATACATGAAATGATAATATGTAACTCCGGTCCAGATAATTGAGAGAGAGTTTCCTCACTGTGCAGCCTAGCAAAGATAGAAATGCAAAAGACCCAGAAGCCAGATCCGCCCATCAACCCAAATTTTGGGTAGTTCTTGTCAGTCCGACATTAACCGCCATCAAAGGGACTTACCTATCGAAAAAAAGGACCAAAACAAGTGCCAATAAGAAATCAGTAGTAACTCCACAAATTTCAGTAAAAATGTACAACCATACACCTTCAAGTAAGACCATAAGAATAAATGTCCACATAGCAGATTCAAATTGTCCCTTGAGCTCAGCAATGGCTCACCCTTTGCCAAATGCTAGCAAAGAATATTGAAATATAAGCAATGAGTATTCCCTATTTGAATATTTGAACTGGCAACTATACTAAAGCAACATTTAGTCCTTCAGCACCCGCATTTCTCATCTTGCTGGTTTAAATTTACAGTTACTTGACCCATCCATCATCATCTCACCAGCCTCTCTGTAATCTAACAGAGTCTAGTTAATGAGAGAAAGAAAAAGGAAAAAAGAGAGAGCACACGAGTTTGTAAACGCGTGAACCATAATTGCTTTCCACTAATTTATGGGATGGCACAAGAAATAAATTGAGAAGAGATTAAAGTAGAAACCTGAGCATAAATCTAAGCAGCAGCCTTCAGCGACTCTCTCCCGGCATGTTCCCTAATCCTTCTCTCGAGTGCTGGCCTAAAATGCCGAATGAGACCCTGGACAGGCCAAGCTGCCACATCACCTAAAGCCCATATTGTATGCTCTTCAATCTGCTTGGTCACCTCCTGCAGCATATCAATCTCCTCCAACTTTGCATTCCTAACTTTTAACCTTTCCATAATCATCCAGAGCCATCCTGTGCCTTCCCTGCAGGGTGTGCACTGCCCACAGCTCTCATGCTTATAGAAATAAGAAAGCCTTGCGCTTGCATCAACAGCATTGGTGGATTTAGCCATCACTGTAACAGCTGCTGTTCCTAGATCAGACTGGACAGCCTTCAGAGCATCATCGTCCATCAGCACATCATCACATATGTTCTTTGGAAGAAGCGGTACAGATAAACCACCGGGTATTAGTGCAAGTAAGCTGTCCCTTCCATGCCTGACCCCACTGCAAGGTCTTTCGATCAGCTCCTTCAATGGTAAACTTGAAGCAAGTTATTTTGCAGCTAGCAATGCCAAGGTATGAATGGATTATATAAGCACAAAATTTGCCTAAAGAATTGATTTCTAAGGTGATCTTTGTACTAGAAGCTAAGGCCTCTAGTCCATATTATGACAAAGCCAGTATTCCTGTACCAATACTTTCTCAGCCATCTGAAAGACTATTTCTTTCTTTCAGAAAAAAAAATTAGTTGTTTACTTTCTTGGCACAACAAAATAGGGTAGCTTTTATACTTGTTACCATGGCTTTTTGGTGATACTATTTAGTAAGTTGAAAAGAGCTCTATCATGCCTGTTTTGAAAATTTTATACTATGGTCGAAGATTTGTTCTAGTTTTAGAAGGCCCTAGTTATGAAGAGTGTTGTTTACTATCTGAGTTGTAACTCTGAAATTGTCAATAATTTGACAAAAAACAGCTCATAGTGCCCTCTTTTAGCGTTGAACTATGATAAGTTGGATTATTTTGTCTACAATTAGAGTTTGGTGGCTCATTTGACAAATTGCTTTTTTCCGGTTACATGGATAAATGTGTAGGATTCTCTCTGCAATTTATTGCAAAGTATTGGCAATTTTACTTGAATTAGAAGCTGCAAAGCCTAGAAGCAACTCTCAAATTTGTGCTCATTTCATGTGGCCCCGGAAAAAAACCAAGAATATGCTTCAGCATTGCTCAGGACGTAGTAAACTTTACCTGGTAACTTTCTTCTTCAAACTTTGGGTGATGCCATTCTCTTATTTGTGATCTTATGGCATTGTGAATTTTATGCGGCTTCCAACGGAGGTTTCTTTTGGGAGATTGAAGAGGCATTCAGTGTCATAAGTCTTATCTTCTTCTCCTATTTTATTTGATCATTACATTAGTTTTGATTTCGTGTGCCAAGCTTTGTAGTTTTCTCTCAGCAACCCATTTTCCATTGCAGGCAATAACAGGGGATTCTGTTCTTCTTTAGTTTGAAAAGGCTCAGTTTGGTCTTGCAGATAGCCTCAGAAGAGTTGAAGACATAGTCTCTCAGTCTATTAGTTGTGAGGTAATTTTTAGTCGTTTAGACTACTATCGATATAGGGGCAAGTTCCTTTTTTTTGTAAATCAAGCTGATTTTTATGGAGACCTTTCTCCTAAATTGAGAGGAACTAGGATGATTTATACGTTGATGACTGGCTGTTTATCTACTTAGTAAGCAAAGCTTCAGATGAGGGGCACTGAGAGACCTACTCTTTTACTCTTTATTGATTTAATGGAACATTCTTTGTGGCAATTACTTATATGTTTCTACAAATTCGTTGCCCTTCTATGTGGTCAATTTTATTGAATGTTATTACTTTGCATGTTGTATTTTTCTATTTTCATTTTAGGTAATTTGAATGGTCCATGAGTCCCCCTTGCTTAAACGGAAATAGGCTGAACCAGACACTATATTCTATTTTTGCAGATGTTGGAGATTGTTGCTGAACTGGAGGCTGTTGTATTTTCATTTGATCTGCAAAAGAAGCAAGTTGGCGAGGAAACAATTGCATTGCTCCAGCAAGGAAGAAATTTAGTGATTCTAATTATAATAATGAACTTGATTCTTTCCATCAAGCAGCTACTCAACTTGGAATAACCTCTTCTAGAGCGGCTCTTACGGAGTGAAGGGCTCTAAAGAAACTCATTGAAAGAGCTAGTGCAGAGGAAGATAAGTGAAAAAAATCAATTGTGGCTTATCTCTTACATTTAATACGAAAGTAGCTGAAGTTATTCAGGAGTGAATTCTCTGACGACAATGATTCGCAGGGTCAACTCCTTGTTCACCAACCAGTCAGGGTTCCCATGATGGGGGAGGCACCGTGGCCTATTGTCAAGCATTTGAAAGAGAGCTGTCAAAGTTGAGTTCTTTTAACTTCAGGCCGAGTATCATTCAGGCCAGATGCCACTTCCACCAGGAGAGTTGAGGTGTCCGATATCCTTGCAGCTTATGTATGATCCAGTTATTATTTCTTCTGGACAGACATATGAAAGGATCTAGAGATGGTTTAGTGATGAACACAACACCTGTCCTAAAACTCACTGAAGCTGTCTCATCTTTGTTTGACTACTAATTACTGTGTGAAGGGACTTGTTGCTAGTTGGTGCAAACAAAATGGTGTTCCTGTCCCAGAGGAGCCTCCAGGCTGGCATTGTCTGAGTCTGAGCCCACAAATTCAAGATCAATGAACAGTATCGCTTCCTACAAGTCAAAGGGGGTCAAAGTGGTTCCTTTGGTGGAGGGTGGTACCACCGAGGAGGAAGAGGATGAGAAAGGAAATTTTTCTGCATCGGAACAGGTGCCTGAGGTCAATATTTCTCAAAAACATGACCATTTTCTTGAAGTGCTCATTGGAGGCTAGGAATTGTGCAGAAAGTGCAAAGTGATAGAACAAACAGGCTTTTGTTAAAGGATGACGAGGAGGCTAGAATTTTCATGGGGGCCAATGGCTTTGTTGAAGCCCCTACTACAGTTTCTGGAGTTGGCTGTCCGTGAGAGGAATGTGAGGGCTCAGGACGTTGGAGCAATGGCTCCGTTCAACCTTGCCGTCAACAATGATAGTTTTAGCTTTAAGTGTATTGCAATTTTGAGGGCTCTCAATACTCTTTTGGCCATTTTGACAATTATTTATATGGCAAAAGCAATAGGGTATTCAGTCGGAAGCTATCTGCGGAGGCGTTCCTCTCATTTGCTGGCCATTCTTCGCCGAGCAACAGATAAACTGTCAGTATGCGTGTACGGAATGGAGGATTGGCACGGAAATGAACCAGGATGTGAGGCGCAGGGAAATAGAAGCTCTTGTCCAGGAAATGATGGAAGGAGTCGGCGGGAAGAAGATGAGGGAGAATGCTCAGAAGTGGAAGGAGAGAGCTGCCGAAGCCGCCAGTGGTGGAGGGTCATCGTATAATGACTTCAACAGATTCATTAAAGAGGTTGTACATTCGAAGGATTAGATTAAAGGGAACTATCACCATATTCTCATATCTTCCAAAAATATATCGAAAGAAGAAGTATTAAGAGCACCGTGGTTCCATATTTCCCTTTTTCTTGTTTCCAATCTCTGAGCTTGCCCAGTCACTTTCACTTACTGAACTCAATAGCAATATCTCTTTATGACTATAAAGTTAAAGAGATTATTGCTTCTACGGTCTATGCTTGATCTCTGCTCAATCTTTCCCATAAGAGAGCACGAAGTGTCTGGAAAATATCATTGTGGAAGCCGATCAAAACTTTGCAATTAAATCGAGAGGGAGAGAAATTCGACAAAGAAATAAAATGAAAAACAATAAAGGATATGAGAGATTTACTTGGTTTGGTCTCGAGTGTTGAAACCTACAACCCCTAGGGAGAGCCAACCGTCAATAATCTACTACTGAATTGGAGAATTATATAATTATAATCGTTCACATGCTCGAGTGTTCTTCAATTCTATAATTATAACCAATTTCCACGGTTTATACAGCACGAACTTTGTGCTCAGCACTCCCTTTTGTTCGAGGGGAGGGGAGGGAGGGAGGGAGGGAGAGTCCCTTTTGTTTGGCTGATGAAAGAAAGCATAAGAGACCAAAGGGACTACTACACATTGCGCTCAAAATAATACTAAGAGGGAGTCTCTCCTCTGTACCCCCATTTCCTTCATTGCAATTTACAAGAGTTCCTTTGTGCTAAATGGACTCTGCACATCCTATCCTATCCTATTGTTGCCTTCTCTGACTTGCTCCTTACATTGCTCATGCTTATAAATCTATTGCAAAGCCAATCAACTGTCTTGGATAGATGGGATGACATATTGAGAGGACAAGTGAAGCTTCACAACAAAAATTGGATAGGTCCCGCACTCTACATCCTCAAACGGTCGATGTACTCTTTGGTTGCCGCATGTTTGATGGGCCTCACTTGACGGGGGATTCCAAAGTCCTCCCTATCTCAGCTCAATTACAAGCCTTGCATTCAAAATCTCAACTTGATTTTCTGTCTCCATTTTACCAATCTGGAAATATTAACTTGATTTTCCGTCTCCATTTCACTAATGTGAACAATTGCACCTCACGTCCGAATCGACATCTTAACACTCAATTTTTTGTCTCCATTTCATTGATGTGAGCTGATGAACCTTGCATTTGAATCGACATATTAATGAACCTCATGTTTGACATCTTAACCCGGTTTTCCATTTCCATTTCACTAAATGATCTATTGTTGTATCTTCATCAATTTCTTTGCTTGCTTTTCCTTGTGTGATAGCAGCTTCTTCTTCTTCATGCTTCACTTCTCATTTCCTAATACACTAGTGAGAGAAAGAGAGAGAGAGAGAGAGATTAATGGAGAGGAAAAGACAAAGGAGAGTTTGAAATCTCGACAAGTGGGGCCATTGAACACGTGACGCCCAAAGAGTAGAGTAATTATTCGCTCAGATGGAGTATTGGGCCTACCCAATATATTCTTCCAGAGGATATTGTGTAGAACTATCTCTCCATGTAGGATTATAGATTAGTCTATTTATCGTTTGATATGTGTACAGTAAGACCGACTCATCAATTTTTATTTGGTGAGTGGGACTCACTACAATTTGCATGGATGAGGCCTCTCTTCCTTTTCTTCTCTCCACTGTTCATCTTGCCAAACAAATCCACCGTTTCACCCAAAGTCTCTCTCCTAGCACCATCTTCCACAACAAACGCAAATTTTTTTTTTTGTCACAATAAAACACAGAAACTTGTCAATAAATAAGATAATCACATTTAGCAAAAAGGAGGGAAGAGTAAAAGAAAAAGAAAAAGAAACTTAGGATAAATAGTGTTGGAAGATAGTGTGGCTCAAATTCACTTTAGATCATATAATTAGAGGAATTCTGCCGTGGCTGTGATCGAAAGGACGTTAAATGTATCTAACATAATCAAGTCTTTGAATCCATTGAATTTCTAGTTCTTAGAAATAAAATATATTCATGCACTTAGATGTTTATTTGATAATAATTGATTAGTAGTGGCTCTAAAAGGTTAGATAAATTGCATGTTTAATTGAGTGCGAAGTTGTGGTTGATAGAGTTCGAGAGAGTCTGTGCTAAGTGTAAGTTTAATAATTTGACGATTTTCCCTTGACGGTCCATCTCTGGGAAGGTCACGACATTCTTGTGCCATTTTTTTTTTTTAGAAAAGAAGATATCTATCGACACAAGGAATAAAGACATGTGGACTTTTTTCTTTTTTTTATTTGGAAGCTTAATATTTTTCTACTAGTTGGCTCATTTGCTCCAGTTCGTACCTGCGGCTGTTGAAAAGAAGTTCAAGATGAAGGTCCACGTCGAGGTCCCATTTCTTTAAAAAAATAATAATAATAATTTCAAGCAAGGAAATTGACATTAATAATCTCTAAGTTTTTGCTGTATAATATCATCCTTAAACTTTTAATATATTAAATGTGATCCTTGAACTATTTCAGATATTTAATGTAGTCCTTAAAAGTTCAATTTGTTCAATCTAGTCTATTAAATTTCCATAACAAAATCAAATAAATTATTTGATATTATTCACAATTTTTCATAATGGCAATTTAATGAAAATTTAGAATACCTTTTTATTTCAATCATTTTCATGAATCAACAAAGTATATTTGCGCCTAAAATCAAGTAGAAACTAATTTAAAGTCGTATTGGATTACTATATCTACTCTTTCTAGTCTAAGTGTTTTATTAAATATATCTAGGACTGATATTAATTTATCTATATTCACCTGTACTTTTATAGATCTTGCTCCTAAATTTTTACATTAATATAATTTCTACTCTTGTGTGTTTCGTGTTGTCTAAAAAATAAGGAACAAGATTTAGTTTAGATTAATATACGTATGGATATCTACAAATAAATTAATATCATTTCTAGATATCCTCATGATATTTTTTATTTTGGTCGAAAGATATCCTCATGAGATACATATACATAATAGCAAAATTATCAACTGAGACAGCTCTAAGGAAGTTTATTCTTTTACTATTATAAAGAGCATAAGTTAAAATTTACTTACGTTGAACTGTTATAATATTTATAAAGACTAGAAAGGTCGATTCCTAAAAACAATGGAAATGAAAGAGGTAACTCTTAAATCTAGGTAATGTTCCAATTATGAAAACTTGTTAATATAACCGAAGGACTTAGTTGAATTTGTTATGAAAATTTAAGGGATTAGATGAAACAAATTGAAAGTTTAAGAGCTCTATCGAAGTGTGGCTCTTCATATGTGTAGGTTTTGTGTTTTGTTTCATCTCACCCCTTGTTTTGATCTGAGCAATGCAAGATATGAATTAAGTTGATTTGTGAATTTTGTATTGGACTCTTGGAATTTTTGTGTTGTTAGATTTACTAGATGCTAAATAGTAAAAAAACTAATAAAAGTTACGCCTTACACGACCAACTTCTCTTCTCTAGTAATTCTCTTATTTTTTGCCAATTTTTATTTACTTTCCTTATTGGCACTTTAAATTTATTAAATATTGTATGATATAATCAATCTTTGTTTCGGTGACTTAGAAGCTTTTTTCCATTTAAGAGACACAATAAAAAGTTAGTAAATTAAATAAACCAAATATACTTTAATGAATAACTGAAATGAGAGTAATCCCAAATTAGTTTATAGCTTAATCAAAGAAAAGTTGATAAATCACTTTAACTTGAAGTTAGTAATTTCATATTGGTGTCAATAAATTTAATACATAGTTAATAAAGTAAAAAAAAAAAGTTGTAAAAGATACCAAAAGTTGTTTATCAAAAGATAATAAAGTTAATAATTTTTTTAAAGAGTTGGTAAATCAAGGTGCTGTTGAGAAATGTAAATAAAAGTTTGTAAATGGTAAATCAGAATATCCGTGAGTAACTCAATGGGAGTTGACCCAATGCTAGCAAGCAACATAAGAAAATTTGGTGATTCACGCTAAATTAGATTGCAATCGCTAAAAAGAGTTAGTAAATAAGAAATTGTTACCCCAGTTGAATAGAAATTGGTAACTTGATATTGCTAAGTTGAGAAAAAAAAAACCAAAATTCGGTAAGCAAGTCAAATTGGCAGCCCAAAACTACTGGTTAATTTAATATGATAAAATTTGGTAAGCCGTTATAATTTAAATTGGTAATTTTTTTTTTTATAAGAGCGTAAATTCAAAATGCGAGTGAATTATGCAAATAAAAGTTAGTAAATTGCTACAAACGTCCATGATTTACAACCCACATAACAACAATAGCAGCAGCCGGTCATAGTCATCCTGCTCAATTCGGATTAGACCGCTTCGAATAGTTTACGTCTTTCCTTATCCTTCCCCTTCTAACTCAAATCCCTCGCCCCTGATCGCATGTCCTCCTCAACGCATCCGAACGGCCCCAGTACAACATGATCATGAAAGCTACGTAAAGACGTGACCTTTTGACTTGTCTCTACGATCAAGCTCGATGCGTTTTAAGTACAGCCAGAAAACGAAGTGAAGTTCATTGGACTCCATAGAACTGCTGGATTCTTAATGTATGGACCTGGTTGTGTCAGACGCAACTAGGACCATTGCCCGGCAGTATTTTGTCCGTTTGCATGAGAAATTGCATGGAGATGTTTTGGATACATCCGATCATAGTGATTGTGAGACCTGAGCGTGAATAATAATTTCGCAACAAGTGACTCTTATCATCGGATACGTTTAAACTACGATTTTTCACGTTTTCAAGAGATTAAACGAAAATATTTCTTGTGCTTAACTACTAGACAAAGTAATTACATGAAATATCACGGGCATGGATGGATTAGAGAGCGACAAGTGTGTATACTAGGAAACACAATCACGAAGCTCGATTCTCACTTCATCAAGTGCATGCAATTTCGATTTTCAACTCCATGCCCAAGTTTTGAGCATACCTCTAGAATATGATTGAGATACTTCATAGATCCAATGTTTTCTAATATTTGGGATGTGGTTCGTACTCCCCATCGATAGGGTGGCATGAGTACAGAATACTAATTATGGTGGAATTTTCAACTAGATGTAGCCCTAATTTTATGATGAATTGGGATAAAACTTTACGTATTAAATTTTCTCTTTTGTTTTTTCTTATTTTCTTTGTGAATATGTGGTGAATCCTAACCACTTGAAGCAAGAAACCACAGGATGCAATGAATGCTATCCAGTTATTCTCTCATCAGCTAGGAAATTGATATTGGTCATGTATAAAAAATTGAATGACCTTTACAAGGTTCAACGGGAAGTGTTCGAGGCAATCGAGTCACCTAACCACCTTGCCCATCTTCTTCCAAGAATCTAGTGTCCCAGGTCGGTAGTTTCCTTAGCCTCAGATCAACCCATGCGGCGCCTAGCGAGAGGAATTTGCCAGACCAGCCTTCATTCTATAATTGTTCTAGTGAACAATTCATCGAATAGCTCTTTTATACGAAATCGTGCCACGCTCAGTTACGCTTGAGCGTCTAGTCCATCGAGCGAGACAGTAGCTCTCTTTAGGCTCAACAACTAGTTTCGGCCTGCCTTGACCTCATCAGGAGAGCGGCATAAGCTCCCAACCAGTTTGTTCACCGGAAGCCAACCTTGCCTTCAAAGCTCCTTAATAATATAATCCTTCTATCCTAGAACTCCTAGCACCAACCGTCTTAACGTTACTCCCACAAACCAGTTGTGTTCGTCCCCTTGCTTTTTTACTCTTTACTCGATAACCCAAGCACCACTCACAAGTGTTATGAGTATGGGAGGATTTACGGACCGTGACACTAGGATAAGCTGAATACAAGACACCAGAATATCCCTAGGATTCTGCAATTGATGTAAAAAAGTGAAATGCACCAATCACGGGAAGTTATCTTATATAAACATACGTGCAGGATGCTGAAATTTCACACATGTGCGTCTCCCCCGCTAACGCGACTTGCATGACCTCTCGTTCCCGCATCTAGTATAGATCTGAAGAGACCGACCGAAATTGAATAAGATTTGGCAGACTTCAGATCAATTTCAAGTTCCATCACTCAGTATACACTTCTTGATCTTGCTCTAGAGAGATACAGGTGATGGGTTCGTCGCCCCTAGAATCAAGAAACTCCCGTGCACTTGCACACGCCGTGTGCGTCCCCTTCCCGGCCCAAGGCCACATCAACCCCATGATGCAGCTCGCAAAGCTCCTCCACGCTCACGGCGTCTTCATCTCGTTCGTCAACACCGAGTTCAACCACCGCCGCCTCCTCCGGTCTAAGGGATCCGATTCGCTCCGAGACCTAGAAAACTTCCGCTTTGAGATGATCCCAGACGGCCTCCCGCCGTCAGACTGCAACGCGACGCAGGATGTCCCAGCCCTCTGCGACTCAACCCAGAAGAACTGCTTGGGCCCTTTCAAGAAATTGCTTGCCAGGATCAAGAGTGACGAGGTTGTTCCGCCTGTGACTTGTGTGATATCAGATGGGATAACGGGCTTCGCCAGTGAAGCTGCGAGAGAGCTTGGAGTCCAAGAGGTTCCGTTCTGGACTGCCTCGGCTTGTGGGTTCATGGGTTATTTGCAGTACAGAGAGCTTGTTAAGAGAGGGATCGTTCCATTCAAAGGTACTTACTTTTTCTATATATTCATTTGCTTCTCTCGGGTAAATTCACTAGATCTTTATTTGTTTATTTAGTTATCTCCCCATTCATGAGTCATTTCCATTCATCTCTTTCTCTTGTTAAAGTTCTGGATTGGCTCCTCACTACATATTATATGGAACAGATGAAGACTTCCTGAACAACGGGACGCTCGATGATCCTGTTGACTGGATCCCTGGTATGAGAAACATCCGACTCCGGGACATCCCAAGCTTCATGCGGACCACAGACCTGAACGACATCATGTTCAACTTTGAAGGAGAAGAAGCCCAGCACTGCCTGAAATCATCCGCTATCTTGTTCAACACCTTCAATGAGCTCGAGCACGAAGTACTGGAGAAAATAGCAGACATTTCCCCTCCAATTTACTGTACCGGCCCCCTTTCATTGCTCATGCAGGATATTCCCTCGAGCTCAGTCAAGTCTTTCAGGTCCAGTCTGTGGAAGGAAGACTACAGCTGCCTCGAATGGCTTGATCAGAGAGAAGCCGAGTCGGTTGTGTATGTGAACTATGGAAGTATCACTGTCATGACTGAGGAACACCTGAAGGAGTTTGCTTGGGGCCTTGCAAATAGCAAGCACCCATTTTTCTGGGTGATTAGGCCTGATGTTGTGAAGGGTGATTCTGCAATCCTACCACCGGAGTTCCTTGAGGAAGTGAAAGACAGAGGGTTCTTGACGAGTTGGTGTCCGCAGGATCAAGTCCTGAATCACGGATCAGTCGGCGCTTTCCTAACGCACTGCGGGTGGAATTCTACCTTGGAAGGTATCTGCGGAGGTGTTCCTCTCATTTGCTGGCCATTCTTCGCCGAGCAACAGACAAACTGTCGGTACGCATGTACTGAATGGGGGATTGGCATGGAAGTGAACCAGGATGTGAGACGTGAGGAAATAGAAACTCTTGTTCGGGAAGTGATGGAAGGGGTCGGCGGTAAGAAGATGAGGGAGAATGCTAAGAAGTGGAAGGAGAGAGCTGCGGAGGCCACTGGTTGTGGAGGGTCATCGTACAATGACTTTGACGGATTCATTAAGGAGGTTATCCATTCGAAGGATTAGATTAAAGGAAACCATCACCATATTTCCATATCTTCCAAAAATATATCGAAAGAAGCATAACACCGTGGTTCCATATTTCCCTTTTCTTATTTCCAATCTGTTAGTTCACCCAGATCCTTCGACATGGTATTTTAAGATCATAAAGCATTAGATGCTGTCCTAAACCTACTAGGAGTAACCAATCCGGGCAAGAACTCGAACTTTTGCCCAGTCACTTTCACTTAATGCAAAGTTGTCAACTACTACGACTGTAAAGCCGAACTTGATAGCAATATCTCTTCATGACTACGAAGTTAGAGATTAGCTCTTCCGCGGTCTATGCTTGATCTATGCTCAATCTTTCCCATTAGAAACCATGCTTTTACTAGCCTTATGTTTAAATTTTTAATTAGCAATTTGACGTGTTGTAAAAATAGCATGCTTTCACTAACCTTCTGTTTAACTTTTTAATTACAGCTTGACATGTTGTCAAAATAACATTGTGCAAACTGATCGAAACTTTGTCATTAAATCGAGAGAGAGAGAAATTCAAAGGAGAAATAAAATGAGAAACAATAAAGGGCACGGAAGATTTAAATTGTTCGATTCGAATGCCTATAACTACATAGCAACCATCAACAATATACTAATAAATCGGAAAACCACCTAATCATAATTGCTCAAACACTTGGGACTTTTTCAATTCTATGATTAGACCCAATATCCACGGCATTTCTCGGGACTCCCTTTCGTTCTGCCAGAGAGTCCCTTCTGTTTGGCCGATGAAAGAAAGCATAAATGACCAAAGGGAGTACAATGCCTTGCGCCCAAAATAATACCTCAAAAGTGAGCTCATTTTCCTTTTATAGTGCTTACGAAAGGTCAGAGTTCCACTAATCATTGATGAATGTGAGCCCCACCTCCATCATTGCAATTTATAAGAGTTCTTTTGTGCTGAATGGACTCTGCACAAGGGCATATCAGTTATCGTCTTGGTGACTTCTACGACTTGTTCCTTACATTGCTCATGCTCATAAATATGTTGCAGAGCCAATCAACTGTCCTGGATTAGATGGGATGACGTGCTGAGTGAACAAGTGAAGCTTCACGATAAAATGGAGAATATATTTAGTAGGCCCGAAACTTTAAATCAGCGAACGGCCGGTTCACTCTTCGGTGGCCGTGTCTCACTTGACAGGAGATTTCAAAGTTTCCTCTTATCTTATCTCTATTACAAGCCTTACATTCGAATCAAAATCTTGACCAAATTTTTTATCTCCATTTTACTAATGTGAATTGATAGGCACAATGTTTGAATCAACATCTTAATATGATTTTTCAATTTCATTTCATTATGTGAGCTAATGAGCTTCACGTCTAAAACAATATCTTAATGAGCCTCGCATTTGACATCTGAACTTGATTTTCTGTCTCTATTTCACTGATATGAATTGATGAAAACAATCGGTTGTTCTATTGTTGATTTCTTTGCTTGCTTTTCCTTGTGTGATAGCGGTTTCTTCTTCTTAGCTCTTCACTTCTCATTTCCCAATACTCTTGAGAGAGAGAGAGAGAGAGAGAGAGAGAGAGAGACCAAAAGAGGTAACGGAGAGCGAGTAACAGAGGGTGGAGAGAGAAAGATGGGTTTGAAATCTCCTGACAAGTGGGGCCCATCGGATACGTGGCACTCAAAGAGTAGTGGAACAGTCGTTCGCTAACATGAAATGTCAGCCTACCCAATATATTTTCCGAGGGAATGGTAGGTGGGACTATCCCTTCACTTTGATAAAATATTGGTTGCATGGTGGTGCTGGTTTTTCATCTGGTCTGAAGTGGTCTTTCATGCCAAAAGTATCAGATGGCCGTCCTTCCTATCTTGTGGTCAACGTTAATGAAAGTGAACCGGGAACATGTGAATATAAGGAAATTATGCGTCACGATTCTCACAAGCTTCTCGAAGGATGCTTAATTGCTGGTGTGGGAATGAGGGCAACTGCTGCCTATATTTATATAAGGGGTGGATACGTAAGTGAACGTAAAACTCTTGGACGGGCCAGTAAAGAGGCTTATGAAGCTGGACTTTTGGGACGGTGTGCATGTGGATCCGGCCACGATTTTGACGTCCACATCCGTTATGGTGCTGAAGCTTGTTTTTGTGGTGAAGAGAATGTACTATAGGAAAGTCTTGAAGGGAAACGAGGAAAGCCAAGGTCAAAGCCACCTTTCCCAGCTAATGCCGGCTTATATGGCTGTCCTACCACTGTTACCAATGTTGAAACTGTGGCTCTTTCTCCTACGATCCCCAGACGTGGTCCAGATTGGTTTGCCAGCTTTGGAAGGAAAAACGATTCAGTGACAAAATTGTTTTGTGTGTCGGATCATGTAAACAAGCCTTGCACAGTTGAGAAGGAAATGAGTATACCATTGACGGAGCTGATCGAAAGACCCGGCAGCGGCCTTAGTG
This sequence comes from Eucalyptus guilfoylei, assembly GCA_016097605.1. NCBI lineage: Eukaryota > Viridiplantae > Streptophyta > Magnoliopsida > Myrtales > Myrtaceae > Eucalyptus > Eucalyptus guilfoylei. The sequence continues at coordinate 55,291,587 of CM027867.1, forward strand.
GTGGATGGGGCAGTTACTTGCAGTAATACCTGGTGGTTCATTTGTACCGCTTCTCCCAATGAACGCGATGATGTGCTGATGGACTATGATGCTCCTAAGGCTGTCCAGTCTGGTCTAGGAACAGCAGCTGTTGTAGTTTATGAATAAATCCACCCATGTTGTTGATGCAATCGGGAGGCTTTCTTATTTCTATAAGCATGAGAGCTGTGGGCAGCGCACACCCTGCAGGGAAGGCACAAGATGGCTCTGGATGATTATGGAAAGGTTAAAAGTTGGGAATGCAAAGTTGGAGGAGATTGATATGCTGCAGGAGGTGACCAAGCAGATTGAAGGGCATACAATATGTGCTTTTTAGGTGATGCGGTAGCTTGGCCTGTCCAGGGTCTCATTCGGCATTTTAGGCCAGCACTCGAGAGAAGGATTAGGAACGTGCCGGGAGAGAGCTGCTGGAGGCTGCTGCTTAGATCTATGCTCAGGTTTCTACTCCAATCTCTTCTCAATTTATTTCTTGTGCAACCCCATAAATAAATGGAAAGCAATTATAGCTCACATGTTTACGAACTCACGTGCTCTCTCTTTTTTCCGTTTTCTTTCTTTCATTAACTAGACTCTGTTAGATTCAAGAGTGGCTGGTGAGATGATGCTGGATGGGTCAAGTTGCTGTAAATTTAAACCGGCAAGATGAGAAATGGGGGGTGCTGAAGGACTAAATGTTGCTTTAGTATAGTTGCCAGTTCAAATATTCAGATAGGGAATGCTCATTGCTTATATTTCAATATTCATTGCTAGCATTTGGCAAATGGTGAGGCAGAGGGGCTTAAATATGACATGTTGCTGAGCTCAAGGGGCAATTTGAATCTGCTATGTGGACATTTATTCTTATGGTCTTACTTGTAGGTACATGGTCGTTTATTTTTGCTGTGATCTTGAAGTTACTACTGATTTCTTATCGGCACTTGTTTTGGTCCTTTTTTCTCCGTAGGTAAATCCCTTTGATGGCGGTTAATGTCAGAATAACAAGAAGAACTACCCAAAATTTGGATTGATATGAGGATCTGGCTTCTGGGTCTTTTGCATTTCTATTTCTTGCTAAGCTGCACAGTGAGTTTATTCACTGCCAAGGAAAATTATTCTCTCTCTCAATTATCTGGACCGGAGTTTTGTATCTTCATTTCATGTACTATGGGAACACTAACTGGCTCACATTTTCCAGAAAGTTGGTCAATAAATCTTTGTATGCTATCCTCTTTAGTTGATATTACTTAGACGTGGGAAAACATTTCACTTGAGATGGTATTATTGTGCGGCATGTCCACTCCAGTATCTTGATTTGGATAATGGAAAACCCCATCCATGCACCATGCGTTAGGTGAATTTCAAGTCTGAGTGCTGACTGACTCAACTTGTCGGCTGCTACGAAGGTCTCTGTTCTCTGACCTTGTCTGTTTGAGTGATGGCTGTGGCGATTAGCTGAGTTATCTTATTTCTTTCTTTTGGTCTGAATTGGATGCTATGGGTGCATGAGCGGCTAGTCCGTAGGTGTCCAATGAACTCATGGTCAATGATGAAATTAGCATCACGAATTCTCTCCTGTCCCTTGTCTCGACAAAGCTAGGTCACAGAAACTACCTTTCTTGGCCACTAAATACATCAGTAACTGTCGTCCGAACTCCTTTGAAACTGCTAAACCGAAGGCAAAGCCATAGGACATGGTACTTCATGCTTACAAATGTGTTCGCAATGCCAATAGCATTCTATTTTATGTATGATTGCCCTGAAACGATGTTTGCTCTAAATATCGGGATCTTAACTTCCAGTGAGGATCGTCACCCGAGAATACACTTCCTCTTTCTTTCTCAATGATTATCCGAGAAAGCTTGGATTTCTGCTCATCTTATCAAATCATTTTGCTTCTATATTGGGCTTTCTGAGATCCTCTTGGCTTAAGAAAGATAAAACTGATCAAATATTATCACCTCACCATCATAAAAGATCGTTTGCGAATGTGTTTGCCAGGTTAATCTAGGTAACATATTATAATCTCAGATGCTTAAATGAGTCGGCACTCAAAGAGATCAATTTTTGCATCAAAGTAAACATGTGAAGTTCGTCTCAGAAAAGCAGTAAGCAAAAGATAAGATAGACGCGAGTTCTATTGTGCTAGTGGTTGTGATGTTTGAAAATTCCTATCCGAGCTTTCAATGATCGAAAAAATTATCAAACGAACAACATAAAACTGATCGAGTCTGGACTGGCCGAAGTAAGGGCTAAGGTAGAAGGGTCAAGCATGAAAATGGAATTGCTCGTCCAAATCTGTCCGTTTTGCCTTTTCGGATCGATTGAGCCTAATCCAACATGAGCTGGTCAGGGACGCCTGATCCATCATCACTTTCGTTACCATATGCTTAATCGTTGATAGTACATGTCGTGTGATTCAACTGTTGAGATGCTCCCATGAGCGCCAAACGTTTGTTTTGAGTATTCACGTGTATTGTCTGTTATTTTCAATTTTTTATCTTCATCAATATTTTGACTTTCATTTGGCATCTCCTCAATCTTTAGAATTTATCTATGAGACTTTCAGTCTTTGCAATCGTGTAAAATCTTTGCATGATCTTTTAAAGTTTAATAATCTGCATGATTTCAATGAAAAGGAAAGGAAGTAACTTCTATTCAGAAAAACTTGAAAGCGAATAAATACATGATCCATCACGTAAGCATAATGCATCATTGCCTATGATTTTTTTTTTTCATTTCATGTGAGATCCGCATGATATAACAATTGAGGTAAACTCATCAGTCATCTCATCAATCAATCCTCCTAGAGATAGACAAGAATACTTATCAGAGATAAAAGCATGTAAAATGCAGCTACGCTTATGGGAACTATAAAACCATAAACTCTACTAACCATTACTCCATTTGACCAAGAAGAGAACATACATAGACATCTCGAATATCTAAAATTTAAGGAATGTCATGAATTCGATACCCAACACTCCAATATATCGTGTTAAACACTATCTCATGTTTATTCAAAAAGTCTATTTCGCGAAGAAACTGTTGAGCTCAATACCTACAGCACGTGTTCATAGGGCAAAGTAACTTCTTCAAGTACTTCGACAAAGGATTTCATAAAGATCCAACCAGAGAACAATATTAGAGGACACATGAACTCATGCACACACGAAAGAGAGACTTCATACACAAGCCGTCACATCAATAAAGTTCAAAGCACTATATAGAAGGCACATCCATGAATTCAATAAACGTTGGATAGTAAGCAGAATTGTTTTGGAAAGGCATGTTCAAACATTCACTCGCCATTAGACAAAAACCAAAACTCTTCTCAAAATGAATTTCCACAATATAGAGCCGAGATTAACTGAAGAGTGTAATCCAATAAAAAGGTTGCTACTATGAAGTTACAGACATGCCCAGTGAGAAGTAACGTTTGACATGGTGTAGAAATAGAAGATGATGATCAATGCTTGTGTGAATAGCTTTTAGCAGCTAAACTTCCTGTAATTCTGTCTTCGGGTGACTAAATCATATGGCATATTGTAGAGAATCAAACACCTCCAAAAGATTTGCGGAGAACCACAGTTCCTCGTACTAGATAGATTCGACATGAGATTTAATTCCATTTGCATTTGGTTTATTTTTTAAACCCTTTGAAATCGAGGATTTCATCTCTTGGGACTTAGATTTAAGTCGAGCTCACGTTACTTAGACGATTGATTTACCTTTAATCACTGTAAACTAGATTAAATCAGAGTTCAGGCTATGTGATAAATAGGGCAAACACAGACAGAATTCGAAGTCGACATACTTTAAAGTCCATTTACATCAGTTCACCATGGTCCACAAGAGAAGAAACCGAAATACTTAAGGAACGGTACCGCAAATAAAGCAGACCGAAACTCCCAGCCTCCTAGATAAAAGGGCTCGTCGATGAAGCCAAGGCGGTCCCACAGGATTCGGGTCCAAAAAATTCGAAAAAGCTGCTCAATATATCAAAGCTTCCTTTTGGTGTTGGGCGCAAAATTGTAGACTGAGGGCAGAATAACAGCAGAGCGTCAGACAAAATTGAGATGTACACGGGTATCGAAATGCAATACGATCGATCGATCGAGGACAAGGATTGTGATTCGATGGAGAAATCGCAAACAATTCACAAGAAATAATAACTTAAAAAGGTGAATTCCTTCCTTTTTTCTGAAATTTGATCGGAGCAACTATTCAGTTGAGTTTGAAAGCAATATTGGCTCAACTACTATATCTGAATTAAGAGAGAGTAGTTGGTGAGGCGGAGCGTTGGATCAATCATCGCCTCTCTCTCTAGATTATTCTTCATCCTGACAAGTTTGACCCTCTCTCTCTCTCTCCCTAGAATTTTCTAGTAAAGGCTACAAGACTCTAGGCTGTTTGTGGCAGGTAGAGCCTGTGGCTGTAAATTGTCCAACATGAAAGATAGAAGCAAAAATCCTCCCTTGTCTCAGAGATAATTTGCTAAGAGCGTTGGTAGATGAAGGCTATAGCCTAGCTTCATCCACTTGAGTTCACGCCTCAAATAGAAGAATAGGGGTCTTGTGTAGTGAGTGGGTCTTCAAATGTGCTGTGTGGAGTCTGCTGAGCATGTGTGGGAAGTAAGTGACAGCGGCGTATGTAGCATGTTTAGTGAGTGGCGTGAGGGTGAGAGTCCATAGTGTGTTTAGCAAATGGTGTAATTAAGTGGTTTTATAATATTAAGAGGTGTTTATTATAAGCACATTTTCGCAACTTTACAAGTGATATCAGAGCTACACCACGCAGCTCAACAGGGTCTCAATACTGTTCTACATATCTTTTGACAATTATTTATGTGGCAAAGGCAATAGGGTATTCAGTCGTCAGTGAATGCTATAATTTCCCTTTTGGGCTTGTCGGTGGGTACAGTACTAGAGTTTCTCACACCTCGGCTCCATGTTCTATGTTTGTATTGCTTTTATTGATAGCTACCGGGAATTTGTCGTTGTTTGCAGATATGATGGATATTGGTTCTACGCTTATGGCTTCCTTTCTTGGCCCACCTCACGTGGCTCAACAATCGCAAATGGTATTTTTGTTTATCTTATCTTTGATTTATGTTTAATCTATACCGATATTTATAGTTTAATTGTCCAATGTTGCATTATTGATGGATATATAATTTAAAGAGTATTTTTGTCCTTTTAAGGAATACAAAAAATGAAAAAAAAATAATCGGTTGGTCCGGAGTTGACCTTGGAACTAGATCAGGTGTGTCCGATCCTCGATTCCTAGCTCAATAAGATCGATCCTCGATTCCAAAAATTAAGGATCAATATAGTGTGGACTGGTCCTTGGATTAGGTACTAAATCAACTTAATTTGGATCATGCTCACTCTTAATGGGCAAGCATTTGAAAGATACCTATCAAAGCTGAGTTTCTTTTCTTTTTTTTTTCTTTTTTTTTAACTTTAGGCTGAGTATCAGGAAATCAGGCCAGATGCCACTTCCACCAGAAGAGTTGAGGTGTCCGATATCCTTGCAGCTTATGTATGATCCAGTTACTATTTCTTCTGGATAGGCATATGAAAGGATCGTGCATGAGAATTGTTCTCAATTACTGTTGGGGTTTCATGAATCATGTATAGGTATAATTAACAAAAAAAGGAACGCAGCGGAAATGAAGATGTATTTTATACATGATTCTCCTAAGGCGTTGTTCGTGCGTTTTAATCAAAAATCTGAACATCAAAGGGGGTTAAACAAATTACCTCTCGAAGCGTGCTTTAAAATAAATCGGTTCGGATGTTCTTCAGTTCGAGTCCCAAAAGCGTCGGACCTCTAGTTCGACACACCAACAACGAACGTCGAACGGAAGAGAGAATTTTTCGGATATACACCACTTTGATCGTGCTAGCAACCTCGTGGAGATAATCCGCCGTATTCTTGATATTTTAGTCACAGCCCGGATGAGAGAAACCTCTTCTTTCTTGCGTCTCAAAGACAACACAAGAAAGAACACGCACACGAACACACACTGTTTTTCTCTCCTTTTCAGCAACCCCTCGTATGTCTCTAAAAACACAAAACGCACGCCCACAGAAAAACTCTCTGCGTTGCAACCTTTTTCGGCCTTTCTTTTTAAAATTTATACACAAATCAGCAACGGTTGCCGATCGTGGGATCAGCAACCGTTGCTGATCCTCCTTCTCATGCACGATCGAGCACGATCGTGCATGAACGGAACAGTCAGCAACCGCTGACCGTTTATGCACGAACAATATGCGTGTATGATGGTCAGCGGTTGCTGACCATCATGCACGAATTCGTGCGTGCATGTGCACGTATTCGTGTGAAATGGTCAGCAAAAATTGCTGACCATTTCCACTTTAATTAATCAATTAATTAAATAATTAATTAATAAATAATCAATTCCTTTAAAAATAAAAAGAACATGATCTTTATATGTGCATTTGGAATACATTAATATGTATTCACTATGGGCATGCGTGTGCATCATATGCACATAGGCTCGTGACTATAATACAAATTAAATTAAATCTCATTTAATTTAATTTTGAATCGACTCAATTCAATTGCAGAAGAATCGCAAACACATTTGCAATTATATCTCTCTCTTGTTCCACGTTATCCTAATTGTTTATGGTGTGTGACATCCCTAGGTTCATCACTAAGCTGGTAGTAAGACTTGTACTAACACATTAGTACTCCCAAAAGAATTAATTGTCCCGATTAATCTTTGGGTCTTACAAGCCATGATTGACATCTAGCAATATGTCATGACTACCCAGATAGTGTGAATATTTTAAGAACATAATGAACCTGCCAGCTTTGGCTAAGTGTAATTCAATCCCTCTGTCTTACTATGTCCCGATCAAACAAAGACCATGGAATATTAGTCAAGTCATTAATTCGATCATATGCACAAATCTAACGACATGCATTTTTATTTGAGACATAAACAATTTATTCTCAATTACAACCCCGGCCGAGGATTTCAATGCAGTGTCATAATTAGATCGCATAGAACATCATTAATATACCTTACATTTAGCAAGGAGACATATTCCATATTGCGCACACGTGCAACTTCGTATATGAACATACTACAACCATCAGGTACAAAGACGGATCAATGACCCGGCATTACGTGCACCTGTGAACCATAGTTGTTCGACACACAAGTTAACACTGTGCCTCAGGTCTAAGGATTATTTACACAAGACCAAAGCATGAACAATTAGACATTGACCACGCTAAAAGCTTCCATGTCGCTAATCGTTCGTTATATGTCACGTTCAGTGAATTTGTCTAATACAAACACTTGTGTTCTTAACTCAGGCATCATAATACCCAATGACTTGTGACTCATCATTCCCTTAAGTATCCAATACTTAATGGTGAAGTTATGAACACACCGGTCTCAACAGGATTATTAATATCCACTCAATAATCCATTGACCGGGAACGATTTAAAGATTCAGTCTAACTATGAACCCGTCACATATATATTCTTGACATCTCAAGAATAGGTCTAGTTGCAACTGATCTTATGGAATCATTCATACAAAAATTGGACAAATGAATGAATACATGATTGCCATTAAATAAATAATAATAATGAAAGTACAACTGAAATCCCTAATATGTAACTATTACACAGTAGCTTTAGGGCATACATCCAACAATCTCCCACTTGCACTAAAGCCAACTTGTCTGGTACCTCAAATCCATCTTGTCAATGTCTTTCAAAAGAAGACTGAGGTAAGGCCTTAGTGAAGGGATCTGCCACGTTTTCTGCTGAGGCAATTTTCTGCAAGGCGATATCACCTCTCCCAACAATTTCTCTGATGAGATGGAAGCGTCTCTCAATATGCTTGGACCTTTGGTTGTAGACCTTGGTTCCTTAGCTTGAGCTATCGCCCCATTGTTGTCACAAAACAATGTAATTGGTTGCTCAATTGAAGGAACGACTCCAAGTTCAGAAATAAACTTCTTCATCCAAGCTGCTTCCTTTGCTGCTTCAGAAGCGGCTACATACTCGCCTCGGTGGTGGAATCGGCAGTTATGCTTTGTTTGGAACTTTTCCAACTAACTCGCACCACCATTGAATGTAAAGACAAACCCAGACGTAGACTTATAATCATTAGGATCCGATTGAAAATCAGAATCGTATAAGCTACAACATTAAATTCTGCTTCTCCATATATCAAGAATAGATCCTTAGTCCTTCGCAAGTACTTAAGAATATTCTTGATTGCTATCAAAGGTGCTCTTCTCCTGGATCGATCGATATCTCGCTAGTAATACTTACAGCATGTGCAATATCGGTCTAGTACATAGCATATCATACATTATGCTTCCAATAGCGGATGCATATGGTATTTTTGCCATCCGCTCTCTTTCTTCGGGAGTGTTGGGACACATCTCCTTAGAAAGACGGATCCCTTGCCTAAAAGGCAATAATCCTCTCTTGGAACATTGCATGTTAAACCGTGTTAACACTTTGTCTATGTACGTAGACCTGTGAGAGGCCAATCAATCGTCTTGATCTATCTCTATAGATCTTGATACCTAAAATGTAGGTTGCCTCTCCTAAATCTTTCATGGAGAATTTCTGTGACAAGAATAATTTTATCGATGATATCATTGGTACATCATTTCCAATCAAAAGTATATCATCGACATACAAAACTAGAAATGCAATTGCACTCCCACTGATCTTCTTGTATACACAAGGTTCATCCGGATTTTTGATGAAGCCAAACGATTTGACTACCTCATCAAAACGGATATTCCAATTTCTGGAGGCTTGTTTGAGTCCATAAATGGATCTCTTAAGCTTACACACCTTCCGTTTTTCACTATTGGATTCAAAACCCCGTGGCTGTTCCATATAGATGTCCTCATCAAGAAAACCATTTAGAAAAGCCGTTTTGACATCCATCTGAAATATCTCATAATCAAGGTGTGCAGCTATAGCCAACATAATCCGAATGGATTTTAGCATGGCCACAGGTGAGAAAGTTTCGTCATAATCAATTCCTTCTTTCTGACGATATCCTTTCGCCACCAGCCGTGCTTTGTAAGTTCCAATTTGACCTTCAGCATTCATCTTCCTCTTGAAGATCCATTTACAGCCAATTTGTATAATACCATCAGGCAGGTCAATTAAGGTCCAAACTTCATTGGAATACATTGAATCCATTTCGGATTTCATGGCTTCTAGCCATTTACCAGAATCGATGTCCGACATCGCCTCCTCATATGTTTTAGGATCACCAGATTGATCACTATCATTCACAATGAATAAAGGTTCAATATGATCAACCGAGTGTCTATAACGAGCAGGTGGACGAGACGTTCTCGCACTTCTCCTAAGAGGTTGTGTATCAAAAGCTCCCACTGAATCAGAGATTGGTATCTGAACTCGGTTGTTTGGTACTTCATTATTTTCTTCTTGTAAGACTATTTTCCCAAACACCACCTTCTTGGACGAACCGGTTCTCCGTAAAAGAAGCGTGCTTGCTAACCAAAATTTTTTGGTCTGAATGAAAATAGAAATAATATCCAAGAGTTTCCTTTGGATATCCAATGAAGCGACCTTGTTCAGATCTTGCCTCCAATTTGTCCATTTTCAGCTTTTTCACAAAAGTGGACAACCCCAAATCTTAATATGATTAAGACTAGGTTTCCTACTATGCCATATCTCATAGGGCGTAGTTGGAACAGATTTGGATGGCACTCTGTTCAGTATATATACAGCTGTCTCAAGGGCATATCCCCAAAGGGATATTGGCAAATCGGTGTAACTCATCATAGATCGCACCATATCTAATAAAGTACGATTTCTTCGTTCAGATACACCATTATGTTCTGGAGTTCCAGGAGGTGTCCATTGTGATAAAATGCCATTCTCTTTAAGATAGTCTAGGAATTCAGTACTAAGGTATTCACCTCCTCGATCTGATCGAAGAGCCTTAATACATTTTCATGTTTGTTTCTCAACTTCAGCCTTGAATTCCTTGAACTTTTCAAAGGATTCAGATTTATACTTTATGAGGTATAAATAACCATACCGTGATCGATCATCGGTGAAGGTAATGAAGTAATTATAACCACCCCTAGCAGTTTCATTAATTGGTCCACATACATCCGTATGTATTAATTCTAATATGTCGGCAGCCGCGCACTTTGTCCCACAAAAGGCGCTTTGGTCATTTTTCCTAGAAGACATGCCTCACAAGTCGAGTATGACTCAAAATTTGAAGGATCGATGTATCCATCATTACTCAACTTGTTAATTCTGTCTTCTCTAATATGACCTAATCGGAGATGCCAAACATACTTTTTATTTGGACCGTCTCTAGGGCGTTTATTAGTTATGGCATTTATATCAATTCTATTTTGCTTATTGACATCGGTAATCGCATTACCGGACATTGTAATGGTATAAAGATTATTGGTTAATAAGCTAGAACCAACACATCTTCTATTATGATAAATAGAACATACATCATCACCAAAAGAAAATTCATAATTCTCTTTACCCAAACGAGGTATAGAGATGATGTTCCTAACAGCATTCTTATAATGCAAACAGTTCTTTAAAACCATTACATGTCCAAAAGGCAAACATAAACGAAAAGTCCTTATAGCTAACGCAGCAACTCTTGCTCCATTGGCAAACGTCGGACAATCTCATTTCGCCCTAGCATCCCGCTTACTTCCGATTCTGCAAAGACATACAAATATGTGAAGTTGCAGCAGAGTCTAGAACCCATGAGCTGGATTCAGCACTAACCATAAGATTAGTTTCAATAAGCATAGACACCATACCTTCATAAGGTTGGTCCTTGGGCTTGACCTTCAAGCTCGCGAGGTACTTCCTACAGTTCCTCTTCCAAAGTGCCCCTTGACACCACAAGTAATGACATTTCCCTTTATCAATCTTGGGTTTTGGTTGCACAACAAGTTTGGCAGGCCTCTTCCATTTATTTTTCTTTAAAACAGTCTTACCCTTTGAAGAAGAAGCCTTAGCCATAGCCACTACATTTGGTCTCGTGTTATGCATTTCCTTCTCATAAACTACCAGCATGCTATGTAACTCAGCGAGAGTTTTCTCCATCTTGTGCATGTGGAAGTTTTGGACAAAACCCGAGAGACGGAATCGGGTAAAGATTGGAGGATCAAATCCACAGCTAACTCGTTGTCCATAACGAGATTCAGCCTAGCCAATTCTTCAATGTGCCAGATCATTTTCAAAGCATGATCATTAAGCGATGATCCTTCAGCCATCCTCATACGGTACAATGCTTTAGATATCTCATATCTAGAGGTTCGACCATTCTCATCAAAGTATTCCTTTAAATGCAAAATGATCGACCTAGCATCTTCCATAGATTCATACTTCTTTTGTAATTCATTATTGATAGAAGCAAGCATTTATGACCTAACTCTTAAGTCATCGTCACGCCACTTATCATAAGTGACACGCTCCTCTTGGGTCCCACCCTCAGGAAAGGAGGTTGGCATCTTTTCATCAAGCACATACCCAATTTTTTCTGAATTGAGAACAATTCTCAAATTCCTCACCCAGTCAGTGAAATTGGGTCCAGTCAAACAATTATTGTCAAGTATAGAAGCGAGTGGGTTTGTGGTCACCATTTTCAGAGTAATAATATATCTGTTGCAGAAAATAGATTGTTAGCCGTTGTGTCTTTCATAGTAACTATTCATTTTGGCCTTTAAATGAAATAGATCCTCCCACTAAATTTATATTCGAATCCCATACTCCTTAAGATGGGAAGCGGTAATCTTTGTTGGGTAAAGATTACTAGTGGGGATTGGAGTCCCACTAGTCCAAAGTCCACCTCACCTAGCAGTTATTGGTGTTCTATGAACTTAATGAGTGAACCAACTTGTTCAAACGCATCATATGCGAGTCCCAATCATAACTTTGGCCTCTAGACCATGAAAGCCTCACCTAACAGTTATTGGCATCATGATCATAGTTAAGTCTAGCCCATCGTCTCATGTAAGTATTGAAAACACAAACGATTTCCTCACCGACAGTTATTAGAAATCATTTAGCTCCAACCCCACAGCATCATATGCATAATGGAGTGGTCCAATATTATAAATGGTAATTAACCCCTATGTATCCATAACCGGTTAGTTAACCACTATAATATTGGATCAAACCACGACGATGGAAGGCCACGAGTCCGAAACCCGTTTCGACTTAATATTATTAATAAGGAGGTTTGAGTCGTTATTAATGGTCTCACTTTGCACATTAACCAGTTTAACATGCATGATAACATAACACAATAAATAAATAGATATCACATAAACATCTATCCTACGTGGTGATCATGGAATTATGGTTCAATGGGTCTCGAGCCAAAGAGACCCATTTCGCCATTTTAATGTTTTAATTATATGGACCTGTTCTTCACTTTTTCTTCAATCTTTGAACTCTTCAAAGACCGGGCCCATAGAGCTCACCGGCTTAATGGCTCCTCCAATGGCTCCTCCTTTCTTGTAGCATTTACATCAACAATTGAAATACTAAACTACACTAAAATTACATTTCATGAAAAATTAAAATAAAATAAAAGGAAGGGCGCAGCCTCCATTTAATAATTACAACCCCAAAAATGAATGCCTGTAATCATCATACATTCATCCATACAACAATCACAACAATTAGGGATTTTTCCATGATCACCACCCTTCCTTATGAGCCATAAATTCAAAATTTAAAGCTCTGGAAGGCATGCATAAAATTTTGCATATCATTTGCAGAATATAAACACAAAGTATAACAAGTTAAAGATTTTTTATTCAAAATTGATTTAGTTCTAATTTTTTGCTTAGTTGATTAAATTTATCACATAAATTAATCAACTTTCAAGGCCACATAAGAACAAGAGAACCAATTCTCTTAACAAAAATAAATTGGCCATTAGAACGCAAAAATATATTTGAACTATAAATCAATTAAACGCATGAAAAATGCCTAAGGTTGGCTCTGATACCACTGTTGGGGTTTCATGAATCATGTATAGGTATAATTAACAACAAAAAGAACGCAGCGGAAATGAAGATGTATTTTATACATGATTCTCCTAAGGCGTTGTTTGTGCGTTTTAATCAAAAATCTGAACATCAAAGGGGGTTAAACAAATTACCTCTCGAAGCGTGCTTTAAAATAAATCGGTTCGGATGTTCTTCAGTTCGAGTCCCACAAGCGTCGGACCTCTAGTTCAGACACACCAACAACGAACGTCGAACGGAAGAGAGAATTTTTCGGATATACACCACTTTGATCGTGCTAGCAACCTCGTGGAGATAATCCGCCGTATTCTTGATATTTTAGTCACAGCCCGGATGAGAGAAACCTCTTCTTTCTTGCGTCTCAAAGACAACACAAGAAAGAACACGCACACGAACACACACTGTTTTTCTCTCCTTTTCAGCAACCCCTCGTATGTCTCTAAAAACACAAAACGCACGCCCACAGAAAAACTCTCTGCGTTGCAACCTTTTTCGGCCTTTCTTTTTAAAATTTATACACGAATCAGCAACGGTTGCCGATCGTGGGATCAGCAACCGTTGCTGATCCTCCTTCTCATGCACGATCGAGCACGATCGTGCATGAACGGAACGATCGGCAAGGCCCGGACCGTTTATGCACGAACAATATGCGTGTATGATGGTCAGCGGTTGCTGACCATCATGCACGAATTCGTGCGTGCATGTGCACGTATTCGTGTGAAATGGTCAGCAAAAATTGCTGACCATTTCCACTTTAATTAATCAATTAATTAAATAATTAATTAATAAATAATCAATTCCTTTAAAAATAAAAAGAACATGATCTTTATATGTGCATTTGGAATACATTAATATGTATTCACTATGGGCATGCGTGTGCATCATATGCACATAGGCTCGTGACTATAATACAAATTAAATTAAATCTCATTTAATTTAATTTTGAATCGACTCAATTCAATTGCAGTAATTGCAAACACATTTGCAATTATATCTCTCTCTTGTTCCACGTTATCCTAATTGTTTATGGTGTGTGACATCCCTAGGTTCATCACTAAGCTGGTAGTAAGACTTGTACTAACACATTAGTACTCCCAAAAGAATTAATTGTCCCGATTAATCTTTGGGTCTTACAAGCCATGATTGACATCTAGCAATATGTCATGACTACCCAGATAGTGTGAATATTTTAAGAACATAATGAACCTGCCAGCTTTGGCTACGGTGTAATTCAATCCCTCTGTCTTACTATGTCCCGATCAAACAAAGACCATGGAATATTAGTCAAGTCATTAATTCGATCATATGCACAAATCTAACGACATGCATTTTTATTTGAGACATAAACAATTTATTCTCAATTACAACCCCGGCCGAGGATTTCAATGCAGTGTCATAATTAGATCGCATAGAACATCATTAATATACCTTACATTTAGCAAGGAGACATATTCCATATTGCGCACACGTGCAACTTCGTATATGAACATACTACAACCATCAGGTACAAAGACGGATCAATGACCCGGCATTACGTGCACCTGTGAACCATAGTTGTTCGACACACAAGTTAACACTGTGCCTCAGGTCTAAGGATTATTTACACAAGACCAAAGCATGAACAATTAGACATTGACCACGCTAAAAGCTTCCATGTCGCTACTGAGAAATGGTTGGATGTATGCCCTAAAGCTACTGTGTAATAGTTACATATTAGGGATTTCAGTTGTACTTTCATTATTATTATTTATTTAATGGCAATCATGTATTCATTCATTTGTCCAATTTTTGTATGAATGATTCCATAAGATCAGTTGCAACTAGACCTATTCTTGAGATGTCAAGAATATATATGTGACGGGTTCATAGTTAGACTGAATCTTTAAATCGTTCCCGGTCAATGGATTATTGAGTGGATATTAATAATCCTGTTGAGACCGGTGTGTTCATAACTTCACCATTAAGTATTGGATACTTAAGGGAATGATGAGTCACAAGTCATTGGGTATTATGATGCCTGAGTTAAGAACACAAGTGTTTGTATTAGACAAATTCACTGAACGTGACATATATCGAACGATTAACGACATGGAAGCTTTTAGCGTGGTCAATGTCTAATTGTTCATGCTTTGGTCTTGTGTAAATAATCCTTAGACCTGAGGCACAGTGTTAACTTGTGTGTCGAACAACTATGGTTCACAGGTGCACGTAATGCCGGGTCATTGATCCGTCTTTGTACCTGATGGTTGTAGTATGTTCATATACGAAGTTGCACGTGTGCGCAATATGGAATCTGTCTCCTTGCTAAATGTAAGGTATATTAATGATGTTCTATGCGATCTAATTATGACACTGCATTGAAATCCTCGGCCGGGGTTGTAATTGAGAATAAATTGTTTATGTCTCAAATAAAAATGCATGTCAGTTAGATTTGTGCATATGATCGAATTAATGACTTGACTAATATTCCATGGTCTTTGTTTGATCGGGACATAGTAAGACAGAGGGATTGAATTACACTTTAGCCAAAGCTGGCAGGTTCATTATGTTCTTAAAATATTCACACTATCTGGGTAGTCATGACATATTGCTAGATGTCAATCATGGCTTGTAAGACCCAAAGATTAATCGGGACAATTAATTCTTTTGGGAGTACTAATGTGTTAGTACAAGTCTTACTACCAGCTTAGTGATGAACCTAGGGATGTCACACACCATAAACAATTAGGATAACGTGGAACAAGAGAGAGATATAATTGCAAATGTGTTTGCAATTACTGCAATTGAATTGAGTCGATTCAAAATTAAATTAAATGAGATTTAATTTAATTTGTATTATAGTCACGAGCCTATGTGCATATGATGCACACGCATGCCCATAGTGAATACATATTAATGTATTCCAAATGCACATATAAAGATCATGTTCTTTTTATTTTTAAAGGAATTGATTATTTATTAATTAATTATTTAATTAATTGATTAATTAAAGTGGAAATGGTCAGCAATTTTTGCTGACCATTTCACACGAATACGTGCACATGCACGCACGAATTCGTGCATGATGGTCAGCAACCGCTGACCATCATACACGCATATTGTTCGTGCATGGATGGTCAGCAACCGCTGACCATCAAGCACGGAATCGTGCATAAACGGTCAGCGGTTGCTGACTGTTCCGTTCATGCACGATCGTGCTCGATCGTGCATGAGAAGGAGGATCAGCAACGGTTGCTGATCCCACGATCGGCAACCGTTGCTGATTCGTGTATAAATTTTAAAAAGAAAGGCTGAAAAAGGTTGCAACGCAGAGAGTTTTCTGTGGGCGTGCGTTTTGTGTTTTTAGAGACATACGAGGGGTTGCTGAAAAGGAGAGAAAAACAGTGTGTGTTCGTGTGCGTGTTCTTTCTTGTGTTGTCTTTGAGACGCAAGAAAGAAGAGGTTTCTCTCATCCGGGCTGTGACTAAAATATCAAGAATACGGCGGATTATCTCCACGAGGTTGCTAGCACGATCAAAGTGATGTATATCCGAAAAATTCTCTCTTCCGTTCGACGTTCGTTGTTGGTGTGTCTGAACTAGAAGTCCGACGCTTGTGGGACTCGAACTGAAGAACATCCGAACCGATTTGTTTTAAAGCACGCTTCGAGAGGTAATTTGTTTAACTCCCTTTGATGTTCAGATTTTTGATTAAAACGCACGAACAACGCCTTAGGAGAATCATGTATAAAATACATCTTCGTTTCCGCTGCGTTCTTTTTTTTTTTTTGTTAATTATACCTATACATGATTCATGAAACCCCAACAGTTGAGGTGTCCGATATCCTTGCAGCTTATGTATGATCCAGTTACTATTTCTTCTGGATAGGCATATGAAAGGATCTGTACTGAGAAATGGTTTAGTGATGGGCACAACCCCTGTTCTAAAACTCAACAGAAGCTGTCTCATCTTTGTTTGACTCCTAATTACTGTGTGAAAGGACTTGTTGCTAGCTGGTGCGAGCAAAATGGTGTTCCTGTCCTAGAGGGGCCTCAAGACTTTCTTGATTTGAATCATTGGAGGCTGGCAAGTCTGAGTCTGAGCCCACAAATTCAAGATCAATGAACAGTGTCGCTCCCTGCAAGTCAAAGGGGGTCAAAGTGGTTCCTTTGGCGGAGGGTGGTACCACTGAGGAGGAAGAGGATGAGAAAGGAAATTTTTCTGCATCGGAACAAGTGGCTGAGGTAACATGACCATTTCCCTGAAGTGCTAAATGGAGGAGAGGAATTGTGTAGAAAGTGCAAAGTGGTGGAACAAATCAGGCTTTTGCTAGAGGCTGCCGAGGAGGGCCCATGGCTTTGTTGAAGCCCTCGCTACAGTTTCTGGAGTTGGCTGTCCGTGAGAGGAATGTAAGGGCTCAGGACGCTGGAGCAATGGCTCCGTTCAAACTTGCTGTCGACAATGACAGTTTTGACTTCTAGTCTATTGCTGTTTTGAGGGGTCTCAATAGTCTTTTGGGCATTTCGACAATTATTTATGTGGCAAAAGCAATAGGGTATTCAGTCAGAAGCTATCCACGGAGGCGTTCCTCTCATTTGCTGGCCGTTCTTCGACGGGAAACAGACAAACTGTCTGCATGCGTGTACAGAATGGGGGATTGGCACGGAAGTGAACCAGGATGTGAGGCGCGATGAAATAGAAGCTCTAGTCCGGGAAGTGATGGAAGGGGTCGGCGAGAAGAAGATGAGGGAGAATGCTAAGAAGTGAAAAAAGAGAGCTGCGGAAGCCGCCCATCGTGGAGGGCCATCGTACATAACTTCAACAGATTCATTAAGAATGATGTCCATTTGAAGGATTAGATTAAAGGGAACTATCGCCATATTTCCATATCTTCCGAAAATATACACGAAGAAGAAGCAGTAAGAGCACCGTGGTTCCACATTTCCAATCTGTTAGTTTATCTTCTGTGGTCTATGCTTAATCTCCGCTCAATCTTTCCCATTAGAGAGCATGACATGTCATGAAACTATCGTTGCGGAAGCCGATCAAAACTTTGCAATTAAACTGAGAGCTAGAGAAATTCGACGGAGAAATAAATAAAAAACAATAAAGGATGAGAGATTTGCTTGGCTCTATTTCGAGTGTTAGAACCTACGACTTCTGGGTTGAGCCAACCGTCAATAATCTATTATTGAATTGGAGAATCACATAATTATAATTGCTTATATACTCGAGTGTTCTCCAATTCTATAATTATATTCAATTTCCATGGTATTTACAGCACGAACTTGGTGCTCAGCACTCCCTTTTGTTCGAACAGTGGGAGACTCCCTTCTGTTTGGCTGATGAAAGAAAGCATAAAAGACCAGAGGGACTACTATACCTTGCGCTCAAAATAATACTAAAAGAGTCTCTCCTACCCCCCACTTCCTTCATTGCAATTATGAGAGTTCTTTTTTTGTGCTGAATGGACCCTACACACCTTACCCTGTCCTATTGTTGCCTTCTTTGTCTTGTTCCTTACATTGCTTATGCTTATAAATCTGCTGCAGAGCCAATCAACTGTCTTGGACAGATTGGATGACATGCTGAGAGGACAAGTGAAGCTTCACGGTAAAAAGGAGAAAATATTTTATGGGTCCGGCACTCTACATCCTTGTGCAGTCGCTCCACACTTTGGTTGTCTTGACCCAATTTTCTATCTTCATTTCATTGATGTGGCCTGATGATTTTGAAATCTTAACTCAATTTTTCGTCTTCATTTCACTGGTTGGCTTGTTTGCTTCCATTCGTACATACATCTGTTGAACAGAAGGCCAAGGAGTAGATAATAATTCAAGAGGAAGGTCCACGTTGAGGTCCCATTTCTTTTTAATTAATAATTTTAAGCAAGGGAATTGACATTAATTTACCTCATGCGTAATATCGTCTTTTAATTGATCAAATATCATCATTGAACTAATTCTAAACGTTCAATGTAGTTTTTATACATTCAATTTGTTCAATCTAGTCCATCAACTTTCCATAATAAAATCAAATAAGTTATTCGATACTATTCACAATTATTCATAATGGCAATTTTACCGAAAATTTAGAATAACTTTTTAATTCAATCACTTTCATGAATCAACAAAGTGAATTGGCGCTTAAAATTAAGTAGAAACTACCAACAAGTGGTTGGTCTAGTGGTAGTAGGCTGGACCCAGGGTGGACTTTACCTGCCAAAGGCAGGGTTCGAAACTCGAAGAGACCCTTGTTGGGAGGGGAGAAACCTCCGCTGCTCTAATCCCGAGTCTAGATTAGTTGGGGCTTCAATTTCGGATGGATTACATCCAACCCACCAAAAAAAAAAGTAGAAACTAATTTAGAGTCATATTGGATTAGTATATCTACTCTTTCTAGTCTAAGTGGTTTCTTAAAATTATCTAGGACCGATGTTAATTTATCTATAACCACCCGTACCTTTATAGATCTTGTTCCTAAATTTTTACATTAATATAATTTTCACCCTTGTGTGTTTCATGTTGTCTAAAGAATAACGAACAAGATTTTGATTTAGATTAGTATATGTATGGATATCTATGAATGAATTAATATCATTTCTAGGTATCCTCATGATATATATATTGGTCGAAAGATTTTTTCATGAGATACATAGACATAAAATAGCAAAAATATCAATTTGAGACAGCTCTAAGAGAGTTTATACTGTACTATTATAAAGAGCATAAGTTAAAATTTACTTATATTGAACTATCATTATATTTGTAAAAACTGAAATGGTTGATTCTTGAATTTAATTGAACTGAAAAGATATCTCTAAAATCTAGGTAATGTTGTAATTATGAAAAACCGAGTTGATTTTGTAATGAAAAGTTAATGGACTAAATTGAACAAATAGAAAGTTTAAGAGCTCTATAGAAGTGTGGTTCTTCATGTATATAGCTATTGTGTTTCATTTCATCTCATCCCCTTGTTTCGGTTTGAGCAATGCAAGATATGAATCAGGTTGATTTGTGAATTTTGTATTGGACTCTTGGAATTTTTGTGTTGTTAGATTTATCAGATGTTGAATAGTGAAAAAAAAAGGCAAAAAATTACTCCTTGAATGACCAACTTCTCTTCTCTAGTAATTCTCTTACCTTTTGCCAATTTTTATTTACTTTTATTATAGACGCTTTAAATTTATCAACTATGATATGATATTATCAATCTTTGTTTCAATGACTTAGAAGCTTTTTTCCATTTAAGTAACACAATAGAAAAGTTAGTAAATTAAATAAACCAAATAAACTTTGCTGACTTACTCAAATGAGAGTAATCTCAAACTAGTCTATAGCTTAATCAAAGAAAAGTAGATAAATCACTTAACTTGAAGTTAGCAATTTCATATCGGTGTCAATAAATTTAAGATGTAGTTAATAAAGTAAATAAAAGTTGTAAAAGATATGAAAAATTGTTTATCAAAAGAAAATGAAGTTAAATCTTTTTTAAAAGAGTTGGTAGATCAAGGTGCTGTTGAGAAATTTAAATAATAGTTTGTAAACGGTAAAACAAAATATCTGCGAGTAACTCAACTAGATTTGAAAGTACTAGCTAGTAATGTACCATAAGAAAATTTGGCAAGTCACTTTAAATTAGATTGTAATCCCTAAAAAGAGTTAGTAAATAAGAAATTGTCAATCAAGTTGAATAAAAGTTGGTAACTTCATAAAAAATTGGTAATTTAAGAAAACATAAACCAAATTCCGTAAATAAGTTAAATTGATGGCCCAAAATACTTATTAATTTAATGTGAAAAATTTGGTAAGTCACTCTAATTTAGATTAGTAATTTTTTTTATAAGAATGTAAATTCAAAACACGAGTAAATTATATGAACAAAAGTCTGTAAATTGGCTACAAACGTCCATGATTTACAAACTGTGCAAACAACAATAGTAGCGCCCGATCATAGTCGTCATGCTCAATTTGCATTAGGCTGCTTCAGATAGTTTACATCTTTCATCATCCTCTCTCTCCATCGACGTCTTCCTAGATAAGCGAAAAGACGCGACCCTTTGTCCTTTTGACTTGTCTCTGCGCTGGAGTTCCCCGAGGACGGATTTCGAATCACATTGTCCAACATCGTTCGACGAGAGCGATGCGCTTCAAGAACAGCCAGAAAACGAAGCGGAGTTTATTGAAAATCGCAGGAGTGCTGAATAGTTCATGTGTGGACCTGGTCAGATTATGGACCTGGTCACAGCCGACGCAACTTGGAGAATTGTCAGGCCGTATTTGTCCGCTTCCACAGGTAATTGGACGGAGATGTTTTGGACATATGCAATCATAGCGATTTTGAGATCGACTGTGAATGATAATTTCGATCTTCCTTATTCTCAAGAGATCGACTAAAAATATCTTCTTACCGGACAAAGTAATTGCATCAAAACGGGCGTGCGTAGACTAGGAAGCACCGTCAAGCTCGATTCTCACTTCATTGAGTGCAAGCAATTTCAATGATTGAGTCTATTAAAAATAATACGTGAAAAATGATAGGATATCGTAATTTACGTCAACGCGAAATTATTAAAAATAAAAATAAAAAATAATAATGACACAAGAGATTTACGTGGTTCGATTCGAATATCAATACCTACATTCACAATGAGAGCCGACGGTAAATAATATACTATAATCGGAAAATTAGAGTTTACTTTCCACATCTAAAACTAATCATAAATCTAAAGTGTTTACAAATAAATAATATAAACTCATAGCACAAAACTTTCAGGCACTCAAGCCCTTCACGTATGTCCAAGAAGAAACTCAGCACCTTCATCCTTTGTGCACACAGCGACTTCTTGGCATGTGGCTTATATCGCTTCATAGGGCTCTTTCTTTTTTCTCTTCTCTCTTTTTTTCTTCGCACATGCGGCGCTATGAAGTCTTGCAGCTCCTTACTTGAAGAAAGAACACATTTTTTTGCTTTTTATATGTGTGCCCAAAGTCAAAAATTTGATTAGGGCCCACCGACTTTAACTTCAACGTGAACTAGCTTTCAGTTTAACAAATTGTTAGTTGAATTCAAATTCAAGACATTAATTTAACAGAGTCCATGTTGGAGTTTCGAGGACACCTATAAAATATAAATAATGTATGCCAAAATTTTTTCTCATCAGCTAGGAAACTGATGTTGGTCTTGTATCAAAAATTGAAAAACCTTTCCAAGGCACGGTGGACGTGTTCGAGGCAATCAAGTCACCTGAACACCTTGCCGTCTTGTTCCAGGAATCTAGAATTGGCTGAATTACAGGACACCAGAATATCCAGGGATTTTATAATTGGTGTAAAATAATGAAATACACCAATCACCGGAAGTTGTGTTATATAAACATATGTGTTTGTTGCTGAAATTTCACACATGGGCGTCTTCCCTCGTCTAACGCTACTTGCATAACGTCTCGTTCCCGCATCTAGTATAGATCTGAAAAGACCGACCGAAATTGAATAAGATTTGGCCGACTTCAGATCAATTTCAAGTTCCATCACTCAGTATACACTTCTTGATCTTGCTCTAGAGAGAGAGAGGCGATGGGTTCGTCACCCCTAGAATCAAGAATTGCACACGCTGTCTGCGTCCCGTTCCCGGCCCAAGGCCACGTCAACCCCATGATGCAGCTCGCCAAGCTCCTCCACGCTCACGGTGTCTTCGTCACGTTCGTCAACACTGAGTTCAACCACCGCCGCCTCCTCAGGTCTAAGGGATCCGACTCGCTCCGAGACCTTGAAAACTTCCGCTTTGAGATGATCCCAGATGGCCTCCCGCCGTCAGACCGCGATGCGACACAGGACGTCCCGGCCCTCTGCGACTCGACCCAGAAGAACTGCTTGGGCCCTTTCAAGATATTGCTTGCCAGGATCAAGAGTGACGAGGTTGTTCCCCCCGTGACTTGTGTGATATCAGATGGGATAACGGGCTTCGCCAGGGAAGCGGCGAGAGAGCTTGGAGTCCCAGACGTTCAGTTCTGGACTGCCTCGGCTTGTGGGTTCATGGGTTATTTGCAGTACAGAGCGCTTGTTAAGAGAGGGATCGTTCCATTCAAAGGTACTTACTTTTTATATATATTCATTTGCTTCTCTCAGATAAATTCACTAGATCTTCATTTTTTTTATTATCTCCTCATTCATGAGTTATTTCCATTCATCTCTTTCTCTTGTTAAAGTTCTGGCTTGGATCCTCACTACATACTATATGGAACAGATGAAGACTTCCTGAACAACGGGACGCTCGATGATCCAGTTGACTGGATCCCCGGCATGAGAAACATCCGACTCCGGGACATCCCAAGCTTCATGCGGATCACAGACCTAAACGACATCATGTTCAACTTCTTAGGCGAAGAAGCGCAGAACTGCCTGAAATCATCTGCTATCTTGTTCAACACCATCCATGAGCTCGAACGCGAAGTACTGGAGAAAATAGCAGGCATTTCCCCTCGTATTTACTGTGCTGGGCCCCTTTCATTGCTCCTCCAGGATATTCCCTCGAGCTCAGTCAAGTCTTTCAGGTCGAGTCTGTGGAAGGAAGACTACAGCTGCCTCGAATGGCTCGATCAGAGAGAAGCCGAGTCGGTTGTGTATGTGAACTATGGGAGTATCACTGTCATGACTGAGGAACACCTGAAGGAGTTTGCTTGGGGGCTTGCAAATAGCAAGCAACCATTTTTCTGGGTGATCAGGCCTGATGTTGTGAAGGGTGATTCTGCAATCCTACCACCGGAGTTCCTGGAGGAAGTGAAAGACAGAGGGTTCTTGACGAGTTGGTGTCCACAGGATCAAGTCCTGAGTCACCAATCAGTTGGCGCTTTCCTAACACACTGCGGGTGGAATTCTACCTTGGAAGGTATCTGCGGAGGAGTTCCTCTCATTTGTTGGCCGTTCTTTGCCGAGCAACAAACAAACTGTCGGTACGCATGTACCGAATGGGGGATTGGCATGGAAGTGAACCAGGATGTGAGGCGTGAGGAAATAGAAGCTCTTGTTCGGGAAGTGATGGAAGGGGCGGGCGGGAAGAAGATGAGGGAGAATGCTAAGAAGTGGAAGGAGAGAGCCGTGGAATCTGCCGGTCGCAGAGGGCCATCGTGCGACGACTTCAATAGATTTATTAAGGAGGTTGTTCATTTGAATGATTAGATCAAAGGGAACTATCACCAGATTCCGACGTGTTCCGAAAATCTATCAAAAGAAGAAGAATTAAAAACACCATGGTTCAATATTTCCCTCTAGTTGTTTCCAGTATGTCAGTTTGAATTGGTTCCTTGGACAAGTTATTTTAAATCATGCAGGGTAAAATAATATGAATAAAGATATTTTACTTTTTTTGGCATTCTATGATTGTATTTGCTGTCTTAATCTTGCATGCGTCACAGTGGTTATTGAAAAATCCCAGTGCTATGCACAAATGCGACACATTCCAAGAGTATTATATGATTGAAACCTCGACAATTCAAGATCTTCAGTCCGCCTTTCAACCGTTCATCTAGTTTCCTCGCCCATGTGGAGCGAGTGGATCAACGAGGAAAGTTTTCAAGATCTTGTACATCTCTTTGGGGCTTCTCTACATTGATGGCGTGCCCTGCATCCTTTATTACCACTAGCTGTGCATTTCCATTCACACAACTGTTCAATACAACATAAGGGAAAGGGCAAATCAGACGGACACATTCCTGTGGTTTGATGAAAAATCACAAGGCAACACCCGTGGGAATGGCTTGAAGTGTTGAAGGGGCACCACCTCTCTCTCTCTTTACTCCTCCGGATCTCTCTCTCTCTCTCTCTCTCTCTCTCTCTCCAAACAATTCCTCAGCTGCACTCTACAATCATCGCTCGTTATCGTCGCTTGCTGAAATTTGGGGCTCGGCTGAGAAATGTATGGCTCGGCTGGTATTTTGATGTGAGATTTAAGGCTCAGATGCGGTGTTAGAACCCTATTAAGAGTTCAGATTTGCAGTTTAAGGCTCGGCCTCGAAATGTAGGGCTTGGCGGGGGGAAAATTGGGGGTCCTATGTTACTGTGATGTGTGATTTAGAGTTCGAATATGGTATTGTGATGTGCTAGAGTAATTTTTAAGGGTCAGATGCGAAATGCGATGTGTGATGGTGATTATTAGGATTCAGAGTAGTTGTCGTGGCGACCTTTGAGCATTTTTTTAAATTGAAGTATTGAAATGAGTTTTATGAGGACCCGTGTTTATCTTGGGGATTTCTTTTTATTGGTCAATATTTTAAGGGAATGTGACATAATCAAAGTGGCTATCATAAGGAGACCTCTATTTGTCTTGAGGGTATCTTTCCAGTAAATCTCGTCTAACTTGTGCATCTCTTCCCTCTTTCTTCTTCTTCTTTTTTTTTTTAATAAAGTCTATGAAAGTGTAGGGACTTCCACATGCAATTGTCTGTTGTCCTTTGTGGATGTGGTTCTTTTTTTCTCCTAGGTTGCAGAAATGGCTTATGATAAGAATTATGTTGCTATCATTATTTGCTACGGTAGGGATTTTGTGATTGGGGAAGATGAGTGGGAGTATGAGGGGGGAAATGAGGGTACTATCTTTGTTGTTATAAAGAATGCATCTTATATTAGATTTGTTAGGGATATAGTGACATATTTGCCTTGTAAAGTACAAAAGTTGCTGTATTGTGTTCTTGGAAAAGGCTTGAGAGATGGTTTGAGAAATTTAGAAGATGATAATGGTTTTAAGGATGTCCTATATCATTATCTTCATGGGAAAAATATACGTTGAATACAATAGTGATAATGAGGACGAAGATGATGACGGAGATAGCACCCAAGTAGAAGAATGAGGAAATGATGTTCACCAGAGTGATTGTGACATGTGATGTCACAATCACTAAATTAGATTGGGTAGTAGCTGAATTCAGTGATGGTGATGATGACGATGAAGGGCTGCCTATTGAAAATTTCTTAAGTGATGATGAAGAGGAGGAGCTTACACAATCAAGGAAAAAGCAAAAAGACTTTTTGTCAGATAAATTTGCAGCTTTGCGGGTAGTTGATGAAGTTCCAAACAGAGACGAATGCCTTGTAGATGCTGGTGTTATTGACCAGGAGACAAATTATGAAGAAAACGTCCAGAATGCTACTTCCTAGGATGAGCTTGAAGAAGATCAAGGAGTTGTGCGTAGAAGGAAAAGTAAGTATCCTTCCTATGATCCATCTGTTGCCTCTCCTACTTTGTCAGTAGTTATGAAATTCCAAGATGCGAAACAATTTAAAGAAGCTATACTGAAGAACTCCATTGCTACACAAATAAATATTGACTTTATTAGAAACACTAAGAACTTTGTAAGAGTTAGGTGTTCGCAGCAAAATTGTCCATGGAAGATCTATGGCATGTTTGTTAGGAGGAGTGGGTCTTTCAAAATTAGAGCCTACCAAGAAGAACATACTCGTTCCATTAATTTTCAAAATAAAAAGGTAACAAGTGCATGGTTGTTCAAGCATTTCTTCAATCTAATCAAGCTGATGTCCGAGATGAAAAGCACTGACTTTAGGATGCTGGTGAAGGAGTGTGCAGGCATCAATGTTTCCAGGAATCGGTACAAAAGATCGAAGCAAAATGTGATGAAGATACTTATTGGTCAGCGTGGCAAGGAATATAGGCAGGTGTGGGATTATGCTTGTGAGTGTAGACTGCAAAACTCTTCAAGTAGAATGTATGTAGAGGTGGTGGAGATGCCGCTTTCTGATAGTGGGACCAAATTCGATAAGTTCTATGTGTGCTTCGATACATGTAGACTGAGATTTTTAGCTAGTTGCGGACGGAATATAGGATTGGGTGGGTGTTATTTTTGGTTGCAATTAGAACAAATGCGAATAGCCAAATGTTCGCATTAGCTTCGGATGTTGTAAGGATTGAGAACAATGACAATTGGTCCTAGTTCTTGAAAAATTTGATGGTTGATTTAGAGATAACAAACGGGGAAGGGTGGGAGTTCATTAGCGACCAACAAAAGGTAATGCTTGCTTTTTGAAAAATCTAGTCAAATGTTTGCTTTATGATATTAACATGTTATTTGCTTACATTTCTTGTCTTAAATTATTGTAGGGATTGGTTCCGGCAATAGCCGAGTTGTTGCCCTATGCCGAACATCGAATGTGTGCACGGCACATATAAGAAAATTGGGCAAAGAACCACAAAGGGGACAAGCTGCAGTTGCAATTATGGCGGTTAGCAAAGAACATGAACATGGCTGACTCTAGGATAACCAAAAAATGACTGCTTCGGTTAACAAAGGAAGGTTGTGCTACAATATTCCAAATAGAATCGAAGCATTAGTGCATGGGTATTCTTCAGTGATGAATTCAAGTGCGATAACATCGACAACAACATATATGAAGCATTTAATGGGAAGATAATAGATGGCAGATACAAACTAATCATCTCAATACTTGAAGATATACGAGTTATGATCATGACTCAGCTACACAAACAAAGAGATGAGACTACAAAGTGGACTAGACAGTGTGAAATTGGATAAGAACTTGGCTGCAAGTAGGTATTGTCATCCCATTTGGAATAGGGATAACGGATATGAGATGATGAAGGGTTCCGATAAATAAGTTGTCCATCTAGATACGAGGAAGTGTTCATGTAGAGTATGGCAACTAAGTGAAATTCCTTGTGCACATGCCATATGTGCCATCCAGTTGAAGGGCCACAATGCATAGGACTACATTGATGATTTGTACAAAAAATCGAAATACCTTGCTTCGTACCAATTCATGATGCAGCCAATCAGAAGTAGCAAATTCTGAGAGCCGACAGATCATAAAGCACCTCAACCTTTGCCATTGAAGAAGAAAATGAGACAGCCAAAACGAAGACGAAAAATGGCGGAGGGAGAGGTCTTGGGTCAGCAAAGAATGAGTAGGATAAGTGCAAAGATGATGTGCTCTTATTGCCGCGTAGTAGCGCACAATACTAAATATTGTCAATTAAGGAAGCAATAACAACAGTTGAGGCCAGCTAAAGGACCTAGTGAGGGGACAGTTGGAGAAAGGCAAACAAAAGGGCCAAGTGAGTCGACTGTTCTTCAATCGACAACTAGAACCCCAATAAGTAATGAAATTTGTGTTTATGTTGTTTTGTGCTTTATAATAAATATTTACATAATATCCTGTTTGGCCTTATATTTAATGTCTTTGTCAAGTCACGAGAAGAATCCCAGTAAGTCATGAAACTGAAGGACTTGTTCGAAGAAAGCAAGGTAGAAGACGACCAACTGAAGGATTGGCCCAAGCAACTAAACGGTCAGTTCAGTAGAGAAAGCAATACCCAGTAAATTCAACAATTTGTATTCAATTTTCTCTTATGTTATTATATAGCCTGATGTTATATTTATGGTGTTTTTTGCCTCTTTCTAAAGTTCGAAGAATGCAAGTTGGAGCTCAACTGCTAACTGGCCATTACAAGAGCCATCACAAGGGTCATCATAAAGGCCACCAGAAGAATCACTACAAAAGTCACCACAAGTACCACTAGAAGGACCAACAAAAGTGTCACTGAAATTGAAAGGCTTCATAAAAGGACAACTAGAAGAAGGCCAAGTGAAGGGGCAGCTACAAAAATGCTATCTAGGAGATGCCCAGCTGAAGAATTGGTTGAAGAAGCCTCGGCTATAGCTGAAGGGCCAAAAGAAGGGCTCAAGAAATCATAGGCGAGAAGAAGAGTCAATAAATCACAAGTTCCTGAAAGTGACGCCCATCTTCAAACAAAATGGGCACTTAGGAAAAAGTTAGGACAATATGGCTATGGCCTTTATACAAATGAGCGTACTAGAACAATCATTCTGAATATAAGTTTTATTGGCTGCCTTTAATTTAATTTATGCTACAAACTTTTGCTGACAATTTAATTGTCTTTTTGTAGCCTAGAGAAGTTCAGAGGTTCTTATCTCTCAAGGCCCAATTCAATAATCAACGGCTGCGCCGACAAAGAAGAAAACATCAATTGCTCTAACAAGAAAGAATAGCAAGAACCTAGTTGCAAGTCCATCTGAATCCATTCAGTCTGGGACAGTTGTAGCTCATTCTAAATCAATTCAGCCTGGGACATTTGCAACTCCATCTGAATCAACGCATACTAAAAAGGTTGAAGAAGAAATTGCACGTCCAGTTAGAAATAGTGCAAAGATTATGAATTAAGTGAAAGACCTATCAAAAGAAGCACGAACAGGGGGCATTGTGCATATTGATTGATGAGATGGGACATCATAGGATTTGTGGAGCTTAGGAGTCAGTTTTGTAAACGTTTATAATAACTTGTTATGGATGAATTTTTTTTTTTTTAGTTTGTCATTAACTTTGTGAGACTTAATTTCAATATCAATGGAATGATCTTATTACTTGTCAATTTTTTTTTGCTTTTTGTAAGATGTGGATTCTGCTTATACTTACTGCTATTGGTGTTGGGTTTGTGGTGGTAGCTGGAGTGTTGGTGTGGCTGGCTGGTGGTGGTGGTGGATGGTGATGCTTGGTGGTAATGAGTTTCTTGTGGAGGTTCGATTGAGGGCTCGTATTGCATTTGGTTCAAGTGTGCAGTGTGCACATCTTGCACCAAGTGGTGTTGGTGCTTGGTGTAAGGGTCAGCTTGCACCAACAACTTCTGCAGTAGACCCACCACCAGCACAGTGGTTGGTGAGGGGTGGCCGGGTGCTGGTGTGGTGGCTAGGGTGCTAGTGTGGCTGGTGGTGGTGGTAGCTGGTGATGCCTGGTGGTTATGGGTTTGTGGTGAGGGTTAGGGGCTTATACTACACCCGGTTGTGCACATCTTACACCAAGTGTACTAGTGCAAGCTAGTGCAAGGCTCAGCTTGCACCAGTATCATGTGCCACAACACCACCAGCATGATGGTGGCTAGAGTGCCTAGTGTGGCTAATGGTGGTGGCTAGTGGCCGGTGGTGGTGACTGTTGGAGAAAACTTCCTTAAGTGTTTTGAAGCTGACAAAACGTTTCCATCAGTCTAGTCTGAAGACTTGCAGACTCAAGACTCAAAGTCTGAAGACCTCCAGACCGCCAGACTCAAGACTCAAAGTCTATCATTATTGACAGTCTCTAGACCATCGAAGAAGGCTTATCCACAACTAGGTGTTTCGTTAAGGATTTGACTTTATTGACTGGTGAAGATCTCTTGGTTGGATATAGCCTGACAGAATCCTTTGTTCAAATCAAGATTGATTCAGGGATTTTAGATCCGTTGATTGACGAAGTATACTTGGAAGGTTCTACTTATGGAAACCTAGATCCTGATTGTATGGGCGAGCAGGATTGATGGGCTATCGTCATGTTCCATAAATAACTCGAAGATCTTCCTAATTGATTCTGTCCAACGAGTAGATCGGAAGAATTCCTTTGGTAAGTGCCAACGGGTATGATGGCATAAAGGAGTATATAAGGAAGACGTTCCAGTGTTTTGAGTGTGTGCGCGATAGAAGAATTTCAAAGTCTGAAGCTCCGTGTTCTTAGTCAATTATACTGTTGAGCGAAATCTTGTACGCAAAAGAGAGTCTATATCTTTGAGAGACCTTGAGGAAGTGTAGTAGAATCTCTACACTGTGGAATCAAGGAAGAGCTTTTCTGTAACAACTCTTTTGTTCATAGTGAAATCCAGCCGGTGGGCTGTTAATGAAGAAGAGTGGACGTAGGCTTGGATTAAGCCGAACCACTATAAACTCTGTGTTCATATTCTCTTTCCTACACTACTTTACTTTGATCGTATCTTGTTCACTTGAAAAGAAAGAAATCTCCTTTTCATAATTCATTATTGATTAGTGCTGCACACTTATCTCGGAAAATTGTTTTTACACCTATTCACCCCCTTCTAGGTGCTTATACTAGCTCTAACAATTGGTATCAAAGCTCGTGTACTCATTTAAATTGAAGTGTTTTACTTCAGAGGTAAAGATCCATGGCTAGTATGTTGGCTCCAGGACTGGTTGAAGGGCAAGCAACACCAGACTGCCTTATTTTGATGGAAAGGAATACAACATATGGAAAAACAAGATGAAGGCATTCTTAAGATCAAAGGATCCTCTGGAATGGGATGTAGTAGACAAAGGAATCATTCCTAAAGCTGCACCTGTCCTGGAAAGAGGAAAAGAAGCTGTTGAGTCTAGCGAAATGACTCAAGAAGAAATAACCAAGAGACAAGCTCTTGATGCAAAAGCAATTTATTCTTTATATTGTGCGTTATCACCTATTGAATATAACAGAATATCTTCTTGTGCTACAGCTAAAGAAGTCTAGGATAGATTACACATCACCTATGAAGGAACTAATCGAGTGAAAGAAACCAGAATCAACATTCTGCTCGGTCAATACGAAGCATTCAAAATGAAATCAGGAGAATCTATCACTGACATGTTTAGTCGTTTTACAGAAATCGTGAATGGTCTTGAAAATCAAGGTCAACCAATTTCTGATCCCATGAAAGTAAACAAGCTACTGCGTGGACTCTCCAAGGATTGGAATCACATAAAAACCTCAATAAGGGAGACACAAAGAATTATGCCACTTTCCGTCGATGAATTGGTTGGGACTCTTCAGTCTTATGAAGTGGAGCGAATCAACAAAGATGAAGATCCTAAAGGTAAGAAATCCATTGCATTAAAATCTAATGATGATTTCGATGTCACGTTAGAAGAAGACGACATGGATGATAAAGAGCTTGCTCTCATGATAAGAAGATTCAGAAAGCTAAACGAGAAAAGGAAGAAGATTCAATCCAAAGAAACAAAGCTTTCAAAAGCAACAGAGTAAGTCTGTTGAGGATGATGAATCCAATAGAGATGTAGTCTGTTTTGAATGTAAGAAAAAGGGACATATCAGACCCAACTGTCCCCTTCTGAGGAAAAAGAAAGGAAAAGCTGAGAAATATCGAAAGGCACTCAAAGCAGAAACTTGGAGTGATACAGAATGTGAAGAAAGTGATGATGATTATGCCAATATTTGTCTCATGGCACAATCAGACTCAGATTCAGACTCCGAAACAGACTCAGATTCAGACGGTGAATTCAAGGTAAGTAATTTGAAAATTCCTACTAAAGTTTCTAGATACATTGATCAAAACTTCTCTTAAAAGGATTTCCGAACTTAAAAGAGA
This sequence comes from Eucalyptus guilfoylei, assembly GCA_016097605.1. Lineage (NCBI taxonomy): Eukaryota > Viridiplantae > Streptophyta > Magnoliopsida > Myrtales > Myrtaceae > Eucalyptus > Eucalyptus guilfoylei. The sequence continues at coordinate 55,323,822 of CM027867.1, forward strand.
AATTTCTGCACTAAAACAACAGGAAATTGTTTGGAAAGAAAAGGTCAATAGTTTAGACAAAAATGTTATTACTTTGAAAGAAAATGAAGACAATCTTTCAAAAGAAAATGCATTCTTGAAAAATGACATCTTAAATATTTCTAAAAAATTTTCTATAGGATCTCGAGAAACTTGAAAAAATTCTTTCAAAGACAAAGACCTTACTTCAACAAATCTGATTTAGGAATGACTCTGAAACCATTCCTCTAATTGATTTTCCTAAAGTAAAGGAAAGAATTAAGCAAAGACCTACAAAAGATGCTTACAAAAAACATTTCCAAAAGGTTTTTGTAAAACCAGTAGGTCGCAGTGCTTTTAGATGTTCTAAGTGCAATAGCTCAAATCATTTTGAGAAAGAATGTCCTATGGTTTGGAAACCTGTTATGAATGTATGGGCAAAGACAGTATATTGTACTAACACCAATGGACCCAAGAAAGTATGGGTACCAAAGAAAGCTTGAGTCTCTTTTCTAAATGCAGGTCACTATCAAGAAAAAGATTAAATGGTACTTGGATAGTGGATGCTCAAGGCATATGACAGGAGATTCAAATTGTTTCTTAAAGCTTGTTCGAGTTAATAGTGGAAAAGTTTCATTTAGAGGAAACAGCAAAGGAAGAATTGTAGGATACGGAATTGTAAAGATTGGAAGCCTCACGATCAGTAATGTTTCCTTAGTGGAAGGACTCAACTACAATTTACTAAGCATCAGTCAGCTGTGCGACACCGGTTTCAAAATCAATTTCCAAGAGGGAATTTGCTCAGGAACCAGTAAAGATTCCTCTCAGTCTTTCATGGGTCGAAGACATGGAAATATCTACCTCTTGGATGTCAAACTAGATGAAACCCAATGTTTAATCTCAACTCAAGAAGAAGCAAACTTGTGGCACAGAAAACTTGGACACATCAACATGAAGCAAATAGCCAAAATTTCAGCAAAGAAGCTTGTTCGTGGCCTACCCAATCTGTCATACCAAAAGTCTGATCTATGCACACCATGTGTGTTGGGAAAATAGGTAAGAAACTCATTCAAACCAATAAATCAAGTTTCCACTAATCGTGTGCTGCAGCTTCTGTATATGGATCTCTTTGGACCAACCAGAACTCAGAGCATTGGAGGTAAGAAATACTGTTTAGTAATTGTGGATGATTATTCACGATTCACTTGGGTATACTTCTTGGCAAGTAAGTCTGAAACTTTTTCTTATTTTGAAAAGTTTGCCAAAAAGGTCCAAAATGAGAAGGGATATGTTATTTCAAGAATATGGACAGATCATGGAGGTGAATTTGAAAATCAAGACTTTACAAAACTCGTGAATCAGTTTACAAAGCATGTGTTCTCCTCTCCATACACTCCGAGCAAAATGGAGTCATGGAAAGAAAGAATAGGTCGCTTCGGGAAATGGCTAGAACTCTTTTAATTGAAAGTAACATATCTTCTTGTTTTTGGGCTGAATCTGTTTCTACAAAGCATGTTATATTATTAATAGAGTCTTTCTAAGGCCTATTCGGAGAAAACTCCCTATGAGTTATTCAAAGGAAAGAAGCCAATTGTTTCATATTTTCATGTGTTTGGATGTAAATGTTTTATATTGAAAAATGCAAATGATCGGGTTGGTAAGTTTGAAGAAAAATCAGATGAAGGTATTTTCCTTGGATATTCTATCACAAGCAAAGCTTACAGAGTATACAACAAAAAGTCTCAATCTGTGGAGGAATCAATGAATGTCAAATTTCAAGACTCTATGCAAAATGAATCAATTCAAACTCAACTTGAAGATTCTGAATCTACTCCAGACTCTACAAAGTCTAAATCTCCAGAAGCAACTCAGACTTCAGAAGACCAGCAACAAATGATCGTCGAAGATTCAAATGAAGAAAAAGACCAACAGTCTGACAAATCAAACAGCAACTGGAAGCACAAATCCAGTCATCCTAAAGATCTCATTATTGGCGATATTAATGATGGAATTCGCACAAGATCCAAAAGGCGCGAAGAGTCTAGTGCTGTGGCTCTTATTTTTGAAATAGAACCCAAGAGCATAGAAGAAGCCTTAACAGATGAAAGCTGGATTGAAGCTATGCAAGAAGAACTCAGGAAATTCAGTATTAATGATGTCTGGGAATTGACTCCTAAACTGAAAGGTAAATCTATCATTGGAGCTAAATGGGTTTTCAGGAACAAGATGAACGAAAAAGGAAAGGTCGTAAGAAACAAAGCAAGACTCGTAGCCAAGGGATATACGTAAGAAGAAGGGATAGACTATGATGAGACTTACACACCAGTAGCAAGGTTAGAAGCAATTAGATTATTACTTGCTTTTGCTTGTCATAAGAATTTCAGGTTATTCCAAATGGACGTGAAAAGTGCTTTCCTAAATGGATTTATCCAAGAAGAAGTCTATGTGGAACAACCACCCGGTTTTGAGAATCCAAGAAAATCAGACTCTGTATTTAGACTGAAAAATGCTTTATATGGTTTAAAGCAAGCTCCTCGAGCTTGGTACGACAGACTAAGTAAGTTTTTAATTCAAAATGGCTTTGTCAAAGGTAAAGTAGACACTACTTTGTTTATCAAAAGAGAAAACAAAAGCTTTATACTTGTTCAAATTTATGTTGATGATATTATTTTTGGATCTTCTAATGAAAGTTTGTGCAAGAAATTCTCTAAGACTATGCAGGATGAATTTGAAATGAGTATGATGGGCGAACTAACCTTCTTTCTCGGGCTTCAAGTGAAATAACTGAAGGAAGGAACTTTTATTCATCAAGAAAAATATGCCAACGAACTTGTCAAAAAGTTTGGGCAGGGGAATTGCAAAAAGACTGATATACCAATGTCAAGTTCCTTGAAGATAGACAAAGATGAAGGAGGAAAGAAAGTTGACCAAAAGCTATACGGGAGTATCATTGGCTCACTACTTTATCTTTCGCTTCTAGACACGACATTTTGTTTAGTGTTTGCATTTGTGCCGATTTCAATCGAGACCCTAAAGAATCTCATCTAAGTGTTGCAAAGCGTATTATCAAATACATTGCCTCAACTTCAAAAATAAGTCTCTGGTATCCTAAAGAAGGAGACTTTACTCTTCTTGGATACTCAGATGCAGACCTAGCCGGATGCAGAGTTGATAGAAAGAGCACTTCGAGCACCTGTCAACTACTTGGAAGCAGGACAGTGTCTTGGTTTTCAAGGAAGCAAAGTACAGTAGCTCTTTCTACAGCAGAAGCAGAATATGTAGCTCTTGGAAGTTGTTGTTCACAAATTCTGTGGATAAAACAACATCTAAGAGACTTTGGAATAGAAGATTCATGCACTGAAATCAAATGTGACAACACCAGCGCAATCAATCTCACCAAGAATCCGATTCTTCACTCAAGAGCAAAACATATAGAAATTCGACATCACTTTATTAGAGATCATGTTCAACATGGAGAAGTTACTATTCAGTTTATTGACTCAAAGAATCAACTGGCGGATATATTTACAAAGCCCTTGAAGAAAAATCAATTTGAAGTTATTCGTTCTAGACTCAATATCTTAAAGTCTGAGGAAGTTCAGACCCAGGACTAAAAGTCTAAAGAGTCTCAGACTTAGATGATCAAGATTCATAACTGTAAGTTTTGTTAATTTATTATCTCTCAGATCAAATCTTGAAAAGGTACGATCATCTATCCGAATTGATTGTTGCTATTTTCAATTTCCATGATTATTGCAACCTTTCCTTTTGGAAAAAGAAGTTATTTTTAAAAATGACAGTTATCTAATTTCTTTTTGAAAAGGCAGTTATTTTTAAAAGGCATATTTATATTTTCTTTTTGCGTCGTTCCGTATGCCTCGCTTCGATCGCTTTTATATCTTGTCAATTCCTCTTCGTTTTACTCACAAAAACCCTAAGAGAGCATCGATCTTCCACTTCTGTTTTCTTCTCTTGTTTAATCCTCAAAAAGTTGTCATCTTTCTTGGAAAACAAGCTTGGAATCTCTCAAAGACTGTGAAAGATGTCGTCCCAAAGAAAGTCTTCAAGGATCGCGAACAGGGGACCACAGCAAATGAGTGAGGGGCCTACGCACTTTGATCTTACGGAAGAAGAAGAATCTCCTAGAAAGCAGCAAAGCCCACAACATTCTCAGCAGCGTCCATCTAGACCTCAGAATGTTGCAGAGGAAGAAATCATCAAAGACGCAGATCCTGTAAGATCTCTTAAGCCCGATTTTACCTACAAGCTTTATCGTGCTTTGAAGAGAAGTGATACACCGTTGAACTACATTGATGAATTTCTGAAAGACAAAGGGTATGGAAATGAAACTTACTTTTTGCGCAAAATGGAACGATTGGGAATTGCCCCTGCTGGTTTGGCGGAAGAGGCATTGGCAAATATTCCAATCGATCCACGTGTTGGAGGGATGAATCAACCAGATGGGAATGACGATGATAGGATGTACAGTCAGTTTAAACCTAGAATGGGTATTGCAGCAAAAATTCGAAACAAAAGGACGGATTTGTTTCGATCGGATGACCACAAACAACTGTACTCTAAGTTGCTAAAGCATGGGGTGATAAACCCTAGAAGTGTGGACTTTGATTTTCTTGACTCTGTGAATGTCAATCTGCGGGAAAAATTCAGTCTTCTTCAACTCGAACAGTTTTGTTCTAACACTACAGAGGCTCATGCTGAACTTACTGCTTATTTATATTCGAATCTCAGTTTCTTGGATGCGAATAGATTCTCTTTTAGTGTTCGAGATCAGGACTATGTGGTTGACATGGATACATTGGCTGATGTGATTGGGGTTGAAAGAGGGAGATATCAACCTATCAGCGTGTCTATCGCTCGTGCTACATTGGAGCTTGTTAAGTATAGAAAAACGGAAGAAAAGATTTCTTATTCGAGAATGAATGCATGCAATATTTTGCTTCACAAGATTGTGATTAATTGTCTCAGACCAAAATCAACTTCAAAGACCGACGTTTCAAACTCGGAGGCGAAGTTGATGTATGCCATCAATGATGGTAAGAAGTTCTCTCTTCCACACACTGTTATGTTCCACATGTACAGAGCAATGGTGAAGGACAAGGGTCAACTTCCATATGCAGCTCTTGTGACCAAGTTATTCAAACATCTGAATGTTCAGCCACCCAGGATTTTTTGTGTTCGAACGTGCGATCAAATGGTGGTGGGACTGAAAATGGTCTCTAAAATGCGTCTGAAAGAACTTAGCAAGGCATTGGAGCAATTCAAGGAGAAAAGCCCTGTCAAGACTCATCAATTCTCTTTGGCTGCAAAGAGGAAAGGGAAGGAGCCCATGGTTGCTCCATCAAAGAAAAGAAGAGCTCTCATCATTGAGGATGAAGAGGATGAGGATGATATCACCATTTCTACATTGGCATTGAAGAACTTGAGTCGTTCTGTTCCAGAATCAACGGAGCGACAGGAAAAAGACACTGATGAGACAGAACAGAGAACTGAAGCAGAGGAGGAAAGAATTCATAAAGAAGAAGAAGAGAGAGGAAATCAAGAGGAAGAAGAGCATGAGGAACACTTTTCTCAAACTGAAGGCATGAAAACAGGGGGAGATCCTAAGAAAAGAGGAACGTTCTCATTTCCTGCAACCAGTGAAGGAATAAGTCGTTCTCCAGTAGATCCAGAGGACGTCTATGCCTCTCAATTTCCTGAAGAAGAACATGATGTTTCATCGCCCAATCTGCGTGAACATGCTAATTTACCATCATCTGCCTTTACTCCATCTGATTGTGCAAAAGCCAGTACCCAGACTGATAACTCAGCAGACTTTCGCAGAATTCTTGATGTTCTCATGGAAATGCGGGGTCAAATATATGCTCTGGGATGCGAAGTACAGAACTTGCAGAATGCAGGACAAACCTCTTCAGTTTCTTTGCATGATCAAATTCATGCCCTTGCTCTTCAAGTTCAAACAAATGCCAAGGGTGAAGATGTGGCACAACTGAAGGAGGATTTGAAAAAGCTGGAAGGGATTGTCCAGTCAATGGGAGATTTCCAGCTTGTTCGTGTTCCCAAACAATCTTAATTCCATTCTCTTTTCATCTCTACCTTTTTAATGATGACAAAAAGGGGGAGAGATGTGATGCAGATTTATTTTGATCTTTTGTATTGATTGACTTGACTTTTGTGTTTGGTCGTTTGGATTTGGACTGGATTTGGTTCTGACTATTTAAACATTTGTTTATCTTAAGTACTATTGATATTTCATGGCTTTGTTTATTTACAAGACTAACCTACCTTCTGTGGATGCAGATTCTAGTGTTATTACTAAGCCACTTATCTTTATGAGATATCCATATTTGCTTAAGTAATGTTTTGTAGGTCAAAGTTATCCAAATCTGCAGGAAAGTTTTGTCACCATCAAAAATGGGGAGATTGTTGGAGAAAACTTCCTTAAGTGTTTTGAAGCTGACAAAACGTTTCCATCAGTCTAGTCTGAAGACTTGCAGACTCAAGACTCAAAGTCTGAAGACCTCCGGACCGCCAGACTCAAGACTCAAAATCTATCCTTATTGATAGTCTCTAGACCATCGAAGAAGGCTTATCCAGAACTGGGTGTTTCGTTAAGGATTTGACTTTATTGACCGGTGAAGATCTCTTGGCTGGATATAGCCTGACGGAATCCTTTGTTCAAATCAAGATTGATTCAGGGATTTTAGATCCGTTGATTGACGAAGTATACTTGGAAGGTTCTACTTATGGAAACCTAGATCCTGATTGTATGAGCGAGCGGAATTGATGGGCTATCGTCATGTTCCTTAAATAACTCGAAGATCTTCCTAATTGATTCTGTCAAATGAGTAGATTGGAAGAATTCCTTTGGTAAGTGCCAACGGGTATGATGGCATAAAGGAGTATATAAGGAAGACGTTCCAATGTTTTGAGTGTGTGCGCGATAGAAGAATTCCAAAGTCTGAAGCTCCGTGTTCTTAGTCAATTATACTGTTGAGCGAAATCTTGTACGCAAAAGAGAGTCTATATCTTTGAGAGACCTTGAGAAAGTGTAGTAGAATCTCTACACTGTGGAATCAAGGAAGAGCTTTTCTGTAACAACTCTTTTGTTCATAGTGAAATCCAGCCGGTGGGCTGTCAGTGCGGAAGAGTGGACGTAGGCTTGGATTAAGTCGAACCACTATAAACTCTGTGTTTATATTCTCTTTCCTACACTACTTTACTTTGATCGTATCTTGTTCACTTGAAAAGAAAGAAATCTCCTTTTCATAATTCATTATTGATTAGTGCTGCACACTTATTTCGGAAAATTGTTTTTACACCTATTCACCCCGCTTTAGGTGCTTATACTAGCTCTAACAGTGACTAGCGCAACTTTTAGAGAAAACCTACAAAAATTGGCACTTAACTGATCACATTCTAAAAAAATTGGCACTTAAGTGTTCACTTTTAATTACGAGTAATACTTAAATGATCACTTTAATAATAACTTAACACTTAAGTAATCATTTTTCATCGCAACTAGCCCTTAAGTGATTACTAAATACAACTTATGACATTCAGGTAATCACTCGTGTTTGTCTTGTGTATATGCTGGTTTGTAGCAAAATAGAGAATGTGATGGTAGTTCAACTTATGGCAACTCCATTCAATGCCAATATTTGCTGCTGGTTTATGTTTATATTTAGTTCAAGTAAAAAAGGCATCACAACATATTGACCCAATATACATCCATCATTGCTAGTTTATATTCAAGAACAGGCAAAAACATAGTACAAACAATATCTAATTCACTCATTTCATTTCATTGACCTCCCCATAAACACAAGAAGTAACCCACAATACATATGACAGCACAAACAACAATAAAGCCACAACGATCTTGTGGAGCAACACAAACTTCTTCTTATCTTCCAAAAACAAAAAAACCTACATTTAATCTAAAACATAACATTTGTCCACTCATTTTTAACTATGGCAGTCGGAGAAACTTTTTCTCATCTTCAAGTGCTTTACATTTCATCATAAAGTAGGATAGACAACAAAACAACACCATAATAAACGCTTGGTAACATTTCCATTCAATTTTCATCCTTGAAACTTCATTCTTGAAAAGTTTAGCCGAAGACGCTTGAGTTTGCATTTAGTCAACATCATCCAAGTCGTCCATGAGCATAGATGGAGATTTATGCCGTTTATCAAGTAGATCCAATATCACCTATGTGGCTCGGTGAGAGAATTTCGCATCGACCCATTTGAAGTATTTGCACTTCAACCCTTCTTTATATCGGGCACATCCATAAAATTTTCTCCTATGATTCATTCGAGTCCACGTGTTCTTCTTAGGCTCGGTAACCCACAAAAACAGAAACTCTGGCCTTCTCCTTCGCTTTGGTGAAAGGAATTTGAGGCACCGCTGAGACTCCTGCTCTCCATTTCCAATATTTGATAATGGAATTTTAGGCAAATCAAAATTAGGATTTGGAATTAGGATTTGAGCACTTCAATAGGGATTTTGGCGGATTTAGGGTTTTAGATTTGGGGCAATTTGGGAGATGACGTCGTTTTGGCAGATTCAGGCTTTTATTTTGGCCAATTATGGAAACGACGTAATTTTGAGTGAGTTAGAGCTGAGTCAGCTCTCCGACGAACCACGTAGGCGAGCAAAAATAATAAAAAATTTTCATGTAGGATTTCTAGTAGGGCTCGCCGGATGTGGCACTTAAGTGTCACTTTCCAAACTTTTGGCGCTTAAGTGTCCCCGTGTGCCAAGTTTTGACACTTGGTCGGTACTTCTCCCAAAATCTTTGTGTTGTTCGATTAATTAGATATGAAATAGCAAATAAGCGTAAAAAATTACGCTTTAAATTACCAACTTCTCTTCACTAATAATTTTTCTTATCTTTTACCAACTTCTATTTAATTTATAAATTGAGGTTTTAGATTTACCAACCATTACATGAAATACTTTTATTTCATGGACCCACAAACTTTTTGCCAACTAAGTAGCCCAATACAAAAGTTATAAATTAATAAGAACAAATATTTTTTTGTAACTAGCTTAATCGAGAGTCGGTAACCCCAAACTAGTTAATAATATAATAAAAAATTGATAAATCGCTTTATAAAATATAAGAATAGGATCTTTTTTGGCTAAATGTTTTTTGAAAAATAAGGGACAAGCAAATCGATAAAAATAGATGTGACGAAAGAAATAAATTAGATATCAAATTTACATGGTTTGGTTCAAATATCAAAACCTTTTCTAGTTGCTAATAACACTCAATAACTCCTTCAATGTTTAGCCCCTCACAATTCCTCATTGGAAGTCCTCTCAAGGAATTATACAAATTCTTAATCACGAGAATTCAATTGGTTTAATTATTGTAGGGTGTAATTACATAAAGCTGACCCTCACGAGAAGAACTCTTTGCACAGTTCTCCTCAGTGCAGTCTCGAGAGTTCACTTTGTTGGATATATGCCCTAAAGTTACCATGTAATAGTTACATGATATAACTATAACTTACATGTTAGGGATTTGAATTGTACCATCAATATTATTATTTAATTAATGGCAAAAATGTATTCATTCATATGTCCAATTATTTATATATATGAATGATTTCATAAGATCAGTTGCGACTGGACCTATTCTTGAGACATTAAGAATATGTGTGATAGGTTCATAGTTAAACTGAATCTTTAAACCGTTCTCAATAGATGGATTATTGAGTGGATATTAATGATCCTGTTAAGATTGGTGTATTTTTAGCATCACCATAAAATATAGGATATTTAAAGGAATGAAGAGTCACAAGTCATTGGGTATTGCGATGCCCGAGTTAGTACACATGTGCCTATTTCAGACAAGTTCATTGAACATGACACGCATAGAACTATTATTGTGATGCCCGAGTTAGTACACATGTGCGTGTATCAGACAAATTCACTGAACATGACACGTGTAGAACGATTAGCGACATGGAAACCCTTAGTGTGGTCAATTTCTAATCATTCATGCTCTAGTTTAGTGTAAATAATCCTTAGACCTAAGGCACGTTGTTAACTTGTCTGTTGAATGGTTATGGTTCGTGGGTGTGTGTATATCGTTAGTTCATTGATCCATCTCTGTGCCTGATGGTCATAATTCGTTCATATATGAAGTTACTCGTATGTGTAATAGGATCTATCTCCTTGTTACATGTAGGGTATAATTATGATGTCCTATGCAATCTAATTACGACACTATATTAAAATCCTCAGCCGGGATTGTGGTTGAGAATTAATAATTTATGCCTTGTATAAAATGCATGTCAATTAGGTTTGTGCATACGATCGAATTAGTAACTTGACAAATATCCCATATTCTTTATTCAATCGAAACATAGTAAGATAGATGAGTTGGATTACACTATAATAAAAGCTGACAGGTTTATTATATTTTTGAAACATTCACACTGTTTGGATAGTGATGACATATTATTAAATGCCAATTATGGCTTGTTGGACTTGAAGGTTGACTAAGACAATCAATTTTCTTGGATTATTAATGTGTTAGTGCAAATCGTATTACTAGCTCAGTGATGAATTTAGGAATATTACACATCATAACCAAATCAAAATGATGTTGAACGAGAGAGATAATATTGTAAATATGTTTGCAATGATAATAATCAAATAGTTGGGTTGAAATTAAATGATTTAATCTAGTTTTTATTTTCGTCATGAGCCCATGCGTATATGATACACACGCACGCCCAAAAGTGGACATATATAAATGTGCCTAAATCAAGGTCATGCCTTCAATGTGTTAAAAAATAATAATAATAATAAGCATAAGAAAAGTGCACGCACATGGTCAGCAGTAGGCAACTGTTGCTGACCGTGCTGACCAAGTGCAGCACATTGTCAGCAACCGTTGCTGATCCTGGGCGATGTACCCAACGGGCACGATCCGCAACTGCCGATCGTGCACTACGCGATCAGCAACTGTTGCTGATCGCCACAGTTGCTGATGATGAAGAAGATAGAAGAGAAAAATGTCTTTCTCTCATTCGTGCTGTGACTGAAATTTTAAGGGTGCGGAGAACTGTCTTTACGAAATTTATAGAACAATCATAATAGTGTGTCTAAACTAAATGTCTGACATTTGTGAGGCTCGAATTGAAAAACATTTGAATCAATTCGTTTGAAACGAGCTTTAAGAGGTAATCCGTTTATCCCCTTTGATATTCTAGTTTTTTATTAAAACGCACAAACAATACCTTTGGAGATACATGTATAGTAGAATTTTATCTTTATTTCCGCTGCATTTATATTAATTTTACCTATACATGTTCTGTAAAATACCAACACACTCTCCTTGACTACTTTAACGGTGAGAGAACTCCTTTATAACCAAGAGAAGGGTGTGTTTGATTTAGGATTTTGAGTCTCTTAGGGAAAATTTGGAGTGTTTGGCAACCATTCTCAAAAGCTTTGGGGGTGAAAGCTAAACATAGGAAGGCTAAAAGCCCAAGGCATACTATCTCTAGAGATGTTTATTACATTTCTTCTTCCCATCTTGTTTTACCTCATCAAGGACAAATTGTGGCTGGTTGTTGGCAAGCCCAAGCATCGCATGGGTCATGCGTCACCAATGGTTGATGGGTTTTGCGCAACACAAGCAGCGGCACTTGGGCTTGTCAGCAACCCTAGACCTCACACGACCTCGGCCAATGACCACCGCCACTAGATCTAGCTCACCGATAGCCTAAGCCCTTTGATTTTTTTTTTTAATGAAAAAAAAAAACTATTGTCAAAATCTTTTGTATTTTTTTTTTGTCAAACAGTACTTAAGGAGTTTTTATCAAACAAAATTTGCATTTCCTCGTAAGGCTTTAGGCTTTCAACATGTACATTTTCCCAAAGTCAATTTCTAAAACCTAACCAAACTCAAGCGAGATCTCTTGTCATCTATTGCAGCACAGGAAGTCTTCTTCAATGGGTTGAAAACCACAGAAGGTAACATGGGAGCTTCACCTATTCTTTCCCTTCTGTGCGGCTCCGCTTGAAGAGAGTGAACAAAAAGGGACAAAAAGAAGACTCCACATTTCATGAATTATTCAACCCACTGACCCCACAAGTAAATAATATGTATGACATGTGAGTGCACTTCTTCTTCTGTATGAACAAAAGAAGTCTTTCTGCGGTAATAGATTCAGCATACCAATGAATCCAATCAGAAGGGATAAATTGGACTTGGAGAAGGCAACAAAATTACGCGTACTTAGTTCTTCTTCACGCTTCGTTGAAATCTCGGCCAACGATTATCATGCGCCAATTTTCGACCCATGCGTGATAGAGTTTACACTTTGCTCATTGGTCAGCTTTCGTTTGACGGACTCAAACTCAAGACGTGGTTTAGCAAAAATAATTTGGTAATTTCTGGAAAAAGAGTCGGTAAATTAAGGTGCGGCTAAACAATGCAACTAAATTATTTGTCAACAATAAGAAAAGTTAGCAAATTATAAAAAAAAAACAAATAAACGCCTATGAGTATCTCAATAAGAGTTTATGACCAAAAAAAAAAAAGCTCAATGAGAGTTGACCCGATATTAGATAGAATTGTAATGACAGAAAAGTTAGTGGGTTACACTAATTTAGATTGGTCATTGCTAAAAAAACGTTAGTAAATAAGGAATTGCTAACCACAATAAATAAAAGATGACAACTGCATAAAAAAGGGTAAATTAAACTAAACAGTTAAAGTTTGATAAATAATTCAAACGAACAATTAGTAATTCAAAACTAATTGATAATTTAATATAACAGAAGTCAGAAGTCACACTAATTTAGTTTGATAATTTCATTTGAGAATTAGCAAATTTGAAAAAAATAGAAAACTATACGAATAAAAGTTGCCGTTTTACAAATTAACGAAAAAGCCAAGAATTTCATAAAAATATAGTAAGTTACTAATAAGTTACTTGAAAAAAAAAAGTGATCTTTGTAATTTTATTTTTAGTAGAATCTCGGAGATCTCATAAATAAAAAAATATGGCTCAATTCCCTTAAAAAGCACAACTTTAATTAGACCTCCAGTTTTGGCCCAAACTTTTTTTGCCTCGTAAAAGAACACCAATTTGCTTGTGTCCAACTCTGGTCAAACTTTTTTTTTTTTTCAAATATAAAAGCAATAATTTCGTTCAACACCCAAATTTGACCGCTGTCAAGTTCCAGCCAAATACACACCTAAACTACACATTGAACCTTTAACAGCATCATTAGACCAAAATTTGATGTGAGCTAGATTTTGATACTGACTAAAAATTTATGTTTTTTCTTTAGACACCAGAAAAGTTTTTAAGCCAGTGCTACTGAATGAGACAAAAAAAAAAGTTTGGCTCAAAATTGGAACACGAGTTAACATTAATATACTCTCAAGAGATAAAAAAAAAAAAGGAATTGAATCAGAATTAGAAAGCTGTTTTTCAAGAGAATTTAGCCTACAAAATACAAAGTACAACAAAGGCCATTGATACTTTGAATTGTCTGATTCGCTTTATTCTTATAGAGCCGCCATTCCTGTTACAAATATCATGATCGAAAAGCCATTGAACCTGTTATTACTTTGTATCAAATGGCCTCTTCACGGACCACGTGCCAAGGTCCTACAATGATACTGGTCAATTTCACGAACGAGACAACTGCGGCAGGTCATCTTACCTACGATGATGATGCGGGTCAATTTCGAACAGCATTATTAAACCACGAACAGAGACATAACTTTTTTGTCGTCTTGACTAATCTTACCAGACATTATTCCACGAACGAATTTGATGTGTTTTGGAAAAAAAAGTAGCAAGAGAAGGAAATGCAGTGTCGTGCCGCATTTTGTCCGTTTCCATTGAGGGTGACCGGTTATTGATTATTTGAATCAATTAGTGATTCATTCTATTTCATACCTTTGTATTATTTCCATTTATTGTTTACACATGGTAATATGAACGGATGTAAAGACAACACACAAATTCAATTCGATGAATACAAAGAAAATTCTACAAATTCTCTTACTTTTTATTGTGTTATGGTATCAGAGTTGGGGATTTTGAGTTCGAAACTTTCTAGACCCCATTTGTCTCCCTAGTTAAAAATTTCCTTGTTTAGAACTAGGTAAAAAATTAGATTGAGCATGAAGGGGAATGCTAGAATAATTAAATAATAGATCACGCCTTCATTTAATAGTTTAAAATTTTAGAATAGTTAATAGTGATTCCATCAAATTCTCACATGGTTCCAATTCCATACAAATTCCATCTCAAATCTAAAGCATATCCGTTGGAACAAGTTCCTTATTTTTTAACTTAGAACCTACCTTGTATACCTTAAAAGCCGAAGCCTATCTTATCACAGTTCCAAAGACGGTTCTAAATTTTACCTAGGTTCCACCTATATTATTAGTTAAACGAGTACAATGAATCATCACCTTTAGTAATCACTAATTGCTGCTATAAACCACTAATTACAACTTATATTTAGACATATGAAAAATATAAAACATTAATAAAATAAAAGTCTTAGTCATAAAATAAAATTTTAGACTAGTGGTTTCAAATTATACATTCACAATCGAACGCCATGAAATACTACAGTATTGCACAAAGATATAAATCAAGAAAACCACAAAAACTTGTTCTACCTACTTAGAACTTACCTGTCATAATAAGTTTTTCAATTTTTGGAACTTGGAATCTATTTTGCATACCTTGAAACTTCGACCTGGATAGATTCTCATATGTCTGGTTCTTTGATTCCATGACCTAGAAGCAAGCTCATCCCTAATTTGCATGAGTAACTCTCTCTCTCTCTCTCTCTCTCTCTCTCTCTCTCTCTCTCTCTTCGACCTGGATAGATTCCCATATGTCTGGTTCTTTGATTCCATGACCTAGAAGCAAGCTCATCCCTAATTTGCATGACTCTCTCTCTCTCTCTCTCCCATATGTCTGGTTCTTTGATTCCATGACCTAGAAGCAAGCTCATCCCTAATTTGCATGACTCTCTCTCTCTCTCTCTCTCTCTCTCTCTCTCTCTCTCTCCCATATGTCTGGTTCTTTGATTCCATGACCTAGAAGCAAGCTCATCCCTAATTTGCATGACTCTCTCTCTCTCCCTCCCTCTCTCTCTCTCTCTCTCTGGTAAAACCCGGGAATTTGTCCTTAGCAAATAGCAATTATCAAAGCTGACCAATATGCATATGACGATTTACAATCAAGATGATGATTCATATACGATGGTAGGGATTGTGACATCTAAGTGCTCTCTCTCTCTCTCTCTCTCTCTCTCTCTCTCTCTCTCTCTCTCTCTCTGGTAAAACCCATGAATTTGTCCTTAGCAAATAGGAATTATCAAAGCTGACCAATATGCATATACGATGGTAGGGATTGTGACATCTAAGTGCTCTCTCTCTCTCTCTCTCTCTCTCTCTCTCTCTCTCTCTCTCTCTCTCTCTCTATGGTAAAACCTAGGAATTTTTGTCCTTAGAAAATAGCAATTATCAAAGGTGACCAATATGCATATGATGATTTACAATCAAGATGATGATTCATATACGATGGTAGGGATTGTGACATCTAAGTGTTCTCTCTCTCTCTCTCTCTCTCTCTCTCTCTCTCTCTCTCTGGTAAAACCCAAGAATTTGTCCTTAGCAAATAGGAATTATCAAAGCTGACCAATATGCATATACGATGGTAGGGATTGTGACATCTAAGTGCTCTCTCTCTCTCTCTCTCTCTCTCTCTCTCTCTCTCCCCCTCTCTCTCTCATTTGTCCTTAGCAAATAGCAATTATCAAAGCTGACCAACATGCATATGACGATTTACAATCAAGATGATGATTCATATACGATGGTAGGGATTGTGACATCTAAGTGTTCTCTCTCTCTCTCTCTCTCTTTGAATTTGTCCTTAGCAAATAGCAATTATCAAAGCTGACCAATATGCATATACGATGGTAGGGATTGTGACATCTAAGTGCTCTCTCTCTCTCTCTCTCTCTCTCTCTCTCTCTCTCTCTCTCTCTCTCTCTCTCTCTCTCTCTCTCTCTCTCTCTCTCTCTCTCTTCTAGTAAAACCAAGGAATTTGTCCTTAGCAAATAGGAATTATCAAAGCTGACCAATATGCATATACGATGGTAGGGATTGTGACATCTAAGTGCTCTCTCTCTCTCTCTCTCTCTCTCCCCCTCTCTCTCTCATTTGTCCTTAGCAAATAGCAATTATCAAAGCTGACCAACATGCATATGACGATTTACAATCAAGATGATGATTCATATACGATGGTAGGGATTGTGACATCTAAGTGTTCTCTCTCTCTCTCTCTTTGAATTTGTCCTTAGCAAATAGCAATTATCAAATCTGACCAATATGCATATACGATGGTAGGGATTGTGACATCTAAGTGCTCTCTCTCTCTCTCTCTCTCTCTCTCTCTCTCTCTCTCTCTCTCTTCTAGTAAAACCAAGGAATTTGTCCTTAGCAAATAGGAATTATCAAAGCTGACCAATATGCATATACGATGGTAGGGATTGTGACATCTAAGTGCTCTCTCTCTCTCTCTCTCTCTCTCTCCCCCTCTCTCTCTCATTTGTCCTTAGCAAATAGCAATTATCAAAGCTGACCAACATGCATATGACGATTTACAATCAAGATGATGATTCAT
The DNA here is from genome assembly GCA_016097605.1 of Eucalyptus guilfoylei. Taxonomy (NCBI): domain Eukaryota; kingdom Viridiplantae; phylum Streptophyta; class Magnoliopsida; order Myrtales; family Myrtaceae; genus Eucalyptus; species Eucalyptus guilfoylei. Next base: position 55,340,535 of record CM027867.1, read on the forward strand.
GTACGATGGTAGGGATTGTGACATCTAAGTGTTCTCTCTCTCTCTCTCTCTCTCTCTCTTTGAATTTGTCCTTAGCAAATAGCAATTATCAAAGTTGACCAATATGCATATACGATGGTAGGGATTGTGACATCTAAGTGCTCTCTCTCTCTCTCTCTCTCTCTCTCTTCTAGTAAAACCAAGGAATTTGTCCTTAGCAAATAGGAATTATCAAAGCTGACCAATATGCATATACGATGGTAGGGATTGTGACATCTAAGTGCTCTCTCTCTCTCTCCCTCTCTCTCTCTCTCTCTCTCTCTCAGTAGGGATCGTTCAAAAAAATGAGGTCACGAGTTTGAATTTTTCCAAACCCCTCATTTGTACTTTTGAAGTGTATTCCATGTAGTCACAAAAGATATTAAAATATTAAATATATTAATCAGCTTCCTCTTTTAAAATTACTTGGCATCTCTCACAAAACCATAGGAAAATAATTTATACCGCAATGTTCATCCCCACGTATGCGCTATGAAGTTGTCGTTGTCGATCCAGCTCTTCTTTCGTCAGCTAGGAAATCGATGGTGGGCACGCATCCCATCGAATGACCAGTCAAAGCTACAATTCACGTTTTGGAGGTAAAGAAAATCACCTCACCACATTTGTCTTCTTCAAAGAATTTGCGGTCAGTCACATCTAAAAGACCAGAAAATTCGCACGCCCTTAATAATTAGTGTAAAAAATTGAAATATACAATCACCTAATATCCATACGCATCTCCCTCGTGTCCAACGGTGATTGCTTGAAGTTTTCTTCTGCGCATCTAGTAGAAATCAACGGATCTGGCAGACTTAGATCAGTTGCAAGTTGCATCGCCCGGTATACAGACTTTCTTGATCTTTTGCATTGGGGAGAGAGGCGGGTGATGGATTCGTCACCCCAAGAATCAAGAAAATCCCATGGACATGCACACGCCGTGTGCGTCCCCTTCCCTGCCCAAGGCCACATCAACCCTATGATGCAGCTGGCCCAGCTCCTCCACACGCGAGGCGCCTTCGTAACGTTCGTCAACACTGAGTTCAACCACCGTCGCCTCCTCCGGTCTAAGGGACCCGACTCGCTTTGGAGCCTTGAGAACTTCCGCTTCGAGACGATCCCGGACGGCCTCCCGCCGTCAGACCGTGACGCAACGCAGGATCCCCCAGCCCTCTGCAACTCGATCCGGAAGAACTGCTTGGGCCCTTTCAAGGAGTTGCTTGCCAGGATCAAGAGCGACAAGGTTGTTCCGCCTGTGACTTGTGTGATATCAGATGGGGTGATGAGCTTCGCCAGCAAAGCTGCGAGAGAGCTTGGAGTCCCAGAGGTTCAGTTCTGGACTGCCTCGGCTTGTGGATTCATGGGTTATTTGCAGTACAGAGAGCTTGTCAAGAGAGGGATCGTTCCATTCAAAGGTACTTCCTTTGTTTATTTATTCATTTTTGTTCATCTCGAATAAATTCACCAAATCTTTATTTGTTTATTTAGTTATCTCTCCTTCATGAGTTATTTCCATTCATCTGTTTCTCTTGTTAAAGTTGTGGATTGGATCCTCACTGCATATTACATGTAACAGATGAAGACTTCCTGAACAACGGGACGTTGGATGATCCTGTTGACTGGATCCCTGGCATGAGAAACATCCGACTGCGGGACATTCCAAGCTTCATACGGACCACGGACCTGAACGACATCTTGTTTGACTTCTTAGGAGAAGAAGCGCAGCACTGCCTGAAATCATCTGCTATCTTGTTTAACACCTTCAATGAGCTCGAACACGAAGTACTGGAGAAAATTGCAGACATTTCCCCTCCAATTTACTGTACCGGACCCCTTTCCTTGCTCGTCCAGGACATTCCCTCAAGCTCAATCAAGTCTTTCAGGTTAAATCTGTGGAAGGAAGACTACAGCTGCCTCGAATGGCTCGATCAGAGAGAAGCTGAGTCGGTTGTGTACGTGAACTATGGGTGTGTCACAGTCATGACTAAGGAACACCTGAAGGAGTTTGCTTGGGGGCTTGCAAATAGCAAGCACCCATTTATGTGGGTCATCAGGCCTGATGTTGTGGAGGGTGATTCTGCAATTCTACCCGAGGAGTTCCTTGAGGAAGTGAAAGACAGAGGGTTCTTGACGACCTGGTGTCCGCAGGATCGAGTCCTGAGTCATGGATCGATAGGCGCTTTCCTAACACACTGTGGGTGGAATTCTACCTTGGAAGCTATCTGTGGAGGCGTTCCTCTCATTTGCTGGCCGTTCTTTGCCGAGCAACAGACAAACTGTCGGTACTCATGTACGGAATGGGGGATCGGCATGGAAGTGAACCAGGACGTGAGGCGTGAGGAAATAGAAGCTCTTGTTCGGGAAGTGATGGAAGGGGTTGGCGGGAAGAAGATGAGGGAGAATGCCAAGAAGTGGAAGGAGAGAGCTGTGGAAGCCGCCGGTCGTGGAGGGCCATCTTTCAATGACTTCGACAAATTCATTAAGGAGGTTCTCCATTTGAAGGAGTAGATTCAAGGGAACTATTATCATATTCCCACATCTTCCAAAAACATATCGAAAGAAGTAGCATTAATTTCCAATCTGTTAGTTTGCCCAGTTCCTTCCAAATGGAATTTTGAATCTTTCAGCATTAGATAATACGGATAAAGATACTTATACCTTTTGTACATTCTACAGTCACATTCGCTGTCCTAATCTTGAATGCTTTTACAGTAGTGAAACCTCAGCAAATCAGTCCGCCTTCCTGACTGTTCATCTGGTTTCTGTGTTCATGGGAAGCGAGTGGATCGACAGAGGAAAGTTTTTGAAATCTTGTACATCTCCTTTGGGCTTCTCTGCATTGATGGCGTGCCCCTGCATCCTCTATGCCCGCCGGTCGTGCAATGCCCGTCCACATGCCCGTTCAATGCATGTGAATCATAATCATAAGGTTGGAATTCATGGTATTGCGGACGGCCGATGTATGCTGAACCGTGTTTTCGTGCCATATACGTCTGGACTCGTCCCTTGTAAACCGGTCGCTCCACGCCCGCTCTTGATCCCCTTTCTAGAAGTGCTCGTATCATACGAGTAATATTTACATTTTGACCTAATTGAATCTTATTTTCAGGGAAAATCGACACTTTGTAAATAGACAAGAGTCGACCTTAATGAGTGGACTATAGCTAGATAGAAATAGGGTAGTGGAAGAATTTTGTTCAATTCCCATTATACGCGATATGGCGAAAAAGACTAATTCCTATCTTAATCAAGAAAAAACCTTTTTCGTTTTTAATATTGATATTGATGTAATATCATCCTTAAACTTTTAATTTATCAAATATGATTCTTGAACTATTTCTAAATATTCAATTTAGTTCTTAAACGTTCGGTTTGTTCAATCTAGTTCATCAACTTTTCATAAAAAAAGTCATATAAGTTATCCGATACAATTCATAATTTTTCATAATGGCAATTTCTCTGAAAATTTAGAATACCTTTTTATTTCAATTGTTTTCATGAATTAACAAAGTAAATTTGCACTTAAAATCAAGTAGAAACTAATTTAGAGTCGTATTGGATTAGTATCTCTACTCTTTCTAGTCTAAGTGTTTTCTTAAAAATATCCCGGACCAATATTAATTTATCTATAACCACCCATACTTTTATAGACCTTGTTCCTAAATATTGACATTAATATAATTTTCACTCTTGTATGTTTTTTTTTTTGGTAAAGTTCACTCTTGTATGTTTTGATAAAGAGCATAAGTTAAAATTTACTTACGTTGAACTATCGCTATATTATAAAGAACAAAAAGGTTAATTCCTAAAAACAATTGAAATGAAAAGATAACTCTAAAATCTAGGTAATGTTGCAATTATGAAAACTTGTTAATAGAACCGAAGGACCAAGTTGACTTTGTTATGAAAAGTTAAGAGAACAAATTTGATAATTTAAGAGCTCTATCGAACTATGGTTCTTCGTATGTTTAGTTTTTCATCTCACCCCCTGTTTTGTTTTAAGCAATGAAAGATATGAATTGAGTTGACTTGTGAATTTTGTATTGGACCCTTGGAATTTTTGTGTTGTTAGATTTATTAGATGTTGAGTAGTAAAAAAAATGTCAAAAACTACGCCTTAAATGACCAACTTTTCTTCTCCAATAATTCTCTTATCTATTACCAACTTTTATTTACTTTTCTTATCGACACTTTAAACTTATCAACTATTACATTTTATTATCAACCTTTGTTTAAGTGACTTAAAGCTTTTTTCCATTTAAGTAAAACAATAGAAAAGTTAGTAAATTAAATAAACCAAATAAACTTTGATGACTAATTCAAATGAGAGTGTCGCGACCTAAATTTCAGGTGCTCCACCTAGGTTTAGGCTAATGGACTACTAAGTCTTTAACTTTTTAGATTCTCCCTCTCCTCCCCATATCATATTCACGACTTAAGGTTCAAATATTTAATATATAAATTATTATTATCTAGGTACTAATAGGTTTACGATAGATCAATTAGATATCTAAGTAAAATAATTAGAGAATTATTTTACTCCTACGAACCGAGAGATTAAGGGTACGGGACTTGATTACACTAGATTTTTCTAATACCCTTTCGGTGCCCAAAAATGTTTTTGCAGGCAACTTGGATTTATTTTAACCTAAATCTCTATAATGCAAAATGATGATCACACAGATGCTCAGTCACTATTAAACAATCAAAAGACTTCCATTAAAAGAAATACACACACCAAACATTTTTTTTTGGGTTTACTTTTATCTTGGAATTGAAACGTGCATTTTAACTTCATGACCTAACTTTATTAGCAAGCAAATTCTAATTAGATGAACCTAATAGGCAAACTAATTGACATGCACATATTTTTATTGAAATTCAAATTAGTAAAGACCCTAATTAACTATCTAAAAAGGGAAAAAATTCTTAATTTATTTTAAGGGTTAATTTGACTTAAACCATATCCTATCTTAAAAAACTATTTTTTTAAAGAAAAATGAGATTATCTAAATGTGCAAACATTATATAAAATCAATCATAATCTATTCCAAAAAATTATCTAAAAATAAAATCCTAATTTACTAAACCAACACACTCTAATGCAAGATCTGATTTTTTTTTTTAATGTTTTTTTAGTGTTTTTCCAAGATAAGCAACTATATCTAAACAATTAAGATATCCACCAAATAAAGAATTAAAATAATCGAAAAAATGACTTGTTGTCTCACAAGGCAAATTAACAATTACTCTAACTGACAAAAGTTCAAAATAATTAAAAATCTAATCCGAAGTCTTACAGATCAAATTAATAATAATGATTTAACAATTAACATACTATCAAAACGCCCGAAAATTAATATAATTAAAAAAATGATTTTATATTTTATGAATCAAATTAATAATTATAATAATTTTAGACAAAACCCTTCCAGATAATGTCTACAAGATTCATGAGTATTGACATCTAATGTTCCAATTTAAATAACTAAACTTAAAAATATAAACAAGATAACGTAAAATAAATGAAAAATAAAAATAAAAACTACCTAATTGATTTTCCTTTTTCTTTTGTTTTTTTTTTCACGCAAGGCTTATGCGTGGTGGTGGCTGATCACCGTCGGTCGCCGGTCGTCGGAGCTCCGGCCAGGAGGACCATCAGCGAGCAAGGGGACTTCGGACGCCGGGTGTGGCAGCGACGTCACTCAGGGGAAGCTGCGGGCTTCGGGGCACGGCGAAGACAGAGCTACGGCGTCGCAGGATCTCAGCGACGGGAGGGTGAGCAGCGGCGTCGGGCAGCAGCTCCGCTGCGGCAAATCGGAGGCGGAGATCGGCTGAGACGCGGTGGGCTTCGTCAGGCTGGTGGAGCAGATCGGCAAGGCAGCAGCAATTTCGCGAGGGTGCGGCGAACCGGCTCGGGATCTGCTGGGTCGCGGGTTGCAGACGAGTCGGGGGCGAGATCGGCGTTCCGGCGCGGCAGATCGGGCTCCGAGGGGGTGCGGGGACGGAGGCCGAAGGGGTCCGGCAGCTGCCGCGGGCGAGCGATGGCAGGAGGGAAGCAGCAACGGCGTCGAACTCCGGTGGTGCTACTGGGTCGCGGACAGAAGCGGCTTCGCTGCTGGAATCGAAAAGGGGGTTGAGCAGCTTCTGGCGAGGCGGGACGCGATGGTGTCTTCTGGTCTCGGGTTGCCGCTCCGGTGCAGCAGATCGGGTAGTGGCGGAACAGGAGGCGCGGCAATGGCAGACGCGGTGACTGGCTCGGGTGCCGCGGAAGGGTGCTCGTGCTGGATCGAGGCAGCGGGGTGGCAACGCGGCGTCCGGCAGGGTAGCAGAACGGCGGTGCGGGCTCCTGTGGCGGTACGGGGCGGAGTTGGCACGGTGCTCGTGGACGAGCGTCGCGGGCATGGCAACCGGCAGCTGCGCAGGGAACCGGCGACTGGGGGCGTCGGCGGAGGGCCCAACGAAGAAGACAACCAGTATTTTTTCTCTCTCTACTGCACGTCCGGTCACTTCTTCTCTTTTTCCTCTGCACACTTACTGACTTTTCTCTTTTTTTTCTTCAACGAACCCTAGAGAAGTCCCCTCCCTTCTCTCATCGTACACGGCTCGGTTTATAGCCAAATAAAGATGTAATATTTCATCCACTTTTTAATATACACGAAGATTTTCCTATAACATCCTGATCACAAAAATCCTCTTACTTTTCTTATTTTCTGAATATTTTTTACTTATTTTTAAAGATAAGATTAAAACCCGATTTTCTTAAATTCCAAAAATCATCATTTCAAATCTCAATTTAGATCATTTTTGTCATTAAAAGAAAACGGTTCCGAGCCAATTTGTACTCTTGATGGACTTAGTCCAGCTTGTTAATTTAAAACTCAAAACCACTAATTTGACCCATCCGCCACCAGTCCAATAAATAAATGCACAAAATGCAAATTAAAACAAATGTACATAGATTAATATGCTATGCAATTACTATTTTTTTCGGGATAAAATTGACCCCTAATTTTCTATATAATAAATAAATGACCAGATTACCAAAATTTATGTGTCAACATAGAGTAATCCCAAACTAGTTTACAGCTTAATTAAAGAAAAGTTGATAAATCACTTAACTTAAAGTTAGTAATTTATAGGTATCAATAAATTTAAGGCGTAGTTAATAAAGTAAATAAAAGTTGTAAAAGATATGAATTTGTTTATCAAAAGAAAATGAACTGAATAATTTTTTTAAAGAGTTGGTAAATCAAAGTGCTGTTGAGAAATGTAAATGAAAGTTTGTAAATGGTAAAACAAAATAACTGAGTAACTCAATGAGAACTAACCCAATACTAGCAAGTAATGTAATATAAGAAAATTTGGCAAGTCACGCTAAAAAAGAGTTAGTAAATAAGAAATTATTAATCAAGGGAATAAAAGTTGGTAACTTTATAAAAAAAAATTGCTAAGTTAAGAAAACAGAAACCAAAATTCGATAAGTAAGCCAAATTGGTAGCCAAAACTACTGGTTAATTTAATATGACAAGATTTGGTAAGTCGCTCTAATTTAAAATGTAATTATAATAACATAAATTCAAAACGTGAGTAATTTATACAAATAAAAGTTTGTAAACTGGTACAAATTTCGATGATTTACAAACTACGTAACAACAATAGCATTTGCTGGTCATAGTCATCACGCTCAATTGACATTAGACCGCTTCGAATAGTTTACGTCTTTCCTCATCCTCTCTCTCCCTCGACATCTTCCTAGATCTTTTCCTTCCCCTTCTAACCCAAATCCCTCGCCCTTGATTGCATCTCCTCCTCGACGCATCCCAACGGTCGTAGTACGACATGATCCATGCCGAAAGCCACGTAAAGACGCGACCCTTTGCCCTTTTGACTTGTCTCTACGATCGAGTTCTCCGGGGATGGATTTCGAACCACATCGCCAAACGTCGTTCGACGAGCTCGATGCGTTTTAAGAACAGCCAGAAAACGAAGTGTTGCTCATTGGAATCCATAGAGTCGCTGGATTGTTAATGTGTGGACCTGCTTTTACCGGACGCAACTGGGACATTTGAGCAGCTGTATTTTGTCCGTTTGCATGAGTAAATGCACGGAGATGTTTTGGGTGTATCCGATTACAGTAATTGTGAGATGTGAGTGTGAATAATAATTTCGTAGCAAGTGATTTTTATCACCTAATCGATAGGATGCATCTAAATTATGATCTTTCACATTTTTAAGAGATCGACGGAAAATATCTTCTCGTGCTTAACTAATGGGCAAAGTAATTACATCAAAAATCACAAGCATGGGTGGATTAAAGAGTGACACATGATGTTTTCGATATACTTGTTCATAGCGATTGTGAGATATGAGTGTGAACAATAATTTCGTAGCAAGTGACTCTTATCACCTAATGTATGGACCTGCTTTTACAGGACGCAACTAGGACATTTTTTTTTTTTTTATCAGAGCAACTAGGAAATTTGAGCAGCTGTATTTTGTTCGTTTGCATGAGTGTGAATAATAATTCCATAACAAGTGACTTATCACCTAATCGATAGGATGCGTTTAAATTGCGATCTTCCATATTTTTAGGAGATCGATGTTAAAATAAATTCATATAATACTTGATGCGGAAATACATAACAAATCAGTGATCGTTTGATCTTCATGATTTTCACAATTAGATGAAGACATACCTTTATCCATAGCGCTACGCTTGATGATGATTGTTGTAGAAAATCCAATAATCTCGAACCAAAAGAAGAAATCCGATTTCTCTCCCTTAACCCACTAAACCTTAATGTATTCAATTGATGGAGGAGAGAATACCAAATTCTTTCTGTTATTTTTGTTCATTGTGGGTGGAGAGAGGACCGGACACTATTTATACGTTCATTGAAAAGGTGCCTTCCATCAAAGCAATATACCCTTTCATTTTATTAGAGTCGTACCTTCTCGTAACCAATAAAATTTTATAGCATAATCTTATTGTGCACATTACAGTCTTTATTAAACCATGAAAGGAACATCATATGGGCCAAGTGGGAGAATGTAAGAATTATTGTGGCCCATATTATGTGATTTATTATATGGTTTACTAATTATTAAAATGCTATAAATAATTATTGGTTACGAGAAGGTACGACTCACTCTAATAAAATGAAAGGGTATATTGCTTTGATGGAAGGCACCTTTTCAATGAACGTATAAATAATGTCCGGTCCTCTCTCCACCCACAATGAACAAAAATAACAGAAAGAATTTGGTATTCTCTCCTCCATCAATTGAATACATTAAGGTTTAGTGGGTTAAGGGAGAGAAATCGGATTTCTTCCATTTTTGTCCTTAAAATTCCGAATTACTCCATTTTCGTCCTTTTCTCCATAAAAACATTCCATCATTCGAATTTTCTTTAACAGAACCCTCCGAAAACATTTTAACAACAACAAATAGTATGGACAGGATCATTCAACGAATCATCAAACATAAATCATAATATTTCTTTAAACGGAAAAATCATGAGATCATAAACCAAATGCTCTGATACCAAATGTTAAAATAAATTCATATAATACTTGATGCGGAAATACATAACAAATCAGTGATCGTTTGATCTTCATGATTTTCACAATTAGATGAAGACATACCTTTATCCATAGCGCTACGCTTGATGATGATTGTTGTAGAAAATCCAATAATCTCGAACCAAAAGAAGAAATCCGATTTCTCTCCCTTAACCCACTAAACCTTAATGTATTCAATTGATGGAGGAGAGAATACCAAATTCTTTCTGTTATTTTTGTTCATTGTGGGTGGAGAGAGGACCGGACACTATTTATACGTTCATTGAAAAGGTGCCTTCCATCAAAGCAATATACCCTTTCATTTTATTAGAGTCGTACCTTCTCGTAACCAATAATTATTTATAGCATTTTAATAATTAGTAAACCATATAATAAATCACATAATATGGGCCACAATAATTCTTACAATCGACAGAAAATATCTTCTCGTACTTAACTAATGGACAAAGTAATTACATCAAAAATCACAAGGGTGGATTAAAGAGTGACACATGATGTTTTGGATATATCCGTTCATAGCGATTGTGAGATTCGAGTGCGAACAATAATTTCGTAGCAAGTGACTCTTATCACCTAATTGATAGGATGTGTTTAAATTACAATCCTTTACATTTTTAGGAGATCAACGGAAAATATGTTCTCGTGCTTAACTATTTGGACAAAGTAATTACATCAAAAATCACAGGCATGCATGGATTAAAGAGTGACGCATGCATGGACTAGGAAACACCATCACGAAACTTGATTCTCACTTCATCAAGTGCACGCAATTTCAACGTTCAACTCCATGCTCGACTTTTGAGCACACCTCTAGAATATGATTGACATGCTTCACAGATCCAACGTTTCCTTACTTGTATTGGGGTTTGGTTCATAATTTCTTTCATCGACAAGATAGCACAGGTGCAAGATGCTAATTATGATGGAATTTTCAACTGGACGTGGCCCTAGTTTAAGAATAAATTAAGATAAACTTTGCATCTCGAATTTTCTGCTTTTACTTACTATTTTCTTTATAATCATGCAGTGACTCCTAACAACCTGAAGAAAGAAACCATAGGAAAACAATGACTGCTAAAAATTTATCTTTTTCGATCCAGTTATTGTCTCATGTTTCAAAATTGAATGACCTTTCCAAGGCACGGGGGACGCGTTCGAGGCAATCAAGTCACCTGAACACATTACCGTCTACTTCCAGGAATCTAGGATGGGCCGAATACGGGACATCAAAATGTCGGGAGAAGTACACTATCAGTGCCATAAGTTGTGTACGGCGCTCACTTTGATGCCAAAAGTTTCAATCGAATCACTTAAGTGCCAAATCGGAGGAAAAACGACGGTGAGAGATTCCGGCCAAAATGATGACGTGGCTTTTATATTTAAAAAAAATCGACATGGTTGAGAAACGACATCGTTTTCCATCCTCCTTAAGAAAACGACATTGTTTTGCTGTCCTAAGTGGATGGCCTCACAAAAATGACTCCGCACAACTCATTTTGGGATTTTTTTTTTTACTATTTGGAGATTGAAATTAGGGTTCCGAACCTCGTCGGCCGCCGACCTAGCTCGCTTGGTTGCTATCGCTCGGCCGTCGACCTAGCTTGCTTGGCCGCCGTCGCTTGGCGACGTGAGGTTCGCACTTGAGCGAGATCACGGCCTTCGACTTGGTCGCCGAGTGGCCAAGTCGGGGTCGAGGTCGGGGTCGGGGTCGGAGCCGCAGCCGCTGAGCGCGGGAGCTGTCAAGGATGGCGACTGGCCCATCACCGGCGAAGGCGGAGGCGAGGGATGTGGGTGGTTGAAGGGGGAGGAGGAGGGAAAACCATCGACGCCAGCAACGGTGCGGACGTCGGGGTCGTCGAGGGCGAGGGAGCAGAAGACGATGGAGTAGCCGCAGATGTCGGGGCCGGCCCAGTTGGCGATGAAGTTGTTGGGGTCGAAGAGGATGGCCTGCTTTAGGGCTTGGAGGGCGACATAGGCGTTGTGGAGGCGCGGGTTCTCGAAGAAGGCAGAGGGATCGACGGCAACTTGCTCGCCGCGGTCGCCGAACTCGTCGAGGTAGTGGAGGAGGTGGTGGTGCTTGGCGGCGCCATGGGCGGCGGCGGAGAGGACGGCAAGGGAGGAGAAGAGGACGAAAAGGGCAGCGGTGGCCAAGATTATCTTGCAGATTTAGGGTTTAGGGTTTTGAATTGGGGGAGAGACACCAAACGACGTCATTTTGTGGTTTACATGCTGACTGTACTCTCCGACGAGCCACATCAACGTCAAAAATTAATAAAAAAAGTGTCACGTCGGATTTCCGGTCAATCTGATCGGAGTTGGCACCAAAATGATCGTTTTTCAAACTTTTTGGCATTTAACTGATTCGACAAAAACTTTTGGCACCAAAGTGAGCGCTGTACACAACTTATGGCACTGATAGTGTACTCCCCAAAATATCCGTAAGCATTTTGTAATTAGCGTGGAAAAATGAAATACATTAATAACCGGAAGTTGTGTTATATAAACATTTGTGCTGGTTGCTGAAATATCACACGTGCATCTCCCTTGTCTATCGCTACTTGCATAACCTCTCGTTCCCGCATCTAGTATAGATCTGAAAAGACCAGCCGAAATTGAATAAGATTTGGCAGACTTCAGATCAATTTCAACTTCCATCACTCACTATACACTTCTTGATCTTGCTCTAGAGAGATACAGGTGATGGGTTCGTCGCCCCTAGAATCGAGAAACTCCCGTGCACTTGCACATGCCGTGTGCGTCCCCTTCCCGGCCCAAGGCCATGTCAACCCCATGATGCAGCTCGCCAAGCTCCTCCATGCTCATCTTTGTCACGTTCGTCAACACCGAGTTCAACCACCGCCGCCTCCTCCGGTCTAGGGGAGCTGACTCGCTTCAAGACCTCGAAAACTTCTGCTTCAAGACGATACCGGATGGCCTCCCGCCATCGGACCGTGATGCAACACAGGATGTCCCCGCCCTTTGTGACTCGACCCGGAAGAACTGCTTGGGCCCTTTCAAGAATTTGCTTGCCAGGATCAAGAGTGACGAGATTGTTCCGCCTGTGACTTGTGTGATTTCAGATGGGGCGATGGGCTTCGCCAGTGAAGCTGCGAGAGAGCTTGGAATTCCAGAGGTTCAGTTCTGGACTGCCTCAGCTTGTGGGTTCATGGGTTATTTGCAATACAGAGAGCTTGTTAAGAGAGGGATCGTTCCATTCAAAGGTACTTCCTCTGTTTATTTATTCATCTTTGCTTCTTTCGAATAAATTCACTAGATCTTTACTTGTTTATTTAGTTATCTCCCCATTCATGAGTTATTTCCATTCATCTGTTTCTTTTTAAAGTTCTTGATTCGATCCTCACTGCATATTATATGGAACAGATGAAGACTTCCTGAGCAATGGGACGCTTGATGATCCTGTCGACTGGATCCCCGGCATGAGAAACATCCGACTCCGGGACATCCCGAGCTTCATGCGGACCACAAACCTGAACGACATCATGTTCAACTTCTCAGGAGAAGAAGCGCAGCACTGCCTGAAATCATCTGCTATCTTGTTCAACACCTTCAATGAGCTCGAACATGAAGTACTGGAGAAAATAGTAGATATTTCCCCTCGAATTTACTGTGCCGGGCCCCTTTCCTTGCTCCTCCAGGATATTCCCTCGAGCCCAGTCAAGTCTTTCAGGTCGAGTCTGTGGAAGGAAGACTACAGCTGCCTCGAATGGCTCAATCAGAGAGAAGCCGAGTCAGTTGTGTATGTGAACTATGGAAGTATCACTGTCATGACTGAGGAACACCTGAAGGAGTTTGCTTGGGGGCTTGCAAATAGCAAGCACCCATTTTTGTGGGTGATCAGGCCTGACGTTGTGCAGGGTGATTCTGCAATCCTACCACCAGAGTTCCTGGAGGAAGTGAAAGACAGAGGTTTCTTGACAAGTTGGTGTCCGCAGGATCAAGTCCTGAGTCACGGATCAGTCGGCGCTTTCCTAACACACTGCGGGTGGAATTCTACTTTGGAAGGTATCTGTGGAGGCGTTCCTCTCATTTGCTGGCCGTTCTTTGCTGAGCAACAGACAAACTGTCGGTACGCATGTACCGAATGGGGGAATGGCATGGAAGTGAACCAGGATGTGAGGCGTGAGGAAACAGAAGCTCTTGTTCGGGAAGTGATGGAAGGGGTCCGCGGGAAGAAGATGAGGGAGAATGCTAGGAAGTGGAAGGAGGAAGCTGTGAAAGCCACCGGTCGCCAAGGGCCATCGTACAACGACTTCAATAGATTTATTAAGGAGGTTTTCCGTTTGAATGATTAGATCAAAGGGAACCATTACCAGATTTCACCGTACGCCGAAAATCTGTCAAAAGAAGAAGAAATAAAAACACCAGGGTTCAAGATTTCACTCTACTTGTTTCCAGTATGTTAGTTTGCACCAGTTCCTTCGACATGGTATTTTAAGTCATTCAGCGTTAAATAATATGAATAAAGATATTTTACTTTCTTTACTTTCTATTATTGCATTTGCTGTCTTAATCTTGCATGCGTTACAGTAGTAATTCAAAAATGCCAGTAGTATGCCCAAATGCGACACATTCCACGAGTATTATATGATTGAAAAGTCGACAATTCAAGATCTTCAGTCCGCCTTCCAACGGTTCATCTGGTTTCCTCGCCCATGTGGAGCGAGCAGATCAACGACGAATGTTTTGAAGATCTTGGTACATCTCCTTGGGGCTTCTCGACATTGACGGCGTGCCCTGCATCCTTTATTGCCACTAGCTGTGCATTTCTATTCACACAACTGTTCAATACAGCAAAAGGGAAAGGGTAAATCAGACGGGCACATTCCCGTAGTTTGATGAAAAACTCTCCCCGCCATTCGGAATCACTACAGGGTGTAATTACAAGCTAACTTTCATAAGAAGAACTCTCCCCACAATTCTATTCTCCTCTTAGTGCTCAATTACTCTGTATATAACCAAGAGAAGTCTCCCATCATCTATTGCGGCACAAGGGAGTGGCTGCTTTCGAAGAGAGTTAAGAAAATGGACAAAAAGAAGCCGACAACTTTCCTTCATTATTCAACTCGCTGACCCCACGAGTAGAAATATATATATAAAACATGAGAGCGCCTTCTTCTTCTTCTGTATAAACAAAAGAAGTCTTTCTGCGGCAATAGATTCAGCATGCCAATGAATCCCAATCACAAGGGATGAATTGGACTTAAAGAAGGCGGCAAAGTCACGCGTGGTAAATTCTTTTATCAAGCTTGTTGAAATCTTCAGCCAACGATTCTTGCCCGCCGATTTATCAACCCGCGCATGGTCGAGTTCACACAATGCTCATCGGTCGGATTTCGTTTGATAGGCTCAAGGTCAAAACATAATTTAACATAAATAATTCTGGTAATTTTTTAAAAGAGTTGATAAATTAAGGTGCAACTAAAAATTTGTCAGCGATAAGAAAAATTAGCAAATAAAAAAAATCAAATAAATGTTGGTAAGTAACTCAATGAGAGTAGACCCAATATTAGGTAGTAATCTAACGATAGAAAAGTCGGCAAGTTACATTAATTTAGATTGGTAATCACCAAAAAAGGTTAGTAAATAATGAATTGCTAACCACTAAAATAAAAGTTGGTAACATCATAAAAATAATTAGTATATCAAACCAAACAATTAGAGTTTGATAAGTGACTTAAACGGCAATTCGTAATCCAAAACTAGTTGGTAATTTAATATAACATAAGTTGTAAGTCACACTAATTTAGTTTGATAATTTCATTTGAGGGCTAGTAAATTCGAAACAATGATAAATTATACAAATAAAAGTTGGTGTTTTACAAATTAACGAAAAAGTCTGCAGCTTCCTAAAAAATATTAGTAAGTTACTAATAAATTACCTGGAAAAAAAGTGGTCGTTGTAATTTAATTTTCAGTTGAATCTAAAAGATCTCATAAATACAAAATACGGCTCAATTCACTTAAAAAGCATGAACTTTAATTGGAATCTCAATTTTGGCCAAAAAAATTTTTGCCCCATAAAAAGGCACCGATTTGCTCTGTGTCCCAATTCCAACCAAAACCTTTTTCTTCTAATAAAAAAACACTAATTTCCATTCAATACCCAAATCTAACTGCCATCAAGTTTCAGCCAAGTACCCACGGAACAACATGTTGAATCTTTAACGGCATCATTAGATGGAAACTTGTTGTGTGCCAGATTTAGGTACAAGCTAAGAACTGATTTTTTTTTTTTTTTGAGAATCTAGAAAAGTTTTTGGGCCTATGCTTTTGAATGATATAAAAAAAATGGTTTGGCTCAAAATTAAGACACGACTTAACGTTGGTATATTTTCATGAGATAAAAAAAGAAATTGGATTAAAATTAGCACCCGACCTAAAGTTGCCGTTTTTTTAACAGGAATAAGCCTACAAAATACAAAGTACAACAAAGGCAGATGATGCTTTGAATTGTCTGATTCGCTTTATTATGATAGAGCCTCCATTCATGTTGAAAATATTATGATCGAAAAGCCATTGAATCTGTTCTTACTTTGTATCAAACAGCCTCTTCACGGACCACGAGCCAACATCCCGATATGATGCTGGTCAATTTCACGAACTGGACAACCACGGCAGGTCCTACGATGATGAGACGGATCAATTTCGAACAGCATTATTAAATCACGTACAGACATAACTTTTTGTCGTTTTGACTAATCTTACCAAATGTTACTCCATCGAACTCGGTGCATTTAAAAAAAAAAAAAAAGCCAGAAAAGGAAATGCAGTGCCGTGCAGCATCTTGTCTGTTTGCATGAGCAACACTGCTGAGATATCTATAAAATTACAACTGAAATTCAATATCTCAAGGCGTTCATCCCTCTCCTTTTCTTTTTGGTAAACCCCAGAAATTTATCCTTAGCATATAGCAATTATCAAGCTGGCCACTACACATATGATGATTTACAATAGAAATGATAATTTTGGACATATTCGATCGTAGAAATTCTGACATCTAAATGTAAATAATGATTTTGTTACAAGTGATTAGTATCACTTAATTTATAGAATGCGTTTAGATATTATCTTCTACATATTTTAAAGACCGATAGAAAAGATGTTATCATACTTGACTACTGAACAATAATTTAAAGCAAAAATCACTGGATTGAGAAATGACTTGTATATACTATAATAGGGTTTGATTCTCACTTTATTGAGCACAAATTTCAACTACTTGCTCAAGCTTCGAGCGCATCTTTACGATACAAATGAGACTTTGTAGATCCGACAGTTACTTACCAAAATAAATACACCTAATTATAATATTTAAGTATTAAACAACGCATTCATCTAATGGCTTGAAATTTTAAAATAGTTGGTAGTGATCCCACAAAAACTTACATGGAATCAAAAAATGATGACTTGAGTTTGAATTTTTCCGAATCCCTTATTCACCTTCTTGATGTATTAATACTTACATGTTGTAGTCACAAGTATTAAAATATTTAAATATTACACCAGCTTCAATTTTTAAAACAGTTGACGATAATCATGCAAGATCTCACAAAATAGTGGAAAACAATTAATACTATCATGTTTATCCCTATATATGCATTATGAAATTGTCGATCCACCTATTTTTTAATCAAGTAAAAAATGGGTTATTAGCATGAAAAACTCCAAAATAGTACACATATGTAAATTTATCCCAAGCTAATTATTTGACCATTAAAAACTCAAAACCGATACATTTATAACAAATTTACTCTATATTAATTTTTGTTAAATGGGATTAATAACCTGTGACAAACGCCGGGGGGTTACAATTCTAAATTGGCACACCCGTCAACAATAATTTAACAATAAAATTTAATATCTATTTCGAGGTTTTTGGTGATAAAAAATTTATTTGAAATAAATTTATCATAAATATATTAATTTAGGATTTTTCATGATATTCGCAGTTGGTTGAGATCTCTCCTCCAAATAAGGAGGTCAAGGGTTCGAAACCCTGTGTTGTTAGTGATTAAAGCGGGGGGCCCCGACGGTGGGTTGCTGAGCCAGTTTCCCCCGAGATATAGTCAATGTTGGGTCTCTACCACAGAGGCCCATGAGACACCAAATCGGCGTAAACCGACAAGGGCAAGCTCCAACGGATCCTCGGTCACCAAAAAAAAAAAATCCTAAGGAATTGATGTTAGGCATGTATCAAATCGATGGTACAATTCACAAGTTCGAGAGGTAATCAACTCACCTTACCACCTTATCTTCTCTATAGAATTTGCAGTCATTCACATCTAAAAGACCAGAAAAATTCACATCTAAAAGACCAGAAAATTCACACACTATGATTAGTGTAAAAAAATGAAGGGTTGGTACTATGAAAAATCTCAAACTAATACATGTGTAATAATTACATCTCAAATTAGTTTTTCACTACTAAAAATCCCTAAATGGTATATTTGTAATATATTTACATTCCGTTAATTTCCGTTAAATTGGATTAATATCACGAAAATTTACAACCTAGTACACCTATGATAAACACAAAATAAAACTTCAAACCGGTACATCCGTCAACTACCACGTGTTGTCTAACTCGGCAATTTAATGGTAAAATTTAATGAAAATTAACGGATAGTAAATTTATCATAAGCATACCAATTTATGATATTTCATGATATTAACCCAAAAATGAAATATACAATCACCCTATAAATATACGCATCTCCCCGTGTCTAACGGTGATTCCATGAACTCTTCTTTTGCGCATCTAATATAAATCTGGAAAGACCGACCGAACTTGAGCAGATTTGATTTGGCAGACTTAAATCAGTTGCAAGTTCCATCACCCGGCGTACGCTTTCTGGATCTTTTGCCCTGGGGAGAGACGTGGGTGATGGGTTCGTCATCCCAAGAATCAAGAAAATCCCATACACATGCACACGCCGTGTGCGTCCCCTTCCCGGCCCAAGGCCACATCAACCCCATGATGCAGCTCGCCAAGCTCCTTCATGCTCGCGGCGTCTTCGTCACGTTCATCAACACCGAGTTCAATCACCGCCGCCTCCTCCGGTCTAAGGGACCTGACTTGCTCCGAGACCTCGAAGACTTCCGCTTCGAGACAATCCCGGATGGCCTCCCGCCGTCGGACCGCGATGCAACGCAGGATTCCCCGGCCCTCTGCGACTCGACCCGGAAGAACTGTTTGGGCCCTTTCAAGAAATTGCTTGCCAGGATCAAGAGTGAGGAGGTGTTCCGCCTGTGACTTGTGTGATATCGGATGAGGCGACGGGCTTCGCCAGTGAAGCTGCGAGGGAGCTTGGAGTCCAAGAGGTTCAGTTCTGGACTGCCTCGGCTTGTGGGTTCATGGGTTATTTGCAGTACAGAGAGCTTCTTAAAAGAGGGATTGTTCCATTCGAAGGTAATTCCTTTGTTTATTTATTCATTTCAGCTTCTCTCGGATAAATTCACTAGATAACTACTTATTTGTTAAGTTATCTCCCCATTCATGAGTTATTTCCATTCATCTCTTTCTCTTGTTAAAGTTCTGGATTCGATCCTCACTACAGATGAAGACTTCCTGAGCAATGGGACGCTCGATGATCCCATCAACTGGATCCCCGGCATGAGAAACATCCGACTCCGGGACATCCCGAGCTTCATGTGGACCACAGACCTGAACGACATCATGTTCGACTTCTCAGGAGGAGAAGCGCAGCACTGCCTGAAATCATCTGCTATCTTGTTCAACACCTTCAACGAGCTCGAACACGAAGTACTGGAGAAAATATCAGACATTTCCCCTCAAATTTACTGTGCCGGGCCCCTTTCCTTGCTTCTCCAGGATATTCCCTCGAGCTCAGTCAAGTCTTTCAGGTCAAGTCTGTGGAAGGAAGACTACAGCTGCCTCGAATGGCTCGGTCAGAGAGAAGCCGAGTCAGTTGAGTATGTGAACTATGGGAGTATCACTGTCATGACTGAGGAACACCTGAAGGAATTTGCTTGGGGGCTTGCAAATAGCAAGCACCTATTTTTGTGGGTGATCAGGCCTGATGTTGTGAAGGGTGATTCTGCAATCCTACCACCGGAGTTCCTGGATGAAGTGAAAGACAGAGGGTTCTTGACGAGTTGGTGTCCACAGGATCAAGTCCTGAGTCATGGATCAATCGGCACTTTCCTAACGCACTGCGGGTGGAATTCTACCTTGGAAGGTATCTGCGGAGGAGTTCCTCTCATTTGTTGGCCGTTCTTTGCCGAGCAACAAACAAACTATCGGTACGCATGTACCGAATGGGGGATTGGCATGGAAGTGAACCAGGATGTGAGGCGTGAGGAAATAGAAGCTCTTGTTCGGGAAGTGACGGAAGGGGCCGGCGGGAAGAAGATGAGGGAGAATGCTAAGAAGTGGAAGGAGAGAGCCGTGGAATCTGCCGGTCGCAGAGGACCATCGTGCAACGACTTCAATAGATTTATTAAGGAGGTTGTTCATTTGAATGATTAGATCAAAGGGAACTATCACCAGATTCTGACGTGTTCCGAAAATCTATCAAAAGAAGAAGAATTAAAAACACCATGGTTCAATATTTGCCTCTAGTTGTTTCCAGCATGTCAGTTTGAATTGGTTCCTTGGACAAGTTATTTTAAATCATGCAGGGTAAAATAATATGAATAAAGATATTTTACTTTTTTTGGCATTCTATGATTGTATTTGCTGTCTTAATCTTGCATGCGTCATAGTGGTTATTGAAAAATCCCAGTGCTATGCACAAATGCCACACATTCCACGATTATTATATGATTGAAACCTCGACAATTCAAGATCTTCAGTCCGCCTTTCGACCGTTCATCTAGTTTCCTCGCCCATGTGGAGCGAGTGGATCAACGAGGAAAGTTTTCAAGATCTTGTACATCTCTTTGGGGCTTCTCTACATTGATGGCGTGCCCTGCACCCTTTATTACTACTAGTTGTGCTATCAGGTTTTATCCTGCCTATTTCATGTGCTTGTACCTCGCCCCCATCCTTTCAGGCGGGAAGGCGTCGCGAGCATCCATAGGTGCCTTCCTTACCCTCCCGAAGAGGGGCTGTGGCCGGAGAGACAATGGGGACAAGACCGCACCATTTGAACTTGATATGCTACGATGGAAAGACACCCTTTTGAAAGGGTATGAAGGGTGTCGTATATAAGTCTTTTGTAGACACCCATTGGCACCGGTTGGCAGATCATTCGCACCAAAATTTCTCTCCATTTCCATCAAAGAAAAAGGAAGGCATGTCATTTCGGTTTTGCAAGAACAATCGGCATTTACGCCGTGAAAATCGGGTGTTTTCTTTGTGACTGCATCCAGACCAACGTGAGGTATTATTACTCGTGATTCATTTGCAATTTGGTGTTCGTTCCGAGGCTATTTGCTGTTTGCGCATCGGAATCAGGTAAGTCGTCTTCCGCCGACTTGAATTCCTTCATTGGTATCAGAGCTCGGTCGTGATTTTTGCCTTGTTTTTCATTGAATTTTCTCGTTTACCATTTGATATCGAGATCAAGAGTATGAAATCTACACTGTTTGGATGTCCAATGGTTGGAATTGCCATCTGAAAACTCGAAATCGAACCGAAGCAAAGGAACGGGCTCGAGGTCGCCTGCATCCGCGTGGCTTTGGCCATTTTTCTAAATAATTTTCCGGCCAAAATCAATTTTCAAATATACAGAGTGAAAGTACTTGTCGAGACGAGTCCGGAGATGGTCGAGCGTCGCCGGAGGACGCCAGACGCGCCCACACACGCGGCCAGAAGCCATTGCACGTGCGCGTCATGCGCCTGAAGCGCTAAGAGAGCCAGTGCGTGCGCAACACGCGCCGGTCGGCGAACCGGCACGTGCGTGACGCGCGCTGGCCAGCGAACCGGCGCTTGATGACGTCACTGTGACGTCATCTAACAGTCAATTGCCGGATGACGTCACCACCGGCGGCAGTTGGCCGGCCGGCGACTCGACCCGACCCGAGGTTGACCCGACCCAACCGTTGACCGGTCAACGGGTTGGACCGGTCAACCGGTCCGGCGGTCAAACTGATCAGACCGGTCACCGGTTGGACCAGTCGGACTGGCCAGGAGCCGTTTGGCTCGCTGGCGCGTGCGCCACACACGCCGCGCACTCAGGCAACGCGTGTAGGCGCGTGAGAGGTCCGATCGAAGCATGGTCAGTGGCGTCTGGTTCATATAAATGTGCTCTACACTGTGGTATAATTATTTTATACTTTTGAATTTTATAAATGTATGAAAATGCGTAGGAAACCCTAAGTACGTGTATTTTTTGGGGTTTAATGCATAGTTTATTCATTTGTAGCTTGTATTTTCTTGTGGTTCAGGAAATACAGTAGCTAGCTCGTGTGCAAATGATGTCATATATGCTGTGTAGAGCTTGGTTCGATGATATCATGTATATAGTTTAATATACTTGCAATTTTCTAGTTCAAAGAATATTCGAACAATGGTAGGAAATCCATTACATGTTGAATTGCGCTTTGATTGTAATTATAGCATGATTATTTTTGCACGTTGGTTTATATTATGCTATACTTTTGTGTTAATGGAAAAATGTAGTAATTACATGAGGTCATGTAGTTATTTTTTCCTAGTGGGAGTTCGTAGGTTGGTAGAATTCAAGGGAGTTCTCACCTAGAACTTAAAATTTGTGCAAATTAAACTAATTAATGATAATAGAACAATCGTACATAGAAGTTGATTGAGAACATAGTGAACTTTTATTTCTATGTCTTTTGTTGAATTATCATTAATTTAGTTTGTTTTTGCTGCAAATTAAATATGTGTGTTACTCTGAAAAATGTGCTAGTATTGATTCTGCGTTTATTATGTCAATGTGTTATAGCAATTGATTATGGTTTCGGCATCCAAGACCATTGTGGCTGATCTCAATAAGGGTGAGAAGCTGAACGATGACAATTATGATATTTGGCACCGAAAAGTTCAGTACATTCTTGAGGAACAAGAGGTTTTGGAAACCCTCAACCACACAATGAATCAACCTGAGCATGGAACTTCAGCTCAACATAGGAGAGATCTAGAAGCTTATTAAGCTTGGAAAAAGAAAAATAGCATTACTCGCATCACGTTGCTGAGCTGTATGCAAGATGATCTCATGTGTGAGTTTGAAAGTTATGAAAAAGCTCAAGCTATGTGGGTTGCTTTGAAAGATAAGTTTGGGGGTACATCTGCCACTAAACTAAGGAGACTCCCCATCAAGTTTGACACATTCCAAAAGCGCCCAAAGGTAACGATGAAGCAACATCTTCGGGAGATGTCAAACATGATTTGTGAGATGAAGTCGGCAGGTCACTCCATTACTGATGAACAGCAAGTTCAGGCTATTATTAGGTCTCTTCCTGACAATTGGGAGCATATGAAGATCAATATGACGCATAATGAGAATATTGTCACTTTTGATGATATTGCCTGTTATTTGGAATTAGAGGATGAGCGCCTAGAGGCTGCGAGATCCTTTACCCATGCTTATGTTGTTGAATCGAGTTCGCGTAAAGCTTCGGGCTTCAAGCGCAAAAGGAATTCTCAATTCAACAACAAAGGGAAGAAGGCTGATCAGGCACCTAAGAGAGCTAAGACCTTCCAACGCAAGAAGCGTGGTGGGAAGAAAGACAAGGCCAAGACGAAGTGCTACAATTGTGGCAAGATGGGTCACTTTGCTTGTGAATTCACTGAGCCGAAAGAGGTACCCTATTACTCCATTACTTTAAGTAATGCTTTTGTTTCTAATACTGTAATGCTTGCTGAATCTCATCCAATGTGGATTGTAGACTCAGGAGTAACAGACTATGTAGCTAGAGACCGAGAAGCATTTGTGAGGTATCGTCGGATACAGCCTAGAAGAAGATGGATATATGTTGGGAATAACTCAAGAGTTGAAGTGAAGGGTATCGGCACATGTAAATTAATCTTATGTGGTGGTCGAAACCTATTCCTACATGATGTCCTTTATGCTCCAGATATTCGACGAAACTTGGTTTCCGTAGTTGTTCTTTTTAGCTTATGTTATGTATTGAATTTCCATGGTGATTGTGTCGACATTTTGTATGGAACAGTTTATTATGGTTCAGGTCATGTATCGAATGGTTTTATGGTGTTAAACATTGATTATGATCAGTACAATATTAATGTCGATGATTATTTTTCTTTAATTGCATCTTCTAATAATGTTGAGATCGATGCAAGTACTTAGCATGCTAGATTAGGTCACATTGGGTTGTAAAGAATGCGGAGAATAGCTAGAGAAGGCCTTTTAGGGTCACTCACTAATGTTGATCTACCCGTATGCGAACATTGTCTAGCGGGAAAAGCAACTAGAAAACCATTCGGTAAAGGGACTAGAGTCGAATTTCCATTGCAACGCATACATTTTGACATTTGTGGTCCTTTGAATGTGAGGGCGAGGCATGGAGCCTCATATTTCATCACTTTCATAAATGACTTCACGCGTTTCGGTTATATCTTTCTGATCTCCCATAAGTCAAAAGCATTAGACTGCTTTAGACGATATATAGTGATGGTAGAGAATCAGTTGAACAAAACGATAAAGGCATTGAGAACCGATCACGGACATGAGTATCTATCGGAGCAATTCAAGACTCTTTGTGATGAAAAGGGAATTATACGTCAATTGACTATTCCTAGTACTCCACAACAAAATGGGGTAGCTAAGAGAAGGAATAGAACCCTATTATAAATGATTAGATTTATGATGGCGCAATCAAATTTATCTATCTCCTATTGGGGAGATGCATTATTGACTGCTGCCCATGTACTTAATCGAGTGCCCTTAAAATCGGTCACTTCGACTCCTTATGAATTATGGACTTGTAGGAAACCAGACTTAAGTAGTCTGCGTCCATAGGGATATGCAACTTATGTTCATGATTCTTCCCATAAATATGGCAAATTAGGTCCTAGAGGGAAGAAATGTATCTTTATAAGATATTCAGAACACTCCAAATGGTACGTATTCATAGGTGAACAGGCTGATGGAAGTGTAACCAAAATAGAGTCACGAGATGTCACGTTCTTGGAGAATGATTTTCCTAATAGAGGTGAGATTGATAAGGATTTCCAATAATATGAGATGGAAGATCCTAATAACACACTCACTAATGTTGTAGAAGGAAATGAAGATTTACCTCAACACACAAGACCTAGTGGGAGTGTTGCATCGCCTGATGAATCGAATTCAAGAAAAATTCAATTGCGTAAAAGTAATCGTAAAAATATTCTCCGTTGTCGTTTTGACATTGAAGGGGAAGCATTTACGATTACTCAAAAGGACGATGCCGAGCCTAAGACTGTTCAAGAGGCTCTCTCATCCTCTGATAAGGAAGAATGGAGAAAAGTTTTGGAAGATGAAATGGAGTCAATGAGGGCAAATCATGTCTGGGACTTGATTGATCTACCACCCAATCGCAAGGCCATTGGAAACAAATGGGTCTTTAAGATTAAGCGAAGGGCGGATGGATCCATTGAAAAGTATAAGACTCGTCTTGTGGTGAAAGGTTATACTCAACAAGAGAGTATAGATTATGAGGAAACTTTTTCACCAGTTGTAAGGTTTGCCTCAATATGCCTTATCCTAGCCATCATTGCACATTTGGACCATGAATTACATCAAATGGATGTAAAGACGGCATTTCTCAATGGAGAACTAGATGAGGAAATCTATATGAAGCAGCCAATAGGTTTCATAGCTAAAGGTTAAGAGGATAAAGTTTGCAAGCTTCATCGCTTAATATATGGTCTTAAGCAATCATCTAGACAGTGGTATTTTCGTTTTCATCAAGCCATAACCATTTTTGGTTTCACAATAATCGAGGAAGATCACTGTGTATATGTCAAGCGGTCCGAAGATAAATTTGTGATTTTATCACTTTATGTGGACGATATTCTATTGGCTGGAAATGACAAGGTTTTGGTTATCACCATAAAAGAATGATTGTCCTCCAATTTTGAAATGAAGGACATGAGAGAAGCTGCTTATATATTAGGAGATAAGATCGAAAGAGATCGATCAAGGAAACTCCTTACTTTATCACAAGAGTCTTATATTATGAAGATTCTTAAGCGTTTCAATATGCAGCATTGTAATCCCATTGATACCCCTGTCATGCAAGGTGAAGGCCTGAGTACTGAGATGTGTCCTAAGACTCTAAAAGAAATTAAAATGATGGAAATTGTTCCTTACGCTAGTGCGGTCGGAAGTTTGATGTATGCTATGATGTGTACCAGACCCGACATATGTTATGCTGTGGGATTGTTGAGCCGATATCAATCAAATCCTAGTCAAACTCACTGGAAAGCAGTGAAGAGGATCCTGAGATACTTGAAATGCACCATGGACTATCGACTTTTGTTACCAAGAGAGTGATTTACGCCTATTATGCTATTTAGATGCTGATTGGGGTGAAGACCTAGATGAGCGTAAATCGACTTCTGGATATGCGTTCTTGCTCAATGAAGGTGCAATTTCTTGGAATAGCAAGAAACAGACATGCACGGCCTTATCTACGATGGAGGCAGAATTTATTGCATGTTCTGTTGCAGTGCAAGAAGCAGTCTGGCTAAAACGTTTCTTGGAAAATTTAGCCATTGTCACTAAGGTTCCAAGACCGGTGATAGTTTATTGTGATAGTCAAGTAGCCATTACCTATGTGAAGGATCCCAAGTATCATGAAAGGACGAAGCACATTGACATAATGAACAACTTTATAAGAGATATAATAGCGCAGAAAGAAGTGATCCTACAATACATTTCAACCAATAGAATGGTTGCTGATCCATTTACGAAAGCTATTCCTAGAGACATATTCTTGACTCACAGGATGTCACTGGGATTGCATAGAATGTGATGTGTTATTGTAGAGGATCATTGGTTTATGTATTTGTGAACATATGTATTGCACTCGTTTGTTTATTAATGACTTGATATTTTATCAATAAGTACGAATACAATATGAGTCTAGCACAAGCACACATATATTATTGGAAGGTATGTTAGCAGGCAATGATTGGCTCACTCACACGAGCAATCGCCTCAAGTGCTATAGTTAGCACGTTGAGATGAGACGTTATGTACAAATAAATGCTGAATAGCAAGTTCGGTACATAAAATATGTCGCCTTGATTGGAGTCAAGATGAGATCTGTGATTTGTTTATAATAAGACCGAACATGATAGTCCCACAATCATGTATGCCTGTAAGATGCCGGATGCGAGTACTTAATTGGGCGCTATAGAAAGCGAGCTGATATAGCACTCGAGCTAAACATGAGTACGTGAGAAGCACGTGACTATGTTTAGGCTAAGATCCGTATAGTGGATATAGTTAATAAATGACATACGCTCTTATAGAAAGAGAAATCCATTATAGCATGTAATTCATACTACATGTGCATTGTACGACCAACAAGAGAAGGTGAGTAAAATTATCCTTATTTACTCATCGTGTGAGTCCTTGAGGTAATTTATAATTTACCTCATTTTGTGTCCTATGTTACTTCTGACTATGTTCTCAAAGTGAAAGATCAATGTTGCTACTTTAGCATGTTATCGGCAGTCATGAATAGATATGGCTTTATGGGACGTGTCTAGGAAAGCAGTTGTTCTAAAATGGAGAGAGACATGAGTGCAAAGGAAGACTGTTGTTGTTTTACATCTATCACATGTATTTACTGGTCGACCAATTATATCGCTCTTATGTAGTTGCGGATATAATTGTAAATACATGGTATTTTGAGAATAGTCAAGTATAGCCTTTAAGGGATAGGTATACTTGGACTGATGTAACAAAATATGTCTAGAGCACTGTGAGACATCGATTGTTTATTTCTTTTCAAGGTTGTAGCCATTATGTCATCCCTAATAGGTGCATAATTTGAGTTCCCAAGTGCAGGAGTACTTACTAGTCGCACGGCTTACTTGCCAGTATGAATTGTTTTGTAAAGTTGATGAATGTTGAATGCTTTATATTCTTGATAGAGCGATATCAAGCCCATCATGTCCGAGTGGGAGATGTTGTGCTTTAACTAGTACGTCCATGATGGGGTACAATTGGACCGCACCATTTGGACTTGATATGCTACGATGGAAAGACACCCTTTTGAAATGGTATGAAGGGTGTCGTATATAAGTCTTTTGTAGACACCCGTTGGCACCGGTTGGCAGATCATTCGCACTAAAATTTCTCTCCCTTTCCATCAAAGAAAAAGGAAGGCATTCCATTTCAGTTTTGCAAAAACAATCGGCATTTACGCTGTAGAAATCGGGTGTTTTCCTTGTGATTGCATCTAGACCAACGTGAGGTATTGTTGCTTGTGATTCATTTGCAATTCGGTGTACATTCCGGGGCTATTTGTTGTTTGCGCATCGGAATCAGGTAAGTCGTCTTCCACCGACTTGAATTCCTTCAGAAACAATTTAGGGAAGCTATACTGAAGAACTCCATTGCTACACAAATAAATATTGACTTTATTAGAAACACTATGAATTTTGTAAGAGCTAGGTGTTTGCATGGCGTGTTTGTTAGGAGGAGTGGGTCTTTCCAAATTAGAGCCTACCAAGAGGAACATACTTGTTCCATTAATTTTCAAAACAAAAGGGTAACAAGTGCATGGTTGTTCAAGCACTTCTTCAATCTGATCAAACCGATGCCCAAGATGAAAAGTACTGACTTTAAGATACTGGTGAAGGAGTGTGTAGGCATCAATGTATCCAGGAATCAATACAAAAGATTGAAACAAAAGGTTATGAGGATACTTATCGGTTAGTGTGGCAAGAAATATGGGCAGGTGTGGGATTATGCTTGGGAGTGTAGACTGTAGAATTTTTCAAGTAGAATGTATGTAGAGGTGGTAGGGAGGCCGCTTCTTGATAGTGGGACCAAGTTCGATAAGTTCTATGTGTGTTTCGATACATGTAGACTGAGATTTTTAGCTAGTTACAGACGGATTATAAGATTGGACGGCTGTTATTTTTGGCTGCGATTGGAAGAGATGCGAATAGCTAAATGTTCCCATTAGCTTCGGCTGTTGTAAGGATTGAGAACAAGGACAATTGGTCCTAGTTCTTGAAAAATTTGATGGTTGATTTAGAGATAACAAACGAGGAAGGGTGGGCGTTCATTAGCGACCAACAAAAGGTAGTGCTTGCTTTTTGAAAAATCTAGTCAAATGTTTGCTTTATGATATTAACATATTATTTGCTTACATTTCTTGCCTTAAATTATTGCAAGGATTGGTTACGGTAATAGCTGAGTTGTTGCCCTATGCCGAACATTGAATATGTGTGCATCACATATACAGAAATTGGGCAAAGACCCACAAAGGGGATAAGCTGCAGTTGCAATTATTGCGGTTAGCAAAGAGCATGAACATGGCTGACTCTAGGATAACCAAAGAATGACTGCTTCGGTTAATAAAATAAGATTGTGCTACACTATTCCAAATAGAATCGAAGCATTGGTGCAAGGTATTTTTCAATGAGGAATTCAAGTGCGATAACATCGACAACAACATATATGAAGCATTTAATGGGAAGATAATAGATGCCAGATACAAACCAATTATCTCAATACTTGAAGATATACGAGTTATGATCATGACTCGGCTACACAAACAAAGAGATGAGACTGCAAAGTGGACTAGACAATGTGATTCTGGGATTGCCAAGAAATTGGATAAGAACTTGGCTGCAAGTAAGCATTGTCATCCCATTTGGAATAGGGATAACGGATATGAGATAATGAAGGGTTCCAATAAATATGTTGTCCATCTAAATACAAGGAAGTGTTCATGTAGAGTATGGCAAGTAAGTGAAATTCCTTGTGCACATACCATATGTGCCATCCAGTTGAAGGGTCACAATGTAGAGAATTACATTGATGATTTGTACAAAAAATCGAAATACTTACTTCGTACCAGTTCATGATGCAATCAATCAGAAGTAGTAAGTTCTAGGAGTCGACAGATCATGAAGCACCTCAACCTTTGCTATTGAAGAAAAAAATGGGACAGCCAAAACGAAGACGAAAAATGGCGGAGAGAGAGAGAGATCTCGAGTCAGCAAAGAATGAATAGGACAGGTGCAAAGATGATGTGCTCTTATTGCCGCGTAGTAGCGCACAATACTAAATGTTGTCAATTAAGGACGTAGCAAGAACAGTTGAGGCTAGCTAAAAGACCTAGTGAGGGGACAGTTGGAGAAAGGCAAACAGAAGGGCCAAGTGAGTCGATTGTTCTTCAGTCAACAACTAGAACCCCAATAAGTCATGAAAGTTGAATTTAAGTTGCTTTGTGGTTTATCATAAATATTTACATAATATCCTGTTTGGCCTTGTATGTAATATCTTTGTCAAGTCACGAGAAGAATCCCAGTAAGTCATGAAACTGAAGGGCTTGTTCAAAGAAAGCAAGGTAGAAAACGACCAATTGAAGGATTGGCCCAAGCAACTAAACAGCTAGTTCAATTGACTGTTGTTCAGTAGAGAAAGCAATACCCAATAAATTCAACAATTTGTATTCAGTTTTCCTTTACGTTATTATATAGCCCGATGTTATATTTATGGTGTCTTTTGCCTCTTTCTTAGGTTCGAAGAATGCAAGTTGGAGCTCAACTGCCAACTGGCCATTACAAGAGCCATCACAAAGGTCACCATAGGGGCCACCAGAAAAATCACTACAAGAGTCACCACAAGTACCACTAGAATGACCAACAAAAGTGTCACTGAAGTTGAAAGGCTGCATTGAAGGACAACTAAAAGAAGGCCAAGTAAAGTGGTAGCTACAAAAAGGCTATCTAGGAGACACCCAGCTGAAAAATTGGTCAAAGAAGCCCCGGCTATAGTTGAAGGGCCAAAAGAAGGGCCTACGAAATCATAGGCAAGAAGAAGAGCCAACAAATCACAAGTTCCTGAAAGCGATGCCCCTCTTCAAACAAGAGGCGTACTTGGGAAAAAGTTAAGACAATATGGCTATGACCTTTATATAGATGAACGTACTAGAACAGTCATTCTGAATGTAAGTTTTATTAGCTGCCTTTAATTTAATTTATCCTACAGACTTTTGCTGACAATTTAATTGTCTTTTTGTAGCCTGGAGAAGTTCAGAGGTTCTTATCTCTCAAGGCCCAATTCAAGAATTAACGACTACGCCAATAAAGAAGAAAACATCAGTTGCGCTAACAAGAAAGAAGAGCAAGAACCTAGTTGCAGGTCCATCTGAATCAATTTAGTCTGGGACAGTTGCAGAATCAATTCAGCTTGGGACATTTGCAGCTCCAATCTGAATTAGTGCATATAAAAAAGGTTGAAGAAGAAATTACACGTCCAATTAGAAATAGTGCAAATATTATGAATCAAGTGAAAGACCTATCAAAAGAAGCACGAACATGGGGCATTGTGCATATTGATTGATGAGATGGGACATCATAGGATTTGTGGAGCTTAGGAGTCAGTTTTGTAAACGTTTATAATAACTTGTTATTGATGGTTTTTTTTTTTTTAATTTGTCATTGACTTTGTGAGATTTAATTTCAATATCAATGGAATGATTTTACTACTTGTCAATTTTTTTTGCTTTTTGTAAGATGTGGATTCTGCTTATACTTATTGCTATCGGTGTTGGGTTTGTGGTGGTAGCTGGAGTGTTGGTGTGGCTGGTGGTGGTGGATGGTGATACTTGGTGATAGTGAGTTTATTGTGGAGGTTTGGTTGAGGGCTCGTGTTGCATTTGGTTCAAGTGTGCAGTGTGCACATCTTGCACCAACACCTTCTGCAACAGACCCACAACCAGCACAGTGGCTGATGGGGGGTGGCCGGGTGCTAGTGTGGTGGCTGGGGTGCTGGTGTGGCTGGTGGTGGTGGTGGCTAGTGATGCCTAGTGGTTGTGGGTTTATGATGAGGGTTGGGGGCTTATATTACACTTAGTGTGCACATCTTATACCAGGTGTACTGGTGCAAGCTAGTGCAAGGCTCAGCTTGCACTAGTACCTTGTGTAGCAACACTAGCAGCACGGTGGTGGCTAGAGTGCCTAGTGTGGCTAATGGTGGTGGCCGATGGCCGATGGTGGTGACTGGCACAACTTTTAGAGAAAATCTACAAAAATTGGCAATTAACTAATCACATTCTAAAAATATTGGCACTTAAGTGTTCACTTTTAATTATGTGTGACACTTAAGTAATCATTTTTTCATCGCGACTAACACTTAAGTGATTACTAAATACAACTTATGTCAATCACTCGTACTTGTCTTGTATATATGCTGGTTTGTAGCAAAATAAAGAATGTGATGGTAGTTCAACTTATGGCAACTCCATTCAATGCCAATATTTGCTGCTGGTTTATGTTTATATTTAGTTCAAGTAAAAAAAGCACCACAACATATTGACCCAATACACATCCATCATTACTGGTTTATATTCAAGAACATGCAAAAACATAGTACAAACATCATCTAATTCACTCATTCCATTTCCTTTACCTTCCCACAAACACAAGAAGTAACCCACAATATATATGACAGCACAAACAACAACAAAGCCACAACGATCTTGTGGAGCAACACAAATTTCTTCTTATCTTCCAAAAAGAAAAAAACCTACACTTAATCCAAAACAATTACATTTGTCCACTCATTTTTAATTATGGCAGTCGGAGAAACTTTTTCTCATCTTCAAGTGCTTTACATTTCATCATAAAGTAGGATAGACAACAAAACAATCATAATAAACGCTTGGTAACACTTCCATTCAATTTTCATCCTTGAAACTTCATTCTTGAAAAGTTTAGCCGAAGACACTTGAGTTTGTATTTAGTCAACATCGTCCAAGTCGTCCACGAGCATAGATGGAGATTGATGCCGTTCATCAAGTAGATCCAATATCACCTCTATGGCTCGATGAGAGAATTTCACATCGATCCATTTGAAGTATTTGCACTTCAACCCTTCTTTATGTCGGGCACATCCATGAAATTTTCTCCTATAATTCATTCGAGTCCACGATGTTCTTCTTGGGCTTGGTAACCCACAAAAACATAAACTCCAGCCTTCTCCTTCGCTTTGGTGAAAGGAATTTGAGGCGCTGCTGAGATTTCTGCTCTCCATTTCCAATATCCGACGATATAATTTTGGGCAAATCAAAATTAGAATTTGGGACTAGGATTCGAGCACTTCAATAGGGATTTTGGCCAATTTAGGGTTTTAGATGTGGGGCAATTTGGGAGATGATGTCGTTTTGACAGATTCAGGCTTTTATTTTGGCTAATTATGGAAATGGCGTCGTTTTGAGTGAGTTAGAGCTAAGTTAGCTCTCCGACGAACCATGTAGGCGAGCAAAAATAATAAAAAATTTCCACGTAGGATTTCTGACGGGGCTCGCCGGATGTGGCACTTAAGTGTCACTTTCCAAATTTTTGGTGTTTAAGTGTCCCCACGTGTCAAGTTTTGGCACTTGGGCGGTACTTCTCCTGGAATCTTTGTGTTGTTCGATTAATTAGATATGAAATAGCAAAAAAGCGTAAAAAATTACGCTTTAAATTACCAACCATTACATGAAATACTTTTATTTCATGGACCCACAAACTTTTTGCCAACTAAATAACCCAATACAAAAGTTATAAACTAATAAGAACAAATATTGTTTTGTAACTAGCTTAATCAAGAGTCAGTAACCCCAAACTAGTCAATAATATAATAATAAAATTGATAAATCACTTTATAAAATATAAGAATAGGATCTTTTTTGGCTATTTTTTTTTTTTTTGAAAAATAAGGGACAAGCAAATCGATAAAAATAGATGTGAGGAAAGAAATAAATTAGATATCAAATTTATATGGTTTGGTTCAAATATCGAAACCTTTTCTAGTTGCTAATAACACTCAATAACTCCTTCAATGTTTAGCCCCTCACAATTCCTCATTGGAAGTCCTCTCAAGGAATTATACAAATTCTTAATCACGAGAATTCAACTAGTTTAATTATTGTAGGGTGTAATTACATAAAGCTGACCCTCATGAGAAAAACTCTTTGCACAGTTCTCCTCAATGCAGTCTCAAGAGTTCACTTTGTTGGATATATGCCCTAGAGTTACTATGTAATAGTTACATGATATAACTATAACTTACATGTTAGGTATTTGAATTGTACTATCAATCTTATTATTTGATTAATGGCAAAAATGTATTCATTCATATGTCAAATTATTTATATATATGAATGATTTCATAAGATTAGTTGCGACTGGACCTATTCTTGAGACGTTAAGAATATGTGTGATGGGTTCATAGTTAAATTGAATCTTTAAACCGTTCTCGATTGATGGATTATTGAGTGGATATTAATGATCCTGTTAAGACTGGTGTACTTTTAGCTTCACCATAAAATATAGGATATTTAAAGGAATGACGAGTCACAAGTCATTAGGTATTGCGATGCCTGAGTTAGTATACATGTGCCTATTTCAGACAAGTTCACTGAACATGACACGCGTAGAACGATCATTGCGATGCCCGAGTTAGTGCACATGTGCGTGTATCAGACAAATTCACTGAACATGACGCGCGTAGAACAATTAGCGACATGGAAACCTTTAGTGTGGTCAATGTCTAATTATTCATGCTCTAGTTTAGTGTAAATAATCCTTAGACCTAAGGCACGTTGTTAACTTGTGTGTTGAATGGTTATGGTTCATAGGTGTGTGTATATTGTTAGTTCATTGATCCATCTCTATACCTGATGGTCATAATTTGTTCATATATGAAGTTACTCGTATGTGTAATATGGATCTGTCTCCTTGTTACATGTAGGGTATAATTATGATGGCCTGTGCAATCTAATTACGACACTGTATTAAAATCATCGGCTGGGATTGTAATTGAGAATTAATAATTTATGCCTCGTATAAAATGCACGTCAATTAGGTTTGTGCGTACGATCGAATTGGTAACTTGACAAATATTCCATGTTCTTTATTCGATCGAGACATAGTAAGATAGAGGAATTGGATTACACTATGACAAAAGCTGACAAGTTTATTATATTCTTGAAACATTCACATTGTTTGGATAGTGATGACATATTATTAGATGTCAATTATGGCTTGTTGGACTTGAAGGTTGACTAAGACAATCAATTTTCTTGGATTATTAATGTGTTAGTGCAAATTGTATCACTAGCTCAGTGATGAATTTAGAAATATTACACATCATAACCAAATCAAAATGATGTCGAACGAGAGAAATAATATTGCAAATATGTTTGCAATCATAATAATCAAATAGTTGGGTTGAAATTAAATGATTTAATCTAGTTTTTATTTTGGTCATGAGCGCATGTGTATATTATACATACGCACGCCCAAAAGTGGACATATATAAATGTGCCTAAATGAAGGTCGTAACTTCAATGTGTTAAAAAAAAAAAAACAATAAGAATAAGAAAAGTGCACGCACATGGTCAGCAGTAGGCAACTGTTGCTGACCATGCTGACCAAGTGCAGCACACAGTCAGCAACGGTTGCTGATCGCCACAGTTGCTGATGATGAAGAAGATAGAAGAGAAAAATGTCTTTCTCTCGTTCGTGCTGTGACTGAAATTTTAAGGGTGTGGAGAACTGTCTTTACGAGATTTATAGAACAATCATAATAGTGTATCTAAACTAAATGTCCGACATTTATGAGGCTCGAATTGAAAAACATTTGAATTAATTCGTTTGAAGCGAGCTTTAAGAGGTAATTCATTTATCCCCTTTGATATTCTGGTTTTTTATTAAAACGCACAAATAATGCCTTTAGAGATACATGTATAGTAGAATTTTATCTTTATTTCCGTTGCATTTATATTAATTTTACCTATACATGTTCCATAAAATACCAACATACTCTCCTTGACTACTTTAACGGTGAGAGAACTCCTTTATAACCAAGAGAAGGGTGTGTTTGATTTAGGATTTTGAGAGTCTCTTAGGGAAAAATTTGGAGCGTTTGGCAACCATTCTCAAAAGCTTTGGGGTGAAAGCTAAACATAGGAAGGCTAAAAGCCCAAGACATACTTTCTCTAGAGATGTTTATTACATTTCTTCATCCCATCTTGTCCTTGCTAGCTTTCTCATATTCCCTTTTATCCTCATTAAGGACAAATTGTGGCTGGTTGTTGGCAAACCCAAGCATCGCATTGGTCATGCGTCACCAATGGTCGATGGGTGTTGCGCGACACAAGCAGTGGCACTTGGGCTTGTTGGCAACCCTAGACCTCACGCGACCTCGGCCAATGATCACTACCACTAGATCTAGCTCACTGATGGCCTAAGCCCTTTGATTTTTTTGTTAATGAAAAAATAAAAATAAAAACTACCGTCAAAATCCTTTGTATTTTTTTTTGTCAAACGGTACTTAAGGAGTTTTTATCAAACAAAATTTGCATTTCCTCGTAAGGCTTTAGGCTTTCAACATGTACATTTCCCCAAAGTCAATTTCTAAAACCTAACCAAACTCAAGCGAGATCTCTTGTCATCTATTGCAGCACAGGAAGTCTTCTTCAATGGGTTGAAAACCACAGAAGGTAACATGGGAGCTTCACCTATTCTTTCCCTTCTGTGCGGCTCCGCTTGAAGAGAGTGAACAAAAAGGGACAAAAAG
This sequence comes from Eucalyptus guilfoylei, assembly GCA_016097605.1. NCBI lineage: Eukaryota > Viridiplantae > Streptophyta > Magnoliopsida > Myrtales > Myrtaceae > Eucalyptus > Eucalyptus guilfoylei. The sequence continues at coordinate 55,376,848 of CM027867.1, forward strand.
AAGACTCCACATTTCATGAATTATTCAACCCACTGACCCCACAAGTAATATGTATGACATGTGAGTGCACTTCTTCTTCTGTATGAACAAAAGAAGTCTTTCTGCGGTAATAGATTCAGCATACCAATGAATCCAATCAGAAGGGATAAATTGGACTTGGAGAAGGCAACAAAATTACGCGTACTTAGTTCTTCTTCACGCTTCGTTGAAATCTTGGCCAACGATTATCAAGCGCCAATTTTCGACCCATGCGTGATAGAGTTTACACTTTGCTCATTGGTCAGCTTTCGTTTGACGGACTCAAACTCAAGACGTGGTTTAGCAAAAATAATTTGGTAATTTCTGGAAAAAGAGTCGGTAAATTAAGGTGTGGCTAAACAATGCAACTAAATTATTTGTCAACAATAAGAAAAGTTAGCAAATTAGAAAAAAAAAAACCAAATAAATGAGAATTGACCCGATATTAGATAGAATTGTAATGACAGAAAAGTTAGTGGGTTACACTAATTTAGATTGGTCATTGCTAAAAAAACGTTAGTAAATAAGGAATTGCTAACCACAATAAATAAAAGATGACAACTGCATAAAAAATAGTAAATTAAACTAAACAGTTAAAGTTTGATAAATAATTCAAACGAACAATTAGTAATTCAAAACTAATTGATAATTTAAGATAACAGAAGTCATAAGTCACACTAATTTAGTTTGATAATTTCATTTGAGAATTAGTAAATTTGAAAAAATAGAAAACTATACGAATAAAAGTTGTCGTTTTACAAATTAACGAAAAAGCCAAGAATTTCATAAAAATATAGTAAGTTATTAATAAGTTACTTGAAAAAAAAAAGTGATCTTTGTAATTTTACTTTTAGTAGAATCTCGGAGATCTCATAAATAAAAAAATATGGCTCAATTCCCTTAAAAAGCACAACTTTAATTAGAACTCCAATTTTGGCCCAAACTTTTTTTGCCTCGTAAAAGAACACCAATTTGCTTGTGTCCCAACTCTGGTCAAACTCTTTTTTTTCAAATATAAAAGCAATAATTTCGTTCAACACCCAAATTTGACCGCTGTCAAGTTCCAGCCAAATACACACCTAAACTACACATTGAACCTTTAACAGAATCATTAGACCAAAATTTGATGTGAGCTAGATTTTGATACTGACTAAAAATTTATGTTTTTTCTTTAGACACTAGAAAAGTTTTTAAGCCAGTGCTACTGAATGAGACAAAAAAAAAAAGTTTCGCTCAAAATTGGGACACGAGTTAACATTAATATACTCTCATGAGATAAAAAAAGGAATTGAATCAGAATTAGAAAGCTGTTTTTCAAGAGAATTTAGCCTACAAAATACAAAGTACAACAAAGGCCATTGATACTTTGAATTGTCTGATTCGCTTTATTCTTATAGAGCCGCCATTCCTGTTACAAATATCATGATCGAAAAGCCATTGAACCTGTTATTACTTTGTATCAAATGGCCTCTTCACGGACCACGTGCCAAGGTCCTACAATGATACTGGTCAATTTCACGAACGAGACAACTGCGGCAGGTCATCTTACCTACGATGATGATGCGGGTCAATTTCGAACAGCATTATTAAACCACGAACATAGACATAACTTTTTTGTCGTCTTGACTAATCCTACCAGACATTATTCCACGAACGAATTTGATGTGTTTTGGAAAAAAAAAGTAGCCAGAGAAGGAAATGCAGTGTCGTGCCGCATTTTGTCCGTTTCCATTGAGGGTGACCGGTTATTGATTATTTGAATCAATTAGTGATTCATTCTATTTCATACCTTTTTATTATTTCCATTTATTGTTTACACATGGTAATATGAACAGATGTAAAGACAACACACAAATGCAATTCGATGAATACAAAGAAAATTCTACAAATTCTCTTACTTTTTATTTCGTGTTATGGTATCAAAGTTGGGGATTTCGAAACTTTCTAGACCCCATTTGTCTCCCTAGTTAAAAATTTCCTTGTTTAGTACTAGGTAAAAAATTAGATTGAGCATGAGGGGGAATGTTAGAATAATTAAATAATAGACCACGCATTCATTTAACAGTTTAAACTTTTAGAATAGTTAATAGTGGTTTCATCAAATTCTCACATGGTTCCAATTCCATACAAATTCCATCTCAAATCTAAAATATATCCGTTGGAACAAGTTCCTTATTTTTTTTAACTTAGAACCTATCTTGTATACCTTAAAAGCCGAAGCCTATCTTATCACAGGTTCCAAAGACGGTTCTAGATTTTACCTAGGTTCCACCTTTATTATTAGTTGAACCGGTACAATGAATCATCACCTTTAGTAATCACTAATTACTGCTATAAACCACTGATTACAACTTATATTTAGACATATGAAAAATATAAAACATTAATAAAATAAAAGTCTTAGTCATAAAATAAAATTTTAGACTAGTGGTTTCAAATTATACATTCACAATCGAACGCCATGAAATACTGTAGTATTGCACAAAGATATAAATCAAGAAAACCACAAAAACTTGTTCTACCTACTTAGAACCTACTTGTCGAAATAAGTTTTTCAATTTTTGGAACTTGGAATCTATTTTGCATACCTTGAAACTTCGACCTGAATAGATTCTCATATGTCTGGTTCTTTGATTCCATGACCTAGAAGCAAGCTCATCCCTAATTTGCATGAGTCTCTCTCTCTCTCTCTCTCTCTCTCTCTCTCTCTCTCTCTCTCTCTCTCTCTCTCTCTCTCTCTCTCTCTCTCTCTCTCTCTCTCTCATATATGATTTACAATCAAGATGATGATTCATATACGATGGTAGGGATTGTGACATCTAAGTGTTCTCTCTCTGTGCATATGACGATTTACAATCAACATGATGATTCATATACGATGGTAGGGATTGTGACATCTAAGTGTATATAATAATTTTGTCACAAGTGGTATATAATAATTTCGTCACAAGTGATTAGTATCGCTTAATTAATAGAATGCGTTTCAGTATTATCTTCTACACTTTTGAAAGATCGATAGTAAAAGATATTATCATACTTCACTAGAACTGGACAAAAATTCACGGCAAAAATCACTGGCGTAGGCCATACCGAGAAATGGGTTGTGGAGTGAGTAGGAAATTCTATAACAAGGATTGATTCTCACTTTATTGAGAGCAAATAATTTCAACTCTCAACTCCTTGCTTGAGCTTGGAGTGCATCTTTATGATATAAGTGAGATTTCGTAGTTCCCAATATCTATTTCCCTAAAGAAATAAACTCATTATAATATTTAATGCCTCCATTTAATTGTTCTCACGAAAGTTTACATAATATCAAAAAAATGAGGTCACGAGTTTGAATTTTTCCAAATCCCTCATTTGTATTTTTGAAGTGTATTCCATGTAGTCACAAAAGATATTAAAATATTAAATATATTAAATCAGCTTCCTCTTTTAAAAATACTTGGCATCTCTCACAAAACCATAGGAAAATAATTAATACCGTAATGTTCATCCCCACGTATGCACTATGAAGTTGTCGTTGTCGATCCAGCTCTTCTTTCGTCAGCTAGGAAATCGATGGTGGGCACGCATCCCATCGAATGACCAGTCAAAGCTACAATTCACGTTTTGGAGGTAAAGAAAATCACCTTAATATTTTACAGTAGTGAAACGGATAAAGATACTTATACCTTTTGTACATTCTACAGTCACATTCGCTGTCCTAATCTTGAATGCTTTTACAGTAGTGAAACCTCAGCAAATCAGTCCGCCTTCCTGACTGTTCATCTGGTTTCTGTGCTCATGGGAAGCGAGTGGATCGACAGGGCAAAGTTTTTGAAATCTTGTACATCTCCTTTGGGCTTCTCTGCATTGATGGCGTGCCCCTGCATCCTCTATGCCCGCCGGTCGTGCAATGCCCGTCCACATGCCCGTTCAATGCATGTGAATCATAATCATAAGGTTGGAATTCATGGTATTGCGGACGGCCGATGTATGCCGAACTGTGTTTTCGTGCCATATATGTCTGGACTCGTCCCTTGTAAGCCGCTCGCTCCACGCCCACTCTCGATCCCCTTTCTAGAAGTGCTTGTATCATACGAGTAATCTTTACATTTTGACCTAGTTGAATCTTATTTTCAGGGAAAATCGACGCTCTGTAAATAGACAGGGGTCGACCTTAACGAGTGGACTATAGCTAGACAGAAATAGGGTAGTGGAAGAATTTTGTTCGATTCCCGTTATACGCGATGTGGCGAAAAAGACTGATTCCCATCTTAATCAAGAAAAAACCTTTTTCGTTTTTAATATTGATATTGGTGTAATATCATCCTTAAACTTTTAATTTATCAAATATGATTCTTGAACTATTTCTAAATATTCAATTTAGTTCTTAAAAGTTCGGTTTGTTCAATCTAGTTCATCAACTTTTCATAAAAAATGTCATATAAGTTATCCGATACAATTCATAATTTTTCATAATGGCAATTTCTCCGAAAATTTAGAATACCTTTTTTATTTCAGTTGTTTTCATGAATTAACAAAGTAAATTTGCACTTAAAATCAAGTAAAAACTAATTTAGAGTCGTATTGGATTAGTATCTCTACTCTTTCTAGTCTAAGTGTTTTCTTAAAAATATCCAGGACCAATATTAATTTATCTATAACCACCCATACTTTTATAGATCTTGTTCCTAAATATTGACACTAATATAATTTTCACTCTTGTATGTTTTGATAAAGAGCATAAGTTAAAATTTACTTACGTTGAACTATCGCTATATTATAAAGAACAAAAAGGTTAATTCCTAAAAACAATTGAAATGAAAAGATAACTCTAAAATCTAGGTAATGTTGCAATTATGAAAACTTGTTAATAGAACCGAAGACCAAATTGACTTTGTTATGAAAAGTTAAGAGAACAAATTTGATAATTTAAGAGCTCTATCGAACTGTGGTTCTTCATATGTATAGTTTTTCGTCTCACCCCCTGTTTCATTTTAAGCAATGAAAGATATGAATTGAGTTGACTTGTGAATTTTGTATTGGACTCTTGGAATTTTTGTGTTGTTAGATTTATTAGATGTTGAGTAGGAAAAAAATGTCAAAAACTACGCCTTAAATGACCAACTTTTCTTCTCCAATAATTCTCTTATCTATTACCAACTTTTATTTACTTTTCTTATCGACACTTTAAACTTATCAACTATTACATTTTATTATCGACCTTTGTTTCAGTGACTTAAAGCTTTTTTCCATTTAAGTAACACAATAGAAAAGTTAGTAAATTAAATAAACCAAATAAACTTTGATGACTAACTCAAATGAGAGTAATCCCAAACTAGTTTACAGCTTAATTAAAGAAAAGTTGATAAATCACTTAACTTAAAGTTAGTAATTTATAGGTATCAATAAATTTAAGGCGTAGTTAATAAAGTAAATAAAAGTTGTAAAAGATATGAAATTTGTTTATCAAAAGAAAATGAACTTAATAATTTTTTTAAAGAGTTGGTAAATCAAAGTGCTGTTGAGAAATGTAAATGAAAGTTTGTAAATGGTAAAACAAAATAACTGAGTAACTCATTGAGAACTAACCCAATACTAGCAAGTAATGTAATATAAGAAAATTTGGCAAGTCACGCTAAATTAGATTGTAACCGCTAAAAAAGAGTTAGTAAATAAGAAATTATTAATCAAGGGAATAAAAGTTGGTAACTTTATAAAATAAAATAAAAAATTGCTAAGTTAAGAAAACAGAAACCAAAATTTGATAAGTAAGCCAAATTGGTAGCCAAAACTACGGTTAATTTAATATGACAAGATTTGGTAAGTCACTCTAATTTAAAATGTAAATTTTTTTTATAATAACATAAATTCAAAACGTGAGTAATTTATACAAATAAAAGTTTGTAAACTGGTACAAATATCGATGATTTACAAACTACGTAACAACAATAGCATTTGCCGGTCATAGTCATCACGCTCAATTCACGTTAGACCGCTTCGAATAGTTTACACCTTTCCTCGTCCTTTCTCTCCCTCGACATCTTCCTCGATCTTTTCCTTCCCCTTCTAACCCAAATCCCTCGCCCGTGATTGCATCTCCTCCTCGACGCATCCCAACGGTCGTAGTACGACATGATCCCTGCCGAAAGCCACGTAAAGACGCGACCGTTTGCCCTTTTGACTTGTCTCTACGATCGAGTTCTCCGGGGATGGATTTTGAACCACATCTCCAAACGTCGTTCGACGAGCTCGATGCGTTTTAAGAACAGCCAGAAAACGAAGTGTTGCTCATTGGATTCCATAGAGTGTGGACCTGCTTTTACCGGACGCAACTGAGACATTTGAGCAGCTGTATTTTGTCCGTTTGCATGAGTAAATGCATGGAGATGTTTTGGGTGTATCCGATTACAGTAACTGTGAGATGTGAGTGTGAATAATAATTTCGTAGCAAGTGACTTTTATCACCTAATCGATAAGATGCATCTAAATTACAATCTTTCACATTTTTAAGAAATCGACGGAAAATATCTTCTCGTGCTTAACTAATGGGCAAAGTAATTACATCAAAAATCACAAGCATGGGTGGATTAAAGAGTGACACATGATGTTTTCGATATACCTGTTCATAGCGATTGTGAGATATGAGTGTGAACAATAATTTCGTAGCAAGTGACTCTTATCACCTAATATATGGACCTGCTTTTACCGGACGCAACTAGGACATTTTTTTTTTTTTTTATCAGAGCAACTAGGACATTTGAGCAGCTGTATTTTGTCCGTTTGCATGAGTGATTGCACAGAGATGTTTTGGGTATATCCAATTATAGTAATTGTAAGATCTGAGTGTGAATAATAATTCCATAACAAGTGACTTATCACCTAATCGATAGGATGCGTTTAAATTATGATCTTTCATATTTTTAGGAGATTGACAGAAAATATCTTCTTGTACTTAACTAATGGACAAAGTAATTACATCAAAAATCACAAGGGTGGATTAAAGAGTGACACGTGATGTTTTGGATATATCCGTTCATAGCGATTGTGAGATTCGAGTGTGAACAATAATTTCGTAGCAAGTGACTCTTATCACCTAATTGATAGGATGTGTTTAAATTACGATCCTTTACATTTTTAGGAGATCAACGGAAAATATGTTCTCGTGCTTAACTATTTGGACAAAGTAATTACATCAAAAATCACGTGCATGCATGGATTAAAGAGTGACGCATGCATGGACTAGGAAACACCATCACGAAACTTGATTCTCACTTCATCAAGTGCGCGCAATTTCAACGTTCAACTCCATGCTCGACTTTTGAGCACACCTCTAGAATATGATTGAGATGCTTCATAGATCCAACGTTTCCTTACTTGTATTGGGGTTTGGTTCATAATTTATATCATCGACAAGATAGCACAGGTGCAAGATGCTAATTATGATGGAATTTTCAACTGGACGTGGCCCTAGTTTAAGAATAAATTAAGATAAACTTTGCGTCTCAAATTTTCTGCTTTTACTTACTATTTTCTTTATAATCATGCAGTGAATCCTAACAACCTGAAGAAAGAAACCATAGGAAAACAATGACTGCTAAAAATTTATCTTTTTCGATCCAGTTATTGTCTCATGTTTCAAAATTGAATGACCCTTCCAAGGCACGGGGGACGCATTCGAGGCAATCAAGTCACCTGAACACATTACCGTCTACTTCCAGGAATTTAGGATGGGCCGAATATGGGACATCAAAATATCGGGAGAAGTACACTATCAGTGCCATAAGTTGTGTATGGTGTTCACTTTGATGCCAAAAGTTTCAATCGGATCACTTAAGTGCCAAATCGGAGAAAAAACAATCACTTTGATACCACCGGCGAGAGACTCTGGCCAAAATGATAACGTGGCTTTTATATTTTAAAAAAAAAAAAAAAATCGACATGACTTGAGAAACGACGTCATTTTCTGTCCTCCTTAAGAAAACGACGTCATTTTGCTGTCTTAAGTGGATGGACTCACAAAAATGACGCCGCACAACTCATTTTGGGATTTTTTTATTATTATTTGGAGATTGAAATTAGGGTTCCGATCCTCGTTGGCCGCCGACCTAGCTCGCTCAGCCGATGTCGCTCAGCCATCGACCTAGCTCGCTTGGCCACCGTCACTTGGCGGCGTGAGGTTCGCACTTGAGCGAGATCATGGCCTTCGACTTGGCCGCCGAGTGGCCAAGTCGGGGTCAAGGTCGGGGTCGGGGCCGCGGCCGCCGAGCGCGGGAACCGTTAAGGACGGCGACTGGCCCATCACCGACGAAGGCGGAGGCGAGGGATGTGGGTGGTTGAAGGAGGAGGAGGAGGGAAAACCATCGACGCTAGCAACGGTGCGGACGCCGGGGTCGTCGGGGGCAGGGGAGCAGAAGATGTTGGAGTAGCCGCAGATTTCGAGGCCGACCCAGTTGGCGGTGAAGTTGTTGGGGTCGGAGAGGATGGCCTGCTTCAGGGCTTGGAGGGCGACATAGGCGTTGCGAAGGCGCGGGTTCTCGAAGAAGGCGGAGGGGTCGATGGCGACTTGCTCGCTGCGGTCGCCGAACTTGTCGAGGTAGTGGAGGAGGTGGTGGTGCTTGGCGGCGGCGGAGAGGACGGCAAGGGAGGAGAAGAGGACGAAGAGGGCGGCGGTGGCCGAGATTATCCTGCAGATTTAGGGTTTAGGGTTTTGAATTGGGGGAGAGACACCAAACGACGTCATTTTGTGGTTTACATGCTGACTATACTCCCCAGCGAGCCACATCAACGTCAAAAATTAATAAAAAGTGCCACGTCGGATTTCCGTTCAATCTGATCGGAGTTGGCACAAAAATGATCGTTTTTCAAACTTTTTGACACTTAAGTGATCCGACAAAAACTTTTGGCACCAAAGTGAGTGCTGTATACAACTTATGGCACTGATAGTGTACTTCTTCCCAAAATATCCGTAGGCATTTTATAATTGGTTTAAAATAATGAAATACACCAATCACCGGAAGTTGTGTAATATAAACATATGTGCTTGTTGCTGAAATTTCACACATGGGCGTCTCCCTCGTCTATCGCTACTTGCATAACCTCTCGTTCCCGCATCTAGTATAAATCTGAAAAGACCAGCCGAAATTGAATAAGATTTGGCAGACTTCAGATCAATTTCAACTTCCATCACTCAGTGTACACTTCTTGATCTTGCTCTAGAGAGATACAGGTGATGGGTCCGTCGCCCCTAGAATCGAGAAACTCCCGTGCACTTGCACATGCCGTGTGCGTCCCCTTCCCGGCCCAAGGCCATGTCAACCCCATGATGCAGCTCGCCAAGCTCCTCCACGCTCGCGGCATCTTTGTCACGTTCGTCAACACCGAGTTCAACCACCGCCGCCTCCTCCGGTCTACGGGAGCTGACTCGCTTCAAGCCCTCGAAAACTTCTGCTTCGAGACGATACCGGATGGCCTCCCGCCGTCGGACCGTGATGCAACACAGGATGTCCCTGCCCTCTGTGACTCGACCCGGAAGAACTGCTTGGGCCCTTTCAAAAAATTGCTTGCCAGGATCAAGAGTGACGAGGTTGTTCCGCCTGTGACTTGTGTGATATCAGATGGGGCGATGGGCTTCGCCAGTGAAGCTGCAAGAGAGCTTGGAGTCCCAGAGATTCAGTTTTGGACTGCCTCAGCTTGTGGGTTCATGGGTTATTTGCAGTACAGAGAGCTTGTTAAGAGAGGGATCGTTCCATTCAAAGGTACTTCTTCTGTTTATTTATTCATCTTTGCTTCTCTCGAATAGATTCACTAGATCTTTACTTGTTTATTTAGTTATCTCCCCATTCATGAGTTATTTCCATTCATCTGTTTCTCTTGTTAAAGTTCTGAATTTGATCCTCACTGCATATTATATGCAACAGATGAGGACTTCCTGAGCAATGGGATGCTTGATGATCCCGTCGACTGGATCCCTGGCATGAGAAACATCCGACTGCGGGACATCCCGAGCTTCATGCGGACCACAGACCTGAACGACATCATGTTCGACTTCTTAGGAGAAGAAGCGCAACACTGCCTGAAATCATCTGCTATCTTGTTCAACACCTTCAATGAGCTCGAACACGAAGTACTGGAGAAAATAGCAGACATTTCCCCTCGAATTTACTGTGCTGGGCCCCTTTTCTTTCTCCTCCAGGATATTCCCTCGAGCTCAGTCAAGTCTTTCAGGTCGAGTCTGTGGAAGGAAGACTATAGCTGCCTCGAATGGCTCGATCAGAGAGAAGCCGAGTCAGTTGTGTATGTGAACTATGGAAGTATCACTGTCATGACTGAGGAACACCTGAAGGAGTTTGCTTGGGGGCTTGCAAATAGCAAGCACCCATTTTTGTGGGTAATCAGGCCTGACGTTGTGCAGGGTGATTCTGCAATCCTACCACCGGAGTTCCTGGAGGAAGTGAAAGACAGAGGGTTCTTGACGAGTTGGTGTCCGCAGGATCAAGTCCTAAGTCACAGATCCGTCGGTGCTTTCCTAACGCATTGCGGATGGAATTCTACTTTGGAAGGTATCTGTGGAGGCGTTCCTCTCATTTGCTGGCCGTTCTTTGCTGAGCAACAGACAAACTGTCGGTACGCATGTACCGAATGGGGGAATGGCATGGAAGTGAACCAGGATGTGAGGCGTGAGGAAATAGAAGCTCTTGTTCGGGAAGTGATGGAAGGGGTCCGCGGGAAGAAGATGAGGGAGAATGCTAGGAAGTGGAAGGAGGAAGCTGTGAAAGCCACCGGTCGCCAAGGGCCATCGTACAACGACTTCAATAGATTTATTAAGGAGGTTTTCCGTTTGAATGATTAGATCAAAGGGAACCATTACCAGATTCCACCGTACGCCGAAAATCTGTCAAAAGAAGAAGAAATAAACACACCAGGGTTCAAGATTTCACTCTACTTGTTTCCAGTATGTTAGTTTGCACCAGTTCCTTCGACATTGTATTTTAAGTCATTCAGCGTTAAATAATATGAATAAAGATATTTTACTTTCTTTACTTTCTATTATTGCATTTGCTGTCTTAATCTTGCATGCGTTACAGTAGTAATTCAAAAATCCCAGTGCTATGCCCAAATGCGACACATTCCACGAGTATTATATGATTGAAACCTCGACAATTCAAGATCTTCAGTCCGCCTTCCAACCGATCATCGGGTTTCCTCGCCCATGTGGAGTGAGCAGATCAACAGCAAATGTTTTGAAGATCTTGGTACATCTCCTTGGGGCTTCTCGACATTGACGGCGTGCCCTGCATCCTTTATTGCCACTAGCTGTGCATTTCTATTCACACAACTGTTCAATATAGCAAAAGGGAAAGTGTAAATCAGACGGGCACATTCCCGTAGTTTGATGAAAAACTCTCCCCGCCATTCGGAATCACTACAGGGTGTAATTACAAGCTAACTTTCATAAGAAGAACACTCCCCACAATTCTATTCTCCTCTTAGTGCTCAATTCCTCTGTATATAACCAAGAGAAGTCTCCCATCATCTATTGCGGCACGAGGGAGTGGCTGCTCTCGAAGAGAGTTAACGAAAATGGACAAAAAGAAGCCGACAACTTTCCTTCATTATTCAACCCTCTGACCCCACGAGTAAAATATATATATGTATGAACAAAAGAAGTCTTTCTGCGGCAATAGATTCTGCATGCCAATGAATCCCAATCACAAGGGATGAATTGGACTTAAAGAAGGCGGCAAAGTCACGCGTGGTAAATTCTTTTATCACGCTTGTTGCAATCTTCAGCCAACAATTCTTGCGCGCCGATTTATCAACCCACGTGTGGTCGAGTTCACACAATGCTCATCGGTCGGATCTCGTTTGATAGGCTCAAGCTCGAAACATAGTTTAACATAAATAATTATGGTAATTTTTTAGAAAGAGTAGATAAATTAAGGTGCACCTAAAAAATGCAACTAAAAATTTGTCAGCGATAAGAAAAGTTAGCAAATAAAAAAATCAAATAAATATTGATAAGTAACTCAATGAGAGTAGACCCAATATTAGGTAGTAATCTAACGAGAGAAAAGTCAGTGAGTTACATTAATTTAGATTGGTAATCGCCAAAAAAGGTTAGTAAATAATGAATTGCTAACCACTAAAATAAAAATTGGTAATTTCGAACAGCATTATTAAATCACGTACAGACATAACTTTTTTTGTCGTTTAGACTAATCTTACCAAATGTTACTCCATCGAACTCGGTGCATTTAAAAGAAAAAAAAAGCCAGAAAAGGAAATGCAGTGCCGTGCAGCATCTTGTCTGTTTGCATGAGCAATTCTGCTGAGATATCTATAAAATTACAACTGAAATTCAATATCTCAAGGCGTTCATCTCTCTCCTTTTCTTTTTGGTAAACCCCAGAAATTTATCCTTAGCATATAGCAATTATCAAAGGCTTAACAAAGGGACTCTTCGAGTCAAAGCAATTGAAAGAACGATTCTGTAATCGTCTTTGGGTTTACAAGTCAAGAACCCTGTAAAATGATAAAGAAATAATCTTGCTTGCACTTCTTCGAGCAATGCTTAAAACATGTGAACTCCCATGTTAATTCAATTGACCTAATCTGAAGAGACTTTGTAAAGGACGTAACATAGGCTGGGTTCATTGGCTGAGAAACGAAAGGATCGTTAGGCTCAAAATGTGTGTAAAGGGTGAGAGTTGGTGATCATCTTGGCATTGCCACCAGTTTTTTTACTTCGAATTGTCTTCTTGACAAACTTCCTTATTGGCTCAAGAGTTTATCACTTGACACCAATGACTATTCCACTGGGGATCTTTTCTCAACATTCTTTTGAAGTCATTCTCTTTTTTTCTTTTTTCTTTTTTTCCACGGGCATTGGCCTTGCTTTTACCAGGCACACTGCTTTTTCATGCCCCTTATTTTTTGCACTTACTTTCTTTGGACTCACGCAGTCTTCTTTCATCAGCATTTTAGACCATGCTACTTGAATGATTGTCTTTCATCTTGCCCCAGTGTGGGGGATGATCACTAACTGGGTTTGACATAAAATGAATTCATAGGCTCAAGTGGGCTATACAATAGTCAAAAGTGTGTAGGATAAAGAAAGAAATGCTCTTCGTCATCCTAAGGCACTTAAATTACCACATGAATTCAATTTAATAGCACAACTTGAAGATTGACACAAGTGAGAGCAAGAAAATTTCTATCCATTTCCCTCTCCTTCAATGTCGACTTACCTCCATTTGCCCCGATGTGGGGTGGTCCTTGACAGGGGTAGTATGAAAGAAATTCTTCAAGTATTTAGGCTCAAAGAAGGGTTAAACAAGGGTTCACTAGTAGAGAAATGAACTGTCCCTCGTCATTTTAGTTGTCGTACTTCTTGCAAGAAAACTCTTCACCTTGAAACACAAGACGTCTTCATACTCACCTCACAATGTATAGACAAAGGACTGTGTATGGGATAAGGCTTGCCTTCACGCCTCATTTAGCATGTTCAAGTAACTCGACATCCTTCATTGAATTGTCCATTTTGATAAATTTCAAGTGGAATTGGTGAATTGCACAACATCATGTGAAAGCATTCTATAATGATAAAAAAAAATGCCATGCTCTATTCTTGCACATAAAGTCAAAGCTGTTAAGTGTCTGTGTCTTGCCCCTCTTTGCAAGGGAGCTGATAGAGGTTCCTTAAATGTGCGCAGGGCTGCACCTGAAACATAAAGCAGATAATTAAAAGAAACAAACAGGGTAAATTAGATGCATGCTAGAAAATTATTTTATTTTGAAAATTTTTTCAAGAGAACATGAAGAAGCCCAACCTTCAGAATTAGCTCCTTGCCGTTTTCTTTTGGTAGGATTTCATCACAAGGCTAGTTTGGTGTACTTCAACATGCCCTTAAAACGTGAAAAATCTCCATGTATTTTATTGGATGAAAAACAAATTACAATACTGAAAAGAGGGAAATCCTAGAATTGAAAATGCAAGTATGCAAATACGGAAAGCGATAAAGACTCCTGCGCAGATGAGTGTGCAAATAATTAAAATTTTCCTACTCTCGAGCTTCGTCGATGGCAAACAATTCAGTCATTCCTTCGAGTGCGTCATCAAAGCTCTCAATCTTTGGAGGTACGGGATCATCTATACCACCCCATCCATCTGGGATGATATCCCGTGGGTCGAAGTAGGAGCTGGGAGGAGCCGAATACTTTACATAGTAATCGAATTTGCCACTTGGTTGCCCCAGGGTGTCCATCACTTCTGCTTCCTCATGCGCCATCTGAAACATGGTGGGTTCAGCATCAAAACTGAAAATGGCATTCACAACTTCTGGGTGGTCAGGGAGTGGGTTATTCTGGATGTTCGGCTGTGCATCACGGAATGAGATCACCTTGGCATCCAAAAGATTTTGGATTTTGTGTTGCAGCGTATAGCAATCATCAACAGAATGCCCTACCTCCCCCATATGGTAAGCACATGTCTTGGACGGATCATAGTTGGGGAAACGCTCGAGATTAGATCGCTTAGGCTCCTTAGCGAGTAATCCTTTCTTCTGAAGGGTCGGCAAGATCTTGGACAAGGGCTTAGGAAGCGGCGTAAATTGACGCTTGGAAAAGTTTTTCTGCTGGCCAAAGAATGGTCGTTCTCCTCCCTGTTGGGTGTTCGGGGTAGGGTGAGATGGTTGAACATAAACTGCATTAACCTCCACCACAGGTTCCTTATCCTTCTTGGTTGAGACTCTCCCATACGAGCTGGTTTGATCAGATGCCCATCCATCACGCAATGCTACTTCAATTCGCTCGCCGACAGGGATTAGCTGATTGAATGATTCAGCAGTCGAACCCAACATTCGATTTCGATACTCAGGCGGGAGTGTCTTCATGAACAAATCCATCAGCTCCTTCTCTGTTGGCTCCGGAGTAATTTGAGCAGCTACACTCCTCCATCTCGTGACATATGCTTTGAAAGATTCCGTCCTTTTCTTCTCAGTGCGAAGTAAATCTTCTCGAGATGGAGTGACATCAATATTATACTTATATTGCCTGAAGAAGGCATCAGTCAAATCCTCCCAAGTCTCCAGGAGATTAATCTTCTTCATAATGTACCATTGCAACGCCGGTCCTGTCAGGCTTGCATGAAATTGTTGAATCATCAAGGGTATGTTATCAACATACTGGGTCATCCTAACCACATAAGTCTGTAGATGGATCTTCGGGCAAGAGGTGCCATCATACTTTTCAAAGTCTGGCATTTTGAACTTCTTTGGCATCTTGATCTTTGCATAATGGGACAGATCAGTTGGGTCTTGGCTAAATGAACCCTGCAGCTGCTTAAGTTTCTCTTCGATTTTTGCCAAGCGTTTTTCTTGCTCAGTTTTCGGTACAGTCGAATGTACCACTTGTACTTCATCATCAACAACAATTTGAGGCACGTCAGTGATTTTAACCCTGGAGGCATCATCAGAGGATGATGGCCCAACTGCGGTCGTATTCTTGCCTTTATCTCTTGGATTAGCTATGGGAGCATGTTATGGTAACACCACTTCAACTTGCAGAGCTGGTGGGGCAGTGTTTGCTTGGAGAGAGTCGATTTGCTTAGAGAGCTGCTCAAGAAATTCAGGACTTGCTTCATCTCCGATTCGAGGGCAGCAACACGAGCTTGTTCAACAACACGCGTTTGTTCAGTGTTATCAGCCATTGTTGCTCTAGAACGGGTACGGATTGGCGATCTTGGATGAGCCGTGTTGTTACATAGTGTGAGAAAAGAGATAATGTAAGAAACGATGACAATATAGGAAAATAGCCCATCACAATGGTCTAATCGCTTCATTTTATTCAAAATTTATTTTAAACGTTGAACCAAACTTCCTAACAATGAACTAAGAATTGAAATTCAAATCCCTAACTATTCAACTAAAAATTGAAAGCACTGAATTGAAATCAAGGTCCCTAAACATTGAACTAAGAAACAAAAGCCAAAATATCTTATTTTATATGCTTTCGGGAACCTAATGCCTTGCGAAGCTTTTTATTTTCAACTTCAATCATTTCCACTTTTCGCTTAAGATGCTCAATTTGTGCTCACTGAGTGGGCTTCTTAGTCACATCAAGGACCACTGGACGTAAGGCCTGGTCGCCTTGATCTAATTGGTCCAGACGCATTTTGAGCTCTTTTTTTTTTTTTTTGGAGTGGAAATGAATTGTACGTCGGTTTTCCCCATTGCATATAAAACAAGACTAAAGACGAAACCTATTGTCATGGACCGACAAAATTACAATAAAGTAAGTAAATTGCAAAGTAAGAGTTTAGACAACTTACTTTTACCAGAAAGTGATGACAATCACATAGTCACACGCATGAAATGTGAGGCTCGATTTCTATCTGGATGGCTTAACAAAGTGGAGCTAAGGAGATGATCTGACCGTTGCAGTCTCGCATTAACGTGTCAGGTCCCCCTAACTCCGGCTCAGTCAAAAGGAAAATCCCATGATCACGCAGTCTCGCGGACAAGGATAAACATTTTGACCCCAAGAAAAACATTCGGGGTTGAGAAAGGCAACCTCTACATCGCGGTCTCGCGTTCAAGGTTGGTTCATTTCTCAACACCATCCTAGAATCCTTAAATACGGTCCAGGTCCGACGGCAGGTTGTGTGTGCAATGTGTAGTGCTAAAACAATTTGAAAATCATGCACAACAATTTATAATACAAGCAACACTTCAATGATAAGAAAAAGCATTCAATCTCAACACCTTCCTACAAAAGAGTCAGCAAGCACTACTCCCATTATACCTCATTTCTGTAAAAACATTTAACACTTAACGTTAGGAGCGTACCTTGTTTCCATGCTGCCAAACAATATATATATATTTAAAAGAAACAGGCCTATGTCCACTATGAGTTTCAACTCTGTCCCCAGCGGAGTCGCCAAGCTGTCGCGACCTAAATTTTGGGTGCACCACCTAAAACTAGGTTAATGGATTACTAAGGGGGTGCATGATAACCAAAATTTCTATTCCAGAAATAGTTTTTCTGTTCCAGACCTGTTTCTGAAAGAGAAATCCGTTTGATAAACCTATTCAGTTTTTTTATTTCTGGAATAGATTTCTATTCCAGAAATAGGTTTGGAAGAGAAATCAGAAGCTAAAATTTTTTACTTCTCTATTTCTGGAATAGAAATCAGAAATAGAAATTATTCTCATTATTCGTCAATCGGTCCTTCATTCGTCGCCGCTGACCACCGTCCGTCGATCGCTCGCCGCCGCCGCCGCCCGCCGCCGCCGCCATACTGCCGGCAGCTTGCCGCCCGCCGGTCGGCCTGGCCTCGCCGCCGCTCCACCGGTGCCGGTCGCCCACCCGCCGCGCCGCCGCCGCCGCCGTCGCGCCGCCGCCGCCGCCACCGGCCGTCACCGCCCTCCGGTCGCCGTCGCCCGCCCCACCGCGCCGCCGTCGCCTTTATTGTTGCGGTCGCCCGCCGCCGCCGATCGCCGGTCTCCGCCGGCCACCACCGCCGCCCTCCGGTTGCCGATCGCCGGTCTACCGCCGTCCGAAGGGAAGAAATTTTGTGTCATTATCAAACGAATTTCTATTTTTAGAGTAAAAATTTTGTGTCGTTATCAAACGGTTATTTTTGTTTAGAAACTCTTCTAGAAATAGAAATAGAAAAATCCATTTCTGTTCCAGAAACTATTTCTGGAACAGAATGGTTGTCATGCACCCCCTAAGTCTGAAGACTTGGTACGGATTCTCCCAAGTCCTACCAATCGCGACTTAATATTAAGAAATTAACTAATTTAAAACATGCAATTATATTTAAAATTGGAGCTGCCACTAACCAATTAGGGTTGATTAGAAACCCAAGTAAAGTATGGGAGATCACTTTACTTTTGCGAACCAGAGATTCAATAGGTCCGGGGATATGGTTACGCTAGATTAGTCTAACACCCTTTCGGTACCTTTTTATTTTAATTTCAAAAATATTTTGCAGGCAATGTTGATTAATTTTAACTTAAGCTACTAACATGCAAATAGTGGTCACGCGGGTGCACAATCAATAAAATAACATTCAATAAAATAACATTCAATAAAACAATGCTAATAAAAATGCATGCTCTAAACATGATTTCTAAATGACATGACACCTAATTTTTCTTTTTCTTTTAAAAATGTTAATTATATGCAATCTTAGTTTAAATTTGGTATGCCTGAGTTTTACTTTAATGACATATGAGATGCAATTCATGTGACATAATTTAAATCATTACAATATGTGTGCAATCTAATTTACATAACCCTAAATGTGCATCTACTATATGATATGGGATGTATGACGTGGTAATTCTATATGCATGTTCTTTTTATGATTTTTTAATGATTTTTTTTATTACACATATGCAGCCTACACTAACAATGATGACATGAAATGGGATTAATTATGAACTAACCTATTAACTAAACAAATAAATGACTTTTGTGTTTTCTTTTTTTTTTTAAATGACTTCATAATTCTTATTAAGAAAAACAACATAATGATGCAATACTAATCTTTGGCTTTTTTATTAAAAAAATATACGACGGGAATATTAAAACATTAACCTATGACCCACTAATATTTTTTAGTTTTGGTTTTATTGAAAGAAAATTATCCTAATTCTATATGAATCTTAAAAATCAAAATGCATTGCCTTAAATATGAAATGTGTATGGACCTAAGTACCTAAGTTCTAGATATGATATAATTTTATTAATAAAAAAATTCTAATTAAATAAACCTACATGCTCTAATGCAAGATTTTGATTTTTTTTTATTTTTTTTATTTTTTTAAACTAAGTAATTATTAAATAAATATCAAATCTAAGCTATCAACAAAATAAAGAATTAAAATAATCGAAAAAATAACATTTGTCTCACGCGGTCAAATTAACGATTATCATAACCCTAATTATCACGACAAAGATAACAAAATAATTAAAAATCTTATCCGAAGTCTTACGGATCAAATTAATAATTATAATGATTTAATAATTAAAATCCTACCAAAAGCCAAAAAAATTAATATAATTAAAAAAATAATCTGATGTCTCTCAGATTAAATTAATATTTACATTAATTCCGGACAAAATCCTAGCGGATAATACCTACAAAATGCACAAATATTAACATTGACAAACCATATTCTAAACTAAATAATAATAACAAAATTTGAAATGAATAAATAAATGGCAATAAAATAAACAATAAACTACCTAATTAATTTTCCTTTTTTCTTTTGTTTTTTCTCCTGTTTTTTTTCTTTTCCAGGCACGGCTCGTGGGTCTCCAAGGGGTAGCCGGTCGTCAGTCCGGTGAGGGGATTCAGCAAGCTCGGGCAAAGGACTCCGGGGGCGGGCAGAGCAGAGGAGTCCAAGTGCGGGCGAAGCGGCAGCTCGAACCAGGAGGCGCGGCCGGTTTAGGCAGATCTGTCACCGGTGGAAAGCGGAGGAGGGCGTTGGGATCTGGCGCGGCGTGGGGAGGCAGGCGCAGACGGACACCGGCGGTGTTTCGAGCGAGGCAGTCATGGCTAAGGCGGTGCGGAGGCAGCAAGTGGAGGCAGTAGGCGAAAGCGTCGGCACAGGGGGACTTCGGCTACCGGGTGACGGGCACCGGCGATCGCGGGCAATGCTGGCGACGAACGGACCACCGGATCTGAAACAGCAGGCAGTGTCACGGCGGTCGGCACCTGGGTCGCCGTGAGGGAGACGGGTGCTGCGACTGGAATGGACTCATCCGGGGGTGGCTCGGGCGCGCGATGAGGCGGAGGAATCGTGGGTCAGCGCGGGCTGAGCAGGGGTGGTGTTGGGCACGCGATGAGGCGGAACTCTAGTGGTGCGGCGCTGGGTAGTGGTGGCGCGGTGACGGGCTGCAGGCGGCGCGGCGGTGTTCGCGGACGGAAGCTGCAAGGGGGAGCGAGCGGCGAGGGCGAGTCCGACGAGGCAGAAGGTGAAGCGCGGTAGGCAGTAGACGAGCCCACCGGGGAAGAAGAACAGTGCTCTTCTTCCCCCTTTTTTTAAAAAAATTCTTTCTCTCTCCTCCTTTCTCCTGACGTCTCTTCACCGTTCCTCCCCTCTACTGGACGTCTCTTTTTTCCCTCCTGCAAAACCGGTCAAAATCCGCCCTTTTCTTTCTATCTTTCACTTTTTGACTTTTTGACTTTTTGATTTCTTTTTCTTCGAACCGAGAGAAACCCCCCCTTTGCTTTCGAAGCCTCGCCTTCTTATTTATAGAGGAAAACTCCAAGTTGTTTTTGCAAGTGAGATATTCATTCAACAATAAAAAAGCTCCAAAATCAGACAACAACTGAATTTTTTTTGAATTCAAAATTTTTTCAAAATTGTCCTCTAATCAAAGATTATCTTCTATTTCTAAAAGATAAGTTTAAATTAGGTGTCAACAGTAATCTTTACATTTCGACCTAATTGAATCTTATTTTCAAGGAAAATCGATGCTCTGTAAATAGACAGGGGTCAACCTTAATGAGTGGACTATAGCTAGATAGAAATAGGGTAGTGGAAGAGTTTTGTTCAATTCCCATTATATGCGATGTGGCGAAAAAGACTGATTCATATCTTAATCAAGAAAAAACCTTTTTCATTTTTAATATTGATATTGGTGTAATATCATCCTTAAACTTTTAATTTATCAAATATGATTCTTGAACTATATCTAAATATTCAATTTAGTTCTTAAACGTTCGGTTTGTTCGATCTAGTTCATCAACTTTTCATAAAAAGGTCATATAAGTTATCCGATACAATTCATAATTTTTCATGATGGCAATTTCTCCGAAAAATTAGAATACCTTTGTATTTCAATCGTTTTCATGAATTAACAAAGTAAATTTGCACTTAAAATCAAGTAGAAACTAATTTAGAGTCGCATTGGATTAGTATCTCTACTCTTTCTAGTCTAAGTGTTTTCTTAAAAAGATCCGGGACCAATATTAATTTATCTATAACCACCCATACTTTTATAGATCTTGTTCCTAAATATTGACATTAATTTAATTTTCACTCTTGTATGTTTTGATAAAGAGCATAAGTTAAAATTTATTTACGTTGAACTATCGCTATATTATAAAGAACAAAAAGGTTAATTCCTAAAAACAATTGAAATGAAAAGATAACTCTAAAATCTAGGCGATGTTGCAATTATGAAAACTTGTTAATAGAACCGAAGGACCAAGTTGACTTTGTTATGAAAAGTTAAGAGAACAAATTTGATAATTTAAGAGCTCTATCGAACTGTGGTTCTTCATATGTATAGTTTTTCATCTCACCCCCTCTTTCGTTCTAAGCAATGAAAGATATGAATTGAGTTGACTTGTGAATTTTGTATTGGTCTCTTGGAATTTTTGTGTTGTTAGATTTATTAGATGTTGAGTAGTAAAAAAAATGTCAAAAACTACGCCTTAAATGATCGACTTTTCTTCTCCAATAATTCTCTTATCTATTACCAACTTTTATTTACATTTCTTATCGACACTTCTTATCAACTATTACATATTATTATCAACCTTTGTTTCAGTGACTTAAAGCTTTTTTCCATTTAAGTAACACAATAGAAAAGTTAGGGAATTAAATAAACCAAATAAACTTTGATGACTAACTCAAATGAGAGTAATCCCAAACTAGTTTACAGCTTAATTGAAGAAAAGTTGATAAATCACTTAACTTAAAGTTAGTAATTTATAGGTATCAATAAATTTAAGGCGTAGTTAATAAAGTAAATAAAAGTTGTAAAAGATATGAATTTGTTTATCAAAAGAAAATGAACTTAATAAATTTTTTAAAGAGTTGGTAAATCAAAGTGCTGTTGAGAAATGTAAATGAAAGTTTGTAAATGGTAAAACAAAATAACTGAGTAACTCATTGAGAACTAACCCAATACTAGCAAGTAATGTAATATAAGAAAATTTGGCAAGTCACGCTAAATTAGATTGTAACCGCTAAAAAAGAGTTGGTAAATAAGAAATTATTAATCAAGGGAATAAAAGTTGGTAACTTCATAAAAAAAAAAAAAATTGCTAAGTTAAGAAAACAGAAACCAAAATTCGATAAGTAAGCCAAATTGGTAGCCAAAACTACTGGTTAATTTAATATGACAAGATTTGGTAAGTCGCTCTAATTTAAAATGTAATTATAATAACATAAATTCAAAACGTGAGTAATTTATACAAATAAAAGTTTGTAAACTGGTACAAATTTCGATGATTTACAAACTACGTAACAACAATAGCATTTGCTGGTCATAGTCATCACGCTCAATTGACATTAGACCGCTTCGAATAGTTTACGTCTTTCCTCATCCTCTCTCTCCCTCGACATCTTCCTAGATCTTTTCCTTCCCCTTCTAACCCAATTCCCTCGCCCTTGATTGCATCTCCTCCTCGACGCATCCCAACGGTCGTAGTACGACATGATCCATGCCGAAAGCCACGTAAAGACGCGACCCTTTGCCCTTTTGACTTGTCTCTACGATCGAGTTCTCCGGGGATGGATTTCGAACCACATCGCCAAACGTCGTTCGACGAGCTCGATGCGTTTTAAGAACAGCCAGAAAACGAAGTGTAGCTCATTGGATTCCATAGAGTCGCTGGATTGTTAATGTGTGGACCTGCTTTTTTCGTACGCAACTGGGACAGTTGAGCAGCTGTATTTTGTCCGGCACGGAGATATTTTGGATATACAGATTATAGTGATTGTGAGATCTGAGTGTGAACAATAATTTCGTAGCAAGTGACTCTTATCATCCAACCGACAGGGCGCGTTTAAATTACGATCTTTGACATTTTTAGGGGATCGACGGAAATGATCTTCTCATGCTTAACCAATGGACAAAGTAATTACAATAAAAATCATGGGCATGGGTGAATTAAGGAGCAACGTGTATAGACTAAAAATTGCCATCATGAAGCTCGATTCTCACTTTATCAAGGGCACACAATTTCGACGTTCAACACCTTGCCCGACTTTTGAGCACACCTCTATAATATAATTGAGATACTTCATAGATCCAACATTTTCTTAATTGTATTGGGGTTTGGTTGATACTTATTGAGTTTTGAATTTCAATTTAAGAGATAATGGTATTTTAGACTATGCACCTTTATTTTAAGGAATTTTGAAGGGAGATTATAAAAGGAATGCATTTAATAATACTCTCTAACCTTAATCACTATATTATTTCATGTTTTGTTTTTTCCTGTCTTCTTGTTGGATATTTAGAATTTTTTGTTCATAAAGTGGTTTTAGGGCTTTTTGGATTTACTCTAGTGCTCTTTGTTGAAGATAGTAAAACCCCTCTCTCTTCCCTTAGTTTTTTCCGTTTTGGGTTTTCCATGTAAATCTTGCGCCTCATGTGATTTCAATTTTCTCTTATCCTTTGCTACCTGTTTTTAGATTGGTGCATCTTTACTTGGCGTTTTTCCACAACAAACTGGTATCAGAGCAAAGGAATTTCGGTCTTTTTGTTCGAGATGGCATCTATCAAGTTCAAAGTGGCACCCTTTGATGGCCAAGACAATTTTGGGTTATGGAGGATCAAGATGAAGGCATTGCTACATTGAGAATGTTCAGTTAGAGCCTTGGATGGCAGTTATCCCAACAATATGACTACGACTGAGATCAAGGAGATAGAAGAAAAGGTGCATAGCACTATCCAATTGTTGTTATCCGATAAGGTGCTTCATGAAATCGTAGATGAAGAAATGGTTTCGAGATTGTGATATAAGCTGAGAGTCTCTATATGAAGAAATCTCTTACGACGAGATTATTTTTGAAGCGGCATTTTTACACGCTAAAGATGCTAAAAATGCAAGAAGATACTCCTATCCAAGAACATCTAAATGAATTTAATAAAATTGTTACAAGTATGAAAAATCTAGATTTGAAGTTAGATGATGAAGATTTAGCCCTAATTGTGTTATGTTTATTGCCAAGCTCATATGAGAATTTTATGAATTCTATACTATATGGAAGAAAATCCATAACTCTTGAGAATGTGAAAGTCTCACTGAATTTCGCGAAGATGCATACAAAATTAAATGCAAGTAGTAGTTATGATAAAGCCGATGGCTTAGTTGTCAGGGGAAGGTCGAATCGTCGTGATAGACATAGTAATAGTAAATAGCACTTGAAATCTAGATTAAACAGAGATAAGAGTAAGGTGGAGTATTACTATCGTCACAAATTCAGACACTACAAAAGTGAGTATCTAGTGCTTAAAGCTAATGGGAAGAAGTTGATGGAAAATTCCGATGCAGCTAGTCTGATGAAAAATAATGAGTCCGCTAATGTAGACAATGTTCTTACTATTTTGTCTTCGATTGTCATATCGATGATGAATGGATTTGGATTCAGGATTGTTCATACCACATGTGTCCACATAGAAATTGGTTCCATACATATGAGAAAGTCAGTAGTGATTCAGTTTTGATGGGTGACAATACAGTTTGCAAGATTATAAGTATTAATACAGTGCAAATTAAATGTCACGATAACATAGTAAGAGTTTTGATAAATGTTAGGCACATTCTAGATTTGAAGAAAAACCTTATTTCATTGAGTAGTTTAGATTCCATTGGATTCATGTAGACAAGTGAAGATGGAGTTTTAAAAATTCAAATGACTCCTTGATTGTGATGAGAGGTAACATAAAGAAAAATCTTTACATTTTGTAGGGAAGTACCATTGTGGGTTCTTTAAATATATCATCCTCTTTAGATTATGAAAAATCAATATTGTGGCATATGCGGTTGGACCACGTGCGCGAAAAAGGAATGACTATCTTGAGTACATGTGGTTTACATTATGGGGATCTCACTTGACGTTTGCAACCATCTTGTTTTTAAAAAGCAATGCAAAGTTAGTTTCGGTACTAGGGTGCATTTGACGAAGGGCACAGTTGACTATATTCACTCCGATTTGTGGTGACCGACATAGGTAAAATCTAAGGATGATGCAATTTATCTTCTAACATTTATTGATGATTTTTCTAGGCAAGTCTAGGTAATTTCTTGAAGCATAAAAGTGACATTTTTTATATGTTTAAGAAGTGGAAGATGTTAATAGAAAATCAAACTGGGAAAAATATAAAGCGTCTCAGAACGGACAATGGTCTTGAGTTTTGCAAAAGTGATTTCAACAAGTACTGTGAAGATTCAGGGATTATTCGACATCGAATAGTCAAGTACACATCTCAACAAAATGGGGTGACGAAGCCCATGAACTGGACACCTTTAGAGAGAGAGAGGTATATATTCTCTAATGCTGGACTTGGAAAAGATTTTGGGTTGAAACGATGAATGCGGTATGTTATTTAGTGAATCATTCTCCTTCAAACACAATTGAATATAAGACTTTTAATGAGATATGGTCAAGTAAACATTTTGATTATTCAGATTTAAAAATATTTGGATATCCTACTTATTATCATGCAAAAGATGGTAAGCTTGAACCTAGGGCCAAAAAGTGTATTTTCATTGGTTATGTAGACGGGATTAAATGATATAGGTTATAGTGTTCCAACCCTCAGTCATCAAAGTTTATAATTAGTAGGGATGTTACTTTTGATGAAAACTTTATACTTGAACAAAGAGAGGTTGTTATTAAGTTTACAGGTATTCATAAGGAGAATGTTCAGAAAGAGATGGAGCTTCATATAGAACATCCACATAAAATAATATAGAGGCTAGGGTTGGAGATTGTTATTAGATATATTCCTTTTACAGTCTCCCTTCAAAAGTTCCTAAAATAAATGTGCATGGTCTAAAATACCATTATCTCTTAATTTAAAAGTCAAAACTCAACGAATCTCGACATTAACTTCAAATCCCCCAAAGAGCATTGTGCCAAACACCACGAGACCTCTCTCCTTCACCACTACGAATGACCACACAAGACCACCCCCAAAACGACATAATCGATTATGCACACCCTTAATCTTACGTGAGTGTACTCAATGTAGGAAACAAGGGATGAAATGCCACCAACTCCACCTCCCCAAAATGGCGGAATCAATTATACACACCCCTAAGCCTACGTGAGAACACTTAGTATAGGAAACAATGGATGAAATGCCACCAACTATGTTTTGGGGGTGGCCTTGTATGGTCACTTTTGGAGGTAAGGGAGAGAGGTCTTGTGGTATTTGGCACAATGCTCTTTTGGAAATTTGAAGTCGGGGTGGAGATTTATCGAATTTTGACTTTTAAATTAAGAGATAAGGATATTTTAAACCATGCACCTTTATTTTAGAAATTTTTGAAGGGAGGCTATAAAAGGAATGTGTTTAATAACACTCTCCAACCCTAGCCTCTATATTATTTCATGTTTTGTTTTTTCCTATCTTCTTGTTAGATATTTAAATCTTATGGCTCGCTAAGTGATTTTAGAGATTTTTGGATTTAAATTTATCTTTTTCGATTCAGTTACTGTCTCATCAGCTAGGAAACTGATGTTGGTCGTATTTCAAAATTGAATGACCTTTCCAAGGCACGGGGGACGTGTTCGAGGCAATCAAGTCGCCTGAACACATTGCCATCTTCTTCGAGGAAACTAGGATGGGCCGAATACGGGACACCGAAAGATTTGTAGGCATTCTGTAATTAGCGTAAAATAATGAAATTCACCAACCACCGGAAGTTGTGCTATAAGTGCTGGTTGCTGAAATTTCACACGCGTGCATCTCCCTCGTCTGTCACTACTTGCATAGCCTCTCGTTCCCGCATCTAGTATAGATCTGAAAAGACCGACTGAAATTGAATAAGATTTGGCAGACTTCAGATCAATTTCAAGTTCCATCACTCAGTATACACTTCTTGATCTTGCTCTAGAGAGATACACGTGATGGGTTCGTCACCCCTAGAATCGAGAAACTCCCGTGCACTTGCACACGCCGTGTGCGTCCCCTTCCCGGCCCAAGGCCATGTCAACCCCATGATGCAGCTCGCCAAGCTCCTCCACGCCCGCGGCATCTTCGTCACATTCGTCAACACCGAGTTCAACCACCGCCGCCTCCTCCGGACTAGGGGAGCTGACTCGCTCCAAGACCTCAAAAACTTCTGCTTCGAGACGATGCCAGATGGCCTCCCGCCGTCGGACAGCAATGCAACACAGGATGTCCCGGCCCTCTGCGACTCGACCCAGAAGAACTGCTTGGGCCCTTTCAAGAAACTGCTTGCCAGGATCATTAGTGACGAGATTGTTCCGCCTGTGACTTGTGTGATTTCAGATGGGGCGATGGGCTTCTCCAGTGAAGCTGCGAGAGAGCTTGGAGTCCCAGAGGTTCAGTTCTGGACTGCCTCAGCTTGTGGGTTCATGGGTTATTTGCAATACAGAGAGCTTGTTAAGAGAGGGATCGTTCCATTCAAAGGTACTTCCTCTGTTTATTTATTCATCTTTGCTTCGAGATGAATAAATTCACTAGATCTTTACTTGTTTATTTAGTTACCTCCCCATTCATGAGTTATTTCCATTCATCTCGTTCTCTTGTTAAAGTTCTGGATTCGATCCTCACTGCATATTATATGGAACAGATGAAGACTTCCTGAGCAATGGGACGCTTGATGATCCTGTCGACTGGATCCCCGGCATGAGAAACATCCGACTCCGGGACATCCCGAGCTTCATGCGGACCACAAACCTGAACGACATCATGTTCAACTTCTTACAAGAAGAAGTGCAACACTGCCTGAAATCATCTGCTATCTTGTTCAACACCTTCAATGAGCTCGAACATGAAGTACTGGAGAAAATAGTGGATATTTCCCCTCGAATTTACTGTGCCGGGCCCCTTTCCTTGCTCCTCCAGGATATTCCCTCGAGCCCAGTCAAGTCTTTCAGGTCGAGTCTGTGGAAGGAAGACTACAGCTGCCTCGAATGGCTCAATCAGAGAGAAGCCGAGTCAGTTGTGTATGTGAACTATGGAAGTATCACTGTCATGACTGAGGAACACCTGAAGGAGTTTGCTTGGGGGCTTGCAAATAGCAAGCACCCATTTTTGTGGGTGATCAGGCCTGACGTTGTGCAGGGTGATTCTGCAATCCTACCACCAGAGTTCCTGGAGGAAGTGAAAGACAGAGGTTTCTTGACGAGTTGGTGCCCGCAGGATCAAGTCCTGAGTCACGGATCAGTCGGCGCTTTCCTAACGCACTGCGGGTGGAATTCTACTTTGGAAGGTATCTGTGGAGGCGTTCCTCTCATTTGCTGGCCGTTCTTTGCCGAGCAACAGACAAACTGTCGGTACGCATGTACCACGTGGGGGAATGGCGTGGAAGTGAACCAGGATGTGAGGCGTGAGGAAATAGAAGCTCTTGTTCGGGAAGTGATGGAAGGGGTCAGCGGGAAGAAGATGAGGGAGAATGCTAAGAAGTGGAAGGAGAGAGCTGTGGAAGCCGCGGGTTGCCGAGGGCCATCGTACAACGACTTCAATAGATTTATTAACGAGGTTTTCCGTTTGAATGATTAGATCAAAGGGAACCATTACCAGATTCCAACTTATGCCGAAAATCTGTCAAAAGAAGAAGAAATAAAAACACCAGGGTTCAAGATTTCACTCTACTTGTTTCCAGTATGTTAGTTTGCACCAGTTCCTTCGACATGGTATTTTAAGTCATTCAGCGTTAAATAATATGAATAAAGATCTTTTACTTTCTATAATTGCATTTGCTGTCTTATTGCATTTGATGTCTTAATCTTGCATGCGTTACAGTAGTAATTCAAAAATCCCAGTGCTATGCCCAAATGCGACACATTCCACGAGTATTATATGATTGAAACCTCGACAATTCAAGATCTTCAGTCCGCC
Organism: Eucalyptus guilfoylei; assembly: GCA_016097605.1. Taxonomy (NCBI): domain Eukaryota; kingdom Viridiplantae; phylum Streptophyta; class Magnoliopsida; order Myrtales; family Myrtaceae; genus Eucalyptus; species Eucalyptus guilfoylei. Next base: position 55,405,705 of record CM027867.1, read on the forward strand.
TTCCAACCAATCATTGGGTTTCCTCGCCCATGTGGAGTGCACAGATCAACGGCAAATGTTTTGAAGATCTTGGTACATCTCCTTGGGGCTTCTCGACATTGACGGCGTGCCCTGCATCCTTTATTGCCACTAGCTGTGCATTTCTATTCACACAACTGTTCAATATAGCAAAAGGGAAAGGGTAAATCAGACGGGCACATTCCCGTAGTTTGATGAAAAACTCTTCCCGCGATTCGGAATCACTATAGGGTGTAATTACAAGCTAACCCTCATAAGAAGAACTCTCCGCACAATTCTGTTCTCCTCTCGGTGCTCAATTCCTCTGTATATAACCAAAAGAAGTCTCCCATCATCTATTGCGGCACGAGGGAGTGGCTGCTCTCGAAGAGAGTTAACGAAAAAGGACAAAAAGAAGCCCACAACTTTCCTTCATTATTCAACCCGCTGACCCCACGAGTAAAAATATATATATAAAACATGAGAGCGCCTTCTTCTTCTGTATGAACAAAAGAAATCTTTCTGCGGCAATAGATTCAGCATGCCAATGAATCCCAATCACAAGGGATGAATTGGACTTAAAGAAGGCGGCAAAGTCACGCGTGGTAAATTCTTTGATCACGCTTGTTGAAATCTTCAGCCAACGATTCTTGCCCGCCGATTTATCAACCCACGCATGGTCGAGTTCACACATTGGATTTCGTTTGATAGGCTCAAGCTCGAAACATAGTTTAACATAAATAATTCTGGTAATTTTTGAGAAAGAGTCGATAAATTAAGGTGCACCTAAAAAATGCAACTAAAAATTTGTCAGTGATAAGAAAAGAGCAAATTAAAAAATCAAATAAATATTGATAAGTAACTCAATGAGAGTAGACCCAATATTAGGTAGTAATCTAACGAGAGAAAAGTTGGTGAGTTACATTAATTTAGATTGGTAATCGCCAAAAAAAGGTTAGTAAATAATGAATTGCTAACCACTAAAATAAAAGTTGGTAACATCATAAAAATAATTAGTATATCAAACCAAACAATTAGAGTTTGATAAGTGACTTAAACGGCAATTGGTAATCCAAAACTAGTTGGTAATTTAATATAACATAAGTTGTAAGTCAAACTAATTTAGTTTGATAATTTCATTTGAGGGCTAGTAAATTCGAAACAATGATAAATTATACAAATAAAAGTTGGTGTTTTACAAATTAACGAAAAAGTCTGCAGCTTCCTAAAAAATATTAATAAGTTACTAATAAATTACCCGGAAAAAAGTGGTCGTTGTAATTTAATTTTCAGTAGAATCTAAAAGATCTCATAAATACAAAATACGGCTCAATTCACTTAAAAAGCATGAACTTTAATTGGAATCTCAATTTTGGCCAAAAAAAATTTTGCCCCATAAAAAGGCAGCAATTTGCTCTGTGTCCCAATTCCAACCAAAACCTTTTTCTTCTAATAAAAAAACACTAATTTCCATTCAATACCCAAATCTAACTGCCATCAAGTTTCAGCCAAGTACCCACGGAACAACATGTTGAATCTTTAACGGCGTCATTAGATGGAAACTTGTTGTGTGCCAGATTTAGGTACAAGCTGAGAACCTTTTTTTTTTTTTTTTGGAGACACTAGAAAAGTTTTTGGGCCTATGGTTGTGAATGAGACAAAAAAATGGTTTGGCCCAAAATTAAGCCACGACTTAACGTTGGTATATTTTCTTGAGATAAAAAAAGGAATTGGATTAAAATTAGCACCCGACATAAAGTTGCCGTTTTTTTAACAGGAATAAGCCTACAAAATACAAAGTACAACAAAGGCAGATGATGCTTTGAATTGTCGCTTTATTATGATGGAGCCTCCATTCATGTTGAAAATATTATGATCGAAAAGCCATTGAATCTGTTCTTACTTTATCAAACAGCCTCTTCACTGACCACGTGCCAACATCCCGCTATGATGCTGGTCAATTTCACGAACCGGACAACCACGGCAGGTCCTACGATGATGAGACGGATCAATTTCGAACAGCATTGTTAAATCACGTACAGACATAACTTTTTGTCGTTTTGACTAATCTTACCAAATGTTACTCCATCAAACTCGGTGCATTTAAAAAAAAAAAAAAGCCAGAAAAGGAAATGCAGTGCCGTGCACTCGTGCAGCATCTTGTCTGTTTGCATGAGCAATTCTGCTGAGATATCTATAAAATTACAACTGAAATTCAATATCTCAAGGCGTTCATCTCTCTCCTTTTCTTTTTGGTAAACCCCAGAAATTTATCCTTAGCATATAGCAATTATCAAGCTGGCCACTACACATATGATGATTGACAATAGAAATGATAATTTTGGACATATTCAATCGTAGGAATTGTGACATCTAAATGTAAATAATAATTTTGTAACAAGTGATTAGTATCACTTAATTAATAGAATGCGTTTAGATATTATCTTCTACATTTTTTAAAGACCGATAGAAAAGATGTTATCATACTTGACTACCGAACAAAAATTTAAAGCAAAAATCACTGGATTGAGAAATGACTTGTGTATACTATAACAGGGTTTGATTCTCACTTTATTGAGCACAAATAATTTCGACTTTCAACTACTTGCTCAAGCTTCGAGCACATCTTTATGATACAAATGAGATTTTGTAGATCTGACAGTTACTTACCAAAATAAATACACCTAATTATAATATTTAAGTATTAAACAACGCATTCATCTAATGGCTTGAAATTTTAAAATAGTTGGTAGTGATCCCACAAAAACTTACATGGTATAAAAAAGGGATTACTTGAGTTTGAATTTTTCCGAATCCCTTATTCACCTTCTTGATGTATATTCCATGTTGTAGTCACAAGTATTAAAATATTTAAATATTACACCAGCTTCAATTTTTAAAACAGTTGACGATAATCATGCAAGATCTCACAAAATAGTGGAAAACAATTAATACTATCATGTTTATCCCTATATATGCATTATGAAATTGTCGATCCACCTATTTTTTAATCAAGTAAAAAATGGGTTAATAGCACGAAAAACTCCAAACTAGTACACATATGTAAATTTATCCCAAGCTAATTATTTGACCACTAAAAACTCAAAACCGATACATTTATAACAAATTTACTCTATATTAATTTTTGTTAAATGGGATTAATAACTGCGACAAATGCTAGGGGGTTACAATTCTAAATTGCGAGACCCGTCAACAATAATTTAACAATAAAATTTAATATCTATTTCGAGGTTTTTGGTGATAAAAAATTTATCTGAAATAAATTTATCATAAATATATTAATTTAGGATTTTTCATGATATTCACAGTTGGTTGAAATCTCTCCTCCAAAGAAGGAGGTCAAGGGTTCGAAACCCTGCGTTGTTAGCGATTAAAGCGGGGAGGCCCCGGCGGTGGGTTACTGAACCAATTTCCCCTGAGGTATAGTCGCTATTGGGCCTCTACCACGGAGGCCCGTGAGACCCCAAATCAGCGTAAGCTGACAAGGGCAAGCTCCAGCGGATCCTCGGTCACCAAAAAAAAAAATCCTAAGGAATTGATGTTAGGCATGTATCAAATCAATGGTACAATTCACAAGTTCGAGAGGTAATCAACTCACCTTACCACCTTATCTTCTTTCTAGAATTTGCGGTCATTCACATCTAAAAGACCAGAAAAATTCACATCTAAAAGACCAGAAAATTCACACACACTATGATTAGTGTAAAAAAATGAAGGGTTGGTACTATGAAAAATCTCAAACTAATACATATACAATAATTACATCTCAAATTAGTTTTTCACTACTAAAAATCCCTATATGGTATATTTATAATAAATTTGTGTTCCGTTAATTTCCATTAAATTGGATTAATATCACGAAAATTTACAAGCTAGTACACCTATGATAAACACAAAATAAAACTTCAAACCGATACATCTGTCAACTACCACGTGTCGTCTAACTCGGCAATTTAATGGTAAAATTTAACAAAAATTAACAGATGGTAAATTTATCATAAGCATACCAATTTAGAATATTTCATGATATTAACCCAAAAATGAAATATACAATCACCCTATAAATATACGCGTCTCCCCGTGTCTAACGGTGATTCCATGAACTCTTCTTTTGCGCATCTAATATAAATCTGGAAAGACCGACCGAACTTGAGCAGATTTGATTTGGCAGACTTAAATCAGTTGCAAGTTCCATCACCCGGCGTACGCTTTCTGGATCTTTTGCCCTGGGGAGAGACGTGGGTGATGGGTTCGTCATCCCAAGAATCAAGAAAATCCCATACACATGCACACGTCGTGTGCGTCCCCTTCCCGGCCCAAGGCCACATCAACCCCATGATGCAGCTCGCCAAGCTCCTTCATGCTCGCGGCGTCTTCGTCACGTTCATCAACACCGAGTTCAATCACCGCCGCCTCCTCCGGTCTAAGGGACCTTACTTGCTCCGAGACCTTGAAGACTTCCGCTTCGAGACAATCCCGGATGGCCTCCCGCCGTCGGACCGCGATGCAACGCAGGATCCCCCGGCCCTCTGCAACTCGACCCGGAAGAACTGTTTGGGCCCTTTCAAGAAATTGCTTGCCAGGATCAAGAGTGACGAGGTTGTTCCGCCTGTGACTTGTGTGATATCAGATGGGGCGACGGGCTTCGCCAGTGAAGCTGCGAGGGAGCTTGGAGTCCAAGAGGTTCAGTTCTGGACTGCCTCGGCTTGTGGGTTCATGGGTTATTTGCAGTGCAGAGAGCTTCTTAAAAGAGGGATTGTTCCATTCGAAGGTAATTCCTTTGTTTATTTATTCATTTCAGCTTCTCTCGGATAAATTCACTAGATAACTACTTGTTTGTTAAGTTATCTCCCCATTCATGAGTTATTTCCATTCATCTGTTTCTCTTGTTAAAGTTCTGGATTCGATCCTCACTACAGATGAAGACTTCCTGAGCAATGGGACGCTCGATGATCCCATCGACTGGATCCCCGGCATGAGAAACATCCAACTCCGGGACATCCCGAGCTTCATGCGGACCACAGACCTGAACGACATCATGTTTGACTTCTCAGGAGAAGAAGCGCAGCACTGCCTGAAATCATCTACTATCTTGTTCAACACCTTCAATGAGCTCGAACACGAAGTACTGGAGAAAATATCAGACATTTCCCCTCAAATTTACTGTGCTGGGCCCCTTTCCTTGCTTCTCCAGGATATTCCCTCGAGCTCAGTCAAGTCTTTCAGGTCGAGTCTGTGGAAGGAAGACTACAGCTGCCTCGAATGGCTCGGTCAGAGAGAAGCCGAGTCAGTTGTGTATGTGAACTATGGGAGTATCACTGTCATGACTGAGGAACACCTGAAGGAATTTGCTTGGGGGCTTGCAAATAGCAAGCACCCATTTTTGTGGGTGATCAGGCCTGATGTTGTGAAGGGTGATTCTGCAATCCTACCACCGGAGTTCCTGGATGAAGTGAAAGACAGAGGGTTCTTGACGAGTTGGTGTCCGCAGGATCAAGTCCTGAGTCATGGATCAGTCGGCACTTTCCTAACGCACTGCGGGTGGAATTCTACCTTGGAAGGTATGTGCGGAGGTGTTCCTCTCATTTGCTGGCCGTTCTTTGCTGAGCAACAAACAAACTGTCGGTACGCATGTACTGAATGGGGGATTGGCATGGAAATAAACCAGGATGTGAGGCGTGAGGAAATAGAAGCTCTTGTTCGGGAAGTGATGGAAGGGGTCAGCGGGAAGAAGATGAGGGAGAATGCTAACAAGTGGAAGGAGAGAGCTGTGGAAGCCGCCAGTCGCAGAGGGCCATCATACAACGACTTCAATAGATTTATTAAGGAGGTTGTCCATTTGAATGATTAGATCAAAAAAATCCATTACCAGATTTTCACGTATTCTGAAAATCTATCGAAAGGAGAAGAACTAAAAACACCATGGTTCAAGATTTCCCTCTTCTAGTTTCAAGTCTGTTAGTATATGCAGCATTAAATAATATGAATAAAGACATTTTACTTTCTTTACATTCTATAATTGCATTTGCTGTCTTAAACGAGCATGCATACAGTAGTAATTCAAAAATCCCAGTGCTATCCCCAAATGCGACACGCTACATGAGTATCATGTGATTAAAACCTTAATAATTTAAGACCTTCCGTCCGCCTTTCGACCGTTCATCTGGTTTCCTCGCCCATGTGGCGTGAGCGGATCAATGAGGAAAGTTTTCAAGATCTTATACATCTCTTTGGTCCTTCTCTACATTGATGGAGTGCCCTGCATCCTTTATTACCATTAGTTGTGCATTTCCATTCACACCACTGTTCAATACAACAAAAGGAAAAGGGTAAATCAGGCGGACACATTCCTGTTCTTTGATCAAAAAACACAAGGCAAAACCCATTGGAATGGCTTGAAGTTGGATCAAAATGCATAAAGAAAGTCATCTACATTCCTAAGTTCATGAAATTCCGAGTTCCACGTAAACAGGCAGCGGACAATGTGGAACTTTAAATTGTAGGGAGCTGCGCGTACTCGAGCCAAATTCATAGGGCGTCTCTATAAGTTTCGAAAGAGGAAAATGAGAGTGGCAGACTTTTTCAGCTTGGTTGAGGGAGTTTGATAGGGTAAACAACTGCTTAAACTGTCCAGAGTCCTTCCGAGTAACTTGCGGAACGTCATTACGGGCAAACAAAATGAGATAATCTGGACTCTACGATCTAAATCGCAACGTGCCTCGTGCAAAAAGGGTCTCCAGTGTGACGGCACAGTAAGATAGTATGATAGGCTAATCGTTTTAATCTTTCAGCCAACTCCATCAGAAATACTTCTTCATGCTCCCCCCAAATGATCAGCAGCCACTGCATCAACAGTCAACTACAATTTAGCAAGATGAAGAGAACTAAAAGTGCCAAAAGTTTCCGACGGGTCAAAGATATCAGTAAGTTTAATAGTTAGAAATCAATGGGATGATAAATCTTTTTCACTAGATTGAGAAATGACTTGTGTTAGTAGAAAATACTATAAGAGGGTTTGATTCTCACTTTATTGAGCACAAATAATTTCGACTTGCAATGTCCTGCTCAAGCTTTGAGAGTATCTTTACAAATGAGATTTCATAGATCCGACATTTACTTACCTAATAAAATAAACCTTTTAAAATATTTAATATTAAACAACGCATTCATCTAACGTCTTAAATTTTTAAAATTATTAGCAATGGTCTCACAAAAACTTCATAGTATTAAAAAAAGGAGATCGTAAGTTTAAATCTTTTCAGATCCCTTATTTTGCTTTCTCATTATATATTTTACTTCATAGGCACAAATATTAAAATATTTTAATATTAAATCATTTTCAACTTTTAAAATAGTCCGGCAATAATTGTGCAAAATCTCAAAAAACCATGAGGAAAACATGTAATATGTAATGTTTATCCCCATACATGCACGATGAAATTGTCGTTGTCGATCAAGCTATTCTTTCATCAGCTAAGAAAGTGATCTTGCGCACGAATCATAACGAATGACCAGTCAAACGTCCAGTAACGTGTTCGAGTTAGGCGTCAACTTACCTCACAATGACACCATTAAGGTAAAGTCACATCTAAAAGACCAGAATAGTCGTATGCGCTCTATGATTAGTGTAAACAAATGAAATATGCAATCACCCTATTGACATACGCATCTCCCACGTGTTTAACGGTGATTGCATGAACTTTTTTGTTGGTGCATCTAATATAAATCTGAAAAGACCGACCGAAATTGAACAGATTTGGCAGACTTTGATCAGTTGCAAGTTCCATCACCTGGGACACACTTTCTTGATCTTTTGCTCTACTTAGAGGGAGAGACGTGGCTGATGGGTTCCTCATCCCAAGAATTAAGAAACTCCCATGCACATGCGCACGCCGTGTGCGTGCCCTTCCCGGCCCAAGGCCACATCAACCCCATGATGCAGCTCGCCAAGCTCCTCCTCGCGCACGGCGTCTTCGTCACGTTCGTCAACACTGAGTTCAACCACCGCCGCCTCCTCCGGTCTAAGGGACTCGACTTGCTCCGAGGCCTTGAAAACTTCCGCTTTGAGACGATCCCAGACGGCCTCCCGCCATCAGACCGCGATGCGACACAAGATTCCCCGGCCCTCTGCGACTCACTCCGGAAGAACTGCTTGGGCCCTTTCAAGAAATTGCTTGCCAGGATCAAAAGAAACGAAGTTCTTCCGCCCGTGAGTTGTGTGATATCAGATGGAATGATGAGCTTCGCCAGTAAAGCTGCGAGAGAGCTTGGAGTCCCAGAGGTTCAGTTCTGGACTGCCTCAGCTTGTGGGTTCATGGGTTATTTGCAGTACAAAGAGCTTGTTAAGAGAGGGATCGTTCCATTCAAAGGTACTGGCCTTCGTTTATTTATTCATCTTTGCTTCTCTCGGATAAATGCACCAGATCTTTATTTGTTTATTTAGTTATCTCTCTCCACATGAGTTATTTCCGTTCATCTGTTTCTCTTGTTAAAATTCTGGATTGGATCCTCCCTGCATATTACATGTAACAGATGAAGACTTCCTGAACAACGGGACGTTGGATGATCCTGTTGACTGGATCCCTGGCATGAGAAACATCCGACTGCGGGACATTCCAAGCTTCATACGGACCACGGACCTGAACGACATCTTGTTTGACTTCGTAGGAGAACAAGCGCAGCACTGCCTGAAATCATCTGATATCTTGTTCCACACTTTCAATGAGCTTGAACACGAAGTACTGGAGAAAATTGCAGACATGTCCCCTCGAATTTACTGTACAGGGCCCCTTTCCTTGCTCGTCCAGGATATCCCCTCAAGCTCAGTCAAGTCTTTCAGGTCGAATCTGTGGAAGGAAGACTACAGCTGCCTCGAATGGCTCGATCAGAGAGAAGCCGAGTCGGTTGTGTATGTGAACTATGGGAGTATGATTGTCATGACTGAGGAACACCTGAAGGAGTTTGCTTGGGGGCTTGCAAATAGCAAGCACCCATTTTTGTGGGTGATCAGGCCTGATGTTGTGGGGGGTGATTCTGCAATTTTGCCTCAGGAGTTCCTTGAGGAAGTGAAAGACAGAGGGTTCTTGACGACCTGGTGTCCGCAGGATCAGGTCCTGCGTCATGGATCGGTTGGTGCTTTTCTAACCCACTGCGGGTGGAATTCTACATTGGAAGCTATCTGCGGAGGCGTTCCTCTCATTTGCTGGCCGTTCTTTGCCGAGCAACAGACAAACTGTCGGTACGCATGTACGGAATGGGGGATCGGCATGGAAGTGAACCAGGATGTGAGGCGTGAGGAAATAGAAGCTCTTGTTCAGGAAGTGATGGAAGGGGCCGGCGGGAAGAAGATGAGGGAGAATGCTAAGAAGTGGAAGGAGAGAGCTTTGGAAGCCGCCGGTCGTGGAGGGTCATCGTACAATGACTTCAACAGATTCATTAAGGAGGTTGTCCATCTGAAGTATTAGATTAAAGGGAACTATTACGATATTCACATATCTTCCGAGAATATATCGAAAGAAGAAGCACTAATTTCCATTCTATTGGTTTGCTCAGTTCCTTCGAAATGGTATTCGGAATTTTACAGCATTACATAATATGAATAAAGATGCTTTACCTTTTGTACATTCTATAATCGCATTTGCTGTCCTAATCTTGCATGCTTTTACCGTGCCGAATTAAAAAATTCCGGTGCTATCTGCAAAATGTGACACATTCCATGAGTATCACGTGATTGAAACCTCGGGAAATCATACCTTTGGTCCGCCTTCCGACCATTCATGTTTTCTGGGGTCATGCGGAGCAAGTGGACTTGTATATTCTATAATCGCATTTGCTGTCCTAATCTTGCATGCTTTTACCGTGCCAAATCAAAACATTCCAGTGCCATCTGCAAAATGCGATCCATTCCACAAGCATCACGTGATCGAAACCTCGGCAAATCATACCTTCGGTCCACCTTCCGACCATTCATCTGGTTTCCGGGCTCATGTGGCGCAAGCGGATCGATGATGGAAGTTTTTAAGATCTTGTACGTCTCTTTAGGCTTCTCTGCATTGATGGCGTGCCCCTGCATCCTTCATGACCACCGGTCGTGCAATTTCCGCTCCACATACCTTTTCAGTGTATGGAAATCATTCTCATCTGATTGGAGTTTATGGTCTTGTGGACGGCCGATGTATGCTGACCAGTGTTTTCTTGCCGTTTATGAATGGACTCGTCCCTTGTAAACTGGTCGCTCCAAGCCCACTCTCAAATCACCTTTCTAGAAGAGCACGTACGATGCTGCTTTTGGAAAAGGCTTTGGAAAGAGACTTTAGGCGTCCAAAGATCTTTAGGCCAAATATTAGGGGTTTGATTTCATTTTTGAAACCCACCTTAAGGCAAAGTTTGCCTTTGAAAGGCTGAAAGCCCAAGGTAAGTCCAAAGTTTGCCTTGGGCTTTTAGCTTTTGTTATCCTCACTGATTTTTTGATTTTCCGATTTTGTCCTTGTTTGCGACTGTTCATCTTCATCTCCTTGCACTAGCCGGCATGGTTGCTGTGGCTGCGAGGGTTCGACAGGGGGAAGTAAAGAGAGGCCAGCGACATCACCGGCAACCTAGGCAACCGTTGCCGGCAAGCCCTATGATCGTTGTTGGGGGGTCGCGGACCTAAGCAAGTGCCTTCTAGGTCACACAACCCTCACAAGGCCGACTGAGGTCACCGATCTAGACAACTGACGACCCTCAGCAGTCATACAACCCCAACGAGGGGTTGCCTGGTGTCGGGCGACCCAACTAGTCCTCGTCGGGGTCAACTGAACTTCACAAGGGTCATGCCAGCGAGGGCTTGCGTTTGCATGACCTAGCTGGCCCTCGCTGGGGTCGAGCGAGCACGACCTAGCTGGCTCTTGCCAGCATCAAGCGACCTCGGCGAGGGGTTGCACAAGTCGCGCAACCTAGCCGACCTTTGTCGGAGTTGAGCGACCTTCGCGAGGATCGCCAATGAGGGCTACTTAGGTTTGCGAGACCTAGGTGGCCCTTGCCAAGGTCGAGTGACCTCCTTGAGGGGTTGTGCAAGTCGCGCAACCCTTGCCGGGGGTTACCCGACCCCAAACGACCTTTGCTGGTGGTCCCCGAGGGTAGATGACAGCCACCGACAATCCACCAACGACAGATTTAGATCACCAACGGCCACCTGGTCCATTAGGGACAAATTTTTTTAATAACTGAAGTGATTTGTATGAGTATAATTTTTCCAAACACAATTTTACCCAAAAGTACTTCACAATGAACTTTTAAATTACAATTTACCAAATACAATTTGCATGTTAAAATTTTTTTTTTTAATTTATAGTTTTTTTTATTCTTTCAAAGACTTTTCCCAAAAGTTTTGCCGAACGCACTCTAAGTGGATAAAGGAATCATTTGAAAATGGCAAGTGATTTTTGCACTTTTTGGCTCGTCACAGCGGCCATTACTAAGATTCAATAATTTCATTTGTCGTACTTGGAAACATTTTTTTTGCATGTAAATAGAATTGTATATCCTCTTCGAAATTGGCTACAAAATGGGAACTTTGGCTAGACTGAGAGTTTGATAATCATAATTTTTTTTCTCAGGAAAAGAAAAAGGATTGCTTGTAAATAAGTGGGCCGTCCAAGATGTTAGAGACATACCTTATCACATTTTGAAAATGACAATAAATTAAGTGCTACTGACTTGTTTAATGATTGAGTAACTGGATGAAAGATGCACAAATCAATATGCAAATGATAGAACGTATGAAGTATATTATCAAGGATTATACTTTGAAGAACTAGGAAGATAAGCTCTATGTTAAAGTTGAACTTATTCAGATTGTGTTATAACAAAGTCCAGACTCTAAGGCTAAATAAGTTCAAAACGAGACATAAATACAGAACGAGATACAAGTGCAGAACATACCACTAATTCAGAACATGCCAATTTCAAATCAAAGCAAGTGCAAAACGTAACTAGTTCAGAACAAAACAAGTTTAGAATGAGACAACTTGACAGAACATGACACAAGTCCATAACATAGAACGACTAATGATCTGATTTAGATTTCACACCAAGAAAGACTTAATGGACTCAATGTTATTTGATTGGAAAATCAATTTCGAGACAAGTTTTTCCTAAATGAAGAAACTCTTCTTTTGGAAACCAAGATTCTTATTGTATAAGTGACCAGAATCAAGTGGAGATTCAACTTCTATCACTCAGTGGCCACCGAATCTTCTTAATATAGATCTGTCCAACAAGTAAATTGGAAAACGATCATCTATAGACTATCTAATAATTGTGGGGGAATATATAAAGAGACCAAGGTACCGATGAGCATGTAAAAGATGAAGCGTAGAATATATAATTTCAAAGTTTGATTTTACTTTGATCATATACACTTATCTTTCATAAGCTTAAATTTTGTAATCATTTGAGAGGTGTTTACAATGTTATAAGTGTGTGCTTTGGTGTAAGATAGTAAGTCCTATCAGTTTGGATATAAGTAGCACCAGTTTTGGGTAGAAGTACTTGGGTATAAGCCGCACAACTTGACTATAACATTGCATTGATTATCTAGTGAAATCCAATCAGCAGGCTACCAGCATTAAAAACTGAACATAGGCCTACTATAATCTGAACTACTATAAATCTTATGTGCAATTTCTCTCTTATCCTTAAACTCTCATTTATACACTCGCAATGTGCTTTAAAAGTTTGTTCTACTACATAATAGATTTTGAACTTTGTTCCAAAATCTGACCTCTTTGATTTTGACTCGTTCTATTCCACTTTAAATTGTCAAAAAAAAAAAATTATAATCACCTATTCACATCTCCCTCCCTATGGGAGATACCTACTAGCTACTTTCACAAGAGAATTTGCCGGTGTCTTTTTTAGTGCCTAAGCCGAGCCTAACATGATCATGACAAAGAAATGGCAATCAAGTCTCGCAAAATAATGGGCCGGCTTGGCCATATGAATTTCTAGCCCTCGCAAGAGGTAGATCATTCTTCTTAAGAAGAAAGAATTCTAGCATTTCCGTGGTCTAGGATTTCCCTTTTCTTTTGGCCAATCTGTTAGTTCGTCCAGTTCCTTCTGCATGGTATTTTCAATGCTGGTATTTTCAATCATACAGCATTGAAAACATGGATAAAGATATACTTTCTGTACGTTCTATAATTGTATTTTGCTGTCCTCATCTTGCATGCATTACAGTAGTAATTCAAAAATTCCAGTGCTGTCCTATGAATGCCATACGTTCCACGAGAATTATATGATCGAAACCTCAGCAAGTCAATACATTCAGTCCGCCTTCTGCCCGTTCAGCTGGTTTCCCGGCTCATGTGAAGTGGGGGGATCGACGAGGAAAGTTTTTAAGATCTTGTACATCTCTTTGGGCTTCTCTGCATTGATGGCGTGCCCTGCATCCTTGATGACCACCAGCTGTGCATTTCCATCCACATGCCTGTTCAAATGCAACAAAACAGAAAGTAAAATCAGACGGACACAATCCTGTAGTTTGATGACACATAGATATAGGCAACATAGATCGGAATGCAATAAAGTCGTAGACAATGTTATCTACATTCCCCGAGTTCGTGAGAGTCTTAGTCCTGCAACAAGAATCAGCGGCCAATGTGAATTTTTCAAAATGAAGGGAGCTCTGTACTCGAACCAAATGCACAGGGTGTCTCTACAAGTTTCCGAAAGAGCAAATTGAGAGCGGCTGCTTCAACTGTCCGAGTCCTTTCAATTAACATGCGCAACCTCATTGCAGGTAAAAACTATATGATAATCTAGAGTAGCATCTTAATTGCTCCCTTCCTCGTGCAAAAAGGGCCTCCAGTGCGACGGCATGTTAAGACAGTATAATAGGCTAACCGTTTCAATCTTTCAGCCAACTCCATTGGAAATACAACATCGTGCTCCCCCCAAATGATCAGCGGCGACTGCATCAGAGCCAACCACAATTTAGCAGGACAAAGAGATGCATAATGGAAGAGAGATCAAGGACATCTCGACAGATGAGAAGCATGAACCTTAGCTAGCTTTGGTAGGTTAGAAAATTTTCTGTCCTTGTGTAGAGCAACAATCAATTCTATCCTCTCTTGAAGATACTCTGTGCACATCACCTGCGAGAAAACATCGAAGTTTAAACAGAGTATCCACTAAATGTCCTGTCGGATCAATTAGAGAAGGTTTGGTTTCAATTCAAACAAACATGTATCAGCAGCGTCCAGAACTCCATGAAAGTGACTCCAAACCCTCCTAATCTCCCGAAAACGGTAATGACAAGCAGATCGGAACCACCGTCAACCATATATGTATGCGGATTTAGCCTATGAAACTATGATGCCTTCTCAGTACCAACTGGATTACTGTCATCCGTCCATATCACCTGCACTTCCCCAGCACCACATGTCCAAAACACTGCCAATTCTTGAGGTAACTACAATCCATTAGCAACATCAATGCCCCAACCATAGCAAGATGATGACGCTATGGGAATGTCAATTTTCGACGTGATTATCGAAGCAGATCGCGACGATCTAGCACAGATTCGCAAAGAACTGACTTTCAGCGCGTTCAAGCAAAAGTCACAATTCATAAACCCAGTCCGCCCCACGAACACGACATTATCCAGGACAAACATTTTACTCACATCGATGAAGTCCTGGAGGAAGCAAGTGGGCATCCGCTTGGGCGGCCGGTGGAACGAAATCCGGATCAAGTCCCGGACCTTCTCCGGCTGCTGCGGCAGCAGCACGCTCACCGCCTCGTCCACGCTCCGAACCCGAAACATCCCCTCCTCCATGTCCTTCTCCTCCAAGCACACCCCCGCGCAGATCAGCACCAGCTTGTCCACCCTCTCCCCGAACTGAACCGCCACGCTGTACGCCACGAACCCTCCGTAGCTCATCCCCACCACATTCATCCTCTTCACGCCGATCGCCTCCATCAGCGCCACCACGCACTGGGCCTGGAACTCCTCGCTCCGCTCCGGCCTCGTCGTGTAGGAGTCCCCGAAGAAGACGAGGTCGGGGACGTACACGTTGAAGCGTGCGGCGAGCGGGGAGACGAAGTCGTTCCACTGCCACATTGCGTTGGCCCCGATGCCGTGGAGGAGGACGAGGTCGGGCCTCGCCGGCTTGGGCCTCCTGGGGACCCAGCAGTGCATCACCGTGCCGTCGCCGAGGTCGGCGACGGTGGACTTGAGGCCCGACCGCGAGAAGGAGAAGCGGAGGCACCTGTCCCTCGTCGCCGTGAAGCTGCAGCACCTGGCCATCGGAACGATGCTCAAACGCTCGAACCTTCTTTGCTCTGCCTCTGCCCCTGCCCCTGCCCCTGCCTCTGCCTCTGCCTCTCTAGAAGCAGAGCTCGATGGTGGGTATGGCGATTACAGAGGTGCCTCGTGAAGCGGGGAACACGGCGATGGTCCACCTATGCGGCTGCAGAGCGGGCGATGGTCCTTGTCGCGCCGTTCGAACGTGGGAGGAGAAACAGGGGATGCAGACAAAAGTTGCCCGGCGTGTTCAACGAAAGGAATGGAATGGAGTCTTCCTCTTTCGTCGGTAATGTGGCTAATTAATCAACTAAAAGTTAATTTAATCTTCTTCTTTTTTTCTGTGGCGCTGGATTTAAAGAGAACGCGATTTTTAATATTCACGTGCCAGCTTGACCTCCACTCACAAGTGAAAAAGAGGGGGAATTGATAAAGAGAGTACATTGATTGGATGAAGGGCCCAAAGGATTTGTCATTTTTCGAGAGGTGTGAACCAAAATTGATTTTTAATTGTAAATTTTTTTTTTTTTTTGTAACCCGGGAACTACCATACAGTCGGAAGGCGGCGGCGGGGTAAACCCGGGTCAAGCCGCAGGGACCCACCTCCCACGGACCGCAGATGAGTCGTGCAATGAGAGCGAGAAGTTTCGAATCTCCTTTCGCGAGGCGTGAACCATCTTGTCCACCGCAGGGTGGGTGATTTTTAATTGTAAATTGATATCATGAAAAATCTTAAATTGATACACCAACGATGCTATCCCAAGCTAACCTTATGAGCATTAAAAACCTCAACTAGTACATATGTAATAAATTTATCACAAACTAATTTTTTAAACACAAAAAACTATTCATGACGAATTTACCATCTATCAGACTTTCATTAAATTGAATTAATACTACAAAGAATTATAAATCGATACATCTGTTAACTACTATGTATCATCTAACTCAATAATTTAGACGATAAAATTTAATGAAAGCTAAGTAAAAGTAAATTTTTCACAAATGTACCATATTTTGGATTTTCTATGTTAAAAATATTAATTTGAGGTAAATTTATCATAAATATATCAGTTTATAATTTTTAATGTTATTAATCCTCAATTATATGAGAATGAGAGTTGTTTTCAAAAGTGCAACCAAAAAAGTCCACGGTATTAATTTTTTAAATCAAGATCAGCGAAATTACCATCAGTCCAATCGTGGGGCATGCTACAAAAATTAGGTGATTCGACCCTAACCCCATCATTTTCTGTTAGTGTTGTCCACGATGATATCGTTATGCATTAGAAAGGGACTATCTTTCTAGAAGCGACTCTGTACAAATTCAAGGTTTGATTTCCAAAACATCTTCATCATGCTCCTGCTGTCGCCATCACCGCACCAGCTTTCTCGTGAAACCATTATGTCTAAGTGGAGCTTCGTCGGTATTCCACCGTTTTTTTAGGTGAGTGGTCGTTTAACTGTTCCCTCAATTTCAACTGTTAATGGTCAAAATTGGCTGGGGGACGACCGGCTTATTTTCCACAAATTTCCTTTTCGGGGTGGGCAGTGACCAACCCCGTTCCTTGACTGGATGAGACTGCTGCTCCCGTCACCATGGACACGACATCGGATTACGGAAACCAGCCGCGGGATGTCCGATAGTAGTCGCGGTGAGAGAAAGATAGAGAGACCGGTGAACTGTGATTGAATCCTAATGTTTAGGGGTGAGCATGGTCCGGGTTGGTCCGGGTCACCCCCTAACCCTAGTACCAACCCGTACAGTGTTAGTCCTCAATTTTTAGGACCGAGGACCGACCCTATTGAGCCTGGGACCAAGGACCGGACCGACCCAATGGGTTCGGTCCGGTTCCAGGGTCAACCCGGGACCGATTGGTAATTTTTTTCGTCTTATTTTTTATACTCCCTAAAAAAGCAAACCTACAAATTCAAATTACACATCCATCGATAATGCGGCATTGTGCAACTAAATACCAATACATATTTAGCAAATTTAAGATGACACAATAATAGAAATTTCATACCTGCTAACCGCTCATCGAGATATGGGACAAGATGGAAAGTTCGTGTAATCATCTATCGTTAATATTCATAACACCATATGCAAAAGCGTTTTCCTACATTTGATCATGTAGAGTCCACTCAACCAAAAAATGAGCTTCACACCACTTGACTAGCAAATCACTGTAGCAACTACAGTACTACTCTACTCTTCAAAAACTTCTACCATTTGACACAAATTGAAAAGCAAAGTGCAGCTGAAATTCATTAGTAAAATACAATTAAACCATAAAAAGTTCAAAATACTTAATATAAACCATGAATATATAACTTCACATCTTATTAATTCACTTGAACTTCTAAACACCTGAAAACAAAACAAACGACACATAATTAATACTCAACAAAATTTTTAAATTGAAATTACTATTAATACTATTGATAGAACATCTCAATATAATATAATATAACAGACATTTTACTTAGGTTTGAATATATAAAAGAATTATAAATAATATAATATAATACAATATAATATACAGGGTTGGTTCAGGATTGGACCGACCCAAAACTCTTAGGACCAAAGACCAACCCGCACAGTGTTGGTCCCGGAATTTCAGGACCAAGGACCAACCCAGTCCCCTTGGGAACCGGACTAGGACCGGCAGGGTCGGGCCGGTCTAGGGTCGGTCTAGGGTCGACCCTAGACCACTGCTCACCCCTACTCATGTTGCTCCCTGTGAGGTGAGGGTGGCTGCCCGGCCAGTCCGGCCCGGCAGGCACAGCATGCCCTTGGCCCGACACAATCGGGCCCATGCCGGGTCGTGCTCGGAGGTGGTGACGGCATTGAATTTATCAAACATTTCTTCGATTTTTGCCTTCAAATTATTCAAAAATGTATTGAACTTGTACCTCATTCTTGTTCAATTGGAAGAGTGGCTTCTCATTGATTGTATTCAATTGATTTCTGTATTATTTTAGTATCTGAATAAACTTAAAGAATTTGAATTTTGAAGAGTGGGACATCGACATCAACTCAGTCTTGAATTAAAAATCTACTCCATGACCATTATTTTCAACAGATGTAGGTATGGATGGAAACAAATAAGCCGACTAGCAGAGAAAACACAAATTTGCAATAAATGGGAGCAAAAAAATAAAAATAAAGTCGATGTCATATGTCCCATTCCACATGTCAATAGATCCCTCTTCTTCTCTAAAAATTAAGAATAATACCACAAGAATAGTTCTAGGCAACGATTAAATTAGTTTGTGATTTGGGGAGACTCTGGGTTTTGACATTTCCCAGATGCAAAAGTTCAAAGGGCCACCTACCAAAACACTCATCCTGAATGGAGAGTGCACAGACCATTTTTGTTTTCGACCGACCAAGCTTCAAGCATTCTGTGCAACGACTTCGCCGTGTCGAGCTCGGGCCGAGCCATCTGAAGATATGGAGGAATCTTAGCATCGCCGGGAACTTATAAATGTGGAGATAATACTAATATTAATAAAAGACGTCTCGCATCGAGACTGTTGAATAGCACAGGCAACTGAATAACTTGATCAGCATCTACAGTCAAAGAAAAAAAAAATACAAATAGTTGATGGAACATAACAGGGATGTATTGTCACCTCCTCACCCAGCAAAACAGCATCGACAAACCTCACCCAGCCAATGACTGTGGCTCATTAAGTTCTCCTGCTGCTCGCATTCTCCAGCCATTGTTTGCTTCTCGTCAGATTACATCTGCTTGATTCAAGATAATTGTAATTGCTTGGGGAATGCACGCTGTAATCCAATGGAATAGGTATTATTAAGCCACAGCCAAAGAGCAACTATTGGGAGCAACATTCCAATGACACAAAAATAGTACAAAATGGATGTCCGTTGAAAGAAAACACACAGGTAAAATTGCGGGGAAGATCGCAACATGATGGTGGCTGGCTTGAGATTAGCAAGTTCACTCACTGACAGACAAAGGAAGCACCATGGTCAGGTTAGAAATCAGCTTCAGCTGCCAATGACAACAATTGCAGCATGGCATCCATTTCATCACTTCGAAATTCCTTGATTCTCTGAGCTAGAAAATAAGCATCAGTTGATGCAAAACGTACTGGATATTATAACAAATAAGACTACAAAGAAATTGCTGTCATGCCAAACTAATTTTGCTTCATTTAGCTCACTAAATGGTTGGTCCAGCAGTATTCTTATGTGCTAAGTTGAGTATTCTAATAACTATTATCCTGGTGGAGTATGATAAAGTCTATTTATAAGCAATTTATTCAGTCTTCAGCAGGGTCTTATTTCTATTTAAAATTCCACTTGTGCTATGAACCCAGTAGCCATGTCAATTGTGCACATGCATCAACATACATAAAATTGCAGAAATTACCTTTAACCTTCCAGCATCATACTCCCAAAACCAAAGATCACTCCTAAACCACCGCCATCACCATTCTCCCCACCATAGTAAGTGAAAGCAAGATGAGCTATCATTTCTATGCCAAAGGGAAAAAGAAAAAAAAAAACAATCTTGAATTCTTTCTTAAGATGAAACTATTTGTCAGTTGATAAAGTTGCCAGCACAAAGCGACAGCAATTCTCACCGTAAGCCGAATGCAAAGCAAACTTCAGATCCCAACTCAATCGACCTTGATGATCTCATCAGCCCCTGGACCAGTGATGTCTGATAAAGAGGGATCTGGCTCCCCCATGCTCAAAACGTACACTGACATAGCTCTCCTGTAATTGTGCAAGCAATATACTTGCAATCGGTCATGGCTTGTTTCATCTGAAAGAGCGAGATACTTGCAAGAAGATCTAGTCAATTATGTTGCACTCCAGGCTGCTTGCTTCTGCACGCCCCCACCTTTCATCATTTTCCTGACCATCTCCGCCTCTTCCCATCTCCCCATGGAACTACACATATTAGAAAGCAACACGTAATATCCATCATTATCTGGTTCAGATTGAATTGCACGGTTTGCAACTCTCATTCCGACCTCCAGTTTTTCATGGATGGCACAAGCACTTAATAGAGCCCCCCATACACCACCATCGGGTCGCACAGGCATCGAAAGAACCAACTCTTCAGCTCCTTGCAGATCACCAGACTTGCTGAGAAGATCTACCATGCAAGTATAGTGCTTTACGTTGGGTTCAATGGAATAATGTTGCATTCTAGAAAAGAGACGCTTCCCTTCTTCAACAAGACCTGCATGTGCACAGGCTGACAAAAGTCCAAGAAAAGTGAGTGCATTTGGTCTAACCTTTGAGTTCTCCATCAGCTGAAAAATCTCAACAGCAGATTTTGCATGTCCATGCATTCCATAACCAGAAATCATAACATTCCAAGAAATAATGTCCCTCTCATTCATTAAGTCGAATAATTCACGTGCTTTGTCAAGTTTTCCGCATTTTGCATACATATGAACTAATGCAGTTGTAAGAGGAAGGTTGGTTTCAATCATTTCTTCCTCCAGATACTGGTGGATCCTTTCTCCTTTCTCTGACGAAGCCAGATTAGCACTGGCTGCAAGCACGCTGACTAATGTTGCAGAGTTAGGCTTCATATTCTCTGATACCATTCTATCAAAAAGAGCAATGGCACCTTCATAATGCTTATTATGAACATAAGATGATATTACAGTGTTCCATGAGACAGTATCTCTCTTCATCCTTGAAAAGATTCTTTGTACAACTGCCAAATTACCCAACCTACCATAGAAACCTATGAGTGAATTGGCAAATGAGGCATTCCCATCAATTGATCTTCTGATGGCATAACAATGAACTGACTTGCCCAGATTGGTTGCTCCTGATTTTGAACACGAAGAAATGACAGAGACCAAAGAATCTAAATCAGATTCAATGCCTAGATGTTGCATATTCTTAAAGTACAGTATACAATTCTCTTCCATTCCCAACTTCCCACATCCTGAAACCATAATGTTCCACGGCTCTTTTGCAAGTTCATGTGCTCTAGTGGCAAAAAGCTTTTCAGCAACATTTAAGAGCCCGAACTTGCAATACATGGACAATAACGCATTGTGGACCATCTGATCCTGAACTAACAGAGAATGTCTCCTTATAAGCAACCCATGAAACGTCCTCCCTTCTGAGACACTTACGGTATTGGCAAAAGCGAAAAGTACGCAACTGGTAACAATTCCATCTGGATGTGTTCCACTGGATTGCATTTGAAGAAACAAAGACAAGCACTCTGCCATACATCCGAACCTTGCATAGACACTGATTACTGATGTCCACGACAGAACATCCTTATCGACAATCTCACAAAAAGATGAATGAGCATCTTCAGGGGAATCACATCTCGAGTGCATAGACAAAGCTGAACACTTAACTACTTCACAACACAAAAGTCCACTTTTTACCGCTAAACCATGAAGACAACGACCTTCTGATACTGCACCCATATTCCCAGAAGCTTGAAATCCACCCTCCATGGTTCTAAAATTGGGTCTCTCCTCCAACCCACCTAACCTCAGCATCTCGCGCAAACTCCCCAATGCCTTCTCATTTTCCCCATTCTGCACGTATCCAATCAAAAGCGCGGTCCAAGCCACCACGTCTCGCACGTGAATTTCATCAAACACCAAAGAGGCATCCATCATTTGGCCACACTTCGAGTACATGTACACGAAAGAAGATCCGACCGCCGAGCTTCCCGCAAAGAGACCACATTTACACGCCAAAGCGTGGACCCACATCCCGTAATTCAGCGACCCAATGTCTGCGCAGGCGGCGACAACCATGGGGATCGTAAACTGGTCGGGCAGCTCATTCGCCGCGCGCATCCGGGAGTAAAACTCGATGGCCCGAGAATAGGCGCCATTCGAGAAGTGGGTTTTGACGATGGAGTTCCAAAGAAAGACGTCCTTCGCCTCAACACGATCGAACACCCGGGTCGAGCACGTGGGTCGGCCGAGAGACGCGTACAGAGAGACGAGCTTCGCCGCGACGAACGCGTTCCCGGAGTGCCCGGTCGTCACGACGAGGCCGTGGGACTGGAGAAGGGACGACGGCGAGGGGGCGCGGCTCGAGAGGATGGAGTCGAGGCGAGCGCGAACGTAGTCGGAACTCGAGAGCGGGGAAGACGAGAAGGAGCGCCGGGAGAGACGAGCGGTCCGCAGAGGGAGCAGCATGAGAACGGCCGTTCACGCCGAGGAGTCCGGACTCCGGCGGGACTATCGCCGCCGCGGTCGAACGCCGGCCGCCGTCGCCGGCGGGGGGTCGGTCGTCGACGGGATTCAAGCCCGTTCGCCGGAGCTTAACCAGACATCTTCAAAGAGTGGGCAACTCCTTTGCTGAGGGTGCCGACGATCGTTGCTTGCCAAAGTGGTTATACCTCCGGCGTGAATGTAATATTATGTGCAAGGTCAATCACCTTTGGGAAATTTGACGGGAAAAAAAAACCTTTGGGAAAAATTCCGAATGGGGGGCATGAACTGCTGTCATATTCTCAAAGAAAAAGTTAAAAGTAAACTTTATTTCAAATAAGATTATGAAATTACATTTGGTTTAATGTTCCAAAAAAATTTTCTATTTGAGAAATGTTAGACTGTTTAACAATCATTTTGAAAAAAATTTCAAGTGAAAGTTAATATTTGGAAGGCTGAAAGGGACTAGCACTGAGTTTTCAGCATTTGGATAAATGCTGAAACTTTTTTTTTCTCAAAGTACTCTCACTAATTCTTTAAATTTCCAATTTTGTCCCTCTTTATTTTATTTTTATTAAAAAAGGACCAAACTATTTGCTTATCCGGCAAAGGGCTATGGCCGCCCGTGAACCAAATTTGGCATTGGCAGCTGTCAATCAAGGTTGCCTGAGGTCGCACGACCTCAAGCAACCGGGTAGTGATTGCCTAGGTCGTGCGCCACCTAGGTCGGGCGGCCCTCGCTAGGGTCGCGCATAGGAGGTCACTTAATCTTAGGCGACCTCAACTGACAACCGCCGACGCCAAATCTAACTTGCCGACACCGTAGCTCTTCGCCAGACCAACGAAGGGTTTGGTCTTCTTTTTTTAATTATATATATTTCATTTTTTAATATTATTGTCAAAATTTATATTTCAAAAGATACATACATTATTTTTTTCAATTTTAAACAAATAAAAAATTTTAAAAACTAATGTTAATCATTCAAAGGACTTTTCAAATGTATTTCCTACCAAACGACATTTCTCTCAAAATTGATTTTCAAAGCATAGTTTAATAAATGACATTTGCATTTGCCTAAAATCTTTTAGGCTAAACTATTATGAGCTTTCAAAATACTAAATCAAACGCACCCGAAACACTCTTATTTTTTCAAATAAAGACCTAAAATGGAACTTGTATCAAATAAATGCTTGAAGTGGTTGTATCATCTCAAGAATAGTCTATCATTGCTAGTTGAAGGGTATCTTATCTTCTAGATTTGACTTCGTCTCTTCTAATAGTTTGAATCCCGGTGGTGGCCTCGTCACATTCTATTTATTCCATGAAAAATTGGATGATTACACCATCTCGAATTGTATGTGTTGGAGTATGAATTATTGTGTGACCTGTTGAAATTCCCAACAAAGTTAGCATTTGCATTAGGTTATGAAAAAGGGATACCTACCTAATATTGTATGCTAACATGTCCTCCATCACAAAAATCACATGTCAAATTCTGAATTTTCATGATTGAAACTTTCATGTTATCTAGCTTTTTGTTGAATGCTTCAAATTGTGCAACAATTGCAACGAAAGCATCCACTTCATGAACTCCGCTAGCTTTTCACATTGGTAGCCTCTTAATAGGCCATTGATAACTATTGGATGCCATTTCATCTAATAAGTTGTAGGCTTTTTCTAGTATTTTATTATTTAAAGTTTCTCCTATAGCTGCATCAATCATAGAATGAATATTTGTACTAGAGCCATTTATAAAAAAATCATACCTAAATCCATACAGGTAGTTCGTGATGTGGGCATCTCTTAAAAAATTCCTTGAATCTTTCCCATGCTTCATATAATGATTCATTATTCATCTGCATAGAATTAGCAATATCATTACGCATTTTTGTAGACTTTGCAGGTGGAAAGAACTTATTAAGAAATTTTTCAGCCATATCATTCCATGTTGTGATTGATCCTGCAAGAAGAGAAGAGAGCCAACCCTTAGCTTTATCACTAAGAGAAAAAGGAAATAATCTTAATCTAATAGCATCATCTCTAACTCCATTAT
Organism: Eucalyptus guilfoylei; assembly: GCA_016097605.1. Taxonomy (NCBI): domain Eukaryota; kingdom Viridiplantae; phylum Streptophyta; class Magnoliopsida; order Myrtales; family Myrtaceae; genus Eucalyptus; species Eucalyptus guilfoylei. The sequence goes on from CM027867.1 coordinate 55,430,254, forward strand.
ATTTAATGGTGTCACGAATTTCAAGAAAAGCATTAATCTAAGTGTTTTGATCATCGCTTGATAGGCCATTAAATTGCACTGATTGTTGAAGCATTTGAATGAGTGATAACTTGATGTCAAAGTTGTTTGCTTGAATTATAGGTCTTGATGTGGTGCCCTAAACTGTTGGTGCAGTATAATTTCTCAAAAGTCTACGTGGATTTTCATTCTTACCATCTACCATTTTATTAGCATAATTTCTATGTTCTCTTAATCGCCTTTTAAATGCACATTCGATTTATGGATCAAACTCAGAAGTTTCCCTTGTTGGCTATGTGTCATAAACCGATGTACACCTTGAACAAATAAATAAATAAATAAAACGAATGCTAGATTAAATTTAGAATTATCTAGTATCAATATTAATTAGTATTAAACAAACATTCCCAGCAACAGTGCCAAAAAATTATTTGTAAAATTCCAAATGCAAATGACCATATTGAACAAGTAATGATAAGAAAAAAATATCATCATACGGAGATTAATAAATAACAGCCAATTAAATATTAAAAATATATTAATTCTAAAATTTATCTAACAAATCAAAATAAAATTGAAAATAAATTAAAACCAAAAAATTTAAAAGAAAAATTGGGAAACTAAATACAGTAAATCAATCAGACAAATATTAAAGTATTTGATTTCACCATAACCACTAGATATGAATTTCAGATTGTTACGCATACAAGAACAATATCAAATATATGATAATGGAATTTCTTAATCTATTTACTATCTCATCTCGAGATATAGCAAACCCACTTGGTTTATTAATCTACTATATCTCGATATAAATTTAAATAAACATAAGTGCATTAAAATATATGAATATTCTTGATTTATAATGAGTCTTTTAGGTCACCTTATCACTAAAAGTTACACAAATAACGCGGCATATCTCTATTCATGTTTAAATGGTTATATATTATAAGAAGTAATTACATATTTTTACTTCTTAATCGCAAACACGCACATCAGATTATTCAAATGGTGGCTAGTCACTTAAAAGCACCAAACGTAATAATATATAGTTCATATGAATGAAATCACTTGCAAAACATAAAAGTCATGAAATTCATATTATCATGGTTAGGCTACATCGTAGCTCTAACAAATATATATATAACATAGTAGAAGAAGAAACGAAAATATAAATTAAACTCAGCATCTTGAATCATAGAACAAGAATTATATCACCACTTTTATCTTCTATTCAAAATACTTGAAAAAAAACTTCAGAAAAAATGGAAAAATGATCTAAAAATAAAAACCTAGATGTCCCTAGACTCTCGATGTTATCTTATTCATAGGATACATTCAAGAATCCTCATACAAGACAATTACTTTTTTTTTCCACATAAAATCAGGGATTAAATTGTAGAATCCTTGATTCGGTATCCATCTTCCAATGCTTTCTTATTTGAATTCCTAAATCACATAATTTTTCTTTCCTTCTTTTTGCCCTTTTTTCCTTATTTTCATCATATCTCATTATTCTACCTAAATAAGGAAGATTTTGGTAAATAGAAAGAAATCCAAATATTTTCCAAGGAATATTGCATTATAAAATACCATATTGGTTATTTAAAATAGATAAAAATAACTCTATTATTATAGAGTTATCACGGGCCATTATTTGAACTCATAAACTTTGAAAAACAAAATCATATGAACAGTCCTTGAATTTTTTATTGGTTTAATATAATCCTTAAACTATTGGTAAATGTTTAATGTGGTTATTCTATTTACTCAAATGACAAATCATATGTTATTTGATGATGTGGATTATTATTGGGCTAATACTACAAAAAAAAAAAAAAAAACTCTCAAACTAGTATATTCGTGCCACATTTACCTTCATAAAAATTCTTAAATTGATGTATCCACCAAATTGATATATATGTGTCACAATTACCCTAACCCGTGTTAAATTTGGATTTATTTTTAGATAAATATGGCACAAGTGTCCCAGCTTGTTTAAATGTGGCACGCATATGACATGAAACTTAGTTTAGGTAGATGTAGCACGAATGTATCTATTTGAGAATTTTTATGACACAAAATATAATTTTAGGTAAATATGACATGTGTGTATGAAATTTTTTGCTGTATTTTTTTTTAGATAATTGCATTGAAAGTCCTAAAACTTGTCAACAAAGTGCAATTGAGTTAAAAAGTGTAGTCAAATCCTAAAAACTTGTCGCGAAAGTGCAATTAAATCCTAAAATTTTCAAAAAGTATAATCAAGTCTTAAAATTTGTCAAATTGATCAAATTAAGTCCTTTTATTGATGGCATTTTAAAAAAAAATTAGGACACGATTGCACTTTCGTAACAAGCTTTAGAATTTACTTGTACTTTTTGAAAGTTTTAGAACCCGATTGCACTTTCGCGACAATTTAAAGACTTAATTGCACTTTTTGAAAGTTTTAAAACTCAATTATACTTTATTGATCCTTACCAAAAAAATTTAAATCTTACCAAAAAAATTATACTTTATTGATAAATTTTAAGATTTCAAATGCACTTATTCAAATATTGCTCCCATTGGACTTCTTATGTCAAGATATGAATCAAATAGTCAATCGTCCTTTTTAGGTGGTCTATAAGCCAGTGCTGGATCGATTAGTTAAAAAATACCTTTTTCCTCCTGGGTCAATTTTTGGTGACACTAAAATCATTTAAAAATCTTTTCTTGAATCATCGCATCAAAGTTCGTTCAGAACGAAGCGTAGTTGACTGGGCAGAGCGGGACTTGCCCACGCACCAAAAGTCGACCACTCCCGATTACCGCTTCACGTTGCTGTCGGATCATTGAAGGCGGACAGCGATAATAATTGCAGACTTCCCTTCAAAGGCCAAACCTTTTTCTCCTCTTCCGCATCCTCAGATTCAATGGAGACGCTGTAAGGAAAAGGCAAAAGGACAGAAGCTTCTCTTACAGATTTTGTTCTCTCTCTCTCTCTCTCTCTCTCTCTCTCCTTTAAGCCCGACCCTCTCTCGGATTCAGTGGCCTGTCCAACTCAGTTCCCTTTGCCCTTTTGGAAATAAACCATTATTCCAGGCTCGAAAAGAGATAAAGAGAGATAATTCAGCAGGTGGGTTTACCTTTTTGGATTCTGGGTCCTTTGATTTCTGGATTCTCGTCCCCTGTTGCTGGTCCGGTGGGTTACTGTTTCTTGGGCTTGTTGTCTTTGTTGTTCTGTAATTGGTGTCTTCTTTGTTCTGTTCCTCTTTCTGATTGAATTGTTTTGTGAAAGAATTCGGGGGCAAAAGGGGGGTGGATTTTCTCCGCGAGTTGCAGAACTTCGTTTAGTGCTGCCCGAGATCCTCCATTGTTGTTGTCAATCTTGCATTTTGATCGTTCTTTCTCAACCGTTTAATGGGTCGTTGTTTTTCCTTGTTTAGCCTGTATAGTCTGAGCAACAAGAGCGCCGCCGGGTGGTTTTGGGGGTTGGGGGGGGGGTGGTGGGAAGCCTTGGGTTTTGTGGTGTGTACTTGCAATAATTACCTGCAACGATCTTAGAGTCTGCTTAGTTTTTTGGTTTACTTAGCTCGGGATGAGCAACTTCTTGTTCATAATTAACAAGAATTAAGAATTCATCAGGTCGGAGCTGACGGGGAAAAAAGTTTGCCCTTCTTTCAGAGTTCACTTGGTGGTGTGACCTTTTCTAGAAACATTTTGGTTATATTGCTCAGCACTTTCTTAATCTTTCATGAGTGAGCCTGATTGGAGTGAATAAGGTCTAGAGTGTGCTTTCCTATTAGCACTGCAATATGAAAGTTCAGTACCAAAGACAACTGTTGATGCTGGACCTCTGGAATATTGGCAGTTGCATTTACTTTACTTGGCTCTTAGTTTGACTGTTTCTCAATTTTTTTTCCCCGTGATTCTTTGGATACAGTTCGGTCATCTTTGACTGATCCATGTTCCTACTAAACTCTTTCTTTCCCCTAATCCTTTTGGTTTTTGAATGAGGTGAATACTAAATATTGAGGCATATATATTTGTTAATGAATTGACTGAAATATAGGACTTGAAGATGCTAATTTTGTGTTGCGTGTGAGTACAATTTCTTGCAATTAATGAGTGAGAGGACTCAAAAGGACCCATAATCTCCTGATGGGCTTCAGTTGCAGATGTTTTGTTTAGGCTGATGATGCCAAAGTTGCTATTTTAAGAAGTTCTACAGGATTCCTTTGTAGAGGATAAGTTTCATGACAAATTATCTTCTTCTTGTAGAGGATAAGCTTCATAGGTAAGGGTTATGAGTAGTGTCGCTTGTCCATATCTGGCCATACCCTTCATTTTGCATCATAAACTCCTTTTTCAGATAACACCCTTTGCCCATGAAATTTGCCTTGCACATCACTTTACTCCCAAGGTTTTTTTGTCCTCACACTTTCACAATCTAATAAGGTGCCCCGAGTTCTTATTGCTAGTGACTTTCGGCAGAGTTGACCCACCCTGAAGAATTTGACAATTAATGGCCGAAACCAATGGGCATAATCCTCCATTGAGATGAATTGGCATTGAGATTATTTGGTGTCAATTTCTTTCATTAAACAGTGGAGCCCTATGGTTGCAGTAACAAATTAGTGAAATTCCGAGCTGAAAATTTTACTGGTTAGTGGTGTAAAGTGCCAAATGATTTCTTTGCACATTTTATTTCAGTAGTCATGGGTCATCTATTGCAGGCATTATCTGTTTCTGGTGCAAAGTTCATCTGTCCCTAGGATTTAGGCCAGACTGGTGCATTAAGTGCGATAAAGTATTTTTCATGAGCAAAGTTACATCATTAAGGACAAACTTTAAGTGGAAATACCAAGTAGATTTTGCTAGTGGTCAAGCAACAATTGACCAGAAAAAATCATCAGCAACATGATAAACGGAATAACTCTGGTTGAGATGCATCGGCAATCTGCTACAGATCTCCACCCTCATATAGCAGATTCTAAATTGTGCAGTTGCCTGTCAGTATGCATTTTTTTGGTTGTCTTTGACATTTACTAAAATCTGGGTTGTTTACACAGGGATGGCATGCGGATATTTTTTAATATTCACCTGGGTTTGCCACTGCTGTGAGCGCTTCAGTTGATATTATAAAGATGGAACTCACTCTCGTTCTTTTGGCTTTGGCTTGCCTGCAGTCTTTTGTCTTATCCGATTATCAAGGTACATGAATTCATTTGAGACTTGACCTGATGCATTTCCTGATCTTTTTAAACATCTTAAATGTTATTGCATATTCTTGTGAGCCCTGACTGTTCACACTGGACTGGTCGGTTTGACCAGTCGAACCTGGAAAGAGTTTTAGGTCCAGTCTGGCTCATGCCCTTAATTTGGAGGCTGTCAACACCAGATTTGACATGGTCAAACCTGTTCAATTGAGGCTCTCTATTTTTTTTATATACTGTGGAACCCAGCACAAGGCAAGGAAGCACGTGTCCATGCCACCTGGCTATAGCTTTCTTTGTTAACACAATGATCTTGTTTTAATTCTTTAAAGCGATCTATGATTGAAACTTGAAATACTGTGGAGTCTGGAGCTCCAACCTGTGACTTGGCAGAAGTAACTGATCTGTCTTTTGCCTTTTTGGGCAATTCTTCTGTAGTGTCTTCTGCATACAATTAATATGTTTATCGCTTCTTTTACCCACTGGGATTTCATCTGAATTGATTGAGCTGGATCCAGTCCTAAGTGATTTTCAATCCAATACGGTTTTCTAATTATTGGTGGGAGTTACTTCGGTTCTCATCAAGGACAACATGTACCATAAGAAGGTCCGATCTCTGTTAGAAACGTCCAGTGGCTTCTCCATGCCTTAGTATTTATATTGACTAGCGAGTTTATATGCTGAGCACTGGACAGGAGCCAAAGGCCCATTTAGATTATAAGTCTGTAAGTCTCTATGCATACTTGCTGGGTAAGCTTGAATATATTAATGTCTTTTGCTGAGTACTATTTCTTTGAGGAAGAAAACAAAATTGCTAGTTGGTCAGAATGAAAGTGAAGAGATGGTTCCTGTCTTAATATTGATTTAACTAGAAATTTATTGTCTCCTTGGGTCCTTTCTGAGAGTAGATCTTGGCTGAAACAATCAAAAGGGAAGTAGTTATGTCCCTAAATCTTCTAGAAACCTGGTTTTAACTTCTTCAGGTTTTCCCTACCTGTATATTCAAAACTTTGCCTAATGCTCAACTAGAGTTACTATAGCTTTTGAAAGACAGAAGCATCTGCCACAAAGTGAACGCCAGAAGCATCTGCTACGAAAACATGCTGAGTGCACCATATTAATTAGCACCCTTTTTTGTACATCCTCTGTGAAAAACTTAATAATGTACAAAAATGAGGACATTCGACTTATTCAGTGACATTATATGTATAACCGTAAAGACTCTCTTGATCTCCATTTTTAATATAGTTATGATTGTTTCTATGTTCTGAATGTTTTTGGTGGTGATCTTAGTTTTTGAGCCACTGCTGCTAGCTTGATTAGATGCTGAATATCAATTCTTCTGGTTTTACAGGAGATGCACTTTTCTCATTGAGAAATTCATTAAATGCGTCAATCAGTCAGCTCACAGACTGGAATCCAAATCAAGTTAATCCTTGCACTTGGTCTAATGTCATCTGTGATCAAAATAACAATGTTGGCTCTGTGTAAGCTATCGTTTCTTTGGGCTTTTCCTTCAGGTTGACTGCACGTGGAGGCTCTAATTTCAGATTGACTTATTTGTATGCAGAACATTGTCATCAATGAACTTTTCAGGTACATTATCTCCCAAAATTGGAGCGCTGAAGACGCTCACTACACTGTAAGTGTGGGCCAGAGTCTATCACATGTCGAAGTATTGGCAAAGTCATAGAGTTCATTAGCATTGTTAATGGGCTTTCTCCTTTTTATCTTTGTGAAACCTTGTGTGACCTTGAAAAACTCAATTAATTAATCCGTGATGGAAAATTTACTTTTATTTCCGATTTAAAAGATTACATTGCGCCTAGTGATAGCATTGTGCTCTTTTTCATGCTAAGGTTATTCTAATCAATCTAAATTGTTTCCATTGTGCTTGTCTTTGTCGTCCTTTCTGAATATTGCCATTGTTTTGATGTAGTAACTTGCAAGGGAATGGCATAACTGGTGAGATACCTGCAGAAATTGGAAATTTGACAAGTTTGACCAACTTGGATCTGGAGAATAATCGTTTGACTGGTCAAATACCACCTTCCATTGGGAATCTACTAAAGCTTCAATTTTTGTAAGCATCAGTATCTCCAATGCTTTTACTATCTGGAACAATCTATATGGAAATTGCAGCCTTAATGGATAAGATTTTGTGACCGTGCTAGCAGGTCGTTAAGTCAAAATAACCTCAGTGGAACCATTCCTGAGTCACTTTCTACTCTTCATAGCTTGATCAATCTGTAAGTAGCCATTCCTTCTTTACTTCAAGATGAGTCAGTATGGTTGCATCATACTTGATCATCTGTTTTATTTTATTTATTTTTAAATTAATTTGATTCCTATGAGCTAGTTCCTAGTTTTATTCAATTACTCAGCAAATTCTAAGGGCACTATTTAAGCTCTTTATGCAGCCAGCTTGCCTTTAACAACCTTGAAGGTCAAATTCCTGCTCACTTATTCCAAGTTCCGAAATACAAGTAAGGCAACAGTAACACTTGTTGATCAATCATTTTAACTAATTAAGCCTCTGCCCTTGGTCGTTCCCTTCTTTTTTTGGGAATCTCTCTCTTGCGTGCGCTCGTGCGTGCTCGCATAGAGGCACATGCATATTCTACTTATCAAATGGGCTAGACCATCAACAAGCATTGATTTTCTTGTTGTTTGTTAATTGCAGCTTTTCTGCAAACAAATTAAATTGTGGCATTAATCAGCTGCGTTCATGTGCCTCTGATGGCAGTGATTCAGGTAGTTTGCAGTAGTGAATGCTCTCAATTATTTTACTGTAACCAGGCAGTGTCATATAAGGCACATATGCCTTGATGATGTAAAGTTCATATTTCTGACAGGTGCTTCGCATAAGCCGAAAGTTGGAATTATAGTTGGTATAGTTGGAGGGCTTTTTATTCTCCTCCTTGTCATTCTGGTGCTCTTTCTATATAAGGGTCGACACAAAGGCTATAAACGTGAAGTATTTGTAGATGTCGCAGGTATGTGTTGCTCTTTCTGTCAATGACATGACTAATGGTATTGTTAGCATCTAAGAGGATGTTTTACATTGAAGTCAGTAGAATTTAGTTGGTGTACAGAGTTTGAATTTGATTGATCGTAGGAAAGAAAGCCCTAAACTGGATTTATCAGAGCTACTTTTTATATCCTGTTCTAATGTTCCTTTTTCCAGTACTAACTATTACGTCCTACTGGCAGGTGAAGTAGACCGGCGAATTGCATTTGGCCAGTTAAAACGATTTTCATGGAGGGAATTGCAGCTTGCAACAGACAACTTCAGTGAGAAAAATGTCCTGGGTCAGGGTGGTTTTGGGAAAGTCTACAAAGGAGTGCTTGCTGATAATATGAAAATTGCTGTGAAGCGATTAACTGATTTTGAGAGCCCTGGTGGAGATGCAGCTTTTCAACGTGAAGTCGAAATGATAAGTGTTGCAGTTCATAGGAATCTTTTGAGGTTAATTGGATTTTGCACAACACCTACGGAGCGCTTGCTGGTGTATCCCTTCATGCAAAACTTAAGTGTTGCCTATCGGCTTCGAGGTGAGAATGTTTGGTGCAAGTCCACAAACTGTTGTTGAATTACTCTTCAACAAAAATGCGTTTTCATGTTGCTTCCAAGCAAAATAATAGCCTATATTGGTAATTCATTTCTGAAATCATACTACGATGAAAAATCAGTTTGGTGATCTCCTTATTGGACAAAAGCATTAAATCAGACTTTACAGTGAACTTCAAGCCTAGTTTGACCATTTTTTTGTCCAGTCTTTTCCTGTTAGATATACTCCTGCACTCTACTTTGGTAACAAAAGTTTGTCAGACTAGTTAAAGTGTTGAAAGTCTTATCAAGACTAGATTCCTGGCTCATACTTCTTTATACTTTATTACATAGTTAATACTCATGGATGACGATCAAGAAAATTAATTACATCTCATGGACGACATAATTAGACATTTATTGTTGCTCAAGACTTAATATTTTTTCATGTTTTTTTCATTTGTTATCATCTAGGCACTAATCTGATCTGGCTGCTGCAGAGATCAAACCTGGGGAGCCTGTTTTGGATTGGCCCAGAAGAAAACGGGTAGCATTGGGTGCTGCACGTGGTCTGGAGTATCTTCACGAACACTGCAATCCTAAGATTATTCATCGGGACGTAAAAGCTGCTAATGTTTTGCTCGATGAGGATTTTGAAGCCGTTGTGGGTGATTTCGGCCTTGCAAAATTAGTTGATGTGAGACAGACTAATGTTACAACTCAAGTTCGTGGGACAATGGGCCATATTGCGCCGGAATATTTGTCAACTGGGAAGTCCTCAGAGAGGACTGATGTTTTTGGTTATGGAATTATGCTTTTAGAGCTGGTAACAGGTCAACGTGCAATTGACTTCTCACGTCTAGAGGAAGAAGATGATGTGCTACTGCTTGACCATGTAAGACAGTTTATTCTTCTCGTTGTTTCTTTATGGAATTTATTTCCTCCTCCCTTCCTATTTTTCTAGTTATCCATTTGTTATTGTAGGATGCTCAGAATGGAAGATTTTGGCTAACAAAGAATGATTGGTTTGTACTATCTATGACATTCTAAGTGAAGCTGAATAGATTAAACAAATTCTATTTGTCAGAGTTGAAGTACTACTGCTGGCTTGTTTATCATTATTTACACAAGTTCCAGAACCGTGTTGAACACATAGGAATGATGATACTGGCTTTGATGCCCGTGCATCCATGCTCAACCACATTTTGTGCTGTGGGAAATCAATATTCCATGCGTGTGCCATGTAGCTAGAGCGTCTTATTTTCGTCTCGTTTCTATGTTCACTAAAGTGGCTGCTTTATTAAAGAAACTGGGATTTCCCTTTGCATTAACTCTTATCGTCATTTTCTGACCTCTACCAATTCGAGAAAGAGGACATTGCAGTCCTTTCAAAAATTAGAAGCGTGCATATCCTTGTTGCTCTCCACTGTTGATTTTGCTAAGCTTTTAAAATCTTGAATCCGCATTTAAGCTGTTTAAGCTTTGCAGTTTATGAACCCCTGCATTGGCGGTTCAATGCAGAGGTTCAAAATCCGAAATCACCCACAATGGCTTCAAAATATTTTGAAGCATTGGTGGTTCAATGCAGAGTGTCTCCACTGTTGATTTTGAAGCCGTTGTGGGTGCTTTTAGACTGTAAATTGGGTGACTTGTTCCTGTCGGAGGCTTGTTCTAAAATTGAGTAGATGTTCATGCCTTGTGAAGTACTTCTTTATGCTTGATCGCTTCACTTTACATGTGTGCATGAAGGTCAAGAAGCTGGAGAGGGAGAAACGGCTTGATGCTATCGTAGACCGTAACTTAGGTAAAAACTACAACATGCAAGAGGTGGAGATGATGATGCAAGTGGCTCTTCTTTGTACCCAAGCATCACCAGAGGAGCGTCCAGCGATGTCGGACGTTGTTCGGATGCTGGAGGGTGAAGGGCTGGCCGAGAGGTGGGAGGAGTGGCAGCACGTTGAAGTTACTCGAAGGCAAGAATATGAGAGGATACAGAGAAGATTCGACTGGGGAGAAGACTCCGTGTATCATCAAGATGCAATTGAGCTGTCTGGTGGAAGATGAGACGAAGTGTTCTCTACCCTTCTTCTGATAGCATCCTGTTTTCAATTCTTAGTGGTGCTTCCATTATTTCTTGTTCCATTGTGCTTGCAATGAACAAACGGAAGAATTGGTCAATACCAGTTTTTGTGTCGAAGTTTTCCTGCCCAGTGTGTTCTTGGTTTTGTGTTTCCGTGCTAGTATTTTTATGTCATTGACAATGCTAAGGTATAGTAATTTTCTATATGAACGATAGTACTCGGTTTTGTCGAAAAATATAGCCGCCAATATTTCTAGTGTTTATTCAGTGTTGATCCAGAGTTGATGTACTTCCAGAATTGTTAACCACTCATTGCTGAGCATGAGCCACCTGCGTGATAACAGAGGCCGTTGCCCGTTTCTTCACAGAATTGCAGCCGGAACTCATTTGCAGGCAAATGCAGAAAGAAACGAAACTGCAGGTGAAACCTACTTGAATCAAGGTGATTCTCTCCTGAGTGACAACAGGGTTGCAGATATGAGAAGGGCATGGATATGTCACTGTTGACACCTAATTTTTACAAATCTAAGAAAATAAAGAAAATAAAAATTGCATTGGAACAAATAAAAGGAAAAAATGAAAAATTGGGGGAAATTGATTTGATTGATTATGCATGGAAAATTGGAATTCTGATGGATCCTCGTATTTTGTTAAATGTAGCAACAATTTTGAAATCAAGTGAAAAATGGGCAAGAATTGAGTTGATTGCCAAATCATACAGATTTGATTTAATGTGACAAGAAATTGTAACTCGAAAAATGTAATGTAAAGAGATTGTTTCGAATCACTATAACTATAAAAGAGAGGCTCATTTTTCATGACAGAGGTGGGGGAATTCGAAAAATTCAGAGCGAATTCGAAGAAGGGGAGGTCAGAAAAAATTCGTGAGAAAAAAAAAAGAAGAAAAGAAAGAAAGCTTCGAAGGAAAAGGTCATAAGGGCCCGTTTGGTTTGGTTTTGAGAAAATACCTTTGGCTAAATGCAAATATCTTTAGGGTAAAGGGGTTTTTGGGAATGCTCGGACGTTTGGCAAATTATGCATTGGAAAGTGGCTTATGTAAAAATACCATTTGGCAAAACTTATTACAAATAGGCTTTTGCTTTTATTTTATTTTAAAAAAAAAATCTGAAAATCAAATCCGGCGACCGGCGATGCCGGACAGCCAGATCTGGCCGTTCGGCTACCTGAGGTCGTGACCTTAGGCGCCTGGAGGCGTAGAGGCTAGATTTGGCCATCCGGCGGCCAAATCTAGCCTTCGGACCGCCAGATCTAGCGGCCTGAGGTCGCGCGGACCCAGGCGGTGCAACCTCAGGCGACGCCGTCGTCGCCTGGAGGTGCGACCTCAGGCGCCTGAGGTTGTAGAGGCCAGATCTGGCAGCCTGAGGTTGTGTCAACCTTAGGCGGCGTCACCTGGGTCCACGCGACCTCAGGCGATGCGGACCTTAGGCCGCTTGGTTCTGAGCGAATGAGGCGACGCCGCTTGAGGTCCGCGCCGCCTAGATGGTGGTCACCTGTGACGCACGACCCTCAGGCGGCGGCGGCGGTGGTGGCTGCCGGAGAAGCCCGATGGCCGGGAAGAAGAAGAAGAAGACAATGGGAAAAGAGAAAGATGAACAGTAGATGTGGCATTTCCTAAATGCCGAATGCTCAAAAAGCATGTTGCCTCTCTCCAACTTTGAGCATTGAGCATTCTGAATGCTCACATTTGAGCAAAGGGGCTTTCAAAAAATTTACCAAACACCAAAAATTTTGGCCACCCTTGGGAATGCCCAACCAAACGGCCCACCATAAGCTTTTTCCTTCTGTTGAAAAAGCAGAAAAGAGACAAAGAGGGAAGTGACGTGAGGGAGACTTGAGGAGAGAGAGAGAGAGAGAGAAAATATAGGAAAAAAGAAAAAGGACTTTTCATCGTCTTCCTCGTGAAAGTCTCCCGACGCCCCCTTTGTTCGCTGCGGCCCGGGCTGCCGTGATCAAGCTCCCGCTCCACCACCTCTGATCAGTGACCGGACGCAGCAACACCACTCCGTCCGACGTCCCTGCGCGGCAGCCCGAGACCAGAAGACACCACCGAGTTCACCATCGTCTCGCTGTCGCGCCCATCGTCGACGCTCGCCCCTCCAGCCGAGCCACCGCGGGCCTCCCTCTGCCGGCCACCGTTACTCTGCCTGCCACCGAGCACCACCGCCTCTGCTCCGCTGTGCCCGAGCGTCACTCAGCCTCCGCACCAGCTGCACCTCCACGCCTCTGCTCCTCCTCCGACTTCGCCTGCAGCGCCCTCGACCCAGCACGAGCAGCCCGCGCCGCCCGCCATCGTCCTCCTTCCGGCGACCCCTGCAACCAGCAGTTAGCAGCCCTGCGACAACCAGCGCCCGACACCCACAGCAGCCCACCGTCCTGCAAATCAACCCCCGCGACATTTGCTCGCCACGCCACCGCCGCTGCTGCCGATCAACCCCCGCGCCGGTCACCGTTGCTCGAGCCCCCCGGCATCACCACCACACGCCCTTCGAGTGACGTCGCGCCTGCACCTTCGCCCCGGTGTCCCCTGCAGCTCCGGATCCTCACCGCACCTCAATCGATCTCCGAGCTGACGCCCGCAGCAAATCGCCTCCGCCTGCAACCCAGCCCCAGTGCCCGACGCCACTGCTCACCACCGCCGCTGCGACCCGCGACCCAGCTGCTGCTCGCCGGTCACCGTCGCACCGCCAGCGCCCGACGCCTGTTGCGGCCGCGACGACCCCGACGCTCACCACTGTTGCTGTCGCTCTGCACGACGCCTCCGCTGCCGCTGCTTTCCCTTCGCCGACGCTTCCGCTCGCCGCTTGTAGGACCTCCGCCGCAGCAGCTCGCCTCCGCTGCGCCTCTGCCTGCCGTCCTCCGCTCGGATCCCGACGCCGCCGCGCCTCAGCAACCCGCGACCCAGCGCCGAGTACTGCCCAGCCAAAGCCTGCAGCTCCGGATCCGCTGCCCGACGCCGCGCCTCCGAAGCCCGCGGCCTGCTCACCTCCGCCGGTCCTCTCGCCGCACCTCCGCCCGCCAGCCCTCGCCGGAGCTTCGACGCCGACCAACAACCGCCCGACGCTGCCCACCATCGCTGCCCTCTTCCAAAACTCCCCGTGGTTAGTTTAGTTTTATTTTTATTTTTATTTCTTTCTTTTATTTATTTTATGTTATTTTATTGTGTTTTAAGTTTTGCTATTATTGCTTAAATTAGAACATGGCATGTTAATATTCATTTCATGAATCCTGTATTTGCCCAAAATTAGTATAATTATTAATTTGATCCGTAAGATGTGGATCATTTTTTTAATTGTATTAATTTTTGGGTATTTTGGTAGAATTTCAATTGTTAAATTATTATAATTATTAATTTGGTCCATAAGATTTCGGATTAAATTTTTAATTATTTTGATTTCTTTATCGTGATGATTATGGTAAGAGTAGTCGTTAATTTGACCTGTGAGACAACATGTTATTTTTTCGATTACTTTAATCCTTTATTTGTTGACTATATTGATTGCTTAGATTTAATATTTATTACTCATCTTTAAAAAAAACTAAAAATTCAAAAAAAATAAAAAAATCAAAATCTTGCATGAACATATAAGTTTAGTAAATCAGACATGTAGGTTTAGTAAATTAGATCTTTTTTAGGATTATATTTTTTTAGGATTGCATTTTTAGATAATTTTTTTTGAAATAGGTTAGGATTGGACCTAAATAACTTTTTTTTTTTATAAAAAAATTAGTCTTAGATAAAGTTGCATATTTTAATAATCATTTAAAAAATAGTTTTCTAATATATGATAGGGTTTGAGTCAAATTAATCCCCGAACTAAATTAGATGACTATTAATTTTAGATGGTTAAATTAGGTTTATTATTAATTCCGAATTTTAATAAAAAAATAAAAAATATTAGATGCATGTCAATTAGTTTGCATGTTAGGTTCATCTAATTAGAATTTGCTTGTTAATAAAATCACGTCATGTAGTTAAAATGCACGTTTCAATTTCAAGATAAAAGAAAACAAAAAAAAATGCTTTGTGTGTTTATTTCTTTTAATGGAAGTCTTTTGATTATTTAATAGTGACTAAGCATCCGTGTGATCATCATTTTGCATGATAGAGATTTAGGTTAAAATAAATCCAAGCTGCATGCAAAAACATTTTGAAAATTAAAAAGAAATGGTATCGAAAGGGCATTAGAGAAATCTAGTGTAATCAAGTTCCCGTACCCTTAGTCTTTGGTTCGTAAGAGTAAAATAATTCTCCCATTATTTTACTTAGGTGTATAATCGACCTACCGTAAACCGATTAGTGGCGACTTCTAGTTAATAATCTTTTGCATGTTAAGAAACAGAAACCTAAGTTGCGAATTGGTATGTGCTTGGGAGAGTCCGAGCTAAGTTTAAAACTTAATAATCTATTAGCCTAAACTTTAGGTGGTGCACCCGAAAAAATAGGTCGCGACAATTATAGTGCTGTCGAGGAAGATGAGCAGCCCATTGCAACAACCAAGAAGCGAATGTCATGTACATACACAATGCTCTTAAGAATCACAACCGCGGTTCCCTCTCCGATGCTCGAACCAGTTTCATCTTCTTCTTGAGGTCCCAGTCATGGGAAAGACAGACCGAGCGTGTCACCAGCCTGATGATCAGAACCATAACACAAGGTGTACAAGGCGACTGGCACGGTGGTTCTTTGCAGATGCATTTGAGCGGAATGAGCTGTGGAAACGAATGAGCGCCGCCTCCTGAGCAGATTTCGTGCGCAGACGAGTTGGTCGGCCTGTAGTCGTCTCCCAAGCATGTCGATCTCGATCATGACATCGTCCGGCAGGCCTTCAAAGCCGGCCCTCCTCTTGCTGTCGAATTTATTTCCGTCATAAGAATGTTACTAACAAATTACTTAGCTTGCCGGAACGCTTGTCAAGCATCTATATAAACTTAAGGCATAACGAGGATTCAAACTTTGTTACATGAAATTTCAAAAAAGATATTCCACCTATCATACTAATATATTCATTACATTTCTTAGAAAACTCAATAAAAGATATTTTATTGTTGACACAGCTTCATTCTATATTGTGGCCGTGAATATGAACAATTAATCTCAGCCCAACTAATCACTTTTGGAGGAAAAATAACCAAACCCAAATGATCACTTTGTGAGAAATAATGACTTTTCCATGATGATTTCTCCCCACTTTTCTTTTAAATTTTGAAATAAATTAAAGCTCTACTTGTTTCACAAAAAATAAGTAATTTTAACAATATTTTCCAAAAAATGATCGCTTATATTGTTTACAAAATACAAATGTAACTGAACATAAAATATTTTCATAATTCACAAAAATATTTAAATATAAAATATTATCCATAACAAAAATAAATTTTATTAACTAATTATTTCAAGCAGTCATTTTTAGGAAAATATTTTTTAAATTGTTCATTTTTCGTACAAAACAAATGGAGCCCAGTGTTAATTAAGTCTCTAAATGGTTGTATAATGCCTTAAATGTCAACATTGGAATGCTTTGGAAGGTTTCAAGTGACTCGATTCATGAAGTTAAAAGCATGGAATGAAGACACAAAAGTCATTAAATAATAGAAATCCATTCCGAAAGTCCAAACGGAGTGCTGGGAATGAAGACTAGACAGGTCGATCACGGAGAAACCTGTTGAGTCTCCAAACCATCTTGAACCAGAATCAACAATCAAACTCCTCCCTAAACCCTAATCCCTAAAGGAAAATCAAACTTAACTTCACTGAAGATCTTTCAAGGACACGAGGCTGCTTTTGAACTCGACGACCACCCTGCTCATCATTCTGTTCCTAGAGTCGTCCGACAAGACTTGTGTGATCATCTTCGACTGCAGATCATACCGAAAGAATCCCCTGCGAGGCCAGAACAGAAGCAGCTCGCCATCTTGGCTATCCATAAGCTGCATGTCCTTATAGTTTGAACAGCTTGTTACGGACTTGGAAGCCAGATGCCGATTGAAGTCCCTTTCTAGATCGATATCGCACTTCTTTATCCAATGCCGACTTGCATAGTCCTCCAAAACCCATACGCGCAGGTGTTCATCGCCAATCAAATGCACATACGCGGCCCTTCATTTCCACCAAGTGCATATTCAAATGGCCATCGCTCGACAGACATGAATCTCCTGAATGAGGCATAAAACAAAATTTGCTCTCTCTAGTGCTAAAGACCATGATGGAATGCGAACATGGGGGCGACATGCCTTCCTTCCCAACCACCATCCAAGTGAAGACGACCCTCTACGCCAGACGGGGCTTCTTGTTCTCTAGGACAATAAGGAAACATCCTGACATCTTTCCACGCCGCTGGCCCTAGACCGCCCATGTGATACAAGAAGCCATTGGGAGTTTCTCTGTAAGAAAGCAGCTGGTATTTGTTCGGAAGGGAATGGAGAAAGAAACTGCAGATCGAACCCTCTTGCTGCATCACAATTCGCTCCTGCGTGATGGAGTTGCGAATATCATATATAGAGGGGAAAGTCGCAAAGAAGATGAGCAATCCGTCGCAACAACCTAGCAAATCACAAAACCTGAACACGGTCGTTATGCATCGAAAACCAGGTAACATTGCTCATCTAATTGGCTTCTCCTCCGGAAAGCCCCAGGCCCAATAACAAAAAGGGCTCATGGAACCGGCGCTCGGAGAGCATGGAGCACATGACAGTAACCGAAGAAGCTCTGTGGAGATGCACTCAGGTGAAGTGAGCCGTCGCGATCAAAGCATGCCGTCTTCTGCATACTCTCTTTGCGTTGTCAAGTTGGTCAACTTCCAGTCTGCTGAGCACATCCATTACCAAATCATCCGGTAAGGTTCTTAAGCTGTGTTGACACCTAAATTTTGATTAGGTTTTTAATTTGGCCTTAGTTTCTTTATTTATGTTTTTTTTTCTTTGGATAAATAATAAATAATAAAAACAACAAATAAAATAAAAATAAAAACAAGAAAAACAAAAAAAGAAGCAGCCCATCGAGGTTGGGCCTTCGCGCCAGGCCCCCTCCTTTTTCTCTCCCCCGCGCGGGCCCTCCAGGGCCCAAGGCCTGCCTTTTCCCCCCCAAAGCCCGGCCCCCTTTCTTCTTCTTCTTCCTTCTTCCCTCTTCTTCCCCTACGCCTCTGCAACTCACGCGCACAGAGGATGCCGACGCGCGAAGGACAACCTACGGCCGAGGAGGGTAGGCTAACGTCGGCCGGGAGAGATAGATCTCAAGCGCCATTATTGGCTGCCTTCAATGCCGAGCACCCTTCGCTGGATAAGCTCGGATGGGACGCCGGTTCAGCTGAGGAAGACCGTTCGGCGTGCAAAGACCGGCGGCCGAGCCTCTCTGTCGACCGGACCTCCTCGTCTATAAATAGCGGAGCACTTCCGTCGTCGAAGCACACACGAGGCCAGCAAGCTCCGAGAAATCCCCTAAGAGACTTCGGGGAACTCAAAGAGCGAGCAAATGCGAAGCGATCGGGTTGCGAGCTCAACGACCTCCCTCCGAGAGACTTCGGGGGAGGCCGGTGACGAGCGAACCCAGATCTGCGAGCAATCGAGGCCGACACAGAGCAGAGAGAGGAGAGAGATCAAAGCTGCGAGCATTCAAGCTTCCCCCGAGAGACTTCAGGGGAGGCTCGATGCTCGCAAGCCCAGATCGAAGGGAGAGAGGAGAGTTCGAGCACCCTCCGCCGTCGTCGCCGTCGCTGCTGTTCGCCGTGCAAGCTACCATTCGTGGACAAGTAACATACCGCCACCGTCGCCGTCGCCATCGCAAACCCCCCCCCCCCCCGGTCGTCCAGTCCTCATTGCTGCTGTCGCCGCCGTTGCCGCCATAACGCCTCTGTTTCTCCCCTTCGGCGCCGCGGATTCGCAAACCCTAGGGTTTGCGATTTTCCGGGTCACGAAGCGGATCCGGGTCTCGAAAATCGGGTAGGGTTCGCGATTTTGGGGCGGCTGGAAGACGGGTCGCGAGCCGGAGCTAGGTCGGGTAGGGTTTCGCCGGGAGATGGGGTTGCCGGGGCCGAGTCATCGGGTCGGGCTAGGTGTCCCCAAACGCCCGATCGCGGCGTCGTTTTAAAGAAAAAAAAAAAGTCGAGCCCGCATAGCGGGCCCATCTACGTTTTGGGCTGGCCCAAGTCGGACACAACCCGTGGATTCGACCTGGGTCGGTTTTTGTTATTTAAAATAATTTTTTAATAAAAAAATGATTTATTTTAGAAAAAATATTAAAAATAGTAAAAATATTTTACTTTCCAAAAAAATCAAGAAAAGATGAAAAGTAATTTATTTTCAAAAAAATATTAAAAAATATCTATTTTCCGAAAAAAAAAAAAATCAAAAATCAAAAATCAAAAATATTTCAAAAAATGCCAAAAATCCAAAAAAAGGCCAAAAATTCATGAAAAAGCCAAAAAGACTTGTATTCTCTAAAAACATCCAAAAATCCCTTTTATGTCAAAAAAAAAATGAGAAAAAGACCCAAAAAATGTTTTTTTTTTCCTCCCCACAAATGCATGGAAAATCCCTCAAAAATCCAAAAAGCCTCAGGATTTAAACAAGATTAGGTACCGAAATGGCATTAGTGATTAACTAGTGTAATCAAGTCCTCGATCCTAATTTCCCTGGTTGGGCAGGAGCGAGTATTTCTCCCAATACTTCGCATGGGTTTCTAATCAACCTACCCCAAATCGATTAGTGGCGACTCCATTTTAAAAATTAAATTGCATGTTAAAAATTTAGACCATTAAGTCGTGAATTGGTGGACTTGGGAGAGTCCGGGCATAACTAAATTCAACCGAGCCATTAGCCTCCGCAAGACGCCCGCCCTGATCGGGTGCCCAAAAAAAAAAGAGGTCGCGACAGCTTGACGACTCCGCTGGGGACATTTGAGGACTTAGGCCGTTTTATCTTGTTTAAGCACTTTACTGACTTGTTTTTGTTCCTTTTTATGCAGGTCAGTACCTTAGAGGTTTATTTTAATTTTGGATTATTTTGTGATTATAAATTGCTATGCATGCTTTAAATGTTTAAGCACTACACATGGCACACACAACCCGGCCGCCGGACCTGGGCCGCCATAGGATATCTAGGATGGTGTTAAGAAAGATACGGCCTTGAACGCGAGACTGCGATGTAGAGGTTGCCTTTCTTTTCCCCGAATTTCTTTAGCCGAGATCAAAAGGGTACGTTGCTAACGCGAGACTGCGACGGGCGGATACCTTTTTAATTTCAACAAACCTTCTCAGTTAGAAATCGAGCCGCATGTCTCATCTGTATGTTTCTGTGCTTGCCATTTTCTTTAAAAGCAAAGTAATTTCTTTACTTTTACTCAGTCTTTTTTATTGGCCCGTGGCAATTTAGGATAGGTTTTTCGAGTCCCAGTCTATATGCGATGGGAGAAGACGATATCTAGTTTATTCCCGCTCCCAAAGCAGAGCTCTTCAGACGGTGGGGTCAATTGGACTAGTATGCCCAAAAATGCGTGAAAGCCAAAGTCGGTCATCTCCTATCGTTGATTCAAATCACTATTCGTCCTGAAGTCATACAAGCCATGGCGCATTTCTGGTGCCCGAAGACAACTACTTTTATGTTTGGTAGGTTTGAGCTAACCCCAACTCTGGAAGAATACAGCATCATCACTGGAATGCCTTTCGAGAATAAGCTTGTCATGCCATCAACAGGCATCATCCCGTTGCGTGGGTTAGCGTGACTTTTAAGAATTGAAGTTCATGTTATGAGGCAAATTCTTGAAAACAACCATAATACCTGCCCACTAGAATTTATGAATGCCTGTTTTCAAAATCAGCCTATAACCCAAAAAAGTGAGATTTTCCTCTTGGCCTTTTTCGGGTTCATCATTTTCCCCCATTAAAGAAATGCCATAAGTCCTAAGATGGCATGGATAGTTGATCAGATCTTGAGGAGGCAAAATTATGTCAACATGATTTTAACTGAAACATTCTTGTCCTTTAATCGTTTTAAAGAAAATACGAAAAAAAATCATGCGGGTCTCCCCAGAAATTTTACAAGTCTGGTTCTTTTCCCACCTAAGCGAATTCCAAGGCTTCATGCGATCGTCTGAAACAAATGATTTTGAAAATCCACTACAAAAATTTATGGTTTTAGGACCATACATTCTTAATCAAAGCTGTTTAAATTGGATAAACTTCCTAAGAGACCCGGCTCCTGAGGCATTCCAATGGTGTGCCAATTGGTTCCATGAAAAGAGAGCTCGCTTCGCTTACAAACGCCACCATCCAATTCCGTTGCTTGGCCTCACTGGCGCCATTTCCTATTTCCCATATCGAGTGGCACGACAATATGGAGCCCTTCAAGAGACCCCACCGCCTTTCAAAAGGAAGGTCCATCCATTCCTTTTCACCCATCAAAGTCATGAATACGCATTCGAGATTGACATCATCGATGAAGCATGGAGCAGGTGCCATCGTAAAAGAATCATGGTACCTAAAGGGCTTGAGGGACAGGAAAAAGCCCACCACGCCTCCGAGTCCTACATCCACAACCATCATATTCCGACAAAACTCAAGCCATCGGTCCCTCACCCAATCAGCGAGATTAGCCAGCACGAGCAAGCAGAGCTTATGCAAAGGGATTTGGGAATAGACTGGATACATATCTCAGAGCCAGTTCAAGTAAGCAGGCATCCTCGCAAGAACAAGGCTCCCCGTCGCATATAAAATAGCAATCATGTGCCCCTTGGTGTTAATATCGTGAAAGTTTTGTCCCATTGTTTAGCGACTTTTGTTTAATATCTAGTATTTCCTTCTATCATTTTAATTTCGAGTTTTAGATGTCAGAAGTCTATGGTCTATAAAATCCTCTTTTGATAAATACAAAAACAGTTAGACCATTGCCATGGGTCAATCTTTGTTTACTTTCGTACTCATTCATTGTTTTCACGCCGCTAGGTAATTATGAATCACCGGCCACCAGTCGCCCACGAATGGCCTCACGCAATAGGGCCCGATCAAAATGATGTACAAAATCGCCTCGCTAACATTGAAGACGGCGTAGGACAGATGTCCATTGTCCTACAACAACTTTCGAGGCAAATGGAATCCGCTCAAGCCAAGCCCAACTCTGTAGCTGCTTTAAACACCATCATGACATTTGCGAATTTGCCAGAAAATAACCAAGACCATAGACAGTTTGAAAAGATCATGAAAAAGTTAAACCAGATGCAGGGGCAAAGTCCCATGGACCTGTCCAATTATGCCGGCATAGAGATCCCTGAAGAGCTCAAAGCACCTGAATGCGAAAGGTATGCTGAAACCTCCCGCCCAGAGACTTACTTGAAGGCCTACCTGGTCCGAATGACGATTCAATTGTACCAATCAAGCTTGACTGGCCCCGCCTTGCGATGGTACATTGTCAGGAAGATTAGTCCCCTTAAGACCTGGGGGGAACTAATTCATGTTTTCCACCAAGAATATAATATTGACATCAGCCCTGACATTGTCTTGCCCTATGAAGAACCGATGGTCGCGGAGCACGAGGAGCCGTTAGTCGCTGAGATAGGAGAAGAAGATGTCAATGAAGCCTCGCATGATAAATGGGCGATTGAGCAACATCCTATTGCTGAGAAGCTTCCCACTAGGAAAGGCAAGGAGCCCGCAGACGAAGTCAACACTACTCAGAGCCAAAGCATGATGAGACAACTTCTCAGGCTTACCGCAAGAGCTAAGGTCCAAAGAATGCCGACTCCCATCAACCTAAGGAGCGAGGCTCCACTATCCCTCACTCCCCTTGACAAAGTCCAACTGGCGAAACGAAGGGCCTTACTTAAAAGGTCTGGACCAGGAGCCAAGAAAAGAAAGCCTAAACAATTCAATCTAGCATCTGCCGCTGAGTATAGGCAAAATCTGATAGCCAATGAGCCACCGTGCCAAAACTTCGAGCATTCCCTAGAGTACAACCCTGAAGACTTCCAGTCTCTAGGATACAATCCTAAGGACTACCAGTGTTATACAGATGAAATCGGCCATTCATCGTATAACTGCTTTCTACCCACACACAGGGTCGAAAGCCTGTCAGAAGAGGGAACATTCATCTTTATCCACTCTGATCCTAATGAACTACTAAGCTTGTCACCTGACCATGAAGATGGCTTAAATGCCTCATCCTCGTTTGGTGATTTTGACCCGGAAGAAAGCAATGAGGTGAACTCGGGAGAATCTAGCTTCTTTGAAGCATCAGAGTTTACCACCGCAACGAATATGTAATGGGAAAACCAGTGGCCTAGCCAGGATACATCAGGCCCGTCTTGCTCTCATAGGATCATGACCCCCAGAGGAATGTGGATACCCAATCTCCGCAAATATAATGGCATGACTTGTCCCGTGGCTCATTTGCAATATCTCCACACTGAAATGAGTCGGTACTATAGCCCGATGCCATTCACAACTCAGGGCTTCCACGAAAGTCTTACAGGGTCTACGTTGCAATGGTTCGTTACAGCAGATATCTACCTCATAAAGTATTGGAATGAGCTATCTTCCGCATTCTTGCATCAATATCAAAGCCAGATTGGAACTGAACTGCCTTGCAAGAACTTGGTTCACTTTAGAAGAAGACCAATGGAAGATTTCCGAGCATATGCAAGGAGGTGGAAGGCTTTTATGATGCAAACCTACCCTCAACTGGCCGAAGAAGAAATGATGAAGCTATTCATAGGAGCTTTACCTCACAAGCATCGTTGTTGGTTACATGGTTTGCACTTCCGTAACTTCAATGAAGTGATCCTCTCATGCGAATACTTTGAGTCTACTGGAGGCGAGGAACTCTCAGGTGTTTGATTTCAGAACCAACACTATCAAAGTGCTCCTTTTTCATAGGAGTTTTCATGGGTTTTGCTTATTTTTATAATTTCATGTTTCTTATCCTGTCTAGTGTGCTACTGTTGCATTTTCCATTCCGGTAATCTAATGTATAGTTCTAATATTTTGTTTTGAGAGCATGAGGCGGTATTCCAAACCAGCACGGTGATGCTATCCAACCATGAAAAGAAAATATCATCCAATGAGAATACTGAGGGCTGGGCTTCCTCATGCTTTCTTCCCTCCAAAGATATATACTTTTGAAAACAAAAATATTTCATTACCAAAAGCTTTCGTCAAAATAAGATGTTAAATTTAATCATATTTGTCTTTCTAACTCACCCACTTTGTGTCTCAGAATATCATCCCCATCCCCCTTAATTTAGTGTGATAGGGGACATTTGAAGCCGGCACATCATGTGAACTCGCCAAATTCGAAGACACCCTGCCAAGAAAATAGGGGCAAACAGAAAGAATTATCCCATTTCAAAAAGGGTGAGTCTTATTCTCTGAATATAATTTTGGAAATGATGTCATCTCTCTTCTATTTGCAGGAAACGAAAGATATGACGTAATAGGTACAGGCATACGGTTGAAATCAAGTCGTCCCTTGGAGCTCTACGCACTACATCTCGTTCCTATCCAACTCCTTCTCAAAACGGAGCAACATCTTCTTCCCTCAACGTACTTGAGCAACTAGATGTTGTGGTTTCATCAACGGGATTTTCAGCTTTGACAAGCCAAGAAGTGCATAAAAGGAATTTCTTCTCTTCCTTTGAATTGGCTACTGTCAACAGGGAGGAAATCCAAATAGTTGAAGTTGTCCCTAGCCCCATATTCAAGATGATGACATTAGGACCTGGAAACCTAACTTCTTGTTCCAGACGCATGCTCTCCCAAGAAGTAATTGCCATAAAAAGACTGGAGATTTTGATTGTCCATCTCAGATTCCATAGAAGCTTGAAGTACATGACTTTACTCAATGCTACTAATGGTCATATGGTCAAAGACAGAATTCCACAGAAGGAAGGCATTGCAAATCATCAATCGTGTACGCAGGGCCACAAATGAGGAAGACCAATCAAAAGAGACATTGAACTATGTCAAAGACAAAAGGCCATCATTGACATTCAAATATCCCTAGGAGTCAGCAAATATAAATTCTGGAGAAGAGCAATTTGGTATCGTTTCCAATACTCCCCCCTCTCTGAATTCGCTATTGACATATTCCCCCTATTGGTAGGAAGCATCAGGATTCAAGAGCCAAACTTGATGGTTAGGTTTGGCAAATCAATATTGGCCAAGCTAGTACATGGAAATGACCTGTATCAAATTCACCTGACTTCGTGTAAAAGGACGTGTCATCTAGAAGCCGGTTTGGTTAAATGAAAAAAGAAACGCACTACCAATGCCATCGGCGCCTTAGCAGAAGAATAATTGACCTAATGAAGCAAGAGACATAGGACTTCGTGTCCCACTCGCACTTTAGGTCTATTCAAACATCTGCAAATTAGTGAAGGGATCACTTGACTATAAAAAATGTAGATAACAAATCAATGAGAGGCATGACAAACTCTCCCAAGCAAAATGGCGTCCCAAGTATTGCCAAAGCAAATGACAGAAAATCTTCAGGCCTCAACTCACATTTGATTTTGGCCAGACTAATTGATCTACTTGTACATCTTCTCTTCTGCAGGGACAAAAGTAGAGATGCCCGATCAGATTCTCAATCCTTGGATGATCATTCATGTGTCATATCCCTAATCAATGGGGACAACCACCGACACCCCTTTGTGAATAACCCTTTTGATATTCAAGATTTAACATATTTAGAAACACCATTATGTTGATCCTTAAAGTTGCCAACAAGGTCTTTTTGAGCAAAAACTATTCATTTGTTTTGAGAGTACAAACTCTCTCATGTTTAAAATGATGCATGTCTTTTCCAAATGAATTTTTGCATGATGATTTTGTCTATCTAGATCACTGATTCTACTGAGGATTGTTAGAATAGACAGCTAAGTGAAGAATACAAGATTAATTGAGCATGCTAGATGAGGCGCGTTAGAATGATGAAAGGCAAGCCATATCCTACACACAGTCCCCCATCTGTACACTTGTGAGATGAGTGCAGAAGATCCCATGACTGCAGGGTAAAGAGTTCTCTCGTGAATGGTACGACAACCAAAACAGTGAGAGGCATTTCATTGTGCACCCCTTTGAGCTCCTTACATTGGTGAAGCTTCTCTCATACCCCCGTCAAGAACCACCCCACACTGGGGCAGATCGGAGGCAAAGCAGCATTACAAGGTGAGAAGAGAGATAGAAATTTTCTTGCCCGCACTTGCATCAATCTTTGGGTGTCTTTATTGCATATGAACACTCGCGTTAATTTAAGTGCCCTAGAATGACAAAAGAGCAATTCTTTCTCTACGCACTTGTATTCATTGTACAGCCCAAGTGAGTCTGTAATTTTACCCTCACATTGAGACAAAGCAGAAATCATTGCCATAGCCTAGAGTGCCGGCTAAAGATAAACACTCAAAGGTCTAATAACGGACGGTGCTTCGATTGAACTTGCCTAGGCCAGTTCCTCCGACGACAAGAAAAAGCAGGGCATAAAAAAACAGTGTACCTAGTAAAAGCAAGGTCAATGCCCATGAATGAAGAACTGGAATAAAAATAGGGGCATGAAAAAAGTAGTGTGCCTGGTAAAAGCAAGGCCAATGCCCCCAGTCAAAAATACAGCCAAGAAAAAGTTGTTGTGATCCATAGAACCTCCATCTAACAGTGAGAAGAAAGACCAGTGACAAATGCCGAGACAGTCACCAACTCTCACCCTCTTACATGTGAGCAAAGTCTGTGTTACATTCCTATTGTAAAAGTCTCTTTAGACTAGGGCACTCCAATTAACGTAGGATTTCATATGTGCATAAGCATCGCTCGAAGAAGTACGAGCAAGATTACTCTATCTCTTTTCGCAGGGTTCTTGACTTGTAAACCCGAAGATGATCGTGCAGCATTTTCGTCCATCGGCTTTGACCTCGACGGTCCCATTTGATGAGCCGTTGACCAAGTCTTCATCACAATTTCAACAAAGACCTCTCACATTGGTAAAGTCGTACCACTTGCGAGAATACTCGGACCCCTGTTGACATGATGACAGTGAGATAGTGTGGTCCTTATAAATCCTGCATCAATGGTCAGGATAGCCTTTTCCATAAGAGTGAGCGGAAAGTCCTTTCAGACTGAAAGTCCCTCATCTGGCATGCTCAAGACATCTATATTCTAAATGAAGGATGTCTTTCAAAATCTTCCCCAGTGGAATTTGGATGATGCAAAACTGACAAAATTATCATGCATGAATCCCATTTGAACTCATGAATTTACAGCATATACAATCATGTGTGCATATTGTGCAAATAACAGACATACTTTCAGTGATCAGAGATATTGCCAGGTAAGCATATCCCTATCCCCATTTGTCTTAAAGTACCTACCACTGTCCAGGTACTCTCTTCTTGACACTCGACCTATTCGAGCCGTCCCTTAAGTTTAGGTGCTTGCAACTATCTAAGTATCCCCTTGTCTTTGAATACCCACCACTTGCCGAGTACTCCCTCTTATCGACACTCGACCTGTTCGAGTTGTCCCCAGAGTATTGATATTTGTGACTATCCAAGTATCCATTTATCCTTGAATACCTACTGCTGTCTAGGTATCCACATTGTCTTTAAGTACCGGCCACCGTTCGGATACTCCATTTTTCTTGACACTCGACCTGTTCGAGTTGTCCCCAGAGTATTGATACTTGTGACTGACCAAGTATCCATTTATCTTTGAATACCTACTGCTGTATAGGCATCCCCATTGTTTTTGAGTACCGGCCACCATTCGGATACTCCCTTTTTCTTGACACTCGACCTGTTCGAGTTGTCCCCAGAGTATTGATACTTGTGACTGACCAAGTATCCCTTTATCGTTGAATACCTACTGCTGTCTAGGTATCCCCATATCGTTAAGTACCCACCGCCGTCCAGGTACTCCTTTTTCATGACACTCAACTTGCCTGAGTTTCCCCAAATAATAGTAGCTGTTCAAGCATTCCACTGCTTTGTGTGCCTGCGCTTACCCAGGTATGCTTTCTTACACTTGGACCAGCTGAGTGGTCCTAGGTCGTATCATTAAATACTTGTGTTCATCCAAGAATTCTAGTACTTTGTACACCTGCAGCTACCCAGGTGTTCCAGCCCTTCCAAGCGCCTGCAGCCATCTAGGTAAGCCTTGTACTACATTCAAATTCCCAATTACCAGGAGGTGAGAGACCTTCATGAATATGCGAGGCACGTTCTTGATATTCCTAATTACCAGGAGGTGAGAGACCTTCATGAATATGCGAGGCACGTCCTCGATATTCCCAACTACCAATAGGTGAGAGACCTTCACGAATATGCGAGACCCATCCTCAATATTTCCACATACCATGAGGTGAGAGACCTTCACGAATATCTTAGGTATCCTTCAAGAATTTGTGCTTGTGATCATCCAGGTACCCCTCCAATGCCTATGATCAGCCAAATGCCCCTTTTGACGCCTACAAAGGCCCAAATACCCTTCAGGTTAGTACCTGTGAATATCCAGATACTCATTGATATGCCTGTGAATGTCCAGGTATCTTCCAGAATCGATGCCCTGAGAAAGGTCGGCGCATCCTCCCGAGAAAGGTCGGGTTCCAACTGGTGTCTTCGACAGAAGTTAGACACCCCACAAATCGATGCCTTGAGAAAGGTCGGCGCATCCTCCCGAGAAAGGTCGGGTTCCAACTGGTGTCTTCGACAGAAGTCAGACACCCCACAAATCGATGCCCTGAGAAAGGTCGGCGCATCCTCCCGAGAAAGGTCGGGTTCCAACTGGTGTCTTTGACAGAAGTTAGACACCCCACAAATCGATGCCCTGAGAAAGGTCGGCGCATCTTACCGAGAAAGGTCGGGTTCCAATTGGTGTCTTCGACAGAAGTCAGACACCCCACAAATCGATGCCCTGAGAAAGGTTGGCACATCTTACCGAGAAAGGTCGGCTTCCAACTGGTGTCTTTGACAGAAGTCAGACACCCCACAAATCGATGCCCTGAGAAAGGTCAGCGCATCTTACTGAGAAAGGTCAAGTTCCAATTGGTGTCTTCGACAGAAGTCAGACACCCCATAAATCGATGCCCTGAGAAAGGTCGGCGCATCCTCCCGAGAAAGGTCGGGTTCCAACTGGTGTCTTTGACAGAAGTTAGACACCCCAACAAATATGATGCCTTGAGAAAGGTCGGCGCATCTCCCGAGAAAGGTCGGGTACCAACTAGTGTCCTTGATACAGATCAGGCACCCACAAACAGATGCCCTGAGAAAGGTCGGCGCATCTCCCGTCAAGGCGACCGAAGAAAGGTTCGGGTCCTAGACAAACAACTTATTGCTCTAACAGGCAACCGAAGAAAGGTTCGGGTCTTGGGAAGGCAATTCCCCGTTAAGGCGACCGAAGAAAGGTTTGGGTCCTAAACAAACCACTTATTGCTCCAATAGGCAACCGAAGAATGGTTCGGGTCCTAGAGAAGCAATCTCCTCATGCAACAGGTAAGATGACACCTTAATACTTGCCAAAACTCGGGGTTCACACCTTATCTCACTCACTCCCGGTAAGTAACTACAGGTATCTTCTTATCTGTCTTAGTATGTGTAATGTTATATTGCTCATTTTCTGCATAGGACACTAGGTCCCAAATAAGATATAACCTACTACATAGACAAAATTTAGGTATCAGTTTGTCTTTGAATGCAATCTCTGCGAACTCACCTTCAAAGAGGGACAATTGTTGACATTTAAATTTTGATTATGTTTTTAATTTGACCTTAGTTTCATTATTTATGTTTTTTTTTTCTTTGGATAAATAATAAATAATAAATACAACAAATAAAATAAAAATAAAAACAAGAAAAACAAAAAAAAAAAAGAAGCAACCCATCGAGGCTGGGCTTCGCGCCCAGGCCCCCTCCTTTTTCTCTCCCCCGCGCGGGCCCTCCAGGGCCCAAGGCCTGCCTTTTCCCCCCCAAAGCCCGGCCCCCTTCTCTTCTTCTTCTTCCTTCTTCCCTCTTCTTCCCCTACGCCTCTGCAACTCACGCGCACAAAGGATGCCGACGCGCGAAGGACAACCTACGGCCGAGGAGGGTAGGCTGACGTTAGCCGGGAGAGATAGATCTCAGGCGTCATTATTGGCTGCCTTCAATGCCGAGCACCCTTCGCTGGATAAGCTCGGATGGGACGCCGGTTCAGCCGAGGAAGACCGTTCGGCGTGCAAAGACCGGCAGCCGAGCCTCTCCGTTGACTGGACCTCCTCGCCTATAAATAGCAGAGCACTTCCGTCGTCGAAGCACACATGAGGCCAGCAAGCTTCGAGAAATCCCCTAAGAGACTTCGGGGAACTCAAAGAGCGAGCAAAGGTGAAGCGATCAGGTCGCGAGCTCAACGACCTCCCTTCGAGAGACTTCAGGGGAGGCCGGCGACGAGCGAACCCAGATCTGCGAGCAGTTGAGGCCGACATAGAGCAGAGAGAGGAGAGAGATCGAAGCTGCGAGCATTTAAGCTTCCCTCGAGAGACTTCAGGGGAGGCTCGACACTCGCAAGCCCAGATCGAAGGGAGAGAGGAGAGTTCGAGCACCCTCCGCCGTCGTCGCTGTCACTGTCGTTCGCCATGCAAGCTGCCATTCGCGGACAGGTAACGTACCGCCGCCGTCGCTGTCGCCATCGCAAACCCCCCCGTCGTCCAATCCTCATTGCTGCTGTCACCGCTGTCACCGCCGTTACCGCCATAACGCCTCCGTTTCTCCCCTTCGGCGTCGCGGATTCGCAAACCCTAGGGTTTGCGATTTTCCGGGTCACGAAACGGATCCGGGTCTCGAAAATCGGGTAGGGTTTGCGATTTTGGGGCGGCTGGAAGACGGGTCACGAGCCGGAGCCGGGTCGGGTAGGGTTTCGCCGGGAGATCGGGTTGCCGGGGCCGGGTCATCGAGTCGGGCCGGGCGTCCCCAAACGCCCGACCGCGGCGTCGTTTTAAAGAAAATAAAAAATCGGGCCCGTCTGCGTTTTGGGCTAGCCCGGGTCGGACACAACCCGTGGATCCGACCCGGGTCGGTTTTTATTATTTAAAATAATTTTTTAATAAATAAATAATAAAAAATGATTTATTTTCGAAAAAATATTTAAAATAGTAAAAATATTTTATTTTCCAAAAAAATCAAGAAAAGATGAAAAATAATTTATTTTCAAAAAAAATATTAAAAAATATCTATTTTCCTAAAAAAAATCAAAAATCAAAAATCAAAAATATTTCAAAAAATGCCAAAAATCCAAAAAATGGCCAAAAATTCATGAAAAGGCCAAAAAGACTTGTATTCTCTAAAAACATCCAAAAATCCAAAAATCCCTTTTATGTAAAAAAAAATGAGAAAAAGACCCAAAAAATGTTTTTTTTCCTCCCCACAAATGCATGGAAAATCCCTCAAAAATCCAAAAAGCCTCGGGGTTTAAACAAGATTAGGTACCGAAAGGGCATTAGTGATTAACTAGTGTAATCAAGTCCCTGATCCTAATTTCTCTGGTTGCGCAGGAGTGAGTATTTCTCCCAATACTTCGCATGGGTTTCTAATCAACCTACCCCAAATCGATTAGTGGCGACTCCGTTTTAAAAATTAACTTGCAGGTTAAAAATTTAGACCATTAAGTCGTGAATTGGTGGACTTGGGAGAGTCTGGGCATAACTAAATTCAGCCGAGCCATTAGCCTCCGCAAGACGCCCGCCCCGATCGGGTGCCGAAAAAAAAGAGGTCACGACAAGCTGTCCTGCTTCTCACCATCGGATATCTCGATCGACTTGCCCCAGTGATGGGGCGAAAGCCACGGGAAGCAGCAAGAAACCCCCATATGCATCACTGTGAGTAAAAGAACAAAGATGTGTTTGCTCCAATTGTGAAAACAACCATTAACGTTGTCACCTGCATTCTGTAATGTTTTAGGCTTTGCAAATTATTCAGCGTTGTGACATTGAAGGCGTTCCTTCTGATAATGCAACGGAGAGAATTTAAGCACGCCATGCACAGCTATTGGACATGATTCAGATTCAGCGAACAAAAAGGAAACCAAGTCGAAGCATACATTTCGCGAAATTCGGTCGAAGCTTTAATAATTCTAAAAAGAAACAGCAAAAAGCTGATACCTTTACTTTGCAGCAGCGAGGTAGCAAGGCAGAGTCGGACCAAAATCACCTCTCAGTAAAGGACAGCGAGAGAGAGAGAGAGAGAGAAGAGGGGGGGGGGGGGGGGTTAGGAAAATGGAAATAGAGATCAGAGCGAGAGAGATATTTCCATTTCCCTTATTTCTTAGGATCATGCATATATCTTTTTTTTACGACGTATATCCCAATCAATTATGATTGATATTGTATTGCCTTCAATAGTCATCTAAGAGAGCCAATAAGTACACTCGTGTAATCTTCATAATAAGATATCAAAAAAAGTCCTACATATATTGCATCAATGACAATTCAATCTTAAACCTTTTAATATAATGTCAATTTAGTCATTCAAGCTAATTTTGGTGGGATATTATTAACATGAATGCCGACTAACTTACATGGCACTACCAATGCTAATGTAGACAATTTTTAATAATTTTTAATTTTTTTAAATTTTATTCTTCTTTTTTTCCATCTTTTTCCTTTTGCGGGTGACTAGCCACCGGCCATAGTTGGGTTGGCCTTGCTTGGGCAAGGCTCACAATCACCAAGAACATGTGAGGCCTAGAAGGGCAAGTGCAAGCCCGGGCGAGGTTTGACTTGCCCAGGCCAAATTGGGTGACGGCAAGCCTCACCCAAGCCACGGCAACCTTACCAAGCATTGCCTTTGCCCTTGCAAGGGCTGGCCTCACCAAATCTAACAAGGGAAGCCCTCATTGGGGCTCACCCTCGCCTAGGCGACGCCAATCCGACCATGGCCAATGCCTAGTCACTAGCAAAAGGAAGAAGATGGGAAAAAAAGGAAAGAAAGAAAATCTAAAAATAATTAAAAAAATCAATAAATACTAAAATAATATTAAAAGTTGTCCACGTTAAGGTTAACAGTGCCATATAGGTTGGTCGGTGTCTATGTCAGCAATACCGTTCCAAAATTAGTAAGAAGGCATAAATTAACATTATATCAAAAAGTTTAAGACCAAATTGGAACTATTAAAAGATTTAGGATTAAATTGTCATCAATGTAATAAATTTAATATTTTTTGACACTTTTCCCGTAGGTGGCCTAGCATCAATACAATAAATCTTTAAGACCCTCTTTCATATAATATGAAGGTCAAATTTTTTTGGCATAACAAGGGCCCAAACTTACTTTGTTACATGAAATTACAAAAAAGATGTTCCACCTATTATACTAATATATTCAGTTCATTATATTTCTTTAAAAACTCAATAAAGATATTTTACTCGACACAGCTTCATTTTATATTGTGACCATGCATATAAACATTGAATCAACCCAACTAATAACTTTTGGAGGAAAATTAAGTAAGCCCAAATGATCACTTTGTGAGAAATGACGATTTTTCTGGTACTTCTCCATAATGATTTCTCCCAACTTTTCTTTCAAAATTTGAAAATAAATTAATGCTTCATTTGTTTCGCGGAACAATTTATAAAATATTTTCCTAAAAATTAGCTTATATTATTTACAAATATAACTGAACAAAGAATATTTTCATTGTTCATGAAAATATTTAAACATAAATGTTATTGATTATGAAAATATTTTTCATTAATTAATTATTTCAGATGATTTAATCGATCATTTTTAGGAAAATATTTTTCAAATAATTCATTTTTCATACAAAACACACGGACCCTAACACTGATTAAGTTCCCCTAAAAGGTTGTGTAATTCCTTAAATGTCAATATCGGAATACTTTGGAAGGTTTCAAGTGACAAGCGATTCGTATTAAGTTAAAGCATGGCAGAGATTATCAAAAGAGACAAAAGTCCAAATAATAGAAATCCATTCCAAAGTCCAAACGGAGTGCTGTGAATGAAGACTAAAGAGGTCGATCAAAGAGAAATCTGTTAAGTCTCCCAACCATCTTAAACCAGAATCAACAATGAAACTTCTCCCTAAACCCTAAACCCTAGAAAATCAAACTTAACTTCACTGAAGATCTTTCAAGGACACGAGGCTGCTTTTAAACTCGGCGACGACCACCCTGCTCATCATTCCGTACCTTGATAGACCCAACATGACTTGTGTGATCGTCCTTGACCGCAGATTATACCGAAAGAATCCCCTGTGAGGCCAGAACAGAAGCAGCTCGCCATCTTGGATATCTATAAGCTGCATGTCCTTATAGTCTGAATAGCTTGTTACGGACTCAGAAGCCGGATGCTGATTGAAGTCCCTTTCTAGATCGATATGGCACTTCTTTACCCAATGCCACCTCGCGTAGTACTCCAGAACCCATATGAGCATGAGTTTATCGCGAATCGCATACACATATACACGGCCCTTCATTTCCACCAAGTGCATATTCGAATGGCCATCGCTCGACAGACATGAATCTCCTGGATGAGGCATAAAACAAAATTTGCTCTCTCTAGTGCTAAAGACCATGATGGAATGCGAACATGGGGTCGACATGCCTTCCTTCCCAACCACCATCCAGTGAAGACGACCCTCTACCCCAGACGGGACTTCTTTTTCTCTAGGACGATAAGGAAACATCCCGACATTTTTCCACGCGGCTGTCCCTAGACCGCCCGTGCGATACGAGAAGCCATTGGGAGTTTCTCTGTAAGAAAGCAGCCGATATTTGTTCAGAAGCGACTGGAGAAAGAAACCGCAGATCGAGCCATGTTGCTGCCGGGCGATTCCCTCCCCCGTGATGGGGTTGTGAATCTCATATACAGAGAAGGGGAGAATCGCCGAGAAGATAAGCAGTCCGTCACAACAACCTAGAAGATCACAACTGCACATGGTCCTTATGTTTCGAAAACCTCGTGACTTTGCTCCTCTAATAGGTTTCTTCACCTGGGAGCCCTGGTCGGGGGAGAACAAAAAGCCTCTAATAGGTTTCTTCACCTGAGAGCTCCAGTTGGGGAGGAACAAAAAGCCCTGGTCACCGTACTTGCGGTCGAAGAACATGGGGGAGATGATAGGTACCGAAGAAGCTCTTTGAAGATGCACTCTGGTGAAGTGAGCCGTCCCGATCAAAGCACGCCAACTTCTGCATACTCTTCTTGCGTGGCCGAGCTGGTCGACTTCCAGTCTGCTGAAAACATCCACGACAACATCATCCGGTAAGGTTTTGAAGCCGTCCCGCTTCCGACGATGGTGCGAAAGCCACGGGAAGCAACGAGAAATCTCCATATGCGTCACAGTCAGTAGATGAACAAATATGTGTCTGATCCAATTGCAAAACCAACCGCTGACACAAGTCACCTGTACTCCGTAATGCCTTTTCTTAAGGTTTTGCAAATTACGCAGCGTTGCGACATCGAAGGTGCTCCATTCTGATTATTATGAAACAGAGAGAGTGAGCACGCGATGCACAGCTATCGGGCCTGATCCAGATTGAACGAACAAGGAGGAAACGAATTTGAAGCATCCAATTCACTGAATACAATCAAAGTTCGAAAATTTTCAGAAAGAAATAGAAAAAAGTTGATACCTCAGAGTCGGACGGAAATCACCGCTCAGTGGAGACAGCGAGAGCGATTGACAATTAGGTTATTTCCATTCTTCGTGTATCTTACGATCAAGCATATACTCTTTTGATGGTACATATCTCAATCGATTATGATTGAAATTGTGTTACCTTCGATAGATATCTAATAAAGTCAATAAGTATATTCATGTAATCTTCATTATGAGATATCAAAATGTACAGTACATATTTTCCTCTTCCATTTATTTCTTATCTTGGTAATTGAATATTCTCCTGTGCATACTTTTATCATAGAAAACTTTAATTAAAACGTAGCACAGTATATTTAGAATAGATACAATAATCTTTTAACGCATCATTACTTTCGAATAAAACTAAATTATCACATTGTCGGGAGAAAAAACAAAATTATCAAAACACAAACAATTAATTAATATAATGGAAAAAATGTAGGGACACATGATAAAATATTTTATATCCTAAATATTATACTATCTATGAAATGTTATGGCCTAACCAAAATGGGAAAAATTTTAAATTACATTCTAAAAACAAAAACTTACATATAAATGAGTTATAGTTAGATAATAAAATAATGAAGCCAAAGGATGAGGGACAAAAAATGGGTCCACGTATGTCATGTTACTTTCGTGGAGAAAACACCAAGATTTTCATAACATGAGGAGTCTAGCAATTTACAATTTGAGGTGACAAACTTAGAAATAACACCAATGAAAGATTTCTTTTTATAGTATATATTCTCATAGATTGAACGTGGATAGTGAAAAAAAAAGTCTCTGCAAACACCCTTGTCCACAGGAAAATATTCTGTGTTTTCAAAGTGCCACTTCAATTGTTGATGTCCCGTGCGTTTTTTAGTCACGTCTGCTGATTTTGTTATTAGAAGTGAATAGTGAAAGAAAAAGCCTTTGCAAACACCATCATCCACTATTAATTTAGCGATTGAACTGGCTGTTCCTTTCAGGAAATAGAAGCGTGCACATCCTCGGTGCTCTACTGTGTTGATTTTACTAAGCTTTCAAAAAGATTGAATCAGAATCTAAGCTTTTTAACTATGCAGCCTATGAACCTCCACGAAGATGGGAAAAGGAAAAATAAATAAATAAATAGAGGAAAAGAAAGGCCTAATATCCTAAAAAGCGTCCAACTTTATCTCTGGTCCCAATTTTATCTTTTATCTTATAAAAAACCTCTAACTTTATGTCTAATCTTAATTCTATGGAATAAATTTTTTTGTCCCATAAAAAATCCCAAACATATGTGCAGTCTCAATTCTATCTTAATCCCTTTTTTGTTTCACAATAAAGCCCCAACTTTAGGTCTAGTCTCAATTTTATTTTAAACTATTTTTTGTCTCATAATAAACCCTCAACTTTAGATCCAGTACCAATTCTAGTCTAAAATTTTTTTTTATCTCATAAAAAAAATCTCAATTTTAGGTCCGGCTTCAAATTTACTTCAATTTTTTTTTGTCTTATAAAATGTCATCAATTTTTACTTGAGTCCCAAATCCATCTCCATTAATCTTCCATTAGCAATTTTGTACTTGGTCTTCGATCTCTCGTGCTTTTCTGAATCAAAAAGCTCATGCTTGAGATGCTCATACAGCCCGTGCTTAGGAATTTCTCATCTATCAGTCGTCAATGAGAAACTTTTGAATGGATGGTTAATAGTGGTAGATTTATGACTTAGGTAAAATTCATGGTTTTTTTATGAGATTGTAAAAATGTTAGGGTCAAATTGAGAGTAAACAGTAAAATTGGGATAAAACCTAAAGTTGAGAACTTTTCATAGGACAAAAAAAAGTTCAAGGTAGAATTGAGACATGACCTAAATTGAGAGTTTTTTACGGAACAAAAAAAACGTTTAAGATAAAATTAGGACTGGACCTAAAATTAGAGTTTTTTATTAGATAAAAAGTAGAATTTGGACAAAAGTTAAAGTTCGAGATTTTTTAAGGATACTAGGCCGAAAAAGAATTAAGGAAATCTACTCTTTATCATACCAAACGTGATCGAGAAGAGGACAAGTGTCAATACAAGTCTTTAGAGACCTCTTTCATAAAATATAGTTCAATATATGTATATATATATTCAATAAAGATGCTTTCTTGACAGCTTTACTTAATATCGTGGCCATTAAGGTAAACAATTAATCAACCCAACTAATCACTTGTTGAGGAACAACTAACCAACCCAAATGATCACTTTGAGTTTGTGAGAATTGATGACTTTTCTGGTACCTTTTTTTTCTTTCAAATTTTTGGAAATAACTTATTTGAATTAAGTTTCCAAGGTTAATTCCTTAAGTGTCAACGTGCGAATGCTCTGCATTTGGGAATCAGGACAAAATTCATAATGGAATAAAATTTATCATACTCTGCGCTTAGTGTCTGCCCAAAATAGAATAAAGTCAAGTATAAAAGAGATATAGCCCACATAAAATTATCCCATAGAAGAGGTGAGATAAATGTGAATAGTTCTAATATGCATAACACGAAAGTTATTTTTCTCCAATAACAAATTTCTTAAATTAATAAGATTAAAATTTTCTTTCAATTTAAATTATATTTGAATTCTATTATAAGAAATTCAAAATAAAGAAGACTAAAAATTTAGTTTTTAAATTTAATCTTATTTCTTATTTATATATTCAAAATTAACTTTATCTTTACATATAAATATAAATATATTTATAGTTATTACATATTTGAGGTATTTTGGTATATTAGTATAGTTTAATATTATAATAAAATATTATTAGAGAACGACGGAGGGAAGAAGGAAATAAAAAAGAAAAAAATTAAAATAAGAGAGGAAAAAAATTAAATAAAAATAAAGTAGGCAAGAGTGTCGCTAGAGTTTTTTTCTCTCTTCCTTTGTGAACTTTTAGTTTATTTACATTAATATGTTGTATGTTACCCTCTCCCTTTGTAAACTTTTACGAAACAATTTACCTAATAAGATTTGCTCGACAGACATGAATCTCCTGGATAAGGCATAAAACAAAATTTGCTCTCTCTAGTGCTAAAGACCATGATGGAATGCAAACATGGAGGCGACATGCCTTCCTTCCCAACCACCATCCAGTGAAGACGACCCCCTACGCCAGACGGGGCTTCTTGTTCTCTAGGACAATAAGGAAACATCCTGACATCTTTCCACGCCGCTGGCCCTAGACCGCCCATGTGATACAAGAAGCCATTGGGAGTTTCTCTGTAAGAAAGCAGCTGGTATTTGTTCGGAAGGGAATGGAGAAAGAAACTGCAGATTGAACCCTCGTGCTGCATCACTATTCGCTCCTGCGTGACGGGGTTGCGAATATCATATATAGAGGGGAAAGTCGCAAAGAAGATAAGCAGTCCGTCACAACAACCTAGCAAATCACAAAACCTGAACACGGTCGTTAAGTGTCGAAAACCGGGTAACATTGCTCATCTAATTGGTTTCTCCTCCGGAAAGCCCCAGTCCCAATAGAACAAAAAAGGGCTCATGGAACCGGCGCTCGGAGAGCATGGAGCACATGATAGTTACCGAAGAAGCTCTGTGGAGATGCACTCGGGTGAAGTGAGTCGTCGCGATCAAAGCATGCCATCTTCTGCATACTCCTTTTGCGTTGTCAAGTTGGTCAACTTCCAGTCTGCTGAGCACATCCATTACCAAATCATCCGGTAAGGTTCCTAAGCTGCCCTGCTTCTCACCATCGGTTATCTCGATCAACTTGCCCCAGTGATGGGGCGAAAGCCACGGGAAGCAGCAAGAAACCCCCATATGCATCACTGTGAGTAAAAGAACAAAGATTTGTTTGCTCCAATTGTGAAAACGACCATTAACGTTGTCATCTGTATTCTGTAATGTTTTAGGCTTTGCAAATTATTCAGCGTTGTGACATTGAAGGTGTTCCTTCTGATAATGCAACGGAGAGAATTTAAGCACGCCATGCACAGATATTGGACATGATTCAGATTCAACGAACAAAAAGGAAACCAAGTCGAAGCATACATTTCGCGGAATTCAGTCGAAGCTTTAATAATTCTAAAAAGAAACAGCAAAAAGCTGATACCTTTACTTCGCAACTTCGCATCAGCGAGGTAGCAAGGCAGAGTCGGACCAAAATCACCTCTCAGTAAAGGACAGCGAGAGAGAGAGAGAGAGAAGAGGAGGGGGGGGGGGGTTAGGAAAATGGAAATAGAGATCAGAGCGAGAGAGATATTTCCATTTCCCTTATTTCTTAGGATCATGCATATATCTTTTTTTACGACGTATATCCCAATCAATTATGATTGATATTGTATTGCCTTCAATAGTCAACTAAGAGAGCCAATAAGTACACTCGTGTAATTTTCATTATAAGATATCAAAAAAAGTCCTACATATGTTACATCAATGACAATTCAATCTTAAACCTTTTAATATAGTGTCAATTTAGTCATTCGAGCTAATTTTGGTGGGATATTATTAACATGAATGCCGACTAACTTACATGGCACTACCAACACTAATGTAAACAATTTTTAATATTTTTTAATATTTTTAATTTTTTTTTCAAAATTTTATTCTTTCTTTTTTTCCATCTTCTTCCTTTTGCGGGTGACTAGCCACTGGCCATAGTTGGGTTGGCCTCACTTGGGCAAGGCTCACAATCACCAAGAACATGTGAGGCCTAGAAGGGCAAGTGCGAGAAGCCACGGCGACCTTATCAAGCATTGCCTTTACCCTTGCAAGGGCTGGCCTCACCAAATCTAGCAAGGGGAGCCCTCATTAGGGCTCACCCTCGCCTAGGCAATGCCAATCCGACCATGGCCAATCCCTAGTCACTAGCAAAAGGAAGAAGATGGGAAAAAAAGGAAATAAAGAAAATCTAAAAATAATTTAAATCAATAAATACTAAAATAATATTAAAAGTTGTCCACGTTAAGGCCAACGGTGCCATATAGGTTGGTCAGTGTCCATGTTAGCAATACCATTCCAAAATTAGTCAGAAGGCATAAATTAACATTATATCAAAAAATTTAAGACCAAATTAGAACTATTAAAAGATTTAGGATTAAATTGTCATCAATGCAATAAATTTAATACTTTTTTGACACTTTTCCAGTAGGTGGCCTAGCATCAATACAATAAATCTTTAAGACCCTCTTTCATATAATATGAAGGTCAAATTTTTTTTGGCATAACAAGGGCCCAAACTTACTTTGTTACATGAAATTACAAAAAAGATGTTCCACCTATTATACTAATATATTCAGTTCATTATATTTCTTTAAAAACTCAATAAAGATATTTTACTCGACACAGCTTCATTTATATTGTGACCATGCATATAAACATTTAATCAACCCAACGAATCACTTTTGGAGGAAAATTAAGTAAGCCCAAATGATCACTTTGTGAGAAATGACGATTTTTCTGGTACTTCTCCATAATGATTTCTCCCAACTTTTCTTTCAAAATTTGAAAATAAATTAATGCTTCATTTGTTTCGCGGAACAATTTATAAAATATTTTCCTAAAAATGATAGCTTATATTATTTACAAATATAACTTAACAAAGAATATTTTCATTGTTCATGAAAATATTTAAACATAAATGTTATTGATTATGAAATTATTTTTCATTAATTAATTATTTCAGATGATTTAATCGATCATTTTTCGGAAAATATTTTTCAAATAATTCATTTTTCATACAAAGCACACGGAGCCTAACACTGATTAAGTTCCCCTAAAAGGTTGTGTAATTCCTTAAATGTAAATATCGGAATGCTTGGAAGGTTTCAAGTAACAAGTGATTCGTATTAAGTTAAAGCATGGCAGAGATTATCAAAAGAGACAAAAGTCCAAATAATAGAAATCCATTCCAAAGTCCAAACGGAGTCCTGTGAATGAAGACTAAAGAGGTCGATCAAAGAGAAATCTGTTAAGTCTCCCAACCATCTTAAACCAGAATCAACAATGAAACTTCTCCCTAAACCCTAAACCCTAGAAAATCAA
This sequence comes from Eucalyptus guilfoylei, assembly GCA_016097605.1. Lineage (NCBI taxonomy): Eukaryota > Viridiplantae > Streptophyta > Magnoliopsida > Myrtales > Myrtaceae > Eucalyptus > Eucalyptus guilfoylei. Next base: position 55,471,720 of record CM027867.1, read on the forward strand.
ACTTCACTGAAGATCTTTCAAGGACAAGAGGCTGCTTTTAAACTCGGCGACGACCACCCTGCTCATCATTCCGTACCTAGATAGGCCCAACATGACTTGTGTGATCGTCCTTGACCGCAGATTATACCGAAAGAATCCCCTGTGAGGCCAGAGCAGAAGCAGCTCGCCATCTTGGCTATCTATAAGCTGCATGCCCTTATAGTCTGAATAGCTTGTTACGGACTCAGAAGCCGGATGCTGATTGAAGTCCCTTTCTAGATCGATATGGCACTTCTTTACCCAATGCCACCTCGCGTAGTCCTCCAAAACCCATATGAGCATGAGTTTATCGCGAATCGCATACACATATACGCCGCCCTTCATTTCCACCAAGTGCATATTCGAATGGCCATCGCTCGACAGACATGAATCTCCTGGATGAGGCATAAAACAAAATTTGCTCTCTCTAGTGCTAAAGACCATGGTGGAATGCGAACATGGGGTCGACATGCCTTCCTTCCCAACCACCATCCAGTGAAGACGACCCTCTACCCCAGACGGGGCTTCTTGTTCTCTAGGACGATAAGGAAACATCCCGACATTTTTCCACGCGGCTGGCCATAGACCGCGCGTGTGATACAAGAAGCCATTGAGAGTTTCTCTGTAAGAAAGCAGCCGATATTTGTTCGGAAGCGACTGGAGAAAGAAACCGCAGATCGAGCCATCTTGCTGCCAGACGATTTCCTCCTGCGTGACGGGGTTTTGAATCTCATATATAGAAAAGGGGAGAATCGCCGAGAAGATAAGCAGTCCGTCACAACAACCTAGAAGATCACAAATGAACATGGTCGTTATGTATCGAAAACCTCGTGACTTTGCTCCTCTAATAGGTTTCTTCACCTGAGAGCTCCAGTTGGGGAAGAACAAAAAGCCCCGGTCACCAACCTTGCGGTCGAAGAACATGGGGGAGATGACAGTTTCCGAAGAAGCTCTTTGAAGATGCACTCTGGTGAAGTGAGCCGTCCCGATCAAAGCACGCCAACTTCTGCATACTCTTTTTGCGTGGCCGAGCTGGTCGACTTCCAGTCTGCTGAGCACATCCATGACAACATCATCCGGTAAGGTTTTGAAGCCGTCCCGCTTCCGATGATGGCGCGAAAGCCACAGGAAGCAACGAGAAATCTCCATATGCATCACAGTCAGTAGATGAACAAATATGTGTCTGATCCAATTGCAAAACCAACCGCTGACACAAGTCACCTGTACTCCGTAATGCCTTTTCTTAAGGTTTGGCAAATTATCATCGTAGTGACATCGTAGGTGCTCCATTCTGATTATTATGAAACAAAGAGAGTTAAAACGCGATGCACAGCTATCGGGCCTGATCCAGATTGAACGAACAAGGAGGAAACGAATTTGAAGCATCCAACTCACTGAATACAATCAAAGCTTGAAAATTTTCAGAAAGAAAAAGAAAAAAGTTGATACCTCAGAGTCGGACGGAAATCACCGCTCAGTGGGGACAGCGACAGCGATTGGCAATTAGGTTATTTCCATTCTTCGTGTATCTTACGATCAAGCATATACTCTTTTGGTGGTTACATATCTCAATCGATTATGATTGAAATTGTGTTACCTTCGATAGATATCTAATAAAGTCAATAAGTATATTCATGTAATCTTCATTATGAGATATCAAAAATATACAGTACATAATTCCTCTTCCATTTATTTCTTATCTTGGTAATTGAATATTCTCCTGTGCATACTTTTATCATAGAAAACTTTAATTAAAACGTAGCACGGTATATTTAGCATAGATACAATAATCTTTTAACGCATCATTACTTACGTATAAAACTAAATTATCACATTGTCGGGCAAAAAAACAAAATTATCAAAACACAAATAATTAATTAATATAATGGAAAAAATGTAGGGACACATGATAAAATATTTTATATCTTAAATATTATACTATCTATGAAATGTTATTAACAATAGGAACTTTTATGGCCTAACCAAAATGGGAAAAATTTTAAATTACATTCTAAAAACAAAAACTTACATATAAATGAGTTATAGTTAGATAATAAAATAATGAAGCCAAAGGATGAGGGACAAAAAATGGGTCCACGTATGTCATGTTACTTTCGTGGAGAAAACACCAAGATTTTCGTAAAATGAGGAGTCTAGCAATTTACAATTTGAGGTGACAAACTTAGAAATAATACCAATGAAAGATTTCTTTTTATAAGTCTCTGCAAACACCTTTGTCCACAGGAAAATATTCTGTGTTTTCAAAGTGCCACGTCAATTGTTGATGTCGCGTGCGTTTTTTAGTCATGTCTGCTGATTTTGTTATTAAAAGTGAATAGTGAAAGAAAAAGCCTGTGCAAACACCCTCATCCACTATTAATTTAGTGATTGAACTAGCTGTTCCTTTCAGGAAATAGAATCGTGCACATCCTCGGTGCTCTTCTGTGTTGGTTTTACTAAGCTTTCAAAAAGATGAATCTAAGCTTTTTAACTATGCAGCCTATGAACCTCCACGAAGATGGGAAAAGGAAAAAATAAATAAATAAATAAAGGAAAAGAAAGGCCTAATATCCTAAAAAGCGTCCAACTTTATCTCTTGTCCCAATTTTATCTTTTATCTTATAAAAAACCTCTAATTTTATGCCTAATCTTAATTCTGTCGAATAAATTTTTTTGTCCCATAAAAAATCCCAAACATATGTGCAGTCTCAATTCTATCTTAATCCCTTTTTTGTCTCACAATAAAACCCCAACTTTAGGTCTAGTCTCAATTTTATCTTAAACTATTTTTTATCTCATAATAAACCCTCAACTTTAGATATAATACCAATTCTATTCTAAAAAAAAAAATTATCTCATAAAAAATCCCAGTTTTAAGTCCAGCTTCAATTTTACTTTAATTCTTTTTTTGTCTCATAAAAAGTCATCAACTTTTACTTGAGTCCCAAATCTACCTCCATTAATCTTCTGTAGCAATTTTGTACTTGGTCTTCGATCTCTTGTGCTTGGGAACATTCCATCTCTCTGAATCAGAAAGCTTGTGCTTGAGACGCTCGTACAGCTCGTGCTTAGGAATTTCTCATCTATCAGTTGCCAATGAGAAACTTTTGAATGGATGGTTAATAGTGGTGGATTTATGACTTGAGTAAAATTCATGGTTTTTTTATGAGACTGTAAAAATGTTAGGGTAAAATTGAGACTAAACAATAAAATTGGATAAAACCTAAAGTTGAGAGCTTTTCATAGCACAAAAAAAAAGTTCAAGGTAGAATTGGGACATGAAAAAAGACATTTAAGGTAAAATTAGGACTAGACCTAAAATTAGAATTTTTTATTAGATAAAAAGTAGAATTTGGACAAAAGTTAAAGTTGGAGGTTTTTTTAAGGATACTAGGCCGAAAAAGAAATAAGGAAATCTACTCTTTATCATACCAAACGTGATCGAGAAGAGGACAAAGTGTCAATACAAGTCTTTAGAGCCCTCTTTCATAAAATATAGTTCAATATATATTTTTTTCGAGAACTCAATAAAGATGCTTTCCAGACAGCTTTACTTAATATCGTGGCCATTAAGGTAATCAATTAATCAACCTAACTAATCACTTGTTGAGGAACAACTAACCAACCCAAATGATCACTTTGAGTTTGTGAGAATGGATGACTTTTCTAGTACTTTTTTTTTCTTTCAAATTTTTGTAAATAACTTATATTAATTAAGTTTCCAAGGTTCATTCCTTAAGCATCAACATGCAAATGCTCTGCATTTGGCAATCAAGACAAAATTCATGACAAAATGACATTTATCATATTCTGGGCTTAGTGCTTGCTCAAAATAGAATAAAGTTGAGTATAAGAGAGATATAGCCCACATAAAATTATTCCATGGAAGAAATGAGATAAACGTGAATAGAATTTCTAATATGCATAACATGAAAGTTATTTTTCTCCAATAACAAATTTCTTAAATTAATAAGATCAAAATTATATTTTGATATAAATTATATTTGACTTCTATCATAAATAATTCAAAATAACCAAGACTAAAAATTTAGTTTTTTAATTTAATCTTATTTTTTATTTATGTATTCAAATTTAACTTTATCTTAAAATATAAATATAAATATATTTATAGTTCTTACATATTTTAGGTATTTTGGTATATTAGTACAGTTTAATATTATAAATTTTATTAGAGAATGACGAAGGGAAGAAGGAAATAAAAAAAGAAAATAATTAAAATAAGAGAGGAAAAAAATTAAATAAAAATAAAGTAGGCAAGAGTGTCACGAGAGTTTTTTCCCTCTCCCTTTGTGAACATTTAGTTTATTTACATTAATATGTTGTTTTTTACCCTCTCCATTTGTGAACTTTTACGAAACAATTTACCTAATAAGATATGAATATATCAAAATTTATTACTGTAATTTATCAAAAAGTAGATAGGACATAACAAAAACCTTGATTTCAAATCTTATCTAGAAATCATGACAAGCAAACTTAGCCTAAAGGTTCCGAACAACTTGCAATTAATAAAGTCAAAGCATAGGATCCACAAAGATTTATCAAGTATAAAAAATTTAAAATAGCAAAATCATTCCTAAACCCAAACAGAGGAGTAAAAACTATTCTGGTCCTGGGAATGAAGACTAAAAAGAGTTCAATCACAGAGCATCAACAATCTAGCTTTCCGCCCCTAAACAAAACAACACTATCATCGTAACCATTACTACCTTTAAGGTCAAGCTACTCTGACAGAAGATATCGCAAGGACGAGAGGCTTCTTTTGTATTCGGCGACGACCACCCTGGTCTTCAATCTGTCCGTGTCATAGCCTATCCCGTTCATATATGATTTCCACGGAACTCTTTTGATGGTTTTCGACTGCAGATTATGCTGAAAGAGTCCCCGGCGAGGCCAGAACAGAAGCAACTCCCCATCTCGGATGTCTATAAGCTGCATATTCTTGTAGTTTTCGTAGCTTGTTACGTTCTCATCATGAACCGGATGCCGATTTAAGTTCTATTGTAGATTGATATCGCACTTCTTTACCCAATGCCAGCTTGCATGGTCCTCCAGAACCCAGATGCTCATGAATTTAACTTGAATCGCGTACACGTTCGAATGTCCCTACATTTCCACCAAGTGCATGTTCGAATGTCCCTTGCTCGGTAGACATGAATCTCTCGGATGAGGCATAAAACGAAATTCATTCTCTCCAGCGCTAAAGACCATGATGGAATGCGAACACGGAGGCGACATGCCTCCCTTCCCAACCACCATCCAGTGAAGACGACCCCTTACGCCAGACGGGGCTTCTTGTTCTCTAGGACGATAAGGAAACACCCCGACGTCTATGCACGCCGCTGGCCCTAGACCATCCACCTGATACCAGAAGCCACTGGGAGTTTCTCTGTAAGAAAGCAGCCGGTATTTGTTCGAAAGCGAATGGAGAAAGAAACCGCAGATCGAGCCCTCATGCGGCAGCGGGACTCGCTCCCACGTGACGAGGTTGTGAATCTCATACATAGATGCGGTGCGAGTCTTGATGAAGATAAGCAGTCCGTCACAACAACCTAGAAGATGACGAGGTCCGTCGACACTGTTTATGCGTCGCCAGGCCGGCAGTGACTTTGCTCCTGCAATCGGTTTCTTCTCCATAGAGCCCCAGTCGATAAAGTACAGATCGACACTGTAATATACAGGGCCCTCGAAGGAGGAGGGGCACAAGACAGTTACCGAAGAAGCTCTTTGAAGATGCAGTCGGGCGAAGTGAGCCGTCGCGATCAAAGCATGCCACCTTCTGCATACTCTTATTGCGCATTTGAGCTGGTCGACTTCCAGCCTGCTGAGCACATCCACTACGACATTATCCGGTAAGGTTCCGAAACCGTCCCGCTTCTTGCCATAGGATGTGCACGAACGCCACGGGAAGCAACGAGAAACCCCCATGCGCATCACTGTAAATTGATCATGCAACGGAGAGAGAATTTAAGTGCGCGATGCGCAGCTACTGGACATGATTCAGATTCAACGAAGAGAAAGGAAGACAAAGTTGGAAGCATACAGTTCACTGAATTCCAGTCGAAGCTTGAAAATCTTTGGAAAGAAATAGAAAAAAGTTGATACCTTCAACTTCAAAGCGTTGAGACGAGCTTCCTTGGCCGATTAGGGGGTATAAATAAGAGATAATGATGATCCAATGAAGATGAGATAATGTTGATCAATAAGATACAAGATAATAATGATCCGATGATATATGATAATGACATACTTATCTAATAAAGCCCAATATACTCTTTTCCTAATAAAATTACATAATTCTCTCTTTCGGTTTTTTGTTCTTATCCCGGTGGTTGAAATCAAATAAATAAGGGACTCTTGTAGTAGAAAATTTAGATTTTTAGTGGCGTATTGCACAACTTGTTATAGAAAAATAAAATTAAAATGGAGCATGAAACATTTTAGTAATAATTCAGTTTTTTTGGTTAGTGCATGATTAGTCATAAGGCACATATAAGACTAATTATCACATTGTCGACCAAAAAATTCAAATTATCAAAGTACAAACAAAAATTAACTAGTGTAAAAGTAGACATACGAACATAGTATAAAATATTTTGTAAGTATTATAGTATCTTTGAAATGCATATTATCAGTAGAATCTTTTATCGTCTAATTAATATCTGGAGAAACTTTAAATTATATGCTAAAATAAAAGATAATTTTTTTTAACACAGCGACTTATAAATAGATAATAAAATAACGAAGCGAGAGGATGAGGGATAATAAATTAGTCCACATATCTCTTGCTACTTTAGTTGAGAAAGGACCAAGATTATTTCACATAACGAGGAGAGTCCAATTTTAATAATCTACAATTTGAGTTGACACACTTACGGATAACACCGATAAGAGGAGAGTCCAATTTCAATAATCTGCAGTTTGAGGTGCCACACTTAGAGATAACACCGATAAGAGGAGAGTCCCTTTAATAATCTACAATTTGAGGCAACATACTTAGAGATAATATCAACAATTTATTCGATCTACAATTTGAGGTGACACGCTTAGAGATAACACCAATAAAATATTATGCTACAATATTTTCATAAAGATCGAACGTGGATGGCTAAAGAAAGTCTTTCCAAACACCTTCACCCGATATTAATTTAGCGATTGATAAAAGAGGGGGCGACCATAGCGAGATGAGCTGATTATTGATTTTTTATTTTTTTATTTTTTGGCAATACACAAACCACATTTTCAATTAATATTTTTTCAGAAAGATCCGTTCAGATTCATCTTTACAGTTAGCACATGTCTTCTCAAGTTTTGCGGATTAGGTAAATTTACGTGTATTAATACGATATGCCCAAAAATTTTATGAACATATATATATATATTGATTAACTAATTTGTATTTTAAAGTCTCGTGACTTCCACAAAGTTTGAACAATATTGCATCTTTTCACAAAAAAAGTTAACAAAAAAAAAAAGGGAAAATAAGCAACCCCCAGAGAATTACATTGTGCATGTTTTGACCATGAAAACAAAGAATTACATCGCGCATTCATGTAATAGCACTCATAAAAATTGAAATGGCACAGGTTCAAGTCAGATGGAAGCGAAAGCGCCACTGCAAGCAAAGCAAGCACGAACGAACACACCACAATAGAAAAAGGGAAGAGAAAATGGGGAAAACCATGACAAAATGCAACAATAATGTAAACTGGATCAACAGTTGAGAGAGTGCCAATTGAGGGAACCGTAAGGTCAATATCACGCAACAGGCGTCGCAGATCTAAATTCAACAAAGGTAGAAGAACCACCTGAAACAGCCCCAAAGTATAAATAAAACCCGGAGTAGTCCTTAAAAGAGCTTTTATGCCTCTGTAGAAGGCTGTGCCACCCCGAATTTCGCCAAGAGCTTGTTCAGAGAGTCAGCCGAACAGACTTGGTACTTCACATTCCCAGAAGGCATTAGGAACACTTCGGCCAGCTCAAGCTTATCGGAAGTAAGGCTAGTGCTGTCCATAGTTTTGCTCAGCACCTTCAGGGCAAGCTGGATTGCCTCCTCTCGGTTGATCTCATCCTTGTAATCTTGTTTCAGAATCGATTGTGCCGCTTGGTTATTGGCACCAATAGCCGCAGCTTTCCAGCCGCCATAGTTTCCGCTAGGATCACTCATGTAAAGCTGGAAACCATAGTTCTTGTCCCATCCTGCAAACAGAAACGAAACACCAAATGGGCGAAGCCCACCAAATTGAGTATACCCTTGCTTAGTATCACAGAGTGATTGAACTAGCTGTTCCACGGGCATCGGCTCCTGGTACGCATATGTGTACCGTTGAGCTTGGACTCTAGCAGTGTTGATCAAAATGTTGGCATCAGACATAATTCCAGCAACGGCACATGCAACATGATCGTCGATCTTGTACATCTTCTCCGTTGAAGTTGAAGTTTGCAGAAGCTTTGAAGTAACCTTCTTTTCACCAACCAAGACGACCCCATCCTTAGCTAGTATCCCTATTGCACTCCCAGCATTGCCAATGGCCTCCATTGCATACTCGACTTGGTAGAGGCGACCTTCAGGGGAGAAGATTGTTGTGCGGCTGTCATATCTCCTAGACATTTTTGGTAACTGTGTAAAATACAGGGAAAAAAGCAAATTAGAGAAAACGATTATGAAACTGAAATTGAAAGCAACGAAAAAATTCTTTTTGGGCAGTATGGACAAAAATATTCTTTAACTTCTCTTGTATTTCTCTCTTGAAACAGTGGCATATGAACATTAGTGAAAAGGGCATGTTGAACCTCCAAGAAGACTCCACCAAATGTCTATCCAAAAGAAAACTACCAATTGTCACACTACCAGTCGTTGAGTGCAATAACTACACTATGGTCTCAGCCCTAGACAAAGATAACTCAAAAGAGGGTCAGCTCTGGAATTATCTAAAAGCCATTTATCTGGACCAACTTACTGGAAATGTACATATATAAAAACTCATATTGTTCTTTTCCGTGAAGACCTAATATGGACTTAGAGTATCCGTTATTTCATTGCAAATTCAAACTCTAATGGCTTGTCCCCAAATGGTAACCGGCTGAGGGACTAATCCAGTCAATATAATTGGGACAGCAAAGTACATCCCAAATGACAATATTATAAAGTTATTGCAGCAGCGCACATACACATGCTTCCTAATTTTATTTAATCAGCTAATCATTGCTATAACATGTCCACCCCTTTCCAAGTAGGATCAAGATTGAATTGAGCAATTCAAAACGTTCAAAAGAACAGAGCAACCAAGCCTAAGGCTTATGATTATCACATCAAAGTGCATGGAAGAAGAAGAAATTTGAAAGTGTCATGGGTAGAATCCTGCATTTTCAGATCAAAGGCACATAACATAACTGATAAAGTAATTCCAACTCTAAGTATGTATTACTTCATAGCAAGAACAATTATAGAAAAATGCCATCTTCAGACAATTAGAGTATGTCACGTATTCAATCAAGTGTGTGAAACAAAAGACACGCGTAACAGAGATATGCTCATCTCCCATGATGTTTCTAGAGAAAATATCAAGCCTTCAAACAAACTTGTATCAGGAAGATAACCATGCAGCAATCCCCAGTATAACTTTTTGGAACTTTTTATTATCAAAGTCACCACTAGGTCAGAATTTCAAATTAAATGAAAGAAACACGATACTGCAAAGATGATATGGAGAATCGACGATCAAATGTACAATGGGAACATGCTAAACAAACTAAACCAAGCTCAACCTAAGTCGCGAGAGGAGAACTAGCCAACCAATGTCTCATCAAATTCAAGCAATATTACACCACAAGCAGGCTTTGTTCAAAAGCAGATGTATCTCAACAACACCACAGATTAAGGACAAAGATTTATCAAGCATTTTCAGCCACAGAAAGAGACTCAGAGCCAATTAAAAAAAAAACCAACAGCAAATATCCCAACACGCCCTTATGCCCACTCTACCTCGAGTCTTGCCAACTATTCCAAACAACAATGCTAAAAGCAACCGAGGGTAGAAACACACGGTCAAAATTCAAAATTTGCTTCAAAAGAGCACTCGAGCTTGTCAAAAAAATCGCCATGTACGCTTCAGCTTCAACAGACATTGATTATCCTGTGCTACAAGCCCTGACCATCGGAAGAAGATCGGAACGAAATAAGTGAGCCCCTATTGCGAAATGGGCAATTCAGACACAAAACTTACGAACCCACCACCATCTGGGCCTAAACCAAGAATCACCAAAGAGCCAAGCATACTCCACAGACTCAAAAATCTTCACAAAAGAAAGTCCAAAGGCTCCGAACTCGATGACCCAGAACCCAAAAACTTCCGATCACGGGCGTCGCCACAAAACGAGTCCCCGCTAAAGACCAAGAACCTTCCGCGCCGAACCTACAGACAGTTAATCCACATCCCCCCCAAAACAATTCAAGCATAGTCCACGGCAGAAGCGAGCAATCGCAGCAAGCTGCGTCTCGGTCAGCCCCCAACATCACCCCCCACTATCATCGCACTAGCCTGAACAAAACCCACGCTCGGAAACCTCCCCTCCCTTCCCCTCCACTACAGACTTCGAGATCGAAATCGAGCGAGCTAGGGGTACGGGAGTAAACCCTCGATCCTGCATCCCCACAAGGTCGCCACACCCAACATAAATGGAAGAGAGAGAGAGAGAGAGTACAGCTTGCGAAGGTCGGCGACCGGCGAGGGCTCCGACGGGTTGCCTGAGATCGGGAGAATTGCAGGGAACGACAGAGCTTGGAAGTGAAAGTGAGGGAGAGGAAGGGGGAAAGGACGGGGTGAAGTTTATAATTTCGTTTCTTCGGAGGGTTGGATTGTTGGCAAAGAAACGTAGGTTTCTTCCGGGGCCCTCCTCCGTAAATTGCAAATAATAATAATAATAATAATAATAAATGGGATAAGTGCATTTAAAAAATATATAATTTGTCACGAAAATACAATTGAATTAAAAAATGTAAGGACTTAATTTAATTAATTTAAATTTTTATGACTTTATTATACTTTTATAACAAATTTTATGACTTAATTGCGCACTTTTTTAAAAATTTTAAAACTAAAATGTCTTTTTCGTGACAAATTTTAAGACTTTCAATACATTTATCCCTAAAATGAATCTATAAAGAATTTCCGAGAAAATTATACGCATATGTATGTATGTATGTATGTATAGGTTTTCTGCCTTTGTTTTTTTCTTTTTCTTTTGCTTCTTTTCGGACGTGGATCGATCTGCTAGAGAAATAACACCTAAACAAATTTCATTGTTCTTTCTTCAGGGGAGGTTTTATAAGGTAGTTTTGTCGAGATTTAATTTGGTCTTACTGGTGTGAAGTGCCGCGTGGCAATCCCATATATGAAGCGAAGCGTCTATCGGGGAAGTAGAGTGAAATTAAACGGATAAAAAAAAATGCATTCTGTTGTATATAAATTTCGCTTAATTTTTCGAAATTCAGACATTAATGAGATGTGGAAGCCAAAAAAGAGATAAATTTTGGAAAATACACATGTGACAATTTCTCTTTTATCCTTAATTTTACAAAACTATACTCAATAACAGCAGAAGATCGAGGACGATAAATCGATAAATCGGCCTTTATTATCGTTTGATAATGTGGCTCGTCCAGCAACAGTCATAAAGTAAAGCGAAATGCCACTCAATAAACACAAAAGCATTTCGACTTTAATATAATATGACATTTTTTTGGGCCATCAAAAGAGAGTTGTATTCATAAATGTTAATAGTATTAGATTCGCGAAAAATATGACATTTCTAGAAAAATATTTTTCATATGGTCATTTTCCTAAAAAATGACAATATTTTCTGCCGTTTGATTGAAACCTAAAATTGATCTAAAACATATTTTCATTCTTTTAGTAAGAAAGTGATTTTTCTTATTAGATATGCACTATTCGGGCTGATTTGCATATGGATAACTAAAACTTAAGCACTGGCACTAAGATCCCAAGCCTGACCTCAATGGACCCGAACCAAGGCACTAGGAACCAATCATGGGCTCGAGGTCCTAAGCTTAAGAAAGGAGGACCAAGGGGTAGGCTCTCAAGCCTGACCTTGATGGACCCAAAATGCGAATGCTAGGGACTTGGGTAGGGCTAAGCCCGACCTAGAAAACCTAGGCTTGGCCTTGATGGAGCTAGGTGCGGATACTAAGGTCCCAAGTTTAGCTTGGATGACACAAGCGTGAGTACAAGGGACCTGAGCCGACCTTGATGGTGCTAGGCACGGGTATTAAGGTCCCAAGTTTAGCCTGGATGGAGGCAAGCTCGAGTACAAGGGACCTAAGCTGACCTCGATGGACTTGGTCTCAGGCAAGAAGTCATAGGCACTAAGGACTTGAGTTGTAGTGCTAAGGACCCAATCCTAAGTGTAAGTACTAGAGTCCTAGGCCTTAACCTCAATGGACCCAAGCTCAAATGCAGGAGATCTAGACATGGGCATCAAGATCTTGAGCTCGGGCATAAGGGACCCAAGCACTAGAGTCCTCGGCTCTACCTCGATGGACTCAGACTAGGGCACGGGCTTTGGTGTCCCGAGCCTAGCCTCTATGGATTGGGGCGCGGCTTCCATGGGCCAAGGCCCAAGCACTAGGAACCCGGGCTTGGTCTCTATGTAGGCAAGGCATGTGCACAAGGGTCTCAAGCCAACCTCCGTAGACTTGAGGCTAGCCTCAATGGATTTGGGCTTGGGCACTAGGGATACGAGCCACAAGCACCAGCGTTTTTGGCCCAACCTCAATGGGCCGAGCCTGGGCATTAGGGATCTGGGCACGAGCACCAGGGTTTTAGGCTCGACCTCTATGAACCCAAGCTTGGATGCCGACGTCTTAGAGGCATTGGTGTCCCAAGCCTAACCTTTGTGGACCGAGGTTTGGCCTTGATGGTCCCCGATTAACCCGGTGCTGGGCTTTAAATCCGTGCCCGGGCTCTCATATGCAAATATTGAGTTTTTGATTTAAGCATGATATCTGATCATATTTTGAAAAAAAATATTATCCACAAAACAAATAGAGCCTAAGTATCATATCGGCTCCTAGATCTCTAGCAACTTCTCATGAAAACTCTGACTGCTCCTTTGGGTTTGATAGAAAGCCCTACTGCTGGAGTATCACGCCGAGCATACAACTTAGGAACGATATCCAATGAGCAAGCAGTAACTGCAGGCTCTTCATTCACATGCAGAAGCAAGCACGGTAACTTGAGCAGAAATGAGCTCAACGTGAAGGTTTTTATTATTATATATACCATCACATCATTAACACCTCTTCTGAACTTGTTCTTGTAGTACTCGTTTCTTTGATTGTTGCACGCAATTGATCGGCTAGGATCTGATGAAGCAAAGGAGCATCTTCCTCGTTTTGTTGAACTCTTCCGTCGTCCTCGCCATCTTCGTAATCTTCTTCGTTCTGCTCAATGCCCCAATCAAGTTCCCCTTTATGGCTTCGCCCGAGAACAGCTTTAAGCTCGACAAAGCGCCGGCTACAAGGGACACTCGGTTCAGCCTTCTCATCGGGGTCCTGACAAGGCCGAACAATTACGACCGCCGCCATTTTCTTCGGCTAGTGTACAGCATCCAATTTTTTCCTGTAGCCGGAGTAGAAGTCAAGTTTGTGTTCTGCAGCGTGACCAATCGTGAGCAGAAGATTTTGTTGGCGCTCGAAATCCTGAGGTTCAACGACATAATCATCCTCAATTGCACCGAGAACATGAACTTCGGTAAGACCTACACGTACTTCTCCTCGCTCCCAGACATCCTTCCGAGGCGCTTTGACTACATCATGAAAGCTGATGACGACGTCTACATTCGGCTGCCACAGCTGGTGTCCTCGCTTCAGCCACTGCCAAGACAGGATTTGTACTACGGGTTCGTGCTTCCTTGCGCGAGCATGAATCCGCACGAGGGGTACATGTCCGGGATGGGGTTTGTGTTATCCTGGGATCTTGTTGAATGGATTGCTAGCTCGGAAATTCCTAAGAATGATACATTTGGACCGGAGGACAAGTTGGTCGGAAGGTGGCTGAAGACGGGGAACAAGGCAAGGAACAGGTTCACAGGCAAACCAGCAATGTATGACTATCCAGGAACCAACGGAAGGTGCTCTCATGATCTTGTGCCAGACACAGTGGCAGTTCACAGGCTCAAGAGATGGGATCAGTGGTTGCATGTGCTGGAATTCTTTAATGTTACCAAAGAGCTAAATCACTCGAAACTTTATAATTTGTGAGTTTCCCTTAGGCTTATTCTAGTTGCTCAGTATTTCTTATGAATATGTCAGTAGGGATTTGACTTGCCTCATGTACACCAATTGAACAAACCAAAGAAGAAAGTAAATGAGCCTATATTGACTTGCAGAGGAAGTCTCAGTCACAGCGTGATGGCTTTCAGCCAAGTTTATTGCATCAAATATTAGAGTCAGCCAAAAAAAATAAATTATGTAACACAAATCAATCCAATGTGATTTGCAAAACAAAAGCCTCCCGAAAAGTTATGGAGTGACGCATACAAAACCGACATTCTCAAGCGCTAGCAGATGACTTTTGCGTTTCTACTTGCTTCTGCTCTGGGGCTGAGCAGCTCGTGCATGCCTTACAATCCGGAGGAGGAAGATCATCCGACAGACTAATGCGAAAAGTTCGCTGCTTCTCTTCATTTTCAGGAACATGGAGGAGCGCCTCCATGATTAAAATTTCCCAATCCCGAGGACGCAGAAAGGACAACCATGTGTCATCTGTAATTTTCCAGTTATGGCAATCAATTTTGGTATACAGCTTACAGATAAGATATAGCAAAATGCAAGAAGAACAACACTGCAACACACACTCATTCAACTCAAACTTTCATAAACGAAGTAATTTGGAATCACAGCTGCTATTACAGAACCAGCTTTATACACTTTCACTTATTATGATGTGCCTAAACCATATACAAGTCTAAAAACTGATAGGCCCTCGATTAGGAAGGACAGTAAAAAGAGTAATCTAGCAATCACATTTCAGAAAAAGTAATGACACCTCTTTTCTCATCAGAAATAACCCAAAAACACCATGACAGAGACGATGAGAGTTCATCAGCTCAATAGAATATACACACCTCCATTTCTGACTGCCTTCAACTGGAAGATTCCGCTGCCTTGTGGACCAGATACAGGAAATGTGCAAGAAACAGAGTGCCTCTGGTGAGCAACTGCTAGAGATGCATTGTACCAGGGGCCCTTCTTAATTGGCTCCCCAATGGCATCTATGATTGCCTTGTTCTTACTTGCTTTATCCACAGCTTTACTAAATGAATTAAGGAAAAGACCAAGGAAGCATTAGAAAAATCATGATGATGAGAACCGAACAAACAAAGTGATGATTAACGGTCATTTACACTCGTTTACCAATAAGTTTAGCAAGAAACAAACGAACCAGCAAATTTAAGGAAAGATAAGGAAAGGCATACTAACAAAGTATTATTACTGCCTAGCAACATAGAGGATCACTCTAAAAAGAACTGGAGTAACTTGTGGGACAATAAGCTTGTAACTGAAAAAAAAAAAAAAAAAAAAGGCAAAAAAGGCAAAAACATGATCCTCGTGGCTAGCAGGTCAAGCATGAGCAAAGTACGACGACCCATTTTTTATTTTTTTGAGATTTAAAGGACACTTTTGAATTTTGAAGAACAAAATTCCTACTGCCGATCTTGTGAACAGGATCTCTGTTTAGGAATTGCATTTCTTGCAAGTATTCTCAGAGACTCAATTTTTGGCTTCCAAGTGAAGTTTGACAACCATATAAAAGACTCTTGATGAAATTACTCATACGTGTAGTTTGCAGTTACAGCAAGTTGGTCAAGATTCATTTGACCCATTAATTTCTTCCAAAAATGGACCTTTTAGCCAAGCTGGATGTTGAGGGATAAGTGTTCGTGCTGCACAGAATTCCTGGTCACAAATTACTAATGGAGATAATATAAGACATGACTGGATTAATTTTAGGGAGTTCAAGAACTTGACTACCTAATTGCATTGTTTTTGGATTGAATTGTGCGTGTTCACAAATTTTAGGACCTACAAAGGAAAAAAAAGGACATGGAAAACCTCTCTTCACTTGCAACCAGATGGCACAGCCTTGAAGTGAAGAGCAAGGTTACTATGAGTATTTATTTATTATTTTGTATAATACCTTCCTTGGACTTGCCAAAAAAATTTGGAGTTCAAGATTCTTTCCCAGAGAGCAATTGGTTTCAAAGATAGCTCCTACATTGACCTGCTTTTTCTAATTCTGCTTCATCAGCTTTACTCAAAAGGCTATATTGTAGGTTGTATCAGTTACTATATATGTCAGCAATCATAAAACCTGGTCATGTAAATCAGGAACGTATTTTTGGTTGCTCTGTGCACTTACAACTCAAAGATATTGCAATCAAATTTCCTCATTAAAGCTATACAGGACATATATGCCTAAAGGATTGAATGCTCAGTATTATGTATATCAACTATTCATGCCAGCCATGGCAACAAACGATATGAGTTAAGATCATGAGTGAAAATGCCAAATAATTGGAAGGCATTAAGCCTGGACAAATTTGCACTCCGCCCGGGAATATCTTTTGAGCACAAGCTCCCAATTTATTCTCTTTTGGGTATGTAAAAGTATAGTAGGCAATATAGTCCTCAAATAGAGCCACATTAGCCATGAGATTCTATAAAGTCAAGCATATGAAAGGAAGCTGAGTTCTCCAACCCAATCAATATCTTTTGGGCTCAACCTTCACTACCTACTACACTACAACCATGTACTAATGTTAACTCAAACGATCAAATTTCCCCATTCTCTGGCAGCTCCCCATTACTTGTTACCATCAAGAAGTTTAACCCGAGAAATCATAAAGAAACAATGAGAAACTACCTGCTACAGGCATTGTAGATAGCAAAATCGTCAAGAGCGCTCAAAGCGACACCGCCCGTCACCGTAATCAGCATGAACGACACGGCCTTCCGAACGTAACCGCTTTTGCCCTCATTCGAAGGCTGCGCGGAACTGCAAAAACACAAGCACCAAGTATTCAAGTCAGCCAATTCAACCGAAACAATCCGGTCGCCTTCCTAAATCAACCGAACCCGTTGAAACAACACAAACCGCCAATTTACGCAGCAGAACTCCGAACGAATGAACGACAAAGAAATCAAATGGGCCGATAAAAGACCCGCCGCCGAACCTAGAGTACAGCGATCTCGGCGTGTCCTTGGCGACGGAAACTACCCTTCTGGCCAGCATTTCGCGCTCTCCTCCGGCCGTAGCCCTTCCTCTCTCCGACGGCGGAATCCTCGTCGGAGCAGGGTATTCAACCGTCCGGGCGACGCGGGAAGATCCTCCGGCGACCTGGTTGAGGAATTTCATCAAACGGGTTAGACGCATCACCCGAGTTGAGCCTCTTTGCGTACCAAAAACGAACCGAAAACGAGAATCCGTGCTAGAGAGAGAGAGAGATGGAGACCTTGAGGTTGCGGCGGTGGTTGCGGCGGTGGCGGTGGCGGTGGCGGGATGTCGTCGCCGGTTGGCTGCTTAGCGCGAGCAAAGAGGGAGAAGCTCGCACTTGTCGAGGAGGAGGGGGACGCGTTTGATTAAATGTCTCCGAAATTCGCATATTAACCCCACAAGTTTGTTAATTCATGTCGATTTGCCCCCAACTTCTTCGTGAATTTTCCTTTAAGGGCGGTGTCTCTTGACTTAAGCTTGGCATGTCGTTTTTGCACCCTCCTTTGGAGTGATTCATTCGGCAAGACTGCGCATCTCTTGTGAGAAAATAGAGCATTTATGTCCTAAATACACTGTCGTGATTGCACTGAGTTTAGCATTTATGTGGATCTAATTTCGAGTTAAGTAGCTCCAATTTAAAGAATACAATAGCTCAAAATTGGGGACGCGAAATGGTATCCGATTAAAAAGCCCTCGTGCCAATCGATTCTGAGTTTTTTGGCTTTCGTCCAAGCTCGAAGAGGAAAATACAGTGCCGTTCCAATAGGCTGTGGACGATCCCATTGTGGACAGCTCCGTTGGCTAAGTAGGCCATCACCACCCTATGGTAAATTGATCTCCATCTCTGTGTCTATCGTCTTTCTTCCTCTCTTATTTGCTTCAATCTCAACACTATTTCACATCACCGCCATCGTTGACAAGGACAACAAGCCTTGAAATTGGCCTAGGCCTCTCTTGACGGTGTTGATTAGGGCTCGAAATTGAGCACAATTGTTAGCAAATTAGCTTTGAAAGAAAAAATTATAACAGAGACCTCAGCAAAGTGAGTTGGGCCACATTTGGAGCCTGGCATCACATGAGACCTCTACTAGTGCCATCCAATCGTCATCCGGCGTCTCTCACCTCCTCTGTGTATTCCAGTTCTGAAGTGTGGAAAAGGAATGACAGAGAGGGCAAAAGGAGGAATACAAAAATATTAATGAGGATAAAATTAGAAGAAAAAACCATTAAATGCTAAACTTAAGCTAAACATTTCAAAAGTATCATAGAACTTATTATGCGTCTTTGACCTCCTCGAGGTTGTGTTACCAAACATTTTAATTTTGGCACAAAGGCTTCCAAAGGAATTTTTTCGGTGCCAATTAAATTTAATGTAACTTCTTTTTATGCAGAAAATTCTAACATCCGAGAAAAGTGCAGGCAAAGATGCGCGAAAGAACCGACATAATCTAATCACACGTATAATTGAATCCGACGGCTAATCGTGCATATTCGTTCAAACAAATCGCCCATTTCGATGGATCCACCTTTTATTAATTCGAAATCGAAAGTACAGGGACTAAATTGAAATAGTCTTCTAAGTTTAGGAAAATTTTATAATTAACCCAATTTTATGTAACTTTCATTTTACTTCTTCTTTGTCCCCACGGTGGCAATTCCGGAAGATCGTAAAAAGCGTTTCTTTTCACTTCCATCTCGCTTGTGCTTATGGCAAGCACACGTTGATCGATCGACAGAGACGATAGCAATGTCCGAGCCGGAGTCCGTCCTCGATCACCGCCCCCTCCCGGCGGCGGCGGCGGCGGCGGCCGCCGGCGAGATGAAGAAGGACAAGGGGAAGGTGAAGCTGTCGCCTTCCGCGTGGAGATCGCCGAATCGGAGCAGCAGCCACAGCGGGAGCGGGGAGGAGCTCGACGGAGACGCCCCGAGATCCGACGGCGGAGGCGGCGGCGGCGGCGGCGGCAGCGGCGGTGGCGATTCCTCCCTCCCCGCCGCCAGGTTCACCTCTCGGAACGCTTCCTCCAAGTACGACTTCGTCAAGGTTCGTTCTTCTTTCCCCCCGAGGAAGACGCGATCGCGTGCGAGTTTTCTGGTTCGAAAGAGCGAATCTGGATTTCACTTTGCTCGCGTTGATGTTTTTCTCGCAGGTGAAGGTGTGGTTGGGGGATAATTGCGATCATTACTACGTTCTCTCGAGGTTTCTTCTCAGCAGAATGTTGACCGTTACTAAGGTTCTTCTTCACTTTCCGACTTTCCACGTACTGCTTGTACCGCATCTCAGTGCTCTCGAATGTGAGCTTTCCTAGGCTACAGCAGCCACTGGATACCGTAATCCTTTGGTATGAGCTCTGGTTATGATGCTTGAGAGGCTTTTCAGCATGCCAATGAATTGATTCCCAATGCGGTTGTGTGCTGATAAAATGTGATGATGAGCCAATTTTGTGAAGAATACTTCTAATTATGGCTCGTCTGGTTAGCAGTCGGCACCTTATGTTTAGAATATTTTGCAATGTTTGATCCACATTAGCGTTGGTCCATTTTTGTATTTTCTATGTTTTAGATGAAGTAGTGAAATTTATTGAAGCTTGGAGATGATGAATGATCTTTATGGCATTTGGGTCAGATTCCAAATCACGTTGCCATCAAAATCGCCCTTGAACTGAAAAAACTGCTCATAGACAACAGCCTTCTGGATGTGTAGGTCTCTCTCTCTCTTTCTGAGTAGGGTTGCTCCTGCACGACAACATAACTGTGCTGCTTCTTATTTTGAGTTCTGTCTTGCAGCTCTCAGTCTGATTTGGAAGCTAACCTCTTCAAGGTAATTTATCCCTTTCCTCCGCTTTCCTTGGTTAGGTTTTTTTTTCAAGAAAACATCTAAATGGAAATTTGACATTCAGATCAAACATGTGCTATAGATTGCTAATATGCAGATGAGAAGTACACAAAATATGCTGTCTCGATGAAAGAGAGATGTTAATGGATCCACCACAGCTGATACCACGTAGAACCTGTTTGCTAGTCATGTGTTTCTTTTTTTGGGTCTGTTCACTAATCACATTTTGAGGAGCCTTATGTCTCGTTGTTTTGTAATAATTCATTTGAAGGAATTATAAGCTTTAATTTGATTGCTATCACTTTCGAACTCTACTTAGTTTCCTTCCATTTTGCTTTTTATAATGCAGCTCATGGAGCGGCGGGGTTATGGAGAGGACTATATAAATCGTTACAAAATGATGACTAGGTAATTAAGCTCTGCTAGAATCTATGTCACCTCCTCCCAAACCTTTTTCTTTCCAAAACATGTAGCAAGATTACCATTGGCCTGGTCTTTTGTTCTTGAGATGATATGAACAATAAAGAAAGAGTGGCCATTTTCTTGAAGTATTTTTGTAAAGTTGAATGGAGGAAATGTGGTGACTTGCACTTGACAATTGAAGGGTGAATGGCTAGAAAATCTATATGGTTTTCAAAATGTGCAGTGCATGTTGTTCTGAGACTTACTTTGCAATGCCATTGTTCCTTAGGGTTTGTCAAATATAAGTAAACAGCAGCATGATTATTTTTCTTGTTCCTATCTCTTTCTTTCTCCTTTTTTGTTCTATGTGTGTGTTAGCATCCGATAATTGACAATAATGAACTTTGAAGGTTAAAAGTATCCTACTTCTTGTTTCTGTGAGTTGTTTCTGGTTACATATTTTCTCAAAGTGAAAGCAAGCTTATTTAAGAGGATGGTCTTCCACGGAATTGTAAAATAAGAGTAAACTGGTAAAAAAAAAAGGCAGGACGTGTCATGGAGTTTACTCTAAACCTGGGATTAATTCTCTTTCCAGATTTCACCATCAAAGAGTGCCTTTGGTTATCCTAGTGTGTGGGACTGCCTGCGTTGGTAAATCTACCATTGCAACACAGCTTGCTCAGAGATTGAATTTACCAAATGTCTTACAGGTAATAACTTTCCCCCTCAATTTCGTGGAGTTTTTCCATGAAGGCGATTTGTCTCATAGTTTTCTTTCTATTTCTAAATTTCATACACACAGACGGATATGGTATATGAGCTTCTGAGGACCTCAACAGAGTATGCTTTCTTCTACCCCTATACTTTTGTTTTTGTTTAACATGCTTTCTGTTATGAAAATTTATCACAATGAGCTAGAGTCTCATGCACAATTTACTATTAGTGCACCACTAGCATCCATTCCTGTATGGGCACGAGACTATAGTTCACCCGAGGAGCTGATTACAGAATTTTGTAGAGAATGCAGAATTGTTCGTAAAGGTAATCTCTCTTATCCCTTTCTTGGCCTTTTCTTCAGTTCTATAATTTTGTTCCCCATTACCAGCAGATTATCATACTGTACTCTACATGAAGCATGTCATTAGATATTTTCTGCTTAAAGTTTACTTTCAGTGCCTTTTTAGTAATTGATCGTAATTCCTGTGCTATTAATCTATTCTCTAGGCCTTGCTGGCGATTTAAAGAAGGCAATGAAAGATGGTAAGCCGATCATTATCGAGGTATGGACATATTAACGTTCCTTTAAGGAATTTTTATTGTCACATAATCTTTTGGTGTGATACCGCTGCTTATGAGACTGTAGGAGAAGTGCTATAGATAAGATGTCAAGCATGTCAAGAATTGAAGCTTCTAATTTGAATGCAAAACTGCAAGCAAATTATTGTGGTTCTTTGTCATGAAACATGGAACAGAAATGGACTACTCTCTGAATACTCATTGCAAAATTTGATAGGATGGTGAGCTTTGAAAAGAAAATGATAGAATCGTGGAACTTTCACCTCAAAACCAAGCTTAAAGTTTTATCGGTGAAATACAATTTAACTTCTGGTATACCTTCACGCTCCACTTGTCATGGAAAGTTGTGATACCCTAATCCTTTTTTCTTTTTTTCTTTTTTCTATATAATACTTTTCTCTTGAGTGCCAATTTTAGCTTACACTATATTTTGTGCAATTTAAAATTCTATAAGTGGTGCTCAATGTTTGCTATCAGGGAATACATCTGGACCCAAGCATTTATTTAATGGATGACGAGAACAAATTGCCTGCTGATGATCCAGCAAAAAGCAAAGAGGCAAAACCCTTACCTGTTACATCAGATGGTTATACTGCCACTCAAATGGAAAATAATTCTCCGTCTATCTGTGGTAATCATGATGAGAATAGCAATAGCTCTCTTGGGCAAGCGAACTTAGAAGAAGTTTATGTTGACCAGTTGCCTAAAGTGTCAGTTTCTCTGGAATCTATGCACCTAGCTGAAAAAGTCACTGAACGTAAGATCCATGTTTCATTTCATCTTTTCTTTCATTTTCCCTATCCTCTCTGTAGATTTAAAATTAAGTCATCTTTCATGGGGTCATGCAAAGAGGTCCTCTGTGGCCTTTGGATTTATATTATATTGTTCTAACTTTGTGCAACTAGATAAAGACTGATTCCATAGATAATCGAGACATTCATTCATGTTGATGGCAGTATGCCTAAATGTATTAGATTAAAAGATGCCGCTATTCCTGTTAAAGTTTTCTTATTTGCCTTCTGAATTTTGCATTTCCAGGTCAAAATGTCAAGGATGCAGAGGAAAATAAAACTATGGTGACTAGGAAAGAAAAGTCTGGTGCTGAACCAATAATTGTTCCTATAGTTTTAAAGATGCAAGAATTTGATCATAAGGTTCAACAGCCTGTTTCATTCTCTTTTTATTCGATATTACAAGCAGTTGCCAGGATACAGTTCAGTAGATGTTTGTTCCTTGATGTGTTGCTTTGGCCTGTAAAGTCACAGCTTGTTACCAGCGCAAAACGCTTTTTAGACACCAAATGTCACACCCTCATTGATCTATCTAACTTTTATTTCTGGAACTGGTAACACTGTTTTTGATAAAAGCATAGTTTGTTGTCTTGGTACCTCTTAAAAGTAATCATACAGAAAAGAATTTACTTGTTTACAGGTCATTAGTCCTCCCAAGCTTCTGGTATATGAATTACTAAGATGGCAATACGAAATCGGTTATTGGTTGGAGAAGTTAACAGTACTTGTGCTTTAGGTATGTTATTTAATGTCTAGTTTCCGCATATGTCATACTGGTTCGTTTGTCTGCAGGCATTACTGGAGGAATGGATCTCAACACGGACATTTAGTGGTAAATGTCTTATTGAGGTATGACTAATTACTTCTTGAATATTTCCTAGTACAAAATTATAATATGAATATGCATCTAGTTGATGAGTAATGGTAGTACATGGAAGTACACATCTGGGCTTGCTTTGAAGATGTAATCTTGCTAGTAGGCATTAAAAAGAATGAGTAATGGTAATTGTAGTCCTTGGACATGTTTATCCCCTCCTCTTTTTTCTCTTGAATGTCAAACTAGTGTCTGTACCTACCATTCGATTGTCGTGGAGGCAAGTAAAAAAAATTTAGACGACCTTGAAGGTGAGAAAAGGAAAAAAGATTAACTTGACAAGTATCAATGGATTGAATGGTTTGTCAAGCTTTGTTGCCATGTTCTTGGCCTGCTAATATCTCATGTTTATTTGTCTTGTTGCCGTGATGACACTCTTTCCTTTTCCATAGTCTACAAAGACAGTGTTAATTTGCTAGTCCTTAGTCAATCCAAGTATCTAGTTGATGCAGTATCGGCTTTCACTCTGGTTTGGGCATGCCGATGTCTATTATTCTTCGGTTTCTGTTGTTATGGACTCAGATCACGAGCATGTTGTTTTGTAACTTTATGCTAATGCTCTGTTCTTCATTTTTTACTGGTTACTGGATGTTCTCACCTTCATGTTTTGTCTATTTGACAGTTTTTTCTGTCCTTTGCAGGACAAGGATAGGCTGATAGCCAACTTAAAAACTATTCAAGATTATCTCAGCTCGTTTACAACACAGGTTTGCAGATTCATGAGTTACTCTTAGTGAAACTAGGTGCTTTCTACGCTTTATTCCTACCCTATATGTGTTTTGACCTATCATCATGGCTCTACCAAGCATAAAACTCTTCTACCTTTGAAGCTAATCCATTAGTGCGAAACTTAAAGAGACCAAGGAGTCAATTCTTTTGATGGTATGGTTCTTGGTGTTCTTGGTTAAAAAGGTCACATAGAGGAAGTGCACATGCAAACTTAGACTATTTTAAAATTCATGTCTATTGATTGAGCCTCACTATATGGCGATACATGATGAATGGATTCCTTTGGACAGCAAGTTAAAAGATATTTTTTATAGACTCAGTGGCATTTTTCCATGCCTTGTTCGCATTATGATACAGTGATGGAGAAACCGCTATTCTATATTTTTTCTTGCGTTTTTCTGTACCTTAGTTCATTTTGTTCTGCCACAGGGTTTGAAGGTCGTTAATATAACTGCAACAACTTTCCCACAAACATTAGATCATCTTCACAATCATCTTCTTGAGGTAGTTTCTTCACAATTGCCTTCTCATGTTGAACAGTGAGGTCAGACAAATTACACACTTGGAAGCATGTTCACATGCATGATGCACAAAGTAGACAAGTTTGGAGTTAGTGATTTGGTTGGTTGACATTTTGTTCGTTTTGCAATTCTCCCTTTTGAAGAGGATGAGTGCATTTAAAGAGGTTACAACGATATATTTCTTTTGCAGACTTGGAATGAAATCTTATCTGAATACCTATTATGATATAGCTGGTGATGTCCCCTTCTTAAGAAAGCGGTTGACTCTTGAAAAAGTCACATTTAGTAGATTATATCTGCAGCCTTTGAATGACACTATAAATATTCGGACTTGTGCTTCTACAATATTGTTGAGCTCGGGAACCTGCGGATTGCTATTATTGGTAACTTTTGCATCAAAATAAGATTATTCTGAGGGCCTAAAATTCTCTCTGCTCATTTCAATTCCCATTTGCAGTGTATTGAAAAAGGTATTTCATCATCTTCGAGCACAAACGGCAGGCAATCGGTGGAAAAATAGTTAGGGGTTGGATGATAGTTTGAGCCTTTTCTGGTGTTAAAGTATCATAACGAAAGATGTATGATAAAAGGTAATTTCTCTTTTGTTTTTTTTAGGGGTGGGGGGAAGGGAGAGAAAGCAAAAGTTGCATTTTGTCTTATCATTCTTGCTGCTGTCATTGCTATTATTTTATTGTTGCTGCTGTCATTGCTATTATTTTATTGTTGCTGCTGTATATGTTAGTTAAAGTACTATGAGTGCTAAGTATGAGTGATGTTGAGGATTCGTTACCCTCAAAGATGCTAACATCTAGTTCCTGTTTTCTTTGCGGTACTCAATACTGATATTATGCCATTCAGGCAGTTGCCTGACCTACGTATTTTTTTATTATAATTTAAGGTGCATCTGACAGAAGAAAGTTTGAGATTTATTGAAGGATAGAGCTAGTGTGTCAAACGCATGTGTAGTTCTATATTGTTGTCATTTGATTATTGGATGTTGCATGCTATCTCTCTGTTACATCTACCCATTGGTAGTAGCATAGCATACTCTAATATTATCATTCCTTTTTTCAATCTTCGATTTTCAAGCCGTCAAATTTTTTTATGCAGGCAATGTGGTAAATATCCCAATTGTGTGGCAATGTGAGAGAGCAATCTGATAAACAAAACGTTGGAGACCAACTGAAGTAGCCTCAATGCTGCACTGGAAGCTATGTACAGGCAGCAGATTGTCTCAGAATAGTTCTTCCGTTGCCCATGGGAAAGCGCAGGCAACGCTACCTTCAGAGGTGATAGCAGTTGACTTTGTATCAACACAAAAAAGACGCGAGTGGAAATCGGTGCCTGGTTTATACTCATCGGCAGCTGAAGTGGTTGTGGGACATGATGGATTGTATGAGTGCTTCATTTCGCATTATACTTGGTAGCCAGTGAACTGGACACGCTATGCACATTATTGATGAAACAGTCATATAGTCTTTGCTTGAGTGGTTGGATTGGATATCCAGAAAGGAATGCGGACTGGTGAATGGATTCTTAAAACAAATTGAACAAATGTTAACGGGAGTTAAGATAATATGATGATGGGTCAAAAACTATAGCAAATTCTGACGACAACATCAATAGAAAAAAATCTCACTTGTTGTGGTGCATGTGAGCTCAGTTCATAGGTATCGTTAAGGATGGTGGGTCACGGAGCTCACATGTACCGTTAGATGCGGTGAGACCTATGTGGGATTCTCCTTATCTAGTAGGTAAATGAATTGGGCTCACATATATCTAGACTTGCAATACTTGTTTTTGCTCTGAAGGTTTTCCTTTTGATTTTTTGGTGAAATGTTCTGAAGGTTGATTACATGTCTTTTACTATGACTCGGTCACATGTATCAGGACTTGCGATGCTTGTTTTTGCTCTGTAGGTTGATGACATGTCTTTTTACTCTAACTTGCAACCTTTTGTGGTGATCTTTGTTTTTAGAGAGATATTTGTTCCTTGGTCCGCCAGTGGTAGTGCATATTATTTAATCTTTATTTGACATTAAAATATAATTATTCAATTCTCTCTAAAGATCGACATGTGCAAAACTCGTGTAGGTTTTTTTATCCAATTATTCTTTTTAACTCGAAGTAAAAATTCGAATGCGTTTTACTAGTCTGTTTATTGTACCATTTGGAAAGTAGTAACATATGGAAGGAAAATCCTATCGTTGGTCTTGCGGCTTCGACGCTCGAATTGGATCGATGTGATCAAGCATTTTCCCTCCTCGGCTTGGTTCTCCCTCCATAGGCCGCTCAGGCACGATCGCCAATGAAAATAACTCAGCCATTTTTGCATTATGGGCACTGAAGATAAGGACTAGAACCATCACAGTATTTATCATTGGCACGTGCAGAATTCGGAAACTAATGAGGGTAGGGTTTCAAAATCCAAATAAAAAAGTCTATTAAAATGCATATCACGCGAATAAATCAAATGCACTATCGTTAGTCGCGTGATCGACACATAAAATACGCTTTTTCTCAGGCACGGTGACCGGCCGGTTTGCCGGAGGAAAGACGAGGGAGGGATATAATCGTCAAAGTGGAAGAGAAGACAGGGGCATAATAGTCCCAGAAAAGAAGTGAAGAAAAAAGAAAGAAAGAAAGAAAGAAAGAAAGAAACGTGGAATGAATTCAAAGGTGTTGACTGTTGACCATGCGTGAAGGTGATGATGATGATGATATGGCCGGCTTCGTCGTGCATGGCGGTTTCTCCTCTTTCACGAACTTACGAGGAAGCCAGCCACGAATAACGACCGCATACATTTCTCCCTCCTCCCTCCCTCCCTCCCTCGCGTGCGTGATTTTCTTGCTCGCCAGATTCAGATCTGAAACCGCGGCCGGGAATCGAAACGCCAGACCCGATCCGATCCGCGACGAGAAGGAGGAAGACGACGACGAAGGAAGGAAGGAGAAGATGGCGAACGTGTCCCCTCTGGCCAAGTACAAGCTCGTCTTCCTCGGGGACCAATCCGTCGGCAAGACCAGCATCATCACCCGCTTCATGTACGACAAGTTCGACACCACTTACCAGGTCCGTCCTCCCGTCGATCGATCCTTCTGCCTCGTCGCTCGCCACGTACGTGCATGCGTCGGACGTCTCGCGGATCGCGCGCGGCGTCGATCGCGTGCGACGCTTTCGAAAACAGCGTGCGATTGTCTGTGTCGAGAGTTCGTTCCTACCGAACGTTTCCGGATCTCTCGAGGCCTGTTGGTGCATCGTCCTCGTGTTGCGCGAGAGGATGAAATTCTGCGACCGAGGGTTTTGAGGCTCTAAAAGGTTGAACTTGCATCGAAGGATGCCGATTTCATGAGCATGTGAGGGCTTTCCGTGAAGTGAAGCCTCGAATAAGGATTAGAAAAGAGCTCAAGGTTCAACTACATTGAGCACGATTCCGAACTTCGAGTTTTCTTTTTTACTTATTAGATCGTAGAGGACAAAGACAAAAGCTTTTTCGATATACACGAACTGGGCCGGTTATCAGGAGAAAGGGGGGTACTTGCTTCGGTGTTTAGTGTTTGCGTATTTTGATCATCGCATTTCAGATGTCGTGAACTTCGCATCCGAATGTGGAAAAGGAAAATGGGAACTTTATTTAGTGGGATTCTTTTGAGATCGGATTCCCGTTCCGTGACATGATTGAGCTCACTTGTTAAGCTGTCTGAACTGCAGGCCACCATCGGGATCGATTTTTTGTCGAAGACGATGTACCTTGAGGATCGGACAGTGCGATTGCAGCTTTGGTAGAGTACCAGCCTCCTGAATCCTGCTATTTCATGTCCCTAACGTGCAAGTTTGTCTGAATTGAAATTGGTAATACCGGGCAATATTGATCCTGATGGGCAATAGAGGCATGGTATCTTACTAATACTGAAATCGGCTCAATCTTAAAGGGATAACGGAGGTAATAGAAAAAGTGAAGATGCCATACCATGCTGGTGTTGCAGGCCAAGAAAATGTTGCACTTGGATACATCTTTTTTCTCGACTAAGTTCATATCAATCAGTCTCTTCCGAGCTCATGATTTCACAGTAACAATTAAGGATCGTTTTTTTGTGATTGTTTTCTATTAGTCTCTCCATTTCTGCGAATCTTTTATTTCTAAACAATATGGTTTACAAAGTTTACTGTTGAGTATATAGATGGGATGTTTGATCTTTTATTATACATTAAATGAATGTGACATTTGCTTGATTTCTAGACATTTTCGTGTATCACATTCTTGGCTTTGTTGTACCCAGGGATACTGCTGGACAGGAGCGATTCCGTAGTCTCATCCCGAGTTACATTAGAGATTCATCAGTTGCAGTTATCGTGTATGACGTAGCCAGTAAGTATCGGTAGAGGAAGAAATTTTTTATCACTTCCTTGTTTATCCTGTCAATCTATGAAGTAGCCAGTATCAGTCTAGGGCGAAATTTTTTGAACACTTCGTTATCTTGTCAAGCTCTTATCAAACATTCATATTTCATCTTAGAATTGCAAAGGAAACTAGAATTTGGAGTATCGACTGTGTCCAGGAGACAAATATTACTTAGGCTGGAGTTTGTGTGTATCTGTTTATTTCTTGTTTTGGGATGGTTTTTCCATTGATTTGAACCGAGGAAATCTTTCTGACAATTATTTGCTCAAATTAGTGACTTATCTTGTCATCTGAATGTTTGGTAAGGACCTCACTGTAGTGTCATGTTCCAGATAGGCAATCCTTTCTGAACACTTCCAAGTGGATTGAGGAAGTTCGGACTGAAAGAGGGAGTGATGTAATCATCGTCCTTGTTGGGAACAAAACTGATCTTGTTGATAAGAGGTAGGATACCTAATAACTTTGAATTTCTTCAAACTTGTGTGTATCATATTCTTATCTCTGTTTAATCTTAAAATTAGTGGAAGGCATCATTACAGATGCTAGTTAGTTCTGCTTGGATCTCTGTCCCGATTAGTGCTATGTGCTTCCAACATTTTTCTAATGTGATTGTTTATGTTTCTACAATTTTTTATGCCTTTTTCCAACTAAGATGACGATAGAACTTTCTCTTTCTGCCAGAAGCTTGAAACTTGTCCTGCCCAAGTTGATATGCTGACCAAGTTATCATGAACATGACAATTGGCAAAGAATGTCCCTTCCATTTTAAAAGAATATGGAATGTAGTTCGCTTCAGAAGACTCTATAATGGTTTACGTTTGAATTTTTTGATGAGATTTAGACCCATGGTCAAATTCGAGTATGGATCTTTTCTTGGTTTGAATTGTATTCTGCAGCAAATTGAGATGATCCTATCTGATTAATTTTCTAAAGGATTTTATTGTCTGCATGAGGACTAGAGTTCACAAAACAATGAAGCTTTCGGCGGCATATTTACAATAGTAATAATATACTATATCTAATGATCTGTGATGGAAATCTCACAGGCAAGTCTCGATAGAGGACGGAGATGCCAAAGCCCGTGAGTTTGGAGTTATGTTCATTGAAACGAGTGCAAAAGCAGGATTTAATATTAAGGTAACAAGATTGCATTCGTGATTAATTTTTTTTTGTTTGTTATTAATTCAGCTGATGAACTTCTCAAAGAATGATTTGTCAAGGATCTCCTTTTATTTCTATGGATTATATTGATCTTGGAATGCAGGAGTTTCAACTGTCAACCTTTTTCTTGAACCTGCATGCTTTTTTATACGGTGCAATCGTGCACCTCTGTTATCCTCAGTTTATGTGATGACAAGACAGCAGTGTCTCTGTTCGTTTTCTTAAATGTGCTCGTTTTGGAAACTGCAGCCTCTATTCCGAAAGATCGCTGCCGCCTTGCCGGGGATGGAGACACTTAACTCTACAAAGCAGGAAGACATGGTTGATGTAAATCTGAAGCCCACCGTAAATTCTTCCCAGAACGAGAATCAAGGAGGAGGTTGCCCTTGCTAAGTGCAGTTTTGTTATTACTAGAAGGCAGTTCACAGGTTTTTTTTTTTTTTTTCTTCCTTTTTCATTCAATTGTTAATGTCATTGTTTTCATGTCTCCCCACCTTACTTGGTCCATGATGAAAGCGATCTAGACAGAAGGTGAAATTAAATAGGAAACGGCGAACTTGCTTTGCTTATGCTTGTAAAAGGGAGCTTAGTCAGATGGAGTGCATTCTCATTTTTGTTCTGTGGATTACAACTGAATCATAAAATTCTCCATTTGTAGTCTCAGAAAATCCTCTCTTCTGTCTACCGGAAAACTGGAAAATGCAATGTTTTTCCTCTCTTGTTACTTCGTTTCTTTTACATGAATTTCTTGTTCTTTCACAAAAATCTTACTGTCTACTTTGATGGCTAAGGCCTCAGTTGCTACAACGCCTGATCAATGAGGGGGCTCGGGTGGGCAGATTGGAAATTGAGCTTAAAAGTCATTGTCTAAGCCACCCACAATATTAAAAATATCGAATGATTTTTTTAAGTGATTGAGGTTGGGTGGACCCAAACTCAAGGAAGGATGCGCTTGTCTGAGCTTATCTAAAGCGTGCTTCAATAATAATTCACCTAGGTGAGCAAGCAGGTTGCCAGACCCATGATCAGGTTTAGCTTAAGAGTTTTGAGGGACTTCCTAACATGGCTATTTTGGAGGGGGGAAATGCTGTTTAGTGAAAAGATAAGGGAAAAATGGAATTTTGGAAGAGCAAAAGAAGACTTCAGTGAAAAGAAAATATGTAATTAACACCATACATTGCACCATGTAGAGACTATCAATCATCCATCTGCAGCCATCCATCCCACTTCTTCAACTTATCAACGATTCGGTTGTGGATCCTGGTCTACAACCTATAGTCAATAGTCATAATCTATGTTCTCTTCTTTGGCCAGACATGAGCAATGTCTTAAAACGACTATATAATGCTCGTTAATGGTTTGTCATCTCTGAGAACGAGAAAATTCTTTGAACGCCATTTCCCCACTAAGCAGTTAAGTTGCTACACTGTCTAAAACTGTCTGATTTGCCCGCACTGTCAACATGCCAAAGTGGTATTGTACATTTCCATGTCCGAGTGGACTGTGATTGCATGCCATGTGATGATCATTCTGAAAGGGCATTATTCACTGCAGGTCAATGGCCAGAGTAGTTTCCACAGGCCAATTGAGAATGACGCGCGTATAGAAAGGACAATGACAAAACAGTACCAATTAATGACTTTTAAAAGTGTGCCTTTTTTCCTTTTGAAATGAACATAAACTATGATGCAAGGTTGAATGATCCTCATGAATTTATTTCTGAAAAACCATAGGCATAATAAGAAATAGCTTTTGCCGACATTTAATCACAGTAAGTATGCATTACCAAGCAATCCAAGTCCAAAGCAGTTGAGCAGAATCGCCTATGTACATACAAGCCTAGTAATACTCACACTAGAAAAAAACAGGAAAGAAAGATTTACAACAGCCAATTCTAAATATAACAGAGTAGCATCAAACTGTCACAAGCTGTGCTCTAACCCAGTACCATTCTGCCTAACTCTGAGGGTTAGATAAATGAGTACCAATGTCCCAAAGCTTGACCTGCAACCGCAACAACAGCATACTATCGTCATATAGATAGATCTACTAAATGGGCAAGAGTTAGTAGATATATCCCTTTCATCTATGTTTATCTTTTACTTAATGATATTCTGCATTGTGCATGTACTGTCTGTCTTGGTCCTTTATTGACGCTCAAACAACTTTAGTCAATCAATTGAGGTTTTGCTAACCCATTTTGAGGAGAAATAATTCTGTGTGCTGAGAAACCTGGTGCAGTATAAGTAATATTATGGTCAAGACATGTAGCATATTGATGGCTCCTCCTATGACTTGACATTTTAACAGATCATTTAATACATGGCAAATTTAGCAGATAATGGGAACATTATAGAATTGCTATCCCATTACAGGTAAAAACTACATAGTTTTTTTTTAATGGCTCTTATAGGAAATTTGTTAAGCAACTAAATAAAAACATGCCTTAATAAGTGGTGACATTCCTTGACATATGTCATCCTTGGAATTCAAACATTTCCTTACTATGTTTTATCATCTAAGTATGCGTAACCAAGTGTCCTGAATGCTGGACATGGAGCATGCTCTTACTATGAAGAATAAAGAGCTTGGGATAGGTTCCGCAGTAGAAATGACTGCAGAAACTTGAACGATTAATTGAGG
Source organism: Eucalyptus guilfoylei (assembly GCA_016097605.1). Lineage (NCBI taxonomy): Eukaryota > Viridiplantae > Streptophyta > Magnoliopsida > Myrtales > Myrtaceae > Eucalyptus > Eucalyptus guilfoylei. Next base: position 55,504,709 of record CM027867.1, read on the forward strand.
CTGTCTTCAGCTGCAATGAAATTAAAGCTTACAAGATGGAGAAGAGGATGACAATTTTCCTGGAATCAAATGAGGCAGCACGCTTGTATCTCCTCCATCTGTTGTTTGAGGAATCATGAAACCTCTCTGTCGCTGGCTTTTCTGTAACATCAAAAAAACAGCATAGGACAAACTTCCAAGCTTAGTAATTGCACTCTACTCAATTTGATACAGACTTTAACACCAGCAAGGAAAAATACATTAGAAGAGAGAAACAATTAAATGCAGGCATCTAGAGAATCTCAAATGTTTTTTTTTCCCAGAAAGCTCAAACTGATCAAAGAGAATTTGTTTAACATTGATGAAATATACAATTCCAAACGCAAGTTGAGTCTGTTGGATGAGCAAATTATCATGTGAAAAATTGACAGGCAGAATGTTGCTCCGCCTGATTGGTATGAAGTGAGCAACTATCTGTTAGTTTAATGGATGAGTTCCGAATTCATACTTGCAAAGAGCTCATTTAGTTTGTACTTCGCAAATTCTTTGCCAAGTAAAATTCTTTTAAATTTGAATTTGTTAAGAGATCTGATAACTACTTGAGCAAGATTGTGTGGTAACATCTTCAACGAGAATGTCATAATTTCTGTGTACCAGAAGTCAGAGAGATGCACAAAGAGTCAAGGTTTAGATTAGTCCTGAGTAAGAGCAGAAAGTCCATTTGACAGTTTAAATGGTGCAAAAAGTCAGTGTTTGGCCGCAAGATTAAGATTTATCTAGAAGTAAAAAAGAAAGTCGGATCCAGAAGTGTCCTAAATGTTTTCAAAATTTGAGGCACTCAACAATAAATAAGAAGTCTCATTTCAGATTCTAGTGAAAGAGAAAGTCAAAAAGCTAAAAGAAACAACCACACTAAAGACCTACTAAATTAGTAGCTATAAGTAGCATCAAAACATCCAATTAAAAGATTACCAGAAAATGCTATAACAAATATAGTGTCACAATGTCTTCAAACTGATACCTTTATTAGGGAGATTCAGCAACATTGCACTGTGATCCATTAGTAGTTGAGCTAAGTTTTCGCCCGTCTTCAAGCTCACTTGTCTCTGCAAGACTCTTGGAGCGTTCTGTGAGTAACCAAAATCCGATAAAAAAACAATTAATGGCATAATTACTATCAAAAAGTTGTCATACCATGCTACAGAGGAAATGCCTTAAGAAATGATTTTCACACCCAGCTTTGAGATGAAGAGTTTATAAAACATTCCCCAAAAAAGAGCTCAATATTAAATATCATATGAAACGAAGGATCTAATCACAGACAAAAAAAGTTACAAAAGATTTTGAACTTGTTTCTTATGTAGTGCCTTGCTCATCTGTAAGTAAAATATGGTAAGAGCTGCACTTACAGAAAGTAAACTATCACTGTTTTTGTTCCCATGAGATTCGTCTCGGAGTTTAGATTCTTCCCCAGTTTCCTTCTCGATATCTATATCTATAACACACTGTGAATAAGCTTCTAAGCTTTCCTTTTGAAAGTCAAAGCATTCTTCACAATTTGCGTGGCCACCAAAGCATATCTGGTTTTCACATGGATCTTGAACTTCTAGCAAGCTAAGGACTGCTAGCTTTGATCCACATTGTGCACTCATATCGTCTTCTTCAGGCAACAGGGAGATGCTATAGACATCATTGTCCTGCACCAACAGGTTTTTCCAGTCTCATTGTCGGATCACAGAGCAAGCTCAAATAGACATGATGCCAAATGACAAAGCTAGTCTGGAAAGGCTAAAGTTAATATCCAAAGAGATAATGACTAAAGAGAATGAGAGTGCTCATTCATGTGATCTCAAGAAAAATCGAATCTCATCATTACTTACCATCGCTTGTGAATGGTGAAAGGGGCAGTTTAATTTCACTGGAAGTGAATCCTCATCAAGGAAGACTGGGTATAAACCTGAATCGAAGCCTGAAGAAGCTTAATGAGAATTTATCACCGTAACATCGTTTAATATCCTACATGGTGTGTCTGAAGCTAATTACCCAGCTGACAGCGTGGGTTGTCTTCCTCAATAATCGAATCGAGAGCACGTAAGCACCGACAACCAACGGGAAGATCACGGCTCACATCCGCAATCACCGGGAAGCACGTTCTGTCCTGTCGAAAGAACTCTCCTATCAGGATGCAGCAACGCTCGCGCACGGACAAAATAACCGGCACTCACTACAGTAGCTAGACATATGTAGTGGGAACACATCAGAGATCAAGACTTCATTTTGCATCTTCCCCATAATTTTCTAGCTCAGTCAAGCATGCAACCCCTCAAACTCTCCTCCCTACACACAAACATCAAAGACTTCAAATTTTCCCCAAAAACAAGGACAGAGCACAGGCCCTCAACTCCCCATCATCTTTCACCACCCCCCCAAGCATCACACGGAAGGAGCAGCAAATCTCAGGCGAATCGAACGCAATGCCGTGAACTAGAGACGATGTAGCTGCGGAAAACGCACGGGGACGAGAGCGAATGAGGGCGAACCTTACCTGCTCGCGAGAATCGACCGCCGCCATTACCGCGAAGGCGACCGAGTAGAGAAGCGAATGCGCTCCGTAGAGAGAGAGAGAGAGAGAGAGAGAGACGGAACAACCGAAGTGGTGGCGCGACTTGCCGGAGAACCACCTGACCGCGACGCTCGTGACGGCGATTTTTTTCTTGACCAAACTGCCCCTTTCATTTTCATCAGATTTATCCTTCCTTTTCTTTTTTTTTGCTTTTCCCATCTATAACGGTCGATTGAATATATATATATATATATATATATGTACGGAAAATGTTGCCAAAAACTCGAAAAGCATCTAATTCTAGTATGACGTATTTATCCTGGATTTTTATTTTATGATACGAAAAATTTCAAATTTATACCAAGTGATACATTTACCCACTATCACAGTTCCATTAAAAGTCACTGTTAAAACTTCAACACGATATTATTAATGGTTTTCGAGAACAAACGGTGTTGAAATGATGCCACATTTAAAAATAATAATAATAAAAACAAAAAATAAGAGGAAGGAGAGATTGTAGATGGTCAGATCATTGTTCCAACTTTGCCGATGAGGGTTGTTGGCCACGTCGGCAAGTGGAGCTCGGCCTAGATGTTGTTGAGCTCGAGCGGGGTGGCCGATTTCAAGCATCTACTCGAGCAATAATTCAAGCATGGGCTGAGCTCAGAAATTGTCATCGCTACTAATATTGTCAATCGATATTTTGAATCTTGCCACCTCCAAATGCTCAAGACTCTCCTCAACTCTTAAGCCTTTCCCTCCCTATTGTAGACCCTTAGGCCAAGCTTCGAGCTTGAGCGGCCATGGCAGCCACAAGCTTAGAAACTAGATTCGACCTTGAAGCTCATGGCTGCCATAGCCAGATTTGGCTCTGAAGCTTACTGCAACTCGATTATCTGTCTTTAAGAGACTCATCCCTTCTCTCTATCTCATCCCTTCTAATACACTTGTGTACATCAGAAATTTCATATCTAAGAGCAAGTCATGAAGTAGTCGAGCAAAAATGCTAACAAATGCCTCCGAAGGTTGATGCGGCAGTGGATAGTGATAGATGAGTGTCGGAAGAGCTTTTGTTGAGCAATCGCGAGCTTGAAATGGATGAACAAAGTAAGACAATGAATAGTAACTTTGCAGTTTGTGTAAGGTCATGACCTTGCTAATGGCCTATGGGGTCGAGATCAAATGCAATCTCTCACCTCTAGTTCGAATTTTTTTCTTTATGGTGTTCGCGTGGCACCAAATTTGCGCCACTTGTCATTGGAAAACATTGATAATACTATTTAATAGGAGGGCTAATGTATCACTCGGAATAAATTTAGAGTTTTTTGTATCACAAAAATAAGTTTAAGATAAATGTGTTGTGGCAATTATAATTTAAAGTATTTTGTGATTTTTCACCTTAAATATAATTTTAGTCTACAGCTGTCTTGCAATAATTTTTGTTTAATCAAGCGTAACCTCATCTAATCTTGCCAATTTGCTAGCATGGTAATGCCGACGCACTGAAAAAAAAAAAAAAAACAAACAAACAAAGATGCGGGGAAGCCGAAGAGCAAGGTCACGGGCCGCCTTGCCTCGACCACAACCGCGACCACCCTCATCGAGACCCTTGCCCTTTACCTAGGCAATGTCCTATGACTCTCCGATCCTAGCACTTTTGTGCGTATAAATTTCGTTGTCAAAAAAAAAAAAAAAAAAAACAAAGGGAATTTCGGTAGTTTAAAAATCGGCCATGGTACTTGAAAATTAAGTACTCAAATGAATAAATAAATGAATAAGTACTTAAATGAATGACAGAATGAAAGGGGAAGACAAAAATAGAAAAAAGAAATAAAGGGAGATTTTGGAAGAATTATCAAGGGCAGGTCGAGGAAATATAAGAGTGAATTCTTTTGGGTGGGGTCCGTCAGCGTACGAATGTTTGTCGGAATATTGGCGGATGAGCTGCACGTGAAGCTTTGGAGGAGACAGGCGGACAAAAAGCAAGAGACTCACGAGATCCTTTGCTGTTCTTCTTTTCTATTTTTGAGGTCGGATACGTTGCTCCTAAATTTTGATTCGACATGCAATCCTATTCTTGAATTTTAAATGTATTTGACCTGATTCATGAACTTAACCTAGTATATTATCGTCAAGAGACTTTTGGTACATAGATTATTCGTATCATTATCCCCTTTTTAATGAATTGCGATTGTAGTAATCGCAATCCGAGCTTTGATTAGATCTGATTTCGCGCCCCGATCTACGGGAAGTAGCTGGTTTTTATTTCATGACGTGTCTACTTGAGTAAAAGAATTTTCGGTAATTTAGGTATCCAAACTTTCATACATTGGGTTTTCCGAAGATAGTTAGTCAATGGAATTAAAGAAAATACCCATGCTTAAAATAATTTATAATAAGAAAAGGGGAAAAATGAAAGCTATCCTTTATAAATTTCTCAAAAACTAAAATAAATAAATACACCGTCAATTTGCAGTAAATAAGCATCTAGGAAACATTATATTTGCTTCAATCTAACTAATAGTTACTAATCTTTGAACAAAAAAAAAAACTAGGCTTAATATCATAAAAAATTCCAAACTGACAAATATGTGATAAATTTACCCTAAACTAATTTTTTATCAAGAAAAATCCCAAACTGATAATAACAAATTTATCCCAAATTACCACAAAAAACTACAAATCAGTACATTTGTTAAATTGGATTAATATCGCAAAAAATCACAAAACTGGTATAACTATGACAAATGAAGAGTAAAATCCCAAATTAGTACACTAATTAACTGTTGCGAGTCATCAAATTCAGCAATTTAATAGTAAAATTTAACGGAAACTAACAAATCCTAAATTTTGAAAAGTGTACTTAGTCTTAGATAAATTTATCATAAGTGTATCGGTTTGAAATTGTTTGTGGTATTAACCCAAAAAACTAGTAATCACTAATCACACAAGAAATAAGAATTTATCCGACGAACGCATTTAGGACCTGTTTGGTAACTATCCAAACAGGCCTTGATTCTGATTTTTTGTTTTCGGGAATAAATTTATATTTTTTGTTTGTTTCCGAAAGTAGATTTGGAACAGAATCAAGAATAAAAAAAAGTTGATTCTTATTCCCAGGAATAAATTTAAGAATCAAGCCATTTTCTTCTTCTTCTTCCCTTTTCTTCTTCTTCATCTACCGCCACCGCCGCGGTTGTCATTCGCCATCCGCCGCCCACCACCGCCGGTTGCCAACAACCGATTCGGCGAGCTCGTTGGAGGCAAGCCCAGCCATCGGCGAGGCTCGGCCTCACTAGATCTGGTGAGGCCGAGCCTCACCGGTGGCCAAGCGAGCCTCACCCAGCCCCGACAAGGCTCTCCCAACCTCGGCGAGGCTTGCCTAGCCACCGGCGAGGCTGGGTGCGCCTTGCGATATGGCGAGGCCGAGCCTTGCCGGCGGCCAGGCGGGCCTCGCCTAGCCCCGCCGGTGGCCAGGCAGGCCTCACCCAGCCCCAGTGAGGCCACTTGGCCACTAGCGAGCCTCACCCAGCTACCGGCGAGGCTCGGTCAACAAGGGTCGGCCTCGTCGAGGGCCGGCAACGCTTCGGCGAGGTCGCCGGCCCTCTTCTAGCCGATTGCCGATCGTTCCAAGGCCGACGACCGGCCACCTTGAAGAAGAAGAAGAAGAAGAAGAAGAAGAAGAAGAAGAAGAAGAAGAAGAAGAAGGGGAGGAAGAAAGGGAAAAAAGAAAAAAAAGAAAAAAATTAATAAAATTATTTTTTAAAAAATGATTTGAAGTATGAATTGAAATTTTGCTATTTATAAAATGCATATTTAATTTTGTATTTTAATTTATTATTTAGTATTTATATTTATAGTTTATACTATAGTTTATTATTTACTATTTAACAAAAATTTGATTAGTTAATATGTTTATTACTTAGTATAAATATAATTAATCAATAGAATTTCTATAATTTGATAAAATTTTAGAATTGGAATAGAAATTTTATGTAGTTACCAAACGCATTTTTGTTCTTTTTCTATTTTAGAATAAAAAATTTTGTACGGTTATCAAACACATTCTTTTACTCGAGAAATTGATCAGGAGAACGAATAAAAAAGAATAATTTTTTATCATAATCTTTCTTAGGGAAGAATCGTTACCAAACGCGCCCTTAGTAGTCGCATGAAATTTGGAATTTTCCTACATTAAACCCTATTATGCATATTGAGATATTACCGATGATCGAAAATGGACAAACTAAGCTTTACATAGGAAAACTAAGCTACTAATGTTCAAATCCTATAAATAATGTGACATCCTTGTTTCGACCCAATATTTCATAATTGAATTGTTTTGGCAAGCGGTTGTCAGACGAGATTGTCTTGAGGATTGATATACCACGAGAACATCGGGAAAAGCCATTTAGAGGCAAAAACTCGATTTTTCATCAATAAGAACATATGAGTGTGGAAAAGTTGAAACAAGCCACGGACGGGAACCAATGGGCCCGAGCCCAAGTGGGCGGCCCAAGGCCCACACGCCCAAGGGGTGGGCGGCCAAGGGAGGCCTATGGGCCCTTCAAGCCCATCAAGTCCTCTAATGACAAGATCTTGGCATTAAATGCATGAAAGGACATGAATAATGTATGAATAGTGCAAGATCTTGGTGAAGTGACCAAAATGCTCTTCCATTGGATTAAGGACAAAAAGGCAAATAAGGAAATGGGCAAGGCAAGGGGCGGCCATGCATGGAGAGGGGTGGCAACTTGAAGAAGTTTGAATCCTAACCTAGTCTAATATAATCGAGCCACTTGAGTCCAATCCATCTCCCATTAATGCTAGGATCTTGCTTCTAATTTAAGCCACCTTGATTGATATGAACTAAGAGAAGCGATGAACATCAATTGGGACAAGACTTTACTCTCTCTCCTCCCTCTCCTCCCTCAATGCCGGCCACTCACTCTCTCCCTCACTCTCACTTTCATTTTGAATCAAAAACTCACATTTCTCTCTCTTGGAGTAGCCGAACCCCCCATAGCCATTCTCATCTTCATTCAAGCTTATTTCTTCATATTTCCTCTGATTCTACCTCACTGGCAATCGTCCGTTGAACTCCCGACGCCGAATCGTCGTTTGCGCCACTGAACTACCATCAAAGCCGACCGACCAGCCTCCTCAAGGGTTGTTCAATGTTGTTCAGCCCTTGTCAGAGCTCTCTCTCGCTCATTTTTTCTCCGATTTAGTCTCTCGTGAAGCCTAGAGGCCGTGCCAACGCCAAACCAATGCCGGACCATTGCTGAACCTCCACCGGAGCCACGACCAACCGTCATCCAGTGTCTGTCCGGCCATGTTGTCTCTTCCCTCGACACGTTTCGAAGCCCAAGTCATTTGTGAGTGGTTTCCTAGCCCTTGATTAGGATTATCGTTTCATTTAGGAAGTAGTTTTGGACTTATGAGTGGTTATATGAAGATTTGTTGACGTGATGAGTTATTGATGGACTTAGATAGGTTATTGAGTTTCAAAACGATAGGTTATCTTGTTTAGGGCAACAAGTAAACGCATTATGACAAGTTAAATTGATTTGTGGTTTTATTATGCCATAATATGATGAAATGCTATTATGTGCTATAAGGATTATTGGTTAGATGTGATATATGGGTTATGTGATATAGGACTTATTGGTTTGATGTGATATTTGCGTTGTGTGCTATAGAGATTATGTGCTAGATGCATTATTTGGGTTATGTGCTATAAGGATTATTAGTTAGATGTGATATTTGGATTATGTGCTATAAGGATTATTAGTTTGATGTGATATTTGGATTATGTGCTATAAGGATTATTAGTTTGATGTGATATTTGAGTTATGTGCTATAAGGATTATTTGTTAGATGTGATATTTGGGTTATGTGCTATAGGGATTCTGTTCTAGATGCATTATTTGGGTTATGTGCTATAAGGATTATTGGTTAGATGTGACATTCTGGTTATGTTTTGTATGGATCATGATGATTTTATTCTACTTTGATAAGTAGTCTATATGTCGTGAGTTTATGAAGTAATGATGCATATATGTGTGATATAATGTAATGCATGTGTACGACATGATGGCATATGGCAAATGAAGTTGCATATCGCATGAGTATCACATTGGTTATATAAGAAAGAAAAGAAAAGAAATGGATTGTGTGATGGTATGCCCGTGTAATCACCTAAGACCCTGATGCGTTTTACACGGGATGATTCTCGATTTAGTTCGGATGTCCCCAAGTCAATGGAATGCCGTTCGTGGATGAATTTCGAAACGAAGTTCCTTAAAGGAATGCCCCCAAATTAACGAGATACCGTGCTCAATAGGGTGAGACGATACCCGATTACGCCGGATGATTATGAATTTTCTGGTTGGCCTTGGGTTCTGAGTGGCTGTAATAATCTAGAAAAAATTGTATGGAAAGTATATGAGATTTGTATGTATTAAGGTCCATATTATTGCATGGCATGAGCACATGATTTGAATCATAATGCACATTTGTACGTTTGACTCAAGAGCATGGAATATATGTCATGGAATTGCCTATGCATCTATATCAATGGCCTTGAATAGTAGATTTGTTATTATGAGAATAGTGAGAGTAAAGCGAGAATAGCGTTGCCATGTTTTGCCATCGATAGATAATTCTTTGTTTAGGGTGCTTTCGAGGTAAACAACTTCCCTACGCGAAGTTCAGGAAGTTCACTCATTGAGTTTATCTTATATTTATTTGTTGAAATGTTTACAGGCCCTAAGAATGTTTGAGCTGTTCTGATAGATTCGTTTTGGCCTCCCCATTAAGCACGGTCAGGAGGTGATAGAGTACCCTATAGTGGGAGGGGCCGACGCACACTATACGCATTATGTCACGACCATTTGGGTCAATGATGGTCTACCTAACCTTGTGCCATACCGATTCGTGGCTTAGTACTTTTGGGTGGGTGGAGAGAGCCACGGTCCCATCCGCGGTTTCGACGGTCCACTAGGTGTCGAAGGCTTTGGAGAAGGCATCAGCTGGGATGCCAAGGATGGGGATGTTCCCGATAGGGAGGTTTTTGACCCTAAGATGCTGATTACTGAGTTGAAGGCATGGATCCCGGAGGCTATTGTGGCTTGGATAGTAGTGGGGTTGTTAGCACTTTTTGGACCACCCTTGTGGTATTAGAGGCATAGATATACCCCAAGCTCTTTTTGTAGGAGGTCGTGGCGAAGCATTTAGGCGTGTTGGATGTGATGAAGTTAATAGTTTAACCTTTGAACCTGTGGAGTATGAGATGTTTTTAACTATCTCTGTTGCTTGATAGTTGGAGATTTGTTTATATTTCCGTTTGTGTGTTTTAATGTTATGCCGAGAATTGATTTGGCGACACCTCCTGAAATGTTGCAATTGAATGACCAAAAGATAAGTAAAGATTCGATGAGCTAGGGTTGTCGCATAGCCGTAGAGGTTTGGGGCGTGACAAATAGGTTTCAAGGTTCCTTTCTTTTTTCTTCTTTTTCTAATAGCAAGTTATTTTTCACGTATAAAAATATCTAATCGCTAAGTACATGTTATTCCAATATGCCAAAAACATATTATTTATTCTGAAAAAAAAAAGTTACTATATATGGTTACGTACTTCTCTTTATCAAAAGTTAAATGCCACATGGAGAAATTATCTAACCATTTGAGGGGTTACTAATGGTATTACACAAAATTAAATTCTATATGTAAAGTTCATATGATTAATGATTATTGGGGTAAAAAGGTATTGTGCGGCATGTCACAAGGAGTTACCTTTTTACATCGGTTGAGAAAATGATTTTAAAATTGCAAACCCCTGTCTAGAAAATGTTAAAAGTTCTTTTCCCTTTTCGCAATTCTTTAATAATTCCACAAAATGCTTAGCTCGTCCTTTTCTATCACATTCAATTTAGTTTCAATCGCCAGAAACAAACAAAAATCGCCAAAGTAACATATTTCCAACGGCGCTTGTTCCTATTAAATTTTTCAACGATAACATACCAATCATAAATTAGAACCATAAACGAAACGTAACGTTATCATGCAATTGCTTTTACTTTTATTTTTTCAAACCCTCGTTTAGAGCATTAAGAAATGTGCGTACATTAATAACCTGGGCGCTAAGCACGATATAGTTAATTCGGGACCGAATTGGGTCCGAATTTTCTCCATAATATAATTCGGATTTACCAGGTGCTAAGAAGAACGTGGACCTCGTATACATTCATTATTTAATAAAATCCCACCACTTCTGCTCGTCATAAAACAATTACAAAAATAATTCAAAAACAAAAAAAAAAGAACAAGAATCAAGAAAAAAAAAAGTTAAAAAAGGGAGCAAAAAAGGCAGGGGAGGAGGAGGGCGGCCGTACCCGCTGTCCACGTCAAGATTGACCCGCACACACTTTGTCCCGCAGCGGCGACCAGGCCCGAAACGGCGGCGTTCTCGCCCGTCTCTCCATCGAAGAAGAAGCCCAAAAATATCTTCTTTCCTCCTTCACACTGCAGCAAAATCTGGTCTTTCTCTTCGATCGCCGCACTTTCTCTCTCTACTTTCCTTTCCCCCTCTCTCTCTCTCTCTCTACTTTCTCTGTCCTGCTTCCGAGCTCGCTCAGATCGATGGCGGACGCGAGGCGATACGTGCTCGGCAACCCGCTGGGTAGGCCCCGCTCTTCTTCCCCCCGGTTCTTTTTTCTTCGGTCGTGGGCTTTTTTGGCTTTCTTGATGGAGTGTGTCGAGAGTGCGAGTTTTCCTTTTCTTCTTGGCTGAAGTGAGACGGCGGCTTGAATTGGGGAGTGTCGTTGCGGGTTTGTTTTATTTTTTGGGTTCTCGCGTGTTAAATAAAGAAAGCGCGGCTTTTGGAGACGAATTTAGCCTCTTTTTAGGTGCTCTGTTGTCTTCACGAATCCTCATCTTTTGGGTTCTGGGTTTTTACTTCGATTCGCTCGGGATGCTTGATTCTTGGAAATGGTATATATAATGGGGAAAAAAGTGTGCCAAGAATCATTCTTGGAAACCACTTGCTGTTGGATTCCGCTCTTCGTGGCGGGTCACTTTTACTTCGTTTGCTGGGCGATGCCGAGAGGCAATGTAGGTTCATTAGACACGTGAAACTGTCGGTGAAAAATTTGAGCTTGGCCCTCGTGCATCCTCCGGAAATTTTTTAACTTTCTAATGCTACAGCTTGACTAGTTGTTCTGTGAACGTAGCCCGTCCTCTTGCTAGGTGTTATCGCTAATTTCATTCGTTTCGAAGGAAGTTCCTCACACGTTCCTTTCTGGGTGCTTAACACTCTCCCTGAAAAAGAAATCGCACTCACACAACGATTTTGAGCTGTAAATGTACACTACTTTAGGTGTGAATCAAGAGTCGTCCATTGTTTCCCGCACCACAAGAATTCCCTTGTCATGCACTTCCTCATTCTGGGGCATCTTAGCAATATTGTTTCCCTCACCACAAGAATTCCCTTGTCATGCACTTCCTCATTATGGGGCATCTTAACAATTGGCATATGCTTTTGTTGCCCGACTACACTCCCTTGAGCATTATACTGGCCAAGATAGAGCTTGAAATCAAACTGCACTTTTAAGGATTTACCATGCTCCCATTGGAAAGAGGTGGACGCAAAAAAGGAACCAGACCCACTTTTATCTGGGACTTCCAAAGGGTGGCTGTCAAGCGGTCTGCAACTACTTCTCTTCCTTAAGAAAATTGTTCTTGGAACTGCCATCATTTTGGGGATGTGTTTTGCCATCTCGTTTGTCTAATATAATGGGCTCTCGTGGCCTCACACTTGAGGTTTATGAGGAGTTTTGTTTTCTTGATTGTTATTTGGATGCTTACTGTCGACATTAGTTGACCCGTCTAACTGCAGCTCCAAAAAAAAAAAAAAAAAAGAGAGAAAAAATAATTCTGGTCAGGTATTTACATTTACAGCACGCATTTCAATTTAATCGCTGGTATCGCAATTTATTTTACCAGTAAATAGATATATTTCGTTATTATACTTGATTGCCAAAGATGAATGAAATTTTGCAGCAACTTGATATAATTTTACAGATTGGGATATGATTTGAATGCAGATATCCAGCAAATACTTTTGGATGCGCAACATCGGTGGTTACGCCCAGCTGAAATTTGTGAAATTCTCCAAAACCACAAAAAGTTTCAAATTGCACCAGAGCCTGCAAATATGCCTCCGAGTATGTTGGTTTTCCCTATGAATTGGGTAATTTTATGGTTAGGTTTATCACTTTCTGATTCACCGTGTAACCTTTTTGTTTTCTTCCACATCTTGTATTTCCAGTGAGTATACTTTCTATTGGAAGTAATAATTGTAGGTAACATAACCAATTCTATGCGGAAGCTGATTCTTTTTGAGGAGCAAGATCTCTACATCCTACTGCTTCATTTTGAATTCCTTTTCTATTTTTCCTACTTTGCAAATTACATGTCTGCATACTCCAGATGAACGGATGATAAGTAACAGATTTGCTTGATAGACACATAATTTTGTGTGTTATAATCTTTTTTCTGATAGATTCTTTGAATGATTTTGCATGCTGTGGTACCTTCTCGATACCGTGTTAGTGAATTTTTACATTTCCTATAATATCAATACATAGCTAACAAGTTCACAATGCCGTCCTTTATAGTGTGTTAGTTTTATTTAATAATATCGGCACTATGATTTACACCTTTTGGCTTCTCATTATCCCCTCAAGGCTTAATGCCTTTGTGGTTAGATTGAGATGTCACTGGGGGAGGTGGAAGCAGCTACTCACATTGCATTGAATGCTGGCAGTATCTACTTTTCATTTTTGGCCATTGTCTGAACTATTTTCTCATCTTAAAAATCCGGTCAGAGATGATTACTGCTTGCTTTGTCTTTTACCATAGTTGATCCTCAGTCTTGCTTCACCATGTTTCCTGTTTTTTCCTCGTATATAATCAGTGCCTTTAGCTGCTTCTGTCTGAATAGAATATGAAATGGCATTTCTTGTTTTCTTTTTCTGTGGTTTTGTGTTTTAAAGTGCTGATTTACTGATTGCTCTTGCTGAGTTTCTCTCCTTTCACCTGCACTTGATATCGTTTTTGACCAATGTCAACATTGTGAAGTACTAATCTTCTTTTCTTTTTTGTGTGAAATGAATATCTTCGGACACCTGTGCCTTGTAATGTCCTTGGAAATGAGTAAATCAGATCAGATGGGCTTATTAAGGTACTTTCTCAATGCATGCCTCACATGATCATTCATTTTTTATGCAGGTGGTTCTTTATTTCTTTTTGATCGGAAGGTACTCAGATACTTCAGAAAAGATGGGCATAATTGGAGGAAGAAAAGAGATGGGAAGACAGTGAAGGAAGCTCATGAGAGACTCAAGGTAAGGATGTCTGCCTTTGTAGCTTTATCCTGAAGGCCTTTTCATGCTGTATTTAATAATAGATGAAGTATAATTATTTCAGGCAGGAAGCATTGACGTGTTGCATTGCTATTATGCACATGGTGAACATAATGAAAATTTTCAGCGGCGCACCTATTGGATGCTTGAAGAGTGAGTTTTCCGTATGGTCTTACCATATTATCTTCAAAGAATAAGGTTATCGGGATAAAAAGGCTATGCATTATAAATTTTTATCTTCTGTGTGGCGTGCCTTTTTTATTTATTTATTTTGTTTGGGTTTTTTTTTTTTTTTTTTTTTTTTTTTTTGGGGGGGGGGTGGTTTGGCGGCATTATGGGTGTGTGGTTCTGTAAAATATGTTTATGCGTCTATAGATACATGGATCGATAAGGCACACAGTTGACTGCGAAGAAAAATTTCATTTTAAATTTTCAATAGGAGATTATTATTGGAACTCACCCAGCAGAAAGCAAAATGTCTGACTGTGGTTTTCCCTTGTTTCATCTCTTTTGCTGACTGTTACAGGGAGCTCTCGCACATTGTTCTGGTACACTACCTTGAAGTAAAGGTGCTTATTACCTTTTATTTCCCCCTTTTCTCTGTGCTATCCTCTCTTTTCAATCTAATTGCTGCTGCTGGCATGGTGTTATCTGGCTGCAATCAACAGTGTTTAAGAAGTTAAACTGGTCAAGCCACTGGCTTGTGGCTTGACTGTGCTAACTAGTTAACTGCTGGTCAACGTGAGTGAATGGTTTGCAGTTCAACCTTGCCAACCATTTCCCCGCCTGGGTAGATATGAATAATGTGAGAGAAGTGCAATTTTTTATTCAATAATGTTATACACACACACACACACACAAACAAAATAAACCCTAAAGCTCCTAAAGACTATTTTACCCTAAAACTCTTAACACTTCCCCACTGGAGCATAGATATTAATCATGCCTAGCTTGTTACAAATATAATCTATCCTCTCATTACCCAGAGGTTTAGTAAAAATATTTACAAGTTCACTAATTGAAATATGACTTGGAAGAATCCATCCACTCTATAATTTCTCTCGAATAAAATAACAATTAACTTCAATGTGTTTCGTTCTCTCATGAAACACGGGATTGGAAATTGGAAGCTATATGCACCTGCAGCTTTATTATCATACCATAGGGTCGTAGTTGTTGAAGTTTTGAAACCCGACTCAGTCAATAACGGTTGAATTCACAATAATTCTCATGTCACTTGTGCCATGGCTCTATATTCTGACTCAGCACTGGAGCGTGCAACAACAATCTGTTTCTTGTTCTTCCATGATACTAGATTCCCTCCAACTAGGGTACAATAGCTTGTGGTTGACTTCCTATCATTTGGAGACCCTGCCCAATCAGCATCAGAAAATCCTTTAACTTTGCCGACCATGGTTCTAATAAACAATTCCTTTCCTTGGAGTCTTCTTCAAGCATCACAATGTACAAATAACTGTGTCCCAATGAGACTCTTGGGGGGAAGACAGAAACTGGCTTATCGCATTGACTGGAAAGACTATCTGGATGAGTAATTGTAACATAATTTAGCTTCCCTACCGGTCTTTTATATCTCAGGATTATCAAAAATCTCCCCATCCTCAGCGGTTAGTTTAGCCCATTGTTCCATAAGTGAATCAAGAGGCTTTGATCCCAACATACCTATCTCTATAAGCAAATCCAAGACATATTTTTGTTGTGACAAAATAATATATTTCTTTGACTGTGCAACTTCAATTCTTAGTAAATACTTCAATTTTCCTAAGTCTTTAGTCTGAAATTGGTGCTGAAGATAGATCTTTAGCTCAGCTGTCCCGTGATGATAATATCATTAACATATACAATCAAGAACAATTTGCCTTCCCCTGGATGTTTATAAAAAAAAAGTGATCATTTTCACATCTCAACATTTCAAAAGAAAGTATGGCCTCAGAAAATCTTCCAAACCATGCCCGTGGAGATTGCTTTAAACCATTTAAAGAGCAACAAACCCGGAGGTTGCTCTATCTAAACTTCCTCATTAATAGTACCATGCAAGAAAGCATTCTAACATCAAGTTCAAATAACGGCCAATTATTTGTGGTAGCAGGAGATCAAAATTCGAACAGAAGTAGGTTTGGCAACGGGAGAAAAAGTATCTAAATAATCAACCCCTATACACCTGGGCATACCCTTTGGCAACAAGTCTTGCTTTTAAATGAGCAAGAGAACCATCATGATTGACCTTCATAGTACACACCCATCAATAACCAATAGCAGTTTTGCGTAAAGAAAGAGGTACCAAGTCCCAAGTTTGATTCATTTCAAGAGTCTTTAATTCTTCTTCCATTGTTGTTCTCCAGTCAGAACTTCGTAATGCTTTAGCTACAGACTTAGGGACAAGATGTTGTTCAACAATAGATAAAAATGATCAAAAAGGAGACACAGGCGAGTAAGAGATAAAATTTGCAATAGAATGTTGAGTATAGGCATGTTTACCTTTGATGAGCAATAGGAAGATCAAGATCAGATGTGGAGGAAGAGTCTAATGGCGGATCTGAAACAGAAGATGACGTAGCAGTGACAGGAGAAAAGGGGGGGAGCAGTAGCTACTCGAGGATGTCGAGTATAAACCTAGAGAGGAGGCGGTTCCTGTGGAGATACCGTTTGAAACAGTTGAAGTAGTAGATCGAATGGTGGTCACATATAAGTCTTCATCCAATTCAGACATAGTAATTGGAACATCATGATAAAGAGTGGATTCAAAGAATCAGACATCAATAGTTATAAAGTATTTTCTCAATGATGGTGAATAACAACGATACCCCTTTTGAGTACGAGAATAATCCATAAACACATACTTGATGGCCTTTGGATCAAGTTTTGATATTTCAAGTCGATGATCACAAACAAAATAAATGCAACCAAAAATTTGAGGTGGTAAGATAAACAGTGGCTCATTTGGAAACAAAGTAGAAAATGGAATGCCACCTTGCAAAATAGAAGAGGACATGTGATTAATAAGATAGCATGCGGTTAGAACAGCATCAAACCAAAAGATTTTAGGGACCTTTATCTCAAATAACATAGATCTAGTAACTTTCGACAAATATTGATTATTTCTTTCAGCAACACCATTCTGTTGAGGTGTATTAGGATGAGAAGATTCATGGATCATACCGTTTTGAGTCATAAAATCAAAGAATGGTGTAAAAAAGTACTACTTAGCATTATCATAATGCGAAATTTTAACATGCACACCAAATTGAGTATGAATTTCAGATATAAATGCATGAAATATAGAAAAAATTATTTTAATCAACTTTTCATATAACCAAGTCACTCTTGAGTAGTCATCAACAAAAGTAACAAAATATTAAAAACCCAAATTGGAAACCACATGACAAGGACTCCAAATATCTGAATGAACTAACAAAAAAGGAGACGTTGCTACTTTAATGACTCGGGGTGGATAGCCAATACGATGTAATTTGCCAAGTTGGCATAACTCACATTCTAGACTAGAAAGAGAACGAAAATTAGAATATGACTTCTGAAGACTATGCAAAGAAGGATGACCAAGACAACAATGAATCTGATGTTGTGATGTAACACTAGGGCAAGCAATTGATGAAGCATCTTCCAGCACATACAACCCCTTACCCCCCAGTCTCATGTCCTCTACCAATCATCCTCTTCATAGCCAGATCCTGAAAAATACAAGAATTAAGGTAGAATATCACTGAACAATGAAAGTTTTTGGTTAATTTACTCACTGAATGACGTTAAATGGAAATTGTGGAAGATAAAACACCGAAGATAATGGCAATGAAGGAGTTGAGTGAATAGTGCCAACCCCCTTAACATGTATAGATGATCCATCGGCTAAGGTAACTGTGGATGAAAATGGAGTAAGAGGAAAATATACCTGAAAGGCCTAACGTGAGATCAGAAGCCCTTGAATCAATGACCCAAGGAAGAGAAGTAGTTGAAAGACATGTAGTAGCATTACTTGTTTGAACCAAAGTAGCAGTGGAAGAAACAGGTTGTGAAATTTGAAACTAGTTATATCAGGCAAATTCCTCCTTAGACATAACAACTACCTTGCCTTTAGAAGATTGTGGAGAAGGGTCAACACTGGATGTAGTATTCGCAAACTGTTGGTGTTGCCCTGATCTTCCATGTAATTTATAGAAAAAATTTCCGAATATGACCAAGTTTGCCATAATAATGACATGTCTGTGTGGCCCCTGAGGTAAGTAAACACATAAGATTGTTCATTATTATTTTGCTAACCTTGGCCTCTCCCTATTCCCATGCCTTGCCTCCCTCTGGCCACCATGTCCACCATATCCTCCATGACTTCCTCCATTACTCCTAATATCATTGCCAATTTTAGATTGGGACACGAGCTGAACTATTTATCATAAATGTACCCCAAGAAGATTCACGAGATACTCGAAAAACTCATGCAAATGTATCAATGAGTGACGCAATAGTCTATTCTCCAAGAATTTGAGACCTAGGTCTCAGTTTCATATTCAAGGCCTAGACCTTCTAAAAATCCCATCATAGCCAATTGTTGTCTTTGAAGTTGCATTTGCTGAACATTAGCTAAACTAGGGAGAACAGCATTCAACTCCATTTAACTCCTACGTTCTCTTAAAATCAGCAAAATACTGTTTGATAGAGTGGCCCTTCCCTTTAGATCGATTAAACTCCCGCGATAACTTATAAATCCTCGATAGGTTATTTTGACCAGAATATAACACATCTAAGTACTCCCATAGTAATCTAACCGTGTCAATAAGTGTTACTAAAGCAACTATATTACTCTTCATAGAGTTTAATATTTGATTAAGAATACATGCATCAATAAAATCCCAATTTTCATCGCCTCTGGGTTTAGCCTCAGTTGAGTGTCTATGCTTTAAAGTAAGTTTCACACCGACCAAAAAAAAAAAAAAAGTTTTACAATTTTCTTCCATTGATGGAAGTTAGAACTGCTGTCAAGCTTCTTATCAATAATTCTATTAGATGAGAAAATAATCTCAATCGTTACAGAATGATTTTTATTAGGATCATTCTCTCTTTTATTCTTCGAAGTATGACCCCTTCTCCAAGAACAAGAAAATTCTCGCAATAGCTTTCTTTAGATAACTTAGCCCAAACAAATCAATAACTCAACAAAATTAATAATATATCACCAAGAAACAGCAGCCCAGAAATCAACAATCGCCAAACACCAAGAAACAGCAGGACAGAAACCATCGACCCAAAAATCGGTGACCCAGCATCTCAACGATCGAAAATCAGTGACCCAAACATCAACACTGGAGGTGACCCAGCATCCCAGTGACCAAAATTAGCAAGCAGTGAGCCACGACTAGGGAGTCGTGCAAGTGTGGGGCTAGCGAGCCGCAAGAGGGTGCTTCGCGAGCTGCACGAGGTGTTTCGCGAGTTGGACAAGCTGTGCGAATCGTGTGAGGCATGAGGTCACGAGAGAGAACTCACGTGAGGAAGAGTTGCGTGAGAAAAGGGACACGATGGAGACCAACCGTGACGGTGACTGTTCTGGTGAGTGGCCAGCGGTGGTGATGGCAACGGCGACTGTTCCGGTGTCTAGGGTTAAGCTTTAGGCTCTGATACCATGAGAGAGAAAAGTGCAATATTTTATTTAATAATGTTCTATACTCTAAAGCTCCTAAAGACTATTTTATTTTTATACTCTAACAAATAAGTAGTGAGATGGTTTCAATATTTACACATAAATCAAGGTTTCTGTGTGCCCGCGTGCACGAGAGAGAGAGAGAGAGAGAGGTTTCTGTGTGCCCGCGTGCAGAGAGAGAGAGAGAGAGAGAGAGAGAGAGGGAGGGAGGGAGGGAGGGAGGGGGAGGGGAGGGAGAGGGAGAGGGAGAGGTAAGTAATGCATTCCAGCCAAAATAGGTGGACACCCTTTATTTTTATGCATGATATGACAGGATTGGTGGACTTCCGAGGGACTTGATAATTACATATGACAATCATTCTAGAACACTTGGTTTAACCTGTATAGGGCTTTCTGAATTTTCACACTTAATCAGGGTGAGCTTTACTCTTAGGTTATGTTTGGTTCAGCTTTGGAAATGGGTCTTGGGGATATGCAAATATTTTTGGCCTAAAGTGCTTTGGGGAAATGCAAATTGCATTCGGTAAAAAAAATTTTTGCAAAACTATTTTGGCGTATTTTTTTTAATTTTTATAAATGGCTCTTGGATTTCTTTTTTCTTTTTAATTAAAAAATATTAAACTCTTTGTCGACTCTAGTGAAGGTAAGGATAGTTTTGGAATAATGAGAGGTAAAATCAAAAAACTAAAAAAATTTATGATAGTAGTTTTGAAAAAGAAAAAAAAGTAGTTTCGACATTTGGTCAAATGCTAAAAGCCCAAAGTTGGTCCCTATTAACATTAGGCTTTTAGCTTTCCCGAGGTCAGTATTTGACTGAAAGCCCTTTGAACAGGCTTGCCAAACACCTCAGAATTTCCCCATGGGGCTTTGGAGGCTAAAAGGCTCTTGGAAAAGTTGAACCAAGCGCACCCTCAAACCTTGTGGCACAATATCTCAAGTCCCAATAATAGTGACCACATCTGCTGGCATGTGATGTTTGGACATAGAAGGGAGTCTTTGTGAATGGGTAGAGCCAGGTACTCTTCTTATTTTAAGACAGTAGGGGATGATTGCTTTTATTAGTGACAATCAAATAGAAAGCCCCGAGGGAGCCATATTCTAGGATCCAAACTATGTGATTGAATAAATCCTCAACCTATTGGGGGCCCAGCATGTTACAAATGAATCCATTGAATCCCCTGTCGTCACCGAGAATGGCTTTTTGAAAACCTTTTCCCTCTGCACTCATGGTAGTACTACCTATAGAAAAGATCATGAAGAGGTGATCAGAATGGTATGCATGTAAGGGTTTTGCAAATGAGTCAGCAAGTCGTCGAATGGTTTTAGGATAATATGTCAGCAAGTTGTCCACTTTTTTAACATAGCTATGGTAATAAGTCCTTGCGGAAGCTTTTCTCGCTCAAAAAACAGTCGACCATAGTAGGCTTAGGACACTCGTTAGATACAAAATTAGGTGCAATATGAAAAGCTGCTTGTCACTCTGCTACCTCATGGGCGCAATCTCCTTCAGTTCAAGCTCCATAAGAATATGTCAAGTGCACATTAAGTCACATTGCATGTAGCCTGGGCATAGGCAAGACTTTGGATTGTTTCCTTTTCTCCACGAGAGAAGACTGCCTCCAACAGATGTGGAATAGTAGGTAGTAAACTTCCTCTCTGAGTAGATCCTTCCAGTTATCAGGCAAAAGACGTTCCCTGAAAATTTTTATAGATAAAGTGATATCGGTAGTAGTTGGATATCAGAATTGTTGAGGAGCTCAAGGAGATGACTTGGAATGAGTTACGGCAGATTGCAAAGGCAGTGTTGGGTCTAGTGCAACTAGATAGTTCAGCTTCCCAACTACCCTTATGTATCTGTTTGAACGCTCAGAAAAGTCCCTGTCATCAGCTACCAACATTCACATTGGAATTAATAGGAAATTCTATTAGGTGGTGTAAACCCTAACATGCTGGTCCTGGCCAATAGATCCAGTGCATACTTCATTGAGACAATTGTATACCCTGCTTGGATCTTGCCACCTTAAAACCAAGAAATTGTTTACAACTTTTTAAGAGGTTTGTGTAAAACCTTGCCACGTCAACTTTCCCTTCTTCTAGTAGAGTAATGCATGTATATCTCCCATATTGCATAAATCTCTGTAGACCTGTATGCTATTCATATTCTACTGGGTAGATCCTGTCCTTTGAATGCTCCCAACAAGCTTAACTCTTGTTCCAATTAACATTGCTTTCATTATAAAAAAAAATTATTTTTATTTGTGGTTTAGTGGAACACCAAATTATTGATGGCACAATTCTCTAGCGTAATATTAAGTCCTACAAGTTAGTACCATAATATCCTATTACAGCAGAATTGCTAATTTGGTTGCTTTAACCCTGTACAAGCAATGTATCTTTCGATAGTCACTTCTCTTGTTGCTACAAGAGTCTAGACTAATTGAGCTTCTGAATCATTAGAATCAACGAACGAGTTCCTACACTGTAAATGCAATTGTATCTAATATCTTTCTCTTGCTATATGATGCTCACACTGTTATGGGCATGTTTTTCTCAGGGCAACAGGATGAACATCCATCGAATCAAAGATACTGAAGAGACAATTTCCTTGTCCCATGAAACTGAAGCTAACCATGAGACAAATAGTTCTCTGTCTTCTATTTCTCACCAAAATAACTATCGAGTTCCTTCTCAAACAACGGATAGCTCTAGTCCTCAGGCATCGGAGTATGAGGATGCTGAATCAGGTTCCTTTCTGTGTTATAGGCGTCTCCCGTTTCATTTGCTTAATAACTGTCCCAGAATCATTCCTAGAGTGTTATGTGGTTGGAAGGGCTTTGTAGAGTGATTGTTCATTTTTTAAGTTAACTATCTCTTCTTGATTGTTGTTATACTGCGAACAGCATATAGTAACCAGGCAAATTCCGGAAATCACTCTATTGTTGACTTTCAAGAGGCTGGAATGCAAAATATTGACACTGGACACTCTGATCCTTATTATCCGGCTTCAGATTCAAGTAATCAGTGCATTTTTCTTCTGTGTAATTTTCCCCCCTTGATTTGGAGAGCATTCATACGCAATTGCTTCTAGGCTTCTTGAGCTTCTTATCTTTTCATTTGTTATCTTATAACTTATCGTCACCAATCTTATGTTAGTATTCTCAACTTCCAGCAGATGATTATCAACAAAACCTGTCTCTTAAACCCGGAATGGACTTTCTCTCTCTTTCTCCAGCTGATATTACTAGAGAGTGTAATGTCGCTGGTTTAGCATTAGAGCCTCAAAAGAATCTTGATTTTTCATCTTGGGAGCCGGAATTAGAAAGTTGTACTTCTGGTGGCCAATCCACTCTTATTCAGGTGTTAGGTTCTTCTGCACAACCTGTTACCCCTGATATCATGCCTAAACATGCTCATGATACACTAGAGCAGCTTTTCACGGATGGTATCAGTACAAAGCAGGAGATTGGGATCCAATCACAGGACCAAGAAGAATTACAGGTACTTGAAGATAGCTATGTGGATTTGATTTTTCTTTTTTTAGAAAAATTTGTGCTCTGAGCATAGTGTTAATATCTATGCAATCCACATGCTCCAATTTTGTTGGTCAGATAATATCTACAGAAGAAAATGAATGGTGAAATAGTTAAATTAGGTAGCAAATTCCTTTTTAAAGCTTTAGTTGTCTTGCTATTATGAGGTATATAACCTTATTCATGAGATATCGGGGAATATCCTTGTTAGATTAATGGTACCCGGATCATCTTTATCTGCTCTTGAATGGTTCTTATATTCTACTGATGGATTTTTTTTTTTTTTAAAATTATGTAGCAGAGCTTAGAGTTTGCTTAATATTTGCATTAATTGAGCATTTTAACAAGATTGTGAAGTCGATTTGAACCTTGTCTAAGTGGCCTGGGGATTCGAAGTTGCATGCAGACATAGCCTCTAATCTTGCTTTTAGTTACATGGAGAAAGTAATGCTGCTGATTTGCTAGTGTATTTTGGTGCCTTGTCAGGTATATCTGTCCAATAAAATTGCAGAGAGTGTAAGCACAGAAAATGGACATCATTCAAACTCATTCTTAGATGGCAATGTTGCATTAGAAGTGAAAGCAGGCTGCCCTTCTATGGGAAAACAGCCATTTGCCAATATCCTAGCAGAAGAAGGCTTGAAGAAGAATGACAGCTTCAACCGGTGGATGAGTAAACAACTAGGGGATGTGAATGCGTTACTTGGTCAGTCCAGTACTGGAGCCTACTGGAGTGCAATTGTCAGTGACGATGGTATCGATTCAAGCGACTCTCAGGAGCATGATAATAACTTTATGCTCACTCCCTCTCTTTCCCAGGAACAGCTATTTAGCATCATAGATTTTTCACCAAGTTGGACATACGCTGGTTTAGAAATCAAGGTACTCTGATAAATTTCCACATTGTCCACTGCTAGCATGTCATAGCTTTAGTACTTATCAGAAGTATTGAATGGAGCGATACTTGCTTTGTTTCGTACTGAAGTGATGCCACTTCCTCTTTGTTTTGCTATGCGGTACAGGTGCTGATCACTGGAAGGTTCTTGAGAAGTCAACAAGATGCAGAACTATGCAAATGGTCTTGCATGTTTGGTGAAGTAGAAGTTCCAGCAGAGGTTATGGCAGATGGTGTTTTGCGTTGCCATGCTCCAGTGCACAAGGCTGGGAGGGTTCCCTTTTACGTTACATGTTCCAATAGGGTGGCATGTAGTGAACTTCGTGAGTTTGAATTCCGTGTAAACAACTCTCAAGATGTGATTTCTGCAGATACTAAAGATGGCAGTATAAATGAGACTCTTTACATGCGTTTTGCAAAGTTGCTGTGTTCAAACACTCCGCGTCTCAGCAACAGCAATATTGGGGAAAACTCGCAGTTGAGAAGTAAGATCTGCTCATTGCTGAAAGACTATGATGCTCATTGGGATCATGCAATGGAAAGTACTTCAGATGAGTTTTCTACAGAGGGAGTAAGAGAGCAGTTATTCCAAAAGCTACTCAAGGAGAAGTTATGCGAATGGCTCATAGAAAAGGCAGCTGAGGGCGGAAAAGGTGCCAGTGTATTGGATGAGGGCGGCCAAGGTGTGCTACATTTTGCATCTGCTCTTGGCTATGATTGGGCCCTGCAACCAACAATTATTGCTGGTGTAAGTGTAAATTTTCGGGATGCAAATGGATGGACTGCACTTCACTGGGCAGCATCTTTTGGCAGGTATGCGCTTTTGGAATTTGAACCTGGTTATCTGAAATGCTGTTTTCACCTCTAGAGCTTATAGCAACATATTTTAGGTTACCTCTGGTTCTATAGACTGTCCTATTTCTACTTTCCTATGTCCGGGGAAATGTTGTCTATACATCGCTTTCACTTTTTTGTATTTTCCATTTTCTTCACGATGTAATTTATTTTTGAATCAAAATCATCAACACTCAAATTTATCATGAAATTTTATTTTATTTTTTGTCTGTGATTTCGGTTGGTTAGAAGGGTTACTCTTTTTTGGTAGTTTTGCGTACTCAAAAATAAAATAAAAAAATCCCAGGGAAATTAAAGTTGCCTGGGCAAGGTTACACCATATGATTTTCCTCACTGATTTTCTTGTTTTAGGGAGATGGAATACTAGATGCTTCTTTCACTAAATGGGCCCTCAGATCTTCAATTTTTCTTCTAAGTTGCCAATAACCAAGTGTGGACTGAGATGTTGTCCCCCTCAGTTGTAAACATTCAATAGATTCTGATTTTAATTACTAGGGATGGAATTCGTCGACTACCAGTGGTTCACCACGTTATTGATTGTTTTAAGCTGCATAGGGAGCACCTAAAGTTCTATTCGTGAAGAACTTAATCATTTGAAAAGTTATATCCTGTTATAAGCACTTGAATGTCTCTGTATCTTGTAATGATCTGGTAGAATGTTTTATGATGCCTACATTTTTTCTTGAAATATATACCATTTGATCATTGTGGTGTTAATGATATCAGAGAGCGGACGGTTGCTTCCCTCATCTCTCTTGGTGCAGCACCTGGAGCATTAACTGATCCAACTCCCAAGTATACAACGGGTGGCAGAACACCTGCAGATTTAGCTTCTGCCAATGGACACAAAGGAATTGCAGGCTATCTTGCTGAATCTGCTTTGAGTGCTCACCTTTCGTTGCTTAATCTGGACACTGCTGGAGGTGATGCCTGTCATGGTTCTGGAGGAAAAGCAGTACAAACAATTTCAGAGAGAAGTCCCACTCCAATCAGAGAAGGAGACTTGCCAAGCGGCGTTTCACTTAAAGATTCATTGGCTGCTGTTTGTAATGCCACTCAAGCTGCTGCACGTATTCACCAAGTTTTTAGAGTGCAGTCTTTCCAAAGAAAGCTATTTAGAGAGTTTGGTGATGATAATCATGGAATTTCAGATGAACATGCTCTTACACTGGTTGCATCGAAGGTATACAAACCAGGACAAGTTGATGAACCTTTGCATGCTGCAGCAATTCGGATACAGAACAAATTTCGTGGATGGAAAGGTCGGAAAGAATTTTTAATCACCCGGCAGCGAATTGTCAAGATTCAGGTACATTGCATACCTCCCTTTTTGCTCATCACATTTTTTTTGAAATCTCTAAACCCTTTTTCCTTTAAAGTTTCTGAAGTCCTCTTTGTTTTCAAAAGAAAAGTATTAATATTTTTGTTTTTTCATGGCATATTATTTCAGTTTTCTTCAGAAGTTTCTTAACCTTTGAAATGATGACTTTTCATCTTTTGATTAAAGGCCCATTTCAGAGGTCACCAGGTGCGGAAAAATCGCAAAAATATTCTTTGGTCCGTGGGAATTGTAGAGAAAGTTATTTTGCGTTGGAGAAGAAAGGGAAGTGGCCTACGAGGTTTTAAACGAGAAGCACTTACTGACACCTCCAGCATGCAAGATGCATCCTCAAATGAGGATGAGTATGATTTTTTGAAAGAAGGACGAAAGCAGACTGAAGAAAGGTTGGAAAAAGCTCTTGCTAGGGTGAAGTCCATGGTGCAATACCCTGAGGCCAGGGATCAATATAGGAGATTGCTAAACGTTGTTTCTGAGATACAAGAAGCCCAGGTAATTCCCGTGTTGCTAAAAATATGTTCAGTACTCAAAGGATTGCACTAACTGGCAAAACGCCCCCCTCTCTCTCTTTTTCTTGGGGGTGTGCTCGCGCTCGTGTCTTTACACCATGATCATGCCTTCACACCACCTTGACACAGCATGCACACTCTTGCTGGTACATATATTCAAAGAAGTAACCTCTCATGCATAATGCACTGGGGGATATGATTGAGGCAATCTTATAAGAAATTGTCCATCCTTTTTTGTCTGTTGTACCACATGCTCGTATTCTCCGCATTATGTGCTTTCGTAAGTTTTATTTTGAAATTGTGAAGGGCTTTTGAATGCTTCCTTTTGAAGGCGAAATGACTAGAAAATTTATCTATGATGCAGTTATAAAGAAACAGTAAACTATTCCTTGCAATTCCTTTCCTTCTTCAATGTGATCTCACGATAGTTATCATTCTGGTCCATGATTACAGGTTGAATACGAAATGACACCCGACCATAATGGAGAAGCAACAGATTTTGATGATGATCTGACTGATCTTGAACAACTATTGGACGACGACACTTTCATGCATTTGGGACCCTGACCCCACGATCTCTCTTCCCGTCAGTAGGGTTTACAAATTAACTGGTAGACTGAACCGGCAAAGACTGTATAATGACTGCATTTAGTGTACAGATGTAATCTAGCAATTAATTCAATTAGCTGCTTCTCTATACCCATCTG
Organism: Eucalyptus guilfoylei; assembly: GCA_016097605.1. NCBI lineage: Eukaryota > Viridiplantae > Streptophyta > Magnoliopsida > Myrtales > Myrtaceae > Eucalyptus > Eucalyptus guilfoylei. The sequence goes on from CM027867.1 coordinate 55,532,180, forward strand.
TAGAATATGCAAATTAACTGGTAAACTGAACCGGCAAAAATTGTATTATGACTGCATTTAGCGTGCAGATGTACCTAACAATTAATTCAACTAGTTGCTTTTTCACCAAAATGATGGAATTTGCAGATCGATGAGCATGAAGGTTGTGTTCTTCATTCAGAGGGGGCTGGAATTAAAATTACGAGGCTTACTTGGGGAAGTTACTGGCAAATTTTAGACCCAAAATTGTAGATATGAACTTAAGAAAATTCCAAATAAATTAAACAGCTCATGTATAATGCGACCTCTCATGATGAATCCTTGCATTCATAAAAGACTTTTCCGAATCCCTATTGTGCTCAGGTATTGTTGATCTCAACGCTTTGATGCCCCGTCCACTTTGTTTTGGATCTTTGTGGGCCACTCTTTTAAGTATGAAGCTAAGCTGATTATCATAAACCACGGAAAACACAATGAGACTCCTATGCACACGTTTGAATGCTCAAGAGAACCGTGTACTGGTCTTTGACATAACTAAAGTTCTGATTGTCCGCAACCATGTCGAGTAAGACAAGTATCAGCCCCTTTATCTGCTCATCATCCAACACCAATAAAATGGAGGAATCGTTAAACAATGCATAAGGAACTTTGTATGTATTGCTTCACACAGCTCACACAGTTTATAACATCATTAATTTCTTTTTCGATCTTGTCCATAACATGCAATCCCATAATAAGCATTCTCAATGAATTGTCCAAAATCCTCTTTTAAATGCTTTAAGTGACCACAATACACAACTTCCTAGGCTTCACGAGTTCTTTTACATCCAAGGCAAAGGACACATGAACCATGGCTTTCTCCTTTAATGAAGCCTACTCTCCCGTATGTACACCTCAATGGCAATGACGATGCTATGGTTACTGTGGTTTGCTTTCTTTTTAAGCTGGCCCAAAAAAAAAAAAAAAAATCCTCTCAGAACGAAACAAAATTGGCTCAATGTCAGCTTAAAATCCTGGCAAAGCTGACAGATCGGCAATGCCTCTTGGAAGGTCAGAGATTTCTTTAAGCAGCCTAAGCCTGTTGTTTCGGATTCTGTCATCCTCCTGCACAAAGAAAGCAAAAAGCCATGACCAGTGTAAATAATCAGTTGCGCACATACATAGACATATGACCAAAGTGTCACTGTAAAGTGATATCCTGAGGATTCTCCAAGTCAAGCTAGAGACCACTCCATCCAATAAAGTCAGAAGGTCAAAGTCGATGCAGACGTCTCAAATCCGAGGGTCTTATGTCATTTGGTGCTTATGTATTCATTCGTAACTCATGAGTATAAAGCATCTACCTTTCATCCAGCTACACACAACGAGGGCGCAACATGCTAACCAACCTAAGAGATGGTCAATGAAGCTATACGAACATTTCGGAAGTTCTTTGCAATGAGTGGTCAAATCTTACATCACCTTGAAACCAGATAACATAAATATACCATGAATTGAGGAAAAACATACCACCATAACAAAAACGTTATTGAAGAAGTCCTCCAACGGCTGTACAAGCTTTGCAGATACTTCAACAAAAGTATCAACCTCGATGGCTTCAGGAATGCAAAACTTAAATCAGAGCGGAATCAAGTTCAACTTTTTTCATTAGCAGTAATTAAAGACAAAATTAAAGTGGGACTACAGAACATATTAGATGATGGGGCACAATGGCTCAAAACAGTTGCAAATGGATCAGAAAGAACAGCAGACTTCTTTATAATAAGTAGATCAATACCAGGATTTATTTGGTTTTTCACTGACAAGAAGGAATCCCACAAAGCCCTCTCTTCACTTGTGCCAAATGCAGCTTCATCCACCTAAACAGATAATAGCAGAAAAAGGTGTTTCCAATAGCATTATTGTACAACACTATCCAGGAGTTCAGAAATGACTGAATTGACTTCAAAGAGAACATAAGATTGACCTCTCGTAGTTGGGTAGATAACTGACTCTCATCTTACACCATTTTGACAAGAGAACTATCGCATACCGTTTCAAAAGTTAAGGTTGGAAGAATAGTTGCCTAGCTCACGATAGCAATGATCGTGGTGCGACAAAGAGAATAAATAAAGACATTCACTGGAATTGTGGAATGTGGACATTATGAAGGGTAAGCCAGTTCTGGTTCGCTAACGTCAATCAATATACACTTTCAAGAACTCATAGGCTCATTTACCATTTTTATGGGGGAATGAAAAAATCTACAGAAAGTGCACCTTTGACAACAATATGGGACTAATAGCACCTATTTCCTAGTTAATTTCCAAAAATTCTAAAGCTTACATTATGCCTAAGATTTCTTAATATTTATCTTCTAGCATATGCTACATAAACATTAAAATTGTTCTGATATTTCAATTGAATATACAATGTCCCCTTCTAGTCAGAATTACCTCCATGGTGCCAACATCCTTTCCACGGGTTATTCTTGTGGGGCGAGAATACGCCTCAACAACCTTTGGGAAAAGTTCTCCTTTTGATAGAGCTTCCATCTGTGAGAATTATTGACATACAAGTAGAAGTTGATGAACATCCATGGATAAAGAGGCAAAGCAGATGAATGAATCTTTGTCTCCTTATGTATTGACGAAGAAACTATTTTTAAGAATTTAATATCACTAGTGTAAGATAACCTTGAAGAGAGTTTAAATAGGTCAATAGAAAAATAAATAATTTCATATAGGCTCTGCATGCAAACATCATCCAATTGCTTTCTCTCGAAGGACATCCCTCCCTTTTTCCAACTTCAGTAATGAGAGCACTGCACTGTCTTATCAGCTACAGATATCTACATCCTCTCTGGACTCATGTTGATCTATCAGAAACATCTTTTCAACTCTAAAGCTAGTTAAAGCCTTTTAAACGGCTGTTGTCTTCTGGCTGAAGCATGAATTAAAGATGAGGTCCAAGTTTCTGGCCAAAACTGGCAACATGACACTTACTTTGAATGCAGACTTTGCCGCGAGGCAAGGCACGTTTGCCCGTTCCAGAAGGACAGACCGAACTATTTCAGGACTAATACCCTTATCAACCTGAAATATGATATACCCAGTATTAAGTCAAAAGCTGGCTGCACATCGTATCTCTTGCCAGAAACTATAATAATGATGGGAGAAACAATCTAAGTACCGGTTCCAAAAAAATAATCAGTAGTAGCAACAAACGGAGCTGAAACATGAGGTTAAATTTTGATTATGGTTTCCAGTCTTGTATCTTTTGGAGGCATAAGTTGGATGGTATAATGTGATACTAGAATACCATGTTATTGGTATATTAGATTAACCATTTACTTTCATTTACTTAGACTAGTTTAGATATCACCAATATATATCCACAAGAATATTATAATAACTCAGATTTATATTCTTTTCCATTCACTTTTCTAATGGAGCTCTATCTTTAGAGTGGCGTTGCAGCAAGGGAGATGTACATACCCAAATGCTGGAATAAAGGACAACGCCTTTCTTGATATCAAATAGAGAATGAAATCAAGTAAACCGCTGCTTATTATGACTTAACTTCGCAAAACAATCAGAAATTGACCTGAAACACCTCACTAAAATATAATTTAAGTAAGAAGTCCCATCCAGAGAGTACACATACCAAAAATTGCTCCAATCTCCGAGTGACAAATTGATGCGCCTAAAGCAAAATAAAATTATCAATACTTGAAGTAACACTATGAATTGTATTAATGCAAGACTGAACTCAATCAGGAGGTCACTTTACTGAATTACTAGTTCCTAATAGGCAATGTTTCGAAATGACTTCTTTATTTTTTGGGAAAAGGATATTAGCAGTGCCATAACTTTTGTACAGCGCTCGTTTTAGTGACAAACCTTTTTGCCAGATCACTTAAGCTCCAAATCGGGAAAAAAAACCATCACTTAAGTGCTCCGGTGACATATTCCGGCCAGAAGTCCTACGTGGCTTTTAAAAAAGAAATTGAAGTCCAACATGACAAATATTTCGTCCAACTTGGCAAAGTGAACAAAATGACATAGCTTTCTATGGGGGAAAACTCTCTGTGGAGCTGAAGGAGCAAAGCTCTGTTTTCATGATGGAGACAGAGAGCTCTGTTTTTGCTTGTGGTACGCCTTCATAATGCTACAATTCTCGTTCACCACAGCACGAGATGACAAAATCTGAAGCATGGGTGAAGTTGGGACCTATTCTTCTAGTTTGGAGGAGGAAGAGGAGGCCTTACAATGAGGATGAGACCATAAGAGGATTGAAGACAAGGCCTTGCAGTGAAGATGAAGACAAAGGTCACTAGTCACATTGGTTGAGTCCACAATCCTTGCAGAACCTCGAGGAGATCTTGCAGACCATGACGTAACCTATGGATGAGATACGTGCCCAACGACCTCATTCATCAAAAATCATGAGAAGCTTTAAATAATGCCTCTTCACTTGCTTTGCTTCAAGAATCACCTTGAAAAAAACCCCAAGCAGCCAATTCTTCAATGACCTCGAATTTGCTTTATTGGGGCTTTCACTCACTTTCTTGCAGATAAACATTGTAATTTTACAAGTAATTTCAATGGATAGGGTTAGGGTTTGCTTCTTTGCCCTAATTTAGCCTCAATTTGTCAATTTGGGGAAAAAAACAAGGGCTGGCAAATGACGTCGTTTTTTGCTGAATGAAATTCTCTGACGAGGCCATGTAGCCAATTTATAATAAACTAATGCCATCTCGGATTTTTGGCATCCCAAATTGGAGTTGGCACTTACTCAATCGTTTATTTACCGGAGTGGCACTTAAATGATCCGTCAAAAAATTTTGCGACTTAAGTGAGCATTGTACAAAAGTTATAGCATTTGTAGTATCCTTTTCCCATATTTTCTTAATCCACTTGGGATCACGTAAATTCATGGTGCAGGGCACATAAAGTCAGCCGCGCAGCCTGCCTGGAGGTTGCCATGTTTAGGGACTGGATGCTGTTGTAGCATATCAACACGGTAATGGGAAAATGCACAGCCATTCAATCTTAACGCACAGTCAATTGTCAAGGATCTTACATCAATCAATGTCCTCTCCTCAACTTCAATGGGTTGGACATCAGCTGCAATTCCTAATGCATGTTTCAGATCGAGATTCTTGTCCTTCTCCACCAGCACTTGGACCTAACGATACAGCAACGTATTCAAATAATAATTTGACCTTTTAAGTGCATCACCATTGTAGAAGCAGCAAGAAAGGACACAGATAACTCACAAGTCCATAAGAAATTCTCCTCAACCCAAAAGGATCATTGGTTGAGCTAGGCTGACAGCCAGCTGCAAATAGGCCGACAAGGCTATCTAGTCTGCACAATGATATCATTGGAAAATATCCAATTAAGTTCAGGAAGCAATTTTCAGCATACTATCCAGATTGCTGTTCTATTTGTGTTAAAATGATGAATTCATAACCAATGTAGTATGATGATACCAAAACCATCCAGTCTACAATGTAATAATTTAATACTAGGAACCCTTCTACTATATTATTCTTGAGGATATGAGCAGATTGGAAATGAAATACAAAAGAGATAAACCTATGTGCTCTTTAACAACAAATGACGGCATAATCTCCCATGACATGGATCATCAGGTGAAATTATGAGTGCTCTTGAGCAGGCTACTTATATAAACTCAATAGATTTTTTACCTGTCAGCAATTGACAAAACTATCCCCACATCAGTCTGGGGAAGGATATCTCCAGAAAATCTAGGAAGTGTAATCTCAAACAAGGCCTCTGCAATCTGCCAAAGCCATAAGCATCAGGATGAAGCACATGTATTGCCATGGAGAACATACCTGGCACTAAACTGCGCCACCATAAGCAAGTACCACAAATAGATAACACACAACAAAAATCAAGACCGGTTCCATCAGACCTCAAACAAAGAAAAGAAGAAGAAAAATCCTTCTGGCAAAGAGACCTTGCAGAAACTGTAAATGAAGTTAACCTGCTCAGGATAGCCATCTCGAAGAGCATAATGACGGCCCATTATTCCAGCAAGGGAAGTAAATTCTGTGACAACTGAGGTAGCAAGATCAGACATAGCAAGTGATGCAGCTTCTTGGACAATTTGTAGCTTATCTTCATTAACACCCATAGCCAAACTTAGTTTGGTTACTGTGCTCTGCAAACGCGAGATCTTATCCAACATTGTTCCAAGCCTCTCCTATTTAATCATATATACCAGCAAAAAGAAGACAACCTCATGAATAATTCCAGGTACTGGTTAAACCATTAAAAATCAGTTTGCCAAAAGTAGTCTATACTGCATTGAAGAGTCAAAGTCTGACACAAAAATTAGGAAAAAAACAATCTTTCTCGTGAAAAAAAGGATAACCAAACCGAAGCTCAGATCAAGCATGTAGGGTTTTCATTTGAACTTATGATGATTTCATCTTATCCATTAAGAAAGTAGAACATGTAGTTCTGTGCGTAGAAGTTTTTGACCAGGAAATGAGGCTAAGCCAAAAATCATAGCTGATGACCATAGATCTTGCTAAGAACAACTATTACTGGAGATAAAGTTCCCTGACTATTAAAATTTCATGTACATGCTGTTGTTGCTGCATGTCTGAGAAATACCAATTATCGCCCAATTTTCCTCATCATTTCTTTTAAGACCTCTAGAGTGTCGTATCTCATCTAAGATCTGTAAAACACACTAGAGAGAGAGAGAGAGAGAGAGAGAGAGAGAGAGAGAGAGAGATCAAAGAAGAAAAAAAAAACAGTGGATTAATTGTTCACTCCCGCAACTTAAAATTCACTAGACTTGCATCCTTTTAGGATGAAATTAGCTTCAGAAATATGCTTAACTATTTGAAGAGGAGAGTCCTAAGTTATGCCAATTCAAGTACTTGATCCTAAGCTGATTCTAATGAGACCTCGGTTTATGTATACCCAACATTATGGCATGCTAATGATTTCTAAAAGCTATTATTTGGCATGTATAAGAAGGAGAGAATTAGTGCTTGAAGAACTGTTTAGTCGTACAACCACACACCCGGGTGCATATTGAAATATTACTCTGAGATGGTGCAATTATACCCACTAGCCGTAGGTCATCTACAACTGGTCGGTATGAGATTGAGAAGCCAGATCCCATATATCATAAAACAGATCTTACATATATAGACTGCTCTTTCCTTAGATCATGCACACAGTTTAAGTACTCACATGAAAAAGTATCCCTTTTAATTGACTTTGAAATTCTGAAAATCTTTTACGTGTATCCATCTCATAAAAGAACTTTGCGTCTTCGTAGCGAGCTCTGCAAAATAGACAAAAAACTGGTCAAAACTACTAATTGGAAGTTCAAAGAACAAATTTGCGCAAAATACTTTGTTCACTTGCTATCAGAATGATTAAATGAATAAATTTGACAGTACTTCACAAGAATTAAGGACCTGCCATAAGCGCGGTATTTTCACGCTAGTCATTTTGCAAAGTTATAGTATGCCAAACAGAATTGAAGACCTTCAAAATTAGATCGATTCATTCTCTTCTAGAAGCATCATCAGGTGTTCAAAGGGAGATAGATGTAAACCTGAGAACAGCTTCATTTCCTTTCTTGACTACTGTCCTGTCAATTGTCCCATTTGCCACCTAAAAGGAAATTCCCAGGCCGGACTATCATATAAACAATACTAATGTATATTACAACCGAAATAAATTGCTATATTTCAAAGAACTTCTCACAGCAATAAAATATGGCAACAGCCTCCCACTGTGATCAGCTATGGAAAAATATTTTTGGTGCTTCTGCATAACCTGAACATTGGAGCATAAACAACCTCAACAAAACAGGAAAATAACAGCTACAAAGTAAGTTAATTGTATACAGTAGACATTTTAACCACAAACTCCCAATGTCATGATGGAATATCAATTGGTTTTACAGGCACCATTCTATTATATAACTTCCATCATTGCAGGCGTTAAATGTGCACGTTCTACCTGTCATCGAAGTTCCATGCTTGAAGTAATCCTAGATTAAGTCATATAGTGTTAGTCTCGCTCTAATCTGGCTGCTTCTTATTTCACTATTGCTAGATGGCTTGATCGACTAAAAGAATGGGAAAGCGAAACCAGAAAACCAAATATATGACCATAGTCAAAGACTAGTTTGTAAGCCAATCCAAACACTAGTTTGCATTTTTGCTAGGTAACATTCCCAAAAAACTAGAAAAAGAAGCCAACTCAAATAATTGTTTGCACTTCCCGAGATAATGAGACTTACCATAGTTAAAAGGTCTTTGGGAAGCTCTAAGAAGGATTCATTAAATTCCCCAAGAATCGGAACAGGTGCCTCAACAAGATTGACAACCTGATACAAGTTGAATTGGTACTTAGCAGCAAACTCGACAATCATATTCAAATGTATTACTTAAGGATGTTACCTCATTAAGTAATCCATCATTGACAACAATCTGACCTTTGGCACTTTCTGCAAGTGCAGCCGATTGCCTGAATATCTGATTTCTCCGTTCCTGCATACAAAAGAATCTGAAAGATCAGTATTCATCAACCTTACCATCTATGGCAGGTTTTCAACAAAATAATACTTTTCCAAAAAGGATTATCAACTTAAAAAAAAAAAAAAACTGCAAATCATTTCATTATATCATACCTCAATATCAATTTCAATTCCAGCTTTTCCCATTAAAGCTGCATAGGATTCTGCACTTTCCACCTACAGAGGATTTTGGAAATTAAAATAAACGCCTGTCCATAGGTTTTAAATAACTTCTTAGAAGAATGGAGAAGCACAGTAGTAGCAAAAATGCAAAGAGAAAACTCATACCGAGAAGAGTACAAACGGAAACCACAACATTATTTTACTTCCACTCATGTAAAATCAGAAAAAAAAATGTTAATGCTCATCTCCTGGAAGTAGCTTAGAATTATCTTTTTTGCATGTGACCTTGTTGACTAGTAATTATCTAATAACATAATTTGTTCTGAAGCCCTTGTATCGTTAAACACATACTGGCCAACATACTTGGTGGAGTTACCCTAATAATATGAGAACTGATCTCTTATTTAACACAAATAGCTTGCGTGCCAATGCAATGATGCTATCTTTTTCACATGTTTTGTATATTCTGATTTTATAGCCTTTTCTTTTCCTTGTCAATAATTCTGTTTGTTCTTTGAAGAGAAACAAACACATTTCTGATACTTTCGTATATTGTTTATTGGAATATCCAACTTCATCTTCCTCTGTGACATTCATAGGATTCATATTTGAATAGTATTTCCTTTCAAGATTCATTGCGGTACACTACAAAACTGCAATCTTTCATCTTCAACATCCAAAAGAAGGCCATGCTCTTTGATCGCCATCATCCTCCTCCAAACACACATACAGCTAGGTTCTTTTAACAGCCATATATGGCATTGTGTTTATTCTTATCTTCATTAATTTTGTTAATATTAATTTCCTTTGTGAAAAGCTATGTCATGCTAGATATTATAAAATGGACTATGCCATGCTGCATTAGACGGAGAGAAATGAACACCAGAAGAATGAACCAGAATAACTAGTTCTAAAGGAGAGTACCAGAGACTGAAAAGGTGCAAAAATTTAACCAAGAAAGGAATAGAATAAAAAGGGCAAGGCATACTGGAGTTGCACAACAGATTGAGGAAAAGGCTAGATGACAGAGTACCGATAAATGAGTTCTCATAGAGCTTTTCAAAGTAACAAAAGACATAAAGTATATCCATGCCCTTGAAAATATTACAACCACGAGAAAATTTGGATACTTACTGGGAAGGTCGCTGATGGAGTATTACGAAGACCATAAGATAAATTTCCACTGCAAGAGCATGGGACATGCATACAAGTTCTGTCATTGCTCAATGCCCAAATAAACTTGAAAAAAAAAAGGGGAAATATGGACATGCATTGGCCAATGTGAGGACAATGCATAAGCAGGTACCATGGCCTAAAGTTCAATTGATGAATAAGGAGATTTCCCCAAAAACTAAGATCTATCTCCACCCAATTGAATGCACTTCCAAAGACACAGAAACAAAATGGAATAGTAGAAAGGAAAAGCAAGTTATTTAACATTCTGGGGTCCAAATAAGCATAATACAAGTAATTATCTATTACATGCCACTTGGCACTAGGTCAGAGCAGATCCAATAAAATAAGGAAACCAAGGCAAAACACTTGTGTTTCTGGATAAAATGATATTTTTGAGTTATGGCTTACACACTTTTTAAACAAAAAGGAAAACAAGAAAATCTTGAGAGAGAGAGAGAGAGAGAGAGAGAGAGAGAATCTTATTCAGTGTATTCCATTAGTTACTAGCTACTTTTAAGAGAATGTCAAGTAATCATAGAACTAATCCAATGCGCAAGAGTGGCAAAATATGATGCTTGATCAGCTTAGAAATTTGGACCTTTTATAGCAAGTCCTCTTCTTATCAGTTTCTGAAATAAATAAATGGAGCGATTGTTTAATTTTAACATCCTCGTCCTCAATAAGATGGGTTTTCAGAACTCAAAAGACTACCCACTTAACTATGCTAAAGCACATAGATAAATGCAAAGAAGTGTTTTCAATGAGCAACGTACAACAATTACTACCTATCATTTGAGCATTTATCACTTGTGCAAGAGGCAAAACATTCATAACTTGCAAAAGCAGCTTTTTACAAATTTCAGCAAACCACAGAAAATTAAGACCACGACATATCAAATTAAGCTTACTCAATTATTTAGAAAGGACCCTGACCAAAAAAATAAAAATAAAAGAAAATAATGATTGAGAAAAGACAGAGAGGAGAAAGATGCAGGTAGCAACACTTCATAACAACCTCAAAAGTCCAGCAAATGTAAATGGCACTATTGCATCTCCATGGAGAGCTAAAATCCACCGGATAGGTCTGCTAAACATCACCTGGACAATAAAATATGTCATTATTAAATAACAAAGGCTAGAAATGAACATCCTGACCATCTATCTTGGTAGATGATGAAGAACATCAGGAGAATGTAGGTAGAAATTTATTCCATAAAATAAAGCCAAGTCAAGGGTGAAGTGCTTAAATCACTTCATGTCTGGATTGTTAGACATATCAGACTAAGATTTATCGTCTTCTATAATTAAAGAATGTGCATGCTACTCATTGAGATGTGATCTAATCTAGAACATGGAAAAGCAAATACAACCCAATCGACAACAAATAGCTCCTCCAAATTTCATATGTTGATCACAAAATAAAAGATGTGAAATTATGTAGAACAAATATTTTGGTTAATGGATTCAACATAAACAAAAAATTACCTGATATTACTGAAAGACACACACATTACAAGATTTGTCACCACTTTGTAGATTAGATACCGGTGACTTGATTGGTGAAATAGTATATCTCTCCAGAAGGCATATTTTTTTATTACCTCCACACACAGAAAATATTTGCTGTAATTGAGCAAGATACTGAGGAATTGTCCATATGTAATCACTATTATTGACACGGCCCCTTTTGAAATAATATTTCTATTCCTATTTATGATAAGAATACTATGTCTCCAGTGAGGAAGAAAAATTAATGATCACCCACTTAGACGATGGGTTTATTATTTAATCTACAGTCGATAAAGGCTCAAGAGTTTTTAAAAAAACACCTCAAAGCTCTATATGATTGAGGAAATGAGCCTATTTAAGAGCCATCAAATTCTTGATAATATTCCTAGTTTAATCACCATGCTTCTCGTTTTAATAAATGCTCTAAGCACAACAAATTCTTGATAATTTTAGCATCTTACCATCATAATTGACAAAGAGCCATCCCTAGATGATTGAGGAGACAAGTCTATTTAAGAGCCATCCGTAGATGATTGATAAGATGAACCTATTTTTTGTCCCAATACTAAAAGCATGAACAACGTATAACTAGAAGTTTGCCCAAGTTTCAGTTGTCCATGAAAATATAGGAAGCATCTCAAAGAAAGACATTTAGTAGAGCGATATCAAAAACATTTTGGAAATCCTATCATTAGATATATTGGACTAAACCATGACGATCACTTTTTGAGGTGTGTTATCTGCCTGGGGCCAATCCCCACCACTTGTTAGAACCATCGATCTCTGTCTCTTTGCAAGTGTATCCTATAAGGAAGCTAGTAGAACTAGTTAAACATTGACCATACCAAGACACTTCCATTTGCAGTGACTTAATGAAGATTAAAATGGTTTCAAGAAATAAATGCAGTGTTAAACAACATTAAACCATAGAAATATGGAGCAGCAAAAGGCACACAAGGCATACAAATAGAATCCAAGGCATTACAGACATACCATAAGACCAACACGTTTTAGTAGTTGCCATTATAACGTTCATTGAGCAAGAAAACTATTTCCCGCAATAATCAAAATAGAACAGAAAGAGTGCAAGACAGCATTGAATTTTCAGCAGAGGATGACAAAGTGAGTGAGAAAATAAGATGTGTATACCTGAGAGTTCCAGCGCATTGACTTTGGAAATGATATTTTAGCAATTGTACTGGGCAAATCTTCAGACAAAACCTTAACATATGAGGGAAGTTAAATATCAGAATCACACTTACCCAGACAAAAGATCATTGCCCTAACATAGGACCCGCATACAATAATCACTGTATATGGTGATCCTGAGCAAAAGATGGATACGTTACGTTTTTTCTGCAAAGACATATGATGCTATCCTTTGCCAAAAACCAAAATAAATAGTTTAAGATGCCAGAAAGTTGACTTCTCTCAAATGATACCTAGATTACATTAACGAGACTTGTAAGCATACTTAATAAAGATGGATCCAACATTCAAAGCACTGACTGTACATCACAAAAGAGTTGGCGCCCTAACTATTTGGCATCTTTCCTTGTTTTGTTCCTCAACAAGTGCAGTACAGGCACTACTAAAGAAAATTCTATGAAATTGGCCATCTTGTGACTTTTCTTAAATTGGTGGTGAGAGCATGCAAATTTTTTATCACAACTTTCTTAGAACATGCTATTGTGAAGAAGAACTCAATAGTTTGTAGTTTGTACTCCATGCTTTAGTGAACAATTTGTGGCATACAAAGTAGGCAGCCATTCGCTTTGCTAAACTATCAGCTCTTGAATAAATTCTATTTTGACTAGTTTTAACACATGACCAACCAATTAAAAAATGAAATTGGAAGTTAGAATGCCCATCCACTCGCAACTTTCCTTTTAAATAGTGTATAAAGCACTTTCATGACAGGCAAATAGTTTATAAAATAGTTGTCAGCAGGGCTGGCCACCAGGCTGTGCCAGGACCAGCCAGGTTTTCCATGGAGGGCCAGGGTATGAACTAATTATTTAAAAAAAAAATTAATTTCAAATAAAGAATTCAGGCCTTAGCTGGGCCCATGGTCCTGAAATAGACAATAGAACATAATATAGCAGCAAAAGCAATTATAATATAGCAGCAAAAGCAATGTGTATCCTCAATTTCGTTAAACAATCTCTATCCTCAGTATATTCCTTCAGAAAAGTGAGACTAATTATTACCAGTTATAAAAGAATGACTGAACAAATAAATAAGCAGCAAGAAGACCTGGACAGCAAGTTGAGCAGGCTCCTTCACACGAACATACACATAATCTGTTTTCCCTGAAGAAAGAAAGCAATATTTACACATACATAAACAAGTATATCACTTAATAAACAAATCGAAGTATGTTCTCTTCAATGCCTATTTTAAAGCTTATTAATGGCCACATCCTGATGAGAAATCCATCCATACATGACGCAGTAAGAACATTCAAACACCTGACAGGTATCTTGCAGCAAGCATAACTGCTTTCAGAGAAAACATTTTGACTAAATTAAAGACTGCTTTTTTACATATTAAAGTTCAATAATTATCATTTATTAGTGCCCTAAGAAAACTCATTAACAAATCAGTCTCCCTCCGGGCTAGCCAGCTTAGTGTCTTCAAAGACAATAAAACAAAAATTAGTGGTTGATAGGGAATCTTAGATAAATTCTACAATAAAGTGCACATATTCTAGTTCAAGTTTTCTTTTTCTATTTCTTTAATTTCTGAAACATTCATATGAAGTACCAACTGCCTTGAAGAGAACTTGCATTAGTGGAAAACTAGAGCTAAGCAAAAGTTTGTCTAGAGAAGAAGAATTAACCTGGAATATATTCAACTTCTCTTACCATCAGGTTTTGTATATAATGAATCCAGGCCAACAGAGTATCTACGGCAAAAACCTTCAGCAGCCTGATAAAGATAACATTGAGGAGCAAATCAGTTTCCAGTGATACACCAAAATAAGATTATCATTCGATTCAAAAGAAGAAAAGGATCTCATATACCACCTCCTCCACCCCCCCCCCCAAAAAAAAAAAAAAAAACCACCCAAAAAAAAAAGGGGGGGGGGGGGACCCCTAAAAATTCGAGATACTATAATTATATCCAGGCTTTAATACATCTTGAAGTTGAGTGCAAACTGTCTTCTCTAAAAGCTTAATTTGGTAGAGAAAAGGTAAGAAGATTTTAACAGTCCCCTTCAAGAGAAAGTTGATTTGAAGACGAACCTTAAGCATGCAAACCCTGTAAGGGTGGGTGGAAGAGTCATCACACATAAATGGGTGAAAAAAGAGTTCAATGCAAACTTCTAGCTTCTAATATTAAAGTTAACTGAGTAGGCCATCCTCTTTTATATCTTAACAAAATGACATATAATGTCAACCCTTTGTCATGCATTGAAGTCATAAGGGATTCCACAAACCTTCAACAAGTTAAATGACACAAGATCCATTATGTCAATCAATGTATTAATAAATGATCATTGCAAATACAAATCCTCTGGTAAAATGCAATAATGAACACAAACATCAAATTGAAGAGAAATCAACCTTAGTGGGGTTTCCTTGATCATCAAAGGCTTTTGAAGCAGGAGGACCTCGCACTTCAACCTCATTGTCTGTTTGCTTGGCGTCAAGACTCTCCACACAGATCTGGAAATTAAGCATATGCTAAGACTTAAAATCAAGCAAATGAAAACATATAAAAATGAAAAGCCTCGAACGTGATGTTTATGAATAGTTATCTCAATTATACACACTCATAGCAAGAAAAGTTTTGCGTCTTGAGTGAAAGGAATTTGGTCATTCTTCCTTTAACAAACTAAGCTTTTTATTCCAAAAGTGCAACATAAGTTCCTTACATCTCTGACTGCAAGTGAACTCATCACTAATGGGAAATGCATCCTTCACATGATATGCAAAAGAAGGAACGAAAAGTCCAGGTAGGGCATATTTCGCTGATGGTCTAGCATGCTTCCAAGGTTTTCCTTTTATTCACCACTCATCCAATTTTAACCATCCTTACTGACATCTCAATCATTCTAAGTTACTATACTTCTCCCTTTTCATAGATGGGAAAGGTGACTATATTCTGAGAATACCAAATAGGCTGATGCTGCTGTAACAAGTTACAAGACGAAAAGCTCCACATAATGAGAGCTGAAATAGATGTGACGTGCATTACCCCTCTATGAAGCATAAAAAAAGTCACTGAGAGTATGCAAAGGACGATATTAACAAAAGTGAGCAAATTGAAGCAGTACCACTAGTCTGCGAGGAGTGCCAAATGCTTGAACTGGACCATGGTTTAATCTCTTGGTTTGCAGCAACTCTATCACTAGATCTTTAAGCTGTAACAGAGAAGCATGGTCATTGAAATACCCATGGGGTACTCAGCAGAGTTGGAAGAGAGATTGTTCAGGAAGAGAAGAGAATACTTGTTGGCTTGCATTAACTACATCCTGAGGTGGCATCTCTTCAGTTCCAATTTCAAGTACTAAAAACCTCGGTACATCTTGAACCTGTGAACAATACAATGGAAAAAAGGGAAATAATAATGACCAATCATTTTAGCTGAAAATATATAGTCAATGATGAGTTTCTTATGTAGACATAAGGTCAAAACAACCACCGAAACTGGAAACCAATCACAATACTTTAAAAAGAACTATTGCACTATGCAAAGGTATACCTCCCCAAAATTGAGTAAGACCTTGATTTTTGGCCAACAAGTTAGACTTTGATTTGCCACAACATCTTATTTATTGGTTAAGGAGAGTGATGATACGATCACGATGGAAAACGGTAAATAGTTTCATAAAAGTTTATAATCAACTAAAACATGTCAGAAGAATGGTTAAAATCCAAATGCAGCATCCCAAACTCTGCCTCAATCAGCTCCAATTCAACTTTGAGAAGGTTTATGTCTAAAAAATCAAGGGCATTAATAAAAAAAAGAAAAAGAAAATAGTTGTCTTTCCGAGAGAATATGCAAAGAAAGGGTAATGTCGCACATCCAACATTTCGTAGAAACTGCCTAACAGCATACAAAATGGAAAAAGTAATCCAGATTGATTTGTGTATTTACCTTGTTTGAAGCTGCATCAACAACCTCCTGGGGACAAGCTAGATGAACAGTTTCACTAACAACACCAAGTGGATGCCCTAGCGACTCCCTGGTCTTCAACCATAATTGCGCACATTGTCGAGCTAAACTGATCAGAAACAGGAATTAATGAGTGGCCGGGGGCTTACTCTTAAACTAGCCATTTCTTTTTATCATCCACCAACATAATATTAGGGGAATATATTGAGTTCAACCTACATAATATTAGCTGAATAAATTGAGTCGATTTATCTCCTCCAAATTCTGAAAGGAAAGGATCTCAAACTCGTGATATTTATGTAAGATGAAGACCATCTCATTGACTCGATTACCCCAAAGCTGTAAGGGCAGTTCAATTGCCAAAGTCTTCAAAGTGGCAAGTTCACATTCCATGCATCACATGGACTGGCTTTCTTCTCCTTAAAAAGAACGACTAAGAGCTTTTTCTACCCCAACTTAGGAAACACAAGTATTTTGTAAGCTCATCTTCACCTTTTGCTTGCTATGCAAGATAATGACCTAGTGGCTCCCAGAGGAGTCCATTCTCCCAATACAAATGAAGCCCAAGATTTGGCCCTTTACCTCCTCTCAGCTAATCAGGACTTGTTATTATAGTAACTTTGCCATGATTTTAGTTACCTACGCACGCTATGTCTCACAGTCTGAGCACTCGAACAATATAGACCAATAGAGACATGAAAATGGGATGAAAAAAGAGATTAGGGCTCTTCTACATAATTGGAACTTCTTCATCAGGTGTCTCATCTTATCACTTCTTTCACCAGGAAAACTTGTCCAAACAGAAATTTGGTAGTCCAAACAGTAATTTGCTAATCGTCTATTCAAGGAGCACAATGACTGCCTTTTTTCCTCTTGGAACAAATGTTGCAATCCCTACACACTTTAGGTTGTGGGTGACAAAATTACAAGTTTGGGGAAAAGTTTGTAACTCTTCTCATACTTAATGGGACAAAGTGTGAAAACTAATAGTTCGAGATACACATTACAACTCCCTTCATAGTGTTTAGGGTGGTGCAGAATCGGAGGAGGGGGCAAGGATAAGAGCAAACTGGCCATGAAATGGAGTCATTCTAGGAGTTTTCGATGCACAACTCAAATGCTAAGCAAAATTACTTGTTAACATAAAGCAACACTTAGGTAACGGCATGGACCTTTGTGGCACCAGTTAAAAAATTGAAACCCCAAAAATTATTCTTACCTTACTGCTGGCTCCGAAAGGGTAAATCAGAACAGTTATCACAGAACTTTTTTTATATACAATAAATATTGAGATACTCCAAAGCAGATTTGGAAAAGAAAATCTCCAATTCGAGAATTTTGACATCATGCTGTATTCAACAAGAAAACCCTGAGCTCGCTAGAGTGGCATCTTATGCAGCAGTATAAAAACTTTTTTCAAGGGGTTAGCAGAGACCATACCTCCTCATGCGACCAAAATATCTAGCACGTTCTGTCACCCCAACAAAGCCCCTTGAGTCTAAAATGTTAAAAGCATGAGACGTCTTCAAAAGCTGATCATACCTAGCATGTTGCAGAGCAAGTGATCACTAGAACAAAGAGACACCTGAAGTTTTGTAAAAATCTCAAAAAACAAAACATACGCAGGGATTGCCAGGCCTAATCCAAGCAAGGAACGAGCTTCTTCCTCAAAAAAGTCAAAGTGCTTTTGGAGATGATTAACACTTGCATGCTCAAGATAATAAGAGCTCATTTCTTTCCTGAAATACAATGACAAAATATAACAGTCATCATCTGCAGCTTAAAAGTAAAGCAAATCAAAGCAGGGTGATTATGCAACAGCAAATTGATGAGTAAAAGGGAGACAGTCACCCCAAGTCATAACTATAGAAGGAAAGTGATCTCAACATGTTTACATCAACATGTATCATTTTATCCTTTTTGTATCCTTTTGCAACATGAGCTAAACTTTTACATTCATCACAATCTCTTTTCAAATCTTTTTGCCACTGAAGCTCATCAAGCTTCTCTGATAGGTTGGCAGTAAATATACTTAACTGATCAAAATGCGAGTGAAAATATAGAAGAGTATAAACTAATCAACAAGAGGGACTCAACAATTGTGAAAGTAAGAAAAACATATTGGTGTGAGTATTGTTAGTATAATTTCGCAATCAAACTTCTGAGCTCACTAGCCACTTTCAATTTGTTGTACATGTGCATTTGCATGGTCATTAAATGAATTAGGAGCAAAGTACATAGGCCAGAGCAATAGTCCGCAGTATCAGGAGAGGCCGGAGCCTGTCTTTTAAAGACCTTGAAAAGATGAGAGCACCAAAAAAACAAAAAAAATTCCAGAGTTTGGGAATCTACTGCGTATTTAGCTGAATGTCAAGATAATAAAGGTGCCAGCATTGGGCTTTGGTTGTTAGTATCACTATTTCTTTCATCCTCCTAAGCCAAGGCCAGCCTCGAAGAGAAATTGGAGGCTGGTACCAAAATAATTCCCAATCTCTGTTCCACATCAAGCACACAAAATAGATTGAAACTCTCCTCACAACAATTGAATTTCTTATTTTTCACCCAACTAATAAATGATTGTTGCAATCAAAGATTGACCTAGTATGTTAACAGAAGACTGTATCTGACTTGGTATGCCATGCTTGTCTCTTACCATACTACTAGTGAAAAGTTATGATATCCAAGCAAAGGAAAAATTCTCCAGTGCATCTGCATGCCATTTGTCAAATGAAACCAGTGAACATAAACTTTCTATAGCAGCCCTTCCAAGGCCAAAAAATTTCGTTATATGGCATTTCCCCCAACAGATATAAGTAAAGAATTCTTTTGCCCCCATGACAAGTAAAATAAAGAGGGGAGGATGGCAAAGGAATAAAAAAAACCTCTTAGATCTCGGTATGTGCAATTCCTAGGGTAAATCCTTGTTCATAGAATCTGATCAGGACTCTCAGCCAGTTCCTTGCACTTATATGCTGCAACCGCTACAATTTAGCCCTTTTAAATTAAAGATAAAACAGTCCACAAATTCCTGCCTCCCTTAGTTTTTTATTTTTTTATTTTTTTATTTTTTTTCCATTTCTTTTGGTTCTGTTTGCCCAAAACTAAAGCCTCCCTTTGGTTGAGTAGGTACACAACCCTAACGGAAAGTGATAAATAAAAACTTAGATGCTTCTCTATGCTTAAAGAGGACCAAAAATCTCTAGAGTTTGATTATATTCATTATATTTCATTAGACCATACTTAGAATTTTTTTTGAATGATACATAAGATTTCTTTAAGAACTTACCAAGGGGGTACCGCCCCTATACAAAATGGCTTCACGTATAAGCCACACACACACACACACACACACATATACATATAACAGTAAATTTGTCATGTAAAGAAATATTAATGATGATGGTAGAATATTGATTGCTTATTGAACCTACTTGATGAATAATTAAACAAGACATGTATCCCAATCATCAGATGAACTTATGATGATTCTAGAGACAAGAATCTCGTTGAACCCAATTGATGAATATTTAAACAAGATATTTATCACAATTAGGAGAAGAACTTATGAGGGTTCCAAAGACAAGAACAATGAGCCCACAGGCGTCAAAAGGAGCTCTTATGATAATTAAATAGTAGCACAGCATTAACATTACTGCTTTTAAAAGATAGACAGAGAGAGACCGAGAGAATGTTAACATGAGATAAATAAGGCAAGTGTTAGCTTACTCATTCTCCAAGAACAGCTCCCCATATGTGATTCCATCCGCATATTTAATTTTTTTGAAATGATCAACTCCCTAGAAGAAATCCACAGTTAAGTTTAGGCAAACTGACAGAAGTATCCAAACGAAGGATATACAAGAATTACCAGACCTGAAGCAACATAAGGATACGCTCAAGTCCATACGTGATTTCAACAGATATTGGCATCAACTGAAGACTGCCAGCCTGAAGAATAAGAATAGAAGAACTGAAAACATTAGCACAAAACCTGAGACTTAACAAAATCACCACTTTAGTGGCCTGAACTAGAAAAGAGAAGGATTCTTAGAAGAGTATATCATGCCCATGAAAACCACGCTCATGCATGCAATAAACCTGATCAAATTTTACGGAAGAAAACCTGCTGGAAATAGGTGAATTGTGTTATTTCCATCCCATCCATCCAGACTTCCCAGCCCAACCCCCAAGCACCCAGAACCTGTGAGCAAACCACATCAAGTTAGTCCCCAGTGCGCAACATCAAAGAAATGGAAATAATCCTGTTACATTTTTGTGGATCCCATCAACATAACAAGTTGAAGAATGCAAAGTCAGCATGTACCATATGGACTTGATTGTCACAGAAAAAACTTACCGGACTTTCCCAGTTGTCTTCCACAAACCGTATATCGTGTGCATTAACATCAATACCTGTCAATTAGAGAAGGATCTAAAGCTGAATATAATGTGCAGGAAAGGACAAACATCATCGAGTATTCTGCTATTGCACTCAAAAGACAACTCACAAAATTAAATTACTTAGATATGATTACTTTTAATGTTTCATTTCTAAAACTGAAGGGCATTAACTAAGAAATTTTACTTCAATTCCTTCACTGCGTAAAATGAAGTTTACACCACTCGCTATTGGAAAAGTGTCATGTGACAGAATTTGGTTATGCAACAATTTCTAAAGTACACATGTAACTCACAGAATGGTGGTTGTGTAAAAAACTTGTTACACTAAAGGAGGAACTCATGAAAATCCTCACATTGAAATAAATATCCATGCCGATTTTCCACTGAGAAAAAGAAAAAAAGGTGCTTTTTACTTGCTTATAAAGTAAGAAGTCCATGAGCCCATTAAGAGAATCTAAACTACAGTTGATCCATGATCAGATGATCAAATTTAGATTAAAATCTAAGTAACATTTGAACTTAACTCCGTGCACGTTAGATTAAAGAAAAAAATCTGTATGAACCTCTAATCTATACAAAAGATGGACCACTATTGCTGTTAAATGAGCTAACTTCAAAGTTATGCCCTCCAAAAGCCAACATACTTCTAGATTAGTATTGCAGAAAACTCATAATGGAAAATCACGTTGGATTATACACCCACCGAGAAAAGGAAAAAACTGCTAGACAAAACAGTTGCTACCATTTTATCTAGTAATAAACCCGAAAGCTTGGGTGCCAAAAAATGAAGGTTAATAATTAACATGTGAAGTAAGCTAGCACTCATTCACAGACAAGGCATAAGAATGTAATGAAATCAACAAGCATCTATTTTAGGCGTGCTAATGAAGTTGCGGTCACTACCTAGTGCTGCCAGGCTACGTATAAATAGATCTTGTGAATTTCCGGGATCAGGCTTTAGTATTACCTGAGACCAGTAAGTATAAAAGACATCCAAAACAATTAAAAGTGCAAACAGACAGCATCAAGGGCCATACCATCCCACAATGATCAACAAGCCCAATTTAGTTAACCTGAAACTGAGTGTGTCGCTGAAGCCTGTTAGGATTTTCTCCATAACGACTATCATCAGGCCGGACACTGGGCTCCACATACCTAATATGAGAAACATCAAATCATCAGCTTTTTACGCCAACATCTGGAAAAATGCGATTGAAAGACAAGCCACCATTTTTTACTTTAATAGAAAATATTGACATGATTATCTTGTGTACAATTGAAATGTCAGAAAACCTAGGACTTCCTGAAAATAACCCTATCAAATGCAACAACATTTCCCTTCATCAATGGGTAACTACTATAACTGCGAAAGGACTCGTCTCACTCTCTAAAAATTATGCAGATATCTGCAAATTTGGCCCACATTCAAACAAGACTTGTTTGTCCGTGACAAGCTGCCACATCATGAAACTAGCATTTCTCCCACATTGCAACGATTATCTAAGGATAACTCTCAATAATATGAGAGTCCAAAACAAAAATTAATCTCTTAACTTACAGGAGCAATTTTAATCTCATTTGATGAACCATGATAGAAAATGCAATATCTCTCATGCAATACTAATCTTGTTCTACGACCAATATAGCTCTGAAATTTCCCAGAAAATATTTCAGACTTGCAATGCCAATAATTGCCACTCAAGGATATAAATATAGGAAAAGCACACAAGTTCTTTTGAAACTATCTTGTTAAAAAAAGAGTACTTACGCAACATTCCATGGTTCTGGACCAAGAACCCGTAAATATGTCAGGGGATTCATAGTTCCTGCTCCTACCTGGTTAATGCAGATGAAGGAAGAATGAGACATGTCATCAATTCACAACGGTACATACAGCTCTTAACTTGTATGCATGGACAAAAGCATGACGAAGCAAAAATAAATGGATGTTTGAACCATGTCTAAGCTAGACCAGAAACTCTTTCTTGGCCATAATTAAGTGGACAAGAGACCTTCACAATCTCACAGCAGAAATTCCCGCCTATACTCAAAGTGGACATGTGACTCCCCACTTAGAACATTAAAAGAAAAAAATGAAAAAAGAAAGAAACCCACGATCGCGTGACTTCTCTAGCTATTGCTACCTCAATTTTGTGAACAGAAGATGATCATCAACGAAAGTGTAAACACTAGTATGATCTCTAATCTACGCTGACAAATAAATAAAACGTCACCAAAATCCATGAAGTCAGAGAGAAACGCGAATAAGTCAGTACTGCACATTACCTCTGTGTTGCTGCACTGCATTATCGCACATCCAACTGAAGCCCAATACTCCTGTACTTTTTCAACGTCAATATCGCAAGAAGAGCTTAATAATTAGCGCATCACATTGTCGGCCAAATCCCAAACGTGGAAAGAACAGCCATTTTCAGGGGGCAAACGAAGAAAAGCATCGATCTTTCGAGCACACGGAGAACCAAGTCCACTCAAGATTCTCGAAAACATCGATCAAGAACTGACCCTCGAATCCTACCGAAGCTGCCTACATTGGGGGAGAGGGGAACCCAGTTAAAAATGACGAATTCTAAGAACCCACCTGGAGACGCTGGATTGCCTGCTGGAAAGTTGGCGCCGACGGCTTCTGCAGCTCGTCGGAGCTGCGGTGCGGGGTGGCGGAGGTCTCGCTGACGGCGGAGGCGGAGGTGCGGGAGAAATGGCGGGGGCCGAGCGGCGGCCGGCGGCGGAGGTGGAAGGAGGAGGCCGGCGCGAGGGGGCCGAAGAGAGAGAGCCTCGCCGCGTGGGGCTTGAGGAAGGAGATGACCAAGGGGAGAGCGAGGATGGCCATGGCTAGAGGGGGAAGCAGTGAAGCTCGAAAGAACCTTAGCCTGTTCCGAGCTTTATCTCGGAGAAGTTAAAGTTGTGGTTTTTAGCAGGGTTTAATGTTTTCACTTCGTCCGCTCTACGGCCCCCATTAGTTTTTAAATTTTTTTTAAGTCACCAAAAATTTAAAGTTTTTGATATCACAAAAAAAAAAAAAAAGAGAGAGAGAAATATATCACATTAAATATAGTTTAAGGTTTTCAGTAACCTTTTCCTTTCTTGTTTTTATTATTCTTTCCTGAAGCGATGACTGAACTATGTATCTAAAAGTATTTAATTTTGAACTGTTTAGTCTTTAACACCTTGAAAAATATTTAATCAGAAAATCGTAACATGTTTTTATCATTCAGGAAATTCATTATGTTTTTATCTAAATGGTTTGAGCCATTATAGAGTAATGTAAATACATGGATTTTGTTACTGTGAAACTAATTTGATGGTGAGAATGAAGCAAGGCCGTCCCCTTAAGCAACGCATAACGGATTATAGAGCTCACCGCACCAATTTCCAAATGATCGGTTTTAAGAATTCGTAGACACGGAGTTTACTCCACTCATGTACATGACAGATGTGAGACATTAAGGGTGCGTTTGGTAACAATTCTGTTCTCAGTAACAATTTTTTATTAGAATTGATTTTTTTTGTTTCTGTTTCCGGAACAATTTCTAAGTATAAAAATACGCTTAGTAACTCCACAAAATTTCTATTCTCGAGATAGAAATGTGTCTCGATGGAATGGTATAATTTTGTCGTTTCTTTTACTTTTTAAATATTTTTATTATATTTTTCCTTCTTTTTTTCTTTCATTTTTCTTTTCTCTCATTCTTCCTCCTTTGCGGCCGATCGCCCGCCACGGTAGCAGCCGGCGACCAGCTAGCTAGGGTGAGGGCCGGTGAGCTCGCCGAAGGCTCATGGCCATCATGAGGCTCGACCTCGCCCAACCTCGCCAGATCTGGGCAAGGTCAGCCTCACCCTGCCCTGCCATAGCGAGGCCGAGCCTCGCATCGACCGACGAGGCTCGGCCTGGGCCAACAAGCCTCGCCATGGCCGAGGTTGGCGATCGGCCAAAAGAAAGAAGAAGGAAAGGAAAGAAAAGAAGAGAAAATATAATAAAAAAGAAGAGAGAAGAAAAAATTGTTCTCAAGAACAAGAAATTACTTTTTCTATTTCTTATTTCTGTTCCAAATCTATTAGAAAAAAAAATAGATTTTTTGTTCCCGAAAACAAAAAAATAGATTTTTTGTTCTGGAAACAAAAATTTTACCAAACACATTTCTATTCTTTTTTCGAACAAAAGAAAGAAATAGTTATTCCAGGGAATAGAAATTATTTTTACCAAACAAGCCCTGACACATCCCAACACATTTGTTTGCAATTACTCCCTTGTTTGCAAAGAGTAGCACGATAACTACAATTACAAAATGATAACACACTTAAGGAGCAGGGTAACATCTTGAGAGATAACTCCATCTTATTCTAAGACAGTGAGCATAATGCACGTTATTGACCATGATAAGTTCACAATGCATGGCAATAATTTTGCTCAAGTCGTAGCAGGTTTGCTTCAAACTTGGAAGGGTCGCTAACCCTAAAAATGCCGAGGCAAAT
Organism: Eucalyptus guilfoylei; assembly: GCA_016097605.1. NCBI lineage: Eukaryota > Viridiplantae > Streptophyta > Magnoliopsida > Myrtales > Myrtaceae > Eucalyptus > Eucalyptus guilfoylei. Next base: position 55,557,545 of record CM027867.1, read on the forward strand.
GGTAATTTATAGGAACATTGCCATTCAATGTAAAAGTGGTAAAAATATAATGGATAATAAGTTCTCAACACATCTCGATAAACTTCATTTAGTAGTAATAAGTTATATATTGGAAATGAAAAGGGAATTCACTTAGTTGTTGTAAGTTATACATTGGAAGCAAAAAGAGAACTAGTAATTTAGAGCCGGGATCATGTGTGTTAGAATAACTTGACGAGCTTAAAATACATCAGTGCACGCTAATCAAAAGGAATAATGATAAACCCTTTACAAAAGTAGGTAAATTTGAAATTAAGAGGCAGTTATTACCATGGAAAAATAAGTCCTCACACTCTATACCGTTAGAGTACATAGTAACAGTAAGTCATCACGGATTGTAAGTTCGCAGTTTCACGCACCACAGTAAATTTCTCTCATTCTAGGAGAATGCACCTTTCAGACAAGAAATGTGTTGGTAACTACTCAACCAAATTGACAACTCTCCAAAAGGATTCCAACATGGCATTAAGCGAAAATCGGTAACTTAAGAAGGTCAGTAAATTTGACATGATGGTAATAACGACTTTCTTGAATAATAAGCTCTTGATCCACAGCGTTAAATGGAAGAGAATATCTAGAAATGAAAAAATTGAAGCAGGGACTACGGAAACATCAGAGAGATTGATTTTGTAGCAACTAAAACCTAAAACTTCCCCAAGCTACAATTACCAGCTGGAAGATATGATTGATCAAATACAATTAGGGGCGAATCAAATATTCCCCTCGAGCTCGGAACACTGCGATCTAAGCTTCCTTCTTTTTGACTCGGTAAGGATATTTCTGGTATATTGAGATGCTACTGACGACAAGTGGAAGAGCAACGAGACAATACCATGAAGGCGGTTTCCCTTCAAAAATGAACTGCAGCAAGGCTGTGACTAGTAGCGCGGAAACAATGACAAACCCCTGCAACAATTTAAGAGAGAATTAACTTATCTGAGTAATAGTTATACCATCAACAACACAATGAAAGATCATTATATGAAAAGTAATGCAATATGAAAAAAACTTAGCTGTCTCCCATGGCTCGTTTTCAAGGAAAATCTTCCAATGACTGCCAAAGCTGGCCAAACTAAATGCTTCCCAACAATTTTGCATCATAACTTTAACAGGGAGAATATCCTTTACCGGTATCATGCTTCCCTCGATGTCTCAATAAATCTCGACCTTTGATCAAAAGTCTCATTTTCATAAATTAATGGCTGAAATTTATTGAGGCACCAAAGGGAGCATCGTACAGGGTAAAGATGCATGTCCATTTCTTAACATGAATGTTAAAGATCTAAAAATTACTATCAGATATTTATTTTTCCCACTTTTACTCAATCACAAAATCAGCCTTTTGATCCAACATATGGCAGTTTCATACTGCTTTCACCTAGAAGGTAATTACTTGACTATTTCTTTGTTCGGCCGGTCAATAACCCAAGATACAGGACACGTTGCAGGACAAAGCACATGGAGTTGCCACTGTAATGCAGCTGAAGCCAAACTTACCTTACGAACACCACCAGCATAGCTTGTAATAAGGCCAACGAGGATTCCACCAAGTGCATTAGAAATGACTGGGATCTGGATGTAACAAAACAAAAGGGTATAAAATTCTCATTGGTCATTGCTGCTGAGAAAGATGAATTAATAGGTTAAACAGGTGGTTCAGAAGGCAAATTTAATAGATAGAAACTATTAAAAGCTACTTATGTATGTACTAAGTAGTATTTTCATTTGTTCCAATTCAAACCATGGAATTTCACATGCCAGGCAGTTGCTACAGAACAGCATGCAGTCACACCCTGAACAAACTCAAGCTGAATATCAATTAAGTGTAACAGAACATTGATGCATAAACAGGCTGAAAACCCCATTTCACCAGCTAAATCTCTAAGATCATTGATGCTGGACCCGACAATTTTAAGGAACGATTATTCCAATGGAGCACATGACAGTATCAAGATCTTACTTGGGCTGTTCCATTCTGAACATGAAGAATTTTCTATGGCTTACCTCCCTAAATTGCACTCCATGAAAAATACTTTTACCACAGCTACTTAATCATAACCTTTCACCAACAAATGAAGCCCATTTCACAAGCCCACATTGAATTGTAATGGATTTTTTAATGCCCGGCTATGTTGTAATGAAAGAGCTTAAGCTTATTTTTTCAGGCAGTTCCACTTACAGCACATACGATTTCATTCCCATTTGTTCATGGGTTTTATCCCAAAAATTCTTCCTGACCAATGATTTGAGATGCTTTTACTCCAAAAACAGTAGTTTCAACCACACTACGAAATCAGTGAGACTACTGCTGTCTCTCTCTCTCCAATTTAATTTGTATATCGTGTTTTTTAATTTAAGCAGCTAGAAGAAAGCTACCTCGACCAGAATCCTACCTTTATGCTCTTTGAGCAATAACTGTTTACCAGTTAAAACTAAATAAATGAAATAGGCTTATAACCAAGGAGACAATCTGGATCTTATGCTGAGAAAGGAACCCAGAAAAAAAAAGAAAAAAAAATCCTTTTAGACACTTACCACAGTCAGTGGAGTCCAACCGTAAAAAAATCCATATTTCCTGATGGCTTCTCCATCTGGCGACTTAAAAGTACTAGCAAGCAGACACAGGCATCCCACAACAGACATTTCTACTGTCATTAAGTACGATGAGTGCTTCTTGATCTGCAAAAAGAGAAATGTGCAGCACAAAAGTAATAGTCATTGTGCAAAATCTTCAATGACTCATGACAAGTTACTGAATTTGTTTCCTATTACCTGAGAAGCCCATTGACACAGAGAAGAAGCCAGACCTGATAGCACAGAAGCCACTAGAACAGGAATAATTCCATAAAAGAAAGTCTGGTCAGGATCTCCACCACTAGATCCTTTGTTAGAACCTTCACCAATGCTTAAAAGAATGGCTGCGATTATCAATAACAAGAGGGCTCCTATCTGCTGGATTGATTGCTTTTGCCTACAAATGTGGCACCAAATATTGCTTTAGAAGAGCGGTCATAATAATTCAGGAATTCCAAATTTTTGAACAAGTTCTTTTGTAACATTACTTGCTCCATCAGTTTGATTATATGTGCATGTCCAGATGTGTAGAGAGAGAGAGAGAGAGAGAGAGAGAGAGAGAGAGAGAGACGGATTTGTTCTTCAGCAAAAATTAGGAGCACCAGGAAGTAAAGAGAGGTTAAGCAACAAACCTTAAGATGATAAACATAAAGAAAGCAGTAAAAAAGATTTTGGTCTGGTTCAGCATTGAGAATGTTAGCGAATCGAGATTTTTGTAGGAAATCTGAAGTAAGCTATTCTGCAGTGCATAAATAGCAGCAGGAAGTCCTGATGCTATCAGAGAATCGACCAAAGTCCACTGGTGGGATAGTTTCTTCAGAGTTCCTTCTTTTGCCATAAAAAAGATGGCAAAAACAACCTGAAAAACGAACAGAAGAATTTCATTTTCCTTTCGAAGTGATGTAAAATAAATGGAACAGATAGTGATTATAATGTGAAATGGGTAAGTACACAAAGAATGAGAAAAGAAAAGTGCTTACTTTTGCTGCCTCGCATGTCAAAACAGAGGTAGTCACAATGACTTCACGCCTGCAAAAAAAGATAAAGATGAAATCCATGACTGGAGAAATGATGCCAAGATGAGAGACTCCACTTTACATGTACCAACAAAAGAGTTCACCAAGAAGGAACAATATATTGCAATACAATCTCCATAGTTTGCAACAAATAGACAGATTTTAGGATCAAAGTTGGAAACACTCTCTGATGAGTGTCATTGTATCATAACATATAACGAGGGACAATGATTTTTGGTCCTTTGCAAGTATTGAGCAGGCCCACAATAATATCTCAACTCAATAAGGAATATGATGCTTGAAGAATTTGACCTCCCCGCAATCTGTATTATGTCATTATGACATCATTATAGTCACTCACATCAACAAACTCACAGCCATTACATGTTCATGCATAATCACTTCTCTTAAGTAGGACCAATCATTCACAATAAACAATCCAAGATGGCCAGGGCTCCAATGTCCAGTTCCCTCAGAAGCTTTGAAAAAGTTAAGAGAGAAGGAACCATAACAACTATCCCCAACGATTTAACTGTAGAGCCTGCATAGAGAAAGAAGCACCCCTCCCATCTCCAAAAGCAACACTAATGAACATTAACTTTATGGCTTGCCCTCCACGAAAGAAAATTTGGCTTTATGGCCTCTTGATCGAGTTTTTATGCTTCAAAGAGGCCTATTTTAATAGGCAATTTCGCAGAGCAAATACCTCGCCTCTGATTTACTCACCCTGCTATGGCTCTTCACATACTAATTACAGCTTACAATATGATTCTCCAGTGGTCAATATGATTCTCCAGTCTGTGACATTACTGCAGCAATCCATCTACCCAATATGATTCTCCAGTCTGTGACATTACTGCAGCAATCCATCTACCCAAGAATCCCAACGTGCATCAACACCAGAAGAATCCAACATTTCACACCAACAGAGCAGAATTCAAGAACAAAAGCAAACCAGCGCCCCCCCCCCCCAAACCAACTTTCAAGAATCAAACTTCCCAAGAAACAGCTCACAACCCATCACCCCCAGATCAACCAATAACGCCGTAAAGCTCCCGCATAACCACCACATACCCCCCGGAAGCGAAACCAGCAAAGTTCGACCGTGGATCGAAACCGCAAGCGAAGTAGTACTTGAAATTCGGAAGCGGCGGCCGACCTGATGAACCGCCTGGAGATCAAAGGCTGCAAGCCGTACTGGAGGGTGAGCAGGAGCGAGTAGAGCCAAATTCTTGCGCCGTTGGCGCTCGAATTCTTCGCGGGCCGCGTCGATGATTTCGGGGAGGTCGCCATTCGATGAAAGGAGCCTCCTTTTCACTTGGGTCGGCGACCCCTGCCTGCGCCGGAGAAGTATCTATCTGGGTTCCAAGCAGGGGAAGCACCGGAGAAAGCAACGGCGCCACCACGAGAATTCGTCCTTGGTAACACTTCCCAGGAAAGGAATCTAGAAACCTTGAACTGTAGGACAAGTCATCTCCTGTCCTTGCTCCTTTTTGTACAAATTAACATCTACAGACCAATCGAAATGTATGATAATTCGACTGGATGATACAAGTGGTCGTCGTGTTGCAAGGCTTGCAAAATATTTCTAGTAAAAAGACTTCACTTTTCTAAGAAAAACAAAAAAACCACCTACTTCCTTTTCCAAAATAATTTCGGGGTAAAAGCTTTTATTACTTAGGGGTATGCATGGTCCAAGTGGGCGGTTCCCAACCTAGAACTGAGAACCGCCCGCTAAGAACAATTCCGAAAAATTGGAACTGAGAATCGCTTGCTAATTGCATAGATCCATCTAGGAATCGGACCATCGATTCGGTCCGATTCCCGGGTGAAACTATAGAACCGGTCCAACCTCCGTGCCTTCCCCTTTTTGCCCTCCCCGCATCTACTCATTCTGGCTCTCCTGACCATGATAGCTTTATTCTCCTCAAGTACTAGCGCTCCGGCGGTAGTGATCACGACCCTCACGCCGCTTCCGTCCCAACCACCACCACCATCTTTGCCACCGCCTCCATCGTCTCCCACTCCTCCCTCAAGACCAACAATGAGGAGGACAATGGAGACGATGAGCCATTCTTAGACTTGAAGTTCGTCCTTATCTCCGAAAATGAGGACAATGTGGGGAGGTCTGAGGAGGGGGAGGAGGAAGAGGGGAGGTAGAAGCGGGACGAGCCCAACAATGAAGAGGATGATAGTGATAGTGAATGCGGAGGTGGCGACGAGGATGGCGATAATATGGAGAGAGAGTTCAAGTTCGAGGGGGGAAAAGAGAATCAACTTACTCTTTCACTGAGTTTGGACTAGGACTCGAAGGAAGATGAGTATATCCAGAGGTGAATTGGAGAGGAAGAGGGAGCTCGGGAGATTTTGAACTAAAGAGAGACAAGATGGAGTAGGAAAGTAGTGAATTGAGATAATATGGTAATTAGAGCCATAAATTTTAGATTTGCTAATTTTGAATTTTTTTAATATTAAAAATTAATATATTATTATAATATAATTGGTCGGATCGGGTGGGCGGGTGGGCGGATCCACACATGGGCAGGAACCGGACCGGTTCTCTTAAGAACCACCGGTTCCCTTAAGAACCATCGGTTCCGGCGGTCGAGCGGATCCGGTTCTTTTTTGCACACCCCTAGTATTACTTATTTTAATTCTGACGGTTCTTTTTTGTAGTTCTCAATTTTCGGCAAAATCGTGGAAAAGCTCGAAATCAAGAACATTCCTACTATACAGGCTCAACTAATATCTATGGAGAATCCCTATTTTTGAAACCACACATGAAGTCGGAGAAAGACGACCAGCATCGCAATGACAATGAACTGTCGTTATAGAAGTTTCGCCAAGGCCCACATTAAAATCTTCGAGATGGAGCATTCTCGATACCATAGCCTCACGTGACGTCCCAAATAACCTGCTATCTTGTTCACAGAGTAATACCATTTTCCTTCAAACTCACAATTAGCTGAAGAAAAAGACAAGCAGTTTAACCATTAGGCAACGGCCTTTCCAACAATCGATGGATAATTTCAGGTTCAAAGTGCTTCGAGAAGGACACAAAAAGGCCTAAGTCCTTTCAACAATAAGGCTTCTTGAGGCGATGGCAGCTTGCACCAATTGCACTTTAGACCTTGTGTTCGTCATAATCCACATCCGTTTTTAGAAAAATGAAAAGATTTGTGGATGTCAAAAGGGAAAACGAAAATAGCTCCCATATTATCTTTGAACATTCCAAGCTGCTTCGATTATGAACAAAGTCCTCTTACAAAAGAGTTCTCTGAAGCATGCATTGAGGATGCCTGTGTTCCTATCTTTTACAATAATTTCCTTAGAAATAAAAAAGAAAAAGTTATATCTTGATGTCTTCAGTGTTTTCTAAAAGGAGGGCATCGAGGTGCAAGCTTGATTAATAAAAGCATCCAGAAAATAAAAGAAAAGGAAGAGAGGAGAAACCATATATTTACATATATAAGACCAAAGAAAAATGTGATGCCTGACTCTGAGTTTTGGCGCGCACTCCTGCTATATACAGGGTAAGATGCAAAACACGTAGAGGACTATACAACAGATGGAAACAAGGGTTAGCAGGTGCAAAACAACATTCACTCAAAATGGACCGGATTTGTGATCATCGCAACCCTTACAAGAAGAAAGACCCACACGGGACCTAGGGCGATTGGTCATTGTGATTGCTTTCGATGGTGCACCGGGTCTAGGCAAGTGTTTCCTCATCCAGCGTTTGCAAAAATATACACAATCGGATGTATAAGGGTGCACCCCAACCACCGTGCTTCAGGTGACTGGTTATCAGAAAGCTCAGCTCATGATTCAAAAGGTTACCATCGGCAAATGCCAGGGGACTCCATTCGGCTAAGAGCAAGCGTCTCTTCATACTTGGAAGCATATACGAAGCCCCACAGCTGCAAAACGTAGGAGAGACTGAACATAAGGAGGCCAAATAAGCTAAATTTTGTGAACAATGCTAGGCATAGTATGACTAATTATGAAAATTACGTTGACAAATCTTGGTATGTTTAGCATTATTTAAAATTTGCATTATACCCTTTTCAAATCACACTAGCACGCATGTCATAGAGCTTCCCTACCTCAACTTCCTTTACTTCAAAGTCTTGAGAACCTGCAAGGCAAGGATTCCCATATGTTTCTGAGACTGAGCTCGATCCATTCAACCTAAATAAAAATGAACAATGATTAGCTATTGATCACTGGGTAATATTACATGTCAACGACTTCTATATCGTGTTTAGTTCTCTTCTAAAGGAACGCAACAAGACATAAAATATAAGAAAACTTGGAGAGTACAGAGAGGGGTAAAGAAAATGATAAGGAGCAAGAAAGTCTCACAGATCGCCATCCAAATAGATTGCAAAGTGGCCGCCCCCACCAATCGCTAAAAAGTCAGATGAGCACAGAGTGTAATACCGATTGGCCCCTGTTTATATGCAGTTGTCAGGATGCATGCACCTTGGCAACTGTGTGTTTCTAACCAATGTCGCCAGGAAGGAAATACACAGGAGAGGAACAAAACATGGTAGGGCAAATTATACCAACGCTTGAAGGCAGGAAACATGAAATGGCTAACATTCTCGTTCACCACCACCTCTATCTAAAGAGACATGCACAACTATTGCTACTTCATTATAAACATCAATTTATATTTATATATATATATATATATATATATATATATAGAGAGAGAGAGAGAGAGAGAGAGAGAGAGAGAGAGAGAGAGAGAGAGAGAGAGAGAGAGAACCACATTTCAAGAATTGATATCTTTTTCTAATTCTTGAAATTGACAACTAATTTTTGGGCAAGCTATACTGTGTATTAGAGCTAGGGCGTGTCTAGATATACTTCTACTTTTTGCTTAGTCCAAATCGTGCAGCATACAGACTTTGCCTTTCTTTTTAAGTACTAAACATCCAAAACTTTCACAAGATACAAATGTTGACACATAAATTCTTATGTAATTTTTTCATAAATTTCAGAAATTTGGATCATATTTTATATTTTGGTAGAAAAACCAGAAAGTACTTTCTACTTAATTCTAAACAAACAAATCCCTAAGTTATTATTTGAAAGGACACGTGACAATTCAATTTGATCCCCAAGTTCGATCATAAGCCTCTAGTTCATGGTTCATGCATCGATGTAACGACAATGAATACAACATATTGTTTGTTATTTGAAGTCAATCAGTTTCTGTTGCTAAATCTAGAGTTATAGCATTAAGGCACGCAACCATAGTCAAGCACAAGCTAATGTGGCTTAAAAACTCATCAATGGTAAATGAATAATTTTCATGCAAACAAATTAGAGCCATCGAGAGCTTCACAAAATAAATTTTTAAATGTAAAGGAACAGGGGAAATTATTACCTGTAGGGCGGTATATAACTGGATGACCAGGTGTGTCTGTGAAAACAAAAGTGCTATTTGTTCCCTGTTGAAAATCTAGGGTGAATAATTATCTATGTTGAAGAAAATTTCAAACAAGGAAATTCATGAGTGCCCACCTGATATTTTCTCTTATTGTTTGGTCTAAGTGGTGCCTCCACTAAGCTGCCAAATACCGCACCTTTACGGTCCCCAATTACCTGGATGAGCATTTGCAGGTCCATAAGAGTTCTTTCAATAAACATAAAAAGAGAAGGTATAAAGCATCAAAGAGAGCAATTATATAGTTATTGTCAAAATTGCAGTTCAAAATAATAAAGTGAAGAGAAAGAGGACTTATCATCTCAAACAAACCTAATAGAGCTCACATGCATAAGAACTAATATTCTTAGGTTAATTGACAAAAAAGCTGTTTGGGACATTGGAAGTACTTGTATCTGAGAAACTATATGTAGAGAGAATTGTCAGTAGCAGTTCATGCTTTAACTTTTGGTGCACTAATTTTGATGCGATGAACTATTGTGGATTGGCCATTTAAGGAGTTTGACAATATGTCCAACCTCCGTAATGACTAAGAAAGTGTCTTGAATGATGAGCTTATTTTTGTTGACATAAAATCAGGGTCTTAAAAACTGTCAAAGCCATTAAAAAGTACTTATAAGGTGCTTCATAAAAGCCAAGCAAAAAAATCACCATCCCTAACCACAGTGATGACATCTAGTTTGCATGTGTGTCACCAAGCAAAATACGTTCTTTGTTATGCTGAAGTATATGCCTAACTCTAGTACTTGTGTTCTTCAGGCAAGGACATGAATGGTATGAACTCATTTCTAAACAGAAAGTAGAAAAATTTTACCAGCAAGCTGAGACCAGGCCAAAGCATGCTTCTCCTATACAAAGTGGAAAGTGATATGCCATGCCTCCATGTACTGCAAAGTATGAGACACAAATTTAAGAGCGCTTCTTTAATAAGATGAAGTGAGATACCGGTTATAGAAAAGATGCAAAACTGTAGCAAATATGACCGTACCTGTACAGCAACATCCATTTTCTCCCCTGAACAAGTGCAGGAAGTGATGTATAAAGCACACTACGTGTTTTCTCCGAAAGCAGCAATGAAGGTTCTGACAAATCTGGATCACCAGTCAGAGCCACAGGCTCTGTCTCATTCTGCAAATGCCTCATCTCAACTCCGGGAAGCATAATTTCATCTACATTGCTATATTTCATGTCACTATCGCCTTTCTGTTCTTGATTCCGGTACCCAGCAATCTTTGCTGCTTGGTTAAAAGCTCTACCCACTGACTGCTTCCCTCTAGAGAACAAGCTTTTCTTGCCACCACTTTCCTTCCTAGGCACGTCAGATGCTTCTTTTGATGCAGCAACCACTTCAGTGTTCACTTGCTCATTATCATTTTTCCCTTCAACATTGGGATCGTCTCCAGGCTCAGATGATGTCAAGAGAGAGTAAAGAAATGCTGTGAAAGACGATGTATCAGGACCATCGACTAAATCTTCTGAACCCTCTTCTCTGATTGAATCTAGTTGGCTCTTTGTAGAGTCACTTGCATCGTCCTATAAAAGTAGGCAACTATGAGCAGCTGCTTTTATGTAATCTTCAAACAGCAAAAACCACCGCAAACACCAGAAGTAAAGGAAAACTGCTGTTTAATGCAGATGTAGAGTAATGCCAAATTATATCTTAACTAGGGTCTAAAATCCCTTCATACATTATCTTGAGCATGTAAATATCGGAGAGTCTGCAATTTCTGGCCAAAGAAATTCATTGGCATGCAATAGTACCATAAAAAACCTATACGATTGAGCTTTTCAGGGGTCTCAACAAAGAAGTGTGTAGTTGTTATCTAGTTTGAGCGACTCTATATAAACCAGCAGAAATTTATCACAATCTTGGTTACACACAACGATACACTATAAGCACCACATCAGCAGGTATATTTAAGTCGACAGAAATGAGAAAAATATTATCTTGCCTATCTACAGAATCTTCAGAACTATCCATCGGGCTTTGTTTTGTGTAACATGCATTATCCTAGGGAGCGAGTTGCAAGGGCAATTTAACAACTGAGCTGACAACATAACATCCCAAAATACCTTCCCCAATTTTTATTACGGTCTTTAATAACACACAGACACCAAACAAGCGAATACAGTACAGAAACTCCACAGACGCAGTGTTTTCAGCCAGCAGTTCCTAGCTAAGCTTTTGACTTCCAATTGCACGACCCATCAGCAGTAACAAGAGCGGTAATTCGGATGCAATCGATTTTGAGTCCCACGGAAACAGCAGAATTCAACCGCGGACCGACCATCAAGAAAATTCTAGTCTACCAACCCACGAATCACGCAAGAGAAAAACTTCAACCTCTAGGGAGCAAACAAAACCCTTTAAAAGAAACCCCAGCAACAGACGTTTGACCGGCTCCGAAGAGCAGGTCAATCCAACAATGGAGAGCCAAAAAAAAGAAACTCAAAAACAAGAACTGCCCACGACAAGAAAAGCATCAAGAAAGCAGCCCGGGAGAGGGAGGCTCACGGGAGACTGAGACGGAGGGGAGGGCTTGGAGGAGGGTTTGTCGGAGATGGGGTTGAGAAGAACGGTGGTGAGATCGGAGACGAAGTGGGCAGCTTTGCTCTTGAGCGATCGTTGCCTCCCCATTTCCCAAGACAGAACGAATAACCCCCGCAGCATAAATTATCCAAGAATACCACCACCACGAGCCGCCACGAGATATACCCACTTCCCGTAAAAAGCAAGAGCACCCAAGAAACTTCAAAAGCGAAAGTGGGACGATTCCTTCTTGACTTCTCTTCTCCTCCTCATCCTCCTCCTCCCACTTCAGCTCTCTCTCTCTCTCTCTCCCCTCTTGACTTCTGCTGACCTTCAAAGGGAGAAAAAAACGATCTTTTCCCTTGGACACTTCTAAAGCTTCAATGTTGCGAAGGCGGGTTTGAGCTGATCGGTTCGGACTTCATCGTCAATGCGTTTACTTCAAGGAGGGTGCGAGCGGATTGAGACGTACGCAAGGCGTTCGGTAAAAGGCCACGAAGCTCCTCCTCTCCTACCTCTTCTTGGATAAACAAAGTGACCCGAGACGGGCCCCGATCTAACCGGGCCGGATTGATTTATGGGCCAGGCGGTCGGGTCGGCCCGACCTAGCACCAGGCTTTAGGGCTATTTGGGAAAGCATCCTGGCGGTAGAAATGCAAGGAAAAGGCCCAAAAGTTGGTGTTCGTTTGATTTAAAAGAATTTATTACTCCGGACTTTATTTTTTGAGAATTGGACTTTCAAGTGTTTGGTTTACTGAACAAAAGAATTTATAGTCCTCACTGATTGTCACTACAGTCCTTGGAGGGCACATTGACAATCACGACCTAGGGGTTGGTTTTGAAGTAGTTGCCAGTGTCGTCACGTCCTCCAACTACTCAACACTAGTGGTTGTCCATTCTTTAGGTGTCATTAATCGTTGAGATAACATTTGGAATGAGTGTGATTTTTTTTTTTTTTTTTTTTTTTCATTTTAAGTCAAGCGATCACCACATTAGTTCTATGACAAAATAACATTTGGGATGGGACATCTTTTTTTATTCTTAAGCCAAGTAATTGTCATATTAGCTCCATTTGTCACCATTGTCCTATTAATCTAAATCCATGCTCGTCAACATATTTAGTTAGACCATTTTCATAAAAAATATTTAAGTCAATGAATTATTGATCAATTAAGATATATTAATTATTTATTAGCATGTCAATTTCTCAGGTGAGACTTTAGTCATATTGAATCCCTCGCATTACAAAATACGAACATGATCAAATGTCTTCTTTGGGATGCGAGGAAAGGGAGAGCGTGATCCAAAGTCGAATAGAAAGATAATTAATTCAAGTGAAAGTTTCTTCTTTTGAGGGGGGCAGATGGGCATGAAAATGATGACTCCAAACGGAAAAGCACCAAGAGAGGAGTCATAATTTTGACCATTTGAACTAATGAAATAATAAATAAAAAGATGTTGACGATGCAAGCAAAATTACACGTGTACGTGGGAACATGCATTCAGATCCGCATTTACAGCAATTAAAGTCAATCCCCACTTGTCCCGCTTTCCTAATAAAAGAAAAAAGAACAAAAGAAAATCATATCCTAAAGCTGCCTTTTCAGGCTTAATAATTTTTGCGTATCAATGGTCCCTATTCCCCGAAAAATCCTCAATTTTAGATCTAATTTTAATTCTGCCTTAAAATTTTCTTTATCTAAAATAAAGTTTCTAAGTTTAAGTTTACCTTAAATCTGTCATGAAATCTTTTTTCTTAATAAAATCCCTCAATTTTAGATTCAATTCTAAATTCATCTCAAACTTTAACTCTAACCCTACATCTACCCCCATTAACGCTTTTTTTTTTTTCAAAAATAGCTGTTCATCATCCCTAATTTTTCCAATTTTCATACATTATTAATGTGGATTTGTTACCAACGTAGAAATGTCATATCGAACAGCAAATAGCTCATAACAGGTTTTTAGACGGGTAGTCAACGGAGGCGGACTTGGGACTATATTAAATGTTGGTTATGTTTTATTAACCAAGAAAGTTCGAATTAGATTTAAGATTGAACCTAAAGTCGAGAGTTTATTTGTAGACAAAAAAAATTCGGGATAAAATAGAGACATGGTTTAAAATTTGATTTTTTTTTTTAAAATTCGGGGTAGAATTGGATTAAATTTAAAGTTTGAGGTGAATCCGGTAATAATCTGATTTTTCTTAATATTTCTCTGTCTGTCTTTATAAAAGCCCGGCACATCATCGTCTTCGGCTCCTCGCGATATCACCAACTTGCTTCCGCACAGAGAGAGAGAGAGAGAGAGAGAGAGAGAGAATGGCGACTATTGCGGTGCCACCGTCGGTTCCGTCTCCGGCTGAGGATGCCGAGCAGCTCCAAAAAGCTTTCGCAGGTCTCCTGCATTCATCATCATCATCATCATCATCATCGTCATCGCTAAACTTTTCTCTTTCCATCTCCTTTCGTGTTGCTCTGAACATTCGACTACGTGGATCCTCTTCGAGCTGTCGTTTCGTGCTTCGATCGTCGTCGGTTTCGGGAGATCGGATGCTCATCTGGGTGTCCTTACTTTTTTTTCTTTTTAATCTTAGCACAATGCACGTCCTTCTCTGTGTTTGTTTCGATGGATCTATGATCCCGTGTCCTGCTGCGGAGTCTCTTTCTGATCTGTGTCATGGACTGTTAGTTCCTTCTGATCAAGAATAGTTTTTAGCGCTAGACGTTCCTTTGTCCGCGTTGATCTGATCAGTCTTGTCTTACATGTCCCCTCTTTGCTTCTGCTACTGGATGAGCTAGCCAAAAAGATAAAACAAATGAAGAGGCAAGAGCCATTGCTTCCGAGTTCCTTTGACTGGTGTTAAGCACTTCTACACATGGAGTTCGGTAGTGATTAGTGATTATGCGCATTTTGTAGGACGCGTTCAGTGGAAAAAAGTTCAACGATGATGTTGAACAATTGATAAAAGTTCTGAGACCATTTGTGTCGTAATCGCCATTTTTCTTTTGGGTTTTTGTAGATCACGCGGGCTGCTCTTCTAGCATGTGTATCCGCAGCGCATTTTTGTACGTTCTGATGGTTGTTTGTGCTGGTTGAGCAAATTGTTTAGCTGTTGGAAAATTTGTGTGCGCAGGATGGGGGACGAATGAAGATCTGATCATATCCATACTGCCTCACAGAAATGCAGCGCAGCGGAAAGTAATCCGACAAACATATGCCGAGACGTATGGGGAAGATCTTCTCAAAGCGCTTGACAAAGAACTCTCTAGTGACTTTGAGGTCAGTTTTCTATTCTGCAGTGTGAAGCATCTCTCCAAAAGCCAGTTCTTTCTTAGCTGTTGTCCTCTTTGTTTCCCCTGTCTCTTAATCCCATCAAACATTTATCAGAGATCTGTGCTTCTGTGGACCCTGGATCCTGCGGAGCGTGATGCATTCTTGTCCAATGAAGCTACCAAGAGATTGACTTCAAGCAACTGGGTTCTCATGGAAATTGCTTGCACGAGGTCTTCAATGGAGTTATTCACGGTGAGGCAGGCCTATCATGCTCGTTATAAGAAATCTCTTGAAGAAGACATTGCATATCACACTACTGGGGATTTCCGCAAGGTACTACTAGCTTTAACCTCATTGCAGGATCATCCTGTAAATCAAATAGATATGAAGTCAATTTTCTGTAGTTGCACTGCGTGTGAATGTGTATGTTGCCTCTACTGTCTCAAACTGATGCCTTAATTACACAAGGCCAGAAGCTTCGAGATTTATGAAGAGAAATACTAAAATATCTTTCAAGTTTGTTAGCTATGCTTCTAATGGCAACTTGTAAGAATCACAGAAATGTGAAAGTCTTGTGCTTTTCTATGCTGTTCTGTTTGGCTGTGTATGACCTCATAGTTTCCTAGAGCTTGACTCTGTTGTTTGGAGCTCAACAAAGCATGCTTATTGCTCACGGATACACTGCAGCTGCTTGTTCCTCTGGCAAGCACCTTTCGGTATGAGGGGCCTGAGGTGAACATGACATTGGCGAGATCAGAGGCTAAGATACTTCATGAGAAGATTCACGATAAGGCTTACAATCATGATGAACTCATCAGAATTGTGACCACAAGAAGTAAAGCTCAGCTTAATGCAACCCTCAATCACTATAACGATGAGTTTGGGAATGCCATCAACAAGGTATGCTACTTATTTTTTCCATAGCTACATACTACAGTATTGCCAAATTTATAATGGTGTCAAGTGGACCTTAATCTGGAAACTTGAACTTAACTAAGCAGAGGATTCGCCTTGGGCTCTCTGTTCTTTGCATTACCTTCAGAATTCATGAAGTTGCAGATTATAATAGAATTGCACATGCGTCTAAAATCAGGATATTAAAGTGCTCCCACAATACTTCTTTACTTCTCTACATGTTTGGCATTGCAAATGTATCTAGAGATGTACTCTGCTATTGAATGTGACTTTCTGGAGAGTGAATTGCCACGATTAAGATTTCTTCTTGATACAGGCTCCTTCCCCCCGGCCCCCAACCAATTTTCCAGTACTGATGAATGAGGACAGATGATAGATCCTTTTCATCTGATACCTAGATCAGTATCCATCATAGTCATAAATTCCAAACTTGAAAATCCATTTTCTTGGGGCTCTAATATAACAAGCTTGATGTTTTGATAGTAGTGAATCGTCCTCAGATAATTTTTATTATAAAAGAGAAGCCGAAACCACCCTATGTAAGGACTCACTTAGGCGACGTCACTTTGATCTGCAAGTGTTTATGACCACTCTTGTGGTATCGCTAGATATTTTCCCTTTATTTATGTTCCTATTCTGTATGTCAGGTGTCCACTGTTGAATTTCTTTCAATTTCTTAGTAGGGATTTTTATGTCCATTTTAAGACATGGCTTACTCTGAGAGATTGCTTTGGTGCCATAATTATCTGGAAAACTCTGTATGCAGGATCTGAAGGCTGATCCAAATGATGAATTTCTCAAACTGCTGAGATCAGCAATCAAGTGCTTGACTTGTCCAGAGAAGTATTTCGAGAAGGTACTGCGTCTGGCCATCAACAAGCTGGGAACAGATGAATGGGCTCTCACTAGAGTAGTCACCACTCGTGTGGAAGTTGACATGCAGCGGATCAAAGAACAGTACCACAAAAGGAACAGTGTTCCTCTAGATCGGGCTATTGCGAATGACACATCTGGGGACTACAAGAAGATGCTTCTTGCTTTGGTTGGACATGAGGATGCTTGAGTGAGACTTGTGTCTCAGTGTTCCATGCGAGGTAGATTTAACTAGCTGCGAGATGTATTGTTATGGTTGGAGTTGAGTTGAGAGCGTCTAGTTTAAGGTTTCGTGTGCGCTGGTGATTTATGTTTGGGGAACTTTTTGCTGGTTTGCTATGGTTTTAAGATAGCCATGGAAAGGTGCATTTAGCATCAGTATGGTCATGATAAGCTGGTGGTTTCGCACATTTATGGTGTGGAATCCAACTAATAACTGGGAAAAACGGGACTGAGAAGTGATTGATTAGGAGGTTTTGTTACCAATCTTAATCAACTTGCTTGCTTATTCTCAACTTTGAAGTCGTAAATTATAATTGTCATCGCTGCTTATGTGTGGAGTGTCTTCAGATAGATGATGCAAGATGTGAGACAGATGGCTGAATGCCATCCCTTGAAAGCCACAGATAAAAGAACAGAGTTGTAACAGCAACATGGTATTATTGATGATTGCTATATATTGCTCTTTATTTATCAAGAATCCCAGCAAAACGGCCTCTAAAATGTAAAGGAATCTGAAAATCTCTCCTGACACTGATACCTCCATTGGTCTACCACACCCAGACAACTAAATATCGATAGCCTTATATTACATGCAAAAGATCCCAATTTGCTTGAAGGCGAAGGGTACATGAAGGAGGCGGAGTACTTAAAAGAGATGACACCACCAGAGGGAGAGCTCCGCCCCAGTTCACCAAGCAGTCGTCTTTGGTGCTGCCAAACCGCTCAAATATATCCGGGTCTATGAGAATGTTGGAGCTAAATGAGTCACAGTTAAGGTGGATGCTACTGACTGGGCAACGGGACGGGCACGGGTTCTTTATTTCAACCAAGAAAACCGAATTCCCGAAGGTTGCTTGCCAGCTAAAGCTTGGTTTAACGTAATGTCATCAGGCGAACAGTTCATATTCTTGGAGGCTGCTCCTCACAAAACCTGGATGACAATGGGAGAGTAGCACGTGATTGATGAGTCCTAGTCTTTGTAGAAGCGGAAAAATTGAAAGAACTCGCCCAATGATTGATAATATCTGTAGTACAAATTTCAATCATCTGTTATGAAAACTCGGCTATGGGTATCTGTCAAGTAATTCTTCAGCGGAACCAATCGAATTGTCACCTAGCCGAAGGATTATAGTGATGAGGTCATTGGTACCGAACGAGTCCAGTGCACAAGCAAGAGACACGTCAGAGTGCATAAGTAAAAGCAACAATCATGTCACTTGAGTCTCGAAAGGTTATTGTACGAATTTATCCGAGATCGCCTTTTAGTCAAAGAAATTAAGCTAATCACATATCACTGAATCAGTACGCCCACATCACCAAAGAATCACAAGTTTCCGCGCATTTTCTATTTGTCAATGGTGTAGTCGAAAAATGAATTTATCCAATTTGTATATTTTTTTTTCAAAATTTATGGATCAAGCCAATGGAAAAGAATCCTATCTTGAAGCTTTAAGTCAAGTGATCATAGACATATAAAAAAAGAAAAAAGGAAAAAAAAATGGAGGGATCGCAGTAAAGACAGTACCATGATTAGAAGCAAGGATTATCAGCACAACCATGATCAAGCTAAGAACCTGCGATAATATCGTCTTCTTCATTGTCGTTGTCCCCAGAGTTGAAAAAGAATACAGGTAATTTTCAAAGAAAACTGAGCATCTCTTTTTCTCTCTATATGTAACGAAAGAGATAACCCGTGTTTAGAAAAGTGGATAAAGAACTATCCTTGGTAGGCCGTGTACTCACAATGGAAACAAAATAGAGGTTTTTGTCTCGTTCAAAAGGTAAACTTTTCAAATTACTACTCACTGTGTTTCCTCTACATGGAAAGCAATCCAAATCCTTGGTATTAATCAATCACATTGAGGATTCTCGCTTTTTGTAACACTTTTCCATGTCCAGCTCTTTGTTGATGGTAATTTACCTTAATAATCTTTGGCAAGAAAGGTTTAAAGGAATGAAGGGGTCTTCACATATCGATCCTGTCATAATGCATAAGCTTTCAATGAATGTTAGGTGTGTCCTTTAATGAAAACCGTCATTTACGTCAAATGTTAGTAAGACACTCTTAAAACATTACCGACATTGTTTGATTATTTTGAATTACCATATAAGACTCGGTTTAACACCTTTCAGAATGTTGGAGGCTGCACTCCACCAAACCTGGACGGAAATGGGAGTACATGACCGATGAGTCCTAGTCTCTGTAGAAGCAATGCGGCTGAAAGAAATTGCACAATGCTTGATAGTGTTCACAGCACACAATTCGACCTATCTGTAGTGATAACCCAGTATGGTTAACTTTCATATGATTGAATCAACTCCGTCAAACAATCGAACTGCTTGCTTATTCATATGTCTAATACACCCGGACAACTAAAAATTGATAGCTTTAGATTAAAGTTCATCAACCGGAGGAAAAGATCCCGATATTCGAAATGGACAGCGGGTACACAAGCAGTCGTTGTCGCCGATCCGTTTGAATATTTTCACGTTTATGGGAATGTCGGAGGTAAATGAGCCACAGTTGAGGTGGACGCTACTGACTGTGCAAGCGGACGGGCACGGGAGTTCCCGAAGGTTGCTTGCCAGCTGAAGCTTGGTTTATCGTAATGTCATCGGACGAACAGCTGGCTAATTGTTGGATGCTGCACTTAACCAAACCTGGATGGCAATGGGAGCACATGATCGATGAGTCCCAGTCTTTGTAGAAGCCAAAAAGTCGAAAGAACTTGCACAATGATTGATAATCTGTTATGAAACCGGACTATGGGTAACTTCAATCTGATCTAATTGACTTTGTCAAATAATTCTTCATCAAAACCAATTGAATTGTCACCTAGTCAAATGATTATAGTGATGAGTTCATTGATACAAGGACGGCTCGAGTGCACAACTAAGAACTACGTCAGAATACAAAAGCACAGCATGTCTCCCAAGATTATTAGTTAATCGAGTGATCAACCACGTCGATTTGACTAGTGAAAGCAATGGCTGTTCATTTGGTCTTTTGGATCGGGTTATGTCCGAGCAAATCTTTTACCATCAAAGCAATAAATATAATATAAACTTATTATGTTGATGATGCGGTGCACAACTAATTTCCGGGCAGATAATGCATTGGAATACGAGGTTTTTACAGATATATATAACAAAGTCGTTGATGATCACAAGAGTCTCGAAAAGTTATTGTATAAATTTATTTAAGATCGCCGTCCAGTCAAAGAAATTAAGACAATTACGTATCACAAATCAATACACCTTTATGGATCAAGCCGGTGGAAAACAACCCGATCTTTAAGGGGCTATTTGGCAACGTGCCAAATAGTACCCGATTCTAATTTTTTGTTCCCGGGAGTAGTTTTGGAACAGAATCGCATTTGGTAAAATTTTTGTTCTCAGGAACAGATTTGGAGTAGAATTAAGAATAAAAAAAAAAAATTAATTATTGTTCCGGGAACAAATCTGAGAATAAAAACCAACTCTTCTTCTTCTCTTTTCTTCTTCTTCATCGACTGCCATCTCGCAACCGCCATCCGCCACCGTCCGCTGCTGCCTGCCGCCATCCGCCGTCGCCGATCGCCGGCAACCGATCCGGCGAGCTCGCTGGAGGCTCGCCAGGCCAGGGCGAGGTCCGACGAGCTCGGCGAGGCCCGCTTGGCCACCGGCGAGGCCGAGCCTCGGCAGGGCTAGGCGAGCCTTGCCCAGCTGCCGGCGAGGCTTGGCCGACGAGGGCCGGCGACACTCCGGTGAGGTCGCGGCTCTGACCGGTGACCGGCCACAAGAAGAAGACAAATAGGAGAAAAAGGAAAAAAAAAAAGAAAAGAAAAAAAGGAAAAAAGAAAAAAAATATTTAAAAATTAAAAGAAATTGATTTGGAACAGAATCAATGAGCACGGTACCAAACGCAATTCTATTCTAGAATCAGAAATTTTGGATAGTTACCAATCGGCTTAAAATGCTTAGAATCTGTTCCCGGGAACAGAATAAAAAAAAATCATTTCTGATCAGAATCTACTCCCGCGAACAGAATCGTTACCAAACGCGCCCTAAACTTTAAGTTAAGTGATCATAGATATAAAAAAAAGAAAAAAAAAAGAAGAAGAAAAAAGTCGAGGGATTACAGTAAAGACAGCACCATGGTTAGAAGCAAGGAATATCAGTACAACCATGACCAACCTAAGAACCTGAGATAACATCTTCTTCATTGTTGTCACGCCCCGATCATCGGGCATGCGCCCATCCCTCACCTAGTCGATTAATAGCGACGTCCCAAGATGCATCGCCGACCTTTTTCATTTTAGTACACATGCAGAAGCATATAAAATAATCCCCAGATAATAAAACAATGTGATAGAAAAATAGGGTCATATTTTTTTCAAATCAAAACCAACCTTTTATAAACACACAGGTTTAATTACAACATCAGGCCGGTTACAAAAATATCAGCTTAATCAAAAGGGACTATCCTATGACTAGCGAGTCAGACAGGTTTGCCGATTCTGTTTCCTTCACTTCCCCAAACTCCGGGACTTCTGGTCCTCCACAAACATCATCTAAGAATCTAAAAATGGTTATACAATAACTAGTGAGATAATGTCTTAACAAGTTCTACCCCCTAAGATCCGATTAGTAAACCAATATACTCTAGAGGCTGCCTAAGCACAACACGAGTCAGAGGACTTACCTTGGCCTCAGTTCCACCCTATAAATTAATATCATTTATAGATACCTCAAATCACATCAACCAATCAATTCATAGCATCAGATCAATTCATTGATCAATCGACCTAGTCGATTACATGTCACTACGACCTTCTCATGGTCGGCCCATTCAATACTATCTATGAATCCGATCAAAATCCAGGATTCCTCAATCAGAGTGAAATATAGACAGTACTATCCTATCTCCAGATGACATATAGAGCCATCGAGCGGGTATGCATAACGTTCTATCTCCAAGACGACATATAGAGTCATCGAGCCATTTTAACATACTTGTGCATAACGTTCTATTTCCAAGATGACATATAGAGTCATCGAGCCGTTATAACACACCGTTGAGTCATACTATCCTATCTCCAAGATGACATATAGGCTGCGCATGACAACGCTTCTGTTCCGGGGAAGAGTTTTTTTTCAGAAATAGTTCTTTTCTATTTCTGTTCTGGGGAACAATTTCTAAGTAAAAGAACCTGTTTGGTAACTACATAAAATTTCTACTCTTGGAATAGAAAAAGAATAGAAATGCGTTTGGTAACGCAACAATTTTTTTTTGTATTTATTCATTTTTTATTCTTGCTTACCGCTCGCCGCTGCCACCGCCCGCCGCCCGCCGCCCGCCGTCGCGCGCTATTCTGCCACGACCGCCCGCCGCCGCCGTCACCGCCGACCGCCGCCGCCGGCCGTCACCGCCGACCGCCGCGGGAAACCCATCGGCCGCCCCCTCCCGCGGCTGCCGGCAATCGTCGGCGGCCGATGGGCTTCCTCGGTGGTCGGCGGTGACGGTCGGCGGCCGGCGGTTGTCGGCGGCCATGGGCGGCGGCGGTGGCGGCGGGTGGCGGCGGCGGCGGGGCGGCGCGGCGGGCGGCGACGGCGGGCGGCGGCGGGCGGCGGGGCGGCGGCGGGCGGGCGGGCGGCGGCGGGCGGCTGGGGCGGGCGGGCGGCGGGCGGCTCTGGGCGGTCGGGCGGTTGACGGTGGCCGCGGCAAGAAAAAGAAATAAAAGAAAAATAAAAAAGAAAATCAGCTTATTTCTAAAAATTGTTCCGGGAACAAGAAGCAATTTTTTTGCTTCTCAAAAAACTGTTCAGGGAACAAAAATTTAGAGAAATTGTTCCCGGGAACAAATGTTTTACCAAACAGGTTTCTGTTCTTTTTTGTTCCGGGGAACAAAAGAACAGAAATTGGGAGAAACAAAAGTGTTACCATGCGCTACCAGAGTCACCAAGCCGGTATACAAGCAATTCCTTCTCAAGATGACATGAGAGTCATCGAGTTGTTAAATCATACCGTCCTATCTCTAAGATGACATATAGAGTCACCGAGCCGGTATACAAGCAATTCTTTCTCAAGATGACAGAAGAGTCATCGAGCTGTAATAGTATAACGTCCATTCTCCAGATGACATACGAATCATCGAGCCGTTATAGTATATTTGTTTTGAAGATACAATCAATTTATCATTTTTATTATACTTGATAAAAGTACACGTGTGTGGGTACACGGCCGGCTTTAGCCAAAATACAAGATTTTCACTTTTGAACCTCTCACTATTTTCAGTAGTCCCAAAATAGATCTTTGGTCTTGTAGACCGATGCCTGGTAATTTTTCCACTTGATTACCAAATTTAATTAATTTAAGAATAAAATCATAAAATCACAATTAAATCAATTCAGCACAATTTAGAGCTCAGATAAATAAATAGATTGCACCATGATAACCAACATAAAATTCCGGTCGTCGGCTATTCCAATCTAATTTCCGAAAAATAAATAAATAAATAAATAATTACGGAAAATATTAAATAAATGCAATAAATCCAATTTAGGCTTGTAATGCCTAATTGGAAGTCAAAATGGACCTAGAAAAATTCCAAGATTCATTCAATAAATAATGGCACGAGTCTACTTGCTAATGTCACTAACCATTTGCCTAACATGTATTGATAAGGCACTAATTTAATTACTCTACTATAATCTATCCACCTAATCACACTTAATTAAATCCAAACAACCCCTAAGCATAATTAACCGACTATGTAGGGATTAGTGAGTAGAACTCACTTGTTTAACGAGCAATTCGGTGCAAAACGACGGGAATGTTGCGGGGCTTGACTTTCCTCAAGGCGGGCCTAGCAACCGAGGCTTGGGACCACCTCAAAACGGGCTTAGAGTCTGCTGGAAAACCCACAAATTCAGCCTCTGTTTTGAGCTGTAAAACAGAGGAAAGAAGCTGGTTATGGCAAAGCAAGACCGGTGGAGGCGGCTAGGGTGCTCGGTGGGTTGAACGGCGGCTCCGACGGGCTTCCTTAGCCACTCATGGCGGCTGGATAGCCACCTAGGTGCATGGACAGAGGCGGACGGTAGTTGGGACGCACGCTGGACGCGGGGACAGGTGAGAGGGAGGTGGGGTCACGCGTGCACGGCGGCGAGGCGAGGTGGGGCGAGGACGGCGTGCGGCGGTCAGGCGTGACGGCGAGGCTACTCGGCTAGTCTTCGGGCTTGCTGCTAGGGTTCGAAGCTTGCAAGGCACACCAAGGAAGGAGGAGGGTGGTTACATGGCAAGGCGGGGGGGGGAAGAGAGGAAGGAGAGAGAGGCAAGCTTTGGCTTTGGTGGGGTCTCCTTGGCCAATTTTTCCATTCAATTGTCCCCTTGACCCATCCCTAGCCAAGTATGGCTTCCTTGGCTCTCAATGAGCCACCAATGCTCCACCTTGCAACCTTGAAATGGTCCAAAGACCATAGGAAGAAGGGGCATACGAATTTCATGGGCTTTGACTTCAATTGGACCCTTATTTTCTCTTGAATCAATCCCAATTGACCTCAATAAATTCAATCAACCCACCATCGATCATCTTGGCATTTTTCCTTACCCATGGATCCCATTTGCTTCTAAATTTTGTGATAAAAAACGGTCCTGGCCTTTTTCTAAACAAAAATGGCCCTAGGACGACTTTTTTCTCAAAAAGTTTCAGGTTATAGAAAAATCTTCCGAGACTAAGTTGACGTTCCTAGAATTTATTTTGACATGACAGAATCTTCAATTTCTGAAATCGAACTCAAATTCGCGATTAATTTCTATTCGGCGCGTTTTTAGCGTGACCTAGGCTACTAGGTAACTTTCAGAAACTTTTCAGTGCAAATGACCCGTGGTCGATTTTCTTCAAGCCACAATGAACCCACTCAACACATTGGCGACTCTCGGTTGTCGTGAAAATTTCGATGATTCAAATACGAACACAGGGTACTAAAACGATAGATAAATCAGCTTAGTGCTGGCCGACGAGAATTTTCCAATTTAGTGGTGTCACCCACGATTAGCCACGCATTTCAGTTGAACTAATCTATCTCTAATTTCAAATTGATTTTATACTGTGTCGTAATGGTCTCTAAAGATGAGCATGGTCGAGAAGTCGATTTCTGGTTGAATTCTCAAGTCTATTGCCTTAAAATTCATTAATGGCTTCCCTAGATAGGTTAGTTATCTCTAGAGTGATCAGCTCTGAGAACAGCCCTATAGGCGCGTTGATGAAATGCCCGATCTATTCAATGGAAAACATAAGTGAAAATTTTGGGATTTGTTGTCTCAAAACTTGAAAAAGATTACAACTATTTTTTCACACCAAAATGAGAATCTCTCTCTCTCTCTCTCTCTCTCTCTATATATATATATATATATATATATCGAAAGAGATGACCCAAGTTTAGGAAAGTGGAAAAAGAACCTTCCTTGGTAGGCTGTGGACTCTAATGAATGGCGAACCTACTTCCATGTAAGCAAAATGAGGCTTTTGTCTTTCACTCAAAAGGTAACCCTTTCAAATTACTACTCTTTTTGTGTTCCTCAACGTGGTAAGAAATCCAAATCATTAGTAGTAATCAATGACATGAGGGTCCTGGCTTTTTGTTACACTTTTCCATGCCCCACTCTCTTTTGATGGTAATTTTCCTTCATAATCTTTGGCGAGAGAGGTTTAAAGGAATGGATGGGTCTTCACATATCAGTCCTGTCACATTGCATAAGCTTTCAATGAATGTTAGGAATGTCTGTAAATGAAAACCGTCAGCATTTTCATTGAAAGTTAGTAACATTTACATTGACTCTCATAGAAAATTACCGATGTTGTTCAATTATTTTGAATTACCAAATATTCCCAGCACTTAGGAGTTTGGGACACCTGAAGTGCCAAAACTTGGCACGGGGGGACACTTAAGTGCTAAAATTTCGAAAAGGTACACTTAGGCCCTGTTTGGTAACGAGGTTGGGACACCTAGAGTGCCATAACTTGGCACCGAGGGACACTTAAGTGCCATAACTTTGAAATGGTACACTTAAGTGTTAATCTGGCCAAAAACCGGCCAAAATGCAGACGTAGCATTTTCCGGCGACATGCTTAACCGACGTGGCAATTTATTAAAAAAAAAAAACCACGTGGAGGAGGAAAATGACGTCGCCCCATCCACTGTGCATTTGGCCAAACTAAACGGCGTCGTTTTTCCTTAGTGCTAAACGACGTCATTTTGCTTATTTGGATTTTAACCGTTCGTCCATCAGTTCACACTAGATCTGACATCCTCTCCATTGCCGTTTACAGCTCGCCGTTCGCAGGTCGCCGTTCGCAAGTCATCGCTCGCCGTTGTCACTTGCCGTTGTCACTCGCCGTTGTCAATTTGCTCAAGTTTTTTCTCTTCTTCCTCTCCTCTATGGTGAAATTAGAGCTCCGACTCGTTTATTAGGGCTCGGACTTGAAATTTGGGGGTCAGCTGGGAAAGGTCAGGCTTGGATGGTATTGATGTGAGATTTATGGCTTAGATGTGGTGCTACAATCCTATTGGGGGGTTCGAATTGACAGTTTAGGATCAGCCTCGAAATGTAGGCTCGGTGTAGGGCTCGGTGTAGGGCTTGACGTCGCCTCATCCATTGTGATGTGTGATTCATTCAGGGTGTTGAATTGTGATGTGCGAAAGTAATTTGTAGTGGTCGGAAGTGAAATGTGCGATGGTGATTGGTGATTGTTAGGGTTCAGAGTATTGGACCTTGGACATGTTCGAATCGAATCTCTTGTTGTCATGGAGATGGGGACTTCTGGGTATTTTTTTAATAAATTGCATTGTTGAGGACCCATGCTGAGGGATCTCTCCATATTTTAAAGGAATGCGAAAACATAATGAAAGTAGTTGTCGGGTCCCATCTCTATTTGTCCTTGTCCTGAGGCCTCTTTTCAAGCTGCAGCTGTCGTCTGACCTATGCATCTTCCCTTTTTCTTTCTTCTTTTCTTTAATAAAGAGTGTAGGGACCTCCACTTGCAATTGTCTGTCCTTTGTGAATGTGGTCCCAAAAGTTAATTGTATATTTGTCATCTTTTGTTGCAGAAATGGCTCATGATAAAGACTATGTTGCTGTCATCATTTACTACGGTGAGGATTTTGTGATTGGGGAGGATGAGTGGGAGTATGAGGGGGGGAATGAGGGTACTATCTTTGTAGATATAAAGAATGCATCTTTTATTGGATTTGTTAGGGATATAGTGACATTTTTGCCTTGTAGAGTACAAAAGTTACTGTACTGTATTCCTGGGAAAGGCTTGAGAGATGGTTTGAGAGTTTTGGAAGATGATAATGGTTTTAAGGATGTCTTATATCATTATCTTCATGGCGAAGAGGCGAAAGTATTTGTTGAAAACAATAGTGATAGTGAGGACAAAGATGATGACAGAGATAGCACCCAAGTAGGAGAAGGAGGAGATGGTATTCAAGCTAGTATTGAGGTTAGGGATGAAGCAGGGCATGATGGACAGGACGGGGAGGAGAGGGGCGCAGATGCTGTTCACCAGAGCGATTGTGACATAGGTGATGTCACCATCACTGAATTAGATTGGGAAGTAGTTGAATCCAGTGATGATGATGATGACGATGACGATGAATGGTTGGCTGCTGAAGCTGAAAATTTATTAATCTTAAGTGACGACGACGATGATGAGCTTACACAGTCAAAGAAAAAACAAATGGACTTTTTGTTAGATAGATTTGCAACTTTGCAGGTAGCTAATGAAGTTCCAAACAGAGATGAAGGCCCTACAGATGTTGGTGTTGCTGGCCAGGAGACAGATTATGAAGAAAGCATCGACACCGCTACTTCCCAGGACGAACTTGAAGAAGATTAACGAGCTGTGTGTAGAAGGAAAAGTAAGTTTCCTTCTTATGATCCATCCGTTGCCTCTCCTACTTTGTCAGTAGGTATGAAATTCCATGATGCGATACAATTTAGGGAAGCTATATTGAAGAACTCCATTGCTGCACAAAGAAATATTGATTTCATTAGAAATACCAAGAAATTTGAAAGAGCTAGGTGTTCGCAGCAAAACTGTCCATGGAAGATTTACGGCGAGTTTGTTAAGAAGAGTGGGTCTTTCCAGATTAGAGCCTACCAAGAGGAACACACTTGTTACATTAATTTTCAAAACAAAAGGGTAATAAGTGCATGGTTGTCCAAGCACTTCTTCGATCTGATCAAGCTGATGCCCGAGATGAAAATTACTAACTTTAGGATGCTGGTGAATGAGCATGTAGGCATCAATGTATCTAGGAATCAGTGCAAAACAGCAAAGTAAAAGGTGATAAAGATACTTATTGGTCAGTATGCTAAGGAATATGGGCAGGTGTGGGAGTATGCTTGGGAGTGTAGGTTGCAAAACCCTACAAGTAGAGTATATGTAGAGGTGGTTGAGAGACCGCTTCTTGATCATGGGACCAAGTTCGATAAGTTCTATGTGTGCTTTGATGCATGCAGACGAGGATTTTTAGCTGGTTGTAGACGGATTATAGGATTGGACGACTGTTTCTTGAAGGGCTTGTGCAAGGGAGAATTGTTGGCGGCGATTGGAAGAGATGCGAATAACCAAATGTTCCCACTAGCTTAGGCTATTGTAAAGATTGAGAACAATGACAATTGGTCTTGGTTCTTGAAAAATCTAATGGCTGACTTGGAGATAACAAACGGAGAAGGGTGGGCATTCATGAGCAACCAACAAAAGGTAATGCTTGCTTTTTGAAAAATTTAGTCAATAGTTTGCTTTGTAATATGAACATGTAATTTGCTCTAGTATTTCTTACTTTGAATTATTGCAGGGATTGGTTCCGGCAGTAGCTTAGTTGTTGCCCCATGCTGAACATCGAATGTGTGCGCGGCACATATACGGAAATTGGGCAAAGACCTACAAAGGGGATAAGCTGCAATTGCAATTTTGGCAATTAGCAAAGAGTGCAAACATGGCTAACTTTAGGATAGCCAAAGAAGGACTGCTTCAGTTGACAAAGGAAGGTTGTGCTACCCTATTTCAACTAGAACTGAAGCATTGGTGCAGGGCATTCTTCAGTGAGGAGTTCAAGTGCGATAACGTCGACAACAACATTTGTGAAGTATTTAATTCGAAGATAATAGATGCCAGATGCAAACCAGTCATCTCAATGCTTGAAGATATACGAGTTGCGGTTATGACTCGGCTGCAGAAACAAAGAGATGAGGCTGCAAAGTGGACAAGACAATATGGTCCTAGGATTGCCAAGAAATTGGATGAGAACTTGGCTGCAAATAGGCATTGTCATCCCATTTGGAATGGAGATGACGGATATGAGATAATGAAGGGTGCCGATAAGTATGTTGTCAAGCATTGATCGAGATTTTATCCGGCGGACAAAATCGTTCCACCCAACCTACCAACTACCAACATTGAGAGTTCTAGACATCGGCGCAATTACCGTATCGCCCGCTCTTAAAACGTTCCGGAAGCTCTCTTGCTAGAAAATTGTGGTGATCTCGGGAGGTCCTAAAAAATGCATGGTTCTTTAGCCACGGGAACCTCTTGACCGTGACACATGAGTAGCGCTAACGTGAACAATTTTTAATAATATTTTAAGATTTTTAAAATTTATTGCTAACACCTAAATTTTAACAACCCAATTATTCAATTATTGTATAGAAAATTAGGGATTAATTTTTAGCCCCTAAACAAAAATTTGAATTAAAATTGCGTAACATATAGTTTTAGGAGTATTTTTTTTTTATTGGGTTTGCATGGAACTTGTGACGGATGAGTTTGAATTGATAGTTCTGAGGAGTTGGACTAAGCCCATAGAAAGAGAGAATTTGCCAAAGCCTGTTATTCTTTGATGATTGACAATTGACTTATGAGGAATGACGATTTGATATTTTCAGAAATGATTCATATTACTCTTCCAATATTCGATAAATCTTTTATATATTCATGCGATATATATACATTGAGTGATATATTTCGTAACGGATTAGAAGATTTCGAATGAAATATGGAACTTATAAGAGGTAATATCATGCATGGAAGCATATTTGATCTTGAGCAATATATCTTGCATATCCGTATATTGGGTCAGTGCGAGGGCAAAAAATTGCCTATTCTCTAACCAATCCATGAAAAAAGAATTGAGGAGGTGCGGACCCCTAGAGTGCCATAACTTGACAGAAATGGACACTTAAGTGCCATAACTTTCGAAAGGTACACTTAAGTACCAAAATCGGAGCAAAGTGGATCACTTAAGTGCCAAAATCGGAGCAAAGTGGATCACTTGAGTGCCAATCCGGCCAAAATCCGGCCAAATTGCATACGTAGCATTTTTCCGGCGAAGCGAGTGCAAGACGACGCCGTTTTGCACGCTGATGTGGTAAAAAAATAATATAAAAATTAATTTAATTAAATTTAAAATTAAATTTAGTTAAAATATTTAAAATAATAATTTTAATATTTAAAAAAAAAGAAAAGGGGGGGGGGAAGGCGGGCGAGGGCTCGGCCCTTAGCCATCGCGCCGCCTCCCCGCCGTCGCCGGGAAGGGTCATCGACGGAGGGGGCGGGTCGGCCGGGGTTGCCGAGCCACGCCGGGCGGCGACCCCGGGCGCCGGCGGCAAGGGCTCGCGAGCCCTCGCCCCAGATCGGGGTGAGGGTTGCAGCCTTCGCCGGCCCTCATCGTTGGTCGGCTGGGGCTGCCGGCCTTCGGCCCGAGCTTAGCGGCCCCGGCCGACCCTCCCCGACCTTCCGACGACGGCGGCGAGGTGGCGGCGGCGAGGGCTTAGCTCTCGGCCATCGGCTGCCTTCCTCCTTAAAAAAAAATAAAATATAATAATAAAATAATAATAATAATAATAATAATAATAATAATAATAATAATAATAATAATAAATATATTATTATTTTGTTTTAAATTTATTTTAATTAATTTTTATATTATGTTAAAATTCAAATTATGTCAAAACGATGTCGTTTTGGCTGATTTAAGGGTTCTATTTTGGCCAATACCCAAAACGACGTCGTTTGTGGTGAATTAGAGCTGACTCAGCTCTCCGGCGAGCCACCTCAGCAAGAAATATTAATATTTAATTGTCACGTATGATTTTCGGCCAGTTTTGCCGGAGGTGGCACTCAGGTGTCCCACTTTTCTTCAAATGTGGCACTTAAGCGTACATTTTGAAAGTTATGGCACTTTTAAGTGTTCTTTTGTGCCAAGTTATGGCACTTGTAGTGTTTTTATCCCAAGAATTGAGTATTGTGCCCTTGATTGTCGGTGAACATGAACAGAACTGGAAATCTAGCATTATTTTGTGATATTTTGGTGCCCACTTATATTGCGTTTAGGACTTGAGCAGATCCTTAAAAAGCTCTGACCACAAGAAAAGTCCTGGTAGAGGCAGGTAGGTGTCTCGAAAAAGATCCCCTCCCCATTGGTCACCTCGTCCACACCCCCTCTAAGGGGGTTAAGGGGGCCACCTTGGATCCCCGCGACGCCTTCCCCGGATAACCAATCCCGGGCGTGGTATAGGGACGTGAAGCGCAAGAATTATTTTGTGATATTTTGGTGCTCACTTATATTGCGTTTAGAAACAAAACAGGAAAGAGAGAAGGGTCGGCATTTTCTTACTGGTTCTGTGGTGCAAAAGGGGCACTATAAAAGCACAAGAATATAGACAGAAAGTGGGGGAAAAAGCTCTCGGACAAAATTGAGAGATACACGAGAAAGTTAGAGAGAGAGAGAGGGCCGTGAATGTCTAGAGAAGGAGAGAAGTGAAGATTTCATCATTCTCGCCTGCTGCGGTGAGTCCCTACAGCTGAGATCGGGCCTCCTTGTTCCGGGGTTCGTTGCTTCAAATTAGCGAACCACGCACTAGGACGGCGCCGTTGCCATTTCCTTTCGAGTCCCTCGAACGACGACGTTCTCCGAATTTCCTGCACTGACGGCGATTCGTTTCTTCTTCCCGAGCCTCACACCAACGACGTTGTTTCCTAGTTCAGCCCCCTTGTTCCTCCTGGCGTGCTACGTCCATGGTGTTGTCCTTGGTGTCTCTTGCACATCTGGATGTGTTGCAGCTTCCCATTAATGATGATGCCACCTCAAGCAACACACATACAACTCTTTCAGTTGTCTTTGGTTTTTTCCAAGGCCATATGCAACGAGCACAAAGCCTGAATTCGAGAGTTGCTTCTAGGCCTTACAGCTCCTAAATCAAGGAAAATTGCCAATACTTTGCGGTAAATTGCAGAGAGAGAGTCTCACACATTTCTCCATGTAACTGGAAAAACGCAAATTGTCAGATGAGCCACCAAACTCTAATTGTAGACAAAACAATCTGACTTATCACGGTCCATTGCTAAAAGTGGGCACTATGAGCTGATTTTTGTCAAATTATTGACAATTTCAGAGTTACAATTCAGACAACAAACAACATTCTTCATAACTAAAGCCTTCTAAAACTAGAACAAATCTTCGACCGTGGTATAATATTTACAAAAGGGCCATGATAGAGCTCATTTCAATTTATTAATTGGAATCACCAAAAAGCCATGGTAACAAGTACAAAAATTATCATGTTTTGTTGTGCCAATAAAAGAAACAACTAAATATTTTTTTCCAAAAGAAGTGATCTTTTAGATGGTTGAGAAAAAAAATGGAGCAATTCCATGGTCATAAAAGAAAGGAACTTCTTCAATCTTAACATATGAAAGATAACCCAGCCAACCACCGCCTGCGGTGGCCCAGTTGGATAAGGCTCTCCAATGAAGTTAACGACAATGGAGGGGGTCGAATCCCGCTGGCCGCACGGGATCTTAAGCGTGACGTCGGGGTGGTGGGTCCTCCGCTAGCATCGCTCCAGGGTTTACCCGCCGGCTACCGGATGTACGGGGTTCCTGAGTATTAAAAACGAAAAAAAAAAGATAACCCAGCCACTGTTCCCGAGACAACCAAGAAAATTTGTAAGAGGATTGATGGTAACAGGTTAAGGGGCACAGCTACTTATAAAATAAAAAATGAAGAAGTAGTCAAATAGGCGAAAGGGCAGAACTGGAAAAAGCTAAGGAAAAAAAAAAAAAAGAGAGGGCATTTTAGTCTACTGGACCGGAACTTCCGGATTGGATTAAACTGCTTTATATTTCTCAGTGAGTTTTCAAAATACTAAACCAAACATATCCTAGAGCCCTAGGGTTTGGGTTTTTTCCCTTAGAATTGTGGTTCCTTTGCATCGCGTAGATCTGATCGGCCAGAAGGAGAGAGGACGACGATGGATCGAGATAGGACAGCGGAGGGCAAGCAATCCCTGGAGGACCACTTCAGGACGTTGACGATGGATCGAGAAAGGACAGCGGAGGGCAAGCAATCCCTGGAGGACCGCTTCAGGACGTTGACGATGGATCCAGATTGGACAGCGGAGGGCAAGTTCCTGGAGGACTACTTCAGGACGTTCGAGGGGAACCCGGCGGATTTGGTGAACCTGTACCGGGAAGACGCGGTGATGAATATCGAGGGCGAGAAAATCCAGGGCAAGGAGGCTATCCTCGCCAGACTCACCTCCCTTCAGCAGTGGCGGCTCCAAGCCCTCAACATGGACTGCCTGCCCGTCAGCCGCACCGACCTCAGCAGCGGCTTTTACGGCTTGGTCTGCGGCTACCTCTGGCTGGAGGGCAACAAGGTTCCCCGCTTTTTCTCCCAGGCCCGTCTCTCTCTCTCTCTCTCTCTCTCTCTCGGTTGAAGGATCCCTTTTATATTTTATCTATTTCTTTCTTAGCGTCCAAGTGTGGTTTGGATGAGATGGCATTTTTGTTGATTGAATATCACCTTGGGCGATCCCTTCATTCATTATTAGTATCAGAGTATCTGTTTATAAGATTCATAGCGAACCGAATTGTTGCTCCGAATTTACCTTTTTAGGTTATTATTTCTTGTGAATTCTTTGCAATTTCTCTATCGAATCGCACTCCTCGTCCTCAATCAATCAATCAATCAATCATATTGCATTTCGATGCTCAAGTTTGTCTAACGCTCTGCTGTTGTTCTGCCCTGCCCTCAGACGTTCTTTTTGCAGCCAACACCAGAAGGGAGCTTTGCTATATCGAACAGCATTTTCGCGCATACTTTCATGGAACCCTGTGGGCCCAGGAACGTGGGTTCATCGACGATGCCTTTTCCCTTGCCCTAGGAGGCCACGGTTCGTGTTATTTTGGTTGCGGTACGTATTTCGGTTTCTTCCCTTGTGGACAATGGTGAAACTTCATCCACCTTACTGATGAATGGACTTTAAAGTATTTAGGTTTAGAATATTCTTTGCGTTTGCTTTTATTATCACAGCCTGAACGCTGATTTAATTTAGTTTACGGCGATGAAAGGTAAATCAAGTTTCTAAGCAACGTGAGCTTAACTTAAATCTTAGTCCCCAGAGATGAAATCCTTGATTTCAAAGGGTGTCAAAAGCTTAAATGCAAATGGAATTAAATTTCAACTATATAGACGGCAAGCAGGACGCCCACCCTTTCGATCAGGCCTCTCTCTCTCTCTCTCTTGGTTGAAGGATCCCTTTATATTTTATCTATTTCTTTTTTAGCGTCCAAGTATGGTTTGGATGAGATGGCATTTTTGTCGATTGAATATCACCTTGGGCGATCCCTTCATTCCTCGTTAGCAGCCGAGTATCTGTTTATAAGATTTCCGAATTGTTGCTCCAATGAAGTTTCAGAAGAACGGATTTTACCTTTTTAAGTTATTATAATTTCTTGTGAATTCTCTGCAATTTCTCTATTGAATCGCACTCCTCGTCCGTGTACATCTCAAGTTTGTCTAACGCTCTGCTGTTATTCTGCCCTCAGATGTTCATTTTGCACCCAACACCAGAACGAAGCTTAAATATATTGCACAGCATTATCCTTTATATTGGACTCAAATCCTCTGCGATGCCCATCTTCATCGACGAGCCCTTTTGTCTAGGAGGTCGGGAGTTCCCGTCTGTTTAATTTTCAACGTTCATTTCTGTTGGTTTCATTGAGATGGCTGGTCAAGTGTCGTCCACCCTACTGATGTGAGTAGACTATAAATATTTCGATTTAGAATACTGTTTGTGTTTGCTTTATATATCACATGGCCTGAGCTCTGATTTGAACTTTATTGATTGATGACTTCGTGTATGAAGCTTCTTGTATGCCACGCTATCGCCAGCACGCAAGAGAGACTGGATCGGCAGTGCCACGTAAGCAAAATTTGGCCACATAAGAAAGAAAAAAGAAAAAAAATTGAAAATTTAATAAAATATTAGTAAAATATTTTTGGTAGTGTTACTTAAATCGGCCAGCCGATGTACAGGTTAGCAAAATCCGGCCAAAATTAGTTGAAAATATTAAATTGACGTTGAATTAAAAGGTTTAAAATTAAGTTGATATTGATTCAAAAGAGTTAGGACTAAATTGACATCATTAATAAGTTTAAAACTAAATCGACACTAATAGGACTAAATTGGTATCATTAAGATATTTATGACTAAATTGACATCATTTTAATGATTAAATTGGCATCAATATAATTGGTTAAGGACTTTTTTTTTACACTTTTCTCAATGGTTAGGTGCCTAAAAATGTTTTCAAGTACGATCAATCTTAGTAATGGCTGCTGTGATGAGCCAAAATGTACAAAAATCACTTGCCCTTTTAAAATGACTACTTCATTCCACTTCATCATACGAGCACTTCTAGAAAGGGGATCGAGAGTGGGCGTGGAGCGACCGGTTTACAAGGGACGAGTCCATACATATATGGCACGAAAACACAGTTCAGCATACATCGGCCGTCTGCAAGACCATGTACTCCAACCGCATGATTATGGATTCACATGCGTTGAACGGGCATGTGGAACAGAAATTGCACGACCGGTGGTCATAAAAGATTCAGGGGGCACGCCATCAATGCAGAGAAGCCCAAAGAGATGTAAACTTTCCTCGTCAATCCGCTTGATTACCATGAGCCCGGAAACCAGATGAACGGTCGGAAGGCCGATCATAGGTATTGATTTGCCGAGGTTTCACTACTTTAAAAGCATGCAAGATCAGGACAGCGAATGCAATTGTAGAATGTACAAAAGGGAAAGTATCTTTATTCATATTGTTTAATGCTGTAAGATTCGAAATACCATTTGGAAGGAACTGGACAAACTAACAGATTGGAAATTAATGCTACTTCTTTCGATATATTTTCGGAATATATGGGAATCTGGTGATAGTTTCCTTTAATCTATTCCTTCGAATGAACAACCTCTTTAATGAATCTGTCAAAGTCATCGTACGATGACCCTCCTTGACCGGCAGCTTCCACAGCTCTCTCCTTCCACTTCTAATAAACAACTAATTTTTTTTCCGAAAAAAGGAGGTGGTCTTTTAGATGGTTGAGAAAGTATTGATACAGGAATATTGGCTCTGGCACAATATTGACTATGGGTCACCCTAGAAATCAATTCTTTTGGCAAATTTTGTGCTTATATAATCCATTCATACCTTGGCATCGCTAGCTGCAAAGTAACTTTCTTCAACTTCAACAACGTCCCCAGGTCCTGCTGACGTGAAAAACTCCTAAGCAAGTTTCTACAATCTACCATAAAAAAAAAAAAAAAAATCATCAGAGAAAGAAACTTCTTTGAATTTAACATGCGAAAGATAACACAGCTACTGAATTCCGAGATAACCAAGAAAATTTGTAAGAGGGTCAATGGTAACAAGTTATAGGGCATGGCTACTTATAAAATAAAAAATAAAAAACGAAGAAGTAGTCAAATAGGCTAGGGATGAGTATAGTTTGGGTGGGCAGTTCCCTCGCTAGAACAAGGAACCGCCCACTGAGGACCGCTTCTAAAAAATTAAGACCGGAACCGGACCGTACCGCCAAGTTTCATGCAATTGGTGCAACATTTTCTAGCAAGCTAAGGTATAGCAAAAGACAAATAACTTCCTCATTCTTAATTGCAATACGAGTAAAAAGATTGGACTCATATTAAAAGTAGAGAGTTGAAGCCGTGAGTTAATAGGCGTTGAACTTGAGAGTAAAGACCATGAGTTAGAGATAGGGAACTTAACAGCTCCAGGGATGACGTGTTAGGGGTGTCATAGTCCGGTGGAAATCGCCGAGGTATTTGTACGAATAGGTATAATCCATGGAATCGCAGAAACTATCAATGATACCACCAGAGTTGTGATGCCCCTAGCATGTCATCCCTAGCGCAGTTAACCTATGCTTTCACCTTTACATGCAAAAGCATAAATGGACAAAGAACATTCGAGGACAATCAACATTCAAAGGAACACACGCACAAATATAAACTAGGCCAACACATTTCATTTCTTATTTATTTACTTTAGGCGACATGGCAAGGTATACTGGGAGTTTTCGAAAAAGGTCTGTCATCTTGAACCATACCAAAAATACACCTAGGCTACGTTTGGTTGTTCGGATTTCTAATCAGGATATGACTGGATATGATAGAATATAAAATCCAAGGGAATGATAGAATATGAAATCCAAGGGATTTTGATATATCCTATCCACTATTTGGTGATTGCAGTAATAAAGTCAGATATATTCACATCATATCATTTATATTGTTTAGTATAAACGACACATTAATAAAAATGAACTAAAAATTTTACAGACGGAGATAGTAAAAATCTCCCGCGACACTCTTGCTTTACTTTATTTTATTTGATTTTTTTCATTTGATTTTCCTTTCTTTTATTAATTAATATCTTTTTTTTCTTCCCTTCCCATCATTCTCTAATAAATTTTTATTAATCATTAGATTGTACTAATAAAACCTAAATACTAAAATACCTAAAATATATAATAAATGTAAATATATGTTTATATATTGAAATTATTTTATAAAATATAATTAAATTAGAATATATATATATAAATAAGATTAAATTAAAATAACTAAATTGTTATTTTTTTTATTTTAAATTTCTTACATTAGAATTCAAATATTATTTATATGAAGATATAATTTTAATTTTGTTAATTTAAAAAGTTGTTCATTTGAGAAAAATAACTTTCGAATTGTGGATGTTAGAAATCCTATCCACCTTTATTCCACTTCTCCCATGAAATAATTTTATCCGTTCTATATCCTCCTTATATCCCCATTTATCCTGTTTTGAGTAGGCACTAAACACAGGAGTGGATAAATTTTATCATATCCTGAATTTTATCCTAACTGCCAAACGTAGCCCTAAGGTACTAACCTGACCTTGGGATTGCCTGTACATAACTAGCTACCTATCCTTCGGAAGTGGTATGCCCAAAAATCATCACCTAGATCCTAAAAATGCTGCTTCGCTATCCTGCCCCTGCCTTAGTCTATCATACTACCACCGTCATCATCTCCACCTCTGCATGGATGTGGGATCGGTCCCATAAGCTATCCTCCGATGCGTGCGTAGACAGCAAGGAATCCCAAGAGTACTAGGCTCATCGGGGCTCCTGTGTCGTTGATCAGTATCGCTATACACCGAATAAAAGTGATGCCCAAAAAATTTCGGATCTACGAACTCAAAAAATTCCTAGTTGAGGTCCACCAGGGCACCATTACTAATGGAAGTAGAGTCAGAAAGGATCAGCAAATTTTCTACTACTCTGAAAGACAATAATCCACCAAAAATGAGCATAACACTTGGCAAGCAAATTACTAATCAATCTACACCACATAAGTCAATAACATCACATGCAAAGAAAAAAAAAGATTATTATAATATCAATTTGCCTGAGAACCTTTCTTAAAATTAAAATAACAAATGGGAAAACGTTTCCTCTTAAAACAGTAACCGAATAAATCTTAAATAAATTTGAAATAGCAGTTAACCATCTTTACTATAAATTGACCGCCACTATCTTTCGGGGACCCCATTACCCCCTGTGCATCTCGCATCCATCCAGTATCGCGAGGACATTTGAGGGAACCATGTTACATCCCCAGGCATCTGGAGGAATTCAGTTACCTCTCCAAGCATCCCTTCTAACACCTAGGGCATCATTGTCCTAAGGACCAACGGTATTCCCAAGTCACACACTCATCCTATAGTGCAACAATTCAAGAATTCAATTTAAACATGTCATCTAATGGGTTAAAACACAGAGACCTACTCAATTTCACAACATCAATCATTTCTCCATTTGAAAACAAGACAATGATGTAGGACGGTCGGTTATTAGTATACGCCGAAAGGCAAGCGCAAAAGGGGAAATTCCAAAGTCTCAAAATTAATTCAAAAGGCAGTTCGCCTACCCTTAGAAATTAATGGCATTCACCAAGCAAATCCGTTCGAAAAATCACGACAATTTAACACGGCGTGGACGAGACTCCAATGAACCTTTTTGTGAAGAATTTGAGTCTAGTTTAGCTTGTACTGGTTCCAATAATTTTCTGAAATTCGAATCAAAACAGGGCACAAAGCCAGATTGTAACAGGTTCTGGAAATCGCATTTTGGATGCCTAAATGAACTCCAAAAATCATGGAAATTTTCCATGTTATATTTTAAGACGTGATCTAAAACTTTTGTGGAGGACATTAGTCTAAATTGTTTATCAAAAATCCTGTAGAAAATGGAAACCGAGCAGAGGTTTGAAAACGGCTTATAAAAACAATTTCAGACCCGCATAATTTTTTATATATATTTTGCGCATGCAAAGTCTGAAAAAACTGAAATTTTAGTATGTTGTAGAACAAGCCATTATGAAGGCAGTCCCATCAATTTTTTCCGTATAGACCTACACAAAATTAGCAAAATTCGGTCTACAGTAAATAGACCCGAAAATCGACGTAATCTCGGATTCGTCAATGACTCATGTCAATTAAGCTTAAATTGAGGCACCCTTCAATATCCAGCATTCCAACAACATAATAATATACCAAAACCATCGATGAACATAATTAAGCACAAAATTGATCAAGG
The DNA here is from genome assembly GCA_016097605.1 of Eucalyptus guilfoylei. Taxonomy (NCBI): domain Eukaryota; kingdom Viridiplantae; phylum Streptophyta; class Magnoliopsida; order Myrtales; family Myrtaceae; genus Eucalyptus; species Eucalyptus guilfoylei. The sequence continues at coordinate 55,597,442 of CM027867.1, forward strand.
TGATTAAAACTCGAGGGAATCGACCTCGACGTATGAAAATTTAACCTACGTAGCATACTCGGGCAGTAATTCACTTGCCTTTGGTCATAGATAAACTGTGGTCATGGTTCGGTGAGCTCACGGAAATCCCGAACTGCTGTTGTCCGAGCTGAGGCGACGGGCAGGAAGACGGCGATGCGAGTTGTCGGCCAAGCTGAGAGCGACCATGGCGAGGTCGCAGCGTTAAAATTGAGCAGAAAGGTCGGTCTTACAGAATAGAGGGGAACGGTGGTCGTGTGGGGGTGATAATGAGTGAGCAGCTGTGGTTTCCAACTCTGTAGCAACGGTCTTCAAGCTGACTACCGCTTTTGACCTTGAGCGGCACCGTTGGACGCTGGAAACCGGAGGAAAGACCAGCTGGCCGTGCGTGTCACGCCTAAGAGAGACCAGATGGCATTGGCTGAATTGGTTGGATTTGAGAGGGAGAGAAAGAGGAGTTGCTGCCGTGCCTGTATAGTGCGGTCTCCTTCTTCGCACAGCTTCGGGGCAACAACGAAGTCATCCACCAAGCCACGTTTCATTGCGAGGGGCAGACACCTGGAGAGAGAGAGAGAGAGAGAGAGAGCGTGCGCGAAGGTGAGGCGCGCTGAGGTGGCCGTAGGCGGGCCGACTTGGTGGCGAAGCGACGTTGCTTGTTAAATGTCCGAGGCTCACGATTTCGTTGGGCGAAAACCGGATGTCAGCCACAGTTGAGGTGGACGCTACTGACCGGCTGAAGCTTGGTTTATCTTAATGTCATCGGATGAACAGCTTGCAAATAGTTTTATGCGGCACTTCACCAAACCTGGACGGCGATGAGTCTTTGTAGAGGCAAAAAAGTCGAAAGAACTTGCACAATGATTGATAATATCGGCACCACACAATTCGATCATCTGTTACGAAAACCCGGCCATGGGAAACTTCAATCTGATCCAGTTAAGTCTGTGTAAAACTCTTCATCAAAGCCAATCGAATTGTCACCTAGCTAAAAGATTATAGCGATGAGGTCATTGTTACAAGAACGGGTACTAGGAACCACGTCAGAATGCAAAAGCACAGTATGTCACTCAAGATTATTAGTTAATCGAGTGATCAAGCATGTCGGTTTGACAAGTAAAAGCAATGACTGATCATTTGGTCCTTTGCATCTGGTTGTGTCCGAGCAAATCTTTTGCCATCAAAGCAACAAATATAGCATAAACTTCCTATGTTGATGATGCGGTGCATAACTAATTTCCGTGTAGATAATGCATTGGAAATGTATATAACAAAGCCATTGATGATTACAAGAGGCTTGAAAAGTTATTGTATGAATTTATCTGACTCCCAGTCAAAGAAATAAAGCTAATTACTTATCACAAATTAGTACAACCACATCACCTAAAAAATCACAAGTTTGCACATATTTTTTATTTGTCTACAACGTTTGACAAATGAGTTTGTCCAAATTTTTTTCTTTAAATTTATGGATCAAGCCAATGGAAAATAACCCGATCTTTAAACTTTAAGCTAAGTGATCATAGACATAAAAAAAAAAAAAAAAAAGTGGAAAAGAAATGGAGGGATTGCAGCAAAGACAGCACCATGGTTAGAAGAAGGATTATTGGTAAAAGAACACAAAAAGTGTCAAAACTTAGCACAATAGGACATTTAAATACCAAAAGTTAGGAAAATGACACTTAAGTATAATTTTTTTTGAAAAATGGGACATTTAAGTCCCACATCTGGCAAATCCCGCCGAAAATCCTACGTGGCAATTTTTTTATTAATTTTGTTCGCTTACGTGGCTCGCCGGAAAGCTAATTCAGCAAAGAAACACAAAAACAATGTCATTTTGGCACAATTTGAATTTTAATATAAAAATTAATTAATTAAATTTAAAACCAAGTTTAAAAAGAAAATGGAGGAAGAAGATGAACGGCAACTGGCGGCAAAGAGGCCTCAGCCCTCACTGCCACCACCGCCTCGCCGTCGCCAGGAAGGTGGGGGGAGGATCAGTCGAGGTCACTGAACCCTTGCCAAGGGCCAACGCCCCCAGCCAATTGGCGGCAAGAACCTGCGAGCCCTCACCTAGATCTGGGGCAAGGGTCGTGACCCTTCCCCAGATTCGGTGAGGGTCGTCGGCCCTCTCCTGGCTGGGTCAAGGGCTATTGCTGGCTAGGTGACGACCCTAGCCCCTGGCCGGGGCTTAGCGACCTCGGCCGACCCTCTCCCCACCTTCTTAGTGAAAGCGAGGTGGTGGCAGTGGTGACGGCTGAGCTCTTAGCCGCCGGTTGCTCATCTTAATTTGAGTCACTCGCCCATATCAACGTTTATTTAATTTTTCCAATTTACCAACTATTTTAATGGTTCACTAAATATATTTGAGTCTATTACTGATGTGTTAAACTTATCAAGTAAGAGTTGGTTATTTCGTGTAAGAGTTAGCGGCAGCTTCACATGTTGGTAGATTATAAGAATAGTTGGCAATTATCAAACAATCAAATAGAAAGCTGGTATTTGACTAAAATAAATTTAATTCCATATATGCGTCTATAGCAATTACATATAAATGTTGATAAATTTGATAATTTATAACAAGAGTTGGTATCTTTAATGGATTGGTAAGTCCCAAATATATATTGGTAAATTACTTGAACATAACTTGTTTAAATTGATCAATAGTGAGTTTAATTAGTTATGTGAGTTTGGTTGATCTTGATTGACATTGCTATTGGGGAAAAACTCCAAATAAGGGTCTGAAATGCTTTTATTTTGTTAAATAAGAGCATGAAGTAGATATTATTTCAAATAAGAGTCGGAAGTGCCCTTATTTTTTCAAATAAGAGCCTAAAGTAGACCTTATTTCAAATAAGAGCCCGAAGTGTTTATATCAATCTCAAAGAATGGTCTAAACTCATTTGCTGTGAAAGGAAATTTCATCTTTTACGATTTTCAAATTTTTAATATTTTCTTTCTTTTTCATAAAAAAACAAAAAGGAAATAGGAAAAACAAGGGCAAGAGGGAGGGTTAGTGACCCTTGCTAGAAGCAAGAGAGGGCAACGACCCTCTCCCAAATCTGGGCGAGGGTTGCCCACCCTCACCTCGGCCTGGGCAAGGTTGTCGGCCCTCGACTAGCACCCCCAGACCTAAGGCGAGGTCCAGAGGTGCTAGGCGAGGACAAGCGACCTTTCCCAAATCTAGGAAAGGGTCGCCACCCTCTCTTGCTTCTGGCGAGGATTGCCAACCCTCACCCAGGTGTTGGCGACCCCATGACCTTCATCGCCAATGGTTCGGTGGCCACAGGCGGGAGGGGCTCCCTCCCACTCATGGTTTTCCTTTTTTCTAAAATTTTTTAATCTAATCTAATTTAAATTTAACTAGTGTTTTGATAAAAATATCATTGCTTGGCTGAAATATTTTGCTTATCAACGAGGCTAGGTTCCTATTTGAAATGGTTACAACCATTTTAAGACTTTCTTTGGGATTGATATGCCCACTTTGAGCTCCTATTTAAAATAATATTCACGTCAAACCCTTATTTGAGAAAATGAGAGCACTTCGTGTTTTATTTGGAATTTTCCCTTATTATCATTAACTATACGATATAGTTATTGACTAGTGTATGATAACCATAGTGTATAGCTTTCAATGACTATTGATGAGCGACAAAATGCAATTGATCAAGGGAGACTAATTGTCGATAGTGCTTCGAGTTACTAAAAACTTGACAATTGTACAACATAAAAATCGACATATACAAAGAGGAATTGTCGACAATTACGTGGAATCGACATCGACGAGTAGCTGAGGAGTGTTCAACGAAGTTGATCAACGGAACAAACAAAGACTTGGCTACTCCAAATTTGGCTAAGTGTTGGAAGCAAGGGGAGAAAATGAGGACAAGGATACTGACTGAAGGCAAAGGTATCTTGTGACGCTTGAGTAACTCCGAACTTAGCATCGTTTATAATTTATCATAATGTCTTTCTTCGAACACCATTTAGAATGTTGGAGGCTGCACTCCACGAAACCTGGACGGGAATGGGACTACATGATTGATGAGTCCTAGTCTTTGTAGAACAAAACAACAGAAAGAAATTGGACAATAATTGATAGTATCCGTAGCACTCAATTCGACCATTTGTAGTGAAAATTCGGCATGGTTAACTTTCATCTGATTGAATTAACTCCGTCAAACAGTCAAATAGCTAACAACATGAATTAAAACAATCACCAAAAGGCACAAGTATTAGATAATTTTCAAAATCTATAGTTTACCATATTGAGATTTTCCTATTGTTCGATTGCTTTCGCTGATAATTATCAGTAAGTTTGAAAATATTTTCCTGACTTGATGGTGTTTAGAGCAGATACCAATTTTCTTGTTTACGTATTGAATTACAAGCTATCTCGATAACTTACCAAATATCTTCTCTAAATTTCACCAAAGTGAATCCGTTTGTCACTTTAACATGAACATCCTCCCTTTATTCTGTGTCTTTTTTTTCTTTATTCTCTGTCTAGTTTTTTAACCTTAATGCCATCATTGTTTTTAACATTGGTTAATCATTCTCATCCCTTTGTAACTCCTATGCAGTCTACAAGTACACTTTCCTTCATATAAACCCATCACAAGTTCTTCAAGTTTCGAAAGAAACTTAATTTGATTTACTTATCGATATCAGCATTTATCTAAGTATTCCAATTTACCAACTATTCCGAGTTGGTTACTCAGCTTAATGCAATCCTCGATCACTCTAACAATGAGTTTGGGAATGCCATTATCAAGGTACCCTACTTATTTTCTCCTCAGCTACATACTACCAGTCGCCAAAATTCATAGTCTGGTCAAGTGGATCTTGATCTGGAGTCTTGGAACTTTAAAAAACGAAGGATTTGCCCTGGGTTCTGTTTTCTTTGGACCGCCTTCAGAATTCATGAAGTTGCAGATTATAATGAAATTGCGTCATGCATCGAAAAGTAAGAAGTAAAAGTTCTCCCACAGGATTTCTTTGCTTTCTGGATGGTTGACCTTGCAAATGCATCTGGAGCTGTACTCTACTATATGGCAATACCCCAGACTGTGAGTTTACGGAGAGTCACTTTCCATTATTAAGATTCTTTTCTAGATTACAGGCTCTCTTCTCCACTTGAGAGATGAAAGATCCTTTCAATTCGATACTTAGCTCATATATCCATGGTTGGCGATGTTAGAATATTTACTTGATTCTCCATATCTTTTGGGATTATGCATATATCTACTCCGAGTGTGAAATTCTTGATTATATTATATTTATCTTATTACCTTATAATTAACCAATAACTCATAGACACTTTATCAGTACATCAAAATATATAGAAATCCTGCATTTTTCTCTTCCACATATATGATTAACTTGGAATCGAAAATGTGAAAAAAGAGGTAGCTGGAAGCTATCAATTGTTAACAAAAGCCACACTCAAACACATGACAAAAGAACAAATTTGTGACAGCGACATAGCAATGGTAATTGCAGTAAATTGCTGCTTTATTTTAGAAGAATCCCGGCGACATGATCGGTCTTCCAAAGAACAGAAGGAATCTGAAAATCTCTCATGTCGCCGATGCCTCCATTAGGTCTAATACACCGAGATAACTAAAAACTGATATAGTCTTAGATTAAAAAGTTCATCAGGTGGAGCAAGAGATGTCGACATTTGAAACGGAGAGGGGGTACATACGAGTGGTGGAGTACTTGAACGAGAGGACCTGACCGGGGGAGAGGGCTGCCCCGTTATTCACCAAGCAATCGTCGTAGTCGAGCCGCTTGAAGATTTCTGGTCTTATCAGGTTGTCGGAGCTGAATTCGCCGCAGTGGAGGTGGACGTTCGCGATGGTGCAGGCCGACGAGCATTCGTTCTTAATTTCAACTGAGAAAATCGGAATCCCCGAAGGTTGCATGCCTACTGAGGCTTGGTTTATCGTAATGTCTCTCTCCGAACACCTTTCAGAATGTTGGAGGCTGCACTCCACCAAACCTGGACGTTAATGGGAGTACATGACTGATAAGTCGTAGTCTTTATAGAAGCAAAACAACAGAAAGAAATTGCACAATAATTAATAGTATCCACAGCACGCGATTCGACCATCTGTAGTGAAAATCCGGCATAATTAACTTTCATCCAATTGAATTAACTCCTTCAAATGATCGAATTGCTAACAACATGAATTAAAACAATCACCAAAAGGCACACAGAACATTATCATGTCCGAGCAAATCTTTTTCCATCGATGCAATGAACATGGGCTAACATAAGCTTATCACACGGACAATACGGTGCATAAAACTTATTCCATGCAGAAAATACATCAGGAAGCATGGTTTCTATGGATGTATATATCAAACCCATCAATGAACAAGAGATTCTTGAAAAGATAATTGTATAGACATCCTAGATTTTTTAAGCCATCATAGTAAAGATATACCATGGTCAGATACAAGGATTATTAGGACAACCACGAGCTAGAATCTCCGGTGACGTTTTCTTCATTGTTGTCGTCTCCAAACTTGAAAAACAGTATCAGTATTTTCTCACCAAACTGAGAATCTCTGTTTCTCTCACTTGATTGTTTTATAACCAAAGAGACGACCAATGTTTAGGAAAGTGAATAAAGACGCATCCGTGCTAGGCCGTGTAATCTACTGTATTGAATCTCCTTCAAAATGGCAAGCAAAAGGAGGAGGATTTTGTCTAAATTTCTTTGACCCTTCAATTCTCTCGATCGCGAAAGATTGGATTTTCGAGACGAATCTCTTTGCATTTCTCAACATGGCAACAAAGCCAATTTTTTAGTGTTTATTAATGGAAAATAAGAGGATGACAATAAAGTTGCAAGCAAAACAAGTCCACCCAATATTTTCTCAGGGAGTAGAATCGGTGTTGCCTCCCCCCCAAGTTTTCCTGTAATCTTTTATTCCACTTGAGGGGGCTACCAAGAGGGAATTTTCCAATTAGAAACATATAATAATAGATCAATCAAAATAAAAAAGATTGTGTTATTTCCACCCCAATTTTGGCTTTACACTCCCAAAAATAGTTCTTCTTTTTTACCATTTTGCCCCTTTGTCGTGCATGCTTTGATCAAATTTTCCTCCCTTTTTATTTGTTTTTTCCTTTTCTTTTCTTGCGGGCTCCACGTTCCTCCTCCTTCTAAGAAAATACTAAGCGAACTTGTTTTGCCAGTTAGCCCTATGTCACTCCACTCATTGAGTTGCTTACTAATGTGTTAAACATACTAGATAAAAGTTGATAATTCCGCGTAACAATGGCCTCATATGTTGGTAGATTATAAAAACAATTCACAATTACGAAACAATCAAATAAATGCTGTACTTGATTAGAATAAAGTCAATAATTTTGTATAAAAGTTGAAAACAATTCCATATAAATGTTAATAAATTTTGAAAGAGTTGATTATCTATTATAAGAGTTGGTATCTTTGACCAACTGGTAAACTCCTAGATATTTGTTTGTAAAATGATTGAATATCAAATGTACTTCCACTGTTTGGGGTAAAGAAGAGCTACAAGAGTTAATCCCTCATCGCTCTATTGCTTGGTACGCTGACATTAATGGCGAGATAGTAAAACCATTGAGAGGATTCGATGGTCCACATAGTCATGACAATGGTGGTCACGTGATGATGCCAAAGGTCATTAATACTTGAGTTGAACAGCGGCTTAGATAACGTACAAGCTCGTTTTTGGGTTAATATGGGTGTAATGACGCTAGTTGATCCCACTTTCTCCTTAGGACTAATTGGGTGCTATCATATAGCATTGTCTCAGCTAAGTTCACGAATTGGAGATAAGCGGACTCATCGTTATTTGTTTTTGGGTGTTTGTATTAATACTTTGAAGATGAACATTAAAAATAAAGTGCACATGTAGATTATTTAAACTTGTCATATTTCTGTTACCAAATAATGTGATTGTTTTATTATGCTTCCGAGTTTTTTTTAAAGAAAAATAAATAATTGAAGAAAGATTTTGTGTCTCACTTGACACTGTGGGGTGTCACAAGCACTCACTGGATTGCTTGAAAGAGGTGGCGCCCCCGCCCTGCTTTGCCCACAAGTCGTCAACCCTTACTTGAGCATCGGCAAGGGATGGCTGGCAGCCGCTAGCTGTAGGCGAGGGGCTATGCGCCCTCAAATATCATCTCTAAATTTTACCCAAATGAAGCTGTTTTAACATGAACATCCTCCCTTTATTCTCTATCTAGTTTTTTAATCTTAATGCCATCATTGTTTTTAACATTTGTTAATCGTTCTCATCCCTTTGTAATGTATAAACCCATCACAATTTCTTCAAGTTTCGAAAAAAACTTAGTTTGATTTACTTATAGATATCAACGTTTATCTAATTTTTCCAATTTACCAACTATTCCAATAGTTGACTACAATTAATTGAGTTGGTTACTCAGCTTACTGTAACCCTCGATCATTCTAAAATTGATTTGGGAATGCCATTATCAAGGTACCCTACTTATTTTCTCCTTAGCTACATACTACCAGCATTGCCAAAATTCACAGTCGCGTCAAGTGGATCTTGATCTGGAAACTTGAACTTAACAAACCAAAGGATTTGCCATGGGTTCTCTTTTCTTTGGACCGCCTTCAGTACTCATAAAGTTGCTGATTATAATAAAATTGCACCATGCATCGAAAAGCAAGATGTTAAAGTGCTCCCACCGGACTTCTTTGCTTTCTGGATGTTTGACGTTGCAAATGCATCTGGAGCTGTACTATACGATATGGCAATCTCCCTGAATGTGAGTTTATGGAGAGTCACTTTCCATTATTAAGATTTTTTTCTTGATTACAGGCTCTCTTCCCCCACTTGACAGAGATTCGATACTCAGCTCATATATCCATGGTTAGCGATGTTAGAATATTTATTTGATTTTCCATATCTCTCGTGATTATGCATATATCTTCTCTGAATGTGATATCATTGATTGATTATAATTGATATTATATTTATCTTATTACCTTAGAATCAACCAATAACTCATATACACTTTATCAATACGACGAAATATTTAGAAATCCCATATTTTTCTCTTCCGTATATATACTTAACTTGGAATCGAAGATTTGAAAAAAGAGGTAGCTGAGTGCTATCTATTGTTAACAAAACTCAAACACATGACAAAAGAACAAATTTTGTGACAGCGACATAGCAATGGTAATTGCAATAAATTATTGTTTTATTTTTGAAGAATCCGGGCAACATGATCGGTCCTCCAAAGAACATAAGGAATCTGAAAATCTCTCATGTCGCCGATGCCTCCATTAGGTCTAATACACCGAGACAATTAAAAACTGATAGTCTTAGATTAAAAAGTTCATCAGGTGGAGCAAGAGATGTCGAGATTTGAAACGAAGAGGGGGTCCATACGGGTGGTGGAGTACTTGAACGAGAGGACCTGACCGGGGGAGAGGGCTGCCCCGTTATTCACCAAGCAGTCGTCGTAGTCGAGCCGCTTGAAGATTTCTGGTCTTATCAGGTTGTCGGAGCTGAATTCGCCGCAGTGGAAGTGGACGTTCGCGATGGTGCACGAGCATTCGTTCTTAATTTCAACTGAAAATATCGGAATCCCTGAAGGTTGCATGCCTACTGAGGCTTGGTTTATCGTAATGTCTCCCCTCGAACACCTTTCAGAAGTTGAAAACAATTCCATACTAGGATACCATAGTATGAATAAGTCGTGGTTGAGTAGTTTAGGTTTATTTAAATGAAACTGGTGTGGCTTTGTTTTATGTCTCATTGATCACAAAGCTTAGTCTAATGCGTGAGAAGCATATGTTATATGGTATATTATGGCCATGTAATGATGTCAGTGGAGATAGAGGTGTCAAAATGGGTCTTAGACCCATATATGACCCATTTAAATCATAAATGGGTCATATATGCGTCACTTGTTTTTGACAAAAAAACAGTTAAATGGGTTTACTTTGATAGGTGGATTTTAAGTGTGTCTTAAGTGGGTCCTAAATGAGTTTGGATTTAGAACCCATTTTCACCCAAAACCTCACAATCTCTCTCTTTCTCTTTAACTTTACAAAAATATTTTTTTATAAAAACCGAAATTATAATTATTTTTTATTTTAATTTTCTTTTCTTTTTTCTTTCCTGGTCTTTTCTTTTCTTTCTTCTTCTTTTTTCTTTTCTTCTTCCTCCGGTAGCAGGCACAGCGATGGCTGGTGACCGGCCAGGTGAGGCTCAAGCTCGTCGGCATCGGGCGAGCTCGAGCTCACCCGACGCCGACGAGCCTCGCCATATTTGGCGAGGCGAAGGCCTCGCCGACGTCCGGCAAGGCTCGAGCCCCGCCGATCTGGCAAGCCTCGAGCTCACCGGCGTCCCTCGCCGATATGGGGAGACTCGAGCTCGCCGGCATCGGGCGAGGCTCGAGCCTCACCGATCTGGCGATCCTCAAGCTTGCCGGCATTAGGCGTGCCTTGCGGACGAGCTTGAGGCTCGCCTGTGGCCGGCCGCCAGCCGTCGTCTTGGCCGGCGGCCGGCCAAAGAAGAAGAAGAACCAAAAAGATAAAAGATAAAAGAAAATTATATTTTAAAAATAAAAATAATTAAAATTTTAATTTTTTAAAAATAAAAATAATTAAAATTCGATTTTTTAAAATAATTATTTTAAAATTAATTAAAATTATTCATTAAATTTGTGTTGTATAAAACTATTTTAGCAATACCATTTAAAAAATAATATATATGAAATAAGCTTGGAAGTTTTTTAGTAATATGATCTTTAAAAAAAACATAAGAATAAGTTTTCCTAAATTTGGTTAAATATGAAAATATTATATTAATATGGGTCGGGTCGGGTATGGGTCAAGTCGGGTATGGGTCAAAAAATTTACATTAGGCTTAAATGGGTCATAAATGGGTTAATGGGTCAATTTGGGGCGACCCATTAATGACCCAACCCAAACCCAACCTGACCCACCCGTTTGACAACTTACTACAAAACTTTATTATTGGCAAAAGAACGCTTCAAGTGCCATAACTTTGCCCAAAGGGATACTTAAGTGCCATAACTTACAAAAGATGCACTTAAGTGCCACATTTTAAGAAAAGTGGGACACCTGAGTGCCATCTCCGGTGAAGCTGGCCGAAAATCATACGTGGCATTAAAATATTAATATTTCTCGCAGATGTGTCTCGCCGGAGAGCTGAGTCAGCTCGAATTCACCCCAAACGACGTCGTTTCGGGTGTTGGCCCAAAATAAAGCCCTTAAATCAGCAAAAACGCCGTCGTCTTCCCCATTTGCCCCAAATCTAAAACCCTAAATTGGGCAAAATGCCATTGAAGCGCTGGAGTCCTAATCCCACACCCTAATTCGATTTGCCCTAAATTCTACCACTGAATATTGGAAATGGAGAGCAGGACTTTCAGCAGCGGCTCAAATTTCTCTCGCCGAAGCAAAGGAGAAGGCGAGCGTTTCTGTTTTTGTGGGTTACCAAGTCCAAGAAGAACATCATCGAACGAATCCCAAGAGAAGATTCTATGGATGTGCCCGAAACAGAGAAGGCTCGAAGTGCAAATACTTCAACTAGGTCGATGCGAAATTCTCTCACCGAGCCACAGAGGTGATATTGGACCTACTTGATGGATGTCATCAACCTCCATCTACGCTTGTGGACGACTTGGACAATGTTGACTCAATGCAAGCTCAAGCTCAAGCATCTTCTGTTAATCATTTGAAGAACGAAGTTTCAAAAATGAAAATTGAACGGAAGTGTTACCAAGTGTTTATTGTGTTGCTGTTTTTTTGTCTATCCTACTTTATGATGAAATGTAAAGTACTGGAAGATGAGAAGAAGTTTCTCCGACTGCCATAATTGTAAATGTGTGGAGAAATGTACTTGTTTTGAATGAATGAATGAATGAATGAATGAATGATTTCGACAAATACTGTTTGTACAATGTTTTTGCTTATTCTCAAATATAAATCAGTGATGATGGAATGTATATTAGGTCGATGTGTTGTGGTGACTATTTTACTTGAATTGAATGTAAACCAACAGCAAATGTGTAAACCAGCAGCAAATATATAAACCAACAGCTTCTCTGTTTTGCTGCAAACCATCATATACATAGAACAGACACGAGTGATTACTCGAGTGCTATAAGTTGTATCTAGTGATCACTTAAGTACCAGTCATGATAAAAAAAAAAAAAAAGTCATTTAAGTGTCAAATTATTATTAAAAGGAACACTTAAGTGCCACTTGTTGTTAAAAGTGAACACTTAAGTGTTAGGTTTTTTAGAATGTGATCAGTTAAGTGCCATTTTTTTTTGTACACATCGGCTACTACCAGCCACCACCACCGCCCACCACTGGCCACCATCGGCCTCCAGCCATCATCACCACCAGCCACACCAAGCATCCCAGGCATCCACTTGAGCCACCACCAGCCACCACTATGCTGGTGGTATGTTGCTGCATAAGTTGCTAGTGTAAGGTGTCTTACACCAGCTTGCACCAGCACTACCTGGTGCAAGCTGTGCATATTGCACACTTACAACTAGGTGCAGCAAAAACCTCCAACCCAACCCACCACCACCAGCCTTCACCAGCCGCTACCACCAGCCACACAAGCACCCTAGTCACCACCACATATCTACCACCAGAAGCAGTAATAAGTAAAAGTAAAAACAAAATCAATAAAATTGAAAAAGGCATGCCAAAAATGACAAGCAACAACCATTCCATTGATTTTGAAATGAAGTTTCACAAACTTAATGACAAATGAAGTCTCACAAACTCAACTAACTCAATGACAAACTATTATAAAATATATATATCCACAAATGTTTACAACTGACTCCTCAACCCCACAAACCATATCACATCCCATTTCATCAATCAATATGCACAATGCCTCTTGTTTGTGCTCGTTTTGATGGACCTCGCACTTGATTCATAATCCTTGCACTTTTTCTAACTGGACGTGAGACTTCTTCTTCAACTATCTTGGAATGCGTTGATTCTAATGGAGCTGCAATTGTCCTAGGCTGAACTGATCTAGAAGGAGCCGCAACTGTTGTAGGCTGAACTGATCCAAAAGGAGCTGCAACTGTTGTAGGTTGAACTAATTCAGATGGACCTGCAACTGGGTTCATCTTACTCTTCTTTCTTGTTGGCGCAAGCAATGTCTTCTTCTTTGTTGGCGTAGCCGTTGATTCTTAAGTTCGACCTTGAGAGATAAGAACCTCTGAACTTCTCCCAGGCTTCAAAAAGAAAACTCAATTATCAACAAAAGTTTGCACTATAAATTAAATTAAATGCAACCTATAAAACTTACATTAAGAATAACTGTTACAGAACGGTCATCTGTATAAAGGCCATAACCATATTGTTTTAGCCTCTTCCCAAGAGCTCCTCTTGTTCAAAGGGGAGTGTCACTTTCAGGTACTTGTGATTGGTTGCCTCTTCTTCTCGCATGTGATTTCTTGGGCTCTTGTGGCTGTTCAGCTACAACAGGGGCTTCTTCGGCCAATTCTTTAGCTAGGCATCTTGTAGATGGCCTTCTTGTAGGTGGCTCTTGATTTGGCTTTCTTCTGGTTGTTTTTCTAGTTACGCCTTCAACTTCAATGACACCTTTGGTTGGCTTTGGTGGTGGCCCTTGTGATGACCCTTCTAGTGGCCTTTGTGATGACCTTGGTGATGGATCTTGTGGTGGCCCTTCAGTTAGGCCCTCTATTGGCAGCTGAGCTCTAGTTTGCCTTCTTCGAACCTAAGAAAAAGGCAAAGGACATCATAAATATAACATCAGGCCATATTAGAACGTAAATGAAAAGTAAACTCAAATCATTGAACTGACCGGGTATTTTTTTTCTCTGTTGCTGCTGAAGAACAGTCGACTTAACTGGCCCTCTAGTTGCTTTAGCCAATCCTGCAGCTAGCTGTCTTCTACCTTGCCTTCTTTGAACAAGCCCTTCATTTTCATGTATAACAAGGGCTTCGGCCAATTCTTCACGTGTCACGATGACCTGACAAAGACAAAAACATTACATGTCACTTATATCTATGTACATATTCATAACAAACCATAAAGCAACATAAACACAATTATCATGACTTACTGGGTTTATTGTCGTCGACTGAAGAACAGTCGACTCACTTCGCCTTTCTGTTTCTCCTTCTCCAACTGTCCCTTCACTAGGCCCTTCGGCTGGCCTCAATTGTTCCTGCTGCTTCTTTAATTGACAACCCTTAATATTGTGCCCTGCTATGTGGCAAAAAGAGCACTTTATCAGTACACTTGTCCTATTCATCCTACGGTGACATGAGTCCTCTCCCTCCGTCATTTTTCATTTTTTCTTTGGTCTTCCCATTCTCTTCTTTAGTGGCAAAGGTTGAAGTGCTTCGCGATCTATTGACTCCCAGAACTTGCTACTTCTAATTGGCTGCAACATGAATTGATACGAAGCAAGATATTTCGGTTTCTTGTACCAATATCAAGGTAGTCTTCTGTGTTGTGGCCCTTCAATTGAATTGCACATATGGCATGTGCACAAGGAATTCCACTTAGTTGCCATGCTCTACATAAACACTTCATTGTACCTAAATGAACAACATACTTATCGGAACCCTTCATTATCTCATATCCTTCATCCCCATTCCAAATGGGATGACAATACCTACTTGCAGCCAAGTTGTCATCCAATTTCTTAGCAATCCTAGGACCATATTGCTTAGTCCACTTTGCAGTCTCATCTCTTTGTCTGTGCAACCGAGTCATGACCAAAACCCGTATGTCTTCAAGCATCGAGATAATTGGTTTGCATCCGGCGTCTATTATCCTCCCATTGAATGCTTCGCAGATGTTGTTATCAATGTTATCGCACTTGAATTCCTCGCTGAAGAACGCCCTACACCAATGCTTCGGGTCTTTTTGGGACAGTGCATCATAACCATCCTTTGTCAATTGAAGCATCTCTTCTTTGGTCATCCTAAAGTCAGCCATATGCGTGCTCTTTGCTAGCTGCCAAAATTGCGCCTGCAACTTGTCCCCTTTATAGGTCTTTGCCCAATTTGCGTATATGTGCCGCGCACACATTCGATGTTCAGCATAAGGCAACAACTCAGCTATTGCTGGAACTAGTCCCTGCAATAATTCAAATTTAAAAAATCAGCAAATGACATGTTGATATCAAAAAGCAAACAAGTGACCAAATTTTTTTAAAAAGCAAACATTACCTTTTGTTGGTCGCTCATGAACGCCCACCCTGCCCCATTTGTTATCTCCAAATCAGTCATCAAATTTTTGAGGAACCAGGACCAATTGTCCTTGTTCTCTACCTTCACAACAGCCCGAGCCAGGGGAAACATTTGTTGTTTGCATCTCTTCTAATTGCTGCAAGCAATTCTCCCTTGCACAAGCCCTTCAAAAAACACCCGTCAAATCCTATAATCCGTCTACAACCAGATAAAAATCCTCGTTTGCATGCATCGAAGCAAACATATAATTTATCGAACTTCGTCACAATATCAGGAAGTGGTCTCTCCATGACCTCTACATACACTCTACTTTCAGGATTTTGCAGCCTACACTCCTAAGCATAGTCCCACAACTATCCATATTCACCGCTGTACTGACTAATGAGTATCTTCATCACCTTTTGCTTCGATCTTTTACATTGATTCCTGGATATATTGATGCCTACCTGCTCCTTCACCAGCATCCTGAACTGAGTAGTATTCATCTAAGGCATCAGCTTAATCAATTTAAAGAAGTGCTTCAACAACCATGCACTTGTTACCCTTTTATTCTCAAAATTAATGGAACAAGTATGTTCCTCTTGGTAGGCTCTAATCTGGAAAGATCCACTTCTCCTAACAAATGCGCCATAGATCTTCCATGGACAATTTTGCTGCGAACACCTAGCTCTTACAAAGATTTTAGTGTTTCTAATGAAGTCAATGTTCCTTTGTGCAGCAATAGAGTTCTTCAGTATAGCTTCTCTAAATTGTTTCGCATCATGAAATTTCATGCCTACCGACAAAGTAGGAGAGGCAACGAATGGATCATAAGAAGGAAACTTACTTTTCCTTTTCCTTCTATGCACAGGTCCTTCATCTTCTTCAAGCTCATCCTAGGAAGTAGTATTCTCGACGCTTTCTTCATAGTCAGTCTCCTCACCAGTAGCACCAGCATCTGTAAGGCCTTCAGGTCTGTTTGGAACTTCATCGACTACTTGCAAAGCTGCAAACTTAGCTGTCAAAAAATCCCTTCGATGTCTTCTTGACTGTACAAGCTCCTCCTCGTCATCATCACTTATAAAATTTTCAACAGGCAACCCTCCATCATCATCATCAGTTGATTCAGCTACTTCCCAATCTAATCCAGAGATTGTGACATCACCTATGTCATCATCACTTTGGTGAATTGCATCTGCGCTTCTCTCATGTCCATCATATCTATCATGCCCTCCTTCGACCCTAACGTCAGTACTACCTTGAATACCATCTCCTTCTTGTCCTACTTCGGCGCTCTCTCCATCATCATCTTCATCCTCACTTTCACTATTGTACTCAACAAATATTTTTACCTCTTCACCATGAAGATAATGGTATAGAACATCCCTAAGACCGTTATCATCTTTTAGGCATCTCAAACCATTTCTTAAGTCTTTCCCAGGAATACAATACAGCAGCTTCTGAACTTTACAAGGCAAATAAGTATTTATATCCCTAAGAAATCCTATATAAGATGCCTTCTTTATATCCACAAAGATGGTGCCCTCATTTCCACCCTCATACTCCCACTCATCCTCCCCAATCACGAATTCCCCATCGTAGCAAACTATGACAGCGACATAATCCTTGTCATGAGCCATTATTGCACCAAGAACAAGAAAAAGAATCATTAGTTTTTGGGACCACTAGACAATTGCACATGGGAGTCCCCCCACTCACATGGACTTTAGTAAATAGAGGTCCCCACACTGACAATATGCCCCTACATGACAGCCAAAAAAGAGGTCGGCACTTTAATTATTTGTCTTCCCTTCCCTTAAAATGTTAACCAAAAACAGAGGTCCCCACAACAAGCACAGGTCCTCACAACAATCACAGCCCAAGCAATTTTGTCTACTGCACTAAACTTGCGATGTGAGAAAATGTACATCAACTTAAGCAAATCAAAGCATACTCTGACATCAACTTAATCAAATCACAACCGCTGACTCCAACAAATTCCTTTAGAAGTTTAAACTAAAATTAGAACAACTAAACTTGGAAGCATTTTATGTCGCTAAAGCTAAAGAAAAACAAAGAGAAAATGAAGCACAAACAGATCACTCCAAAGTCTTAGACTATCCTAACCCATAACAAATTTGGACAAGCAGGCAATACCTTTCTCAAAGAAGACTGATGCAAGCTGCAGAGCCAATTCCAGGAAATAGCTTCACCAAAACATGCTTCAATACCCTTTTAAGTTCTTATTCTTTCTGCTTGAAACTTTTTCTTAGTTTGTAACTTTACCAATAAAATTCTAGCTATAGTTATTATGTTCTCATTCAGGATTTTGGATTGATAAACATACCCTATACAGCCTCACAAGCAAGGTGGTTCAAGGACATACCCTATGCAGCCTCACAAGCAGGGTGGTTCAAGGACTTAATTTTCTTCTCGGAGATGCATTAGTCACTTGCTTTATTAGGATGCTCTTAAGGAGATGCATAGCTAGTGACTCAACAATCAAAGCATACTCTGACATTGGCTTGAAAGAAAAATTCACGAAAATAATGAGAAATTTGGTCTCTTTGTGTGATGTTAGCAAGTTTCAGTTGAAGTGTATCAACACAAATTCCATGAGAGCTGTAATAAAATAATCGAGCGAGCCCTAATTTCATCACAGGGGAGGGGGAGAAGGGGCCGAACCTGGACGAGCGACGATGGTGAGCGGTGACGACGACCAACGATGGTGAGCGGTGAACGATGAGCAGCGACGGCGACCAACAACGGCGACTGACGACGGCGACCGATGACCAGCTCTGGGCGTGAACGGCGACAGAGAGAAGGGCCTGAGATCTACTGTGAACATGGACGGGGAGGAACAGCGTTTAGGTCAGCGCACTCAATGTGGATGGACGACGTCGTTTAGGTCAGCGCACTCAATGTGGATGGACGACGTCGTTTTTGTCGTCCACGTCGGCTTTTTTTTAAAAAAAAAACATTTGCCACATCAGTAAAAGAAGTCGCCGGAAATCGCCGGAAAATGCCACGTATGCAATTTGGTCGGATTTTGGCCGGATTGGCACTCAAGTGATCCATTTTGCTCCGATTTTGGCACTTAAGTGTACCTTTCGTAAGTTATGGCACTTAAGTGTCCCTTTGTGCAAAGTTGTGGCACTCCAGGGGTCCGCACGTCCTTTATTATTGATGTACCCAGTATCCTCTAGTTTCATATTTTAAAGCGATAAATAAGTACGAGGATTTTCTCCTTGAATTTTTATTTCGTATATATCTGGACAAAAGAATCCATCTCGTAGTCATCCATGTTATAGTTCTAGACCGAAAATCTACGGTAAATGGAAAACAAGGAGAGGTCGGTGTAGTGAGTTCAACAATAGATTTCAAATCCCAAAATTTTTCAGATTATATTTTTGTCGTACAAAGTCCAAAAATATTGAAATTACAATATGTCATAGAAGAGTCAATAAGGGATAACTTTGTGAAGAACGCCCCAAGAAATTTGCACCACCTAAGTCAGTACAAAATTAATAAATTTTGAGGTCAGGCTAGAATCGAAGAACCTACACTTAGTCTCAACACGGATTTAATTTAGAATTTCAACTAGCTCACCCTCCACACATGCTAAATGTCGACCGATCGTGCTCCTACAATTCAACCACAAATATGAATACTTCCAACTCGACAAGGAATCTAGGTGACATAATCGAAACTTCTGTGCAAACGAAAATCTAAACGATGTTTATAAATTTTCTAGGAAAATATTCCTAATGCATGATAAACAATTGACATAGGATAGAATGGAGGATATGTAATTGTCTCGGATCCCAGAGACAATGTCGCGTGCTTGATGAGGTCCTAGACGTCCCGATTTGCTGTTATTCTCTAGCGAGTCACGCCAAGCCGAGGGTGCAGTGGATGAAGAGGCATTGTCAGCTAGCTTCGGGGTGTTGGCACGAAGAAAAAGGGAGCAACGAAGATAGAGTTGCAACTGTGGAAAATATGGAGTTGAGATCGGCTGAAAATAAGGGTAGATGGCTAAATTTGCAAGATTAAGAGGAGGAATGGTGCTGCTGCTGCTGTTGAAACCCACCCCCCCTTCACACCATGATGTAGTAATTTCATAATTCAATTAAAGTACATTAACGTCACTACTATTCAAGAACTCAACCGTGCATCTAATGAATCATCAATCGTTTTCATCCCCTAGACTAATATAAATTATCCATACATATATTAGGTGAATTGTAAGGAAGGTCACACATCCTTGTAGGGTGTCCCACGCACCATTAGAAACGATAGTTGTTGTTTAGGTAAACGGCTTTCAAAAATTATGAAACTTTAATATGAGGTAGAAAAGACCTAGCAAGACATTTTTCACGGGGGATCGAAGTCCGATTTAGCTCATACAATTATAAATAATTTTTGTGAGCCGGGCCCAAAGCAGTTAAAATTTCCATAACAAAATCGAGTAGGAAAACAAATATTTCACTGACCAAATGAGACTAAAAAATTACGGAAATTTAATATATGGTAGCCTAGGATGTACTCTACAACTTTCATGAGGATGCATGTTATAGTTATAGACCGAAAAATCTACGGAAAATGGAAAACTATGAGAGGTCGGTGTAGTGAGTCTAAAAATAGATTTCAAATCCCAAAGTTTTTCAAATTATATTTTTATCATACAAAGTCCAAAAATATTGAAATTACAATATGTCATAGAATAGTCAATAAGGGATGACTTTTGTAAAGAATGCCCCATGAAATTTGCACCACCTAAGTCAGTACAAAATTAGCAAACTTTGGGGTCAGGCTAGAACCGAAGGACCTGCCCTTAGTCCCAGCACGGATTTAATTTAGAATTTCAACTAGCTCAACCTCCACACGTGCTAAATGTCGACCAATCGTGCTCTTACGATTTAACCACAAGTTTGAATACTTCGAACTCGACAAGGTATCTAGGTGACGTAATCGAAACTTCTATGCAAATGAAAATCTATACGATGTTTATGAATTTTCTAGGGAAATATTCTTGATGCACGATAAACAATTGACATAGGATAGAATAGAGGATATCTAATTGTCTCAGATCCCAAAGACAATGTCGCGTGCTTGATGAGGTCCAAGACGTCCCAACTTGCTATTGTCCTCTGGCGAGTCACGCCAAGCCGAGGGTGCAATGGATGAAGACACATTGTTGCCTAACTTCGGGGTGTCGGCATGAAGAAAAAGGGAGCGATGGAGATAGAGCTGCGACTGTGGAAAATATGGAGCTGACATCAGCTGAAAATAAAGGGCAGTGTCTGAATTTGCAAGATTAAGAGGACGAACGGTGCTACTGTTGCTGTTGAACCACACCCCCCCCCCCCCCGGCGCTCCCCGCTCCCCCATTCACACCATGATGTAGTAATTTCATAATTCAACTAAAATTAATTCAATTAAAATACATTAACGATGTTTATAAATTTTCTAGGAAAATATTCCTGATGCACGATAAACAATTGACATAGGATATAATGGAGGATATCTAATTGTCTCGGATCCCAGAGACATTGTCGCGTGCTTGATGAGGTCCTAGACATCCTGACTTGCTGTTGTCCTCTGGTAAGTCACGCCAAGCCGAGGGTGTAGTGGATGAAGACGCATTGTTGGCTAGCTTCGGGGTGTCGGCACGAAGAAAAAGGGATCGACGGAGATAGAGTTGCAACTGTGGAAAATATGGAGTTGAGACTGGCTGAAAATAAGGGTAGGTGGCTGAATTTGCAAGATTAAGAGGAGGAACAGTGCTGTTGCTGCTGTTGAAACCCACCCCCCTTCACACCATGATGTAGCAATTTCATAATTCAATTAAAGTACATTAACGTCACTACTATTTTGGAACTTAACCGTGCATCTAATGAATCATCAATCTTTTCATCCCCTAAACTAATATAAATTATCCGTACAGATATTAGGTGAACTGTAAGGAAGGTCACACATCCTTATAGGGTGTCCCGCGCACCTTTAGAAACAATAGTTGTTGTCTAGGTAAACGGCTTTCAAAAATTATGAAACTTTAATTTGAGGCAAAAAAGACCTAGCAACACATTTTTCACGGGGGATCGAAGTCCAATTTAGCTCATAAAATTATAAATAGTTGTTGTGAGCCAGTCCCAAAGTAGTTAAAATTTCCAAAACAAAATTGAGTAGGAAAATAAATATTTCGCTGACCAAATGAGACTAAAAAATTATGGAAATTTAATATATGGTAGCCTAGGATGTACTCTACAACTTTCATGAGGACGCATGTTATAGTTCTAGACAGAAAAATCTATGGAAAATGGAAAACAAGGAGAGGTTGGTGTAGTGAGTCCAAAAATAGATTTCAAATCCCAAAGTTTTTCACATTATATTTTTGTCGTACAAAGTCCAAAAATATTGAAATTACAATATGTCATAGAACAGTCAATAAGTTCGACTTTTGTGAAGAATGCCCCATGAAATTTGCACCACCTAAGTCAGTACAAAATTAGCAAACTTTGGGGTCAGGCTAGAACCGAAGAACCTGTGTTTAGTCCCAGCACGGATTTAATTTAGAATTTCAACTAGCTCAGCCTCCACACGTGCTAAATGTCAACCGATCATGCTCCTACGAATCAACCACAAGTTTGACTACTTCGAACTCGACAAGGCATCTAGGTGACGTAATCAAAACTTCTGTGCAAACGAAAATCTAAACGATGTTTATGAATTTTCTTGGAAAATATTCCCGATGCACGATAAACAATTGACATAGGATAGAATGGAGGATATGTAATTGTCTCGGATCTCAGAGACAATGTCGCGTGCTTGATGAGGTCCTAGACGTCCCGACATGCTGTTGTCCTCTGGCGAGTCACGCGAAGGTGCGGGTGCAGTGGATGAAGACGCGTTGTCAGCTAGCTTCGGGTTTGTGCACAAAGAAAAATGGAGCGACGGAAGTAGAGCTGCGACTGTGGAAAATATGGAGCTGAGATCGGCTGAAGATAAGGGGCGGTGGCTGAATTTGCAAGATTAAGAGGAGGAACAATGCTGCTGCTATTGTTGAACCCCCAACCCCATGTTTTAGGCTTCTCTCCCTTCATCGCCTTGCTGTTGTCACCCGTGGAAGTGGGGTGGTCAACGGTCTTCATAATTTCTTGCCGGCTGTGAAAACGTGTCACTTGTTCGCAGCAGATGCGGCAGCGAGGGGAGAAGTTCAGTTATCTTCGTGTGACGGAGGAGATATGTTGCGAAAAGGCGAGCAATTGAACAATAATATAGATAGAAAAAGAAAATAAATCGGACACTAGATTTACGTGGTTCGGTCATAAAGACCTACGTCCACTAAGAGAGAAGCGACGAATTTTACTATAGATCAAGCGATACATGGAGATTACACACTCGAGTCACTCAAACACTCTTTCTTGGATGTAATTCACGAACAATAACGACAAAGAAAATCCCTCCCAAGCACTCGACGACAAAACGGCGCTTGAAGAACACTTCTTCATGATCAAACATCTTGCCACCCATGGCCACAAGTCTATATATATATATAAGTGAGACTCTTATTATTTTGCCAACTTCTCATAGGATTTTGTTTCTTATCTTAAACGATTTTATCCAAAACATATCTCTGTATATTTTAAACAAAATCCAAGTCCTAGTCAAAGTTGGACTTTCCTATTTTAGCGGCCAAATTTTCCAATGCAGATTTGTTTGGGAAGTTGATATTCGGATCTTCTTTGCTTGATTTCGAACGTCCACAACATATCCAATTTGGAATATTCGGAATTTCGCATTGGACTCAAACTCGAGACATATTTTAACAAGATACGTGGCAACGGCTTCAACATTTTACAGGGAGGAGGAGAATGAAAGAAAGGCAATTTGTTCCCACGTCGATCGTGGTCTTCGTGCCACAAAGAAAAGTTCAATGAATTTGCTAACCGTCCGAGTAGGCTGTTGAGCGATCCTCGCAATTGTCGAAGATAATGTTGGCTAGAGAGCAGTGTGCTGACGCTCGATGAAAACGGACGTTGGAGTTGTCGATGATGAGTAGTGGCGACGGTTCGGTGACGTAGACACATTCCTAAATGAGATTGATATGGTGTTGCTCGATGATGACTTGATGTAATGTGAATAGCATAGTCCAACAACAAGCTTGTTAATGTGGCGTGGGCCATTAGGCATCCGGGGCTTGCTATTTTGTTGAGTGAAAAATCAAGATGTCACATCAATATCTTCATCATACAAAAAAAAAAAATTTATGGTAACTAGGTTGTTAGAATATAAGCGCTACCGGACACCCATGGTGTATGGGACTTGTCAACACAAGTTATGATGAACCAAAGGACAAGGCTACTTTTAGTCAAAATTAGAAGAATGCCTTGGAGAAGGTTTCAAGCAAAAGATTAATACGCCCTATTAATCATCTATTAAACTTTAGATGATTCGATGTTCAAGAATATGTCTAACAGTACTACTTCTAAGGAGACATGGGAGACCCTTAACAACACATACCAAGGAGTACAAAAATTCAAGAACATACGCCTTCAAACTTTGAGAGGCGAATGTGAAGTAACCCATATAAAAAAAAAAATTGAATTGATTTTTGATTATTTCACAAAAGTTCTTGCGATTGTTAACTAGATTGAAAGAAATGATGAAAATGTTCTAGACATTTGAGTTGTTGAGAAGATTCTATGGTCCTTAGACAAGAAGTACGATCATATTGGTGTTGTAATTAAAGAGTCCAAAAACTTGGATGTAATGACGAACGATGATTTTCTAGAATTCATTACCAACCCATGAAGTAAAATTCAAAACAAACAAGCATGAGCAGGTGGAGGAAGTACTCCAAACTTAGTTGACCATGCGAGATGAGAAGGAGCAAAGTAGAGATCCCTTGCAAATTCGAAAGACTAATCAAGATTGTGGTCAAGGTCACTATCAAGGTAACGGTCAAGGATGAAGTAGAGGAGATATTGCTCGAACATCTTTTTCTATAACCTTAGGTACAACTACATGGGCCGGTGTGCTAACACATTTTTTTCTCGGCCACATA
The DNA here is from genome assembly GCA_016097605.1 of Eucalyptus guilfoylei. Classification (NCBI taxonomy): domain Eukaryota; kingdom Viridiplantae; phylum Streptophyta; class Magnoliopsida; order Myrtales; family Myrtaceae; genus Eucalyptus; species Eucalyptus guilfoylei. The sequence goes on from CM027867.1 coordinate 55,621,778, forward strand.
CTTAAAGTCACCTTCCTCTATTGTCATTCATTGTGATTTTACTTCAGAGAGAGCGATGCTAATAGGTCGGGAGGGCCCTAGGGACTTGGCCATGTAGAATTCATTATTAGCGTAATAGGGGAATCCCTCATTTAAGATAGGGACCCAGCTTCTTCCATGGCTATGATGGCCTCGAGGTCTATGTAGTCTCTGTAACTATAGCTCTCCACACATTCAAATGAACTTTCCACTTTCCAGAGTTTGGCCTCTTGATTGGCATTTAAGTATGTTTAATAATATGTCTGTTCTTGAGAATAATTTCTATTTAGAAATATTTTTAAAATTTTTATTCTCTGAACGAGTTTCTAAGCAGAAAAATGTGTTTGTTAACTGCATGAAATTTCTATTCTCGAAATAGAGAAAGAACAAAAATGCATTTGGCATGGACCTAAAAATTTCTAATAGCAATTTTTTTATTTAACTATAAAGAGACTTAACATTTCTTGTTTGGATAATACTAGGCTTTTGTAATGATTTAGTTGATCAAGATACTATAAAATGACCTAAGAAAATCCAACATAAAAATTAGTCAATGATGAATAGCCAAAAATAGTAATAGAGAGTTTCGTTGGTTTATAACTTATAATATGAGGAGGTTGATAGTAAATCTTTAAGCATTACAATAAAACAGCTGTATAGATCTTTTGAAAGAAAAGTAAAAGTTGCTTGGAGTCACTAAACTTTCATGATCTAGCATTGTCTCTAAAGGAAAACGACATTCAAAATCCAATAGTAAAGCCCTAAAAACTTATTCAATCTTGAATCCAATTTTTATCAAAATATTTTCACATTTTATATGCTAAACTAATTCCAAACGAAAGTTAACATTAAAATCTAGTAAAACTACTCAACATCTAATTTCTAAATTTTTTCCTAAATTTTTTATTTTTTATTTTTATTTATTTATTTATTTATTTATTTATTTATTTATTCCGAAAAATGGGAACTCATATCAAGTCAGGAGATTGAACATTGTGTCGATTGTGTAAATACGAATATTAGGTTATGTTGAGTTTATTTTTCTAAAATAATTTCTCTCATTTTTGGTGTTTCCAAGAACAAAGAAGTATATTTTTTCTACTTCTTATTTTTATTTCAAATTTATTCTCCGGCTACTGATTTGTTTCAAGGAGCAGAAAAATTGGTTGATATTACTAAACGGATTTTTATTCTTTTTCTATTCTGAGGAATAAAAGAACAAAAAAATAGAGAAATAAAAATATTATCAAATAGGGCCGAACTATGTAAAAGCAACGTGAAAATCAATTGGAAGACGTGAAACTACTAATTTAGAGGCAGCTTTCTCAAGTGCTTTGAGAGGCGGGATGGTCCGAATGTGATGAGTTAAAAACACACTGCAAAATAGAAAGAAAGAAGGAACGCATGAATGACCTGACTAAGAACCACGAGGCCAATCCACAACCACATAAAATGAAGTACTACTGCCTTGGATAAACTAGGTAAGGTTGGGCGCGCACGTGGACCACAAGGCTGCACACGTTCACAGGACCGATCTTCACATTTTAATTCATAATCAAATCAGGAACCACACAACGCGGTAAATATCTCCATTCTTAACGAGGTTGCAGCACCGCATGGGGCCGTGAAAGCGAAAAGGTATTGGTACAGCACTCACATCCCTCAGGCTAGTAGTTGATCATGGTGCAATAATAGAGAATACGCAGAACAGAACGTTCTGGGCCACAGCAAGCGAAGACAAGGAAGACTAGATTCTGATGGGAAAATGAACGGTGGAGAAGCAAAACACAGCTTCCAAGATTTCTCCCGACAGTCTGCACCATTCGCAGGTTAAAAAGCCTTTCTAAAACTCTGTACGGTACACGTGTTAAACGCCGTACATCAACCGGCCTGATAGAACCCCACAATAATGCATTTACTAAAAATCAACCGTGCTCAGGTGCATAACTTGGGCCACTGGCATTCGGCATGAAAAATCCCAAAATAACAGTGCAATTACTGGAATTGCTATCCATCAGTAAGGTCTTTGACACGCACGAAAAAGCCTCTCGTGCTCTTTGTCAATTGGTCAAACATCAGGATCTCATAAGAGAGGCCAAAAAAAAAAAAAAAAAAAACGGAGAAAAATGTCACTCAGTTAGTAGATGTCGGCAGAAAGCGAAAACGAGGAAGACCGAATTCTGAAAGGAAAATGAACGGTGGAGAAGTTAAAAACAGCATGCATGTTATTTTCCGACAGGTTTAAGTACCTTTCCAAAATCGTCCACAGTGCACATGGTCAAATCTCGTCTATCAACCGGTCCAATAGAACCCAAGATGATGCATCTGTACTCAGGTGCATAACCTAGGCCACTGGCATTTCGCACATACTGTTATTTTGGGGAGCGACAATCCCAAAATAACAGATCAAATGGTGCAATTATTAGGATTGCTAAGCCGTTCCTTGCCTATAAATACCCATCAATAAGAGTCTTTGGCACTCACGGAAAAGCCTCTCGTGCTTTTTATTTATTGGTCAAACACCAGAATCTCATTAGAGATAGCCAAAAAAACAAGAAAAGAATGTCTCATCAGATTTCAACAATTCCATCTGCTCCTCCAACTCAAGAAAAAAGCCATGTGGTCGATCGCCAGTCAGCAAATTTTCATCCAAGCACATTGGGGGATGACTTCTTCAAAAATGCCTCTAGCTCCTACTCAATGGTAGGAATTTAACACACTGCTTCTAACTTAACTATATATATGTATACATATTTCGTGAATAGTAATGGCATAGCAAGTGAAATACATTTTATGCACTTCATCTAGAATAACACGAAGCTTCCCCACGTAATTAAACATTACTTTTAGGGAAATTCTAACATTCCCGTTATAAATTTAACATTCACGCTTAAAAGCAGGGAAAATATTGTACCGAATAAAGGAGCATTATTTGATTTCAATATTTTGCTTTCATGTCCCTTGCCAGGTAAATAGTAAGGAATATGAAAGCATCATTACCCGAGTTCGACGGAGAAAAAATAATATATGAAATTCCAAAAAAAGTACATATAAATTGCCTCAATTACCTATGGTATAAAGCCCAGCCAAGGCTTTCTCGATCTATAATAGACCTTATCAATGAGTGAATTTGTGCCTAAAAATCCTTGTCCACTCCTGTCTATGATATTGAAAATATTAAAATTTCTTTATAAAATTAACCGAACTCGCAGGTTTCGGCAATTCCACATTCTTCTCCAAATAAAGGAACGGACCATGTGATTGAACGTCGATCGGCGGGCTATCATCCGAGCATATGGGGGGATTACTTCCTTAAATATGCTTTCCCCTCCAACTCAGTGGTTAGTAATTCTTCTCTTATCTTCTACTTTTGTTTTCTCGCAATTGCATTTTGTAGACTTACTTCGATTTCCTTGAGTTCCTCCACATCGCATATATGATTTCTAATGGTCTCATAAATGTACATGTTCCCTTCTCCGCACAAAAAGATGCAGTTGAAAATCCTAAAACATAAAGAAGTTTGGAAAACAACAATAATTATTCAGTCCAAAGAACACTCTTAAGGCTTCATCGACCACTGTATGTCCTCTACTGCAAGAAACATCTCATTATGGCATCGACTCCCTCCTTTGGTATGCTCGTTGTTCTCATGGATCCAATTTCACATGTCATCTGAATGAGCGTAGAACATGAAAATACCTAAATAGGGTATCAGACGGGGCCATCAAAACTAAGTTTATTTTGTAAAGTATAAGTATTTCATGCTTGCTTTAATTTGAAATAGCGTACAATTTGTAGAAGTTCAAATTCCTTGGAAGAGTGGAGGAACAAATCGAGGAACTGAAAGGAGAGGTGAGGAAGATGCTGGCTGGCGTCGTGGATAAGCCTTCATAAATGCTTCACTTGATTGATCAAATCCAACGCTTGGGAATTGATTACCATTTTGAACATGAAGTAGATGAGCAATTAGAACAAATCCACAAAAGTTACTCTCAACTTCATCTTGAAGATTTCAAGGTAGATGACCTTCACATGGTCGCTCTTATCTTTCGATTGCTGCGACAACAAGGTTACAATGTTTCTTCAGGTACATCTTAAATGTAATGAACCAATATGATAAGATATGTATTAAGATACTTCTATTGCTTTGTTGAATTTCAGGAGAAACGCGGACAAGAATATCTACAATGTTAACCACGCATATCCCCTTCCTAATCTCTAATTGATTGCATCTTTTTTCCATGTTGGTTGGTTGCACGGAGATCTTTAACAAATTCAAGGATAATGAAGGGAATTTCTGGGAATCGCTTGTCACCGATGCACGTGGATTGCTAAGCCTATATGAAGCTTGCCATTTAAGGTGTCATGGCGATTCCATCTTGGACGAAGCACTTCCTTTTGCTACAACTCACCTTGATACGATCGATGAAAGCAAAGTGAGCACTAGTCTCGTGAAACAAGTGAGTCATGCCCTAGAGTAGCCACTTCGCAAGGGATTGCCGAGGCTGGACGCAAGGCGTTATATTCCACTCTACCAAGAGGACCCTTCACATGATGAAGTTTTGCTCACCTTGGCTAAATTAGATTTCAACTTACTGCAAGAGCAACACCAGAAGGAACTTGGCGAGATTACTAGGTTCGTTAACTTCATGTGATAGCATAATCTAAATTTAGCTTCTAGACTATGTTTTAACAATACCGAACTATCAATAATGTTATACCAATTCCCAAGCTATCAATTATTCTCATGGTGTTTTCCAAAGGTTAACTCATCTAGTTTCAATTTACCCTTCTAAATAGTGTTTTTCAAAGTCCTTTACAAGTGAAAAAAGGAGTATATCTATGCAAAGTTATCGGCCTAAAGTACTTTCAGTTATGCTCATGTTCATTTAATCATAGGTGGTGGAAGGAGATTGATGTTCCAAGGAAGTTCCCATTCGCTAGAGATAGGATTGTGGAGTTGTTCTTCTGGACCTCGGGAATATATTTCGAGCCTGAATTTGCCATGGCCAGAAATATACTAACCAAAGTGATCTCCTTGACTTCAATTCTCGACGATATCTATGACGTTTATGGCACATTGGAAGAACTTGTGCTCCTCACCGAAGCAATCCAGAAGTATGGAATCCGCACTCTTTCTCAAACTTCTAAATTTGATCAATTTTGTATAGAGTCAAGTGTGTCATTTTCCAGGACTTGAATTCAGGTGGGATGTCGATGCCATGGATGGATTGCCAGTGTATATGCAAGCTTATTATAAGGAGCTTCTCCAGCTCTATGAATACATTGGGAATGAATTGGCCACAAAAGAAAGTTCATATCGCCTTGTCTATGCAAAAGAAGTCGTAAGCATCATCAGTACACTTTACATACATCGAAGGCAATCTTTAGTTAGAAACCCAACATTCTTGTTTATGTTTCCATCGTCAGATGAAGAAGCTAGCAAGAGCATACTTTCAGGAAGCCAAGTGGTTCCATACCAACTACATACCAACACTAGAGGAGTACATGTCTCTTCAACTAATAACGACTGGATATGGAATGTTAGCGACTACATCACTTGTGGGAATGGGCGATGTGGTCACTGAACATGCTCTTGAATGGTCGGTCGGTGATTGCAAGATTGTGAAGGCTGCACAAACCATCTGTAGGCTCATGGATGACATTGTCTCTCACCAGGTATAATAAAACATAATTATCCTCCAGAAATATGATACAGTTTAATCGACCACCATTTAATCTCGAAACACCAATGTTGTTTGACATACAGTTTGAGCAAAAGAGGGGGCATGTAGTATCTACAGTGGAGTTGCTCATGAAATACCATCGCGTCTCGGAGCAAGAAGCTGGGGAGGAACTCCAGAAAGGAGTCATTGATGCATGGAAGGACATCAATGAAGAGTTTCTTCATCCAACCGCGGTCCCAATGCCGATTCTCACACGAATGCTCAATTTCTCACGGGTGATGGATGTGTTATATAGTGATGGAGATAATTACACCCATTCTGAAACAAAGCTCAAAGATTATGTGACGTTGCTCTTCATTAGTCCCTTTCTGATGTGAAGTTTGGACCAAACGTTGTCACACCAATTTGGTCATTGCAAATCAATAGTCTATAAGTTATGCCTTTGAAATCCTATTTTTCCTGATGTATGTGGGACAATATTATTACCATTATGTACTTTCAGATTGATGTGTGTGATAAAACTCATAAATAAACTACGCATATGTTGCTAAGTTTGCAAAGTTTTGTGTATCATGCAATTGAAATATTTTAATAATTCCTAACTCTTAGCAAAATTATCCAGAAAGTCCTAAACTTATTTTACAGTGGCCAATTCAATTCTAAAACTTTAAATTGTGCTAATTTAGTACTAAAATATTTAATAATTTATCAATTTAGTCATAAACATTTTAATTATATCAGTTTAGTTTTAAAACTAATTTGTCAATTTAGTCCTAAATCTTTTAACGATTTTCCAATTAAGTTTGTCTAGTAATAATTGTCGAAAATCATTGACATTGACGATATTTGTAATTTTTTTTAATGTTTTTGATATTTTCCTTCTTTTCTTTTCTTTTCTTTTTATTTTTTATATTTTTCCTTATTTCTTTTCGCCAATTGCTAGCCACAAGTGAGGGTCGCCCTCACGTTGGTGAGGACCCTCACCATATGGGTGAGCTCGCTCCTCACCCAACCCTCGCTGGCGGCCAACAATTGGCAGAGGGAAATAAAAGAAAAAAGAGAAAAGAAAGAAGGAAAAATGAGAAAGGAAAGAAAAAAATTCAAAAAATTTTAAAAGATTTACAAAAATCATCCATGTTAACACTAATTGTCAACATCAACCATAACACATAAAACATCCGATTTGGCTAGACAATGACTAAAATTGAGAAAGTTACAAATTACTTACGCCAACCTAGCGATGGCCCGGCAAGGCCAAGCCTCGCTGATGGCTAGGCGAGCTCAACCTCGCCGAATCTGGGCGAGCCTGAGCTCGCCCAGCCAAGGCGAGGCCGAGCCTCACCCAGCCACGGCAAGGCTCAGCCTCATTAGGGGCTGGCGAGGCCGCCGGCCGTCGTCAGCCAGTCGTCGGCCATGGCTGAGGCCGGCAACCAGCCAAAAGAAGAAAAAATAATAAAATAATAAAATAATAAAAAAGGAAAAATAAAATAAAAATATTTAAAAATTAAAAAAAAAAAATTATACAAGTTTACCAAACGTGTTTATATTATTTTTCTATTTCAGGAGAACAGAAATTTTGTGCAGTTACCAAACGCCTTCTTCTGTTCAAAAATTGTTCCTCGGAACAAAAATAATTTTTTCTATTTCTGTTCCCTAGAACAATTTTTTAACAGAAACGTTACCAAACGCGCCCTTAGGGGCTAGTCCTGGTCTCCCCCACAAACCAGACCAAACCTGCCAATTGTGGATCGTTCTCACAAGAATCAATCTAGTTCCCAATCTCTGAGAAGGAATTGACCGGATCGATAGAAACAACACAGTTTTTTTTTTTAGCATAAACTGAAAAAAAAAAAAATTGAAGATAGAGTATTGACAAAGCGGTATGTTTCCAGCTCCTCATGAGTCTATTTCATTTTTTCAATTTTTTTATAGTAGAAACAATCAAAAAAAAAAAAAAAGAGAGAGAACACCATCGGTTGCCAGTTCTGCATATAGGGAATTGACCCTATCTAGTCCAGTTCTCGACTTCAAGATAAGAACCGGCCCACCCTAGAACCGATCACCCATAATGCAATGTTATTCAATTGCAACAACATCGAGAGAACAAACCGAAACTCCATACACAATTATCCAAAATAAACCTGTCTCCCTATTCCAGTCAATTTAGGTGCACTCGGTATCTGAAAGATAAACAGCCTGAAATCCATTGACCAGGAGATGACACGATAATGAAGTGGAAAAAATAGTTACCATAGTAGTCACCTTCATTAACTGTTTCTTGTACAAGAAATGCCTCCCATATGAAAAGCTTTTACAAAGACAAGTGCTCTAAAGATGGTTGATTTGATGATTCCTTGAAGAGTCAGGAATTGCAAGTTTGCATTATTCTTCGACGTCCGCAAATGTTAGCTGCCTCGAAAGCAAGGATTTTTCGTCGTTATCATCCAAGTAAATACTTTCGTCCATTCCGTAATTGATGTCAATCACACTCCTCTCCTTCTCATAACTGCCGTTCGACTTAATATCAAGGCCGTCCAGATTTTCTTCTGAGTGAGGGCTATCGACCTCCATCTGCTGCATTTCTGATTCGATCAGCGCAGTCATTCTGGACGGGAATGGGACTACATGATTGATGAGTCCTAGTCTTTGTAGAACAAAACAACAGAAAGAAATTGGACAATAATTGATAGTATCCGTAGCATCCAATTCGACCATCTGTAGTGAAAATTCGGCATGGTTAACTTTCATCTGATTGAATTAACTCCGTCAAACAGTCAAGTAGCTAACAACGTGAATTAAAACAATCACCAAAAGGCACACGTATTAGATAATTTTCAAAATCTATAGTTTACCGTATTGAGATTTTCCTATTGTTCGATTGCTTTCGCTGATAATTATCAGTAAGTTTCAAAATATTTTCCTGACTTAATGGTGTTTAGAGCAGATACCAATTTTCTTGTTTACGTATTGAATTACAAGCTATCTTGATAACTTACCAAATATCTTCTCTAAATTTCACCCAAGTGAAGCCGTTTGTCACTTTAACATGAACATCCTCCCTTTATTCTGTGTCTTTTTTTCCTTTATTCTCTGTCTAGTTTTTTAACCTTAATGCCATCATTGTTTTTAACATTGGTTAATCATTCTCATCCCTTTGTAACTCTTATGCAGTCTACCAAGTACACTTTCCTTCGTATAAGCCCATCACAAGTTCTTCAAGTTCGAAAGAAACTTAATTTGATTTACTTATCGATATCAGCGTTTATCTATTTATTCAAATTTACCAACTATTCCGAGTTGGTTACTCAGCTTAATGCAATCCTCGATCACTCTAACAATCAGTCTGGGAATGCCATTATCAAGGTACCCTACTTATTTTCTCCTCAGCTACATATTACCAGTCGCCAAAATTCATAGTCTGGTCAACTGGATCTTGATCTGGATGGAGTCTTGAACTTTAAAAAACCGAAGGATTTGCCTTGCGTTCTGTTTTCTTTGGACCGCCTTCAGAATTCATGAAGTTGCAGATTATAATGAAATTGCGCCATGCATCGAAAAAGTAAGAAGTAAAAGTTCTCCCACAGGATTTCTTTGCTTTCTGGATGTTTGACCTTGCAAATGCATTTGGAGTTGTACTCTACAATATGGCAATACCCCAGAATGTGAGTTTACGGAGAGTCACTTTCCATTATTAAGATTCTTTTCTAGATAACAGGCTCTCTTCCCCACTTGAGAGATGAAAGATACTTTCAATTCGATACTTAGCTAATATATCCATGGTTGGTGATGTTAGAATATTTACTTCCATATCTTTCGGGATTATACATATATCTTCTCCGAGTGTGAAATTCTTGATTATATTATATTTATCTTATTACCTTATAATTAAAGAATAACTCATAGACACTTTATCAATACATCAAAATATATAGAAATCCTGCATTTTTCTCTTCCGCATATATGATTAACCTGGAATCGAAAATGTGAAAAAAGAGGTAGCTGGAAGCTATCTATTGTTAACAAAAGCCACACTCAAACACATGACAAAAGAACAAATTTGTGACAGCGACATAGCAATGGTAATTGCAGTAAATTGCTGCTTTATTTTTGAAGAATCCTGGCAACATGATCGGTCTTCCAAAGAACAGAAGGAATCTGAAAATCTCTCATGTTGCCAATGCCTCCATTAGGTCTAATACACCGAGACAACTAAAAACTGATAGTCTTAGATTAAAAAGTTCATCAGGTGGAGCAAGAGATGTCGAGATTTGAAACGGAGAGGGGGTACATACGGGTGGTGGAGTACTTGAACGAGAGGACCTGACCGGGGGTGAGGGCTGTCCCGTTATTCACCAGGCAGTCGTCATAGTCGAGCCGCTTGAAGATTTTTGGTCTTATCAGATTGTCAGAGCTGAATTTGCCACAGTGGAAGCAGACGTTTGCAGTGGTGCACGCCGACGAGCATTCGTTCATAACTTCAACCAAGAAAATGGAATCCCCGAAGGTTTCCTGCCTAATAAGACTTGGTTTATTGTAATGTCTTTCTTCGAACACTTTTCAGAATGTTGAAGGCTTCACTCCACCAAACCTGGATGGGAATGGGAGTACATAATTGATGAGTCCTAGTCTTTGTAGAAGCAAAACAACAGAAAGAAATTGCACAATGATTAATAGTATTTACAGCACACAATTTGACCATCTGTTATGAAAACCTCGCATGGTTAACTTTCATCTCATCAAATTAGATCGAATTGCTAACAACATGAATTAAAACAATCACCACAAGGCACACAAAGCAAGATGCAGAAATGGAGTCATAAAACTAAATGATGGTAACTTGAGAATCACTTAAACAACTGATTATAGCGATGAGACGGATGTTTGAAGGTGAGGAACTCTGTCAAAAAGCAGAATGATATCATGTAACTCGAGATTATTAGTTAACTGAGGGATCAATCATGTCCCTTTGACAATGTAAAAAGCAATGACGATGGTCATTTGATCAGTTTGGATCAAGGCCAAACTTGCTTAGGCAAGAACATTATTGTGTCCACCAAATCTCATCATCAATGTGACAAACATAGGTTAGCATAAACTTATCCCACGGACAATATGGTACGTAAAACTATTTCCATGCAGAAAATATATCGAAACATGTGATTTCAATGGACGTATATGTTAACCTGTCAATAATCGCAAGATTCTTGAAAAGTTAATTATACAGGCATCATAGTAAAGACATACCATGGTCAGATATAAGGATTACTAGGATAACCACGAACCAGCTGAGAACCTCTAATGACGTTTTCTTCATTGTTTTTTTTTTTTTTTTTTTTTTTTTTTTTTTGTGGTAAGGACGTTTTCTTCATTGTTGGTGTCTCCAAACTTGAAAAAGCAAATACCAGCATTTCCTCGCCAAACTAAGAATCTCTGTTTCTCTCACTTCATTATTTTATAACGAAAGAGACGACCAACATCTAGGAAAATGAATAAAGATGTGTCCATGTTAGGCTGTGGACTCTACTGAATTGAATATCCTTCAAAATGGCAAGCAAAAGGAGGATTTTGTCTAAATTTCTTTGACCCTGCAATTCACTCGATCTCGAAAGATTAGCTTTTCGAGACGAAGCTCTTTGCATTTCTCAGCATGGTAAGAAAGGCCAATTTTTAGTGTTTCTTAATGGAAAATGAGAGGATGACAATAAAGTTGCTGGCAAAGCCCCAAGTTTTGCTATAATCTTTATTTCCTTCTGTGGGCCTACCAAGTGGGAATATTCCAACTAGAAGCAACGATAACAAATCATTCCAAATAAAAAGGATCATGCTATTTCCACTCCAATTTGGGCTTTACACTCCCCAAAATAGTACTTTTGCCATTTTGCCCCTTTGCCTTGCATGATTGGATCAATTTCTTCTCCCTTGTTATTTGGTTTTTCCTTTTCTTTTCTTGCAAGTTTCACATTCCTCTCTCTAAGAAAATATTGGGTGGGCTCGTTTTGTTAGTTGTGTCACTCCACTCATTGAGTCAGTTACCCATGAGTTAAACTTACTAGATAAAATTTGATAAATTCTTGTAAGAGTTAGAAACGGCTTCATATGTTAGTAGATTATAAGAACAACTCACAATTACAAAACAATCAAATAAATGCTTGGAATTGATTAGAGTAAAGCCAATAATTTCATACAAAAGTTGAAAACAATTTCATATAAATGTTGATAAATTTTGAAAGAGTTGATTATCTATTATAAGAGTTGGTATCTTTAACCAATTGGTAAACTCCCAAATATATGTTTGTAAAATTATTGAAGCAGTTGGTACTTTTGAAACAATCAAATAAACTTTGCTAGGTAGACTTGGATGAGATTTGGTAATTTTTGTATTAAAATTAGTAGCTTAGCAAGTTAGTAAGTTGCAAAATAAATTTTGGCAAAAGTAATAAGTGCAACCAAAGTCCTAAAACTTCCAATAAAAGTACCATCACATTCTAAAATTTTTAATTTGTACAATCATATCTCAAAACTTAACCGAAGAGTGCAATCAAGTACCTTGTTAACTTCATCCTTTTTGAGCGATTTAATATGATATTTTTAAAAATCTTTCACGGCCGTGTGATTCTTTTTGGCGCTAAGTGGGGTATTCGTCTCTATCCTTTTCCTTTTTGTTATTTTTATTTTTTTCTATTTTTAATTTTGATTTTTTTTTTTCATGTGACATGTATGTGGCAACATAATAGTGGCTACATGGCCTAGAAAAATATTTTAGAAAAGCCACGACAGTGGTTTCCATTGCTCAAATTAGACAGAGCTAACGGATATACTGGATTGCACCTTTTTAGCCATTACATATTAATTGTGTTTTCGTTAGAAGTTTTAGATCTTTGATTGCACTTTATCCCTTTTGATACATCATGAAAACAATTGGTAAATGGTAATTCACAAACCATCAAATACTTAATGGTTACTAAGAGCTACCGATTTCATATAAGAATTGGCAACTTAAAATTCACAAAAAAAAATGTTGGTAAATGAAAAGAAAATTGTGCAAAAAATCTTAAATCTATTGCACTTTTATCAAGTTTAGTCCTAAACCTTTTAATTTTGTCAATTGAGTTCTAAATATTTTTACGTTTTACTAATTGAATCCATCCAATCAATTTTGATCAAAAATAGCTAACATGGGCGTCAATTGTCCTAAGTGGCATGAATAACGTTGACATGAACAATTTTAATAATATTTTAAATTTTTTCCAGATTTGTTTATTCGTTCTTTTCTTCTTCTTTTTCTCTTCTTTTCTTTTTTTCTTTTTTTTTCCCTTTTTCCCTTTGTCGGCCACCACTAGGCAAGCAACAATCGCCCTTGGGTGAGGGATGCCAAGGCCTAGGCTAACAAGGGTCACACTAGCCTAAGCGAGTGTGGGAAACCCTCTCCCTTGCTAGCCCATTGCTAGCCTAGGCCCAGGCATCCCTTGCTCTAGGCTAGCAAGGGCGACCACCCGAGGCCAATGACCTCTGCCCGCTATTGACAAGGCCCGATAGTGGCCAGTAAAGGGAAAAATGGGAAAGAGGGAAAAAGGGCAAAAAAAAAAAGAGAAAAGGGGAAAAAAGAAAAGAAGGAGACGAGAAGAAAATAAAAAAATCGAATATGCCACGAAAGAAAGTGGGCGTCCATTTTAGTGATTTCAAATCAAAATTAACCAGATGAACTCTATAACAAAATATAAAATAAAAATTCAAAACTCAATTAATAAAACGGGCGAAAGTATAATAGGTTTAAATTTTTTGAATAATTTTCTTGTATATTATAAAAATGGTCAACAGTATTAAAAAATTGTTGATAATTTCTTGTAATAGTTGTTGACTTTTAACCCATTTGTCAGGATAGTAGGTACTTTTGAAACAATGAAACAAAAGTTGATAAATGGAGTTGGATAAGAGTTAGCATGTTTAACATGCCCGTAAGTTGCATATATAAAAATGGGAAAATTCCAAATAAAAGTCCTAACTACCCTTAATTTTTTCAAATAATAAATTGAGTAAAGTTTGTTTCAAATAAAGACTTGACATGGCCATATCAATAATAAAGAAGGGCCTAAAATCACTAGCTAGTTAAGCAAAAACACACCCACATGTGGCGGCTGCCCCATTTGCCGGTGGGGCAACGGTGATGGTCGGTGAGGTTGTCAGCACTTGGGCGAGGACCGGCAACCTTTGTCAACCAAAGGCAAAGACCAAGCCATTGCCAAAATTGAGAGAGGGCAGCGACCCTCTCCCAAATCTGGGCGATGGTCACTTACCCTCCTTTCTATATTTTTTCTTTTTAAAAAAAATATTAATTTTAGATTTAAATTGCGTTTGGACAAAATATCCTTGATTCGCCATAATATTTTGCAAACCGATGAGCCAACGAGACTAGACTAGAGCTTTATTTGAAGAATAATGCTGGGCAATGGCACCATTACTCCTTGAAGAGTAACGGTGCTCCCCCAACCACAAAATTTTTCAAGGAAATCGAACAACTTATTTGTCCGATTTCCTTGAGAAATCTATTAATCAAGTGGGATTCTTTAGATTAAAAAAATAGACTAGATAAAAAAGAAAATAGAAAAATCTTGGAGAATTGAAAAGAGCTTTATTGAAAGTATTATCCACATGAAATATTTTAAATTCCATGTAAAAAGACTAGTTCAAACATTTTTATTACAAGACAAATAATTAATGTGTAAACAATCATAATTAGGATTCATTCATGAAAATAATGATAATAATAATTTGAATAATGCTAGGGTGACGACACCGTTACTCCTTGGAGAGTAATGGTGCTCCCCCAACCACAAAATTTTTCAAGGAAACCAGATAACATATTTGTCCAGTTTCCTTGAGAAATCTATAAATCAAGTGGGATTCTTTAGATTAAAAAAAAATAGACTAAATTAAAAAAAAGTAGAAAATCTTGGAGAATTGAAAAGAGCTTTATTGAAAGCATTATCAACATGAAATATTTTAAGTTCCATGTAAAAAGACTAGTTCAAATATTTTATTATAAGTAAAATAAATTGAGGATTTCTATTGACAATATCATTATATATAGCATTGTTCAGTTCACGCTTGCATTCATGAATATATATATATGTGTGTGTGTGTGTGTGTGTGTGTGTGTGTGTATTCTTTATTTAATAAAATGAATTACCAAAATTTATAGTATACTAAATTTGTTTGATTAAACTTTTTGCCTCACTTCCCTTTTTTATATTTTGTATAGCCTAACTTTTTCATTGTCCTAGCCAAATTTCAATTTAATGTATCTTAACTAGATAAGTATATATCATGTCTTGGTTCAACAAATGCCACAACAAGACTCATTGTAGTGTAAAATTTTTTTCACTTATTCGATAATGCTATGTTATCTCATTAAAATAATGAAATACACATGTGGGTTACTAATATGACTTTCTTTATATCAATAATCTGTGAAAATATTGTCATAAGCTAAGTAGTATAAATATCGACACGCAACACGCGACATGATAAATACGTATCAGAATCACAAGTCGAAATTCCAAACTCATATATCAGAATTCCCTACTCATGTGTCAAAGAGTATTGAAAGAGTTGACCAAATATCGAATTTTTCTATACGTGTTGACCGAGTGTCGAAATGTTTGACATGACACGAAAACTTCCGGAAAATGTCGATGCTTTTTAGGTCACAAGTATACTATGAAACAATTGAGTTTTACATTTAAATAGTTATACAAAGCTATTAAAAAAAGTTCACAAGCATCAAATATATTTCCTTTTTGTTAATTTCATTGTCTATTTGAAATAAGAATATTGTCCAAAAAATTTTCAAGATTCTTTCTAAATTTGCTACCCAGCCGCCAATATCCCCTCAAAGGTCATATGTGGTTGAAAAGCCACCATTATTCATAGAGAATAACAGTGCCATCAACCTAGTATTGTTCTTATTTGAAATAGACAAAACCACTTCATGCCTTTCTTTAAGAAAATAAAAATACTTCGATCCCTTATTTAAAGCTCCCCCAATTAAAATTATTAAATTATTACAACGGATGGTAATTTTGAAATGATTGAAATAATTAGAATAGTATGTAGTGAAATAAGGATTGATATTTTCATATTATAATCGATAATTTGAACGCCACAGGTGAAAATTGGTGACTCATTGGAAAGGATGTTGATATTTATTTAAAAGTTGGATATTAAACCCGGTGAATGCAGCTGGCAATTTTGAAATAACAATGGATAACTTGATCTCCGCAAATAAAAAATGGATTACATTGTAAACTATTAACGAATTTTCAAAAGCATTGGTAAATGCGTGTAAAATTACACAAATAAATGTTATTGGATTATCAAAAAAGTTGGTAATTTTGGAAATACAAATAGACGTCAATACTTTCGAAATCTTTCTGCGAGATTCATAGGTTTAGCAAGAGAACTTTAAATTGAACTCTATCTCTCTAGCAAGACAATCACTCATCCGGCAAAGACTACATATAATCACATTCATTGAAAGCTTAAGTAGGGATTTTCTCGTTCAATCTTGACCGCGGCCGATCCCGAAACGAGTGACCGGAATAAATAAATAAATAAAAAGACATCATCTCGATAGCTACATCAGGCATAAAGAACAGGGGAATTAAAGATTTCCCCTGCCAGCTTACAGCTTATTTATTGGGGCTAATTTAAATATAATAATGAGTTCATCTAACATCAATCAGGAAACTGATTTTGAATGGACAGGGACTAAGCTAAATAAACCACGGCTACGATAATGTTAGAGAAGGAAAAAAGAAATACTGTACATAGTAGGTTTTTGACTCCTCTTATTTGAGATATGTATACCACCTCCATCCATTCAAGCCAAGGCTACTAGCAACTTTCCCATCCGGCGCGAAATGTGCAGACGAGCTAATGCGAGTATGCATCAAAACTATGCTATTCCTCCAAAGACAGACTCTGGTCCTCAATATTTTTAAAGGATGCAGGGATACCTCCTCAAACAGCACATGCCGCCTTAAATAAATCATTGCTTGATTAGACGCAGTTCCCAGTTACCCTCACCATCAATAAGCCGCAATTCCAACGAATGGAATGGAATAAGAGCAGGACGCTGGAAAAAAGAAAACGATATGAGTCCATTAGTAACTTCAACAAGCAGAAAAGGAACTCAAGCTGCACTATCAGAAGCATTGGGACACATCTAACATCACACTATAGTCCACTAAAACTGACAACACCACCACCACCCCCCCCCCCCCCCCAAAAAAAAAAAAAAAAAAAAAAAAGAAAAAAGAAAATTTGAAATGTCACCAATAACAATCATTCCTAAGAGAGATAGCAAAAAAGCAATGAAATACACGTTCTACTTACTTGCGAGGAAGTGACAACAGTTATACCCATATCAGCCGCAAGCCTATACAAGTGTTCCTCGACATCAACACTCGTGGCACTGTTGTCACAAGAAGGGGAAAGGGGAAGTAAGACAATACACAATGAGACATCATGTAAGTTTTACGAGAAAAAAACAAATGTTTGAACATTTAACATACTTAGTGCACTCATCGAGAATGCCAAACAGGGGCTTGTGGAAGAATAATCGTGCCTACAGGGGGGAAAATGTAAGAATGTTAGAAGTAGATTAGGCAGCAGAATTATTGACACAAAATGTGTAATGGAAATTCACTCACCATGCCCAATCTCTGTTGTTCTCCCAGAGAAAGGACATCTTCCCAATTTTTATTAGCATCCCAACTACCTCCCTCCCTCTCCAGAAGGTAATTTAATCTGACGTTCTCAAGAATAGTTTTCAGGTGCATGTCTAGGTGGGTCGAGTCACCTGATCTCTGATCTGAAATCACATTGCAATCCACATTAACAGCATTTAATCAGCCACACAAAAGAATAAAGAGCTACAAAGCCCTTTTCTAATCTCCCTCCATATCTTATTAATGAGCTCTCTCTTCCGGTTCTTGATAAAAACAAAGAAAATAACAAAAGATTAAATCTAATAAACAAATAAATTACCTCTCCCATTAAACTGTGATATTCTGAGCTCTGCTTCCTCATGTGAAAGTGGATATATAATTTGATCCCTCAGAGTTCCTAAGCATGTATATGGCCGTTGGGGAACATAGAAAACCCCACAACCTGATCTAGTTTCATTATTTGATTGGGATGGTTTTGTGAGTCTTCCACTTACGATGGGCCAAAGACCTCGCAGAGCTCTAAAAACAGAACTCTTGCCGCTACCATTGGGACCTAAAAACTCCAAATTTGTTAAATGTACAATTTCCAGTATAGCATACTATCAAAGAAACCAAAAGAAAAATCTCTAACCAGTAACAAGTAAGCTCTTTCCAGGTACAATATCACATGTCAACTTCCTGGCAAGCAATTTCTGTGCTGGGGTAATGATGTCCACTTTATAGAATGAAATGTTGTCTTCAGAATGAAGATTGCTGCTTTTTGATGGCAATATGGCATCAGATGCAGATACCCCTGATTGGACATCAACTTCATCAGTAGTAAGCAAAACATTTGGACTCCTAAGTACAAAATACACAGAGTACACTACTTTGCACGCCACTAAATATGTTCAGGTAGCATTGACACAGAGCAGACGTATGTTAGTCTGAAAGTAAAGGGAAAATACAAAAAGAAAAAGAAGCACAGTCATGCATATTCATGGAAAACCTGCTGACTAAGACTAAATATCATACTGAAACACATTCATGCCAAAGAGAATGGACAAAGAAAATATTTAGTCATCAATGCATTTCCAGAGAAAGATGTACCAGACTGAGCAGCAGCATCTAGAAGCTCTTCAAGCTCAAAAATCCGATTAATACCACCGGAGAGCTCAAGGAATTTTCTGTGCAACTCAAGAATATCGCCAAATGCTAAGAAGCTCTGAGACACTACAGATGCTAAGAACCGCAAAGCATGCGCCAGCTCACCTGCTCGTATACAAACAAATTATGAAGGAAAAAAGAGAGTACTCTCAATGAAACAGAGACTTGATTAAATAGTAAAGTCACCTTGAGTAGAACTCAAGGCCCTGTCTCCCCTGTGTTCTATAGCATACAACAAGCTCAGACCCCATGTAACATTATGGGGTAGTTGCTTGGTGATAAAATCATCCAGGATGCCAAAAAGCCATTTTTTCTTCAAAAGCAATTCAGAGTGATGTAGAAGCTCATGAAATCTTGACTCAACCATCTGCTTGATATTTCAACATGTAAGTAGAATGATTGAGGACATGGGGTATCTTGATACGAGGCATGGAAAACAATTTACATACATATATCCATCCATGAATTTATACGCATGATGCTTGAATCATCTATCCACCTCATTAAAATTTGACCATACATAGTGTAGAAGTTGCATGCGCATACCCTAGAAAATAGATAAACAGGAATTTGAGTCTCTTAAGTTTGTTCACTCCATTGAGAGAATCGCTAACTAAACAAAAACACTTCCCAAATATTAAAGCTCTAACAATATCTCCCAATGAAGATAGCAGCCAGGGTCTCAATGGCCAAAATCAGGTGATAATTGACAAGTATCAAGCATTTGCATTAAGGATTTAAAGTGCAGCCATTGTCACCTGGCAATTGCAAAATGGTTGTTCAAAGACATGATGGACTCATATGACAGGCTGAGGGTGTTGGCTTCTATCTTTGTTAATTATATACCCATTAGGTAGTCTAAACTATTTTCCTTTTCCCAGGTAGAAAAGAACTGAGTGACCAATGCAAATGAGAGAAGAGATGGTCAAGTGTATGCTTGGCAGCAATACCATAACATCAATTCTGAAAAAAGGAGAAAAGTTGGGGAAAAACAAAAAGAGAAAGAGATCCAATGAAGCATCATCAAGGGCAAATAATGTGAACTTCCAGAACTAGAATCTTGCATGAAAACTGATTTAGGTCCCATATAACTCATCAGTCTAGAATCGAAAGTACCGAAGATGAAGGCAAAAAACAGGCAGGCAACAAGGAGCTATTTATGTATATCCATCTACACAAGCAATTCCACTGTGACACACTTCCAATTTCAACCATACAGCATTCAGACTGATAGCATGGGAAAAGAAATGGGAATAAGCTTACAGCTTTTTCTCGGGCACCACCACCAAAGAAAGCTACAGATTCAGCATGTGTGCGCAGCCTTTCATGCATGAACCTAATTCATTCATGACCGCAAATTACATCGATGCTAAAATTAGGTAAATTAGAGCCAAATATGCTGAGGAATCAAAACTCTATTACCTAAAGGTTCCTTCTAGCTGTTGTTGTTGACTAGTCAGGTCGCCAAAGTCAGGAGTCACAGTCCTTAAGAAACCCAAACCTAGTAACATGTAAGCATACAATATGGCAACACCCCTCCGACCCGTCAAAAGCTTCATTCGCCAGGTGAACCTTATTTAATGCAGCATCAAGAAATGTTCCTGTGAAATCAGTGAATAACCAAAGAGGATCTATGCCTGCATAATGAGGCTAGATTGACAAAATCTATGGATCATTGTGAAGTTGAAATTGCAGAGACAAACTCACCAGAGAATGTCAACAGATGGCTTTACCATTCCAGTAACTAGTCCTGACAAATCAGTAGTTAACTTTTCGAGATCAGTAGTTATCCTCTGGTCAGCATCTATCTTTCCGCTTGAAATGTTGAAAACCTGAAAAAGAAACATGAAATAAAAGCTTCAGTTAGTATCCTGGACGACTAACTCAAAATTTTAATGTCTAAGAGACAAATTGCCACCTTTAGGCTTTGTTTGGAACAGAAGGGGAGGCGAGAAAATAAGAAGATGGTGTAGAAATCTCGCGATGATTTAAATATATTTGTGAGAGATCAGAGGGAAAACTTAAAATTCCACCCCCCCCCCCAAAAAAAAAAATAAATAAAATAAAATAAAAAACCTTCATTTTCTTTCCCTCCTCTCTTCCCCAAATGAAGCCTAAGGCAGAAGATGCTCACAATAAAATCAAAGAGCAGCTTTTCTTTAATTCTTGAATAAATTAATGCTAAAACACAAGAAATGAACCGATTCATGCAATGAATACAGGGAACCACCCAGCCAGTTTTGCATGACATGGTACCTTGTAGAACGCATTGTTTCTAAGATAATTCTTCAGTAGATGCTGTGTCATGCGTATCCTCCACCCAAGGGCTAGCCTTGCTGTCAGATGCCTGAAATGAAGCCAGCTCATGCTCATACATAATATAGTACTTAATTGGCAAAGCTTCAAAACAGGATGAATTTCTAAATAAACAATGCAGCTAAAGGCATTCCGCTAGCATGCAAAAGAAGTATCTAAATGCTGTTAGAGTAGCCGTAGAAGTATACATGGGGCCGCCTGTTCATGATACTGCAACTTACATATTCTGATGTTTGTGCAATTGACTTCCTTGCATAAATTATTTTTTTCTGACATGAAAAACAACTAATTTATACCAAATGTCCCTACTTCCAATCACGCATATCTGTTCAAGCCATATCCTGCAGAACATGGGATCAGGCCGAAATGGCTAGCCTGGACTGTACAAATGACATTTGACTCTTCTAGAAGAAATCGGTGACAGATCCCCCCCCCCCCCCCCCCTCTTCTCTTAATGCTTCAGATACCCATAGGGTAATTCAAACCTCAATGAAAGTACCTCAAAGAAGGTGCAATGAAGGAAGATGCAGCACTTTGCAGGACGCTAACACCAATAAGCCGAATGAAAGATGCCTTGTCCTGCTCTAAGACATACTTCACAGTGGTTCCTGATAAGAGTTGTTGAACAGCTATTTTTAAATACTCATCTCATTAGAAAAAATAAATCAATTGAGACATGGAGAAAAGATACCATTCAACGAGGCAATACGATCTGATACCCATGTTCTTGATAATACAAGAACAGCAACCGCAAGAAGTTGTGCACCTTGTTTATCAAACACTGTTGGTACCTGGAGAACAGGAAGAAATTCAGCAACTCATGTAATAAATTGGTTGATAACATAAAAAGAAACCCACAAAATGCAGGTCTAGTGACAGAAATACAGGGAGTAGCAACCTAGATAAAGAATGTGTACCATTTCATCTAACTAGCATTAAAACAAACTTTTGGGACTTATCTAAAAAACACAATTAAAAGAGATAGCCTTTCAGGGGCATGTGATTATGCATGAGAACATAACGCTGGCATATATAAGCCATCTCATCCAGTCATACTCCTCAGGAAGACCATGTCTTGCAAAGCAAGATAGACATTTCATAGCAACAGTTAACATGGACAACAAGCATAGATAATGAGCACTGCGAAGGATACTTACCAATACTTTGAATAAGGCAGCTACTCTCAATGGCAATATCCTCGGTGAGCTCTTAAGTTGTGGGACAAGAGGCAATGAACCGCGATTGTCAGTAGAAGGAGATCTTGCAATCACCTCTGATACATATGACTGTGCCTTTGTTTTTGAAAATGCAGAGTCCTAAGACAAGTTGCAACCATGGGATGTTAGTTCTTAACTAAGCTTAGAAATTATTTAAGAAACAAATAACAACACTTCAATGTTCATGCCTTTGCATTGGTGGCAAATGCTCGCTGAACGGCCATTGCATCATTCTGGCGTTCTGTCTCAGAAGACATAATCCTATTGCTTCCAGCTTCAGCAAGGACAGGAGAATCATCCCTGCATCTTTTATGTTCAGTACAACAGAACAGGTTCCTGTGATCCAAAGAATCGAGAAAATTACAGCATTATCTAAACACACCAACCTCTTGTAGTGCACGCTCCAGCCTCCTTCACCATCCAGGGACAAAACCACGTCATGAAACGCAACCAATGCAGGCCTATGTGATATGGTTATGCATGATGTTCCCATAGCCAGAACTTTAGCACAAAACCGTTCCTCCATATCGGTTGTCACAGCACTTGTGCACTCATCAAGAATTGCAAACTTAGGCTTGTGGTAGAATAACCTAGCCATCCCTAATCTCTGCTGCTCCCCCAAAGATAATTCATCACCCCAATTTATCTCTTTCTCTGGTGGATAACGGTCCAACAAATACTCCAGATCAACCTACAAGATAAGAGAAAAAGCCCATGGAGACTAGTGTCAAGGGTATATTACAGATCCATTCATTGTTAGCAATAATTGATTTATTATACTTATAGCAAAACACCATGAAGGACAAGTGGAAGCATCTACATTTTTCAGTAGCTCCACCATTCCACTGTATGTGAGTGGCTCAATTTCTGGATCTGCCGTAAGAGGATAAATCAGCTGGTCACGAAGTGTGCCAAAAGCAGTGTACGGTCGTTGCGGCACGTAGAATATCTCCTTATTCAGGTCAGAACCAACGCCAGGTTTCGCAATACGGCCGGATACAAGTGGCCACAGGCCCCCTAGAACTCGAAAAAGCGAACTTTTCCCACTGCCATTTGGTCCTGTAATGGAGGTAATGATGTAGTTTATGTTAGAAATGCAGGTATCACATTGCTTGGGAGAAAATTGAGTGAAGTCATCACTAAAATAGGCACACTACCATTGATTCAACAGATCTAGACATAGGCAATACAAGTAATCTAATCCAATAACTCAAATAGATGGGGAGGTGGAACTTAAAAGCTACATCTAGACCAAACTTAAATTAACTTAGGACCAGCAAAGGTGAAAATCTCATTTTAGAATGCTAACCTCACATATCAATGTCCTGGAAATTCAATACCCTAGCACATGCATTAGATTGTCCAAACAGCAGAGTTCAAAAGAATGCAGAAGCAATTTCATTTTTAACAGTATGTCTGTGCAATGCATCTTCTTCTGGACACACAACCATTATCTATTGATTGCTTAAAGCAAGAATATATGAAGATTCTCTAATGCGAATCTTTACATTATGGCAAATATTCCTTTTTTCCTCCCCCCCCCCAAAAAAAAAAAAAAAAAAAAAAAAAAAAAGAAAAAAAGAAAAAGACTTGAATGTGGAGAAATCATATCAGAGGGTGCTTATGAAAATTCTACTGTTACTGTTAATCATTGTATTTACACCATTACAAGCTACCATAGAGTTATCTAAAAAGCAAACAAACATCCTTTCTGTGCTTCCTCGATTTCGCCTAGAGCAGGAACAGCAAAATAGGCACAAGTAGAAAATTTACACAGGGACGGGTTTCTACTAGCTTGACAAAAAAAAAAAAAAAAAAAAGCATGACTTTTTTCCAATTTCAATCAAGTTTTTCCCAACTGGGACTAGCCTACTGTTATAGCTAATGTGTTAATATAAGGGTGCGTTTGGTAACCATTCTATCACCGAAAACAATTTCTGCTCAGTAATTTTTCTAATTCTATTCCTTGGACAAGTTTCTGAGCATTCGAACGCATTTGGTAACCGCACAAATGTCCATTCCCGAAATAGAACAAGAACAAAAATGCATTTAATACAACTCTCAAATTTTTTTATTACCTAGAATTTCTTTTAATTTTTTCATAATTTTTTTTAGATTTTTCCTTTTTTCTTTTCTTTTTTCCTTCTCTTCTTCTTCCTCCTCTAGCCAGTCACCAGGCCTCTCAGTGATGGCCAGTGGCCGGCCAAAGACAAGAGCCGGCATACTCACAGCCTCAAGAGAGAGCCTCGCCAGCCCCCGGCGAGGTCGGCCTCACCATGTCACCAAACCTCAACTTTGGCCAGTCACTGAGCCTGGTGATCGGCTAGAGGAGGAAGAAGAAGAAAAGAAAAACAAGAAAAGGAAGGAAGGAAAAAAAAAAAGAATGGCTCGTTTCTAGAATTATTCTTGGGAACAAAAAAGTAATTTATTTCTACTTCTTGATTCTGTTCCAAATCTATTCCCTGGTCACTGATTTGTTACTGGGAATAAAAAAATTAGTTGACATAATTAAACGAATTTCTGTTTAGCTAAGAATTGGCCATTTACCAAACAAGGCATAAAGGATCAAATAGTTTGAATTTGTGAGTCCACTATACGTTGACAGTTCATGATGCAAAGGGGACTACTCTATAAGGCACACCTTTTTCTTAGGCAAGGCTGGCTTTCTGGAAAAAGAAAGGCAGAAGAGGAAGAAGAGAATCACATAAATAAAGGTACGTAAGTCGCTTGCTCATGGGTCACCTAAACTCCAAGCAAGCAGAGGAAACTAGATGTTGAGGTGCAAAAGCCAAGACACCTTGTTAATAATAACATTACCTGTAATCAAAAGATTTGACCCTGATTCAACCGTTAAAGTTAAATCCTCCACCAAAACATTGCCAGTTGGGGTAACAACCTGGAAGACACTGTTAATATGTGAAAAGAAAAAGAAAGCGTAATGTAGTGAGTAAAGTTATTTTGAGTACCTTGACATTAGAAAATTGTATGAAATTAGCTTCACTGAAAATTTGGTTTCCATTTCCTCGAGAAGAATATCTTTCGTTAGCAGTGCTTAGCTCTCTTGATATGACCATTAATTCATGAATGCGGTCTGCATAACCACTGAGCAGATGAAACCAGTGTCAGAAAGAAACTGAAAAGTCATGCCGAGGACATTCAATTAGCAAGAAAAGAACTGCCAGCGAACACACAAAACCAAATATATAACAATGTAACAAGCATATGAAGATTCCCAACATAGCTTCATGAAGACCCCAAAACATGAGAAAATATTGGCTTGAAAAGAACAACTTAACCAGATGTTTGGGTATTGGTTAAAGAAAAAGCACAAAGAATTGCTACAGTGGTGACGGTTAATCAAACAATACCTGAGACGATTGAGCCGTCTCGAACTTATAGACAGTGTACCGAGAGATTGAAACAAGGATATGATGACACTGGTATGGTATCTCAAATTGCTCAACATTTCAGCACGTCCCAGAGTTGAAGTATCGGGTCTAAGGTCACCAGCAAAGAAAGGTTCGATAATCAAGATAACAGCAACTGTAGCACCTAGATATTTCAACAAGAAGTCTTGGATCATTCCAAACCACCAATGGTCATGAAGGACAACTCTCATGTGCTTCACAAGATTTTGAAACTTCTGCTGAATATGAGATGCTTCTCTCTTTTCTCCGCCATAAAATGCTATACTTTCTGCATGGGTCCTCAACCGAGAATGGACCTGCCGATATTCTCCTTCCAGTTGTTGCTCTATGGACATTAGTTTCCCAAAAGCAGGAGAGAAATTTCTGATCATGGCCCCTGCCCCCATTACATATGCCTGCAAAATAAAATCAAGTACTCGAATTGAGATAACTGACCTTTGAATCTAAACCATCTGCTAATCAACGTTAATGAGGAGAGAGGACTACCAAAATCCAAAAAACGTATTTTGGGCTAGCATAAGAACATAGGCGCCAGGTATAAAGCAGGCCATCTGCTACAGCTGTCAAATCATCCTGCACAAGATCGCTCAATTCTGAACAGAACCTTGGTACATCACTTGCCATCCGTTGCTCTGGATTAGATATGCGCCCATCAACATGGGAAATTTTGTAGTATGCCATATTCTGTAAGCATATAGAGAATTAAACAACTGCAGGGAACAAAGCAGGCAGAAAATATGGTGTGATCACTAGCTAATTGAATAATTATAACTTGACCCCTCATGACAGGACTGCATACCGATACTTGAAAAAAAAAACTTCATTTTTTTAACTTGTGACATATTGCTTCGAGCCGCTTGTTAAAATGATGAAAGTTCCACGCAAATCAAAGGCACAACATAGTGTTTGTAAAGAGTAAGAGACATGGAAAACAAACAAGTGCCACTGAATGCTTGGTTTGACGTAATCTGCACTAAATTAAAGAATAAAGAGAGAGAGCTGTCCTAAACTTCAGCTTGAAGATCCAACAACAATACACACCTCAAAGTAATGGCTATGGATCAATTTCGTCAATATCTTCCTAAACCGCAGACTGAGCGTCCCTGTTATGTACTTTGAAGTAGCGTGTATCGTGGAAAGAAGAAAGCATAATAGGATATTTTCTGAAATCAGCCGGAAGAATAGTGGAACACGCCCAAGAAAAGCAGCACGAAACAAAAAACCTTGCACTTTTGCTAATCTATTGCTCAAAGCCGTCCGAAATACCTGAAAAAGAAAATAGAGTTAGCATCCCATCCCGAGTCAGCGGTCTTCCCATTCATTAAAATTTAAGTACCAAATAAAGCCATATATAAGATGGTAACTAACTACTGGTGATGCAGATGCAAAGCTCCAGAAAACATGCACACTTAGATATACAAATTACGGCATAGAGTAACTGTTAATAAGGTCTTTTAGCAATTAGAAAGGCCAGGGCATGGAGTAGCAAGGACAGAAACGGACAAGCATGATCTTCATTCTTACCTGATTGACATGGCTTACAAAACCAACCATGCCTAACCATAAGACCTACATAGAGTTTCCTTGCCCCATTCACACCACTTGTAACATCGATACTTCTCATTACTACGGTCATAATGCCAATTCTGGCTATGAAGTGAAATTCCCATCCAATTATATTGATGGGCCAAACATCTACCATGTTGATTATACTTAAATTTTCTAAATGGTCGTTAATAACAAATACCAATCGAAATTTCCCTGAAAAAAATCATCGACAAACTATTGAGTCAAGAGCTTCCAGTAATAAATCAGCAAAACATTGCATCAAGGCTGTCACATACAACCAGAAGATGCACCATCTTCCTTAAGGCTTCTATCAATCAATTTTTCTGCAAACACCAATTTTAATTGCATTTGCCTTTCATCACATTCATAACCTCCTTCAGAAGTTCAGTATCAATTTCTCTTGCCAATAAATTAGGCTGATGTACTTTTTATTACACATCAAAATACATAGAAAATTTCGTAAGTCTCTTCCGCTTTATTAGCCTATTTCCCAAATAGAGGATCATTGTTGTTCTTCTATATCACTCTCCAAGCCATTAACTTCCACCCTTCCTAGCAACGAATTATCCAGTCCACGACCTCTCAATAATTACAAGCACCACATAAAACAGAATCCGCAGCCTGCCACAGCAAGCATTATGTTATAGCATGGGAAGCTGTCACTACTGCTACAAGCCACTACTGCAGTAAGAACTGATTTCACCACCTGTAGACGCATCATCTTAATTATTTTCGGCCTTCTTTTGTGTTTTACAGCTTACTACTTTCAGTTTCTTCGACTTCATTGGTCCACATCCACAACCCCCCGAACACATTTGCTATACCTCCGCACTAACTATGACCAAGACTCAAATCCTTCATTCTAACTCCTTTGCAAATCCGATCTCTACCTGGTAATTCCAAGCCCGCGAGAACACACCAGTCCTCAAGTTTAATGTGCTATAAGTAACCCCCCGAATGCATTTGCTATACTTCCTCTCCTAAGAGCTATTGCTTCCGATGGAGGATATCTACTACAATTACACTAAATGTTTGACACTTCAACATGTATGCGACAAATGGATATGTTAACTATACTCTCAGGCACAGAAAGCAACAAATAAAATAGCCAATTGAGAAATTCCACGTTCCAACTGCAACTCAAAGAAATCCGTAGTATATCATCATAACAGAATTCTCTAATTGACAGCCGTCTGCCTTCTTCTTTTGTTTTTTGTTGTTGTTCTGTCATCGCTGTCGCTGCTGCGGGTGGGAGGGTGGGGGAAATAAGATCAACCGAAACACCACCTGACAGGTGCCTGCCCTATGGTAAAAACTAACCCAGTTTTGAGTACTATTACCAAATGGTTTAGTCAAGAGACAATCAAGGTATAAAAAAGGATACGATAGCTTAGCCTTAAGGTCATATCTCAAAACAAACAATCAGCAAGAAGGAAATCCAAAAGAAGAACGACATAACATTAACAACCAACTAGTTAAGAAAAAAAAAAAAGTTCTAGAAAACAAGTCTTAAATACTCTATAGCATGCTATAATTTAAAGGTAGAGTGTTATAATACAGTGCGATAGCAATGGGGATTAAAAAGCATACTTTCCCTAATGAAAACAAAGCCAAAACAAGTCATTTTCTATGCCACATATAGATGAAAATAAATCAGACAGAACCCATGCAAGAGCTTCAATGTTCCAAAGAAGATAATAACTCCACAATCTTGAAATAATGAGCCAATGCTTCATACTTGTTAAGGATTAGTACTGAAGGTTTAACGTTCATCTTTACTGGAAGATCAATCGCATTGATGAACAACCTACCACTTTAATTAAAACATACACATCCATTATGCCATGGCATTCGACCCGTATGGAAGAATACTCAGAAAGTAAAGATGAAAAGAACAAAATAATTTACAGGAGACATTCTCAGGTTAAAGAATTAGCTCACCACTATACCAATTAGAGCCATAAGGTCCCTTGCACCCATCTGACCCATCTTGGATAGAAGAATGGCTGTAAGGACCTGCAGCGACTTCAATCCACCTTTCTTTTTACTAGCTTTTTTTCCACTTTCCTGACCTTTGCCAGCCTTATTTGATTTTTCTTGGTCATTGTCAATCCCATTAAAATGACCAAAAGGATTGGACTTCTGTTTACTAAAACGTGAATGAGCGTATGCAGCAGTGCCGCCAGCAACTAAGATGCCAGTGGCAAGAAGAAGGGATTTCCTGCAGGAAGAGTTAACACAATTTACAAACAGGGTGACTATCAAGTAGAAACTGCATTTGGGCATGAGGAAGTTGTTGGCAGCAACTAAAAAGCTAGCGAGACCAATTGCAAACCACGAATAAACGGACACATTATTTATAGCAAGAGTTGATCAATTACATGCTTTTCTAACTTCCAACAGGCTACAGAACCACAGTCCTCTGAGTACATTAGTCGTCAGAGAGAACCAAGCAGAACAGAATATAAACCATTAAATCAAAAGCAGGCAGCATAAGGGCACGAGTGCGCGTGATTGAGAAGGTGAAACTCACAGAGGACATCTTTCAAAAGAAACCATAAAACAACCAGACACTAAAACAGGCTATCTTCAAGGCATTGGCCGATACACCATTGACCGATCACGGCCACAAAATCCAAAGCAGCTACAAGTAATTGACTATCAAGTCCGCGAGCTCTTGCTCTCGCCCTTACTCAATAAACAACAGCGAGGCATTACCTTCTGGAAGCCAGAAGACTCCGACCACGATCCGTCAACTGCAGCAACTGAAGAGAAGGCATGGCTTCAGATAGACACGCGAACCCGCGCTACCTCGTTCAAGAATTCACTGTCCTAACCGACTAAACAACCGAGCTGAGCCACACCCAAAACCCTAATCGCCATCACCGAACGACCTCCTCCAGCTCCTCCGCTCCCCCCACCATGGCACCACCCTTCCCCCGCGAGATCGAATCTCAACCCTCGAGACCCAATTGACCAAAAGATCGATTAATGAGCACAAAATCGGAGCTTTCTCACTCGGGCTCAATCCGACGAATCAAGAACGGCGGAATCAAGAAGACCCAGAAGAAGATTCGGCGGGCCGACGAGTCACCCTCTTCATGTGACCTCAATTCGAGCAGGTAGCGTTCGTCGTTCCACCTCGAGAGAGAGACAGAGACAGAGACAGAGACAGGTGAACCGTCAAGAGTTACAACAGATGGAGATGGGAGAGAGATCGAGCTGCGCTGAAAACGTCGGTCTCCTTCGGGTTGTCGACGCACGCACGGCTTTGGCAAATTGGCATCACGACATTGCGACGCGACACGACAACCGATCCGCGCTCCGAGCAAAAGGTAATGGGTCGTTTAAGATTTTTCCTCCTCTTCCTCGAAGGTAGAAAAATGGACATCAGGCGTTGAAGAAAAGGTTTTGGTATTTTTTTAATCCCTTTTCAGATCCTGAAACTCTTCCCCTTTTGACTATCTGTTTTTTTCCGAAATAAGTGTGGTTTGATGACGCACGGCCCATCCTCTGCATTGCACATGGCTTATCCGGTGAAACTCGGTGAGGACTAGCCATCCAATTATTCATCTTTTAATTTTACATTTGACTTTTAAGATATCCCTTCGGGCGTGAATGATGGCTCTTCTATCGCAGAAAATTAATTTCTGACCAAAAATAGACTTTTTTATTTTTATTCCCTACACAAAATTCTAAGTAAAAGTGCACGTTTGATAACAATTCAGAATTTATGTTCCTCAAATAGAAGTCCATCTAATAACGACAAAATTTCTCTCTCCTAGGTAGTCAGCGCACAGCAAATGGCAATGATTGGGCAACCTGACTATTAGAGAGGGCAAGTGATTCAAGAAATAAAAAAGTAGAAAACTTTTGCTTCATATTTTTGTTCCAAAGCTATTTTAAGATTAAAAATTTATTCTAAAAATAGAAAAATGAAGTTACGTCACCAAATAAATTCCTAAAATTAGGAACAGAAAAATAAAATATAAAGAAACGGAATGATCATCATGCACACATTTCTACGATTTACATGTTCTTTCATGTGTTTTCAGGTGTTTATATTACACAATATTTAATAACTCGCAAAAAAGGCTGTGAGAAATATCATAATATTTCGTACTTTATTTTCGAAGGAGGACACTTTCTATAATATTTTTTCATTAAAGGCCCTTTCAAGTTTCTATAATTTTGGGCATTTAAAGGTCTTTCTTGAAGATGTGACTAATTCCACAACCGTTATGACGGGACCCGCGGCCTCTTTAGTGCACTTCCCAAAATGCCGTTGACCCGGGACGGTACAAACGTAGAAATGGCACGTCTGCATTTCCTCTTCCCGTCCCTATATATACTCTCTCCCCTTCCTTTGCAAATTTTTTGGTCATATATCTTTGCAAAATTAACTGGCCGGAGCTCTGTGATCCAATCCACCTAGGATCTTTGAGGTCATTTTCATCTATTAAGATGCACGAGAGAATTATGTTAAAAGAATCTCACATAGGAAAATTGATATAATGTAGAACAGTTAATATATTTTACTTAACTCGAGGTCATTAATTTAAGCTTTTGAGTAAAAATGAGTTCAATCATATGTATTAACAGACTTAAACTTGGGCTTCCTATTGGCGATCTCTCCAAGAAAAAGGTATTGGATTTTTGCTGTACGTTCTCAACTAATGGTATCAAAGCTGTGGTAAAGAAATGCTGACGCGTGAAGACGTGAGGAGGAAATTGTTAGGATGCATGTGTGAGTTGTGTTAGGGAAATTCTAAATCACAGAACTAATATTGTGTAAAACAATTTATACATTATAATTGACTTATAACTTATTGATTTAAATTTTTTAGTGAAAGTAGATCCAAAATATATTAATAGGTTCGGACTTAAAATCCATCTTGGCAATCTCCTCGTGCCAAAGATATTGGGCATATCGTACGCACTTTTTCAACACTATCACCTCTAAAAAAACGCAGCAAAAGCGGCTGCTAGCTGACCTTAAGCCCTTCTTATGCAGTGCGCGTCCCTCATTTCTTTCCCCACTGCGCCAGAAGGGGCTTTACCTCATTTTCTTTCTTTCTTTCTTTTTGTTGTTTGAGGCCCTTAAAAGGAGCTTTTTCACCATCAAAAGCAGTTCACTTGGATTACCTTCGCCATCGAAAGGAGTCCTTCAATTTCACCAGTTGTCGTGCTTGGTGGGGCGTTGGCTTTAAAGAAGAAAGATTACGGTTGCTATCCGTTGCGTGTTTTGTAGTTGGTGCAATCTTGAAACGTGGATCCTTGGATTGCACACTGCGTTTTCATTGAGAATGACTGGTTGCAATTTCAAAACGCAAATTGAGAAGAAAGGAAGTTTCAGGAGATGGGATCGATCCATTTTCTGTGAAGCAACTTCACGTCATCCAGTCGATGATGCGGACGAGGTGCCTCCTCGACCGAGAAAACGAAGAAGAATAAGGAAAAACTAGGGAGGAACACCCGGCAATCAAGGAGAGAGAGGAAGCGTGGCTAGATGGAATGGTTTAGGAGCAAGGGTAATTATGGTCGGTTCACCAAAATGGGCTGTGGATCTAGCTTACTAATTTTTCAACTATCTTGAGCAATCTAAGGAAAATATTTCTTGTTTGGTTGGAGAAAGGATAATGGAAGTTGAAGGAAATAGATTAAAATAAAGGATTAGTATTTTCGCGGAATCCACATTTTTATTTCCCTTTTTTTTTTCATTATTGCTCCTCATTTCTAGACAACGAATATTTATGTAAATTTACTAACTTCATTTCCCTTCAATGTACATCCGAATGATTAACAAACTTTTATTAAGTCCACTACTTCCGTAGAAAATCATCACACGTACATTATTGGATCAATGATATGTACGTTCGACATTAATTTTATAATTGAATTTTTCCACATTGATGAATGCATCGCTTATTATTAACACCAATAATGGACTTCATAAAAATTTCCATTCCATTATTCGCTTTCTGCTTCCTTTATTTCCTTCTGCCTTCATTTTTCTTTGTACTTGTAAAACCAAACAAACTGTAAAGGTTTGCCCTTTGGAATGTGCAAACGAAGTTGAATGTCTCAATTGGTGCAAAGATTGAACAGTGCAAAGATGCAAAGATTGAACATTACGCATAACATTAATTTTTATATCAACGTAATGGTTAGTTACTTACTATACATGATGTGCAAAAGTTCATTTTCTGGTGAATATACATTTTCCAAAAATGGGTACAAAAATATTCAAAAAATGGGGAAGATAAGAGAAAACATGAGAAAGCATCAGGTCGGAGCTTGAAGTGGTAAACACCAATTGAATGGTGTCCGCAAATTATTCTTTGGAGAGGTGTGGCGATGCGTTTTCCATCATTTGTAGATGCATTGAAAAGGAGTTCCCCGACCAGGGTTCATTTTGGAACAAATCAACCACCAATGCTTTAATATCCAAAGTCCGATGAGGAAATCGAGGAAATCAAAAACTTAATCCAATGCTTAAATCTCAAATAGCCATTGATCTTTTGAAAATTTTGAAATTTTGCAAAAAGATCAAAAGAAAATCAAGATTTATAGGTGGAATGGTTCAAAAACATTGAGCATATCATTTCTATACAATTAAAGGAAAAGAAGAAATTGGTAAGGAATGTTTTTGGGCACATAATTCTCATTATGCTTGAAATTCGATATATCATTGGTTTATTCAGATTTTATAATGATCATAATTTTTTATTTGCTTTATTGAAGAAAGAATCGTGTGATTTATTATTCGAGAGTTGAGATTTGATACATGTGGTTATTTTTGATATTTTGCTTAAAGACAAATGAATTTATTTGGCTTGATTTTATACTCTCAAATTTTATCATATTTTGCCAAATAGAAATCTGTTTTACGTGATATTAATTTATTATGCAAAATATTCTTTCTTAAATACTCAAGGATTTCATTCTCCCTGATTTTATTATACTATGACTAAGTGAGAATTTATTTTTCAAAATATCATTGTGCATAATATTCTTTCTTTGAATACTTTGTTATGTTGAATAAAGAAAGAATATTTGATTATGGAGATTTCATATTTTGCTCTAACGGAATGGAAGGATCCAAATTGATGGATACCAAAAAAGAAATGAGTTGATTACAGGAAATTCAATGAGGCAAGAATGATTGCAAATCTACGTAGATTTTGGTGCAATAAGAAAAGAATCTCAAGCGAAGATTGGTAATGTTTTTTCAATGGTATAATTCAAACATATACCATGGGTAAGAGAATATTTTTTATCATCCCGCCTTACAAATTTCTACGTGCATTTATCATAACTTTGGATGATTGTTTATTATATTGCAAATATCTTTTGTCATAAATATAAGGTATTGCAATTTTGGCACGTGACAGAAATATCTATTTTCCTTTTGCAAAATGCATATCTGAAATTTATGCTCAAGGAAATCTCTTTGATCTCAAAAGATATTATTGCATATATATGGATACTCTTGCTATATTCTTAGAAGATATATTATATCTAGCAAGTTTGATCCGCAAATCAAAGGAAGATATTACGTGACATTTTTGCAAAGATTGTTATCTATACAAGATTTTGCAGGTTGAAAAAGAATCTTCCATATGGATTTTAGAAAGCTAGTTCGGAATCTTGGTTTTTACGTTTGGAAACAAGATCCACCAATGCCAAAGTCCGAAATCACTTAATCCAATGCTTCATAACCATCGATCTTGTAGGATCCATAGGTGGAATGCATTGAGATCCACAAAATCAAGAGGTTGCCCTTGATCCAGTGAATGCGGGTCCAGAGAAGAAGTTCTCATAATAGGGACGGAAAAGTAGACAGATGACTAATTTTGCACGACTTCCTAATTTTTTGGATCTTACTGACAGATGCTTCTAGATAATTCTTTAACCATACTTATTGTGGAAATATTTAATGTAAACAAATTAATTAACTATAACACGAGAGAGATGGAATATTGGACATAGCAAACACGTAATATCATATTAGATCTCGATCAAGGTCATCCGTGGTCACAAAGAGGCTGCAACCTTGATCTAAGGTCATGGGCTACCCCTAGCCTGGAGGAGGTCGGTGGCCTCGTCTTAAAGGTGGGGAGATGTCGATGACACTAGAGTTGGGGTAGGGTGGAGGGTGGCTATAGCACCAAAGATTCAAACGGCGGTCGGAGGTGGTTGACAGCAGATAGGAGCGGTGAAATGTTGATTAGGTATCTAGATTAAAATTGTCTAATTAGGTTTGTTTTGGAGGGTTGGGGATTTAAGAAGATTGATGGTAATTGGAAAAGAAACTAGGCAATTTATAAATAAGCAACACTTGATTGGGTTAATCACTCAAGTGTTGGTTTTTCATTCTTTGCTGAGAAGGCCAATTGGTTATATTTTAGATTCTTGATAGAAGCTATTTTCCTCTGGCGTAGCTCCAGTTTTTTTAGGGTTGTAACAGAATGGAAAAAGTAAAAGATTAAACATAATAAAAACTCGTCACAACCCAATAACAAGCTTTCTAGAAGACTTTTGTCCAATATGAGGGGGGTTCTATTTGCTGGAAAAAGAGAAGATTTTAGAAGGGAGGAAGCTAAATCGTTTGGCCATGTCTCATGAATTTCTTTGTTAGGCTCATTGAAACGATGATGATAAGTCTTTTGATCATTTTGTGTATTCCAAACTAGTTGCCGGGGCTCCAAGTATAATTCTCTTCACTAATTGCCTCAGCTTCTCAACTGGAATTGCACAATTTGCCGATGTTGCGTCAGCAATATGAATTTTGAATTGAAGATCTTGCGCTTCTTCAACATTTGGTCTTGTTCTTGTTTTTGGTTTGTTGAGATGGAGAAGAGGTTGGGGTTGGTGTTTTAGTGAAATAGGTTCTCGAGTTACTTATTTGGCCATTTTCATATTTTATTGTTGTAGGTCTTAACTTATTTATGGGCATGGTTCTATGCTCAAGTCTCATCTTGTCTTTCTAAAAAATTTGCATGTTGCATTCCTGTCCAACTTTTTCTAACATCAATGTATGCCTTTTTTGACATCATTGTATTGACCTTGTTATTTGACATCAGCATATGACTATTTCAATATGATGACTATGGTTGTTTCGCGTGGATTCAACTCCATATTCGACAACAAAGAGATGGAATTGATGGCTTAGAGAGTAGAAATGGTGGGAAACAAGTTGAGTAACATTAAGTAATAGTTCAAGTCTTTGCACAGTATATTGTTGGAAATGATTGATCACGTGGTGAATATGAATAACAATGTGCAAGTTGAAGTCTTGAGATTGAAAAAGTGAGAGACAGACATAAGATATGATCGTATTGAGTGATGTTATTATATAGTGACCATTGTTAAAACAACATGTTGGTTTCTACTTGATTGTTGCTTTTCATAGGAAGGATTGCTCCTAGGACATATGGCTTGATGTATGTCAATTGTACTAGAGAAAGTGGTTTTTATTTTTCTAAGTGATGAGTTGATGTATGTCAAACACTTATGTTGTTGCACATCGATTAATGCAGAAACATAGTTTTTCTAGCATCCATTTCTAGTAGATAATAACATAAGAATGTTGGTGGTTGTCGTCACATTGGACTTTTTGGATGTTGTCCAGGAATATGCATGTAATATTTAAGAATAACATATTTCTTTCCTCGAAACATATGTGGCCATGCTTATTATAATGAAATTACTCTTTTTTTAATTGAGAAAGATCCACTTGATATATTTTTGGTTTATAAATTTGTTAATATGCCTTTAATACATTATTCTCAACGAGAAAATATAAAAATTACAATCATTGTTTTTTCTTCAATTTTAAACAAATTAAAATAAAAAAAAAAACTTAAATTAGTCACACCAAAGGACTTTTCTAAATATATGTTTACTGAACAACCTTTCCTCAAAATTGTTTTCTAAGACACTTTTCAATTACAGTTTACCAAACAGTTTTTGTATTTCATCAAATCTCTTTAGGTTAAAGGCCTTTACATTAACGCTCCCAAAAGCCGAACCTTAGTGCATCTCCTAATTATACTTTTTCACACATTGAAGTACCCATTTGTTTCCATAGACAATCACATGACTTCACTTGTGCTCAAGCATTAGTGCCACGTGTCTACCAAACACCGACCTTAAAATTAACCTTGTCTCTCCCACCGCTTAGCTCACCTACATGATGCCATTGCTAAGCCGTCGCCGCCGCCTTCATAAGGCAAATTAGGGGCTAGTCCCGGTCACCCCTACAAACCGGACCAAACCTGCCAATTGTGGATGGTTCTCACAAGAATCAATCTAGTTCCCAATCTCGGAGAAGGAATCGACTGGATTGATAAAAACAACATTTTTTTTTTTTAGCATAAACTGAAAAAAAAAATAAAAAAATTGAAGATAGAGTATTGACAAAGCGGTATGTTTCTAGCTTCTCATGAGTCTATTTCATTTTTTAAATTTTTTTTATAGTAGAAACAAATAAAAAAAGAGAGAGAGAGAACACCATCGGTTGCCGGTTCTGCATATAGGGAATTGACCCCATCTAGTTTAGTTCTTGACTTCAGGATAAGAATCGACCCCCAGCCCTAGAACCGATCACCCATAATGCAATGTTATTCAATTGCAACAACATCGACAGAACAAACCGAAACTCCATACGCAACCATCCAAAATAACCTGTCTCCCTATTCCAGTCAATTTAGGTGCACTCGATATCTGAAAGATAAACAGCCTGAAATCCATTGACCAGGAGGTGACACGATAATGAAGTGGAAAAAATAGTTACCATAGTAGTAGTAGTCACCTTCATTAACTGTTTCTTGTACAAGAAATGCCTCCCATATGAAAAGCTTTTACAAAGATAAGTGCTCTAAAGATGGTTGATTTGATGATTCCTTGAAGAGTCAGGAATTGCAAGTTTGCATTATTCTTCGACGTCCGAAAATGTTAGCTGCCTCGAAAGCAAGGATTTTTCGTCGTTATCATCCAAGTTGATTCTTTCGTCCATTCCGTAATTGATGTCAATCACACTCCTCTCCTTCTCATAACTGCCGTTCGACTTTAACATATCAAGGCCGTCCAGATTTTCTTCTGAGTGAGGGCTATCGACCTCCATCTGCTGCATTTCTGATTCAATCAGCGCAGTCATTCTTGCACGGTCTCTATCTCTCGGGTACGTGCAGTAGAGAAAGGAGTAAATAAGGCAACAGATCACCATTGGGATTCCGATAGCTGTGTAAAGGGCTTTTGCAAGCGATGCAGCGTTTTCCCTATCTGTCTCTATCTCTACAGAATTGGATGATCCCTTGGGAATTGGCTTATACCCGTATACATGCTGAGCCAGAATCCCAACCACTGGGGGAGCGAATGATGCCAGGACGGACTCAAAAGAGCGATCCAGTGCATAGATGCTTGTTCTGGATTTCTCAGGGACTATCTCTGCAAATATTGGACTGTGCACTGCGTTTATATTTGCAAGAAATCAATTGGACAAGTATTTTAGCAACTAAAGCCGCTATTTTGGCATGCAGAATTGCAGGAGTACAGCGGTACAAGAAGAAGCACCGTTGAAAACATATTTGGACAAGCAATGCATCCAAAAAGTAAGTTCCTGCAAGAAGAGGTAATAGGATCTACTTGTTACACTTACTTGTTCGTAGCTGGGGCATTCCAGGATATGATCAGACCCATGATAAACAGAACCAGACCATGCAGGAAGGCTGTGGAAGGGTCATCAGGCAATGCCAGGAGCAAAACCGCAGCTAATGGAATTGCCGAACCAGAACTTATCTGTGACAGGATTATTCTACCCGAGTTGGGCAAGCGTTTGGCAAGAATATCCCCCATGTAGCCTCCGAAGAGACCACCAAGTGAACCAGCGATAATGAAGATTGTCATGAGGAATGCTGTCGTATTGTGAGTGAAGCCAATGAGTTCCAACCACATTGCGGTAAATGAAAGAGCTGACCACGGGAATGATCCGGACACGCCCTGAGCCACTATTATTTGAAAAGATGGGATCTTCATCACTGATTTCGCTTCTTTAACCAGTTCTTTGAGTTCTGACCAGAAGGACTTATGTGAATTCAGATCTTTTGCTCCATTTCTGTCATCAGAATTTCGAGGATCGTTAGCGAAGAGCCACACCAAAATACCGACAATAATGCTTACTATGGCGACAAGGTGAAAAGCAATTCTCCAACCGGGGATTCCCAGGAAGGATTTTGAGGCTATTAAAACAGAACACAGCGATCCGATGATGGAGCCGATGTTGCCCGTTAGCTGCAGCCATCCAAACGCCATTCCACAGTTGCTATCGTCTGTAGAGTCTGCAACAAGAGACTGAACTGCAGGTATTACTATTGCAAGTCCGATCCCATTCAAGCCTCTTGAAATTGCTACCTGGAAAACAAAAGGGAGATGATTCTAAGAAGACAAAGGTACATCATGATTGCATACACAAGTTCTTAGACAACAGGCCTTCTTTCAGGTAGCGACAATCTGAACACAGAAAGCAAAGATTTGGAAGCAGTTGAGAAACATAGTCATTTATTTCTTTACTTCAGATTTGATAACCACTTGATTTGGTGCGTTTGAGTCGCTGCCATTTCCTCCTACATATAACAATATCATTGACACAATAGGTCTACACCAACTCATTTGAATCTCTGTCGAAGAATTTCCTTCAGATGAACTTCTTGTGTGTAGTCACGGTTCATACAACACGCTTCCTGTAACCCAATTGAATCCAGCGAATGATGGAAGCTCTTCCATCTCCTCTTCCTTCCTGATTCTTTTCAGAGCTCGTTACAGGTAAACTTTGCTCAAGTCCCAAACTCTACATGCATACGCATTGGGGGGGAGAGTGTTTGCATTTAGCAAGTTCAACGCAAATGGTAAATTCAGAATTCCTTCAAATATCACAAAGTCTCATTCAATAACGGACAATATAAAGCACTGCCACAATTAAGTCGAGATTCCCAGTAACAGATGGTCAAGAATCCTGGACCGAGCAGCAGCATCACTCCACAGGCTGCCCAGATCGGTTCAGTTCCATCATGCCGATGAAATTCAAAGGACAAACAACCGTGCCGCAAGCTGCGTAATTACATCATAACTGCCGGGTCTCTAGAACACAGAACAAGAAGTAAAATGCTTCCATTGCTCAACCATTATACTATGCCAAACTTTAAATTTCAGTACCCTTTTCCTAGATCTCCAAAAAGACCTCAATAACCAAAAGAACTAGACCAAATCCACGTCTGCTCCCAACTGTCATTGAAGAACAAGCAACTGAAATACAAAACGATGAAAACAGCAAACAACCCAACCACTCACCCACCAAACTAAACCCAACCCAATCACTCCCTCGCCAAACTAAGTCCCACCCACCCACCAACAGAGAGAGAGAGAGAGAGAGAGAGAGAGAGACTGAGAGAGGACCTGCAGGAAAGTGGAGGAAATGGCGACGAGGAAAGTGGCGGCGGCCCAGAGGAAGGCGCCGAGGGCGATGACGTGGGCACGGTTGTGGCGGGACGCGAGGTACGCGGCGAGCGGATAGCAAGCGGACTGGACAATGGATCGGAACAGGGTCAACGACCCGAGGCCCGTCGGATCGGCGTGCAGGGCGGCGCCGACCTCCTTGTACACCCCCGGAAGCAGGGACTCGTCGGCCCTCTCCATGATGGACGCCAGATTCACCAGCACCAGCGTCACCGTCTCCGACTTCATCGCGCGTTCTTGCGCGCCGTTCCAAGAACGGAGGAAGATCGGAGACTTCTTCTTCTTCGTCACTGCCCCTTCGAGGAGGGAAGAAACTTCTTGGTTTGACTTGACTGGCGCGTTGGTGGGCACTGTAGTCGGCGGAGGATTTGATTGGCCGCGATAGGGCGTAGCGTGGGGGCCTCAGCCGAGCGTGGGCCGAGGACCGTACGATCTGGAGGGTGTCCCGCTTGTACGGACGAGATATCGTGGAATGGGTCGAAGCAGTTGTTCCGGGGATTTCGCCTTTTGGTGCGAGGAAAGAAATTGAGGAAGACGACTTGTCAACCATTTTCGGACAAGAAGCTTCTGCTTCTATTTTGCTCGCCCAATCAAAAACGCATTGCTTCTTTCCAGGACACACAACTATAGAGGTATAAACAAGGGCAAAAATAGAAAGTGAGGCAAATTCATAATAGAGGGAATAGTTTTTTTTTTTTCTGTTAAATATTTTATGTATTAGTCAATTCGATTTTAAACATTTTATTTTCAGTCAACCGAGTCATAAATATTCATGAACAAAAATTTTACCTTTTTCATTTTGCAAACTAATCATGATTTTTAATCATAATTAAGGTACATATATATATTCTACTTCATAAGAATTCCAAAAAATTATTTTTTAAGAAGTTGGAAATTTTTTTAGAGTGCTATTTGCTCATTAAAAGGTTTAAATTGAACAAAAGATTGTAAATCAGAGATACTTGTGGTACGTATGATAATATTTTTGTTTTTGACAATAATTTCTATTCGGAAATAATTTTTTCTATTTTTATTCCCTAAATGAATTTTTGAGCAAAAGAATGCATTTAATAACAGTACAAAATTTATATTCTCAAAATAAATAAATTAAAAAATAAAACATCCATAAAAGTTTCTATTCCCAATTTTGTTTCATTTTATAAAAATATCGGTGGAAACTTAACAATTTTTGTTTGGATAAAACTGGACTTTTGTGAGATTTAACTGATCAAGATATTCTAAAATGGCTTTAGAAAATCCAACATAACAATTAATCAAAGATGGATGGTTGAAAATGGCAACAGAGTCCTACTAATTTGTAACTCATAATATGAGAGATTGACTAGTAAATATTTGGGCATTACAATAAACGGGTGCATAGACATTTTGAGTTTCTTTAGATGCAAGAAAAATAGCAAATGTTGCCTGGTGAAATTGTGAGGATTAAAACAACTAAGGATGGAGGCGATTCTAAAGTTGGTGTGCTTCTTTACACAAACTCATCAAATTTTCAAGCAAATGACATCGGAAATCCATGGAACACTAGTTTATTCAACGACTATGAACGTAAGACAAATGGTAATGCAAAAAACTTGTTTAGAGCCATATAATTTTCTATTAAAATAGGATTGTGGATGATCTTAAAAGATGTCTCCAATAAAATCTTAAAGGAAGAAGATGTCTTCTCTTAGCTGAGTCTCCAAGTTGTCAAGACATAGCATTGTCTTTAAAAGAAAACTACATTAAAAAAATCCATATAGTAAAGCCCTAAACGCTTTGTCAATTTCGAATCCAATTTTCATCAAATATTTTCACATTTTTTTATACTAAACTTATTCTAAACTAGAATTAACACTAAAATCTAGAAAAACTTCTCAAAAATCAAATTTCTAAATTTTTTCCTAAATTTGTAAAAAAAAAAATATATTCTGAAAAATGGGGACTCAAGACCCAATCGAATGTGGGTCTCACCTAGATCTTGTGTTAATCGTGTAAAGACAAGCACTAGGTTACACTGAGCTTGCTTTTCTAAAACGACCTTGTTTCTCTTTAAAAAGTATATTTTTTTTTACTTTTGTTTTTATTTCGAATCTATTCTCTAACTAATAATTTATTTTGGAAAATAGAAAAATGAACTAATTTACACAAATAAATTTTGTTCTTTTTTTTTTCAAAAAACAAAAGAACAGAAAAATGGAAACATAGAAATGTAACCAAAGAGGCCCTTAGCCTCTCCTTTGTCTTTTGACCCTCGACGCTCCCATGTAGTCAAACTGTCAATTCACCATCGCAAATAACGAAAACTCAAAGGCACTTTTACATTTTTGGAATCCTCAATTCTTCAAACGCAATAAGACGGATGGCTAATATACAACACTTTCGAACTTTTTATGGATTTTATTAACGAATCCTTTTAAAGAACTCTTCTAATCATTCTTCCTATGAAAATGTTTCATTTCTCAACACACTAAATTACCTATGCACGAGAGAAATGGTATATTGGAGATAACAAATGCACACTACTATGATAGACCTCGATCAAGGTTGTCCATGGTCACAAAGAGGCTGTGACCTTGATCTAAGGTCAAGGTCATTACGGTCGCGGGCTACCCCCAAAGGTGGGGAGACAACAATGACACTAGAGATGGGGTGGGGTGGGGTGGAGGATGGTTGTAGCACCGAAGACGTGAATGGCAGTCGAAGGTGGTCGACAGCGAGCAGGAGCAGCAAAAGCTTGATTAGGGTACCTGGATTAGGATTGTCTAATAAGGGTTTGTTTTAGAATTTTGGGTATTCTAGAAGATGAGCAGGGGTAATTTGCAAAGAAACTAACAATGGGAGATGCAATTTGGTGTTCAACATGAAAACAGAAGGTGCAAATTGGTACTTTTGAAAGGAAAATTAAGGGTTGCTTGTGCAGTGCCATTGTCGGGCACCGCCGCCACAGCCTTTGCAAGGCAAATTAAGGGTGTGCATTGATCATACTTCAATCCGAAAATCGGACCGGACCAATCGATTCTAAGACGCTCCCATCGGAATTGGTTTAGTTTCCAGTTCCTAGGAAGGAACCATATTGATTGGATCGGATCGAACCAATAGAAACAACTTAGATTATTTTTATTTTACTTTTTCGTAGCATAAACCATAAAAAATAAAATAAAAATTAAAGACAAAGTATTGACCAAGCAGTTGTGTTCCTACTTTCTTGTGAGTCTATTTTGTTTTTTTAATTTGTTTTTATAGTAGAAACCATAAAGAAAAGAAAATAACACCACCGGTCTCCTGGTGGATAGGGTTGGTTGCTAGTTCCATAAACTAGGAATTGACTCTATCTAGTATAGTTTCCAATTTCAAGATGAGAACCAACTTACCCTAGAACCGATTACCCATAGGTTAAATGCAGAGTAATTTATTTAATTGCAACAACATCAACAGAACATACCAAAAACGCCATACACAACGATCCAAAATAAACCGGTCTCCCTGTTGGAATCAATTTAAGTGCACTCGATATCTGAAAGATAAACAGCTTGAAATCCATCGACTTGGAGATGACTCAATAATGAAGTGGAAAAAATAGTTATCATAGTAGTCACCTACATTGACTGTCTCTTGGAGAAGAAATGCCTCCAACATGAAAAGCTTTTACAGAGACAAGTACTCTAAGTTTGGTTGATTTAATGATTCCTAGAAAGGTCAGGAATTGCAGGTTTGCATTATTCTTTGACGTCTGCAAAGGTTAGCTGCCTCGAAAGCAATGATTTTTCGTCG
This sequence comes from Eucalyptus guilfoylei, assembly GCA_016097605.1. NCBI lineage: Eukaryota > Viridiplantae > Streptophyta > Magnoliopsida > Myrtales > Myrtaceae > Eucalyptus > Eucalyptus guilfoylei. Next base: position 55,666,174 of record CM027867.1, read on the forward strand.
TCATCATCCAAGTCGATACTTTCATCCATTCCGTAATTGATGTCAATCACGCTCCTCTCCCTCTCATAACTGCTGCTCGACTTTGACATATCAAGGCCGTCCAGATTTTCTTCTGAGTGAGGGCTATCGACCTCCATCTGCTGCATTTCTGATTCAATCAGCGCAGTCATTCTTGCACGGTCTCTATCTCTCGGGTACGTGCAGTAGAGAAAAGAGTAAATAAGGCAACAGATCGTCATTGGGATTCCGATAGCTGTGTAAAGGGCTTTTGCAAGCGATGCAGCGTTTTCCCTATCTGTTTCTATCTCCACAGAGTTGGATGATCCCTTGGGAATTGGCTTATACCCGTATACATGCTGAGCCAGAATCCCAACCACTGGGGGAGCGAATGATGCCAGGACGGACTCAAAAGAGCGATCCAATGCATAGATGCTTGTTCTGGATTTCTCAGGGACTATCTCTGCAAATATTGGACTGTGCGCTGCTTTTATACTTGCAAGAAATCAACTGGACAAGTATTTTAGCAACTAAAGCTGCCGATTAGGCACGCAGAATTGCAGAAATACAACACTACAAGGGGAAGCGCCATTGAAAACATAGTCTATTTGGACAAAATATGTATCAGAAAGCAATTTCCTGCAAGAAGAGGTAATAGAATCTGCTTGTTACACTTACTTGTTCGTAGCTGGGTTATTCCAGGATATCATCAGACCCATGATAAATAGAACCAGACCGTGCATGAAGGCTGTGGAAGGGTCATCAGGCAATGCCAGGAGCAAAACTGCAGCTAATGGAATTGCCGAACCAGAACTTATCTGTGACAGAATTATTCTACCCGAGTTGGGCAAGCGTTTGGCAAGAATATCGCCAGTATAGCCTCCAAAGAGACCACCAAGTGAACCAGCGATAATGAAGATTGTCGTGAGGAATGCTGTTGTATTGTGAGTGAAGCCAATGAGTTCCAACCACATTGCGGTAAATGAAAGAGCTGACCACGGGAATGACCCGGACACGCCCTGAGCCACTATTATCTGAAAAGACGGGATCCTCATCACAGATTTTGCTTCTTTAACCAGGTCTTTGAGCTCTGACCAGAAGGACTTATGTGAATTCAGATCTTCAGCTTGATTTTTGTCATCAGAATGTCGAGGATCAATAGCAAAGAGCCACACCAAAATACCAACGACAACGCTTATGATGGCGACCAGGTGAAAAGCAATTCTCCAACCAGGGATTCCCAGGAAGGATGTTGAGGCAATTAAAACAGAACACAGCGATCCGATGATGGAGCCAATGTTGCCTGTTAGCTGCAGCCATCCAAATGCCATCCCACGGTTGCTATCATCTGTAGAGTCTGCAACAAGAGACAGAACTGCAGGTATTACTATAGCAAGTCCTATCCCATTCAAGCCTCTTGAAATCGCTACCTGGAAAACAAAAGGGAGATGATGCTAAGAAGGAAAAGGTACATCATGATTGCATACACAAATTCTTAGACAACAGGCCTTCTTTCAGATAGCGACAATTTGGACACAGAAAGCGTAGATTTGGAAGCAGTTGACAACTATAGTCATTTATTTCTTTACTTCAGATTTGATAACCACTTAATTTTGTGCGTTTGAGTCGCTGCCATTTCCTCCTATATATAACAATATCATGGACACAATAGATCTACGCCAACTCATTTAAATCTCTGTCAAAGAGTTTCCTTCAGATGACCTTCTTGTATGCAGTCATGGTTCATATAACACGCTTCTAGTAACCTAATTGTGTCTAGCGAATGCTGGAAGCTTTTACATCTTCTCTTCCTTCCTGATTCTTTTCAGAGCTCGTTACAGATAATATAAAGCACTGCCACATTAACTCGGGATTGCTAATAACAGATGGTCAAGAATCCTAGATCGAGCAGCAGCATTACTCCACACGCTACCCAGATCAGTTCAGTTCCATCACGCTGACAAATTTTAAAAGGCAAACCCTGCCGCAAGCTGCGTAATTACATCATCCAAGCAGAGTGCCATAGTAGGGCATTGCAATACCAACCGCTCGTTGCGATATTCAAACTATCCAGGTCTCTAGAACACGGAACAAGAAATAAAATGCTTCCATTGCTCAAACATTATACTAAGCTAAACTTCAAATTTCAGTACCCTTTTACTAGGTCTTCAGAGAAACCTCAATAAACAAAAGAACTAGACCAAATCCACTTCTCCTTCCAACCGTCATTCAAGAACGAGCAACTGAAATATAAAACGATGAAAACAGAAGACAACCCAACCACCCACCCATCAAACTAAACCCAACCCAATCCCTCCCTCACCAAACTAAATTCCACCCACGAAGAGAGAGAGAGAGAGAGAGAGAAGACCTGCAGGAAAGTGGAGGAAATGGCGACGAGGAAAGTGGCGGCGGCCCAGAGGAAGGCGCCGAGGGCGATGACGTGGGCACGGTTGTGGCGGGACGCGAGGTAAGCGGCGAGCGGATAGCAAGCGGACTGGACGATGGATCGGAACAGGGTCAGCGACCCGAGGGCCGTCGGATCGGCGTGCAGGGCGGCGCCCACCTCCTTGTACACGCCCGGGAGCAGGGACTCGTCGGCCCTCTCCATGATGGACGCCAGGTTCACCAGCACCAGCGTCACCGTCTCCGACTTCATCGCGCGTTCTTGCGCCGTTCCGAGAACGTGAGGAAGATCAGAGACTTCTCTTCGGTTTGACTGCCGTGTTCGTGAGGACTGTGGAGGATTGATTGGCTGCGGGAGGGCGTAGCGGGGGGGCTGCAGCCGAGCGTGGGGCGAAGACCGTACGATCTGGAGGGCGTCCGGCATGTGCGGACGAGATATCGTGTGAAGGGTCGAAGGAGTTGCTGGGGAAATTTTACCTTTTCGGTGCGGGGAAGCAAATTGAGAAGGACAACGTGCCGACCATTTTCGGACAAGAAGCACCTCTTTCCACTATGCTCGCCCAATCAGGGCGCATTGCTTCTTTCTGGGGTTCTGTCTAAAAATCTATGGGACCCGAAAATGGATTTTCAAACAAGCAATCGAGATTTATTCTTTTGAGATCCGACATCGATGATCTGATCGTTAAGGATCTGTATAAGTGTCTAACTGTCTATACATCTACTTTAAAAAAAGGGGGGGAAAGACTACTGTGAATTGTATTACATCTCACGTGGTGAATAAACTGACTTTCTATTTGACTAAAAAAGAACAAATTGACCTTTTTAATTAAGGTAGTTCATAAATGAAGACCATCGATGCCCAACTAGAAGATTAGTGAGGATTGGCTTCATTATAATCTTATGGAAAGCAAATTTCTGAATGATTAAGACTATCAAGAAATTCGGCCTCTTTATAATTACATAACACAACTTTTAACACCCTCTATTGCATGTGATTCGAATCTTACATGTAATGCATAAAATTGTGGAAGTAATCACATCATACACACAACTATAGTAGTATAAGAAAAGGACAAAAATATAAAGTGAGACATATCAATAATAGAGGGAATCTCACATTTGAGCTTGTATCTTGTATTCTGACATAATGTCGAACGAACCATTTTTTTGGGGATTGAACATGTTATAATTAAATTCTAAACATTTTATCTTCAGTCAATTGAGTTATAAACCTTTTAACCCAGATCCGATTGAGTCCTAATGTTGTCATCAACAACTCGTGAACAAAAATTTTACCTTTTTCATTTTGCAAACTAATCATGATTTTAACCATAATCGAGGAATTTATTTATAGATTGTGTCCAACATTGATAAAAGAATCTCCTTCTAAGAATTAATCAAAAACATAAATGAAAAACGTGAATTTATGCTTCATAAGAATTCCCAATAATTTATTTTTTGAGAAGGTTGAAATTTTTTGGAGTTCTATTTGCTTATCAAAGGTTCAAATTGAACAAAAAAAATGTAAAATAAAGATATTTAGGGCTTATTTGGTAACATCTTTATTTCTCCTTTTTTCAGTTATAGTTTTTTTGTTTCTTGGAATAAAAAGGAACAAAAATCTGTTTGTGTACATCAGTAAATTTTTTTATTCCCCTAAATAGATCGGTGGCCGTGAAAAAGATTTGACACATAAATGAAAATTAGAAAAGATCTACTTTTGTGGTCCCAGGAACCAAAAAGGAAAATAATGTCGTTTTAGAAAAACAAGTTCAGCGTAATCTTATGCTTATCTTTACATAATCGACATAAGATCCAAGTGAGATTTACATATGGACCGAGTCTTGTGACTCAATTCGAGTCCCCATTTTTTAAATAAAAATAAACATAAAAAAATATGAAATACTTTTGATGAAAATTGAATCTTAAATTCAATTACCTCTTAGGGCTTTATCATATGGATTTTTAAATGCCTTTTTCAAGGACAATGGTAGGTTGTGATAGCTTGACGATCTAGCTGGGGATTTTTAAATGCCTTTTTTTAGGGATAATGGAATGTGGGGACAGCTTGATGATCTCACTGAGAGAATACATCTTCTTCCCTTAACATTCTATTAGAGACATCCTTTAATATTATCTACAATTCTGTTTTAATAGAAAATTAGATGGCTCTGAATAAATCTTTTGTATTATCATTTGTCTTATGTTCATAACAGTCAAATAAGTCTATGTTCCATGAATTTCCAATATCATTTGCTTAAAGATTTGATGTTTTTGTACAAGTGGTTTCATCCTGGCCCATTCCACTGGGAAACGTTTGCTCTTTTCTAGCCCAGTCCAAAAACAGAATTTTTGTGTAATTATAAAATGCGTTCTTCTACTTAGAAACTCCTCCAAAGAATAAAAATAGAAAAAAAAATATTTTTGAATAGAAATTATTCTCGACAATAAAAATTTTACTATACACACTCTTAGAACCTATTTGTTTATTTTTATTTCTGTTCCCCAAAACACAAATTTCTGTTCTTTTGTTTCGGGGAACAAAAAAAGAACAAAAACCCGTATGTTTACACTTTTGTTCCCGGGAACAGATTTGGAACGGAAACAAAAAGTAGAAAAAACTTTTTTCTTGTTCCCGAGAATACTTCCGAGAAACACTTTTTTTTTCTTCTCCTTTTTCTTCTTCTTTTTTCTTTTATTTTTCTTCCTTTTGGCCGGTTCTTAGGCCTCAAGAATCGGTTTGGCCGAGGGCCGGCAACCCGCCGAAGCTCGCCTTGCCCAAGGCGAGGAGACCATGGCCGACGATCGGCCAAAAGGAAGAAAGAAGAAAAAAAACAAAAAAAGGGAAAAATATAATTAAAATATTGAAAAATTAAAAGAAACAAAAAAGTTATACAAGTTTACCAAACGCATTTCTATTCCTGGAGTAGAAATTTTTTGCAGTTATTAAGCGCGTTTTTATGCTAAAAAATTATTCCCTGGAACAGAAACAAAAAAACTATTTATGTTCAAAAATAATTCCTCGTAACAAAAACGTTACTAAACGCGTCCCTTAGCCTCTCATCGAATTGTCTTTGACCCTCGACGCTGCCATGTAGTCAAACCGTCAATTCACCATCCCTAATGAGGAAAGCTCCAAGGCACTCTTCCATTTTTGGATTCCTCGGTTCTTCGAACACATTAAGAAAAATGGCTAATTCCCAAAAAAAAATTTGTTAACGAATGCTTTCAAAGAACAATTTTAACCATTCTTACTGTGGAAATAATTTATTTTTCAATACACTAATTACCTATAACACAAGAGAGATGGAATATTGAAGATAACAAACACGCCCTACTCTGTTAGACCTCAATCAAGGTCGTCTATGGTCATGAAGAGGTTGGGACCTTGATCTAAGGTAAGGTCATCAAGGTCACGGGCTACCCATGGCCTAGAGGAGGTTGGCAGCCTCGCCTTAAAGATGGAGAGACAACGCTGACACTAGGTATGGGGCGGGTTGAAGGATGGCTGTAGTATCCAAGATGCGAATGGCGATTGGAGGTGGTTGATCGCCGGCAAGAGCGGCGAAAGCTTAATTAGGGTACCTAGATTAGACTCATTCAATTAGGGTTTGTTTTGGAAGTATAGGGACATGAATAGAGGTTATCTGAAAAGAAACGAGGCTATGTGTGAATAAATCCAGGTTGTTTTATGATGGAAGATGCAATTTGGTGTCCACCACGAAAACACAAGATGCAAAATGGTACTTTTGAAAGGAAAATTAGGGGTTGCCTTCACATTGTCATTGTTGGGCGGCCGCCACCACCGTCGCCACCACCAACCTTCACAAGGAAAATTAAGGGTGTGCATTGGTTCTAATCCAATTTGGAGATTGAACTAGACTAGCTGGTTCTGGGCAATTGGTTTGGTTTCTAGTTCCTAAGAAGGAACCATATAGATCGAATCGGATCGAACTGGCAAAAACAACCTATATTATTTTAATCTCTTTATAGCATAAACCATTAAAAAAAATGAAGACAAAATATTGACTGAGCAGTACGTTCCTGGTTCCTTGTGAATTTATGTCATTTTTTTTTTTTTTTTATAGCAGAAACCACAGAAAATAACATAACACTGCTAGTTTCTGGGTGAGACAAGGTCTGTTGCCAGTTCCATCGACTGGGAACCAATCCTATCGGGTCCGCTTCCCAATTTTAGGATGAGAATCGACCCACTCTAGAACCGATTACTCGTAGGGCAAGTGCAGGGCAATGTTATTAAATTGCAACAACATTGACAAAACAGACGAAACTCCATAGAGGACGATCCAAAATAGACTGATTTCCCTGTTCGAGTCAATTTAAGTGCACCCAATATCTAAACAGCCTGATATCCATTGGCTTGCAGATGACACCAAAATGAAGTGGAAATACATAGCTATCATAGTAGTCACCTACATTAACATCCTCTTTTTACAAGAGTCAAGACCACATCTCCAGCCAAAATTTTCTCGTAGAAGTGTCAAGATCACATCTCCCGGACATGCATCCCCTATATTAAAAGCTTTACAGAAACAAGTGCTCTAAAGTTGGTTGATCTTATAATTCCTAGAAGAGTCAGGACTTGCAGGTTTGCATTATTCTTTGACATCCGCAAAGGTTAGCTGCCTCGAAAGCAAGGATTTTTGGTCATTGTCATCCAAGTCAATACTTTCATCCATTCCGTCATCGATGTCGATCATGCTCCTCTCCTTCTCATAACGGCCATTCAACTTTACCATATCAAGGTCATCAGGATTTTCTTCTGATTGAGGGTTATTGACCTCCTCCATCTGCTGCATTTCTGATTCAATCAGCGCAGTCATTCTTGCACGGTCTCTATCTCTCGGGTACGTGCAGTAGAGGAAAGAGTAAATAAGGCAACAGATCATCATTGGGATTCCAATAGCTATGTAGAGGGCTTTTGCAAGCGATGCAGCATTTTCCCTATCTGTTTCTATCTCTACAGAGTGGGATGATCCCTCGGGAATTGGCCTATACCCATATACAAGCTGAGCCAGTTTCCCGACCATTGGGGGAGCGAATGATGCTATGACGGACTCACAAGAGCGATCCAGTGCATAGATGCTTGTTCTGGATTTCTCAGGGACTATCTCTGCAAATATTGGACTATGCACTGCGTTTATATTTGCAAGAAATCAATTGGAGAAGTACTTTAGCAACTAAAGCTGCTAATTTGGCACATAGAATTGCAGTAAGTGCAGTGCTACAAGGGGAAGCACCATTGAAAACATAGTCTATTCGGACAAGCAATATATTGAAAAACCAAGTACCTACAAGAAGAGGTCACAGGATATACTTGTTACACTTACTTGTTCGTAGCGGGGCCATTCCAGGATATCATCAGACCCATGATAAATAGAACCAGACCGTGCATGAAGGCTGTGGAAGGGTCATCAGGCAATGCCAGGAGCAAGACCGCAGCTAAAGGTATCGCCAAACCAGAACTTATCTGCGACAAGATTATTCTACCTGAGTTGGGCAAGCGTTTGGCCAGAATATCCCCCATCCAGCCTCCGAAGAGACCGCCAAGTGAGGCGGCAATAATGAAGATTGTCATGAGCAATGCTGTTGTATTGTGAGTGAAGCCAATCAGTTCCAACCACATTGCAGCAAATGAAAGAGCCGACCACGGGAATGACCCGGACACACCCTGAGCCACTAATATCTGAAAAGATGGGATCCTCATGACCGATTTCGCTTCTTTAACCAGTTCTTTGAGTTCTGACCAGAAGGACTTCTGTGGATTCAGATCTTTCACTACGTTTCTGTCTTCAGAATGTCGAGGATCGTTAGCAAAAAGCCACACCAAAACCCCTACGACGACGCTCACGATGGCGACCAGGTGAAAAGCAATTCTCCAACCAGGGATTCCCAGGAAGGATGTCGAGGCTATTAAAACAGAACAGAGCGATCCGATGATGGAGCCGATGTTGCCCGTGAGCTGCAGCCATCTGAAAGCCACCCCGCGGTTGCTATCATCTGTAGAGTCTGCAACAAGGGACTGAACTGCAGGTATTACGATCGCGAGTCCGATCCCATTCAAGCCTCTCGAAATCGCTACCTGGAAAACAAAACAGAAACAGACCAAATCCACATCTTTCCCAATTGTCATTCAAGAACAACTGAACAAGCAACCGAAATATAAAACGACGAAAACGGAAAGCAACCCAACCACTCAACCATCAAACTAAACACAACCCAATCACTCCCTCCCCAAACTCAACCCTACCCACGAAAATATATATATATACAGAGAGAGAGGGTACCTGTAGGAAAGTGGAGGAAATAGCGACGAGGAAAGTGGCGGCGGCCCAGAGGAAGGCGCCGAGGGCGATGATGTGGGCACGGTTGTGGCGGGAGGCGAGGTAAGCGGCGAGCGGATAGCAAGCGGACTGGACGACGGCTCGGCACGTCGTCAGCGACCCGAGGGCGGTCGGGCCGGCGTGCAGGGCGGCACCGACCTCCTTGTACACGCCCGGGAGCAGAGACTCGTCGGCCCTCTCCATGATGGACGCCAGGTTCACCAGCACCAGCGTCACCGTCTCCGGCTTCATCGTCCAACGGAGGAAATTCGGAAACTTCTTGGTCTTTGACTCTGCGATCTTCCGAGGAAGAAATCTGTGAAGGTGACTGGTTTGACTGACGTGTCGTAGGGGAGACTGTCAAGGATCTGATCGGGTGAGGCGTAGTGTGGGGCCTACAGCTGAGGTGGGGCGAGGCCAAGACGGTAGGATCTGGAGGGTGTTCGTTCCACGTGTACGGATGAGATATCGTGGGATGGGTCGAAGGAGTTGTTTTCGGGGGAGAATTTTGCCATACGATGCGAGGAAGGAATTCGGGGGAGGACGACGACCTGTTAAAAATTTGTACTTATTCTAGAAATAGATTTTCAGTAAGCAATGGAGATTTGATTCTTTCTGAAATTTTCTGAGAGTTTGATTCTTGAAGATTTGTATGTGTGTTGTCTCCGCATGTACTTTATAAAAAAGGTAAGATTTTGATAGGAATCAAATCGGATCTCACGTGGTGTACAATTTGACTTTCTATTTAAGGGATATCATAAATGAAGACCATCGATGCCCAACTAAAGGTTCTTGACGATTGGCTTTATTTGTAATCTTGTTGAAAGTGACTATCCATATGGTGTAAACTATCAAAAAATTCAACCCATAATAATTACCCAATAAAAACTTTTAACACCTATAATGTAAATTGGAATCTTACATATAATGCATAAAATTGTGGACATAATCACATCAACTATAGAGGTATAAAATGGAAAAAAATAGAAAGTGAGCCATATAATTCATAATAGAGGAAATCCCACCTTTGAGCTCGTAACTTGTATTCCTACGTCATATTGGACCAACCATTTTTGGGATATTCATTTTATTTTCGGTCATTAATGTTTTCACCTAAATCCAATCAAAGTCCTAATGTGGTCATCGATGATGTTTCATGAATAAAAAATGTACCTTTTTCATTTTGCAAATTAATCATGATTTTAATCATAATCAAGGAATATATGTATAGATTGTAGACCAGTGAATCTCCTCTTTTTGGGAATTAATCGAATAATAATAAATAAATAAATAAAAACCCAAAGGAATATATCAAGGAATATATGTATAGATTGTTACGGGCCGATTGATCACTCTTGATCACTCGTAAGCTAAAACTTCTAGAGAGAGAAGTTCTAGATTTGTATTACTTGTGAATGAGATGCTTACAATGAGGGAATGAGACCCCTATATATATAGATATATATACAAATACAAGGCAAATCGTATCCGTAGATCTCCCTTAAATCTAACGGTGGAGATTGCATCTCCCCAACTACCAACTACATACATTTATTACATAACGGTATAATTATTGTATGGCCCGCCCCCAAGAGTATTTTAGAAGACTTGAGAAAATCTTAGCAGATGGCATATAAGTCGAGGGTTGGATGTGTCACGCTCATCCCGTAGGAACCTCTTGGATCGAGAATGCCCAAAAATTCGGTTCTTGACGAGTTGGAAATTTTATGGAGTGCTATTTGCTTATCAAAAGGTTCAGATTGAACAAGATTTATAGATCAGTAATACTTTGTCCTTTGACCCTGGACGCTCCAGTGAAGTCAAAGTCAAACCGTCACTTCACCACCCCGAAAAAGGAAAGTCGAAGGCACTTTTCCATTTTTGGATTCGTCCTCGGTTTCTTCGAACGCAGCAAGGCAGATGAGATCCGAGACGTTGACGCTGGTGCTGGTGAACCTGGCGGGGATAATGGAGAGGGCGGACGAGTCCCTGCTCCCGGGCGTGTACAGGGCTCGGGTCGCTGACCCTCATCCGGTCCGCCGTCCAGTCTTGCTGCTACCCCGTCGCCGCTTACCTCGCGACCCGCCACGACCGTGCCCGCGTCATAGCTCTCGGCGCCTTCCTCTGGGCCGCCGCCACTTTCCTAGTGGCTGTTTCCTCCACTTTCCTGCAGGTCCTCACCCTCTCTCCCTCTCGAATTCTTTGTGGGTGGGATGTAGTTTGGTGAGGGAGTGATTGGGTTGTGTTTAGTTTGATGGGTGAGTGATTGGGCTCTCGATATTTCAGTTGCATGTCCTTGATTGATGATTGCGAGGAGATGGATTCAGTATTACTTTTGCTTGGTTGTTGGGCTTCTTCTTTTTTTCAAGAATCTAGTAATGGGTAATGGGTAATGGGTAATGGGTAATGATACTTGTACAGCATCACAGAGTGATCTGAGAAATGTTCTTGTTATGGATGTTGATTAGTTATAAAGAGAATGTTCGCGATGAGGATTCGATGATGTAATTACAAAGCCTGCAGTTCGGTCGGCTCGGTCCTCAATCTTCGAAGTACCCATTTACGCTGAATTAACTCAACAAGGTCTACTTTTATTGCTTATGTAATGAAATTTGCTACCCTTCAAAGAAATGAACGTTTGCTTTCAACTTGCTGAATGAGCTTTCCGTGATGCATTTATGTTGGGGCTAGAGCAAACCATGACTAGACATAAGAAGTCCTCTTGACAAAGTCTTCAGGCAAAACTTATTCCATCTTTCGTTCATCCATTTGACAGAATCTCCACAACAATCGACAAAGATCTAAATGATTCAGGTGTGGAAGTATTGTATCAATAAGATTAGTCAGATTTAGGATGAAATGGATATGATTCGCATGCAAAGAATTTGGAGATCTTTTTTTAGTTCTCGCAAGCATGAGAAGTACTGTTACTCATACAAGCACACGCAAAATGTTTGTACCATCAAACTGCTTCAACAAGCTGCAAAGTACATTTGAGCTACAGTTTATGAAAATGAGGAAAGGAAAGAATGACTGCTTCACAAACAGAATTCTGGCAACTGTGTCTTTCGTTGGGGGATTTCTTGTATGTAAATGCAATTGCAAAGTACCTTGCTGGGTTTAGTAATTTCTCCATATTATTTTCCAGGTAGCAATTTCAAGAGGCTTGAATGGCGTCGGACTTGCAATAGTGATACCTGCTATTCAGTCCCTCATTGCGGACTGCACAGATGAGAGCAACCGCGGGATGGCATTTGGATGGCTGCAGCTAACAGGGAACCTTGGCTCCATCTTTGGATCGCTGTGTTCTGTTTTAATAGCCTCAACATCATTCCTGGGAATCCCCGGTTGGAGAATTGCTTTTCACCTGGTTGGATTAGTCAGTGTCATCGTTGGTATTCTAGTGCAGCTCTTTGCAAGCGATCCTCAATTTTCCAATGACAGTAACCTAGTTAAAGATCGGAATTCGCACAAGCCCTTCTGGTCAGATGTCAAAGACCTGGTTAAAGAATCGAAATCTGTCATCAGAATCCCGTCTTTTCAGATAATAGTGGCTCAGGGTGTATTTGGATCATTCTCAGGGTCAGCCCTTTCATTTGCCCCAATGTGGTTGGAGCTCATCGGCTTCTCGCACAGTACAACAGCTTTCCTCATGACAATCTTCATCATCGCCTTCTCACTTGGTGGTCTATTTGGAGGTTGGATGGGGGACGTTCTTGCTAAGCGCTTGCCCAACTCGGGAAGAATAATCATGTCACAGATAAGCACTGCTTCGGCCATTCCTTTAGCTGCGATTTTGCTTCTAGCATTGCCTGATGATCCTTCCACAGCCTTCATGCATGGTCTTGTTTTATTTATCATGGGCCTGTGCACATCCTGGTGTGCCCCAGCCACAAACAAGTAAGTGTAACTAGTGGATTCTACTGCATTCTCATCACACCAACATGGTTACTAGATGTCGCTTGTCAAGTTCTAAGTTGATGCTCCTACATTCAATTCTGTAGCTTGAAGCTGTAATGCTACTGTATATTTCTCCAGTTAATTTCCTGCATATATTAATGCAGCGCAGTCCAATATTCGCAGAGATCGTCCCTGAGAAATCCAGAACGAGCATCTATGCACTGGACAACTCTTTTGAGTCCATCCTGGCATCATTTGCTCCCCCGCTGGTCGGTATTCTCGCTCAGCATATATATGGGTATAAACCAATCCCCGAGGGATCATCCGACTCGATGGAGATCGAGACAGACAGAGAAAATGCTGCATCACTTGCCAAGGCACTTTATGCTGCTATGGGCATTCCAATGGCCATCTGTTGCTTTATTTACTCTTTCCTCTACTGTACGTACCGGAGAGATAGAGAACATGCTAGAATGGACGCGCTCACGGAAATGCAGCAGATTGAGGTTGATAGCCCCTATACAGGCGAAGATATCACCGACCTTGATGCAAGTATAGCGAATGGTGCTTATGAGAAGGCAAGGAGCACAATCGACAGAGACTATGGAACAGAGGAATGGGTTGATTTGGATGACAACGACGAGAAATCTCTGCTTTCCAGGCAACAAACTTTAACAGACATCGGTGAATAATGTGGAACCCGCAATACGCATGAATCTTTGCGGGCTTGTAAACAAGCAATCATCATCACGAACTCTCCAGGACTTGTCTCTCTGTACTGTCTCGTATGACAGGGATTTCGCCTATGCGACGGCACACTACATCACGAGGAGATTCAAGTTGGCAACCACCACTATAGAATACCTCCCAACTCGTCATCGTGTAACTTCTAAGTCAGATTGATTTCGGACCGCCCACCATTCGAATTCATGTATTGAGTACACTTGAACTGACTGAAACAGGGAGACTTGTTTAATCAATGTACTGATCTTTTCCAGTCCATTTTCGCTCAAGAAACGGGGACCACAGTTTTATCTTCTCCCTAGTAGCTGCACCTTTTTTTGTGCTTTGCTTTTAGTTGTGTCTCACTTTTTACCTACTGCTGCTACGAGTCCTCTGCCAAACTCATGTGAAAACGATAGAGGAGAAGCGTGAAAAAAGTGAAAACTTGTTGTCAAACCCGGGTTGGATGATCCCGCTGACCGGCGTGCATTACTGCATACCGGTTGGGGGTAGCCCTAAGCCAGTTCATTTTGCTGTAAAATGTTCGTGTTGTCGACTGACGTGTGATCACTGTCGTGGGCGTGTTCATGCTGGGAACACGCTCTGAATCACAAGCGCCATCCTTTTATGATCGTTTTTAGACCTCGACAAAGAAGTCCTTTCCGAGTAAAAGCCTTTGATCTGGCAAAATGCCCATGTGCTTTCATGAGCTGTTATACGGTATGGGGACCATGTAGAATCATGTGGATTTTGAAAACTCAAACATGTTCTTTTTCCTCCATTAGATATGGTAATATCACCCTATCTAGTCAAAACAATCTATGGTATCCTATCAGTCCTAAACCCATTATACAGCTGTCGATTTAATTTTAAACTTTTTAATTTTGCCAATGTAATTCTAAACATTTATATGAAATTTTAATGTAATCTTTCTGACCAATTGTCGTTGAGAATCGCTAACATGATGATCCACAACTTATCCACGTCAGCATGTCACATAAAATGGCTGGCGATGAGTAGGTGCCACGTTAGCGATTTCCAAAATGATTGCATTAACAAAATTGAAAAATTTATAACTGAATTGATATCCGTATAATAGTTATAGAATTGATTGGTTAGTCAATTGACTCATTTGAAGGGAAAAGTATCAAAAGGTCTAGACCTATTATATCGACGCTAATTCAGTTATAAACTTTTTAATTAGATCAATTTTAGTGCTAAACATTTTGCATTTGTTTCAATTGACTTTATCTGGCTAATTTTAGTTGAAAATCGCTAAGAAATTACTAACATGAATACTAACTATTCTATGTGGCATGGTTGGTATTAATGTGGATAATTTTTTTATATTTTTTTTAAATTTATGTTTTTTATACTAATCTTTTATACTTTTCCTTTTTTTTTTTTTCCTTCATTTTACTTTTCCCAACTACAGGTCAGCAAGGTCACCAGTAAGTGAGAGCCAACTAGGCAGCATTGCAGCGCTCGCCTAAACCGACCCTTGCCTATGGCCGACGATGGTCGGCTTGCAATCTTGTCGGCCCATAGTTGGGAAAAAGAAGAGGAAGGAAAAAAGAAAAGGCAAGGAAAAGGAAGAAACAAAAAAATAATAATAAAAAACTTTGTAAATTTTTAAAAATTAAAAAAAAAAATTATCCGCATCGCACCGATCGTACCACGTAGGATAGTTAGCATTCATATTAGCAATTTTTAGCCAAAATTGATAAGATGGACTCAATTCGTACAAATGAAAAAAGTTTAAACTAAATTGGTCAAATTGAAAAGTTTAAGATTGAATAGATACCAATTCAATAAACTAAGAATTTTTTTGGTACTCTTCCTCTTATTTGAAAATTTAAAATAGGAGGAACATACATAACCATGCACGCGATATAATCTTTCAAATGAACTACATGTCACTCTTCGAGCACTCTATTAATCTTTAGTGACTGTGATAATCTCAATGTCCAGTCGCATCTGGTGACTGTTTCAGGACGCGGCCTTGGACTTACCGTTCGAAGAGGGGATGGACCCCGGGGTCCGATAGGCTGGGGTCGAATTATGAGTACACAATTAGAGGGGGAGAAGAGCCATCATTGCCCTCCAGAGCAATTGCTATTCCGCGGCATGAATGGGGCCACCCCCAATGCCTCCCCCAAAAGAGAAGTGACTCAAGATTCACCCTAAGATCCCACCCACAAAATCCCATGCCTAAAGCATTCATCGCTTCACTTGTGCATCCATGGCCAAAAAGCCAAAACCCTAACTAAAAAGATGGTGTGAAAAAGAGGTCACCTAATTTCTGTTGGTCTTTCTTTTTTGTTTAGAAAAGAGAAAAAAAACCTAAGAAAGATCTCATATCATATGCCATCATAGCCTACAACTGTTCCCAAAGATTCAAAAAATTTTGAAGCTCTCTCTCTTTCCCATCTTTCTCATCATACCAAAAGGTACACAAAAAGGCAAGAGAGATGCATAATTGAAATATACATGGGGAAAAAAAGGAGAGAGATCATGATCTATCAATCACACATACAAACACGCATGAAATGAAAGAAAGAGAACCTTTGGCAAAATGTCATCATGACGACGGTTTTGGAGGAGGGGTCGATTAGGGGGGGGGGGGGGGGCAAGCTTTATTTCTGAGTTTTTTCCAGTTCTAAAAAGATGTGTTATTATCATTTGGTTTTTGATTAAGTGTTGGCTTTTGTAGCTTTTGATGGGGAACCGAGTTATCCTTTTCTATAGTCATCTGTCAACCTTGTATTTTTTTTTTTTTTTTGGGGGGGTGAGATGTTGGACATCTTTTTTTCCCATTTTTAATCTTAACTACTACCTAAAAAACTTTGGGACTAGACTCTCGAGAGATCTGGTAGTTGGGATGAGGTGCGGACCATTCGTCCCTGTCTATAAGGAAAAGGGTTGCTTTGGTTGAGGACGGGCCAAGTAATTGTCCTCGATCGGTCTATTTGCAAGGTGTTCAAATCACTTTATTTTCAAATTTCTTAACATGCTTCAAATTATTGAGTCTCGGAAACAATCAAGAAAAAAATAAGAACCCTTCTTCTTGGGAAGAATTGCCTCAAACCCTCATGTGTTTTGAGTAGCAATTTCATCGAGATGATGACAATCTTGTCTCATGACAACTTCTAAGTATGACGCTTGTGTCAAAAGAACATAAGAGTATGAACACAACTGTCACTCTCCTACTCCTTTTAAGTTTCAAACACATCCCGTAAAACTTAAGTAAGACATAAATTCCAAGATCTTAATTAGATTCATCGTCAAGTGAAAGAACTTGACTTGTGTACTCATACTTAAGCGTTCATTGAATGTATTCACATGTCACATTTCCAACGGTGAATGTGCAAGAAAAATTTACACCTGACGTAACACTATCCCAAATTTATAGATACACCAACTAAGAATAATAGAAATTCAAAGTAGCTAGACATTCGACAGTGATAGAAAACTTTATAATTTAACTATGTCAGTGTCTTACATCAACTCTTTTCGTTATTTTCAGTTGACTCCATTTTGTTATTACCTTTTTTAAATATTTGAATCAACCTAAACAGCTGAAATCCCTCCGAGATCAGGTGTGATTTCTAGTGGGGACAGCGGTCCTCGAGACATGCCTTCGACTTTGCTTACTTCACGTACATACAATTAACAATAATAATAACAATTATTATATATACAAACATCAATTTAGTAACATAGACATAGATATAGAATAAACACTTTAAATTATTCTTGCATGCTTGCAATGAAACACATAATAAATATATTAGAATTTAATGGAAATAAATAATTCCGAGTGCAATTGGGGAGTGCATGTGACACGAAAAACAACAAGAACAGCAATTAAAAAGCATAATCCAAAGATTCTTGAAAAAAAATTTAGATTGCGGCGGCTCACCGTCCCCCTCTAATCTCGCCACCAATCACTCCTCCGCATGATATTTTTCCGCCCCCTTCTCCTTCTTCTTTTTTTTTTTTTTTAATCACCGAATAGAAAAAGTAAATCAAATCAAATCGAAATTAAAATTAAAATATTAATTCGAACTCCGGAAAGCATGGCGTGGGAAAGCGGAGCTCCTCGTCGAAACATGACAAAAAGGGAGAAAATCATCTTCGAGCCATTCGCGGGGGCGGGCGTTGCACCAACATCATCTTCTTTCCCACCAAGTTGAGATAAAAAAAATAAAGAGATTTTTAAATTATAATTCATCATCGCCGTCTCGGTTTCGCTTTTTTCCATACGTTAATGCGATGTTTTCAATGCGATTTTCGCCCTCTGATTCGCATGATTCTCATAGGGTATCGTACAAGAACACGAACACGGCAAGTTACGAGGAGAGACATCATCATCGGACAAGCGAAGTAAATGGGGAGTTTTCTCCTGGGTAACAGATTAGGAGATGTAAAAGGAAGAATGGGATTGGATTCAAGCCAAGATGATGCTATCATTTACAGATAATAATCAAGCGAAAAGAACAGGAAAAAACCCAGAAGAAAAAGAAAGAAAGAGAAGTGGCAAAAAAGAAAAACTATATCCGTGTGATATTCATGTTTTTTTTTCTTTTTTTCTTGTTTTTTCGGGGGAGGGAGAATTCATGCATGGGGGTTGCATCGCATTCCTCAGCCACGTCCCTCCTCGCCGCCGCCGCCGTCGTCGGCGTCGGCGTCGTTCGACCGTCGTCTGTTTATGACATGCAGTAAAAATCCCTACCCTCCCTTTGATTCTTAATAAACTGTCTTCCCTAATAGAGAGAATGGTTGTCGATGATTATCGGATAATCCTATAATCAGCTTCCTCTTAATCCGACGAACAAATCCACGACTCAACCATACCTTCGCTCCTTGTGCTGATGGCGGCGGCCTCCGGGCCTCTATCGCCGTGGAAACGGTCCGTGGCCGAGGAATTGTCGTTGCCCGAGTAGGCGAAAACCCTCCCGCCGTTCGTCGCCGCCCTCCGAGGATGATCTTCGTCGTTGCCGTAATTGCCGCCGCCACCGCCGCCGCCACCAAGAGAGCTCAATAATCCTTGATGGTGATCGCCGCGGTCCCCGACTCCTCTGTCGCTCCAGCTCGCCGCCGCCGCGCTCGTGTCGTTGTTCTCCGCCAGGGTTCTCTCGGTCGAAGACGGCCGAATGCTCGTGGTGTGGCTCAAGCCGAAGTCCTCCAAAGCCCCCATTCGGAGATTCGGGTGAGGATGATGATCGGCGGCCGCGCCGTCGATTGCGGAGGGTCCGGGCAGGTTGGGGTACTTGAGAGAGGCTTGGAAGAGGGAGTTTCCGAAATCAAGAATCGGGTTTTGGGTGTTCATGTTGATGAGCAGGTTCTGCGGATGCTTCAAGAGGCCAAATGGCAATGGAGGAGCTGCATTATTAGTAGTAGTGCTAGCGTTGGTGGTCGCGGAATTGTTACCAGAAGTGACGTTGTCGTTGTTGGTGGTGTTGGTGTTAGTAGTCGTCGCCGCCGACGGAGAAGAAGAAGCCAAGGCGTCGATCATGCCCGAAGGACCCAGGAACGACGGGGTCGACGAAGTGGTCGGAGGAGGGTGATGATGGAACCGCTGGGCGAACGGCCTCAGGAGATACGGCGGCGACGGCGACGAGGAGGCGTCGAGGTGGCCCGATCGCAGTGCCGTCCCGAAGAGATCGAGACGGCTCCTCTGGAACGGCGACGACGCGAACGGCGGCGCCGGGATCCCGGTGAACTCCTGGACCATGGCCCGGAAGTTGGTCGTGTCGGTCGTCAGCACCGTCGTCGGCGCCCTCCGCGACGCCCTCGACCTCTTCTTCGGGTTCCGCACAGGGGCGTTGGCGTTCCCGGCGCCGTTGCCGTTGTTGTCGCCGGCCGACGGAGGGCCCGCCGCGGCCTGCCCTTGCACCGCCTTCGAGCCCTCCTGAGCCAGAGGGAACTGGACCGGGGCCACGCTGCCGCCGCCGCCGGACGGCGGCCCCCTGCCGAAGCCCAGAAAGGGCGACTGCTGCTGCGGGACGCCGCCCAGATCGGCGCAGCCGTGGTCGGGCCTGGGGCTTCGGGGCCAAGCGGCGTCCAGGTTCAGCAGCGGGCTGGGGCTCGCCGGTTGGGCTGACCGGGTCAACGGGTCGAAGTAGTTGGACAGCACCGAAGACGGGTCGAACATCAGCTGATGATGATGCTGCTGGTGCTGCTGGTGGTGGTGGTGCATCGACGGCGGCTGGTGGTGGTGGCCGGAGGCGGCGGCGGCGGCGTTGAAGAGGGAGGAGATGTCGGCGCGTGAGTGGTACGGCTCGTCGTCGCCGCCGCCGCCGCCGGAGGACTGCGAACTCGCGCTACTGTTGCCAGAATCCATGACCAGAGAGGTAGAGAAGGGCAGAGGAAGTTGGTCTTGGTGGTGGTTTCGGGGAACTTCTTTTAGAGCATGATAGTAGTTAAGTTAAGGAGCTACAGAGGGAAGCAGAAGCAGAAGCATGCGGGGCAATAAATGCAGAGAAAGATTGATCGATCGCTCGTGGGAAAGTGAAGTGAACCCGATATGCTTCGGGCTTCGGGAAAGTACCCTTCTCCCACGATGAAACTTAAAGAAGAAAGAGAGTTAGAGAGAGAGAGAGAGAGAACGAGAGAGGGAAAGGGAGGTGCTGCTCAAGTCTTCTGATCTATCTGATCTGCCAAAAAGAGGGGGAGGGGAATGGAATAAACAACTGCTCACCTCCACCGGATCGTGGGGGAAAAAGATTGGATCTTTCCTTTGCTTTACCCGGGACACACGTCTCTCTGGTCCTTCTTCTATGGAGGCAAGAAGGAAGAAGAGTGGGTAGAGGAAGGAGATGGAGATGGAGATGGAGATGGAGATGGAGATGGAGGAGATGGAGGAGGACCTTGAAGGCCAAAAGCCCTTCTTCTTCTCCTCTTCTTCTCTTCTTCTTCTTCTTCTTTCCTTTTTGCCTTTTGCTCACTGTTACACTCAAAAGATCAGAGTGGGTCATTCATGAAAGAGAGAGATAGAGAGGGTGTTACTGGTGGTGGTGAATGGTGATGGGGCGGAGGGCAAAACCGTCATAAAAAAATCGGTAAGAAGAAGAGAAAAAAAAAATGTTTCTTTTTTTATTTTTTATTTTTTATTTTTGGCATTGTCTTGCTTGTTTTTGGGTTCGGGTGTGAAAGGAAGAAGAATAAGTAGAGAATTCTTCGGGGGAGAGATGTTAGAATCACGCGTGTTCAGCGGATCGGTCCGTGCTACTGCTGGCTTAGAACCAATATTTCCTTTTCCTGTTCTCCTTTTTTTGGGTTTTTTTTTTTTTTTTTGGGGGGGGATTATTTTCGTTTTTCCAGTTCTTAAAATGAAATGAGAAATAAATAGATAAAAATATTTTTTAAAAGAAATGGAGGAATAATGAGGTGGGCAAGCGACCGAAAATGGGGAAGATGGGTTGTTGAATGGCATTCAGGAAAAAGACAACAACCGTCACTATAGACCTATTAGCATTGCCTTTTTTCGAGAGAGTCGCCCCTCCCCCTGCCACACAAAAAAAATAAAAAAATAAAAAATAAAACCACTTTTCATTAAAATATGGTTCCAAAAGAAATTGCCATAAATGGGAATACTAAAGAAATAAATTTTACGACAGCATGACCTCATCCAAATGACGGCCCCCACGTTTTATCTTGCTTCCAAAAGAAGCCAGAAATACATCAATTTTTTTGTTTCGTTATTAAATTTTCAAAAATTAAAGAAAAAAATGCATGTGAAAAATTTATATATCACAGACTTATCGGGCATTCAGGATTAAAAGAAACCGAAATGCGCAAGATTTATGAAAAGTCAAGATCGTCGGTGCAACTTTTCTATTTTTGCACTTGCGTTTGTATTGTGCTGATTTAACGTATTCACTCACTCCTTTACATACATTTTCTGTTTTTACAAAAAAAAAAAAAGAAATTCTCCAAGAAAATTGAAAAAAGGAGAAAAGGGAAGAAAAAAAAAGAAGAGAAAAAAAAACTCAAATCTTCAATCGGATCAGGTCATTCAAGACAAGAAGGGATATGTCTACCCCCATATGGAGCTATGATTAAGAAAACCTCAGAGAATCTTTTCAGAAGTTTTTGCATACTTGCCCAAAAATAAATAATAATAATAATAATATAAATACATACATAATCGCAATTTAAAAATAATTATTTCGTTTTTGTGATTTGACTGCAAAAATGCGACGGATGATGATGATGGGGATGATGATAGATCAGCTCAACCACATCTAAATTCGCTACACCCATCAAACCCGCAAACGACTAGAGTCCCTAAACATGTTTATTTAATGATAATTCTAATAAATAAAATAATATCATGTGAATTTTTTTAAGATGCTTAAGTTAACAAAAAGTAGTTTTATTAAAATATGATGATAAATAAATGAATAAATTAAATGAATGTTTGAATGGTTTTTCTGCGACAGTGACGTCCTCCTGCGCCTACGGTCTGCATTTGCTCCTACACGACCAACCCTAACTCCAAAACCCAAGTCCGTACGTCTCCTGTGTCCTCACGTAAACACCATTATCATCAAAGCAGATGGCCATGTTTTTTTCTCGAATTAATATGACAAAAATTTTCCAAATTGATACACTTCGGTAAAAAAATTTATATTTATACACTTGGGACGTATTTACTTTTCCAAAAACTTCATATTGATGTAATTATCCATTAGTTTATGCTAAATTTGATCAATATTATTAATCAATGACACCCCAAACCGATATACCCACCAACTAACATGTATAATCTAATTTGGAAACTTAATGGTAAAATTTAATAGAAACTAACAGAACGTAAATTTACTACATCTAAACTAATTAGAAGTTTTTTATGGTATTAACCCATTTTTCTCTCTTCTCTAGATTTCCATAACATTGAGGGAAATGTTCGTTACGTTATTTATGAAAAATGAATTATTTAAAAAACATTTTTTTTTTAAAATATCACCCGTGTCAAATACAAAGATTAACAAATGAAAAATATTATTTTCTTAAAAATATCGAGAGATAGATAGTTGTCAATAATGAGAACATTTCTTGTTATCAAATTATTTTGAATGATTGCTTTTAGGAATTTTTTTTTCAAATTATCTATTTTCTGCAAAATAAATACAGCCGTAATATATGCCAAAAGATCAAGACAAGGGAGGATTCGTGTCGCCTGAAAGGCATGAGATTTGACAAAGGGTTTTGTGCTTTTGTTTGCTGTAGTGTGTAGCATTAATACCGTGCGCTATCAATGTCATCCATGAATACAATTCACTTTATCGACGGCAAATGGAGTAAAAACCCGACATGTGCTGATGATTGAATATAGTGCTTTTATTTGGTAAGAAAACCGCATCGTGCAAAATGTACCGATATCCTTTCTCGAACATATATATGAGGATTAAATTTTCACATTATCGTGTATCATGTCGTCATATGAACGCAAGAATTTAACTTTGGATACCATGACAAGAATGATTTTCATTTGAGTTGACTTTTGGTTGACTACAAAGGAATGAGATCCTCCGTTGAATATCATAAGTTTCATAACTGTGTGTGTCCACTTATAACATCCTTTTGTTCAAGATATTATTATTATTATTATTATTATTAGATAATGTTGAACTTAGGGTTTCCTAATTTGTTTCACTAAAGAAACCTGAGCAAATAAGCCTGCCGTGTTGAAAAGAACAATTAAGTGACTATCTTGGCTAATATATTCTTAATTGTTAATTAGCGTTGTATTAGCAGTCTAAATTGGAATAGTATAGAAATAAAAATAAAAACGCTCAAGAAATTAGCCGTATTATTCGCGACCATGGGATAAATTCCTCTTGGTAATTAATACGTGAATTAGGAGATCTAATTGCATAAAAACTGTTCAATCACAGGAATGAAATTACAGACAATCATATCCAGATTAGCAATTTATTTCGCAGCTATAAATTGATTGCACTTAGCTTTATTTAATCATGTGATAAGAAAAATGAACTATACACCCACGTGTTATTCGATCCTCTCAAAATCAAAAACCTAATTATGTCTTATTATTGTTGCTTGCACCAGAAAAACTGTATGCAGCCACTATCTTAATCCCCCAACTACCAGATTTTTTTAGCTATCCGACACGAGCGTCCGATAGGGCCACCCCTCACTTTCATAATCACCATCTACTCCACTAAGAAATCCTCGCATTATGTCCCTATGACATTAACTCATTTCAGAAAATTATAAAACCGAAGTTATATACTGCATTATCCACGCTGCAACCTGTAACCCTACTCCTGTCGCATGGCAGTGTAACGCGTAAGATAGCCAATGGACAATGACTAGACTGTTACGTCGATAATTTTCAACTAAAATTAATTAAAAATGTTAGGTCGGAATTTTACACAAAGATTTATGATTAAATTGAACAGATTAAAGAGATAATGATTAAATTGGTATCCGTATGATGAGTTTAGAACCTATTGCATATTTTTTTCCTAAAAAATCTTTGTTTGAATTAGGGTAGAAATCTCTTAATGTATAAATATGAGTATATTAGATATCTTAAAACTTGTTACAAAAATGGAATCGAGTTATAAAAGTTTCAAAAAGTACAATTAATTCCTAAAACTTGTTAAGTTGGTGTAATCAAATTATTTTATTAATTCCGTCCAAATTGAAAATTGGAAAATTCTAACAAGTTTTAAGATTTTATTGTATTCTTTGAAAGTTTTAAAATTCAATTGCACTCTTATAATAAGTTTTGGGATTTTTGGGGCATTAACCCATACATACATATGCATATATATTATATTAATAACAATGTAATGGACGATTAATTTCCATAAATAACAATCTTCATTCTATATTTTTTATAGTGGAGTAAAGAAGATCCTTCAAAGAGTTTGAAATAATAGGGTCATTGGACATGGCCATGATTAATCGGAGTTACTTTATATTTTTGGTTTAACTTTATAGGTACATAGTGTCATTATCAAACTTTTAGACACCCATTTTCAACTACTTTCTTGTTCGGTTCGAAGATCAACGAATAGGACGACTAGGGTTTTTTCTTTTCCATGGGTACTCACTAGTCTATTTTATTGAGCAGATTGAGAACCGAAACGGGGTGCTTTGTGCACTCACATGCGCCGGGTGCATGCCGAAGTAGCTTGTTTTCGCACGTTTCATCCGTCATGCCGTAATCGACTGAAGAGACAGATTATTTCTCGGAGAAAGAGAGGGAGAGATTGTCGTCACACGGCGGTGGTGGGAGGAGCAATGGCGGCGGTGGCGGTGGTGACGGCGGCCGAGAGTGCATATCAAACCCTAGTGAATTGAGCAAACTAAATTTTACTCTGTGATTTTACTTGATGTTTAATTTTTATGCCCTTCGAATTTCTCTTTAGGTGATGCACTGTAAATCACTATTTGGCCATGTTATATATACATACATATATATGGAAAAATTACTAAAAAAGTCATAACCTATTGCAATTATCTTGATTGAGTTATAAACTTTAATTTTTGGCCAATTAAATTCTAAACTTTTTGCAATCATACAAATTTAGTATATTCGGCCAATTTTGGCCATTCGACACTTACCTAGCATTTTTTAAATAACATTTTAATAATTTTTGAAATATTATAATAGTTTCTTTTCTTTTCTTAAATTTTTTCACCTTCCCCTTTCTTTAGGGCCAACGACCCTAGCTAGCTTTGGGCGAGGAAGTCTCGACCCTAGCTGGCTTTGGGCAAAAGCCGCAACATCGCTGCTTGTGGCCGACGATGGTCAACTAGCAATTATTGTCGACCTGATCATTCCAAAATTATTTGGATGGACTAAATTAATTTAAATGCAAGAGGTTTATGATTGAATTAATAAAAACAATTTAGGAACAAATTGACCAAAAAAAACAAACTTAACACTAAACTGACACAATTACAATAAGTTTATGATTTTTTTATATTTCTCTCATATATTGCTAGATTGATGGGATAGTGTGTATTCACGTGGAGACACACATACTCATAATCAAGTATATTCCCAAAATCAGAATTTCTTAGAACCACTAAAAAGAATATCTTTATTTCTTTTCTTTCTCTCTCTCTCTTTTTTTGGGGTGGTTTCTCTCTGGTTTTATTCTCTTATATCGGACAGCTAGATTCCTTGCTAAAAAAATAAAGGAACGGATACGAAATGTGATTCAATTAATAGCTGTATATCACATTGTACGAGCGAAAAGATGGAGCTCAATGGACGACAAGAACATTACACAAAAGCCAATTAGGCCTACGAATTGATATTCTTCCCCTAAAAATTATGCCAAAGCGAAAAATCGAGCGCCAAAAGAATGCCGAATCAAATGAACCGAATCGATTCGCGAAGCTCGCTCGCTTTCGCACCACGAACTTTTCCTCCCTTGTCTCGCACGTAATTATTCGACTTAATAAACAAATTACGGAAACGAAATAAAATCGGCGGCACGATAAGATCATTATTCGTCGACCTATTCATAAAAAGAAAAATTCTTTGCTAAACTATCTCATACCAACATGTGTGGTGCCAAAACAATAAACATGAGAGATTCTTGATAGTTTCACTTTCCTAATCAATTCCAACTATTTCATGAAAGCAATTTTCTGATAAAATCAATAATATTTTATGGGTTTTTTAAATGGGTTAATGCGAAATAAAGTTGATAATAGATTAGCTTAATTTTCGCTATCAATCCTTACCTAACTCCCTCAAATAAATACAAAACTCGTACCTTTGTCCACGTATATGATTAGACACCACTAAACTTTTTTTCGAATTTTTTGTTTTTTCCCGTTCTTTTTGACTTTCTTCTATGCCCATATGTTGCGGCTTCAAGTTAAAAAAAAAAAAAAACATATTTATTTTTGCCGTTGAAGTCGAGATTAATCTAGAGAAAGATTACCTTATCCCACGATATTCTCTAATCACGAGTAGGATCACATCCGACGGAGGCAATAGGGAATTCCCTGTGGCCTTACTCCCAATTACAAAACCTTTTTTATTCTACAAAACGATAACTCACTAAAAGAATAGATTAAAAAACACGATCGGGGTTGCTTTTCCACTAGACGACGGCGAAAAGAATATTGTTTCAAAAATTTTCTAGCCTATGTTTGTAAACCCAATTAAAACGATGGCGGAGTGACTTCTATTCTTTACGTATTTTCGGGTATTTGTGATTCTTATGTACGGTATCGAACATCTCGATTTCTTTAAAGTTTCTAAATGTGAATATTTAATGTCATTCTTTAATATATTTGAAGAATGAAAACATACGTGGAGAGCAATACGTCCCTATGCTCTCTTGGGTTTGGACATGGGGTTTGACGAGGAGACAAGACAAGAGAGACTTCTTCATGTATTTGAAAAGTGATGCTGACATCCCTCCCACTCCCTCCGCTCTTTTCTCCTTCGATAGATAACAGTCCAACCACGGCTGAGACTGCTAGAAAACTCAGACACGTGGAAACTTCCCTACCAAGCCAATGACGCCGCTCGCCGGTGGTCCTCTGGGCCCGGCGGCTCACGGGCTCGACCGAGACCGGTCGGATCGAAGAGGGTCGAATCGACAAGTTAGGTCCCAAGCAATTCTCTTTTTGAACTCATCTTGTATACGTTCAAGCAAACGTAATCGATTTTTTTTTTCCAAAATTATCATTTATCTTAATCAAGGATAGGTTTCGATTTACACCCTTATCAAGCCCGACCTTACGTGATCGAGTTTGTTTTTTTTTTTTTTTTGGTAAGGTACGTGATCGAGTTTGTTACCCACTAATAAGTTCAACTTTTTGATCCACAAAATGTACATAAAATATAAATAATTTCTCCATCAATAAATTTTACCATAACGTAAAGGATAGTCATCTCTCACTTTATAATAACTTCGTCTCGACCAATCAATTTATCATCATTGTCTCGATACAACTTTATTTATAGGAATGTCTCCTGGTGTTCTGTGAACTAATTGAGATTGTTGATTTTTAAAGCGGAGAAATAAATTATGTATCAGTAACTCGCAATTTATAACAATTTGAAATTATTTTCGGATATATTATGTCCCAATACGGTAGTATCATACACTATTTACGTTGACATAGTAATTCCCAAATTGAAATGAAGGTGGGGTCTTTGAAAAGTGGAACAAGTGTTAGAAGTGGGTTTCGAAGATTTAACAGTAATAAATCTAGAAAACCGATGGTCAAACCATCAATTCGGAATTTATCAATCCTTCCTCCTACATTCATTAATGACGGGATTCTTCTTTGCTTATGCCTTACACGCGCACTCGAAAACGTATACATCCGATGGCATCCACTCATCAAATTAAGAAATTTTATTATGTTCATCGCTAGTGCTGAAAACAGTTTACATTTTCAGAGTTAGATTATTGTTTGTCGAAAACCATTTACATTTCCATACTCGAATTACTGTCGCGTGAAGGAATTCAATCGTAAAAGTAACTCGGAGTGCTCTCAAGTTGCTCTTTTTTTTCTTTTTTTTTTTTTTTGGTCGGTTTTTCTTTTCTTTTTAACGCGTTGAGGAATGGACTCGATAGTAATCTTCAAATTGCATAAGTAATAATTGTCCTCTTCTGATTGTACCTGAGTTTTTTCTTCCTTCTCTCTTTTTCCCTTTGGAAAGAGGTCGAAGTCGTCGGTCAAAATTGCTCGAAATCAGAGGACCACAACGCAATGGGACTGGTCAGCGGTCCGGCGGTGGTCCCGACGGACGGAGAATCTTGACTTGTGGACGGTTCAAGGTGGTCTAAGTTCGTACGCATTCGGGCCCCTCCTTCCCCTCTCGAAATCATGTGGTATTGCAAATATTCAAATTCTTCTTCTTTTTAAGCATTTAGGGCTAAATTGCGATGGGATTTGACTTTATGTTTGGTTATATATATATAATAATGGTTTTTTGTTTGGTAAGGGAGAAGGGAATAGAGACACTCGACCCCGAGCTAAAGACTGTATAATGTCAATGTCAAGTTCCGTAAGATGTACATCACAGATAATATCAGATCTGATTAAAACATATTAACCACCTGACCGTTATATGGAAATACTAATGACTATTTCATACATGATGTCCTTAATTCTTTGAAGATTTATAGTTCTAAAAGAGATGATATTGATTGGCCAAGCAAGATTTGGAAATTCAGCTATACATATGTCGTGTGTGCAAGAATAATTTTGGAGTAAGAGTCAAATTTATTTAGGAAACTTATGCGCAGAGTTTAATTATTCTTAATAAAAATCATTAAAATGATTAAAATTGCTAACATATCCGATTTATTTACCTAAGCTCTTTTTGTTCGATGAAACGTTTTTTTTTTCTTTTAATTATATGGTGGCATGAATATAAGGATACAACTACTTGGAATCATTCTAAAAACTTAATCTTATAGGTTAAACATTCAAACATGATACCAGAGCATGCCACTAATCTTCTTTTAGGATCAGGACTCATGGACAATAGGATCGCCACAACCCAACTGAGATCAATGCCAAATTTGTTGCCATATAAGGGACTTCTTTTTTGAATCCTACACTTTATCGTTAGTTGGTCGCCCGTCTTATATATCTCACTGTTACTCCATTTGGCATCACTTATGTTGTTCGCATTAACAATCAGTACATGGCCATGTCTTGTATGACTTATTTTGGTGCAGTCCTTCAAAACTTCACTACATCAGAAGTACATTATCTCATGACCTTCACTTTCTACTCATTCTATGTTGGAGTTGACAAATATTAACTGGGCTTGTGACCCTCAAGATCATCGCTTCACTACGAGCTACCATTTCTTTTTGGTGTACTCACTTATCTCACGGCATAAACATACCATTGGCGCTTGTTTTAGTACAAAAGCAAAAGATCAAACTCTTGTTGATATAAGTAGTTATTCTATTTACGATGGCTACTAGAAAACATAGGAATCGTCATAATAGTAGAACAATCAATTATTGCGACAACCAAAGTGTTATTCAAATAGCACATAATGATATTTTCCATGGGTGTACTAAGCAAAATGAATTGATTGTCACTTTATTTGGTATCATGTATATAATGGTACTATAGAAGACATTTCCACCTTAACGTTTTTTTTTCTTTAAATCTTTTCTCTATACGATAATTAATTTGTTTTATCACCTTGAATTTGTGGGGAGATGTTAGATTATATAAGGATTACAATTTAAGGTTAAGTTAATATAAGTTACATTCATTATACCTAAGTCTAATTATATTCTCACTTTATATATAGAGAGTGAGGAGTCCTGTATTTCTTTTTTTTGATTATATAGAGAATATTACACTCATTGCTCTTCATCATAATTCTCAACTGAGATATTTGTCATTTTATGCCAAAGAAAATTGAGGCCATCGATGGTTGTTTATGATGCATTAGGTAACATTTTTGTTCCGGGAAACTATTTCTTTATAGATTTTATTTTTTTCTATTTCTATTCCTAAAACAATTTATGAATAAAACAACGCATTTAGTAATTACACAAAATTTCTACTTCAGGAATAGAAAAAGAACAATAATGCATTTGGTACGACCCATAAATTTTTTTGTGCCGTAAAATTTCTTTTAATTTTTTATATTTGCATCAAGCTAATGTTTATGTCAAGACTTCATTTAAATTGATAGTTGGTCCACGAAAACATTTAAATATGAATTGTTATTGATGATGCAAATATTTATCATTAACTAATTATTTTAAAGGCCTATTTGGTAACGTATCAAACAACGCTTTTATTATTTTATTCCTTAGAACAAAAAAAGAACGAAAATCCGTTTGGTGACATGTTTGTTCTTGGTAATAGATTTAGAATAGAATCAAAAAGTTAAAGAAAATTGCTTCTTTGTTTCCGGGAATAACCCTAGAATCAAACCCAAATAATATTTTTTTCTCTTTTCTCTTTTTTCTCTTCCTCTTCTTCTTCCCCGAGCCAATTGTTGGCCACAATGATGGTTGACGACCTTACTAGAGCCATGCCGTAGCCGAGCAAGGCTCAACCATGGCCAAGACTAGCTACCAACAAAGAGGAGGAGGAGAAGAAGAAAAGAAGAAGAAGAAGAAGAAGAAAAAGAAAAAAAAAAAAAAATGAAAAATGTAATAAAATTATTAAAAAATTAAAAGAAATTCCAAGTCATAAAAGAATTTGAGAGTTGTACCAAACACATTCTATTTCGGGAGTAGAAATTTTGTACGATTACCAAATTTTTTCGAATACTTAGAAACTCATCCAAAAAACATAATCAGAAAAAATCATTTTTGAGTAGAACTTATCCTTGAAAATATAATGGTTACCAAATACACCTTAAACGACATAAACAGTCACTTAAAAAAAAAAATTTAAATTTTAAATTCTTAAATTTTTTTATTTTTCGCTAAATAACTATGAGTTCATACGAGTATTCATTTTCGAATTCGCACCGAGTCGCATTGGGAAACACAAAAGTTGCATACGATTTCCGGTCATGCATAACAGGACTCTCAGTGCATTTTGCTTACTCCCCCGTGCTCCGAACACGTTTCGGTCATGCAAAAACCAGGTGTCCTTTCGCCGCGCAAGAACGCACATCATCTCCACGCTTGCATTGCAGAATCCATCAGAAACCCTACACACACAGAGAGAAAGAGATGTCGAAGAGCTTGTTTCGCCATGCCTACGAGAGAGCAGCTGGGTTACTAGAGCTGGGCAAGAAGGGCGCGAAGCCGACGTCGCGGGAGTTCCCGGTTCTTGAAGGCCACCCGGCGGGGCGACGGCATGCGGAGCAGGCGATGGAGACGTTCGAGACGATCGAGGAGAAGAGGGAGGCGACGGTGAAGGAGTTTCGGATTTATCGGTGGAGCCCCGGCCGCCCTCACCGCAGACCCTACCTCCAGTCTTACTTCCTCGACTTGACCACCTGTGGTCCTATGGTGAATTCTGTCTCATGTCGATCTACATATGTCTGAACTGAGTCCTGTGCATGTCACCCTTTTCGTGGACCTCAGGAAGGAGAAATCGCTATCTACTCGTGCAAAGGAAAATGCTGACATGTGCTTATTTTAGATCATCATAGTACTTGAGCTTTGAGGATATTTAGATTCGTTTACTTTTTACATGGGAGGGTTTGGTTCATTAATCGTGTTAGATCTAGCATCTGCATGCAATCTCTCATTTCTAAGTTGATTCGGCTCGAAATTAACCCAACCAGTTCTCACACGATGCACGCAAGTCATTTGTTCGTGATCATGTGCATTGGATAAGGGCTTCATTGATGGATGCGGATCGGCTATCCCTTTCCCAGGGCTAATCTTCGTCTTCGCGGAAGGGGACGCTGACACATGTGTTTGGAGTCCCCTCGTTATTTGAAATGAAAGTCGAAGAATTTGTAAACTTGGATTCTTCCCCTAACTTTTCATTCTAATATCTATAATTCTATTGTTTCTTTAGTTTTTAATGAAAGCGCATGTGCTGGTGATTTGGAAAATGGTGGACCATCGACTTCTCTTGAATTTTATTTTTTGATCACTTCCGATACTTGATTTCTTATTTCAGCATATGGATTTGAAAAGCATAAATCTCTTCGGTTAATGATCCAACGTGACCAAAATATTAAGCGTGATTAACTGGAAACCAAATTCAATATAAAGACCAACCAAAAACATCGATGTTATATAACTGCAGTGCCAAATCAATAAATCCATCTGAGAATCATTCTATGTATCAAAAACCTTGTAAAAGGACAGCCACTAGATGAATAAACCTTACTAAATCCTACTTTAGCCTATTTATTGTAAAAGTCATAGGCAATTTTCTCACTCAGGAACACCTCGCCAATTGCTGGTCCTTTTTCCATGACCTAGCCCAGTTGATTCACATTTTGAAAATGTATCAATGAAAAATCAAGGACTTATACTTGTACATACTCAAAGAGATGAATGGAAATTTACAAGGAAACACAAATTGAAAATCCATAAAAAAACTTGCAGTATCAGGCAGATTGGAGAAGAAGACAACGTCCAAAACCCTTCCACTTAATCGACTTATTTCCCCTAATATTAAGATAGGGGGCAACTAGAGAAAGGTTTAAACATAAGATCCAGAAAAGATAATAAAGGCCACATGTTCTCTCCTGAAGCTTTCACTTGGACCCATCTCAACGTCCTTTTCGTTGGAGATAGTAGATTGGCCCTTGGGAGGGGGACAGATGATCTGCATCCTTCATTATCGGGGTGTTAGGTTGATGTGGTCCCATTGTTATTCAAATTGAGATGCTGCGACATTCAAAATCTGGAACGGTCATTGCACGGAATGGAAATGTCAAAATTTTTGTTACTATCAAAACATTGCCCCAGCATGTAATGGTGGGTTTACCTCCAACCTTGTCTCTTGTACTGAACTTGATAAAATTTTTACTGCTCCATAAATTTGATTCGCTCCATTTATTTTACCATATGTTCTTCAAATTCCATGTGATGGACGAGTCAATATAATATTGGATGACATTGATGGTGTGTGAAGGTGTTGGATGCACTTCAGAAGATAAAAGCAGAGGACGACTCGACGCTGAGCTATAGGAGGTCATGCAGGGAAGGGATATGTGGGTCGTGCGCCATGAACATCGATGGGACCAACACCGTGGCTTGTCTTAAGCCAATTGATGCAGACACTTCTGAGCCCACAACCATCACTCCCCTCCCACACATGTTTGTTATCAGGGACCTCGTTGTCGATCTCACCAACTTCTATCAGCAGTACAGGTAAGCCATCCACGAGAATTAAGCTCCCCAATTTGTGGTGTATAGTCGCGAATTTATTCATGTTACAATATGGGATTTTCAGAGTTCAGAATACACATAGTCGAGGTTGGCCAAAAGGGTCATTCTTTCAATTATACTTTAAATGCATATATGGTGGTGATTAAGGTATTCTCGTTCAATCAAGTCAATCGGAAAGGGAAAGATGTGCGGTCGTCTTTTGGGCTTCAATCTAGTGCAAATAGATGGAATAGGTTTCTCTTTGCCTTGAATAGGTCAATTGAGCCATGGCTTAAGACGAGACATCCGCCTGAAGATGGTCGGGAATACCGGCAAAGTCCGGCAGAAAGAAAGAGATTGGACGGGCTCTACGAATGCATATTATGCGCGTGCTGTAGCAGTTCGTGTCCATCCTATTGGTGGAATCCAGAAGAGTTTTTGGGGCCAGCTGCACTTCTCCATAGTTACAGATGGATATCTGATAGGTGATCCATACTCTCCTTTCATTTTCAAGGCGTCATATTTTCTTGCCAAAAATGGTAGTCGCTATTTTCTGGTAGCCTCGTCAATAAATTGGTTGTGCATCCGGCATGTCACTTTCGGCTTTTATGGTTTCAATGAGTTCGGGTGCAGACAAGTTCGAATTATGACTAGCAAGAGCAAGTAAAGCTCCATGTTTTGTTTCGCCAAAGTTGAATTTAGAGTTAACCAATGTGGGACCTGGGATAAATCAAGCAATGCCTTTTGTTATCAATTGGTGTGATAAAGTATCTGTCATCACTTTTAGTGCAAGAACTAGATGATATTGGTCATTTCTTGCGTTCCCTTCTTTGGCAGCCGCGACGAATTCGCCGACGAGCGACTCCAGGCACTGACGGAGGACCAAAAGAGGCTGTACAGATGCAGGACGATAAAGAACTGCACCAAGACCTGTCCGAAAAGCCTCGATCCCGCCGATGCTATCCACAAGATGAAGACCCGGCATCTACTTTCGGTGCCGGTCGAGAAGGCCGAGAGTGGCTGAGCGTACGAGTGCGATGATCTCTTGTGTTCTCCAGCCATCGCAAATCCCATATCTATGCGATGTAAATGGATCGTTTGGTTATTTCAAGGTTGCCCTGTAAATTGTTTTGAATGAGGTAAACAGTAGCTTTTGCTTTCATTTTCTACGTTTGAGAAATGAATGATTGCCTTTGGATAGAGCAAAGGAGACGAGAGAGAAGATTAGGAAGGATTAAATTTCATGTGCACTCGCTCAGTATCTCTCCAAGGGATCCGGGGGATTTGTTTGTCTCATTTATGTCCTGTCTTCTACATCTATTTGTGTAATAGATAAAATGATAGTCATATCATAATCTATTAATTTCTTCTTTTTTAAATTATATTATAATATAATTACTTCAAATTCCTTTTCTTTTGTTTGTACATGTCACCGTAGTTAAATGAATCGAGTGTGATAAATTGCATATGAAATGCAGGAATTCTGAATGATTTGTATTTGTGTCAGCTTAGTACTGTGTACATGCCTGACCTTTCGTAATGTCATAATGTGTACAACAGTCCTACTCCCAATAATAAGATTCTCCCACCCTACTCAACGGCGCTTAATATTTTTCTTTCGATCTTTGAAATTTAGCTAAAAATCAAAGTATGCCTGTAAAGTAATAAGGTCATACTACTTCAACCAAGCTGACCCTAATAAAGGAAGGAGCTAAAAATTTTCAGATTCGACATTCAAACACAATGAACCTAATAAAGGAAGGAGCTAAAAATTTTCAGATTCGGCATTCAAACACAATGAACCAAACAGTAAAAATGAGAAAAGAGAAACCGAGATATAAGAACCAAAGAGCTGTGAAAGAGAAACCAAGATATAAGAACCAAAAGAGTAAAAAGAGAAACCAAGATATAAGAACCAAAAGAGTAAAAATGAGAAAGAGAAATCGAGATATAAGAACCAAGAGCTGAACCAAAAGAGTAAAAATGAGAAAGAGAAATCGAGATATAAGAACCAGAGCTGTGAACCAAAAGAGTAAAAATGAGAAAGAGAAACCAAGATATAAGAACCAAAAGAGTAAAAATTGAGATATAAGGTTTATGTAAAAGAGAAATTGAAATATAAGGTTTTTTATTTTGATTTCTCCACAAGGTTTTTATTCTAATTTTCCCTTAAATTAGGGTTGCATTTAGCATAGAATTCTACTCAATCATAAGAGAAAGAGATTATATATACCCCGTAACTATTCATGGGCCTAAATTCATATTACCAATAATATATGAGCTCAAACTCTGAAAACTCTTTAGTGCGCCCGGGACACCCACTGGGCTGCCCCTAGACTCCCTCCTACTCACCAAGGAGCGGGAATTCTATGCCTTTTTGTCAATGGCGAGTATGAACTATGCCCAACATTCAAGGCAATTCCGGCTAGGACCACGTGGCAACCAATTAACCCGCTCATCATAAATAAATTGAACTCAAGTTTGAGTTCAATAAGTTCAAAGACATTCCTCCCATCATTGTATGGGTGCTGATACATGACACGTTTTTGAAATGCTTATGTGTCTACATTACCCAACATAATAGAAATTCGATTAGATCACTGAATCTGTCGAGCTCATTCGAGATGCTTATGTGTTTATATTACCAAACATAATAGAAATTCGATTAGACCACTGAACTTGTCGAGATCGAGCTCGATTTGGAATCCAACATGTTGATGTCGAGTAATAATCACGTCAAGTCCAACCGACCAGCGAGTAGCTCGACTCAGTTTCACCCTCAGTTCGTAGTGCTCCGGTGTCGTAGCCGGGCTCAAGCCCTGCCGACCCGGCCCGGCCCGGCCCGGGCTGGCCCAGCCCAACCGCCGAACACCTCTTCTGCTCGGGAGCTTCTTGCAGAGAGAGACAACATGGAACTTCGGCCGCCCTTTGCTCGTGCGTCACGCATGATCGATCGACACAAGTGCCTTGGGCAGCAATGCAAAGCAAACCCATCGGCGATCCTTGGAAAACAATCCGGAAAGATGCCCACTGGTCCGTCTTTTAAACCCGGTTCGGGATTGACCCACGACAGGTTTTTCGCCCCCAGACGATGTTTCTTCGTCGCCTTCTCTCTGCTTCTTCCCAGCACCGCTCGACGAGAGAGGCTTCGAATTTGCTCCAGAGGTATAGGCCCTCGAACCTTTTCGCTTCTCCAGATTCTCGTCTCTAAGTTGCCTGCTTTTCGTTCCCCCGGGTTTCTTCGCGTCTCGGTATTCCGTTCTCAAGTTTTGGGCCTGTGATTTGCTGATGTTGGGATCTTTTCATCTGTGTGATGGAAGTTCTCATTGGGTTGGGTTGTGTTTCGATTTGGAGGGAGCTGTTTGTATAATAAGTTCCAGGTGGGAAGCATTTTGTGACACTCGTGGAAAGCTGAATCATTGGGGTTGATGTAGTTTATGCTTACTCTCTGCTTTGGTTTTGAAGATTCATTCATCTTGAGTTTGCAAGATGTGGGTCAGTACTGGTCTGTAGTTCCATTGGTGTTCGCATGGTTGCTGGACTCAGGTTTTAATTAGGCAGATGGCCCTTGGGTGGTTCTTTTATAAACAGCCTGGGGCTGTGCTTGATGTCTAGAATTCAAGGGTTGAAAGCAATGTTTTCTTCATCTTTTAGCTGAGTAGTGTGAATTCTTGTTTTTTGGCAGAGTATATGAAGTATGCAACTATGAGTAACATCTAGGATGGTCTAATTGCTGGTGCCATAGACACGCGCATTGGAAAAGCTTTTTGGTCAGAAGTACCTGCTTCATTTATTGACCACTTGTGAATCTGTTGTAGGTTTGGTCCACAGAGGAAGGTTCAAACTTTTAATTATTCAAAATCCTCCAGAAATGGTAATGGGTATCGAAATGTTTATCCTGTATCGCCTGCTGAAGCAGATGCTTCTCGGCCTTGGAGAAACTATCTCATTGTATGTCATCACAGTCTTTTTTTTCCTTTATGACATGATTGTTTTCTTGCTTTTCTGGCTTGCAACATATTGTATATATCCATGCACCTACACTTGTTGCACTCAGCCTTGTAGTGTGCATCTTTATACATTCTACACTTCTTGGTCTCAGCCTTGTAGTGTGCTTCTATGTACATTCTTATTTCCTTCTTTTTGATGATCTTATGCAGCCTAGTCTTATAGTAGGAGGTTTCGTTGGGGCTGCAGTTCTAGTCCGTTATAATGACGAGAGGAGAGCAACTTTAAAAGGTAACTATTGTGCTTGTCTTATTCTTTTCTTTATCTTACCTCGGTTTCAAATAGAAGAAATGGGAGGACTTGCTTTTGTGCCTTTAGGAACAATCTTTCCTTCATCCGTGTCTCTCTCTTCTTACCATATCTGTATCAGATTACTTGAGGTTTAAGAGCATTGAACGATTCTCTTTCATTTTATGATAAGCCAACAGTTTTATGGGTGTGCTTTTCTGAGATGCCAAAGTAAGTTGCATGAGAAAGATGGAAACATATGAAGCAAAAGGCCTAAGATTAGTTTATCGAGCATGATTAGACATCTGTAGTCATTGATTTTTTTATCCCATGGTTTTTATTGCCAAAATCCTCAAAATAAAGTATTGAGGATACTGCTTGTAGTGCCCACTTCCTGTTGGATATGTGTCCATTACAGGCAGATGCCAAAAGTAAAACCTCACTTATATTAGTCTGGAAAATTCAACTCTCTTAAACCCCAAATGTGCACTTGGTGCAATTTTCAGATCAGCTCGCTCTGTTTAGGATGGATATCTTTTCATGATTTAATTTTGGTTCGGGTGAATTGAAGAATGGATATATTCAAGCTTTTACTGCCAGTTATCCCCTCCTACTTCCTGTGGAGGTCCCTGTTGCTGCATCATTTAAATTCAACTAAATGTTACACTTCATTTCTCCTCTCTCAAAACTAAAGCTCTGAAAGTAACTGAATCCATTAGAAATTCACTAAGAAACTTGTTCTGTGATTATCTGGAATTGAGGGTAGCCATTTCCCATAAATCAAGGATCGACTTAAGGCTTCACATACTGAATCTCCATAGTGAGGCTTGTTACCTTGGTATACCCAACCAGAAAAGGACACCTGAAAATTTGTTGGTGATCTAGAAATAGAGTTCTAGTTTTGTGAAGACATAAGTGACCTTTTATCGGATCTCTTCCGTTGAATTAGGTCAAGGAAGTAGCAGGGAAGGAAATTCAGTAAGGGGACCGATTATTGGTGGACCATTTACTTTAATTGACACAGAGCATCGGATTGTCACTGAGAAGGACTTCAAAGGAAAATGGGTTCTCCTTTATTTCGGGTATACATCATCACCTGATGTTGGCCCCGAACAACTCAATACAATGGCAAAGGCTATCAAAATATTAGGTTTGGCTCTTGTACCTACATATTTGTGACTTCAGTTATCTTCTTGAGAGTGTCACTGACATTTCGTATACTGCTTGAACCAAGAGTCAAAACAGAACGCAGAGATATTTCCAGTATTTGTCACGATTGATCCTCAGAGGGATACAGCTTCTCATCTCCGTGCTTATCTTAAAGGTCAGGGTTCCCCTAATTTTTCTGTTACCTTGTTTACAAAAATGATTTGCTGCTAATTCTCTGCGATTCTTTTTTAAAGGACTGCAGAGTTCCATCCAAGAATAATTGGACTTACAGGGCCTGCTGCTGCTGTAAGGCAGATGGCGCAGGAATACCGAGTTTACTTCAAGAAGGTCGAAGAGGAAGGGGATGATTATCTTGTAGAGACATCTCACAACATGTAAGCCCTTCTGACCTATAAGTTTCTCTCTCTCTCTCTCTCTCTCTCTCTCTCTCTCTCTCTCTCTGTGATGTAGTTCCATGACTCTGGCCTTGATTGCCCAAGTAAACTAAAATGGCATGAAGTGCACAGAATAGTGAGGGATTATGTAATATATGTGGCATTTTTTACAATATTTACTCTTAGTCATATTATGTTTAATTCGTATACATAAACTAGAGAGTTGAACTTTTAATGAAATGAAAATAGAGAACTTGAGAGGGATTGGACTGGCCTTTCCAGTTCAGTTAAGGTTGTTCTCTGATTTGTTTTTTGGTTGGGTAGTTCACCTCTCAAGGAAACAAAGGATCAAGTCCACTGGCGATTTCCTTTTCTACAGTCACACACTGTGTACTAGTGAGTGAAGCTCTGTTTTAATCTGTTGAAAATGTGTCATGATGCCCATGAATTTCAGGTACTTGTTGAATCCTAACATGGAGGTGACACGCTGCTTCGGAGTGGAGTACAGTGCTGAAGAACTGTCGGAAGCAATAGCCGCTGAAGTACAGAGAAACCCAAGAACCGTTGTTGCTGGTTTTTCTACACCTTGAAGCAAGTTTCACGTCTCAGACCAATCCCCTGAGGCCTTGCCTCCCTGGGCGTTATGGTTCGCAAACTGAATCACGAGTTGATTTGCACCTTGTTGACAATGATCAAGTGAAATCGCAATTCCGTTTTCATGTTATCGGGATTGGGATTAATCCTTTGCTTGAGATGTTCGTGAGCTTTCTATAGTTACATTATAGTTACATTGGTATCTCTCTCTCTCTCTCTCTCTCTCTCTCACACACACACACACACACACACACACACACACACACACACATTGTCCCTAATGATTTAGCACATTTTTCTCTGGAACGTTTGTATCTGGAAATGGGTAAATGGAGGCTGGACATTAATCCCGTTGCTCAATTTCACATTGATAAGTCACTTGAGGTGACCAAAACTGCAATTCATCACAAATTACAGGAACTTTGCATTTTAATATCTCCTACAGAAAAGGTTGCAATTGCTTTCAGTAAGCCTTGATATTCACCGTGCAGGGACTGTAGAAAGTCTTTCAGGAGTCACATGCTTCCCCTAGTCGACCTCATAGTCGAATCGCCTCTTGAGCATTGAACCCCCGGGTAGTGTTAGAAATGCATGTTGGCAAAATGCCACATACAATTATGTTGTGTCGATCGCCTCTCGAGCATTGAACCCCCGGGTAGTGTTAGAGGTGCATGTTGGCTCAATGCTACATACAATAATGTCGATCGTCTATTAAATTGATGGGAATACCTAATTCGTCTCACGGTAATGAATAAATCGATAGATAAACAGATGGACAAATTGCAAACAACCCCACAGGAAGAAATGAAAACCCACAAGCGGAGGAAATGAAAACCCGCAATGAGATATTGAGAGTGCTAAGCTGAGAGATGCAACATATTGACATCCCTAATCAATTGGAGCACATTTTCAAGGCACATTTATGAAAAGCTAATTATGTGATTAGCCGTTTATCATTGTTATATCTTTTGGAAGCCTGTTATGGTATATGCTACAATTACAACACCAACCAAATGTTTTGGCGGATTTTAGTTCATAGTGCTTCAAGGATAAAAAAGTGTTAAATGGAGTACCTGAAAAAAGATGTCATTGGAGCTCCATACCTTAATTTAGGCTCAATTACGATTTGCCCCCTTAAATTTGGATTTTTCTCACTCTGCCTCCCTATACGCTATTGATTTTTTCTAAATTCGACCCCAATATGACAACCATCTCAATTTTACCCGTGCGGCAAACTCGCCACAAATCCTCTCCCTCTCTCGACCTTCTAAAACAGGATTGTGGAGTATCTAATTACGTCCATCGTTTCTCCAAAATAATTGCAGGAATCCTCGTTTCAGACAAGACCGAGTCAATTGGTCCCCTTGTTTTCCACCTCACATGTCAACCAGGAGAAAGAAAGAGGAGGAGAAGAAGCAAAACAACAGCAAGAACCAGCAAAGCCGAGCGATGGTCGCTACAAAAAGACCGACTCCTGCACGTCTCTCTCTTTTGCTGCAATCTTCTCCTGATCAAGCATTGGCATTTTATTTCCCATCGCGCTTTTCGAAAAAAAAAAACAGATACAGAACAAAGGACTTGTAGATTGGTCTTCAGGTGGCCATTTGAGGAGGATCTGCACATGTGGCAACAGCAATTTTTATAAACTTTGGTCCTCCTGTTTTGTTGGTTCTTTGGGCAGTGTATGTACGTTTACTTTCTGTGGTACATGGTTTCATAGGAATCAAATCTCTTGCAGAAGTTTTACAGGATCTGAGATTAAGTTTTTACAA
Source organism: Eucalyptus guilfoylei (assembly GCA_016097605.1). Taxonomy (NCBI): domain Eukaryota; kingdom Viridiplantae; phylum Streptophyta; class Magnoliopsida; order Myrtales; family Myrtaceae; genus Eucalyptus; species Eucalyptus guilfoylei. The sequence continues at coordinate 55,707,486 of CM027867.1, forward strand.
CATGTAAAGCTGTGAATTTTCGCGCACATTTCGAGTTTTTGCTGTGAGTTTTGGCACTTTCATATGATCCTGGGTTCAATATGCTCTGATTTTTCCAAAAAAGCTGGACAGAGCAAAGTTTTCTGGATAAACACAAAGAATGGTAGCTTCGTCAGAAGAGAAAAAATCAGGCTGCGGCTTGCTTAATGTGGTGTTTGGGCGAAGCACGTTTTGGCTCAGGAGGAGCACGTCGACCGGGTCCATCCCCACGCCAAATAGCGGCGGCAGCAACACTGTCAAGACCCCCACCACTCCCAATTCTCAAGGACAGCGAGGCAGCAGTGACGAGACAGCATTCCTCGACTTGTGTAACAATGGATCGGAAGGGCATCTGAAACCCATCTCCGGACCTTCCCCTAAGACTCATGGAATGTATCCTCAAAGTCAAATCCACCCTGGAACTAGAGTTCCAGGTGGGCCCATTGCGAACATGCCGTCCGACCGAGGTCATGTAAACCAAGGCAGGAGAGTCCCTAAAGAATCGATCGGGATATCTGGCGAGCTGGAGAGCATGATAGCCGATCATCAGAAATCAAGAGGAAGAGGCATGTTCGTCCGGGCCTCGTCGAGCAATGTCATGCTTTTTGGCAATCTGGGCAATTTGAGGCAACCTGGAACAAGTCACGCTAGCCCAAATGATAACATGTTCAACCATCTTCCTGGACCTACTGCTAGAGAAGAAGCTGCGGTGCCTACAGAAAGACATACGTCCACAAGAACCGCTAGCAAAGAACCACCACCTTCCCTTTGCCGTGCACTTTCGACGAGAATGGACCCTGAGACGCTGAAAATCCTGGGCAACGAAGATTACAAGAACGGGAGATTCGCAGAAGCATTGGCTCTGTATGATGCGGCGATCTCAATCGATCCAAATAAGGCTTCATACAGGAGCAACAAGAGTGCGGCTTTGACTGCATTGGGGAGGCTTCTTGAAGCCATCATTGAGTGTAGAGAAGCCATTCGAATCGAGCCTCATTATCACAGAGCTCATAATCGTGCGGCAACACTATATCTCAGGTGAAAAATCACTGGCATTTTTCGTTGTTCTGCCAAATTGTTCCTGAATTCTTTCCATTCCAGCACCAGCACCGTGTGCTCCATGTTTCTACTGATTGTCCTGCAAGTTGTAACTCTTTTAACTTTGGCTAGCAATCACTGAAGCACGACTGTGTTGTGTTATGTGAACATACAGGCTAGGGGAGGCAGAAAAGGCAATGTATCACTACAAACATGCGGGACCTGAAGCTGATCCTGAGGTCATTGCCAAAGCTAGAGCTGTTCAAACCCATCTAAACAAATGCACAGAGGCTCAGAGGCTACGAGATTGGAACAGCTTGATCAGAGAAAGCAGGCAAGCCATATCTGCAGGTGCCGATTCAGCTCCACAGGTCAGCATTAATGGCCATACAAATCGAAAGCTAGTTAGGGTAGAATCCGCCTGTCCCTAGCCATGAAGTATATTTTGACCCGAGTTGTTAGTGATTGTTGAATAGATCTTCTCATTGCAAGCGGAGGCATTCTTGAAGCTGAACCGGCATCAGGAGGCAGACGAAGTATTGATCAACGGTCCAAACTTTGAAGTTGACGATTGCACAAAATTCCTTGGGCCCATCGGCAGCTCATATTTGTTGATGATCAGAGCTCAGGTCGACATGGCCGTAGGCAGGTCAGTTTTCTTGATGACCAGAATTTGAATCCTCTGAAGGGAAAATAGCCAATGTTTTTTAATAGCTCTTGTAGTGATCGGCAGATTTGATGATGCTGTGGAGGCAGCTCAACGTGCAGCTCGACTCGATTCAAACAACAAGGAGGCGAACATGGTGATGATGAGGGCTCGAGCAGTAGCCGCAGCTCGATCACGGGGCAACGAGTTGTTCAAGGCCTCGAGGTTCACGGAGGCTTGTTCAGCATATGCAGGGGGCCTCGAGCATGACCATTGCAACTCGATATTATTGTGCAATCGAGCTGCTTGCTGGTCCAAGCTAGGCCAGCTTGAGAAAGCGATTGAGGATTGTACAGCTGCTCTCAGCGTACGACCATCTTATAGCAAAGCCAGACTCAGAAGAGCCGATTGTCATGCCAAGGTAAACCATGTAAATCATTTTCCTAAATCGAAGTACATAGAACAAGATGTAAACAACAATCAGCTCAATTCATCACCTTCAAATAGAGTTTAACTTTTGTCGAGCCTCTAGGTTTGCAAAAGGTTAAGAGAGGCTTTCTATATGTAATGTTACTCATTAGTTTTTATCAACTCTCTGGGAATTATACAGCTACGAAGTTGGGAGGCTTCAGTCAGAGACTACGAGGTTTTGAATAGAGAGACGCCAGATGATGAAGAGGTGAGCCGTGCACTATCAGAAGCCCAATCACAACTTGACAGACAACGTGGTGATGCTGATTGATGCTACACAAGTCGCAATTAGACACACACCCAGATCAGGTTGCACTTACTCAGTTTTTCCTTTTTCTGAAATACTACTTTATTTCAGATCAAAAGTGTACACATTTGTGTTGAAAATAGGAAAAGGAACTAAGCATTACCCGATCTCATTAGACTCTTCTATTCTTCTGTCTCTTAAATTCATATCGCATGATATAGAATCTCGCAAAAAAATCTCTTCCTACCTCTGTTTTTCATGTTGCATTTCAGTCTAATTTAGCATGACAGTCTCAAATGGATGTTCCATGACGCAAGAATGCAGCATCTAGAGCAACAAACATTTGGAATTTTAAGTGTAATGAAGTCCTGCTCATGACTTACAAGTGGTTAGTTCCAATAAAATCAGTAACAAAAGTTTCCTCGACTAACATTTGAACAAAAGATCAATCTTAGAGACAACTCTTCACTTTCAAATCAGGGGCTTCATTCATCGACTTAATAAGGAAAAAAGCAATACATTTTCTTGAGCAATCAAATCTTCTGACTTGTACTGACAACAAGCAGGAGGAAAAAATCACAGCCAAACTAAATCCTAAATGAAGAAACTAGCAAGACATTCCAGGAACCTCGTGAGGACCAGGAAGGTAAAGATCCATGGGCTACAACATCGGATTGCACAGAATGTGGGGTCAGGCGAGCAAGTATATGCAAAAAGGAATGCATGTGATTGCACCTTCGCAAGCTTGTAAGTCATCTTGAGTATAGTGAGATTCAAACCGCAAAACCAATGCAGTGCTAGTGTCTATTTAGAGGCATCCTGTTCGTTGACTCCAGATCCATCTTGCATTTTTCTCTCATATCTTTGAGCTCACAATAACTACTTTGCTGCAAAGCAGAAATTCAAGTTACCTCTTAATATATCAATGAGAAAACGGCACTCATGGCCCTATCTTATGGAGAAGGGAGAAACTACTCGGCCTGACAATGCAATGTATTCAGAACTGCAAATTATCGAAGAAAATTAACCTTGTGCACAATCTCGTAAAAGCAGATGGAACCATCCCCTTAAAAGCAGAAAAGGCTGAACCTAAGCTACAGGATACAGATACTCACGAGTTCTCGGCCTTCACGGACTAGTGTGTCCTCCATGTGAAGAAAGAGTGACCTCCATTGATTCGTGAGTGCATATTCCAGATTTGAAGAGTTATCTGAGTTTCCTGGGACATGGATAACATCCTTTACCGTACCAATTTTCTGAGCCAAACTGCTAGCTTCTTTTCGACTTTTGCTCACTGCTGAAGGATGGATAACATGGCTTTCATCAATTTCATCTATCAAATTATCAACAAGTATATTGAAGGAGGCTAATATAAGCACCGTTTCCGTGCTATCCATAAATATGAACCCCCAAGAGATAGAAGGTGCCTGAGACAAAGGACATAACTTACCAGTTATTCGACCCTTGATGTCTTGGTAGTGAAGGTCTGACCACATATGAGCAGCTGATAACAGAAACAATGAAGATATCTATTCCAAGTTACATCTTTTATGAATTGAAGCTTGTTGGATCAGAAGAACTGGATGAATTACAGAGTGTCGAGAACTTTTAAATGTACCTTTCAAACAAAGAGAACAGGAACAACTTTTTAGCGGGTCCTCTTCGGCACACAAATTGTCACGGCCATTTCCCTCCGAAGTTTGGCATCTTATCAATTCGAAGTTTTTGAGACCCTGTGAGTTAGGCAACCTTGACCACTCAATAGAGCCAGATGCGTTCGATGCTAATTTCCCGATTCTGAGGCCCTCGTCACAAATGCTAATAACCTGAGTAACGGGACCTTGTGCAGTGCTTTCTCTAATCGGATCGACATCAACTTCCTTCACGACGTCTGCACTCTCATCGCGCACCTTGAGCCCGTCAGAGCTTTGCCCACCTGCTTGAATGCTCATAGTCGAAACAATCGACGTACAACTATCCCTCGATGCATCACCCACTTCCACTACACTTTGCGCATTCATTTCAATCCCCGAAACCTTAGGATCGCCGTGCGAAACATTCAATAATTCCTGGGATCTACTCGGCAGGTTATGAACAGCAGCAGAAAACAAATTATCACCGCCGCCGCCACTGAACTCGTCGTGCGCAGGGGACGAACCACGAGCCTCCTTGTCCTTGACTAACAGAGGAATAGCAGCACCCTTCTCGACGCAGTCCGCTTCGTGTCCGGTACTGCATTTCTCCTTCACCAAATTCTCGACTCCCAAACAAACCTGCTTCGCGAACGCCGCGTCCCCTCCTCCCCCGTCGATCCTACATTTACCCCGCCCGTCCCGAGACTTAGCTCCCGGGAGGCGGTCATCGAAGACGAGGGAGAACCCCCTCTTCGCGGGCCGGTTGGTCACGTCGCCGAGAGCAGGGCGGCCGTCGCGAAAGCCGTCCCCGCTCATGGCGAACTCCTCGGACTCGAGAAAAGGCGCACCAGATCCGTCGGCGAAAAACCAACGATGCTCGCAGCTCCTATACTCCAACAAAGAAGGCCGAAACGACGACGAACTCTACAGAGGAGATCCGCCGGAAGTTTCGATCTGCAAGCCGCGGCCGATCGGAAACGAAGAGAGCTCAGAACAGCGAGCGCAAAAAAAAAAAGAAAAAAGAAAGGATGGAGATTGATTGAGAGAGAGAGAGCGGACGACCTTCATTCGCGACGAGGGATGAGTGGCAGAGACCTCCGCCGCCGCCGCCGCCGCCGCCGCCGCCGCTGGTGTTGCCGGCGTCGCCGTCGCTCGGCGGATTGAAGGGAGGGAGGAGGCGAGGATGGAGATGGCGATTAGGGTTCTTGGTTTCACTGTCTGTATCATGAGATGAGATGAGGCGGGAAGAGGGAGAAGGAGAGAAATGAGAATCGATGAGGGGGAAATGGCGAAAACGGGGCCCCAACCCCGCGCCTCTTCCATTTTGAATTCGGGTTCAGGGGACCGCCACATAGCGCGCGGGGTTCATTCTTCATTTTTTTTTTTTAATTTGACGATTACTTTTAGGGATAATCACACGAACGGTCTCTACACTTTAACTCGATATATCATTTGATTTATGAACTTTTAATTTGTTTAATATAATCATTGAACTTTTAATACACATTTAATATAGTTCTTGATCTTAAATAATTATAGAATTCATGTACTATATTGAACACGTATGAAAATTTCGACAATCAAATCACATATTGTTTTAAAATTTTTGGATTATTCATGTCAATTTCCCTTATTTTTTTATTTGACTTTTGTTTTATTGAGATATTGATGGAGAATTACGAATTAATTTCCCATAATTTGCTTTGAAATATCATTTTATGTTCGGTTTTATTTGGACTCATTTTGTAGCTGAGTTCCCAGCGGCAATGCCTAGATATTAGGCTTCCTTGTCTAACTCAAGGCTTGAGTCCATAAAAGCCGAGCACAGGTCTCTCGAGGTCAAGTTTGGATCTCAATACCAATGATCAAGTTCCCAACAGTTAGGTCTCGAGTCGTCAACAGCCAAACTTGAGTCCACACAAGTTGGGGCCACGTTCTTCAACGTTGCGCTCAAGATCTCAATGCCCGGCTCCCATACCCAAGTCGCTTGGATCCCTACAACTCTTGCTCCATCCAAATGTTTGTATTCAAACGATATGGGCTCTAAAAGTTAAATATTACTTATATTGCACATAATAATATATTGAAAAATAAAATCAATACTTTCTTTTCAAGCAATGAAAATTATTGTTTAGTTTATTTTAGATGCTATCCAAATATAAAATATATATATATATATCGTCATTAATATTAAAAAAAAAACATCTGCATAAATATTTTTTAGAAATGTCAAATAATAAGCGAAATAAATGGATAATCTTGTCAGCAAAAATAATAAAAGGAAAATAGGAACCGCCAAAATCCAGGCTCCACCGTTCCAATCCAGATCTCCCCCGAAACCCCAACCGGCGCTAACCGGTCAAGGTCAAACCTGATCGGCTCGCGTTGGGAGGCGCGCCAAAAGAAGTAACCGCCAAGCCCGCCGCCCAATCCCCTTCCGCCACGTCGCCGCTGCCATCAGGCCACGTCACCCTCCGTGCCGTGCAGACAAACTGCCTTTTAAAGAAATCTCCGATCCCTCAAGCTGACACTCTTCATCTTCAAGCAACCTCCGCTGATCTCTCTCTCTCTCTCTCTCCGCCATGTCGCCGCCGCCGCCGCCGTCGCCGCCGCCGCCGCCGTCGAGCTCAGTCGAAGCGCCGGAACACGAAGCCCTGCCGACGGCGAGGCGGCTCCGGCGGCTCCGCTCTCACCTGACGCCGACCGCGCCTACTGCGCCCCCTCCGGGCGGCGCCGACGGGCTCGAGATGCTGGCGTGCGCTAGGGCTGCGAAGCTCGAGGTCGACACCGCGAGATTGTGCGAGTACATGAGGGGGAGGCACCGCGGGGTCCAGGAGCAGGTGTTCGCGTACTTCAATTCGCGGCCCGACCTCCAGACCCCGGTCGAGATCTCCAAGGACGAGCACCGGGAGCTCTGCATGCGGCAGCTGCTGGGGCTGGTCCGGGAGGCCGGGATTCGGCCCTTCCGATACGTTTCCGAGGATCCGGAGAAGTACTTCGCGATCATAGAGGCTGTCGGCAGCGTCGACATGTCGCTCGGGATCAAGATGGGCGTGCAGTGCAGGTGATCATCTCGCGGGACTCGTTTTTCGCCTTTTTGGACTTCAAGTTTTTGAATTTCGCCTGGCTGTTCAGTTTGGCTGTTTATGTTTTCGAGCCGTTCTGGTCCGCGACGGAGTTTTGAGGTGTTGGTTGGGAGTTGTTAGAGATGCTGTAGCTCGTTCTGGCATGGTTCTGTTCGGTTTGATCTCAGGATATCGTGGAGCTTCGATTGGAAGTGATTTCGACTACAATTAGGGCTGAATTCGTTGTGTATGAGGCTCAGCAAGAAAGTTGACTTTTTCTTGTCGCTACTATTCCTAACACCTCAATTTCGTTGGTTGTCTGGTATCTTATAACTTGGGCTACAGACCTGTTGGGTTTAGATAGATTCATTTCACATTATGCATGGTTGCATCATGGCCGTCCACTAGCATGGGACCCGTGCCAGTGGATGGCTCAAAGAATCAGTTGCAGCATCGGTAAGTCCTCGGCTGAATTAGTTACTGTATGATCAAGAAAGTCTAGCGTTCTATGTAATGCATATGTCGAGTGGTGTGTTGACACGATGTCATACCAAATCGAGTAATCTGATGATCATAGTTTTGAAGAGTCTAATGCAAATGCAAACATCCCACAGGACAGCAGCATCATTGTGCATGCATCAAATGAAGGTCTAGGTGACCTGCTGAAAAATTCATTAAGTTCTTTTTGAGACAGATGAGAAAGGTACTGACCCAAAAGAAAAGGAATGAAAATGGTCATTTCTTATTAAGAAAAAAAGGATTCTTTTGCTACATTTCCACGCATTCTTTCCTGCTAAGCATGTAGATATAACAAGGAAAAGGAAAAGAAAAAACTAAAGAAATTTTAGTTGAAGTAAGAGGGGACAGGGAGACTACTGATCTTGGTAGATGCAGCATTCTGATGCCATTTGCATTTGCTCTGGGAAATTGCTTTTCCAAGTATTGTCATTTGGACAGTATGGACATAATGAAGCACTCTGATTTGTGGAGACAAACATCCTTGAATCTGGTATTCATTGTGGTCTCTCTTTCTTTCTATTGAAAATAAGGCACTGTTGTTTGTGCCTCTAGAATGATTCTTTAGAGTATTGGAAATAGGTGCATATTTATCTTCTTGAAGTGGCCTAGATTCAAGAGGAGTGATCATTGAAAGTGGCTGGTGAAAAGCCTATCCTTACATTGTATACCATAGTGTATCCGGCCCATTTTATGTGGCCTTTGGTGTTCTAAATTGAAGCCACAAGACACAAGGTACCTCTGGGAGGTTTGTTTAACCACAAGCTTGAGCAGTGAACCTCCCGATTGACTAATGTGTTTAAAGATAATTTCTGAAGAAAGCTTTCTGTGGTTTATATTTGTGATTTGCTTTCATCTGTCCAACAGCATTATTGATGAAATCCTGTAATAATTAATCTTTCTTAGTCAAAGCAGGAGATATATGCTTCTTACAGTAGTAAAACTAGAAAAAAGGAAGAAGATTATAGTACCAAAGATTGATACTCTTTAATATGGTTTCTCTTAGAGTTATGAGGTTTATTTAAGTCGGGGGTTCCTTGGGAATTAAAGTATTAAGTGGTTAGAGAAAAACTTTTCAATTGTACTTTTTTTTATACATAAAGAAAAACTCATATACACACTTGAACTATTTTTATGCAGTCTTTGGGGAGGCTCAGTGATCAACTTAGGAACTAAAAGACATAGGAATAAGTACTTTGACCAGATTGATAGCGTGGAATATCCAGGTTGTTTTGCAATGACAGAGCTCCATCATGGTAAGGTTTCAGATAATTTGTTTCTTGTCAGGTTGCTTCTAATTTTCTATAATCTAATTGCTGTAAATTATCTTTTTTTCCTTTTTGTTTGGAATTCAACTCCATAGCTCTTGTTCCTGCCTCCCTGTCTGCCTTGCCATCAGGCTGAAGGCCGGTGGAAATTGCTGTGCAGATTTAAACTTTTTTTTTGGCAGAAGAATGATATAATTTCCTAAATTTCATTGAGATACAGCTAGACTTTTTTGCAGTCCCATTTAACTGAAGTTGAAAGTTTTATAAGATCATTAACTGAGTGATAGTCGGTACCAGTATGCACGTGGCAGAAATATTTGGCAGTTATCTTACTTGGCATCTAACCTCTAGACATTCTCCAGTGCATATCTACCTAGGGCTTTTGTTTAGTTAGCATAAACATACCAGTAAACTTACTTATCTTCTTGTCTACTAAATGGCTTTGGCTTTCTTCTGCAAGGCTCAAATGTTCAAGGTCTTCAAACTACTGCGACATTTGACCCGATTACAGATCAGTTTGTTATAGACACGCCAAATGACGGGGCCATTAAATGGTGGATTGGCAATGCTGCAGTCCATGGCAAGTTCGCAACTGTTTTTGCCAAGCTAATGCTGCCAACTCATGATGCAAGAGGGCTTGCTGATATGGGAGTCCATGCCTTTATTGTCCCAATAAGGGATATGAAAACGCACGAAACACTTCCTGGAATCGAAATACATGATTGTGGGCACAAGATTGGCCTTAATGGGGTAGATAATGGAGCACTAAGGTTCCGCTCTGTAAGAATTCCTCGAGAAAATCTCCTCAATAGGTTTGGAGATGTGTCTCGGGATGGGAAATACACGAGCAGCCTCCCAACTATCAATAAAAGATTTGCCGCTACACTTGGTGAACTCGTGGGTGGAAGGGTTGGCCTGGCATATTCTTCAGTTGGAGTCCTAAAAATTGCCGTCACAATTGCTACGAGATATTCTTTACTTCGCCAGCAATTTGGTCCTCCCAAGAAGCCTGAAGTTAGTATTCTGGATTACCAATCTCAACAACACAAGCTTATGCCCATGCTGGCTTCAACTTATGCATTTCATTTCGCCACTCTGTATTTGGTGGAGAAGTACTCAGAGATGAAGAAGACTCATGATGATCAGTTGGTTGGAGATGTTCATGCACTGTCGGCAGGTCTCAAGGCTTATGTGACGTCTTATACAGCAAAGTCATTAAGCATCTGCCGGGAGGCATGTGGAGGACATGGTTATGCAGCTGTCAATAGATTTGGTAGCTTGAGGAATGATCACGATATTTTTCAGACTTTTGAAGGGGACAACACAGTGCTTCTGCAGCAGGTAATTTCAACATTGTTAGATTTTTTTTAATTAAATAGTTATAAATGATACAGTTTTACAGAGGGGGTATAAACACCCTATATAGACAGGCCGTATGACTACTTAGGGAAGTCGTCCTCCTTATGCCCTAAATTGTTTTGCAAAATTTTTGTCAGATCTTTGTCATGTTGTTCTCCTTTTGTTTCGTTGATATTAAGCAAATTATCAGTGTGGTGGAAATCACCCACATCAAAATTTCTTCACCATAATGTCTCTGCAGATGATCTCACCAAACATTCTTTCTTTCTGCTAAATGTTAACAGGGATAATTAAGTCAAATTCTTTCAATTGCTAAATGTGCAGTCATCTTACAGAAGTGGAAAATTATATAATATAGCACTGTCTAAAGATATATGTAAAGGACTTTATGGTTGCTTGTACATTTTAATCCTGTTCGCCTTTTCGATATCGGTCCTACGCTGAATTTGTGGTCTCTCCAATATTGATGCAATTGTTGTACTTGAAATAATAATTAAGAATGATGCATATTAGGTGTCATTTTTACCACCAACCATGAGACGTAAAAATATACGCTCTGGTTGAATAGCCTCTTGGCTCCAACACAAATATACTAGCACAGGGCAGTGAGACAGCTAATGCTGATAGTCTGAATGTCTCAAATTTATATGCAGGTGGCTGGTGATCTCTTAAAGCAATACAAGGAGAAGTTCCAAGGTGGGACACTTGCAGTTACGTGGAACTACTTGAGGGAGTCCATGAACACTTACCTATCACAGCCGAACCCTGTGATTGCCAGATGGGAAAGCGAAGAGCATTTGCGTGATCCTAAATTCCAGTTGGATGCATTTAGAGTAAGTGGGTTCGTTTCAGTTTGACAACTATCTGTCATTATGTCATACATCCTTTCCAATTATTGTGTTCTTTCTTTTGCAGTACCGGACTTCTCGACTGCTTCAGAGTGTTGCCGCAAGACTCCAAAAACACACTAAAACCCTTGGGAGTTTTGGTGCTTGGAACAGATGCTTAAATCACCTTCTGACACTTGCAGAGTCACATATTGAATCCGTCATTCTTGCAAAGTTCATTGAAGCTGTCGAGAGGTACTTTCATTTTTTGTGAGAGCGTTCTAACACATCATTGATGGATTTCTCATTGCACGCCTTCTTTGAGCCAGATGTCCTGATGCAAGTGCTCGAGCTGTTCTCAAATTAGCGTGTGATCTTTATGCCCTGGATCGTATCTGGAATGACATAGGAACCTACCGCAATGTCGACTATGTGGCGCCCAACAAAGCTAAGGTATGATAAGTACTCGAGATTCCTCGTTCTATAAGTAGAGAAGAATACATTTAATTGTGAATTGCAACACCTTCGCATTGCCTGTTTTTTAAACCGTAGCAGTTCTATTATGTACCTGATTTACGAATGGGCTCGTCTTTCAGGCAATCCACAAACTCACCGACTATCTCAGTTTCCAAGTGAGAAATGTCGCTGGAGAGCTTGTAGATGCATTTGACCTTCCGGATCATGTGACACGGGCACCAATCGCTATGAAATCAGAAGCTTACTCTCAGTACACACAGCGTGTTGGATTCTAGTTTGCTCTGGTGATTGCCAAAGACAAATTCACTCGACACCCATTGATCCCAACATAAAGATGTCACCATACCTTGTCAAATTTATGGCGCAAGGACGTCGACAATGGTTATACAGATCCATGCCAGGACAGATATAAAGTGGTTGGACTGAGAAGTCACGGCTCTGGCCTTGTTCTTAGCTTTATGTATCGAAAGGGCACACCATATTCTTTGGGCAAAATTAACATGCCTGGACGTTTCATCTTCAATGTAATTCAAAGTATTGCCATGAGGACTTTCATTTTTATAGCCCTCGTGAGTTCTGCTCCAGTCAATATTAGTCGTTAATCAAGTTGATTTGTGGAAACCTGCACAACCATGCATTCTTATTTTGCTGAAGACTCCGTCTGTATTGCATTGACCATATTGAGGTTTCGAGGTTAAACATCATCCCAAAGAATTACTAGTCTCTGAGAAGAAATGTTACGAGTTTGTCAATAGGTATAAAAATTACTTCTCCGGAGCGAAAGCTATTAACCGCAGGGAACGAGTTAAAACAAACTCGTAAGATTCACTGGCATTTGTAAATGATTGGAAAGCACTGAGATGAGTTTCGATAAGTCGTAGAGTGCATTCAGCCACTGACATATAAATGCTCGTTAAAAGAAATATGTGGATTCCAAACAGTCGCAAATTTAAGATTCATGTTATTACGGTTACAACGGGATGACCTTAAACTGAGAAAGAGAACAAACAAGAAGATTATTCTGCTTCCTTTTCCCTCCCTGCCTAATTATGCAAACTTAGGAGAAAAACAGAAAAGTCGCCGACACGATCTACACATCGGAATCGAGCTGATAGTAAGTACGCAAGTTGGCACACTCCGCGAGTGGCTTGTCGGTCAGGCATCCCATGGAATTGGCGTAGTGCCTGCTGGAGATGGCTCCGTTGCTGCGGGTGAGGATCAGCGTGGCCTTGCTACGTCCTGGGTCTACCGTCTGGCAACCGGCTTTGGGGCTGCTCACCAGAACGGCGCTGCATAACTGGTCGTCGTGGTCGTCCTCGACGGTGACCTCCCATTTTCCATTGGAGTCGGTCACCGTGTCGATGCTGTAGTCGAGCTGCGTGCCGGTGCTGTCATGGCATTCGACCCTCACTGCAGCGCCTGGAAAGGGCTCGGTTCAAACAACGCCTTGTTCGTCAGAACTTGTTATTCCACACATAATAGAAGATACACATGGACTATGCAACATGCGCAACTATCGACACATTCATAAGAAAACCAAATACTCGTACGACGAATGTGAGTATAGACTCCATTGATTGAACTGGATTGAATGAAGTGATGCGAATGTACTCTAGAGAAAGAGAGAGAGAGAGAGATTACCTTCAATGCTGGTGGAAGCGGGGGTCTCAAAGCCAAAACGGCAAGTGTCGCAGTACACGCGGCCTTGGATATAGAAGGCCCTTCTTCCTGAGTTGCTTGCGCTGACAAGACAAGGCAACATCACACAAGCACCCAACAACAACACCACCAGCATTGATCTCCCCATGCTTGGTCTCAACACAGTAGTGGCAAGCCCCCACAAATCTATAGACAGAGAGAGAGAGGCAGAAGAAGCAGGAGGATTTGGTGCACAAAGGAGGAGATGCTAGAAATAGTGACTGTGTCTTAAGTATTATACTTCGCATCCGATCCAAATCACATGCACGAGTAGTGAGGCTTCGCACATCCTGCGGCGAGGCTCCATTTCCTTCGACATTATGTTAATTCGAGCATTTATTGTTCCCAGTTGGACTCACGAGCTTCCTCCTTTATTTGCGCATGAATCAAGCCAAGTTCGAGAGTTACATACGCGCAATGAGCATAAACTAATCGAGTCAAATCGCATCATCGGACCGCCGAATACAGAGTGTCGTAACTGCGAAACCGGGAAAGCTTGAACTCGGCTGTCTCGACGGAGACGTCGGGGTTACTCTGAAGGATGGATCGGTGGAAGTTGCTCGGACGGGAGCCGAATGTCATCCGACGCGTTCCCAAGATCTAGCCTTGGGGGTTCGGCATTGCCGTACGACGAGGGTCTTGAATTGAACCTTGGGATCTACGGCCGGGGAAGTAGGATGAACGAGAAATTAAATAACATTGAGCTTTGCTGAATCTACTTGTTTCTTTATTTACACCAACATACAATAATGAAGATGTCATTGTGCATCGAGTTATCTTTCCCCAGACAATATAAAGGGGTAGGAGCAAGCATAGGTCCAAGATAGAACCGAGAAGTGGACCGAACCAGCCATAAGAACCAGTCTAGTTTTAGGTTTTCGTGGCTACTTGTTCCAGAAAAAAGAACCGGTATTATGCGGTTCAGTTCTCAGGTAAAAACTAAAGTGGGAATTGGGAACCAATGAACTACGATTACATGTTTTGAATTTTTTATGATTTATTTTATTTTACATGTTAATCTTCATGAATTATTGCTATTGATAAATGAAAATCTTTGATATAATGTTCATTTTCATTTTGCTTAACTAAAAATTAAAAGAAGAAGAAGAAGAAATTAGCCAGTTCTCTAATGGATCCTAGATCTGACCCTAGAATAGACTGATAGACTAGAATCTAGATTTCAGGGTATGCGGAGTAGATTCTGAATTCCAAAAATTAGAAAATCGGTTTCTATATAATAGGTTTTAGATAAAACCTAGACCGACCTTTAAATCGATCTATAAGGGGGCATGTGGTTGAGAGCTAGCTTAGTGGATGAGAAAGCGTTCCAGTTCGTCGATCCATATGAAGGTTGACTTTGCTGTCGCAATTAGAAAATGCGGAATTTAATGCATCCGCATGAACAAAGTCATTGACGGTGCCCGATTCAACTTCTTCTCTCCTCGATTCGTTCCGCCAATTGAGAATAATAAAATCTGCTTTCTCTGCGTGGAGATTGGAGTAGATGGACAAATTAAGAGGCGAATCACGTGCTTTTTTCACTAATGATATTGTAGATTGATGTATGGGTTTTAAGCAAAAAAGCTTCGTCTTAAGCTTCGTTCGGACCTCAAGAGTCTTATGACGTAAAATACTTAGTGGGTATTTCCTTTTAGAAAAGAAAAAAGGTAAGAATTGATGGTGTAGAATGTGTGGGCATTAACATGTCGAAATAAGAAATGCATGTAAGTTGCCTACCAGATTACTAGATTAAGTGTTGGAAATTGGAGAAGATGATAAAATTAAGAGGCAAAGCACATGCTATTTTCACTAAAGATATTGTAGATTGATGTGGTGTATTTGTGAAAAATATAGTAGTGACCGAAAACCAACATTTAGTTGCTAAAAGCAAGTTACAGTGAGTAAATTCAGTCGATTTGATCGTTAGAAATTTTGTCAGAATTAGAGAGTTATCAATATATTTTGGTCACGGAAAACGTCCTTTGGGGACTAAACTGAAAACTTGGTAGCCAAAAACCCTGTCAACTACCTTTGGTGACCAATTTGTCGCGATCAGTTGGTCGCAAACAATCTTAACTTTTTGATTGCCCTAGAGGCCACCATTTTCACATGAAAAAAGGAGGTGGGAAGTTCGATTCCCCACCTTCTTAAGGATTGGAAGTTGATATATTTAGTTTCAAGCACGGGGTTCAACTCTCAGGCAAATAAGTAGGGTAAAAGTTTGAGAGGGAGGTGAGAGTTAGAATACGATGAATAAAAATAAAGATATTTTGTTATACTTAAAAAATTAACATATTTAATCATGGTAGTCCCATCATTCTATAAATTGATTGATCTTACTTACACAGCAATACATTTTGTTCATTCTCCCAATATTATTCGTAGGACAATCGTAACAAGTAGGCATAGATTGAGATGCTGCTATAATATTTCCCTTTTCTGGTTAGATTGTTACATATTTCTTCAATAGTTTCTGCTGGAGTAACTTCTTTCAACTTCTAATTTTGATTTTTACTTTCCCTATGAAATATTGAAACTTAAAAAAGATGTACCCTAAAAAACGAGCACGTATCGCAATATTGTATATGACTTTATGTATCAAAATTCATATAATTTGAAAAGTTTTAGTGTTTCACATTAAATAAAGGTCAATTGTGAAATCACAATTTTTAAAAATTAATCATGTGAGATAGATCCTTTGAAGTTTGAAAGAAAAATGAACGTTTTCATATATTTCTTCTTTAATAAATCCTTAAAATGGACCCAGATTCAGTAGACCAAGTCCATCACAATCATCTCTATGGTGGGATCAACGTGGACCTCACAAAATGAATGGCTACAGTGGACCCTATCCATAGTGAATCCACGTCCAGACAAGGATTGTCCCCAATAGAATCGAAATATTCTGAATTGAATAAATATATATCCCAATGTAAATCACTATGAACCTAACTTAGAAGTTAAAGATGTTGCTTCTATCTTGAGTTTACAGCTGGTTTTCTCGTGGGCAATGACTCACTTTTGGATGATGGGACCAAATTGCTGCAGCAGAGAGGAACTCAAGAATTGGATCGATATCTATCTAACCCAATTTGCTTGGTGTTGGTTTCTTTGGCCTTGGAAATGGAGGCAAAGCCAGAATCCACCCTCTAGAGTGAAGACAAGGGCTAGTGGAAGTGGGTTCATTTCAAGCCCAATCTCACAGCCCAAAATGAACCCAAAAATAAAGGCAAGATTCAGTGGCTAATGGAAGTGGGTTCCTCAATTTTGTTCTTTTTCTTTTTTTTTTCCTTTTTGCTAAAGAGCAACCATTAGCTATTGCTAAATCATAAGAAGTGACCCACTCCCACTCGTAATTACCACATGAGAAGTTACCACACAGAGTACGCATAGAGGATTCGTGACATCTATTACATTACACATATCACATATGTCATTCTTGGTGTTTAGGACGACATGGCAAATTCGTGACGATTCCCCGATACTCACATGGAGTAGGCATGTGATTATATCCTTAATAGTCAGTACTTGAAAGATAATTTTAGAAGTTAGCGATGCTTTCGTGCAGAGAAACTAGACGGGAACGCATCGACGGCTACTTTTGGGGCAATTTTTTTAAGAAAGAAATGGCCCAAATGTCTGCAAAAGCCCGAACTTTTGGGCCTAAGAGAAAAAGTTTCAGATTTCAAAGGCTCTTTTTAAGTAGGAGCTATTTTTGTGATCGGACCCCTTTTTTTTAATTACGAACATGGATAAAACAATTCAATGAAAGCAAAGGGTCCATTCTTAAAGTGCTAGTGATTTGATTTCTTTGTGTGGGGAAAGGTCTCGAGTGGCTAAAAAAACGAGCGTTCTTTCCCTAATGTTTGGATGTTCATGTTCCAGAGATCTCAATTGATGTTTTGTCATCAATTCATGGTAGGGATGTGTTCAATTGAAATCCGGTGAGACTTGATATGCCTCATGTGTCGGGCGATAATTTAAAATTTGCAGAAAAATAAGCAAGTGCAAAAGCTTGATCTCTATAAGCAAATAGGTTTTAAATTGCTTAAAGATGCATAGATCCTGGGAAAAGCAGGGCACGAGGCGGCATAGATCACATGTAAAGTCGGACAACTTTATGGAAAGAAAATCATGGTTGGCTGGACCAATAATGGAGACATTTCCTCCACTCACAGGAAAAGAAAACTTATACTAAGAAAAGAACCAAACTTCGAAAACTTTCATGCTGAATTACTACATAAAACTGAGTGTGGTTCCCTCTTGCTCTTGGCTAATAGCTTTATGTTCCTATACTTTGACAATATTTGCATAGAATAAGAATGTGAGTTCATACAAAATTAGTTTTAACTTTCATGGATATCTCTTGCTTGCCTATAAGGTATCAGAAGAGAACTTAGGTTTAGAGAAACGGTAGTATGTCATGTTCTCTTGTCATAGGAAATTACTTTAGTGAGTCTTCGCAATTTTGATTAATCGAGTAGTTCTCATAACTCTCCTTGTTCTTTCGTTATAACTTGTGAGTGGTTGATACATGAATTCTTCATTTTGAAATTTGAATTCTTCAAGAACAGTAAAATTTACACTGCATGAGAAAATTTCATAATAGACAATGAACTAATATCCCTCTTCATGATTTGTTCTATTCAAGAAAATGCATATCTATCTCAACCCAATGCCCTAAGTTATTAGTGCGCTTTACCCAATTAGTTGTCACCCTATTGAAACAAGTTTATATGACGAAAGAATCCCTTTTTAAAGAGGAAAAAATAGGCATTTTCCTAATTCGAGGAAAATTTTACAAGAAAAATTTGAGGGCTAAAAAAAAATCTCCAATGGAATGAAGGTGTTGAAGACAATAATTGGTGTTATGATGATTTTTAATAAATTCTAGGGTTTGCCAATGGGGTGGGGGATGAGTGCACACGTTCCTTTTCTACTTTTTGCCCATCTTGTGTGGTGGACTAAGGGCCAAATAGACTGGGAACTTTATTCGGTCATCATAGCTCTGTCCCTTAATGAACATAACTTGGTAGGAAACAAACTATATATATTATACCTATAAATATGTATGTATGTATGCATGTGGGGGTCATTTACCATCAACTTTTAATTAATTGGAATCACTTGATGTAGAGCTATACATGTGACTGGTTGAGGAAAAGAAAAATAGATTTACCACTTAATTTTGAGAAAAATAAATGATTTGAAAAATATATATTTTTTTAAAAATGATCGCCCATGAAGCCTAAATAATTAGCCAATAAAGTAGGTGTGTGTTAAAAAGAAAATAATACAAACAATCCGTCGGTAAATGATGGGACACGCGTCCATCAATTCCCATGGAGGGCCGCGACATGCTTTAGACAAAGTCTTGTGTAAGGAGAGAGAGAGGGGAGAGGGAGGTGTGCTTGTAATCTTCTCCCACTTGATTGCGATGCATTTTGGTTGACAAACAAGTGATTTACATCTATCCTTGTCCCTCTTAGAATTGCTCTTCTCATAAACTATCAAAAGGAAGAAATTTTTTTCTTAATATGTAAAAAAACAATATTTACAAAATTTGATTCATTTAGGAAGATTAATTTGTTGTGGGATGGAAAACATCCGAATTAAAATTAGAAATTCGATTTTGTGCGTGGAAGTATCTCAAGTAATATCTTGAGAATTTCATATTATAATTTCTTTCATCAAACAATTATACATTGTTAAGAGTAGAACTTAATATTGTTGAATAATTGCAGGAGGAAGTTTGAGTTGAGATACTCCTCGAGATTTTGCATTATAACGTATAGAGATTCTTAATACCATTTCAAAAGTGAAAATAAGTTATAATGCATCCTTTGTTGGATAAGCTTGGAGATGTTGAGATGTTAGGGGCTTGCTCCGGCCTCTCTTAGGTGCATTTTATGCGTCCATTCGTCGGATATGCACCACAGATCTTGCCATCACCTATTGAGAAAATTCCTTACTCAACTGTCATTTCCTTTATCTCTCCACCTCAGCCTAACACAATGCCATCACCTATTGAGAAAATTCCTTACTCAATTGTCATTTCCTTTATCTCTCCACCTCAGCCTAACACAACAATAGCGCCTCGCTACTATCATCTTTCATGAAGCCTTAACTTGCCTAGGCTACGACAGCCACCACCAAAGTGGAGCTCGATGATCACATGATTCGAGGCTCGATTCGATAGAGAGAGGGGGTGATTATGGAGATAGTGATGGTGGCCAAAGGCGATTGTATTGAGATCGTTCGTCTATTAAATGACTCATCGAATCATAAACATATATTATATAAAACGTACTCAAATGCTTAAATAAGAATATGTGGAGCTCGATGATCATAAGACTCGAGGCTCGATTTGAGAGAGAGAAAGGGGGGTGATTGTGGAGATAGTGATAGTGGCCAACGGTGATTGTATCGAGATCGCTCGTTTATTAAATAACTCGTCAAATCAGAAACAAATATTATACGAACTGTACTTGAATGCCCGAATAAGAATCTGTCGCGCTACTTTGGGAATCGACTCGGTAAGCCAATATTATTGCTCTAATTTATGTACTAAAATAAGGAGAACAAATACGAATCAAAGTAAGCCCTCTTATGATGTTGTGGCGGGTCCAGCCGGTGACGATACTCCATGCTTTGATTGGTCGTTCTAGTTTATCAAAAGCAGATATAAGAAAGAAAAATAAAATTACTTTTTTTCCATTTTCTTTATTTTAAGTTTTGCATAATGTCGCAAGAGAAAAATAAAATATATGGCTGCGAGGCGCGTTGGAGTCCCAATAATTGACACCAAAGGTGGCATATGATTGCTGAAAATGACGCATCGCACGCAAAAAAGAGGACAACCGGCTGAGCCGGTCTCCTTTGTCCCCTCTAATCCTCAATGTAAGCATTTGCGTCATCAATGTCGACATGTCTAGTATTGTTTCTTTTATTGTGGAAACGTACTTATATTTTTAAAAAAGTTTCAGATGTAAAGTCGCAACGCAGACGAAAAAGGACATTGACACTTGTCCACTAAGTGCTGAGTTTTTAAAATATTCCATGGGGTGCTAAGTTTTCCAAAATATTTTAAATCTCTTTATAGCATTTCTGATGTCAAGCTTGTTTGATTTGGTTTTAAATTATATAAGAAAGTAAGTTCTGAATTTTCTTTTAGGAAATTAGTTTATTCTATTTTAGTTTAAATATATGTAGATGGACAGTAACATTTATATAATGTAATGGGAAGTTCAATGTCAAGTAAAAGTTCTGTTTTTACATTGTAAAACTTAAAATAAAGATCATAAGTGAAAACTATTAGCTGGATCAACACTTATGTAACACCTACTTAAGGAATTTGCATTATGAAAAAAAAAATGCATATGTGCATATATTTGATATTCCCTACGACCGCATATAGGTACAGAAAAATATGTAATTTATGATAATCAAAATAATTGACAAGTAACCAATGGGTCTCTTGATCGACCAAAAAAAAAAAAAAAAAAACCAATGGGTCTCCTGCATTTTTATGTTTGAATTCTAAATATTGTTGAGCGTGCCGTAAATTTCTCATCTTTCTATCACAGCAGTTGATATCATACCCAAAAGATGGATTAGCATTTTTACATACTACTTCATTCTCTACTAATATATTTTTTTTTTCGATTATTTCTCTTTCATGATGCTACATACGTACGATATCCTAGTAAATTACAGGGCATCGTCAACTAGATATTTCGTCTCTTGTCTGTGTTAATAAAAAGTGCCTTTCACTTTCTAAGCCCCACCAAACCCTACTGGCCCAAAAAATAAGAAGAGAAAAAGTCACACAAAACAGCCGTTAACATACTTTTGTTGATGTTTTATGTGCAGAAAACATAAGATATGTTTTATGAATAATTCAACTATCCATATATTAAAATTGAGCTCGTGGGGGCTAAATCTCTGACCGGAAAATGTTCATTAGATTATATATGATAATGATGAATATAGATCAAGTCAAATGCGTCAGAGAGGTAATTTTTTTTATTCATGTTAGAAAGGGAGCAGATAATGATCTTCTTCTGATGACAACCTCCCACCGGTCTAAGATTCTGCAGCATTGACAAATTCTTCTGATGTAATTCGTGTATATAGATTGATATTCTTCAATCCACCATAATCAAATGTACAGAAGTTCCCCCACGTCTCCGTTGAAAAGGGTTCAAATAATTTCAAGCAATGATACGTATTAAATAAATATTAGAGATCGAAGATTGAGATCAGGTCACGTTATTGCTATATGGAAAAAAAAAAAACATATAATTTCTTCTCAAAGAAATTTTTTTGTTAAAGAGATAATTATATGAGATTGAGTATGATAATATGAATCAATCGGAATCAGTCGTCGATCCTCTACCTTGCACGGTGCCGCCTTTGGTGTCTCAATAATTTTCATCGATTGATTAATTCATCAACAATAGGGATTTATTGAGGCATCGAGAAGGAACACCACACGAGGTAGAGAGGACCTTCATCGAGGCAATTATTATTTATGCCTAAATCGGTTTGGTGGGGGGACGGTCATCAAGGATTTTTCGAATTTTTAAACGATAACGAAGGGAGGTTAACAATGGATTTAGCAGCTAAATGTTGTTTGAGAACAAGCTAACATGACATAGGAGTTAGGGAAGTGAGATCAAGCGTGCGAATTATATATTCAAATGTTTATTCCCGCGAAATAAGGCGAAAGTCGGGGAAAATATCTTTGACTTATTTTATGAGTTATCGATTCTTCTAATAAACGATGACATCACTACTACTACTTTGTAGCTCTTGACCACTTCTTCCCAATAAATTGGCAAGCAACTAGATGGAGAATGAATGGGAGGAGAAGGCATTAACTCGAGTGCCGTTTTGTGAAAACAACCGTGAAAGAAACGTATCATTTCAAAAATGAAAGAGTTTTCAAATAAAAAAAGGTTGAACTCGAAAGGAACAAGTGTACAAAATGGAAAATGATCCAAACAATTGATAATTTGACAAAATTACATACAAAATGGAAAATGATCGAAATAGTCGATAATTTGACAAAATTATAACACATTACTTTGATATTATGTGAGATTTAATGAGATTGCTACCAATTGTTTAAAAAAATTATGCTAGTAGATGAATATATGATTTAATATTTAAATATTCTAACATTAGTAACATAGACATGGTGGCCATGTAATGTGGGCCATATCATGTGATTAAGCATTTGTACTTGCCCCTGAGAGATTGTACTTTAGAACTATAACCTAAAAAATACCCCATCGAAAAACGAAAGTTCAACATCATCAAGCGTCACCCTGAAAAAATTGAGAAAATACCAAAAAATATATGTCGCATTGCACCCAATAATCACTTCCATAACTCTACTTTGAAGATACCATATACATACTTGAGTTTTTATTTTGGAGACCACACCGCACCTTCACATTAACTGTCCCCATGTCTCTACCTATGAAAATGTCATTTTCTTTTTAAAAATCTCCCGCCCTCAAATCCTAAATTCCACATCCACCTAGAACACCCAAAATCAACTAATACCAAACTATCCAAATCCTAAGTAAGATACTAAAATAAAACTCTAAGAAGAGGCAATCTGGTCGCGGGGTTTTGCCTAGAAATATGCAAATAATATTTACAAAAGTAGAGGTGTGTATCGGGTCAAAAGTAAGTTTTTTTTTTTTTTTTTTTTTTTTCGGGAGTGGCTTCTTGAGAAAATAAAAATGATGACTTTTTGTTTATTTCCATTTTTTGCTAAGGTAGAAGAAGAAGAATTGGAAGAGGCTATCTACTCGTGAGTGCTAGAATTCGGAAGACTTGTTACGTTGGAATGGTCGGACCAAGAAACAACGGTCCGGAGAGGGAGATGAGTTGAGATGGCCAATATAGTTCTCACAGCTTCCTTTAATTAAAAAAAGACGGGCATAATAAATATTTTAACAAGAAGATATAATTTCTTTTGATAATATGCATTGGACTTTAATGACAACATAAGATATGAAGGAGAGAGGTTGAAAAAATAGGCAACTTTTTTTTTTTTTTTGGTTCCTTTATCTAATCTTCTGTGATTTGCATTTTGTTCCCTTCCTCCTAGGCGCATTATTTTTTATAATCCACATGGTATAGGCATGTAACAATAGTATGAAGAGAGGAAAAAGATTGAAGGTGGTGGAAAAAATGCAAAGAAAAATAAAAGCGACGAAGATAACAAATAGGTATTTGCTAGTCTAACAGTCTTTGTGGTATTGTGAGAATAATTTTTTTTTTTTTTGAGATCCGAGAACCACCGTACAGCTGGCAATCGGCAGTGTAAACCCGGGGCAGACTAAGCCACCACCATAGACCCATCCGCAGGTGAGTCGCGCGAATGCGACGCCTCTGGGATTCGAACTCCTTCCATTCGTGAGGGGGAGAGAGCCCGAAACCAGCTGTGCCACAATCTATTGTGAGTCACAAATTCTCAAAAAAGTAAGTCCCATAATAATTTATAATTATTTGTGATTTGATTTTTTGTGATCTAAAATAAATTGTTATTCTTATAATGTATTAAAAATTATCACGCAATTATTTGTTATAGGAGGTTAATATAGTATATATATATATATATATATATATATATATATATATAGAGGAGAGATGTTGAACCCTAACGCTATCATTCGGATTGATGAATCCAGGATGTACATCCCTAAACTTGTGGTGTCCTTTCCGGCACGACAAATGAGGTTGGGAGGGCATCGTGATCGCACCACTGCGCTTACAAACGTCATTTAATATTTTCCTGTGTATAAGAAAAGAAAAGGGAGAAGGGAAAGGAACAAGAAAAAGAGAGGGAAAAAGTGAGAGGGAGAAGCGTGACGTGGACTCCTTGTACCTTGAGCCCGCAAGCGACGGCCCAGATTTTCTCTCTCTCTCTCTTTCTTTTATCTCTCTCCCTTCCCTCCATGCCCACCTCCCATTAACTCTCTCTCTCTCTCTCTCTCTATCTCTCTCAACATCGAGTCACTGAGTGCTGTGTGCAACTCTGTGTTAAACAACGGAGACACTAGTTAAGAAGAAGAAGAAGAAGAAGCAGCAGCAGCAGCAGGAGGAGGAGGAGGAGGAGGAGGGGGGGGGGGAGGAGGTGGGCGTGATGTTGCTGGGAAAGCGCCCGCGCCATCGGATTCAGAGGACCACGAGCGTGACCAGCATCACCGTCGTCGACCTCGAGGTGGACGACGAGCAGGAGCTGCCGTCGGGGGACGCCCGCCAGGACCCCCCCGGCGAGAGCGGTCCGCCCCTAGCCGCGGTGGCTCCCGATCATCGCTACGACGGCGAGGACGGCGAGAACATTAACGTGGACGGCTTCGGACCGTACGACCCTCAGAGCAGCTTCTTGGCGCTGGTGTCGCCGAGGAACTACAGCAGCATGGAGGCCGAGGGCGCTCATTTCCTGAACACCTGCGGGCTCTGCAAACGCCGCTTGTTCCCTGGTCGTGACATCTACATGTACAGGTATTTCCACGCCTGTTCTTTTTTTTTTTCCCGTGTCGCTTTTGTGTATGTCGAAGACGATTGCTATGTACGCACACATATGCAATCTAAAACAGTTATGGTCGCTCTGTTAATGTTACCTTTTGAAGAAGTGGTCACATGTTTGCTCACCTGTAAATCTTGTTTCTTCGTAACTGGGTTTGTCTTCCAGATCCACTGAGGAAACCGTCTGGGTCATTTTCATACCCCTTTTCTTTTCCTTTCGCAGTTCAATCAAATCTACCCGTAAAAGAAAAATGAATAAAAAGATGACCATGTTTATTTTCTTTTCCTTAGAAAAATGAGGGAAGAAAAGCTGTTCGGAAGATGGTGAAAACCGAACTCTCTTGGGGGTTGTCTGAGTTTCTGCATAATTGCACGTTTGGGAGAGCGTTTTCAACCATTTTTTTTTTGTCTGCGAAATATGATATGCAGGATATGGAGGCATCGAATAGAAAAATGTCCAATTTTTTTCTATTTTCTTTAGGCATGATTTGCTTTGAGTTTCGGAAGGTGAGCCTAGCATATTCAGCGCATCATCTGTACTTTGCAGGCCCTTTGCTAGTGATGTGGAATTTAAGCAAAGGAGCGTTTGAACCCTTCAACCTTTTATCACGTCATGAAATGTGACAATGCATATGGATGTAGATCATGTTACCAAGTACACAACACTTGAAAAATTGTACATCTAGCATAGCTTGAAAATCGAACAAAGCAAAAGTTGCATGTCTTGGAACATGTGTATTATTTAAATTCTGTCACCATGAGCTTTTTCAGGATACAAAAGTATAAATTTTACGTATGATGTAATTAAAAGAATAAAATCCTAACTAAAGATTCCGGTTAATAAGATCTAATAAAGATTTGCCACTATAACGCCTCTCTTGCTATATCGTGTACGGCAAAATCAAAATGCGTGAATTCTGGACTAACATTATTACATAGGTCAAAAGAAGGTACAGTGAGCTTTGGGAGTGGCATACTAGGGTTTGGAACCATTGCAGATATGGACTTGGAATGGCATCATTTTCAATGTGTTTAGTTGTAATGCTTATTGAGGATGATTGCTAAAAAACGATGCCGTGGCAGGGGAGATACGGCCTTTTGTAGCCTCGAGTGTAGGGAACAGCAGATGAAGGAGGACGAGAAGAAAGAGAAGCACAGCAATCCCAACGTTGCCGCTAATTCACGTCGACAAGGTCGCTAGGCATCGCCAATCTAGAGAGGGAAACCATCTGTAATTACTCTCCAATGGAGATAGAGAGAGATGATGATGATGATGGTGGTGGTGATGATGATATGGAAGCGAATACCAAGCATTTCCTCCTTTGTTAATTTTTATGCATTGCCTCGAAGTAAATATTTTCTCTCTACGGATATACGTGCATATATATACCTATATCCAACGATTGGAACTCACGAAACATGCTAGTAATTACTAATTAATCTTGTGAAATGGGTGACTGATGATGTTCCGGATGCATAATTTGAAGGTGTTGGTCACTTAATTTCATCTATTAAACTTTAAATTTTAAATGTTCTAATCAAAGTTAAAACTATTATTCACGTCCCATTTACCGAATAGTTTTTCCTGCATCGCCCAATAAATCTTTGACAAGTGAAATTGCCAAATTATCCAATTCAAGATTAAATTGAGGTGCCGTCGAGCAACATAGTGGAAACAAGTATTCGGGCGCAACAAGCTCACAAGCGCAAGTTTAAAAAAAAATGTTTTAGTATTATTCTAAAAATCAATGTTTAAAACTCTTTATAAAAGAGAATAATATTAATATAAACAGTATAATATCCTAAAGGCATCCTAATAAATGATAATTATAAAAAAAACTACTCAAAAAGAAAAGAAAACTTAAACGTGTAATATGTGACTAAATAACTAAAAAGAAACCAAATTACTCAAACTTATAAGATAAATTTCTCAACCATTATCTCTCCCTGCCAACGGCTCTTGAACCTTTAAGGGAGAAAAAAATATAAAGATGAAGGAATTTAAATACCAGAATTTTAAAGAGTGCCCTTGAGCATTTGTTAAGCCTCAATTAATGTGCTTCGAAAATTTAAGTTTACCACCTGAAGTAAGTGACCTTATTGAAACGTGCAGCCCTTCCATTTTTATGGCGTCTTCTAATTTTTGTTTCTAAGTTTAATAAAATTTAACTAGTGCTTGTTAACAAGACTCGTGCTACGATACTCAATACGACTCTTGATGCATAGTATTATTATTTTTATTTTATTTTGGTAAACGGTAAAAATATATAGAGCTTTAACCAATAATTACAAAAGATCCGACGCCACAAAACTTGCACTCAACAAGACAACAAGTCAGAGTGAGTGGAAGGGTGCCGAATGCAAAAAAGGACCGCAGGAGCGGGCCTAAAGAAGCAGAAACAGCCAAAACAATGACAAAAGAAAAGGAAGCAGCAGGAGGCCACTGAAGACCAGATGAACCACAATGTACGCCCACATCCGCCAACGACAAAAGTGAAGAACTGTCAAGGAAGCAACTGCGCAGAGGAAGAGTATCCAGACAACAAGCACCGCTAGGTCCCTGCAGAAAAAAATTGATGCATAGTATTATTCATATGCACTAGAGAAAAAAAATTTCAAATTGAATTGATACCCAAGAAATGGTGTATATATATGCAGCAAAAACATAATCAAATTGATCAAAATGATAAAAAAATCATATAAAATATTAAGAAGTTATGGCCACGTATAATTTGGGTTTTGGCACCTCGGTGGATAGCAAAACCTAGTCGCACACATTGATTTTTTTTTTTATGTCACAATCCTCACCCATTTGTTGAAGTTCAAGGGTACACTTGCATTCGAAGTAGTATTTTTAATCAGGGCATGTCAAATAGCTAGAAAGGCTTTCAAAAATAATTTCAAAAATACGCAAGATGTCTAAAATTCAAGACAAATTACACATAAGAAAAGTTCCTGATTTGTCGGTACACTGATTTTTAGCGTGATATTTTCCTATCTATATTTGAAATTTGGGCACTCCTTACCACTCGTCTTTTAATAAAAGTTCTTAAAAGGGAAACCTAAAATATATAAATGCCCTGTCTAAATCATTCCACGTCTACTCTCCAAAATGATTGGTGAACTCTCTTTGCCCTTGGGGATCGAACTCCATCATCACTAATTTTTCGCCCTCAATATATCTTTATTTTCCTCAGCCTCGAAAATGCCACTCCCAACTTCCAAAAATTTCACTGGTCCCCCCCTCCCCCCAACCTTTTGTAAATTATGTTTTCTTCCCTTCTTGATGCCATCATCATCACCACCCCCTACATTATATTATTTGATTCTGTGTGGGTTTGTAATTGGTTCTCGAGAATAAGTGTGCACTGAGGGTCTCTTATATTCATCATGCAATTTGGAGATTTGTAAGTACTTTTATATCTTTAGAAAATGACCATGTTGCTTTGTATAGATACCATACTTCTATTGGAACCCCTTTCCTTTTTTTTTTTTCCTTATAAAAATATATCGATAAGACTCAAAACCGTGAAGTAAAACTAATTTAAACTCGTTTAAAAAGAGAAAGATGACAATAAAACAATTTCAAATTAAAGTTTCCTAGTGACATTTATCAAATGTTCTCGTTTTTTTTATTTATTTATCTCGGATACACTAATTAAATGCTAGACTACATGGGTTTTATGCTTTTTTTTTTTATAGTATGAAGAAAAATGATCGCAAACGCATGATTTAGACTATAAAAAATAAACATGCTTTAACTATTGTGAAGACCATTGTGTATGATAATTTAATGAGGTGACCAGTTGGCTTCAGAGCTTTTATTGGATCTTTGTAAACATAAAAAAAAGTAGGGTTACGATGGTAATCTAATAAGACGAGTTAGTTTTTCGAATATGCTCTCCATTTGCCATATTGTGGATCTTATGGATCAAAAAACTTTTGAAATTCGAGAGAGCATTATGGGATCAATTAATGACGTTTGGAGACTAACGGACGGTCTCTTTGAAAGGTCAAAACCGTGGCCCTATCGCGAAATAGCACCATTTCTATCTCAAAAAGCCATTAACCCTTACCTCACTTCTCTTCTCCCATACGCCTTTCTTGCTTGTGCTTTTCCTGATATATTATAGAGCAGCTCGGTGCGGACCATCGAATAGCAATTGGCCTAGGAAGCTTCACAAGATGTTCACAAGATGTTTACATCTTCGTTTCTTTCTTTACTTTCACTTTCAAAGTTTTTTTTTGCATTACATCTTGATTTTCGACGATTGAATAACACAATTAAAGATGATTTGACATTTCGCTTTATGATGAAGACACTATCCTCGCCATGGCATCGACGTATCCAGAAATAATTAATTAATTTCTCGATGACGAAATTGGTTTTTCTCTTCTTTTTTTTTTTTTTTGTCTTTCTGTTTTTGTTTTGGAGCTTGTTCTCGTTCTGATTGGCATGCCTTTTGGGTTGGTAGGTTATGCTGTCCTTGGGCCCCTTCGCATTCTCATTATAATTAAATTTTGTCTCCATCATTTCCATCACTCCGTAGGGGCTGACCCCAATTAGATCGAGACAGCACCATGCCTTCAATTCTTTTTCCAATTTCGATTGATGCTTTGAGTCGTTTTCCAGGCGCAAATTATTGCATTTCTGTAATTTTGTCAACATCATGTAATTTCTTTTCATGTTCATTTCCAAAAAAATAAAAATTCACTGTGTTTTTCATTTTGTCAACGAGATTAAAGATATGTTCTCAGTTCTTATAACATGGAAGATCCTCTTTGATATTACTTTTGACATTGCTCGCAATGAATTAGGGCTCTAGGGTAAAGGCTCAAATGTGATCAGTGGTGCATAAGGTTTGAGACTTGTTTCTGATTGGGTTAGTCGGAACGAGAGAAAGAACTTCCCATTAAATTGCGGACCAAACTTCTTGAAATAGTTCAACATGCACAAGTTTATCAGTCAATGGGGATGGCAATCGATAAGATTAATGAGTGGATTATCGGACTCGGCTCTTAGTCAAGGTGTAATTATAATCTAGGGTTGTTTTTTCTCTTTTCCTACAATTGGCTGATGAATTGGGTTAATTACGCTAAGGGGAATCCAAATTACCCCGATTGATCGGTTGGATTCACTCTCCGGACCAAGTACGATCCCACAGATATATAAAAAAAGTCCGATCTTATTATAAAATGCAACCAATTTTTGGGGGCCAAAACCATGGAGATTCGCAAGGAATCTTATACCAATATTTATATACATGGTCAATGGCCCTCCAATAGCAATTCCCTATTCATTAGCCGAAATAATTCTGGGTCTAAAACCTTAAATTAAAACCCGACATGGAACCTGTCAATCGGAAGTGATTTGGACACTGATTGGCTGGATTCCAGGATTAAATTAGTGACTAACAGTTTTCAAGGACTCCTTTGTTGGCGCTCCGGGTGTCATCCAATTTCAATGTTTCGTGCCCAGGGTTGGGAACGAAGCCACCAGTGAGAAAGGCAAAGAAAAGGACAAATTATAAAACGATGTCAATTACAGGACAGTTTAGTCCTCTTTGACATATTGTTTTTGCTGCCGCCTTCCTTTGTTTATCCGATCGAAAAATACCCTACTATTGTTACTTTGTGTAGATGAGAGAGGAAATAGCATGATAGCATCACATGATACCGACGGGCGGATGCTGCCGTTCTATGTAAGTTAAGGAGGGATGGGAATGTCGTCAAGCACTTAAGTCTCGATTGAGGCTTTTTTCTAAATTGGGGTTATCAATTGTCTAATTGATCAAATTAGTGCTGGGACTGGTCGTTAAGGTCCTGGAGATGGAATCAAGATCTACGAAGCTCATTTCAGAGGAATAATAGAAGGAATGAGATCATAATCCATGCGAAATTTTAAGAGGATAAAGCTCAAATCACGTCTGCATGATCTTTGCCCAAATTGTGGTGGCAACCTTCTATCGTGATGTGAAGATGCAATAAGAGTTAGACGGCCATCTCATTATGATATGGTGGAATCGATCTGATCTCACACTTAAAAAATACATGAAGTCACGAGTTCGTTTTCTATTCAAAGCAGGTAGCTTGGGTGACATCACGAGGAGTAATTTCTTGCAGTTCCCCAATCACAGCCTGATGACTTGACTTTGGCTTTGACCCAGAAAGTAGACTCAGTGCAATGTATGAGAACTTACCGAGGGTACAATCTCCCAGGCGCACAGATCAAGTTCATCATGAGTGTTAATCATGTGTCCCTACTGCGTTCAATGATCAAGTCTGATGGATCTTGGTCCATGCAAGTCCTTTCCCCCCACCCCTTGAGGGTAAAGTGAATCGGTATCGCTGCATGTAATTAACACACCGTTAAATTAGGTGAGACCCATCCGGGCTTTCTTCCTCGCAAGCCCAGGTCAAAGATGAATTTTTCTTTTCTTTTGGTTGCTTTGAAGTTTCCCTTACTCCACTGGGCCAAAACGGCCTTTGAGAAGCTTGCACTTTAAGGCTTCAATTTCAATACCAGGGCTTTCATTCTATGCCTGCAGATACACCAATTCAGATGACGCTAACCATATGGGCTGGGTAGCATTTCCCAAAGCCTTTGAATAGTTTAGAGTGCGTGTTTAATAACGATTCTGTTTTGGGGAATAATTTTTGATGAGAAATTATTTTTTCTAATTATGTTCTTGGGAATAATTTATAAGTAAAATAATGCGTTTGATAACATCCTAAAATTTATATTATTGAGATAGAAATACGTTTGGTAAAATTCTTAGATTTTTTTATTTCTTTTAATTTTTTAAATTTTTTATTATATTTTATTATTTTTTTCCTTTTTCCTTTTCTCTTTGGTCGTCGTTGATTGGCGACGGCGACCGGCTAGGCAAGGTCCAGCGAGCTCGCCGGAGGCTAGCCTGGCCACGGTAAGTCTCGCTAGGCCACCAATGAGTCTTAGCCTCGCCACTCAGCCTCGCCTTGGCCTGGCGAGGCCCAGCCTCGCATCGGCTAGGGAGGTCAAGCCTCACCATGGCCGAGCTCACTTAGCCAAGGCGAGGCCGAGCTTTGCCGTGGCTCGGCGTCTATGGGGGCCATCGACGCTCCGGGAAGAAGATATATGTTCTTCTGTTCTTGAAGTGAAAAATACACGGAACTCCGAAATGTGTCGAGAAACAACTTGCCCTTCAGATATATGTTCCGCAGTTATATATTTTCTGAGGGAACCGAGAAGCAAATTCTAATGATCTTCATCCATATGAAAATGAAAAAAAGATTCTATGGAAAAGCGAACGCACGGAAGGTTTGCATCGGAAGATTTATTTACTATGATTTTGCAGCACAAAAAGGGTGCTTCTTCCACAAAAGGAGCATGACAAAGCGGCCCTGCGGGCGCTGAGCACATTCGCGTACATCATTAACCTGAAATGTAATATAAACATAAAACAAACGGAAAAATCATTGGACTGAGGCGACGATTTTTTCCGACATCGACTAGAGACAATGTCTCTTCACAAGAAAATCTTCACGGCTTGACAATCTTCACGGCTTAACAATCTTCACGGCTTAACAATCTTCACAAGACAAATCTTCACGGCTTAACAATCTTCACAAGACAATCTTCACGGCTTACATAATCACCAAGGAATTTGGCAGGGGAAAGAAAGAGCATGTTGTTTCGCAACCAGAGAGCCAGCGAGGGGCGGGGTTGTGAACTAGCTCGTCACTTGTACTCCAAGATCATGTTGTTCTCCGGAGCCAAGCCCACACAGGCCCTCATTATGTTCTCGAGCATCGCCCTCTGCTTCGCCAGCGCATTCACCACGGGAGTGCCGGGCGGGACCTGTTCCGAGCAACATCCGTGAATCACATTACCAACATCAGAAAACTAATTTTTTGCCATTCGATCATCACAAACTACGAACAGTAAATGAGATGAGACTTGAGCTTACGAGAGGGGCCTTGGTGAGGTAGCTAAGGATGGTTGCAACTGGGTGGAACGAGTGGAATTTGCCCTGCAAACATCAAATTTACATTGGCGTCACAAGTTACAACCCTCATATGGTTGGATTCAGAAGCAAACAGTCTTGGCCAATTTCAAGACGAAAGAAGGAACCAAAAGAAAACCAGAATGGATTGGATTCGAAAGAATTAAGCGTACCTCTGCTTCGGCCTTGAGCTGGATCCGAGTGCTGAGCTCGGCCAGGAGGACCAAATCGAGGATGATCGGGGCGGCCAAGAGGGAGTCCTCACATGTGTTGTGGAGGACGATGGTGCTCTTGCCTCCCATGAATATCTCCGATGTGTACTCATCCATCGCCCGCTTGCTGTCCCCAACATATGGCACATACTGCAAGCACATTACAATGAAACGACACGATTTCCATTACTGCAGCGCTTGTGCTGGACTGACAGAACATGACGAAAAAGGGCATCGACAAATAAGGCCGACTAATTTTTGGTTCGATTCTGATGCTACAGTTATTTTTGGCCAAATAATCACGACCATCTCGAGTTTAGTTCAGTTGCAGCTGATGCATAACGCTTGGTCAAAGTAATATTGAAAAATCTCAATTCATCTTGAATTCATATTGAAATCATGACCTGCTACATCTATCTCAACAAACACTAGAGCACATCATGTGCAAACGACTTAATCTTGTAATGCATTGATCAATGTAATATCTTTATTTTAATGAGATTTATAGAAAATTCCTTCGGTTAATCTGTGATCGAGCACTTTTGTAGCGACTGTTGAAAAGAATTCACACAAAGAAAAGAAGAGACGGAAATGGCCATACCTTGATGACCACAACGTGGTCCGGGTGCTCGCCAGGCTCGTACAGGATGGCGTTGCTGGCGACCATGTCGTCCACAACATTGCTCTTCGAGATCTCCTTGGACCGGAATGTCTGAGGGGCCGAGAGATTCATCCCGTCGTTGTTGCCAAGATGGTTGTAGCTCACGATCGAGGTTGGCTGTTGAATCACCACATTTTCATTTCACAGTCGTATGTTAGGGAACATATGTAACATTTGCCCACATCATCAATTG
Source organism: Eucalyptus guilfoylei (assembly GCA_016097605.1). NCBI lineage: Eukaryota > Viridiplantae > Streptophyta > Magnoliopsida > Myrtales > Myrtaceae > Eucalyptus > Eucalyptus guilfoylei. The sequence goes on from CM027867.1 coordinate 55,741,351, forward strand.
ACTTCTTTGCTTTTCTTAAACCAAATTTATCACATTTTTTGAAGAAAAAGATTGCAATATACCTTGATCCCGGCCCCGACCAAGAAATCGACGAGAACAGATTTCATCTTGGTTTGGCCACTCTTGAAGTCATCTCCTCCAATCAAAACGTTCCTCTGAATGGCCAACTCAATAAGTCCTGTGATCAAGTTAAGTTTACAGCAAACAGAATCAGATATCTCTAATCAACAACCCCCCCAGAATCAACTCCCAAAAGGTGTTAACTAAATCTATCTCGGTAATTACCGGGAACGAAAGTGTTTTGCGGGCTTCCATTGATGAAGGGGATGTTCTCGAGCACACAAGCAATTGCATACAAAGTGGAAGGCGAAATCTCGGACTCGTTCTTCTCCACGGAATTCATCAAGTTCTCCATTGTGTCGTTCAGACCCCCCACCACATTGCTGTACCTCTCCGTGTTGGCAGTCCACAGCACCACCACCTTGTCCACCTTATTTTTCTCCTTAAAGTCCCTATTCAAATTGAAAAATTTAGAACCCCACATAAATATCAGTACTAAGAGTCACACACCCAGCAAACAAAAACCGCTTTGAACATGACCCTTTTAAGATCTATACGACATTATCTGTCCATGTCTATACTGGTATATGATCAAAAACAGGAGGAAACCCGGGAGGCATTATTCACCTCATGTCCTTGATGATTTGCTGGACTTGCTCCTTCTTGGAGCCCTTGATCACATTGTTAGCACGAGCCCCCTGGTTGGCCGCAATGAAGTCGGGGTCATAGACCCCGGGGAGCGGGACCATGTGCTCCATGTACGGCCGGAGCTGCTTCTGAAGATCGATGTCAAACACCCTGGCCCTGGCCATGGCATCAGCCAAGTTCATTTTACTGATGTCCCATCCCCCGATTACGATATCATCTGGGCTGACCTGAATTCGTCCATGCATTGTCATTTCGAAATCGAATCGACCAAACTCAGTGAAACCGATCGATCGATCCATCGGTCCATGATGATCAAATCAAAGTGATTTACCATGGGGAGGAGGCTCTTGAAAGGAGCATGGATCTCTTCTCCATTGTAGGACCCAACACGGATGGTGGACGCCTGGGTCAGAGAGCCGAAATAGTTGGCCTGCTGAACGTTGTCCTTGGTTGCCCAGGAGATTCCTCTGCAAAAATTGAATTTTTCTCAACAAAAGAGCAAAACCCAACTTTAAAAAATAAAGAAAAAAAAACAAGCTTTCCCTCGTACGAACATCAATTGCAGCAGCAGAGGAGGGGCCTACAAAAAAAAAAACACAAACTAGAACACACAAAGATTTCTAGTACAATCAAAACCGGACCCACCCTGAAACCCTTTTTTTTTTTATAATCATTGCGTAATCATACCAACCCCAAAGCCGCAACTCTCTAATCGAGAAAAGCAAAAGCGAAAAGTATATTTTACATTTTGCCCTATTTTTTATGTCCCCCCCATTTTCGGTGGCGGAGCATGAACAGCGGAGCCGTACTTAGGGACTTACTCTCGGTTCGCAATGACGCCGCCGGTGAGGGTCGAGCCGTTGTTTCCGCCCCAGCCGACCAGCATCACCCTACACAAAAAAAAAAAAAACAGAGAGGCAAAACATGAGGATCGATCGATCAGACCCACTTCTCGAAATTCCAAAAAAAGACAGAACTAGCCAGGGACACGGGGGGGCGAAGGAGACGAACCCGAGCTTGGGGACGCGGATGTCGGTCTTGAACTCGTACTTGACGGACTTGGGCTTGACGGTCCACTGGTACGCCCCATTGCGGTTCTCGTGGACGAGCTCGGTGGTCTGGTAGTCGTACACGGAGTGAATCTCGGCGTCGCCGTACGTCACGTTGGGGCTGTCGACCTTGAAGTTCTGGATAAACATCTTATCCTGTCCTTGCTGCGAATTCTAGCGTCTCGCGCTCGGGGGAACAGAGGAAGAGACAAGGAGAGGAACACGTCGGCTCGGCTCGGGGGGGCTGGGGAAGAAACGAGAACGCTCGCTCGCTCTCGCTCAAGGCCAGGGGGATTGCTCTGGCTTCTCGAAGCGATCGGTGGCGATGGTGATACAATCGGTTCCGCTCCCACCCGGCGGCATTTATAGACGAGCTTCTGCTCTGGGGGCGACGCGTGGCGGGAGGTGAGTGGATTGAGGCCCCACGTTCTCAATTTTTTTGTTTTTTTGTTTTTGGTCGTATTGAGGTCCTCAACTTAGCAGTTGGCTGTTCGCTGTTCGTGGTGTCGTGTTTTGTCCGCTTTCGTGCGTTATTTCATGCGAGAGACTTTGGGCCTCACACAAATAACCGAACCGAAGGCCTCTCCCTCTCCCTCTTTTTTTTTTTTTTTTTTTTTTTTTGTATTTTTTTTTTGCTGCTTTCTGTAGTTGTCATTTATGTCGAGAAATATAGGGATAAAAAAAAACGCGTCCCGCCATTAATTTATTTGTTTTTAGGGTTTCTTGTTGCCAAATATTCATGGGGCCCCGGGCGCCAAAAAGGAAAATTAAAAATTACTCGCATGATCTTTTTTCACTTAGGAAAATTGGTAATTGCTCGCATGACATGGAAAGGAATGAGTCGATTATAGATGGCATGCGGAGCTTAAAGTTTCATGCCTAGCGATGCGGGAGCTTGAAGTGCGATTGAAAATGATCAACTCGCAAAAATCCCCACCCCGGACCTTGTTAATCGACTAAGTGCATTTGTTGTTTATGCATGTGAAGGGAGATTTCGGCCATAACACGATTCGAAAGATTTTAATGTGGAGAAGGGCGTCCAAAATGAAATTTCTAGAAATTGAAGAATAAAGGTTGATTTGTTGAGATCATCAAAGTTGGAAGTTTATTTCCTAATTTAAGAAGGGTTTTATTTATTTATTTAAGTTTGATTTCCAATCTGAATAAGTCTCGGCGAGGGCTTGATTGCAGCATCCGCCCTTGTCAATTCTTCCTAATTGTCGGGTTGTTGGGTCCTATCGTCATCGAATTGGGCTTGCTACTGAGGTGGAGCCCACACGTAACACTTTATTGTCTTGAAACTCATTGAACGGCTTGAATTAGTTTTTGCAGGTGTATAGATTGAGTGGCAATAATTGGAGACCGTCGTTATTATCGTTGTTCTCCCTCGTAATATTTAGAGCACGATTAAATTGTTGTGTGAATAAAGGGAACAAAAATGAAATTCACAAACAATTTTAGAGAGCACGACGGACATTAAGAAGGAGTGAAAAGAAACTCAACATCCCTTTCAACCGGCTCAAATTTGTCCCAATAGGGAATGTTACAATAATATCTATGTTTGGACCCAAATAGAGTTGCACCTACTGAATAAGGAGCAAATACATGCATAAGGATTAGATGCACAAACCGTGTTGGATACCCAACTTCACAGATCGGAAATCTACAGATAAGTAGACTTTCTCATTAAAGAAAATAACAATCTCTGTGATTCGTATCAAATGAACAAATGATAACCATATGCGAATAATGGGATGAAATGGTGATTGAAGATGCACGCTTATCAATGGTATCGTTATGTAAGTCTCTGGCAAATCGCATTTTGCTTTCCTTAACTATCCCTAGAACATGGTGAATCCGAATTCTTCTTAACATGGTTCAGCAAATTTTCTTTTTTTAAATAGGATATTTAAAAAGGCATATTATTTAAAAGTTGCAGCAAAGTCAACTTTCTTTTCCCTCTTTTTTTTTTTTTTCTAATCTTCATCATTTTCTCTCTCTCTCTCACTCACTGTCCTTTTCCTAAGGAAGGAAGAAAAGAGAACAATATACCAGACCAACCGAGAAAAAAAAAATGACACTTTGGATTCACGAATTTTTAATTTACTCAACGTAATCATTGAACTCTGATATATATTCAATACGGCACTGTTCTCAACCGGGGGAACTGGGTCAACATATGGTTGAGGACAGTGTTGTAAGGCATGTTAACCCAGCTATGGGCATTTAACCTACCCTCACTCACTCTAGGCGCGAGAGGCTATTATACCTGTTTATCCGGTAGTAGCCATAATCGATGTTCTGACGTGGTGTCTACCTTCACCACCGTGAGGCCCCCTAATTCCCTGTCTATCGTTGTCCTCCCGACATAGAGGGAATAGGAAGACAGTGCGGGGTCTCTCACCCAGGGCGGTTCTCCCACCTATTTCCTCCGTGAGCCTTTTAAGGACCTGCTCAGGTCCAGAACTTTGATATATATTCAATACAGTCAATAAATTATAAGAAAATGTATAATATATTTTTCATATTGAATATTTTTATGAACATGTCATGCATGATCCAAAAATTACATTATGTATTGAGTTAAAATCTAAAAATAATCTTGAACAATTTCATAATTTTAAGGTAACATTGTATTGGCTGATCATTTATTGTCTCATATTCTCTCTCTGTTTGTCCTTTTCCTAAGCAAGGAAGAAAAGAGAAAACAATATGCCAGGCCAACCGACAAAATAAAAAGGAAAATGATATTTTTGATTCGCGAATTTTTAATTTACTCAACGTAATCACTGAACTCTAATATATATTCGGAAGAAGTACAGCCCAAGTGCCAAAACTTGGCACGGAAGGACACTTAGGTGCCAAAAGTTAGGAAAGTGGTACTTAAGTACCACTTTTTAAAAAAAAGTGAGACACTTAAGTGCCATCTCCGGCAAACCCCACCGGAAATCCTACGTGGTAATTTTTTATTATTTTTTTCGTCTACGTGGCTAACCGGAATGCTGACTCAACAATCAAAGCCAAAAATGACGTCGTTTTTAAGCAGATTCAAATGTTAATATAAAAATTAATTAAATTAAATTATAAAAATAAATTATTATTATTACTATTTTAATAAAATAATATATATATTTTTAAAAAAAAAAAGTGGGGAGAGGAGGCGGCGGAGGGTTGAGTCCTCACCGCCGCCGCCTCCGCCTCCCCGCTGTCGTTGAGAAGGGCTGGTGACGGAGGGGGGAGGGTCGGCCAAGGTTGCCGGCCTCCGGTCGATTGGCGGCGAGGCCCTCGCCCAGATCCGGCGAGGGCTCGCGGGCCCTCGTCGCCTCCCCGCCGCCGCCAGGAAGGGTCGGTGATGGAGGGGGGAGGGTCGGCCGGGGTCGCCGGCCCCCGGCCAACCGACGGCGAGGGCCTGTGAGCCCTTGCCGGATCTACGCGAGGGCCGCGAGCCCTTGCTGAGATCTGGGGCGAGGTTGCGACCCTCGCCCTGATCCGGCGAGGGCTCACGGGCCCTCGCCGCCAGTCAGCTAGGGGCCGGCGACCTTGGCCGCCCTCACCCCCTCCGTCGCCGGCCCCGGGCGGCGGCGTGGGGGTGGCGGGACGACGAGGGCTCGGCCGTCTCCCTCCCCTCTTCTTTTATTTTTTTATTAATTATTATTATATTATTATTATTATTATTATTATTATTATTATTATTATTATTATTATTATTATTATTATTATTTAAATATTTGAATTTGTATTTTTAAATGTTTTAAATAAATTTAGTTTTAAATTAAATTAAATTTTTTTACATTAAATTTTTACCACGTCGGAGGAAAAACGACGTCGTTTTTGCATTTTTAAGCCACATCAATGTGCAAAACGACGTCGTTTTGCACTTACCTCGCCGGAAAATCGCCACGTCAGAATTTTGGCCGGATTGGCACTTAAGTGATCTATTTTGCTCCGATTTTGGCACTTAAGTGTCACTTTCCTAACTTTTGACACTTAAGTGTCCTTCGTGTCAGTTTTTTGGACTCTACAGGTGTCCGTGATTCATATATATTCAATATAGTTAATAAATTATATGAAAATGTATAATACGTTTTTCATATTGAATATTTTTATGAACGTGTCATGCATGATCCAAAAATTACATTATATATTGAGTTAAAATCTAAAAATAATATTAAACAAATTAATAATTTTAAGGTAACGTTGTATTGGCTGATAATTTATTGGCTCATATTCTCTCTATGTCTGTCCTTTTCCTAAGGAAGGAAGAAAAGAGAAAACAATATGCCAGGCCAACCGACAAAAAATTTATAATACGTAATCACTGAACTCGATATATATTCAATATAGTTAATAAATTATATGAAAATTTATAATACGTTTTTCATATTGAATATTTTTATGAACATGTCATGCATGATCCAAAAATTACATTATATATTGAGTTAAAATCTAAAAATAATATTAAACAAATTAATAATTTTAAGGTAACGTTGTATTGGCTGATAATTTATTGGCTCATATTCTCTCTATGTCTGTCCTTTTCCTAAGGAAGGAAGAAAAGAGAAAACAATATGCCAGGCCAACCGACAAAATAAAAAGGAAAATGATAATTTTTGATTCACGAATTTTTAATTTGCTCAACATAATCACTGAATTCTGATATATATTCAATATAGTTAATAAATTATATGAAAATTTATAATACGTTTTTCATATCGAATATTTTTATGAACATGTCATGCATGATCCAAAAATTACATTATATATTGAGTTAAAATCTAAAAATAATATTAAACAAATTGATAATTTTAAGGTAACATTGTATTGGCTCATATTCTCAATCTGTCTGTCCTTTTCCTAAGGAAGGAAGAAAAGAGAAAACAATATGCGAGGCCAATCGACAAAATAAAAAGGAAAATGACACTTCTGATTCATGAATTTTTAATTTCTTTCAACGTAATCGTTCAACTCGATATATATTCAATACAGTCAATAAATTATATGAAAATATATAATATATTTTTCATATCAAATATTTTTATGAACATGTCGCGCATGATCAAAAAATTACATTAAATATTGAGTTAAAATCTAAAAATAATATTAAAAAAATTAAGAATTTGAAGGTAACATTGTATTGGCTCATAATTTATTGGCTCATATTCTCTCTCTGTCTATCCTTTTCCTAAGGAAGGAAGAAAAGAGAAAATACCATGCCAGCCAATCGACAAAATAAAAAGGAAAATGACACTTCTGATCCATGAATTTTTAATTTCTTCAACGTAATCGTCAACTATGTTATATATTCAATATAGTTAATAAATTATATGAAAATGTATAATATATTTTTCATATTGAATATTTTTATGAACATGTCACGCATGATCAAAAAATTACATTATAGATTGAGTTAAAATCTAAAAATAATATTGAACAAATTAATAATTTTAAGGTAACAATGTATTGGCCCTATGGGGTCATAATTTATGGGTCCGTTTGTGTCGTCATCGAAAAAGTTAAAAAAGACGGGGGGTGGTTCGGTGGTCCGCTGACCCGCACGTAGCGAGTTGACACGCGCGAAGGAGGAGGAGGGCACGCGTGGCCAGCTGCTTACACGTGGCGCATCGCGCAGCATGCAACCGAGAAGTGGCGGTGGGGGCCCCAGCGGGGGGGTCAAGTGGGGACGCGAGAAGGTGCGGGAAACCCCGAATGTTGTGGTTGACCGATGTGGGACTCGTCGTCGCGCGGGAACTCGTGCCCGGGGCATTGCTGCTGCCTCTCTTTTGGACTGACGTCGGGTTTTTTGGACTTTTCTGTTGGGGCTTTTAACTGCCTCTCTCCTCTCGAGATTCTCTCTGGATTCATCGTTATTCACGAAAAGTTAATAATCTCCGTAAATCCGCACTCCCGACAAAACCAAACAAAAGAAATTTTTTTTTTTCTCCTTTTTCTCTGGCCTTTTACCGAAGCTATTAAAAGGGGGTTTGTGTTTCCGAAAGGTAATGGCCTAGATTCCGTTTCCTCCGCATTTACTCAAAATCTTGCTTTTGACATGAGGATTATTATTGCAATTCAACACTCTCCATTTCCCTATTCTCTTATCATTACTCTCTCTCCCATCTAATTCTCCACTCTCTCCACTATTTAAGTCTCCCAAAACTTCGACCCAAAAAAAAAAAAGTCTCCGCAAAACATCGACCAAAAAAAAAAAAATTTGCCCATCGGTGGACAACTAGTTGGTTCGGCTTTGGATTTTTCATCGCAGAGGTTCCATGGTCGAAACTCGAAGCGCTAACACATCTTAAGTGATAGGTCATAGTGGTGGGGTTTGTGCTAGTTTCTCTCCAGATATTGACGCTTGGTCTGGGGTACATCGCGCATTCTACGGGCCGTGGGTTGATGAGCGTAAGCGAGTCAGACCTGGCGAATCCTGAGTATAATTTTTTTTTCCCCAAAGCCATTTCCCCTGGAATGAAAAAGAGAGAAGGATTTAATCAACTAAATAAGAAAAATTTCAATTTTTTATGTATTCTTTTCTAGTGTTCTTTTATTGAATATTTATAAAATTAAAATATTTCTCGTCGAATCAGTTTCGTCAGAGGAATAAAACCAACTTTGGCAAGACCTTTGAAATGAAACGCGACGAGGTTTGCCCCCAATTTGAATCCCTTTAGAAAATTCGTATATGGTAAAGGGTGAAAATGTAATAAAGAGAAAATGGGTACTCTCTGAAAATGTGCTTCCAAATGAGGAGTATCTGCAAAGGTAAATATTGTTTAGATTCGTGCTGTTAAGATCCAGCGAAATACTATGAATTTTTGGAGAACTTTTATAATGTTAGCTTCGGTTGGACGGTTGATTAACCGACAATGCGGTCCCCATCCCAATTATTGTTCGCTGGTGAGTTGACGCGACATGAAGGACCGATACAAAACCCTTCCGTAACATTCGTGGGACACCTCTATCATTGTTTCCTCCCCAAGTTAATCATTCACTTTCGTTTCATGAAAATAATGGAAGCAAATACTAGGAGTGTGGGCATGGCACATGGCCTTTCGTGCGCTTCCCCGGGGCCCAATCCTATCCTATTCATGAGTAAAAAGCTACACATCGATGGGGTCGATACTGAAATTGCGCTGAATTGGTCGGACCAAATAGGAGTCGAGGTCCATGGTGCAGGAGGAGAAATGGATACCTACCCATGAGATGAATAAGAAACCCTAGGATTTTAACTATGGTCGTGTGAAACATGTTTCTCCAAAAAGTCCAAAATGGCGAGCAAGCCGACGCCCCCATTTTCCATGCTTGGTATCCTCTCTTTTGGAATAAGGGAAAATTGATTAGGAATGACCGAGGGTTGAAGGCGATCTTTTAAACACACTCAGCAAGACAAGATCTAACACCTTTTACGTCATCGGATCATTTGGTAACTACGTGGGCCCAAAAAAAGTGAAAGGCAACCTCGTTCGTCCACCCTCAATAGAACAAAATTAATTATGCATCAAGAAAGGTTTTCTTTAATTAGAGATCCATTAAAATAACCAAATATATCGTGAGATTAATCCTAGTGGGAGATGATACCAAGAGAAAAATAACATTAAAAAAAAAAAAAAACTCAACAGAGAAGGAAGAAATGAATAAGAAATTCCCCACGCTTTATAAAGAATGATATCAGTGTATCTTTCATGCTATAATTGGCTCTCTCTATCATATTGATGGTTGATTATTCAATTGTGCTAAATATAATGTGGACGCTACTGTGAAAAGAAAGAGAAGCGTCACCTTAGATGTCGAAAGCTTAAAATACAAGTATAATTACCCAATTGGTCATAACTCGAAACTCAAATTTTTGAGCAAAAGTGGACCCGATTGAATTATAAATAGGCTCATATTATGCAATCAAGTCTTAAGTTATATATGTTGCCCTAAGAAAGCCAACAAAAAAAAAAAAAACATGTGTTTCATATACGATGATTGCACAATTGACGTGATATAATTGACGGACGGCCCAATTACCAGCATGATTTGCACGTTAGCAGACTCGGATTTGGAGTCTCTGGAATTGCTTAGCTCCTTCGTTTTGCTATTGACGTGTGACAGAAGGACTATTCCCCAAAAAAAGTGAGAGCGGGTCGACCGGGAATCCATAATGGCGATTTTGCTTAGACGAGCCCGTGAGGTCCTGAAATTCAGCGAGAGGGACCGGACATGAAAGTGAAGGGCTAAGACCGTGAAGTGTGAATATGTCAGGATCATGTGATCTCCCAGAGGGCTCGAGAGAGATAGAGAGAGAGAGAGAGAGAGAGAGAGGCCGTCCTCTCAAAGCCATCGCCCACCACGAAATTGATTTGTGGTGGAGCGTTCCGGAACCAGCACGAGTGGCCATCCTCCAAGGAAAAGAACCTTCAGGACCGGGGCGTTGGCTCATGCTCCTCCCCGACCCTACCCTCCCGAACCCCCTCCCGACCCATACCTTGCAAGTAAATTGCAGATTGGCCTTCTCTTCATGATTGAAGAAAAAAAATGGGCAACCGCCACCGGGGTTTTGTCGGGACCAAGCCATAATTTGATAATGTTACGTCATCGGGTTCAACCGTGGGATTCATATGATCTAATGGTTCGAATGCGTTCGACTTCGCATGGAGACTTCTGATAATAACGCCGAACTCGTGATGCAACGGCAAGTACTGGTTTTCCACTTTCGCTTGCTCTTTTTCTCTTGCCTTTTTTTGGGAATTGGATCGTAGCGCGGGGGGGAATACAAGGCGGTCCCCGAAGGTCGACGTCACGAGAAAAGACGACACCCCCACCTCGTAGAAAAGAGGTTTGCGTAGATGGCGCAGGGCAGGACCAACGTCACGTGGAAAGGTGGTGCAATCTTTTTTACCCCTTCCACCTGCAACTTTCATCTATGATTGATGGCTCTAGGTCCTTCTTCCGGCCCCACATGACAATGTAGCTGGGCCCACTTGCCCCGAATTGAGGATGGATCTGAGTTTTCTTTTTTCTCCAACCGACCCATTGCGTAGTATGCCCATTAAATAAATGGATTCGGTCGACGATGATTCCTACCTTAATCTATTTTCCTAGGATGCAAATCTAATTCATCGTACTTGACCCAACTCATTCATACGTGATCCGAGTTATATTACTAAAAGACCTTATTATGTTAATCTAATATAAAAAAACTCATATTTAAATTTGAATTGAAAGCGGCCTTGAAAATTGGCGAAGATGAAATAGAGTGAAAAGAAAACTCTATTTAATATCTATATTATCTTGAGCTTTACTATTTTAAAATTATTTATGACCCATTTAGTGTATATAATTAACTAATATACAACTCAACTAATGAAATTTAAGTTAGAAAATGGATTTATAACTCATTTGGATAGGTCTATGTGAAATCGAGAAGCATTTTCTTCTTCAAGAAAATTTTAGGGGAAGTATATTTTAGAATACATGCATGGTCATGGGTAAAATATTTCTAAATCAACAAGTACTGAAATTAACTCTATGAGATTGATAAATATTAATGTTTGTAAATCTAAAGTAAAGTTGATTCTATTAGGCACATCATGCTATGTCATAGAAACAAAAAAAATATGTATAGATATCTAACTATAGTACGGGAGAAAAATTGACTTTATCGCATGCAATAGAATTTACAGTGCCATAGATTGATGATATGCAAAACAATCTATAAGGGGTAGACAAAAAAAATATCTAGGCCAATAAAATTTCTTGCACTATATATAATGTATTGTGTAATAAAGAAAATACAAATATTAGTACCGAGAATCAATACTATAATAGAGAGCATATTCAACCCAAGGACACGAATTCTCTTTGAATAGAATAAAAATGGATAATTGAGGGCTTGTTATTCAACATCATAACATGACTTAATACAATATGAATTGAAAGTAAAGAAATTGGAATTAACTTTATTTAATTAAAGACTGATAATTGCTTCAAACTGAAAAGTAATAATGCCAAATCAAAAAGAAAAATGATACAAGATGTTCGATAAGACAACCAATCTACAATGTAAAAACAGCTACTAAACGTTATATATTGCATGATATTTTCTTCAATTATTTAAATTTTATGGTTATTGTAATTGTCATAACTCTAAAACACTCATATAAGTTAAATGTGAAAAAGTAGAAGAGGAGTTCTAATAAACATAAGTTCAACAAATTCTGAAATATAAAACGCTTGCGAAGAATGGCCAAATGCACTAGTGTTATACTACAAGTGACTTTTCGCATTCAATACATTAAACTTTAATGAATGAAATCTTTTCTTTTCCAAATGAAACTTTAAAGAGATTTTCCAATAAAAGAAATAAAAGTTTAGAGGAAAATCTTTTGAAATAATAATTAGTAAAAATGATCTATGAGTATCAGAAAAAATAATTTTCAAAAAACATTAAGAGTTTTTTTAAGGTATTTAAATAGTTATAGATATTACATCTATTTATTGATATTTAAATGATAACTAGTAAAATTAAAAATATGAGAATGAGAAAATACTTATATCTTCACGTAAAATTAATTCTATTATGCATGACTTGTGATGTGATATATTTATAGTATGGAGATAAAAACTGACTTACATGCTTGCGATATAATATTACTTTAATTTTGTCCGATACAACATGATATAAAAGCAATATTAGAGATAGAGTTAGTTAAAGCATAATACTCGAAGAGAAATGACTACAGTCGAATTAAGTAAGACTTCGTTATAAATTTAATTTTTGCAATATATATATTATGACATATGAGATGTTTGGTAAGTGTAAAGTAACTTAAACTGGGCAGATGCATCCACAATATTCACTCTTTCAAATGATATGTATGATTTTCAAGTGTGTCTATATATATTTTACAGTTTCATGATTATTGTCATGCTATAACTCTAAAAACACTGTTTTTGTATGAGTTTAATGTGCAAGAGTAGAGAAGCAGTTTTAATCATTATAATTTTTGTTATTTATTTATTTTTATTTTTTTATGATACGAAGCATGGAAAAATATATTCTCAGACCAGAATTTTTTAAGTTTGGCAATTGCCACGTTGCGGCACATGGGGCATGGCATTGGATTCTTGTGATGTAATGAGATTAGTCAGCTGCTCTATAATGTTCCGGACAAATGTGATGGATAAAAAAAAAAAATATTCTTCAATACTAAATAAGGAGTCTCTCAGATCGGAATTTTTTAAGTTTGGCAATTGCGATGTCACGGTGCATGCACGGGATCGAATTCTTGTGATGTAATGAAATTCGTCAGCTGCTCTATAATGTTCCGGACAGATGTGATGGATCAAAAATAAAATATATTCTTCAATACTAAATAAGGAGTCCCTCATATCGGAATTTTTTAAGTTTGGCAATTGCCACGTCACGGTGCACGCACGGGATCAGATTCTTGTGATGTAATTAGGCAGCTGCTCTATAATGTTCAAGACAAATGTGATGGATAAAAAAAAATTCTTCAATACTAAATAAGGAGTCCCTCAGATCGGAATTTTTTAAGTTTGGCAATTGCGATGTCACGGTGCATGCACGGGATCGGATTCTTGTGATGTAATGAAATTCGTCAGCTGCTCTATAATGTTCCGGACAGATGTGATGGATCAAAAATAAAATATATTCTTCAATACCAAATAAGGAGTCCCTCATATCGGAATTTTTTAAGTTTGGCAATTGCCACGTCACGGTGCACGCACGGGATCGGATTCTTGTGATGTAATTAGGCCGCAGCTCTATAATGTTCTAGACAAATGTGATGGATAAAAAAAAAAATATTGTTCAATACTAAATGAGGAGTCCCTCATATCAGAATTTTTTAAGTTTGGCAATTGCCACATCGCGGTGCATACGAAGAATGGGCAAATGCACTAGTGTTATACTACAAGTGACTTTTCGCATTCAATACATTAGACTTTAATGAATGAAATCTTTTCCTTTCCAAATGAAACTTTAAAGAGACTTTCCAATAAAAGAAATAAAAGTTTTGAGGAAAATCTTTTGAATAATAATTAGTAAAATTGATCTATGAGTATGAGAAAAAATAATTTTCAAAAAACATTAAGAGATTCTTAAAAGAGTGAGTACATTTTTCTTTTCATTCTTGGAAGGAGCTTTTTCTTTGTCAATACTGACAAACCCTTCTCACTAATATGATTGAACCTCTTGTACCATAACTCAACTATTTTGTTGTTGTCGGCAACATTAATTTTGTCTATGGACAATGGAATTAATGTTGTCCACATACATTATAATTTGAATAAATTTTTTTTGTGGATTCATTAATTTTCTCCCAAGAAATGTTTTTGTGGACGGCGATGGTCTTCCAATTTCCCTTTCCAAACATTATAATTCGAATAATTTAATGTAATCATTTTACTAGTATTCGTTTCCATTGTTTAACACAAGACAAAAAAATCAGCAAGAACCAATGCTCTCATACCATTTTGTTGGGAGATCAATGACAATCCGAATAATATCGGATTAGTGCAATGGAACAAAACAGTCTTCACTCTTGTGCAAACCTAATAGGAAACAACACAATAGAAGAATATATCTACTAAAATATAAATACCAAGCACCCATAAACACAAGGCAATTTTATGTGAAAAGTTTCTCCGATGTGAGGAGATAAAAAATCAAAGGACTGAAGTCCATCGAAAATCTTCACTATCAACGAAATTGGGTGAACATATGTCCCCTCTATCTAATACTAGAGTTACATGGATGCAACAACATGAAAAACATAATATTGACAATTCACATTAACTTCACAAGAGATCAATGACAAATCTCATTAGAAATGCAAGTTCGGTTTAACCCACAAAAAACCTGGTGAAGGAAGATCCAAATGAAAATCGTACAGATCAGATCCAACATAACGTGTTGTGAGCATGCTAACAAAATTTTATTTCAATCAGAATACGAATTGACCTCTAATTGTTAGCTTGATAAAAAAATCAGATAGCACCCTCTTCTTCAGATTTTCAATAATCGGACTGCAAATCGACCTCTGATCATTAACTTGATAAAAATCAGATAGCACCCTCTTTTTCAGATTTTCTGCTCTTTCTTTCTCCCTTGCTATTGCCGCATGTCGATCATTCTTTACTGCAACCTGAGCAATAGAGAGAAACCCATTTTATTTGGGCCAAATATATCATCCCACGAATTTCTCCATATGGATGATCACATGGGCTCAAGCCCTTCAACTTTCTCTATTACGGGAGTAGACCCAGCCCAACATTGACAACTTCGCTTCGTTGAGTTGATCCAGGCGTGGTCTAATCATGGTGTCTTCGAACTCCATTGTCCCTAGAACTTGTACGCCAGTGAATTAACTCACCGCCATTGACGCATTCAACGCGCCTTTTCTCGTGTTTACCGTCAGGTCCAGTGAAGAAGCAAAGGCTTGTCCAGGGAGACAACATTACAATTATCATTATCAATATTATTATTTCGTTTTCGCTTGGTGCAAGGAGACAAGGTTCGGTACAACCAAAACAAGAACAAGTGTTAAACTCGTCATCGAAGCAAGAAAGAAGTCACTTTCTCTCTATCGCTTGACTTTCGCTGATCAAATTAAAGAGATGTGCTTCAATCTGGGACACGGGACGAAGCTGAGGAAGCACTTGAGCAAGAAGAGATCGTCGTCAGGAACGAGCAGCGATCATCACGGGGAGGACGAGAGCAAGGGACTTTTGCTCAAGGAGATCGAGAGATGGAACATTCAGAAGCAGCAACAAGAGATGATGATATCCGATCAAGATCAAGATCAAGATCAAGACCACAAGCTCGCAATTTCGACTTCGGCCAAACTTATTCACAGAGATTAGTAATTTTCTGCTTCAATATTCATTCTCACTCTAATGATTCGTCATGTCACGAGCTTTTTTATCATCTTGATGAGGGCCTTGACTTCTACAAATGAAAAAGAAAGAAAGATCAAGAAAATGAGAAGTATAATTCTCCCGTTCATTCCTAAGGAGACCGAATAAAAACTAATTTAATTTGAAGGCAGAAGCTATAAATTTTAATTTCATATGTGTACATCCTCTTTTGGTGCTCTATTTATTATTTTGTTTGGCCACCAATATTTGGTTCTCCTTACTTGATAGGAACGAAATTAGAGGCGATATCATATTGGGAAATTCATGTGGTGCTGCTGTTTCAAACATTGTTCACTGAAAACGTGCAATCATTAAACTAGTTCCCAATCCAACAAAAAAAGAAAAATAGTTCCCCCTTTCGTGGTTTTCCAAGGCCGCACGATTTTACTGCTCTGTACTTGAAAAACAGGATCTCTCTTTTAATGTTATAAATTTCTAATAGAATTGATAAGCGTCAATATTCGTTGATAAGAAAGATGTGTTCTCTTCATAACTCGTTCGTCTTGTGATTTTTCACTAACTTGTTGGTAATTCATCGGCACTTTTATTAAAATATTAACTCTTTTGGATTTATAAATTATCAACTTTTTCTGATATTTTATTTATTATCATGTCTTTTTTATTGAAGCCTTACATGTACCAACTCGTTATTTAATTTGCCAATTTTTGTTTGAGTAGGTTACCGACTGGTTTTGGATTATCAACTTTGATTGAAATTGCTTACCAACATCTATTAGTTTTTCTTAATTTATCGATCTTTAAAAGTCTCTCTTACAAACACCTCATATTTACTCTAATATGATTAACCAAAATCCTTCTATTAGTGTATACTCCGCATTTGTAATAAGATCTTCAACTTGATGAACTTGACTAATTCATCGAAGTACATGTGTCCAATATGGAATCATGTAGCATAGCATTTACATGCTGTCATCTCTGTCAACGTCTCTATACAAGCGAGCTTTTGTTGAAATGCCAATTTGCAATTCTCTCCTGATGGGTTTTTATGTTTGATGGGCCTACTTAAGCACGTCCGCCCATGTTGGGCCAAAACCCGGCCCGTAAATGAAGGGCCCATAGAAGAGTACAATTACTATAATATAAAGAATAAAAAAAAGGGGGATTATCTGAGCAGTTGCGTTATTTGAGTGGAAGAAAAGAGAAATATGTTTTCTCTATTTCTACGTTCTCTCAGTTTTTCCCTCATGAAACAGTACGTTCCTCTTGACAAACAAAATCAGGGCTTCCAAGAATTCCTCATAAAACTGCAACGACGGTGCTTAATTTGTGAAAATCAAGATATGTCCGACTACGTGATATGCTTTTTGATCGGTGTAACATGTTTTCTGGGCACGTTTTCCGCGTTCGTTTTCGGTATTCGATTGAGTATTGGATCGCTTTTAGAAATTTGTTTCCCAACATCTCCTAACTCCTCCTCATCAAATATTCTTCACCTTGATCTTGACTGAACTCTAGAAGCCATGACAGGGTTAGTCTCGCCATCACCTTGTCCTCATGGTGGTGGCGTTCCCTCACATGGCTCAGGAACACGCACTCTCATTAATAGACATAAGCAAAGGCCCTCACAAGCGTTAGTGTCAAAGTCACCATCATCACTGCCTAGAAGATTGCCCTATTCATCCTGTCAAAGCCCTCAAACTACTCCGGAACCTCCCTTGTAGCACCATACCGTTTCTGGTGTCCCAGAGCTTCTTGTCGGATGCGAGAACATTGCTGATCTTCCTTCCAAGGCTTTGTTGGTGCCTTTCGTGAACATGAGACTCGTCTTTCAGTGTGTTATCAAGGAGATGTCTGAAGCCCAGTTTCGCGCACTCAAAGTGATTTCTGACCATTTCCTAAAAGGATGCTTGATGTGTGTCGGTCTTTCGAAATTCCTATCACTGTCTTCCATGGATGGGAATTTGTTTGAGTAACTTAAATGAGAGTTGGTATCATAATATTAAGTTGTAATTTAGTGGAAGAAAAACTAGTGAATCACATGCTATTTAGGTTGATAATCTCTAGAATGAGTTAATAAATGTAAGGGGTTGTTAACTGAGACAAGCAAAATTGAGTAACTCAATAATAAAGTTGATAAGTTAGAAAAAAAAATTTCAAAAGTTGGTAAGTAACTCAAACGAAAATAAGAATTTCTAAACTAGTTGCTAATATAATATGACAAAAGTTGGTATGTCGCCATGATTTAGGTTGGTAGTTTACTAGTTTTGTATATGAGTTAGTGAATTCCAAGCATTGACAAGTAAAGCAAATAGAAGTTGGTAAATTTATACAAAAGTTGCTAATTTGTAAACTATAAAAAGAGTTAGTAATTTCATAAAAGCTATCTAAAAGTAGTCACGGATCATTTTTTTTACTTAAATTTTTCGACGTTAATCAACACTTTTGAAGTTCACCGAAATTTACCAACAAATAAGAGAATCCATGTTCTCTGGGCACGAATCAGCAAAATTCTTCTCGAAGGCTTATGAGCAGCGGACCACTTGCATGTTCTTTAGTTACAGTCTGGTGGTGTGGTGAGTTTTCATGTGCCCCACTAAATTTACCATTTCAGTGCAGCCAAAACTAGGTCCATCATATCTCAAATAAACGAGTCTTAAGGAATTGTTCTTCCACTTAATTTGAAAATATTGTTCTAAACTCTTGATTCATTCTATTAGCTTTCTTCGCATGGAGATTGTCGAAGATTTCTACTAGACGCTTCAGGAGCATCGCGTGCACTGTATTCATCAGTCATTGCATCATCAAGTCTGATAAATTTACATCTCATGCAATTCATCATATTTAATGTTTGAGATATGTTAAAAAAGCTAAAAGTAAAACTCCCATAAAATAAAACCGAAACTCAATCATTAAGGCCCGGAATGCGTGCATAACTATGTAGTCATCCCCCAAAATATTCTTCTATTTGCGCCACTCGAGATAAAACACGAATTGGTGAAACAGGCCCTAAATACTACATGAATCAAGATCGCTTGTTCCCTCTCAACATGTCTAGATGCAGTGTATCTAAAACACAATTTCCTAGTGCGAAAGCCCACGTAAATTCCCATTGTCATGATTCCACTTAGCTTTACTTTGCCTTTTAATACCTCTTGAAGTTTGGATTCGAATTGGATGTTGCCCTTCATTGTAGTGATAATCATGGTCCTTTTTGAATTCAGTGCGCTCAATCCATGACCTCTTAATAGGTCAACACAGAGAACTAACGATTGCCGCAACCTAAAGAATGATGTCTACATTCAATGTACTAAAAAAAGGGCATACGGCTCTGTACAACTGGCCTGATTTTACCAATGGTTTGAGTGCTATGTGATCATTTAATGTATAGCTTTTGGACTAACTGGTAAGATATGGCATTGAAATTAGATCTTTCCCAAACAAGAAAATAAAATCCACATTGAATTGGAGTACTTGAAGTTGTCATTTTGAAGTTTGCTACGAGGAAATCTAGCGCAAGCGCTTACAGTGGATATGCTTCAATGACTAGTCAGTAAGATATGGCTTAATTTTACTTGTTCTTTTAAGCGTGTTTGTTTAATTGAAAGAATTTTCCTCGAATTGGTCTTTTAGATTTTCACAAGCGGTTGCTTTGCTAAAATTGACTAGTTAATGTAAAATCATTTACGGTCAAAGAAAATATATATGTTTAAAGTTAGGAACATAAATTCTTTAATCTAAAAGGAGGAAAATATGTTCTTGAAAAATAAATTTTCAGAAAGTATTTTTCTTTATTATAAAACTTTTCGGAGATAAACGCACTCTTTAAATCCCTTATGAATAATTATACTAATGTGATTGTATCTAATATTTAGCTAATTATAGACTTCTACTTAAGATATAAAATGAAAGTAATCTTTCACAAATAACGTCATGATATATGATTGTTTGACATATATATATCTATGTGCTTGGACAAAGTCTATCATTTCAAGCCAATCGAAAGCAAGCCGCTCATGTCCTCGATAACTTTTATTGGCATTCTCCCCACCGAGATCAGAGGTGATTTTTACCAGGTGATCCAGGAATTGTGATCGGACTACGATTTAATTGTTGGGTCATGGAGTATGATACGCATCCTTCCTATAAACGCATCCTATTGTTGAGTTCAAGAAAATATTGAGAGTAAAACTCCCATAGCATCAAGTGGTAAAACTTTAAGGATAATTGCCCAAAGAATCTTATGTCTATTGCATAGAGGCTAATTCAATTTTAAACTTTTCAATTTAGTTAATTTAGTCCTAAACCTTTTGATGATTTTCAAATGTAATCCTTTTGACCAATTTTTGTTAACATGGATGCCAATTTAATCCTATTTGGTATGGCTGGCGTTGATGTAGATGATTTTTGCAATTTTTTAAATAAGTTTTCTGAATTTTTTCATTTTTATCTTTTCTTATTTCCACTGTTCATCTTCTCAAAAAGGCCTGTAGGGGTTGCTAGGGCATCGACGATGGCTGGTGGGCCTGCAAACCCTTGTTAGCCATTGGGCGAGGGTGTGCAAGTCCTCTCTAGCTACAGCCCTCACCTAGATTTGGGTGTGGCCTTAGGCCCTCGCTGGTTTTCCGATCATTCTTAATGAAGAAGTCATAATATAAGAATCGGTAGACGTAAAGAACCTCAATTTCAGAAGAATCAAATTGGTCTTGCATTTCGCAAGTATGAACGAGATAGTGATGCAAAAACTTGATGATATGAAGCCCAAGATGTAGCTCATGATTTACAACGCAAAATTTGTAGAGCACGAGATCACACTGCATGCAATAAATCTTAGCCTTTTTTCACTGAGGGCCAAGACCCTTACCCACGACTAGTGAGGGCCTTGCGCCCCTCGCTGGCGATATTTGGAAA
This sequence comes from Eucalyptus guilfoylei, assembly GCA_016097605.1. Taxonomy (NCBI): domain Eukaryota; kingdom Viridiplantae; phylum Streptophyta; class Magnoliopsida; order Myrtales; family Myrtaceae; genus Eucalyptus; species Eucalyptus guilfoylei. The sequence continues at coordinate 55,761,903 of CM027867.1, forward strand.
GTTGAATTGTGAAACAAAGGAAAGAACAAAAAGAAAAGATTTAAAAAATTCAGAAATTCTTTTAAAAAATTGCAAAAATCATCTTTAGAAAAATCATGTAAAATCGTGTCATATAAGATGGCTGGCGAAAGCTAGACTGCTACACAAGCAAGTTTTGACCAAAATTGACTAGATTAACTATATTGAAAAATTGTGTAAAAATTTAGGATTAAATTTACAAAATTAATAAGTTTAGGATTGAGTTAGCCATCATATAAAAGGTATAGGATTTTTTGGACAATTTCTAGTACAACTTAGTCATTGGGGACTAATCATGGATTCATGGGTGCTTAACAAAATAATAGCTCTTTGACCAAAAAAAAACAAAAAAACAAAATAATAGCTCTCCAAAGAGGTTTTGGCTAGGACAAGATCATGTCTAGGTACATTGCATCTAAAACATAACTTCCTAACATCGTGAAAAGCCAAGGTTGAACCCCAATTTCATGATACCCACTTATTATCTCCACTTAATTTTTCCTTTCTTTTAACATCTGTTGAAGTTTCGATTCAAGTTGGATGCACCCCTTCATTGCACTTAAACCATGACCTCCCGGTGTATCGGCCGTCATTTAATAGGTTTAGATTTTTTTTAACAATTTTCTAGCACAACTTAGTTATTGGGGCTAATCATGGGTGCTTAACAAAACAATAGCTCTCCAAAACGGCTTTGGCTAGGACAAGATCATGTCTAGGTTCAATGCATCTACAACTCAACTTCGTAATAAATTGTAAAACCCAATTGTCTCGATACCCACTTATTATCTCCACTTTAGTTTCCTCTCTTTTTAACATCTCTTGAAGTTCCGATTCAAAGTTGGATGCGCCCCTCCATCTCAAACCATGACCTCCCGGTGCATCCTCCCTCTCCTCTCTTGCTGTCCCAATCATCGGCATCGCTGCGGCAATTCGTCATCTATGACAGTGAGAGACGAATATAGAAAGAACAATATGATATATTTAATCACACATAGATTAATTTTCCAAAGACTTTTTCACCTTACTCGAACGGGGTTGAATCGATCTTTAGGCTATTCTTTGTCATTTCACTTCACGTATAAGAAGCAAAGAGCGAAAAAAGTAATCATTCTTGTGACCCTTCAAAACGTACCGATTGGGCTATAATCGCATACTTTCCGATCAACGTACTTCAATGGAAATATGGATAAGTTACTTTACTGAAGAAGTGATAGACTCCCCAGGAATGGCAAGGCAAGAACCTGACAGGATTTCATCTAGAATCTGCATTTCCATTTTATTTCGGGGGTATCAATAAAGTCGAGTAGAAGACCCCACCACGAACACGGTACTTTCTTTAAAAAGCGTAGGGCACGACCACACACGTTGGGAAACAGTGACAACGCACTAACATGAACAGGGTCTCTCTACTAGAGGCGGTTCTTTGCTCATATCCGAATAAGGTTGTCTTTATTGGGTCTTCGAAGCGGAGTAATAGTTCAGTTCTTTTACTTATTTAAGGTTGGTCATACAGGGCATGCGGGCCTCTTAGAAAATATGCTATGAACACATCGTTGACCCGTTTTCTAACGTTTTAAAATTATGAAATACCCAACTGTTTAACATAGTATGAGGACAATAAGCCAAGTGTTCAATTTTTTCAAAACCCATTTGCCTCATCTATTAAATTTATACGTTTTAGTCTTTGGATTAAAATTAAATATACGCGAGGTAAGGAATATTAAAGTATTTATATATTAAACCACTCATTGGTCTATTAACTTAATTTTTGAGTAAAATGATTAATCTAATGTGGTATTAGACCACTAACCAATAGTTTAGTTTCTTATCATCTCTTTACTTGTGGTGGGTTCACAACTTGCTCATCTAAGGTGGAAGCCATGTCCATCTCACAATATAGAGTAGAGTCTTGACTCAATTGATCGTGGGTGTTAGGAAAATTTTAATTTAGAAACTTGACATCGCTTGCTCTAGTCCCACTAACAACGTGTAAATTATTCAAGATCGGGGTCACTTGCACAGGCCAAATACTTAGACTTGAGTGTTCGGCCGTTTAGGGCGCCCCATAAGCCCGAGCCTTTGCAGTTATGCCTCGTGTATTATAAGGAAAGCACTAGAAGTACATTATAGAATCATTCCATTTAAAATTTGCAGAAGAAGAAGATTAGTCTAGTGCACTAGATTGATTAACCCCATCGGATGTGAACAATCTCCTTCTCCTGTCGTAATCAAATAATTATTGCTACTCAAGGCTCTCGATAGAGTCTTAATACAATCAAACTCGTCAGGACTCGAACTTATGATCACACATCTTGATGATGTGTTAAAGGATCGCGCGTTGCTCGATTCCACAGTCCCTTTTTTTCTTCGTGTGATGAGCACCACCAACAATAAATCCTTTTTCCCTCCAATCTGTACAGGACCAAGATCCAATTTATAAGAGTGACCCCCTAAAACACCATGAAACGCAAGAAGCAGAGCCATCCATTACCGAATCTCTCTCCAACCTATTCTTCTTTATCTGCATGGCCACTACTTTTTCCCTCAGAGAGCGAAGCCAAAGCCTAAAAAGAAGTCATATATTTCATAAGTGCTCAGTCTCATATATATAAACTTGTACCATCCATTGAGAATAAATCACTTATCCCCCAGAGCAACCAAAAAAGCAGAGAACATTTCAGCTTAAAATCTTAGAAATTTCACCAGTTTGGCATGTCCTAGTTTTGCTGCTCTCTGATAACATGTAGGCCTCTCTCATCATTAGTGCTGCAAAATCACTTACTCCTCTCCGGATCGTCACGTTAAAGACTTCTCTGAGCATCATTAACGTTCTCTCTGATGGTTCTTGTTCCGTCGATTTCGATGAATGAGGATCCCGCGGAGGCGGCAGATGTCGCGGCTGCAAGAGACAGAGAGACTCAGCTCTCCAAGTTCTCCCAAACACTTCAACATCACCAACACGAGCGGCAAGCAAGAGTGGCTTCTTCAGGCAATGAAGAAGCCGACACTGTCGACCACGAGAAGGCTGTCAGCCACATAGAGAGGTCCCGGTGGCTCACGACAGCCCCGGAGCCGCCGAGCGCATGGCGTGAGGTTGTGGATTATCTGAGAGGGATGGGTTTGCCAAGCGGGAGCGAGTTTTCATCGCTGAACAAGAAGCCAGTGACCCAACGTGTGGCTTGTGTTCTCAAGGCAATATTTCCTGTTCTTCAATGGTGCAGGGGCTATAAAGCTACACATTTTAAAAATGATCTGCTGTCTGGTCTTACTCTTGCTAGCCTCTGCATCCCGCAGGTGAATTTGCAAATAAGCCATGATGAAAATCGCTTCTTTTTCGTTGCTGACAGTTCATGTTATTGTATCCCAACATGCCATAAAAATTTATCCATCCTAAAAGACCGTCAATTGAGGTGAACTTCCACGTTTCTTTTGTATGCAGAGCATTGGGTATGCTACATTAGCCAAGCTTGATCCTCAGTATGGTCTCTGTAAGTTATGAAACTGAAACTAGTTTCATCAAGAGTTTTTGCTAGCTTGGGTTTTGTCCGAGTGCATAGTACATATTGACTAAGCAAAAGGGTGAGTCTCGGCATGCTTGAAATACTAATTTTTGGTGTTTTAACCGTGTCAGATACTAGTGTTGTTCCTCCTCTTATCTATGCTATGATGGGGACTTCGAAGGAAATTGCCATAGGACCAGTCGCGGTCGTTTCGATGCTGATTTCATCAATGGTTACGCAAATAGTTGATCCTGGAGCTGAACCAGTACTTTACAGGAACCTTGTTTTCACTGCAACTTTCTTTGCCGGTGTCTTTCAAGCTGTTTCAGGCCTCCTAAGGTGGTTCTCATTATTTTTCTCTATCGTGGCTAAAATGTTGGGTCATATATTCTTTCCTCATTTGCTTTTCGATGTTGAAGGCTTGGATTTCTGGTGGATTTCCTCTCGCATGCAGCACTAGTTGGTTTCATGGCTGGTGCGGCCGTTGTCATTGGTTTCCAGCAACTGAAAGGACTTCTTGGTGTCGCTCATTTCACAAACCGAACCGATGTTGTCTCGGTCCTGCAATCTGTCTGGAAATCATTTCATCATGACTCCGTAATCATACTTTGCCGAATTTATAAATTAATTTCCGCTTTAATCCATATATAATCTTTGGAAACACATGAAAGAGAACAGGAAAGTAGATTGAGTATAGTATAAGTTATTTTGTGTTCGTTCTTATGGTGCAGTGGAATCCTTATAATCTCCTTCTTGGGAGTGCGTTCTTGAGCTTCATCCTCATCACGAGATTCCTAGTAAGTGAAAAGAGAAAAATAAGAATTTGGTCACCTTTGTCTGTCCTCACCATTAAACTTTCTATACAATTCAAAGTTCTCATCGTAGGAGCCAACATTTTTCAGGGAAGAAGAAACAGGAAGTTCTTCTGCTTGGCAGCCATTTCACCTCTGATCTCCGTGATTTTGGCGACAGTCCTCGTTTTCGTTACAAGAGCGGATGAGCACGGAGTCAAAATCATCAAGCACATCAAAGGAGGCCTGAACCCGATCTCGGCACAGCAATTGCAATTTAGCAGCCCATACATTGGCGAAGTCATTAAAGTCGGTCTTATCATCGGTGCCATCGCGCTCACTGTGGGTATCCAATAATGGACTAACTCCTCAAATTAAGATTAACGGAGCATTATTTTCAGTACTTGCTTACACAAAGTCTATGTTGTCTGAAATTTAGGAAGCGATGGCGGTCGGTCGCTCTTTTGCTGCGATGAAAGGTTATCATCTCGACGGAAACAAGGAGATGGTGGCCTTGGGCGTCACCAACATAATCGGCTCAATCACTTCTTGCTATACAGCGACCGGTAAGCCTCTTTCGGAGCTGCATGTTGGGAAAGGACCAACCAAAATGGTCTAAAGAAAGGTTTTCACAAACATTTATGACCCATTTAGGATGTGTTGCATTTTCTTAGGTTCTTTCTCGCGCACCGCGGTGAATTTCAGTGCCGGCTGTGAGACTCCAGTATCGAATATTGTGATGGCCATCACGGTGCTGATGGCATTGGAACTGTTCACGAGACTTCTCTACTATACTCCGGTTGCGATCCTTGCATCCATCATTCTTGCGGCTCTTCCAGGACTCATTGATCTCCATGAAGCTTATCATATCTGGAAAGTCGATAAGATGGACTTCCTTGCTTGCATCGGCGCATTCGTGGGCGTCCTGTTTGTATCAGTAGAGATTGGTCTACTAGTAGCGGTATTAGTTTACATCCTATGTGATTGATAAATTCGCTATTACCTCATATCTTAAGAAGTTCCTTTTCCACAATGCTTGATATGAATATGAAAGTCGCAGAATAAATTAAGTTCCATAGATATCGTTCCCATTGTCTCGTTCTTAATGAATCTTTCTTCCAAATCTTGTTCTGACATCCGAAGTGCATACTACAGGTGACAGTGTCTTTTGTGAAGATCATACTCATTTCAATTCAACCGGGTATTGAAATGCTCAGACGCCTTCCAGGAACCGACACGTTCTGCAATGTAGACCAATACCCGATGGCGATTACAATCCCGGGCGTGATGGTTGTCCGCGTCAAGTCTTCCTTGCTTTGTTTCGCCAACGCCAACTTCATCAAGGACAGGTACTTATATAAGCTCTATCATTACATCAAATTCAATTAAGGACATAAACTTCTGACCATATAGATTGTTGTGCTTTTGACTAAGAACCACTTAATATCTGTATCATCGTCTCATTCAATGCAAAGGATTATGCAATCGACTGGTCGAGAAGATGAAGGGGAGCGCAAGATGAATGACTTCCAAACCACTCAACTAATCATCCTTGATTTGTCTAGTAAGCATTTGGTAAACAAACGCGTTTATATGTACAGGCACTATTGACTTTGTATTCAACAAAATACCTTCTCTCTGTAATGTTAGATTTGATGAGCATTGACACATCCGGGATTGCTTCTCTGGAGGAACTGCACAAGAATCTGGTTTCCCATGGAGTTGAGGTAATTAACACAAAGTTGTGTATATATAATTCCCTTCTTTCTTTATTGAAATTGAAAAAACAATTCAGTACTTCATAAATCAAATCCCCGACTGTGTACACTGAACTTCCTTTTGCCTCTTGTTACAGATGGCTATTGTGAACCCTAAATGGCAAGTTACTCACAAGCTCAGGCTAGCCAAATGGATGAGCAAAATTGGAGGGAAGGCCTTCTTGACCATTCAGGATGCAATCGATGCATGCCCAAATGCTAAACTTGCTTCCATTTAAGAACCTTTTGAGAGATCCTTCGTGCGTATGCTTGCTTGCTTGTCTCCTCAATTTGTATCTTTCCTTCTAGGATTATAAATATATGTGCGTGTGCGTGGAATTCCAATAACAAGGAGACTATGTTGTAAAATACTATGTTGTTCCGAGCAAGCAGGAGCAGTGTGATGAGCAAAAGCGCTTTGGTTTGATGTATGTACTAAGGATGTGATCTTCTGCTGATGAAATTTGTGCTAATATTCTTCACAATATAAATCAAGAAACCAAAATTATTAATTTTCCTAAGAGCAGTTTACACTCGAGGAAAATCTTAAGATATATGTTATTATGCTATAAATTGCGGTAAACATATTAACCCGTTTTACTTATAATTTTCTTTTTGGAAAATGGTTTATATAATAAAAACAATATATTCTCGTGAATGGCAAGGGATCATTTTTAAAAATATTTTTTTTGAAACGGAACCTAAGATCTGTCATGGTTTGCAATCTCAGGGAAGTTTTTTTTTTTTTTTTTTTGTTAGGATGTGGCTTTTCTAGTGCCCACTTTCATGGATCTGTTCTTGTTCCGACACTTTGCGAATGTCTAACTTTTCTGAACATGACCGCTCTTTTGAAAGTGCTCTTGACAATACACAAACGTCCCAAATTGCCATTCCAGAGGCACTTACGCCTGTTGGCGTTTTTTAGTGTGCAACGCTGTTCCTCCAAGAATCAATCCACATAAAGGGGTCTACGAGCACAAGCTGCACTACAGTAGTAGAATAATGAAATTGCACCATAGTGCTGTCTCAATAAAGATAGCCAAAGTGGAACGTCAATATAATAAATGAACAAATAAAACATATGGTGCTGGTCGATGCAATATAACACTACCTACTGCTCGAGCTCAACCTCAGAAGCTCCAACAAGTTTGTAATTCTTTTACCCCAATGAAAGCAACCTGTTCTTTCCATCCGTTTGATTTAGTAAATAAAAAGCGACTTAAAAAATGTCGGACTAACTTGTAAATTAAGATGATCTAGATATATCTAGAGGATCTCGCGATCGCAAAACGTTGATTCTCGAACTTTTTGCTTGATGGAATTAAGTAGTCATGCAACATCACCCGGGCCGGCACAAATAGCCAAAATCGGGAGATAAAGAAATGGGAGTGAAAGGTCTAGACGTGCCCAACTGAGATGGCAAGTTTAAAGACACTGCCAGTCATAGTCCGAGAGCTCAAACTAGGTTTTAATACTCTCCACACAAAAAACAAAGTCGAAGAATAAAATATTCATTTGGTTTGGAGAGCACTATCAGTAATAACCATTCCCATTGTATTTTTTTTTTTTTTTTTGCCTTAATTTCCTATTATTGTTGAAATAAGTTGTATTTGCGAAGCAGTATTTATATGATTATTACGGTAATTTACGAAATCATGGAGTATTTTGCTCGTACCATTGTCGAAAGAGCGAAGATTGATGCAGGATCCCATACACGAGAGAGTTTACACTTAACAGTTTCCATCTTTTTTGGAGCGCTTTGACTTCAATATCGATTTTCTCCTAAATCTAGCTTCTTCGCCTATTATTTTTCTAATTAATCTTCATCAATTACTATTCTTTCCATCGTGTGCATAATTTTCCAAATGATAAAAGTACGAAACAACGAAATATGTTCAAAAATCAATACAGAAGCTAAGAGCAAATTCCAAAAAAAAAAAAAAAAGAAAAAGAAAATGCAAAAGATAATACTGTAAGCACATGCTAGAGCTCTCAAAAAAGGAAAGGCAACTAATGGAAATGTATCAAAGGAGGAGGAAGAAGACGACTATTGCATTATGAACTATCTATTTATGACATAGAAAACATGCATCTCTATCCTATTCCTGATATAAATTGTTTTGGCTAAGTTTTTTTTTTTTAATAAGTTTAACTCTAGATTTTTAGTATCTGGAAATGATTAAAGATTGAATTTTTCCATTAACAGTATTTAAAAATAACATATGAGAGTGCATGATGACGTATTAACAATCTGTATGGTTATTGGGTCACGGAGCAACAAAATGTCAAGTGTCATGCCAGGTGGCAAGCACAAGACTAAAGAGAAGTGTCACATTAAGAGTACAAAGGGAATATTTTCTCGGCTTAGACTTACTAAATATATATAGTAGGAAATTTATATACTACAAATCCTAAAACTTGTCATGAAAGTGTAATCGAGTCTTAAAATTTTTAAAAAGTACAATCAAATTCTAAAACTTATCAAATTGAAACAATCAAGTCCTTTTGATAACAATGTCATTTTTTTTAACGAAAAATGCTAATGTGGGATTTTAAAACTAATTTCTTTCTCCTATATGGCATTTTTTAATTAATTTTTCCTTCCAAACATATTTAAATAATATTAAATAACTAGAAAAGCTAAAATAATTATAAAAAAAAGCAAAAAAATAATTTTAAAGAAAAAGAGCAAGGACTCGTGGCTTGGCACTATTGCCACTACCCATCATCGGAGGGGCTTGCGAGGGTGGCCGGCCTAGGTAAGAGCCGACAAGGCTTGCCTGGATTGGGTTGAGGGTGCCTAAATTTGGGCAATGCTAGCCCTCTTAGGGCTGGCAACCATCGCCCGCCTCAAGTGAGACCTCGCTGGCCCTAGGCGAGGGTCGGTGACCATTGCTAGGCCCAAGTGAGGCCTTGCTAGCCCCCCCATGGGGTTAGCACAACTTGCCCAAATTTGGGTGACGCCTACTCTCGCTTGGGGCTAGCGAGCCTCACTAGCCCGAGGGAGGCCTCATTAGACCCAATCGAGGGCTGATGATGCTCGCTAGGCCTAAGTGAGGCCCGTGCATCACCCAGATCCATGTGAGCCTCGCCTAGAACTAGTGAGGGTCGCTGACCCCAACAAGGGTGAGCTGACTAGCCTTCATCAGCCCCTCTAGCAGTGGGTGGAGGTGGTGACAATGCTTATCGATAAGTCCTTGCCCTTTATTTATTTCTCATTTTTTTGAAAATTATTGTAGTTTTCCTAATCCAATTCAAATAAGATTTAAAGAAAAAAGTAATTAAAAATGCCACCTATAAGATAGAAATTAATTTTAAAATGCCACATTAGTATTTTCTATCAGACAAATTGATAGTGCTAACAAAGGAATCGATTATACAAATTTAAAATTTTTTAGAATTTGATTATATTTTTTAAAAGTTTTAGAATTCACTTACACTGCACTTTTTCTATATAGTAGATTTAGGACTCAATGGAAAGTGAGCTTTGAGATTGAATTTTGACTTGCTGCAATGTTTACATGGTATTAAAACTAGATTCAATTATTCGGACTATTTGTTTTATTATATATTTTCACGCCTTATCCTTCCATGTGAAGGAGGACATTAGAGTATTTGAATAATTAGGTAGCATTCTCACAAAATTTTACAATTCTTAAAGATTTGATTGCCCCTCTGTTTTAGCTTCATAAGAAAAGACGAATTTTCACGAATTATTGTCCCGTGACTTGTATAAAAAGTGGCACTACTATTTGAAACAGTTCTGTGGGCACGTCCCTTGGTCAGTAATGTTTTCCCCAATGATATGATTGTTCTAATCCACAAATTCTATTGCTTCGGTATAATCTTTTTTTTTTTTTTTCATTAAAGCGCGGACCCGACAATGTTACGTAAGTTTTATGAATCGGCTGACTCCCGTCCTGATATCATCATCCACAGTGCTTTTGCTCTGACAATCCCCATTTTCATGAGGTGCCACTGTATTTCTGCCCAAATTGGGCGGGCGTTGCTTTCCTTGTAATGATTAATAATCATTGCAGAATCTGACAAAAGACAGAACAATCGAAACCCTAAGTCTTAGTAGGTCAACGAAAAAGAGCTGAAAGGAAACCTTTGAAGGATACATGTCTTGGTTCATTGTATGCGGGATGGGAGAGACGATCAATTGAGGGACTTGGACCGGCCCAACTTGACCGATCCTAATCCGGCTTCCAAGAAAAGGGGCCAGTCCTTGATGTTGGAATCATTTGATTTTATGCCGTGCGGATTGATTTTCAGTCTTAAGACTTTAAAATTGATTCGCAGACCAAATCTATACATATATATTATGTATTATGTATATAATATATAATATATTCATATATATATATATATATATATATATATATTCATATACAATATATTATGTATTTTTATCTACTCTAAACCCTATCTCCTTCTTCTCTGTTATTTTTTATGCAATTTTGCATGTAAATTAGAAATTAGAAATCCAGCCAAGATTCAACCAAAAAATTTAAAAAAATGAAAACCCTTTTCTTTCACCTCTTGCTCATCTTTTGCCTCGCATGCCTCTGACCTCTCCTCTCCTCGCTCGCCTCACAAGCACAGCTTAGCCAGTGAAATCGCTTGCCTCTCTTAGCCCACCTCACGAACGCAACTCAATAATTGCAAATGGATATTTCTGTTGTTACCTTATGTACGAATGTTAATAGTTGTGTTGTTTAATATCGCATTGTTGATGTATATATAATTTAAGAGAGTATGTTTATCTTTTCAAGGAATATGAAAAATGAAATAAAAAATAATTGGTTAATCCTAGGTTGATCCAAGAACCAGACCAGATCCCTAAGGTCGGTCCACGATCCAAAAAATTACGAGCCATCATGATGTGGGTTGGTCCCCGGTCCTTAAGTTAGGTGTTGGACTAGCCCAATTCGAATCATGCGCTCACCTCTAATGTGGGAGATGATTTTGCCAATATGGTGGGAGCTTTTTTAGAAGACTACAATTATTAGGTTGATTTAATTTTTCTTTTTTTACTTTTTTTCATGTTTGCTGAGAAAGAATTAGTCTTATCTTACGAAAACGAGTAAAAATGATGATCATTTAGACATAAGGCCATCAATTTGACACTAGTTTGAAACGTGAAAAACTTAGAGTGTGTTTATTTGATGGAAAATGAATGATTTGGAAAATACTTTTTTAAAAACAATAATTTGAATCGTTTACAAAAATGAATATATGAAAATTATTTTTATCATTTACAAAAATGTTTAGATATAATTTTTCATTGATAATTAAAAAAATTCATTGACTAATTATTTTAAGTAACACAAGCAATCATTTTTAGCAATTTTTTTGTTCGAATCATTCATTTTCTACAAAATAAATGAACCGTTAATAATAGGCATTTTCACATCAATAGGATGAAATGTGTAACTTCGAAATATTGCCATAAAATATAAAATGGTTTTACTAGCACAATAGTATTTGGGTTATTGTGAGAGTAATAGCATGTTTTGAGTTACGAATTTTTGAAATAGTTAACCCCACAACAATTTCTAATTACTTGTTTTTTTTTTTTTTTTTTTTTTTTGTGTGTGGCCTAAAACATGCTTTTATCTCACAGTGGACTAAGGATTGTCACATAAACATTTTCAATTTAAAACTATGGTTTCGTGTTTTAGATGATTTGCCAAGTATTAATTAGAGTTCTCAAATTCATACAAAGCAATTGAAGGCATCACACAGAAATTAACTAGATTGTGTTCCTTCATTGCCAGATTATTTTACAAATATAATTTGTTAGAGATAATTAGATATCTTCTAGAGATATTTATAAATATTCTTTTAGTTATTTATATCTATTTTAATTATGCACATCTGATTTGATTTCTTTAAATAGTCATCTAATAGAGTCTATAAATAGGCTCTCAATGTATTCTTTTCTATACAACAAAATATACAAGAAATTTCTCAACTCTTTCTTCCTCATTATTACTTTTTAATTGGTATTAGAACCTCTTTTCCTTGAGGCAATCATAGTGCACCGGGTGCATGTCCAAATAAATCCATTCTCATACACATCCAAATAAACCTATCCTCCTTACTCAATAGTGTTCACTTCGTGTGCACAAGTTTTGTTAGAGAAGTACTTAATTGAGTCCATTCTATAATAGTTGTGTTTCAACATTGACTGCATCAACTGCGCCACCTAGTCAAGCCTTTTCACGAAGGTAGCTCTCTTTTAATGCCAACCGCACATTTTGCATCGCTTGGTTACTATTTTCACAAGCTAAGCTGTATAGGCCACTTGTGCTACAACACCAATCGTATAGGTTGCGCCGCTGTTTCGCAAGCTAGCTGCATTGGCTACTTGTTGTTTCCCCTATGATTCTCGACATTTTTTGTGCGTCATTCTGAGAAGCCAACCCACCACTAGGCTCGCCACTTTCAAACTAGCTAGATTTAGAAATTTTGCCACTAACAACCATTAAATGCTGCCTAATCTGTCCCGTCTCTATTGCTGGACGCTATTCTGACTTGATTTCAAACTCAAGTTGACTTAGTCACCATGAGTTTGATGGAGTATGATAGAGATGTTTATGACATTTTCTTTGATTTTCTATATCTAATTTGATTATACATATCTAATTTGATTTCTTTAAATGTTCATCTAATAAAGCCTATAAATAGAAGAGAGAGAGAGAGAGAGAGAGAGAGAGAGAGAGAGAGAGAGGGGTACCAGGAGAGACTAAGAATTGTTTATGGTGAAATGGAGAAGAAGAGGGAAGCATTAAATTGGGCGAGATGGCAAAAAAGACGAGGTAGGTGTTAGTGGAGCATTTATTGCAGGGAGAGGAGACAAATGCACTTTTTTTTTTGGATAAGGACGCCTTGAAAGGTCAAGATTAAGTTATAATCAACCTTTACTCTAACAATTTTATTTTCAAATCCTTCTTAGTTTATAAAAAGAAATTATATCTTCAGAAAGTTCATTCAAATTATATTACCCTAAAATTTTAAGCACAACCCAGCTTTTTTTAAATACATATACTTCATTGCTAACACGATAAATTTTTTTGGAAATAAAACTAATAATTTCGATGACTTAATATTTCTTCTTCTATTTTTCAAGAAGTCGATAATTTTAATTTGGCAAGTCATGTTGATGTGGATTATTGCAATGTCTTATTTTACTCTTTTATGCTAACATGAATATTCTTTTTGCAATGTATTTTCATCCGACAATATCACGACAACGATATTCCTTTTGGTCCCTATGACTATAACAATCGTCAATGATTAATTTTGACGTCTAGCAATCATTTACTTACCTTATAATACATTGAGAAATAATTATCTACCAAGTGCCTCCAGGAGTGGCAGACACTTTTTAACAAAATTTTCTCAACATCATGTAAGTTAGCTTAATCCGTTGTTTCAAAATTGAAATGCAAAAACTCTCTGATTTTTTTTCTTTCCTCTTTCGACGAAATTATAAGTGAGAAAGGAAAGGCCGGAGGGAGACAATGAATTAATGAAAAAACTACCCAATCAATGCTAAACTTATTATACGAATAACAATTCAGTGTAGACATTCTTATTAATCTTTGTCGGAAAATGCTAATATGATGGTCCAATTATCAATGATCATTTTACATGACAACCATTACGTTAGTAATTCCCAGCTAAAATTTATAGGAATGACTACATTAGTATTTCATGTGAAAGTTGAGGACTAAATTGACAAAATTATAGAGTTTATAAACGAATTGCAATTTGCTTAATAGGTTTAGAACTGGGACAAAGTATACCCCGAGTGCCAAAACTTGACACGGAGGGACACTTAAGTGCCAAAAGTTTGGAAAGTAACACTTAAGTGCCAAAATCAGAGTAAAATGGATCACTTAAGTGCCACTTCGGCTAAAATGCCGATGTGACGATTTTCCGGCGAAGGAAGTGCAAAATAATGTCGTTTTGCATATTGACGTGGCTAGACAATACAAAAACGACGTTGTTTTGGTGCTGACGTGGTAAAAAAATTAATATAAAAATTAATTAAATTTAAAACTAAATTTATTTAAAAAATTTAAAAATAAAATAAAAATATTAAAAAAACTAAAAATTTTATTAAAAAAGGGGGTAGGCGGCTAAGGGCTGAGCCCTCACCGCTGCTGCCTCCCTCTTGCCGCCAAAAGGGATGGTGGCGGAGGGGGGAGGGTCAACTGGGGCTGCCGAGCCTTGACCAAGGGTCGGTGACCCTCGCCCAGCCGGGCCAAGGGCTGCTGCCCTCTGGGGGGTCCCCCAGCGGGCGGCGGACCTTGGCGCAGCTTGGTGAGGGTTGCCGCCGGTCAGCCGGGGTCGCTGTTCGGCCCCTGGCCAGGGGATGGTGATCCCGGCCGACCCTCCCCCCTCCGCCGCCAACCCTTCCGGCGGCGGCGGCGGTAAGGGCTCGGCCCTTAACCGCCTCCCCCCCCCCCCCTTTTTAATTTTTAGCTTTTTAAATATTTTTATTTTATTTTTAAATGTTTTAAATAAATTTAGTTTTACATTAAATTAAATTATTTTTTATATTAATTTATTTTACGACGTCAGCACCAAAACGACGTCATTTTTGTATTGTTTAGCCACGTCAGCGTGTAAAACGGCGTCATTTTGCGCTTCCTTCGCCGGAAAATCGACACCTCGACATTTTGGCCGGAATGGCACTTAAGTGATCTATTTTGCTCCGATTTTGGCACTAAAGTGTCCCTCCGTGTCAAGTTTTGGCACTCTAGGTGTCTGTACCTCGTTCAGAACTAATTGGACAATTTCCTCACAAACAAATGTAAAGTAACATATGACATGCACTTAGTAGAAAGACATGCACTTAGTAAAAAGAAAAAAAACAAGTTATTCAATTAAAGTCAAATTAGAAAGGTACAAAAAGAGAAACGGCAAAACTCAAAATGTTAAAAGTTGACTATACATTCATTGTATAATCTACAGGGGTAGTAAACGGCACATAGCATTGATAAACCTCGATTCTCAATTAATGTTGCTCTTTTTTGAATCAATACGCAATAAGTCTTGTTAATGAAGTGCTTTCAAAATACTTGTTAAGTACACTTAATGAAAAATATTTAATTTTGAAAGTATTAAGTATGAATATTACGAGAGCAGTTTGGTCGTTGTGCTGTGTTGAAACATACACGTTTGGTGACATATTTATTAAAAGTGCTGTTATGTGACTATGAATGATAAGTGAGTTTAACAAAAACTATTGCAAAATTGTTGTGATTATCAAAAAAAGGGCATATAACATTGTCGCAGAGTTGCCAACAATGCTTTCAACTATGCTTTGTCTGCATTATTAGGACTATTGCCATACAAATTTAGCAATTATACCAAACAACAAAACAACAACGCTGTTGGTATTATTATTGTATATGTTTTTTGTTTTTATCAGGAAAGATTAAAAGTGGTGATGGAGAAGTTTTCTAAGGGGTTAAAAAAATGTTTTTACTTAAGGGATAGAAAAATATTTTTGTTTTTGTTTTTAACTTTTTTTTTTTACTGTGTTTGAAATTTGATATTTAGGAATATGTCAACTCATGGCGTCGGGGCATTTGTTGAGCATGCGTGATAAAAAGAAAAGAAAATTTTTAAAGTAGTGATTAAGAGTATTACCAGAAAAGTTAGTCTTTGAAATTTGATTGAATTTCTTGATAAATACTATTGAGCTAGGTGGCACCTTTCTTAAAATGCTTTCCCACATTTTATGAGTCTGCTTGATCCAACACGTCATAAATTAAAATGCAAAGAACTCTTGATTCCTTTCATTGCCATTCTGTTTCGCCAGTTTTGGATCCCACAATGAAATATCTTTCACCAAGTGTTATATTTTGGTTTTTATTAGAGAAGATTTAGGTTTCGTGCTAATATTGGATAGAGAGAGTCAAATGCTACCGGAGATATATATTATATGGTTCTGAATCTTATGAAGTCGCATAATACAAGATCAAAATTGTTGATAACCAATGTCAAAGTCTAATCAATAGTTTGATCCGAACTCATTTTGACATACTAATGAAAGCCCATTAAAATCAAAGTGATTTGTACAATATAGAAGCTGATTCGACAACATTGGATATTAACAACAGTACCCATAAAGCACTGCTTTTAATTGCATTCGAGTACATAACATTAGAATCTAATTGACGACGGTGGACAGTGAAAATAACACTTAGTAGACATTGCTCTTAGATAGATATGAAGACATAACGTCGGAATCTAATTGACGACATTGGATGGTGGAAACAACACCTAATAAACACTGCTCCTAGATGGGTATGAGGATACAATGTTGGAATCTAATTGATGACGTTGAACGGTGGAAAGCAACACCTAGTAAACACTGCTCCTAGATAGGTATGAGGACATAGCGTCGAAATCTAATCGACGATGCTGGACAGTGAAAATAACACTTAGTAAACACTGCTTCTAGATGGGTATGAGGACACGACGTTAGAATCTAATCGATGATGCTAGACGATAGGATGACACTTGAATCTGATCAACAGCACTACCTAGGATATACACACTTGCTGGAATTGAATTTATGACAGGAATATGAAGCTATAGCTAAGCTAACTAAAGAATGAGATTCATGTGTTGTTCTCGGGGCGCCGGGGGAGAGAAGGGCTCGGATTACTTGAGGTAATTATAAGCCAATTTGATAACCGTTGGTGGTCAATTGCTTCCTTCTTAGAAGTTGCTCCACGTTCTTTACTGAATCGCCTTATCTATATCCTGTTGTCTTATGCCTTGTTCAATGATGTTCACATGACTTGTTCAGCAAGTATTAATTGCTCCTTTGATTTTGGTGCCTTTTCAAGTATCAACCATTCCTGTCTATATTTTGTTGTCAATTCCATCTAATTCTATGTCTTCAACAGCGTCTTTTGACTTGGACACGTGGCAATCAACTACTTTATCATCAAATCATGTATCTCCACTTGTAGATCCATTGAAATCTAGCCCAAGGGCTCTTGAAATCCTTGGTGATCCTTCGTTTCCGTGACTAACATGGGCTGGACTGATGTAAATCATAGCCCGCACGTGATAGTTAGAATGATTTCAAATACTTTCATCTCTTATGGTTAGCACATGATATTAAGGGTATTTTTGGGTGTTAAAACGTTCCAAAGGAAACATAAGTGAGAAGGCATGAGATGGTAGGGAAAGATTGATAATAAATAAAATTATGAGCGAGAGAATGAGAAAGGTCGATGTTAGAAAGACATATTATTACATAATCGTGAAAATTAAATAGTATGGGATGAACATATACGACATCCCTTTTGGATGAAAATACTTAAATTGAGTATATAGTATATATGTGTCTACAGATTAATATTACAAAAGATTTTCATACGTTTGCCGTTCAATGAAGTCAAGTTTCAAAGATTATAAAAAAGAAAAAGTAAAATAGAAAAATTAAACCTGAAAATTACAAGCCAACAAAACATTAATTGCACATTCTACGTGCCAAACCTCATTCTCGGCATGCAGTCAACGCAGCCCATCTCAAGTACTACCCTCTTGGATTTCTCAACTAAACCTTAGACAATTGGTAAAAACCAAAATAGCAGTATTAGACTTGATATTCCATACTAGTACAAAGACGGGGAAAATCATAATTGAGAAATCCAGGGGATTTACTAATGAGATTTTGCATTAACTTCATGTGAAGAACAACATATACTGCCTATAGATTTCGCAGTTAATCTTTATGACTTTTAGTAGGAAAAGTACAAAAAAAAGTCACAAACCTATTGCATTGCTCAAGTTGTAAAAATTAATGTCTAAGTTGTATAATAATAGATAGAAATTCCATTTTTTTTTTTAAAGTAGGCAAAATCATTACAACAAATTATGGCAGTTTTTTTAGCACTAAACATATATGAGTGTCTGAAATTTAAACTAATTTCCTCGCCGAACTGCTTCCATTCTCCTCTTCTTAGTAAGAGAAAAAGAATGCTTTTTTTGTATAATCGATTTAGCGCACGGGATTTATTTGTGAATCACGACGTAGTGAGTTACTATGATTAATATTAATTATAAGTAGATTGAACTTTGGTCCCTTATTTTGTGAATATAGCAACTTTTATATCATCTCTAAAGTACACATCGGTATAACTTATTATGCCTATCCCCACCATTTTATTCTACCCTGTCAATCACACCCTTCTGCTCCCATGTCTACACCACCTCCTCATCATCATCGTTGCCGCCTTCATTATCTCCATCACCTCCGTCGTTGTCATCACCGGTGTTGCCAATGTCGTCACTGGCATTGTCATTGTCACCACCTGCACCGACGTTGTCCTCAGCAACACCGTCTGCCTCGTCGTCGTCACCAGCAACACCGTCGTCGTCATGATCGTCTAGTATTTCTTCCAAGCCAGTCATTGCATTAAAGAAGAAGCGAAGGCCATCCTCACTCAGCTTCCACATTCTGCAATCAAAATTTGCGTCTCCCGGAGGAGGAGCTCTGCCTTGCCTTAGCAGATGAGCTCGTCCCAGCGCCACGACCACAACATATCCAATGCCTCGACGAGGCTCACGAACACGTTGATAGAAGGAAAAGCAAAAATGGAAATCGTCGCGGACACTCGGTGGCTTTCCATTTCCCTCGTCGCTCGCCTTGCTTCTTGGGTTTCAATATGTTGGGGAGCTAGCGCTCCGCTAATGATGGCTTGGCCTACTAAATGGGTTGCGCCCGACACGCGGAATGCCTTTGTGTCACCTGAGCTACCTTCTGCCGCGGCCATAGCGGATTTTCCAGTGAGGTGGCCGAACCCGGCGAGAATTGCATGGGCAACGCTGTGAAACCTTGCCCTTGATCTCATCCAGAAACGTCGCTCAGAGTCTTTGCAATACAATAGTCCTGTCATAAGCAGAAAAGTTAAGGTATTGCATTTTCCACCGTTATGTTTCGAACTTTTCACTTTTACTTCACTGTAAGTGTAAAACTAAGAAAAACTCTATGGGTGATAAGTAAGATCGTGAGACGAAACTCAAAATGACAGTGGATATAGGAGAAATTGGACATTTTTGAATGCACGCATGATAAAAGATCCATGTTTGACTAATAAACAAGTTTTTTGTTTTACCATATAAAAGGTCTTCGTTGTATTGGACAGCTAATTTGTGTCGTTGTCACAAATTAATGCACAGTATTATGATTTTGTACCTCTACCAAAAAGCAGACGGAAAATCGGTAACCTTTCAAGAAATACACATGATTATCATGAAGGCTTCAAGATAGTTTACAAGTGATATAAAAATCTCTTTTTGTTAGTAAAGATGAAAAGCAACTTAATTGATTCATTTTTTTTATTAACGCGTAATCGTACCTTTTTTCTTTTGATAATTATGATCTTCAAAATGTCCATTTTGTGTAAAGATACCATCCAGATGTGCTAACTTCTCTTCTGAACATTCCTGTGGAAAGAGAAGGCCATATGTCAGTCCCGGCATGCCGAAAACATAGCTGCGCCGCCCGACTTGAATCAATGATGAGTCCTTTGTGAGCAGCCACTGTAGCGTGCCGACCATGCATGTCGCGATCAAAATGGGAGTTAGGGCATGGACGATGAGCTGCACCACAAAGTCACCGTGCTTAATGGGCTTGATGGTCCGCTTCCAGTCGTAGTCGATCAACAGGAGCGTTGCATTTTCTGCCTTGAACAGCTCTTTTTTAGTCCCTATATTGTAGTAACAACTTAAATCTGTAAGATCATTACCTGGAGAACAAAAAGAACAAATCTTACTGATCACAAAGGGAAAAAAGATCTCATGAAATCAACAAACTCATCAAAGTGGATTTCTTGCTAATGCAAAATTTAAAACAAATTAAGTACAAAAAGTAAAAGAGTGATGATGATTCACAAACGGGAAAAAGAATAAACAGTTTTGGGGGGGGGGGGGGGGAGGCACCAGAAGAAGAGGTTGAGAATTTTTTGTGGGGAAATAGAGCAGAAGAGGGAAGCATTATATAGGATGAAAAAGGCAAAAGAGACGTTGTGCGGGTCAATGGAGCATTAGTGCATATAGAGCAGACAAATGCGTTTTCTTTAGATATGAACGAAACATCAGTGCACCGACAATTATTTATTTATAAAAAAATGCTTCACCAAAGTGAGAAAGATTTTTGTATAAGAATTAACTCACTTAACATCCTTTTATATATATTCGATCTATTGTCATATTATGCTCAACAAAATTCGAATTGTTATAATAGTGAGATTTTGTAATTTATTTTCATTATCTGGTTTTCTCAATTGGAACACAAAATATGGTCCAATCCATTTTCGAACCGGTTGAATCCTATTTGCCTTGACATAAGGAAGTGCGTCCAAGTTAAAAGTATAATCAACATCTTACTCTAACAATTATGCTTTCATATCTTGATCGATTCATAATATATTTTCAATTTTTAAGCAGAACTCATCTTTTAAAATAGATATACTTTAAAGCTGAAATGATTAAAAAACACATGGCAATAAAACCATTAATTTCGACAACTTAATTTGTTTCATTTTTTAAATAATTAAAAAAAAATTAATTTAGCAAGCGTTGATGATGTGAATTATTATGACATCTTATCTTACTCCTTTTGAGGACATGGATATTCCATTTTTTAACGTATTTTTATCAGACAATATCACATCAACAATCATCTTTTTTGCTACATTGATGACAACAATTGCCAATTAGTGATTTTGACGTCAGACGATCATTTACGTTATTATACATCTAAAAATCTTGTCGTATTTTCTCTAGTTTTCGATTTGCAGTTCCCCCTCACGAGAGGAGACACTTTTCGAAAAAAAAAGCTCTTTCAATATTTTGTGAGCTTGCTTACTCCGTAATTTCGAAGATCAAACTACAAGAACTCTTGACTTTTCCCCTTTTCTCTTTCAATGAAATTATAAGTGAGAAAATTAATCTATACTCGTGAAAGAAAGATACTGGGGAGTGGAGCTATATGAAATCTGTCCGGGGTAAAAAAAAAATATTTAATAGAAGTCGAAATTTTCAGAGATAACAAGAAAAGGGAAAATTAAAGAAAAAACAAAACTTAAAATTAAAAGTTGACCATACATTTATTGCATGATCTACGGGATCATGTCGTATTTAAAAACCTCCCAGATTCTCAATGAATGTTGCACTTCATTGTACTAATATGTAATGAATCTTGTTAATGGGTGTCTTCGAGATACTTGTTGAACACACTTGAGAAGAAAATTTTTAATTTTTATCTCATAATTCAAAATAATGGTCACAAGCATCATGGAAAAGTTAGCTCTGGTGGCCATTGAGACAACTCCTAGTAGTTTCAAATACCATAGAGCTGGATGACACTTCAATAAAATGCTTATTTTGCTTGATCCAACATGTGAAAAATTGAAATACAAGAACTCTTGATATATTCCATTACCAATCTAAGGAAAGTATTAGTGAAAATTAGAGGCGATCAATCCCAAGATGGGTAGGTTCTAGATTTGGATCTCATCCTGTTAGGGGCGAGCATAGTTCTAGGGTAGAGCTGGACTAATAGGAACCAACCCGATTCTAGGTTCTAGAATATATAGGGTATGTTTCAAGTTCCAAAAATCGGGAAACTTATTCCAACAAGTAGATTTTAGGTTTTAGGTGGAACTGAGAACCTAAAACCTAGAACCTGAAATAAATTTTTGTATTTTTCTTGTTCTATGTCTTCGCATGATCCTGTAGCATTCTATGTCATTCAATAATGAGTGTATAATCTGAAACCAATAGTCTAAGTTTCCATTTTGAGTGATATCCATAACTATGGCTTTATTTTGTTAATATTTCATAATTTTTATGTGTCTAAATATGAATTATGATAAATGGATTGTAGCAAATAATGGTCATTAGGTGATGATTTACTGTAATTGTTCATTTAAGAGTACAAGTGATACCCGGGTAAACCCTAAAACCGACCTTAGAACTTATTATACAGTAGATTCCAAGTTCTTGAGTATGCAAGGTAGGTTCTAGGTTTCATGTGGAACCTAGATGGAATCTTGAACTACTGACACTTAAATCCTGTTAGGGTCAATTCTCGTTTTTGGAATCAGGAATTCACCCTAGTTCTCAAGTCAATTGGCTACTGGCCGGATTATTTTTTTTGGTCATTTTTTATATATACAATATACATACGCCAAACATGAATACACTTCTTTCTACTTGAGGATAATATGTCAAACATATTTAATTTCAATAATCATAAAAAAAAATTACTTGGTGAGGGGTAAATTGACTCAAAACTGGTTGGATTCCAAGGTAGATTCCGTGTTTTACCTTGGAACCAACCTTTGCAAATTACAGGTTTTTGGTTCCCTAGTATACAACTAGGAACCAAATTGGTCAAGATAGTTCCAATTTTTTGGAATCCAAAATTGGATTGGTTCCAGGTTGAACTGACTTGATTGCTCACCCCAATGAAAATGCATGAGATAGGGAAGGATAAATAAAGTCGTAAATTGATAGATAATAAGTGAAATTATGAGTAAGAATGAGAAAGATTGATAGTAGACAGACAAATTAATATATAATCGTAAAAATTAAATAGTATGGAATGACCATATACGGCATTGGATGAATAAGATTAAAATGACTATATTGTATCTATATCTATACAGTCGAATATTTCAAAAGATTTCAAGTGTTTGGCATTTATTAACAGTGAAAGTTCAAAGATCAAAAAAGAAAAAAAGAAAAAAGGAAATGCAAAAAGGCAAAGATATAAACCCCACATTAAAGGTCAACCAAACATTAATTGCACAATCTGCGTGCCAAATCGGGTTCTCAACATGAAGTTAATGCAACATCTCAATTATAAACCTCTTGGATTTCTTAACTAAACCTTCAACAAAACGAAAATTCCAAAAAAATAAATTATTCTCCGACTTTATGAGATCACTGCTATCTATTCTAAATATTCCATCACTTTCACTCATGCTTAGTTTGGTCATTTTTTTGCCTAGTACTAAGATATATTTAATTAGGATAACATATAGGGCATGGAAAGATTTAAATTTAAGCTCTCATGCTCTAATAGCTTGTAAGATTTTATGGGATTATTACTAACTCTTCTAAAAAGTTTAAGTTTTTAGATGAATGCGTGATTTAATAGTAAAATATTCCATCACCGCGAGACACCTATTCATTATTGTTGTTTTTGATAAATGTGTTGATGTATTCGAGAGTAACTTGAAAGGATTTCTGCCGGCGTCGTGTCCGGTGCCTTCATCTGCTCTAGCTTCATCATCCAGAAGAAATGCCTCCACCGAGCTGGTGCCAATGGCGCTCCCCGCCAGTAAGTCACATTCTATTTCTTTTCATTTCATTTTGATCATTTCTAGTTCTGCCTTTTGTGTGCGCATGGTTTCATGAGTTTTATAGATCGCTACCATGGAGTGGAATGTGCATTTGATTTTAGGGATTAATTTTTCCAAAGTGGTGGAGGATATAGTCGTTGGAGTGACTACGGTGGTTGGCCATGGTTTCAAGTAAGTCACCCTTTTGCTGCTGGTGAACTCTAGTTGCTTTGCTATGACTAGGAATCAGGTTCCACACAGATTCTACTTAGAACCCTTAACCTACTTATTGGAACAAATATATCATTTTTTAGAATTCGGAACTTATCTTGCATATCTTGAAACTTAGAACCTACCTTGTCACAGGTTCTATAGCCTACCTAAGTTCTACCTATATTATTGATTAAACAATTGCAATGAATTATCACATTTAATTACTACCATTTGCTACTATAATTCATTGACTATAACTTATATTTAGACACATGAAAAATATGAAATATGAATAAAGTAAAAGTCTCAATCATAAAATGAAAGTTTAGACAAGCGATTCCAGATAATACATTCGCCATCGAATGCTATGGAATATCTTAGGATGGCGTGAAGACAGACAAAAAAAAACACAAAAACTTGTTTCAAGTTCCAAGTTCCAAGTTCCAGGTTTTAGGTTCCAAGTTCCAAGTTCCACCAACTTAGAACCTAGAACCTACTCGTTGAAACAGATTCTCCAATTTTTGCAACCTAAACATACCATACATACCTTGGAACTTGAAATCGAAGAAGTTCCAACCGGTCTAATTATCATATTTCAGATTCTACCCCAGAACCATACTTAACTCTAGCCATGGCCCTGTGTGTAGTTGTGTTTGATTCTACTTTTTAGATCCAAGTGTGTGATCGTTACATGGAATGTAGATCTTACTATATTTGTATCCTGATTTTGAGATTGTTTTGGATCTAAGAAAAGGTAATTGAAACTTCCACATGACGTTAAGGGACCTTGAGCATATAGACCCAATACAACGTGGTTTGTATTCCGGACCTATATTATATGTCTCAAGAATTTAGATCTCCATGGGTGCAAAAACTTGGAGCATCTCTCCGATGTGCTCTGGTCCTTAAAATCTTCAACATCTCAGTGTTAATAACTGTTCAAAATTGTGAAGATTCACTGATATTACAAATAAACTTAAAAGGCTTGAGAATACTTGATTTAGAAAGGAGTTCAATAGAGAATTTCTTGCATCCATAAAAAATCTTGTCTCTCTGGAGGATGTGAATTTGACATATTACAAGAAACTAGCAATCCTTCTATCTAGTATTAATAGGTTGAGAAATTTTAAGGCGTTGTGGCTCGAAGGCTACTCAAAACTAATCAAGTTTCCAAAGAAGGACGATTCGAGTGATTTCCATTAGAAGATGGGATTTCCTGAGTTGCAGATTTCATACTTAGATGGAAGCAATCTATAAGGAGTAGAGTTTGTAGAGAATCATTCTTGATTTCCCTCCTTGGTGGACTTGAATTTGTGGCAATGCAAATTTACTAACCTTTCTACACGCGAGCTGTTATGATCAATGCAGAAATTACAACGAAATGAAAATTGAGTAGAATAAGACAACACAAGAATTTACATGGAAAACCCTTGCTAAAATCCCACAGGGAGAGGAGAAGCAAAATCCATTATGAAATTCAAAATTATAAAAGACGGCTCGAAAAACTTTAAGACTCTTTCTATCTCTACTTAAATTATAATCATGAGAAAAATAATATTTATACTACTCTAGCGGTGACGATTTTTTGTACATTGTCATGCATGTGTTGTGTGCACGCTGTGCATGGATGGACTCTCGTGCTGGGGCCCAAGGCTCGGTCTCAATGGAACTGGACTGGGCATGGGTGTCGCAATTTGAGGCTAGTCTTGATAGACTTGGGCCTAGGCATTGGGGTCTTGGGCACTAGCACGAGGGTACTGAGCCTAGCCTGGATGGACCCAGGCTAGGGTGCTGAGGTCTCGAGCCTGATCTTGATGGACCCAAGCGTAGGCCTAGTATCTTGGTGGCCTAAGTTGGTATCTCGGCTGTCCATGCGCAAATTGCTAGCACTTGAAAATGTCAATCTATTTAGTAAAATCAAATCAGATTTTTCTTTTCAAATGACGAAAAATAATATTCCGTCCATTTTTATATTTCAATCAAACACACAAAAAAAAAAATTGTCATTTTTCTAGAAAATGACATTTTCGAAAATATTTTTAAAGAACATCAAATTTTCGACGAAACAAATGAAGTTAGAAGGTAAGACATTATACATTACAAATCAATACAATTGATGGATATGTATCGAATCGGTAGATTTGGTAGTGAATCAATAGATTCGCTTGTAATTCAGTATTCCATAATTTGCTTGATAGATAGGTATTGAGACCTTAAATCCCCAAATATGATCTTATGTGAATCGAGAATCGACCGGCATATTTAATACTTCCAAGCCAGTGATACCTCCCATGTATAGCATTTCTTCTTCTTCTTCTTCTTCTGCGCACTTGCTTGCCTTAGTAAATGAGCTCTTCCCGATGCCATGAGCCACACCATCTCCATCGCCTCGACGAGGCTCATGAACACATTTGCAGAAGGAAAAACAGAAATGGAAGTTGTCGCGCTGGTTGGGATTTTTTTTATCCCTTATGTTGCGGAGTGTTACACGAGAATAGGTTCTCCGTCTTTGCCCCTGATATCGTCCAGGAATGTTTCTCAGCGTCTGGGTGTAATAGTCCTATCATGAATGGAGAAGGTAATTTCGGATTACCACGAATGATAATCCATAATTTGTACACACTTGTTTTCCTTTTCGTTCACATGGGCTCGTGCAACTACGACGGATTGTCTACCACTTAAAAAGCTCTTAGCTTTTGCGGTCAATAAAAGCAATTTCACATGTATATGTCCATTAGTTTGGATTCTACCTTTCTGTTTTGATCTGTATCACGGTGGCTGGGTTGTATTAAGATGCTCTTTAAAATTGTCAGCATATGCTTGACGCATTCGAGGGCAACATAGTGTGCCTGGCGAGGCGAAAACATAGCTTCTCCACTCCATTTGACTAACCGCAAGAGTGGGGGGCGAAGAACCGAAGACCACTCTGAGTTTGCGAATGTTTCGTGACTTCAAATTCGGATATGCCGCATTAAAACCAAGAGTCTAACCACTCGACCAACCCCTTGCAATTAGAATAACGCACCCGTTGAGGGAGACGTGTCTACAAAATCAAGACGGTTGAGTCCATAAGAAATGCAGAATACAGAGAACATCAAGTAGTAAATTCTGTGAAACTGTTGGAGATATGCACAAATCAAGTTGAAGATTGTAATCAATCAATCCAAGATTACATGAGATTGTGATTATTTAATTATGGTAATCTGTGATTGGATTTGATTTGATGAATATTCTTTTTCTTTAGTTAGACATTTAAAGTACTATAAATAGGACATCATACAATGTAAATTGAATATACAGAAATACAAGAAAACCTTGAGTCTTCTCTCGTGCTTGGCCTATTCCTCCATTTCTGACATGGTATCAGAGCCGGATTTTTCAACCTAGCTTCCGCCAAACTCTCCGAATTGCCTCTGTTCCTTTCTCACAAATCAGTTTCTACAAAGAAGTAGAGGAATTCATCATGGCCAATAATACTCAAGGAGAAATCTCAGTTGAGGAAAGTCCAAACTCACCTCAAAGCAGGAATCCAGCCTTAGTCGACCCCTCTGAAGATGATCACCCGACGGCTCAACATACTGCCAACCCGACACTTGCTCCAACCAATGTTTCCGGCCCAACTCAATGGCCATCAGTCCCGTGGTTTCCCTTTTAGGGTCTGTGGGGAATTGGGCCAGCTCATTCGTGGGTTCCATACGGAATATCTAGAGAAGGGTTCTCGAGCACTGGCACAGGCCCAACGGGCACAGGCCCGAGACCCGAAGCATCTTCGACGGGTCAAGGAGGGAATCCCTACCCGAATGCAGGACCTAGATTCCTGCCGTTCATCTTTCCAGCCAGCGACGGCCGGCCAGAACCCGACGACCCGTTCTACACGTCGCCGGGTGATGGACTCGAGCTACGGCTCATTTCCTTGCAGCTTACTGGACCTGAAAACTACACTACCTGGGCTCGAGATCTCCGGCGAGCGCTGGTGACCAAGGAGAAAGAAGGCTTCATCGACGGCAGCGTACCCTTCTCGACCAACGAACGCTCGCAGCGGCACTGGCGCAAGTGCAATAAGCTCGTGCGGACATTGATCGGGAACTGTTTGGCTCCTGAGGTGGCCGCCGAACTTCCACCAACTGAAGACTCGAAGGCGATTTGGGAGGCGATCCGAGAGATGTACGGCAAGCTTGATCGAGCCAAGCTTTTCTCGCTCACCCAAGCCGTATCTGACCTGAAATAAGGAAATCAGACCGTCACGACATGTTTCAACCGGCTCTCTGCTCTCTGGAACGAACTCGAGGCTGCCGAGGAGAGACTCGAGGGACCGGAGGAAACCCTAAATCAGTATAGGGCTATTCGAGATAGAGAAAAATCGACTTGATTTTTGCTGATTTTAAATAAAAGTTACTCACATTTCAGGTCCCAAGTGCTCGCAATGGAGCCGCCACCATCGCTCCAGCGGATCTACCAGTTGGCGGTCCAAGAAGAAAGCCAGAGGATGGCGGCGACTGGACTCGCGCGAACCGGAGAAGGAGCGGCGTTCACGACTCTCGAATCTGGCCCATCGACGGCCGAGAACCTCTCACCGGCATTCGCCGTTCCCGGATCTGGCCTCACTTCGACTGGCAGCTCCTCGTACGCCCTCTCTCCGACAGATCAGCCCTTCGGTTTCCATGGAGAGAGCTTCTATCGCGCGAATGAGAGAAAGAAGGAGGAAGGAAACCCTAATTTCAGGGTGGACGGCTCAGATCAGATCTTCAGATCTGACAATCATTATTCAGCTAATGCCCTAGCCGAATCCAACGGCTTTGGTTCCTTTAGGGGATCCTACGGTCCAAGAAATTTTGCACCAAAGGAAAATATTAGAGGAAAAGGCAAATTATATTGCAGCTATTGCAAACGACCTCATCACACGGTGGAAACCTGTTGGAAATTACACGGTAAGCCCGAGGATAAAGGAAAGAAGGAATCTTTAGTTAATCAAGTCGCTGGGCACAATATCAACCAGTCCATTACACAAAATCAGTATCAGGAAATATTTAAGGCCCTAAAACAGCTGGAAGTTTCCGAAAAAAGAGCAGGCTTCTCAGGTACCTCATTTTGCCTAAGCTCTATTTCTCATGATGCATGGATCATTGACTCAGGTGCTAGTGATCACATTATCTGTGACGAGAGTTTCTTTTCTCATACTCATGCACATATTTTCCCAGTCACTGTGAAACTTCCAAATGTGAATGCTACAAATGTCACAAAAATAGGGACAGTACATCTTAGCTCTTCCATTACCCTTAAAAATGTGCTTTATATTCCTCAATTTGAATTCAATCTTATCTCACTGTCAAAAGCCTGCGAGGATAATTCATGTCGAATCCTCTTCAATTCTCACACATGTCTTTTTCAGGCCCTTTCGACTGGCAAATTGATGGGCTTGGGTAGTCTCTCACAAGGGTTGTATTTTTGGACAAGTTTTCCCAAAAATATTGATTTATCATGTTTTTCTGTGAATAAGGAATCATTGTGTAACGTTGCTACCAATGATAAAGCTATCATTTCTCATCGACGTTTTGGTCACAGTGCTTACTTTCCACATCCTAAATGTGATATTTGTCCTCTCGCAAAACAATCATGTGCCCCTTTTTTCACAAGCAAGTCCCATACTACAGAGAATTTCTCTTTAATTCATGTAGACATTTGAGGACCTATCATACACCACATCGTGATGGGTCTCGTTTTTTTCTCACTATTGTTGACGATCATTCTCGTGCTACATGGGTCTTCCTTATGCAATCAAAGAGTCAAGCTCTTTCTCATTTGAGAGATTTTTTCATTCTGACAAAAAATCAATTTGGAAAATCTGTTCAACGCATTTGAACAGACAATGGGAAAGAATTCTCTAGTCATGATTGTCGATCCTTATTTTCCTCACATGGAATTCTACATGAAAGTACGTGCACTTATACACCTCAACAAAATGGGGTTGTTGAGCGGAAACACCGTCATCTTCTAGAAGTAGCACGTGCACTTAAGTTTCAAGCTTTCATTCCTGAAACTTTCTGGGGAGATTGTGTGGTCACAGCAGCCTACCCGATCAATCGCATGAAAACTAGGGTTCTCAATGGACGTACCCCGTTTGAGATTTTATTTGGAAAGAAACCTGAAGTAGATCATTTAAGATTTTTTGGCTGCTTGTGTTATTCTGTTGCTTTGGGTCCTCATGACAAGATGAGTCCCTGAGCTAGACGATGCATTTTTACGGGTTATCCAACCTTCCAGAAGGGATACCGTGTTTTTGAACCATCGACAGGTGATTTCTTCGTAAGTAAAGATGTGGTTTTTCATGAGGATGTGTTCCATTTTCAAGATGAAATATCTTCCAATGAATCTTCAAGCTAAAATCAGCAAAATAGAAATTTTCTATTTGAGGAAGATTTATCACTCAGTCCACAATATATATGTGTTCCAACTTCTTCTCCCATGATCGAAACAAATGCAGCATCCTTACCTGCCTCCGAATATTCAACTCCGGGCTCTACAGTATCCATTGAAGAGACATCTAATTCAGAAAAATTGTCTCCTCAATCTATTTTTGAAGAATCATCTCCTACACCTGATCATATTCCTCCAAGACAGTCAGGACGAACCACTTGTCCCCCAACTTGGACAAAGGATTATGTTTGTGCATCTCTCAACTCATCAGGTACTCCATACCCTATCTCCTCTTATGTCTCGCTTGATTGTCTATCTGCGGAACATATGTGCTGTATTAGTCATATCTCCGAAGAAATGGAACCATCATCTTATGATGTGGCCGTTCGTGATCCACGCTGGCAAAAGGCTATGGAAGCTGAATTACATGCATTGATAGAGAATCACACATGGGATATAGTACAACTACCTGTTGATCGTAAGCCAATTGGGTGCAAGTGGGTATACAAGATCAAGTATAAGGCTGATGGTTCAGTGGAACACTATAAGGCTCGCTTAGTGGCAAAGGGCTTTACACAACGTGAAGGTTTTGATTACCATGAAACATTCTCTCCAGTTGCCAAAGATGTCACTGTTCATTCCTTTCTTTTTGTTGCTGCTTTCCGAGACTGGAAACTACATCAAATGGATGTCCACAATGATTTTCTTCATGGAGATCTTGATGAAGAAATATATATGGATCTTCCATCGGGATTACGGCGACAGGGGGAGTCTAGAGTGTGTCGTCTCCGTAAGTCCCTTTGTGGACTCAAGCAAGCTCCTCGTCAATGGTATACAAAGTTCACCTCAGCCCTTACAGCCATTGGTTTCAAGCAATCCAAGCATGATTATGCCCTATTCTCTTGGACTAAACGTCTTCAACCTACCTGATGATATATGTTGATGACATACTTATTATGGGAAATGATGAATTGGGCATCAAGAGACTTAAGAAACATTTGCATTCTAGCTTTCGTATTAAAGATTTGGGATCTCCTAAGTATTTTCTTGGCATTGAGATTGCTCGATCAGAGCTAGGAATTGCCCTTAGTCAACGGAAATTTGTATTGGAGATTATATCAGAAGCAGGCTTATCAGGATGTAAACCGGCTGTCATCCCTATCGATCAGAACATCAAGCTGACTACTATTGACTATGATGTTGGATCATCGTCTAAGATTGACGATCCTCCGCTTAAAGATCCATCCCGCTATCAAAGGCTTGTAGGGAAACTTATATATCTCACTATGACTAGGCCGGATATATGTTATGCAGTTCAGACACTTAGTCAATTCATGCATAGTCCGAAGAAGTCTCACATGAATGCAGCCTTGAAGGTTATAAAGTATTTGAATAAATGTCCAAGCCTTGGATTACTCCTTTCACGAGATTGCAATCTCGAAATGGTAGTTTATTATGACATAGATTATGCCACATGTCCTATGAGTCGAAGATCAGTCACTGGTTTTCGCATCAAGTTGGGAGAGTCGTTACTTGCATGGAAAACAAAGAAGCAATCCACTGTATCTCTTTCATCTGCTGAAGCCGAGTATAGAGTTATGGCTAAAACAGTTTGTGAAATAGTTTGGATACGAGGCTTACTTTCAGATCTTGGGATACAAGTCAAAGGGCCAACAAACATATATTGCAACAATGACACAGCACTCAAACTTGCATCAAATCCCATTTTTCATGAAAGAACGAAACACATTGAAGTTGACTATCACTATACTCGAGACAAAATCCAAGAAGGGGTAATCAAGACAAATGGAATTGGAACTGCGGAATAGCCTGCTGATATCTTTACCAAACCATTATGTCAAAGACAATACGCATATCTACTGAGCAAGCTTGGCGTCTTGGACATATACCAGCCATCAGCTTGAGGGGGAGTGTTGGAGATATGCACAAATCGAGTTGAAGATTGTAATAAATCAATCCAAGATTATAGGAGATTGTGATTATTTAATTATGTCAATCTGTGATTGGATTTGATTTGATGAATATTCTTTTTCTTTAGTTAGACATTTAATGTACTATAAATAGGACATCATACAATGTAAATTGAATATACATAAATACAAGAAAACCTTGAGTCTTCTCTCGTGCTTGGCCTATTCCTCCATTTCTGACAGAAACGGGGGTGATGATGTTACAGTGCAGATTGCATTGAGTTGAATTTGGGTTCTCTTATATATTAAAGCCCAATCTACAGGCGATTTAGAGTTTGCTTGGGACCTTTTATTGCACAATCTGCAAGCCAAATCTGGTTGTGCCCGCATTTTATAAAATGCTATATCCTCACTAAAAACCTCTTGGATTTTACAACGAAATGCCTCCCTATGCATTCGTATCTGATTCTGTGTTCATTTGTTGCTATTAAAAATGCCAACTATTTGGATAGTGAGAATGAAACGAGGAGAGGCCACATGAGTATATCTAAGTGACTTAAATCAGAATTAATAATATAAATCTAGTTGGTACTTTTAATGGAAAAAAGTTGGGAATTTTGTGTAGGGGTTCATAACTTGGAAACGCTAGTAAGTTATACAAATCGATAATCTGTTACAATATTTAGAAAAATTTAAAATGATCAAATAGTTATTAGTAAATGACTCAAATAAGATTAGATGACCCAAAACTAGTTGGTAAATTACTCAAATTAAGGTAAATAATAGCGTAGAAGAGTTGGTAACTTAGTAACACTTCGGTAAGTTACACAAATAAAGTTGCTCATTTATTAGAACGGTTGATAATTTCAAAATAATTAGATTACCGTTAATAACCTAATTTAAAGGTTGGTAAACTATTAACAAGTTTTTAGCCAAACAATTCATCAATCACATTTTTCTTACAATAGTACTTGAAACTAAACAACGTTGATGAAAATTAATCTACATTTTAACCTTTATTAATTTGGTTGATACCTTGAAAAACCTCAAACTGATACATTTGTGACAAATTTACCCAAAACTAATTTTTTGACTATTAAAAACCCCAAATTGGTACGCTTTTGACAATTTTATCCAAAATTGGTACATTTATAATAAATTTATCATCCGTTAGTTTTCGTTAAGTTTTACTATCAAATTATTGAGTTAGATGACACGTGACAATGAATTAGTATACTAGTTTGGGATTTTACTATTTATTTGTCACAGTTATATCATTTTTATGGTTTTCTATGTTATTAGTCCAATTTACCGGATAGTATATTTATTACAAATGTATCAGCTGGGGATTTACAACGGTTAAACAAATTAGTGTGAGGTAAATTTATCACAAATGTACTAATTTGGGGTTTTTTGTGGTCACTTAAGGTAAATTTGCCATAAATATACTAGTTAGGGTTTTTTGTGATTAAAAAATTAATTTAGAATAAATTTGGCATAAGCATACAAATTTGACATTTTTTAAGGATATTAACCATTATTAATTCCTTTTCAAAAGAACCAATAAAATATTACTTATAATCGAACGATAAGCATTTACATACTGGGATTCTGCCGTTGCCGTACAATGTGTTGATTGAAAAACTCGTTCTCCCTGTCATATTTTGCTAAAATACTTGGTTAAAAGAAGACAATTTTCAAAAGAAAAACCTCTAGTAGTACAGGGACGTGATGTCACGATGGCATCATCACAACGCCAACTTCAATACAATGAAATATTAGCTTTCTTTTTTTGTTTTTGGACTTCGGAGTCCTATTGTATCCTTCATCTCTTATCGCGTACGGAATCTGGAGATGTCAGAAGAAAGGTGGCTGCGAAGGTGGGAACTCTCCACCCCCATCGAGCAACAATCACTAGTGCGCGGAGACCAATTTGAACATCTTCTTAATGACGATTATCCACTTATCGATCAGGATAATTATGTTAATGCTAGTCATAATTGCATTGTCCAGTGTCACTAACTACTCAATTATGAAGCTCGTTTTGGATTATTTTTCGCACTTTGTAAAAAACCCACTTTAAATTTGAATATTATTGAGTGCCAAGAGATAATTGAATCGGTTGTCTACCCTCTACAATATATTCTCTATTGACGAGTAATACGAGGAAAGGCCTCAAATCTAATGATTGAGACCATTATATGCAAGAACAGAGTACGAGGGAAACAAGCAATGGCCATACGCACAAGCAAAGACAGAGAGAGGACAATAAACACTTGACGAGAAAAGTTAGCACTATCATAATCAAACACATTTGACACCACAGTGTGTCGCGTTCAGCACCACGTTCTTCAACTCCCTCCTGCCTTGCCCGAATTCGATGCCTGTGAATTATGAGGATGGACTTTCTTGTTCCTTGCAAACCCAGAATTACTGTTGGAATCATTACCATCGCCACCAACCTTGTCTTCCCCATCGCTCTTCTCTCTCTTCCGTCCTTCTTCCTCCAGTTTCTTGAGCTTCTCCTCTTGACGTTTCTTCATCACATAGACATTAGCACAGCTTGCACCGATGGAAGACATCGACAGAAACAGCAAGCAAGACAAAGAGACCCAGGAAAAAAGAAGGAAAAGATCAAATCTCAAGGTGAAATTTGCTGCTGCTTTGGTGGATGAAGAGATTGGCAAATCGAGAGGCGCATATATAGAGAGGCTGAGAGGTGCCCATGTGTTGACCACTTCATCATTTCACCACCAGCCAATTATCTTGGGGTTCCATCAACTTTCCAATTTCAAATTGTCTAATTGGCACAATGGCGGTTTGGTAATGGACATGTGAATAGTGACGGAGCAATTGATTGCTGAAACTTTATAGTTATCCTTGGTTTTGAGTGGGTCAACCATTACTAATACTCAAAAAAAAAGTTTCCACATCCTGTCCCTTCTGGTTCTGGGGAAGAAATGGAGGTTGCATAGTTGGACATTAATGGAGCTGGAGTTGTGTAGAATGTCAACAACCCCAGCACATGGTCTTCTGAAACAACTTCAATTAATAGCGTTGTTTATAAGCCGCCATCGAGATGAGTACACAGTTTTCTTTTGCATGAGTCCACTGATTTGCCCATACTTATAAATTAATTCCTGGACAACCGTTGTTTATTTGAAATAATCTATGTTGCTTGGGAAAAACTACCAAAAAGTCACCTATTGCATTTGTTCCAATTTAAACTATTTTTTTTTTTTTGCTAATTCAGTCCTAAACTCTTTGCAATTGTGTCAATTAAGTTCATTTGGCTAGTTTTGGCTGGCCAACGCCCGCCTAACAAACGCGACGTGGACAATTTTTAATAATATTTTATTTTTTCAAGTTTTTTAATTAATTTTTTTCCTTTTTTTTTTTCTTTTCTTCCTTATTTGCATTTTTTCTTAGTGGCCGGCAAGCCTCCGGTGAGGGTCGTGCCCCTCGCATGGCCTTGCCCAGATCTAGGAGAGCCATGGTGAGGTTGGTCTCGCCTAGATCTAGGCAAAGTTGCCTTGCCGAAGGCTTGCCCGCTACCATGGGGAAAACAAGCAAAGAAGGAAGAAAAGAAGAAATGAAAAAGGAAAAGGAAAAAGAAAATATAAATCCAAAAAAAATAAAATATTATTAAAAATTATTCACGTCACTCATCAGTGTTTGCCAACAACCAGCGCCGGCCAGCCGGCCAAAATTGGCCAAATAGACTAAATTAGTATAATTGCTGCAAAATGTTTAAAATTAAATTGGTACAATTACGAAAAGTTTATGACTAAATTGACATAATTGCAATAGGTTTATGACTTTTTTGCTTTTTATGTGTCAACATGTAAAGTTGAATAATATGCACAAATCCATTTATTCAAAGTAGGAATTCATCATAATGACCATTGAATGGGAAAGACGAGACATTATTATCATCTTTTCAATGGACTAAATTGATATACGGTGTTCTAAGAAATAATGTTACCCGCATGAACACAATTTTGCATTGCGGTTAGCTAAGTTCGTCATATAATTTGTAGGATGAGTTTATGTAGCTTTTATTGTCATAGAAGGGTTAGGTAATGTCCTATAATTTCTGTTTCGCTCCAAAAATGACCAAGGAAAAACCTTACGAAGTGTGGATGTATCAATAAGCGAATCAATAAAGGATGCGAATAGTACTTTGTTAATTTTGCATAGAAAAGTAAATGACTAAAAAATTAAACATTCAGAGATTGGAGGTAATCATGGCCAACTATGTAAATTGCAGAAAAGTAAAGATAAAGATAATTTTAATGTTGAGTTCCATGATTGATTGGGGATCATTACAAAGAGTACTATTTAGGTATTTATAACCCACAAGAGACGGTTACACAAATGGTTTTATTGACTCCACTACACTAACGATTACTTAACAGTTACATCAACTTCACTACTTGGTAGTTATTGACTCAATTACTCAATCAACTCCTCTACTCGATGGTTATCGACTCTACTACTCGACAATTATCGAGTCCATTATCTTGATAATTATCACTTTGAAGGTTGCGTCCGAGATTATTGGCTCCATTACTTGAAAGTTATGTTGCCTCTACTTCCTTGACGGTTACCTATTTGTCGGTTGCATTTTGAGAACGTCTACTAAACACTTGACATTTTTCGTATTAACATATGCCCCCTTTTAAAAAGATTGCATAATATATCTATAATTCGATTCTTTAAAATTAGATAATCAATGGTCATCATTTGCATCCTTCTCATAAGCAAATTTGATTTTTTCTTACTGAATTTCATCTTGGTGAGATTCATTATCTAACTCATATCTTCCATTGAAGCCATGTTTTGTATAAAGCCTTCATGTGGCCCTTTATCTCTGTATTTAAGCAATTGCTTTTACTTAGACACCCTTGTAGCCGATTGAAATAATTAAGCAAAGTCTCGGCCTTCAAATTCTTCTCTTATTAAAGATCAAATTTGTAAATTCTCTTTCAAAGAGTGAAACAAGGGATATATTCTTAATATTTTAAAACCAAGCAACAAACTAGTCAACCTATTCATTTCTATGTTGATAAAGTCTAGCCAAGTTGACAATTGATACTTCAAGTATTGTTCTATAGAATTGAGAATCGAACTACTTTTCCATCTCTACCCAGTTACACATTGAATCATATGATAAATTAATATACCAAGTGTAAACAGTTTTGGACAAAAACAAAGGAAACAACCTAAGTCTTAAAAATTCATTTGTTCCTACTACCCCACATAAAAGGGTCTTTTGTTGATTTTAACAAGAAAGTAGATGACAAGAAAATTGAAGGTATGAACACTAGAGGCAAGCGATCAACCATGTAAAACGATGAAATATGTGATTGATTGAAGGTCCTTACAAAGATTACACTTAAGGTATTCACAACCACAAACAATAGCTATACAAACGGTTCCATCCACTTCACTACTAGATTGTTATTGACTTAGCTAATCATCAATTATCGACTCAACACTTGGGATATTTATAGCCTACAAATGACAGTTATACAAATGGTTACATCGACTCCACTACAAGATTGTTATTGACTCAACTAATCATCGATTATCATATCAACTACTTGATAGCTTTGGACTACACGACTCGATGGTTATTGACTCCACTACTCGATAGTAATCGATTCCACTACCTTGACCATTACCTCTTTGATGGTTGTATTCAAGATTGTCAACTTCATTACTTGAGTTTATGTTGCCTCCTCTTCCTCAACAGTTACCTCTTTGTTGGTTGCATCCGAGAATGTCAACTGAACACTAAGAAATTTTTTTGGTGTCAACAAATTCCTCTTCCGGATGGGCAAATTCTTATTTTACAAATGCAAAGTATGTTGATACCGATTTATATAATATTGATATTACAAAACTTACCTTTTTAACTAAGAATAAAAAAAACATGTATTTGTCACCAGATCTATATAATTTCTCGGCTTGCAGATTCTTTTAGAATCATCTTTTCATGACAGTAAAATTCCCACGAACGGTATAATCTCAAAACTGCTGCTTTGGGAAGTTCTGAAAATATTTTTCCCACGCAACTTCTGTTTCTTGCCCCTCTCGAGCTTCCCAAAACTGAAAGTAACTCTAGGAAAGCAAATATACAATTTTGTATAGCCGTAGCGGAACCGTACTTGATCGCACCGCATTCATGCACCGATTAAAAGGCAAAAGTTGGTAATGGCAATGAGAGAAGATTATAGTGGGGATTGCTACTATTGGTAGTGGGACGCACCATTGGATATTTTATACAAATGCAAAGTTGTGGGGTACTTATCCAGCAGGAACGCCAAGGGTCCACAAACAAGGATTTATTGCCCAAATAGGACTTCGTATCCTCATGCACCTTGGTTCCTCGTTCATTTCGAATCGAATGAAGCTTCCTCGAAGCTTCATCGGACAGGGACAGGGGTGGCGCATTGGCTTGGCGACCGAAATAAATCAAATAAGCTAATAAAAAATAAGTGCATGAGTGAATAGAATCTGGATACAGATCGAATAAATAAAAGTTAAGTGAATAAGAAAGTGAAAACATAATGAAATATAATATGGATTAAAAAATAACCTCCAATGAAAAAGTAAAGAGAAAGGAGACAACAAACCAAATTTAAATTTTACTACAACCTGGGACTTTAGTCGTTCTGAAGTTGATCACTCCAGCATTATTTGGTTTTGGACCTCTCACACCACAAAAATCAATTTATAAGATGAGGCTTTTTTTAATAAATTTAAATTGAGTATCAGCCAATTTCACAACTGATGTGGAATAACCCTAACACCATTTATAAAGCACGATGACATGCCAAGCTCTAAGCTTGAGATAGGAAATGAGATGTTGTGATAGTATATGAAATGAATTACTTAGTAACTAATGGCGCGTACTTAAAGGAGAACCCTCTGAAAAAGCAATTTTCTTTTCTTGGGTTCAGTAAGGAAATAGACGACAGATGGAGTTCGGAATAGTGGACAGATTGCTGGACTAAAGGGCATTGAAACTAAAGTATGCCATTAACAAAAGGGAGAAATTCAATTGGATAAGGGACGTCGATGATCAATCAAATATAAAGGACAGTACGAAGCCTGTCGATAAATATTTTATGGGAAGATAAGTTGGGAGCTCAATGCGTATGGCGTGGAGCTTGCGAGGAGTCAATTTTTTTTAAAAGGTTTCGACACCATGTAACCCCGAATTAGGCAAACTAAGTTAATTAGTTATTTTTTGTGCCTTAGAGTAATGTAGAGTGGTATTGGTGAGAGTTGCACTCATAGGTAGGTATATTTTGTCCTGTTAGCATCCAACTTCGCAGACGAATCAATCCTAGATCGTTTTCATTTTTGTTGACTCATGGAGCACAAAGTAAGACACGAGCAGGGACGGGATAATTCATTTTCATAAACAGTAATGTGGGGAATCGAATTTAAGTCATGCACGTTACTTACATACATATTAAAAATATCTTCGTTAACGTGATGTGCGTCTCTTATCATTAACCGGGCATAGGACTGAATCAGCATTGGTTTAAAAAAAAAATCACCTTTATAACAAAGAAGCCCATCTGAAGTATATATATTCCGAGTAATATATACATGTCCTTGCAACTCGGGGCAAGGTAAGGCATGCACAAAAAATGGGATGGGAGATTCGCATACGAAATTGCTCCCACTTGGTAGTAGAGAGAACTCCAATATACATGTGACAACTGAACATATGGAAACACGAGGTTGACGGTGGTTTTAGGGTTTGCGACTTCGGTGCATGAATATGAAAATTCGAACCGCAATCATATAAAACCTGTGAGCTATCAAATGAGACCCCGACGTCTAGCATCTTTAAGGTGTGCTACATAAGATGTATAGGTATGGGCAATTCTATCGTACAATTTTCGACACACAATTTTAAGTAAATAAAAAAAATTACAATAATATTTTAGATATCTCATTGCATTGTTGTAATCAAGTTGAGAGAGCTGTAGTTATACGGAACAATCTACAGTGGAAATTTTACATAGGTGCGATTCGTTTTCAAGAAGTAAACCGGATAAGTCTAAAGTTTCCTATGAAAGAGCATATACAATCTACAAGTTAACAGTCTGTTTTCAAATTGAGAAAACGCATTTCATTTCCCAAGAGGCCGAACTCAAGAACTTATTGATTCCCTAACCGAGGGGAAGTTCTAAGTCTCCAAACATGTTCTAAGGACATGCTCCCATACCAGTAAGTCTTTCTATCTGAAGCCCGTTATATTAAAGTCTCGTAATTGCATTTTAGACGTAACAAATCACACCGTTCAAGTACTTAAATAAATTTGCACCAGGAAAGAAAGGTGGCAAGTTGAGTAATGAAATCTGAAAACATACCCAACAACATACCATGCTATGTCATTTCATGCATATACCAGTCTCCTTTCCAACGCAGGATACCATAGAAGCTCCTCTCTGCAAGCAGTGCAGCCTGGTCAACTCTTCTACTCTCTCGCAGAGTTCCTGCACCGAAACGCCCATTGATTTAAATATCTCCTCCATCCGCCCGCGGCGGAGGTCTAGGAATGACTCAATGAGATCTCCGCCCAAGAAATTCCGAGCATCCACAGTCTCCTCAGTGTGAAACGGCCTCCGTTGCTCGTGGCTCAGTCCTCCGACGCCTTTGATCACCCTTCTCAAGTTTGACTGAAGCTTCTCCAGAAATACGTACTGATCATGAGGAAGGGACGCAATCACTCCAATCGCGCCATTAAACGTGCCGAGATGACAGTTGGAATCTGACCCACATTGGAATGCGCCAACAGCATTCTAAGGGAACCGTGGCAAAACCGGTTGACAAATTCTCCGAGGTGATGCTCACCACCACCTCGAGACAGCCCCTCTCCTCATCAGTGGCGCCTCTGCTGTTCATCCTCGCTGTGCAGAGGTTGAATTTATATTCCACTCCAATATAAGTGCCATCATGGAGAATCTCAAAGGCAGACAAGTAATTTGCAATTCGATCACGTGCCAGCTCTTCAATGGCACCCTCCTCATGCTGGATGACAAAATGAAAGAATGGTCAGCTCTTCCATTCAGAACGAAGGGTTGAAACTCTAAGTTCAGGTTGCCCCGAGAAACCAAGGACATGTACCTTCCCCAAACACACCAACCTTCTGGTACTACTTTGGCAAATTCCACTCGATCCCCCTCATAAACCACCTGTGAGAATATATCGTGCTTTTTATACACATGAAACAGGGGCTACGAACATGGCAACCTAAATTTGGCTATGCAAAGATTAAAAGGCAGATGTCGGGCACTCCCCAGTTGAGAAAACATGGTAAAATGTTTACTAGAGATTGTGCTCACGTTCACGTCGGAAGTGACAGCTATAATTGCATGACTGTTCTAGAAGGCAAAGCGGTGCAGACAGATAAAGCAGAGAAACTCCAGAAATGTACGAGTGATTTAAACTACTAAGATTGTTTGCCTTGTATATCAGCAGGGATATGCGTGGCATCTTCAGATCGACAATTAAGTCTTTATGAGTTTGTACATAGAAGGCAAAAACTTCGTGACTATCGTGTTCACATTCAAATTGCAACTTAGCAGAACCATCGTCTTGCAGCATCCACTTGTGCAATTGAATTTGACCATTAATTGCAGCTAATAATTTTCCTTTGAAGGCATTTATAGAGTGAACAGTCCCCTTGGTTTCTTTTTCAGCAATCAGCTGTAATTTTCCATCCTCGACAGTGAAAACTAATATCCGACCCTGCAAGTGTTGTAGAATATGAATATAATTTTACTAACATATAGAAAATATATCAGATTGGCTTCATGCACGATGCATCTAACCTTGGTTGATATCTTTTCTTCTGGGAAATAATATCCAGTCCCAACACAGTAATAATTATTACCGTCATCAGAGAAGGAACAGCTAACTATGGAGAAACCATGCTCAAATGAATCAAAAGGGTAAGTTGTCATGAACCCAAAAGTCTGGTCATCCAAAAGCTGAACAAAATGCATTTCACACTCTCCATTGTTGTCACGACCTTCCTGAGGGTGAATTACTCAAAAGAAGGCTAATGGATTATTAAGTCTGAAGACTTGGCATGAACCCTCCCAAGTCTTACCAACCGCGACTTGATACTAAGAAATTAACCCATTTAAATATGCAATTATACTCAATTTGGAGCCGCCACTAACCAATTAAGGTTGATTAGAAACCCAAGTAAAGTGTGGGAGAATACTTAAAGAGATTCTATAGGTCCGGGGATATGGTTACGCTAGATTAATCTAACGCCCTTTCAGTTCATTTTAATTTCAAAAATATTTTGCTACTAACATGCAAAGGGTGGTCATGTGGATGCACAATCAATAACATAACATTCAATAAACCGAAGTGATAGATTGTAAGAAATTATAAACTACAACCTTATTAAGGTCTACTATCTAAAAAGAACTTACTAAAATGCTAATAAAAATGCATTGCCTAAACATGATTTCTAAATGATACGACACCTAATTTTTCTTTTTCTCTAAAAATGCTAATTATATGCAATCTTAATTTAAATTTGATAAGCATGAGTTTTACTTCAATGACTTGTGAAGTGCAATTCATATGACATAACTTGAACCATCACGATATGTGTGCAATCTAATTTACATAATCCTAAACATGCATTACTACATCATATGGGATGGATGACGTGATAATTCTATATGTTCTTTTTATGATTTTCTTTTTTATTAGAAAAGCTACACGATGGGAATACTAAAACAGTAGACTATGACTCACTAAGTAAAGGCAACATATGGCATGCATATTATGAAATCTATATGACCTAAATAACATTTTTTGTTCTTTTTTGTTTTATTTTATTAAAGGAAAATTATCCTACTATATGAATCTTAAAAATCAGAATGCGTTGCTTTAAACATGAAATGTGTATGGACCTAAGTACCTAAGTTCTAGATATGACATATGATGCATGATATGTGATGAGCAAATAACGATGACACATCAAAATTTATGTCCTATTGAAAATCCACCAATGTAAATCAATGACATATTATCTTAATGCAAATCAATTACGCAAAGCAATCCATAAATTTTCCATAAATAATCAAAAATCTAACCCGCCGTCTCGCGGCTCAATATTTTTTATTGTTACGGCTTAATATGACAAATTTCCTGATCGGATAACGATTATATATGACAAAACAAATCAAGTCAGGATCACAAGCTAAGAATCCAAATACTTGAACTGAATTTAACCTAAAAATTTACCTAGTCCAGCGCACGGCCGACTTGAGGAATGGCTCGGCAGCAATGAACAGGGTGACGGTGCAGATGCGGCGACAGAGCTTGGGCGTCAGTGCTGAACAGGGGCGGCGTTGGGCTCCGGCGAAAGGGGAAAACGGCGTCGCAGCAGGTTCGGGTTCTGGCTCCGGGCGGAGGCGAACGATGGCCGGATCAGTGGGTTGCCGGGAGCGTCGGCGAGCGAGATCGGCGCGGCGAAGGCTGAGGCTGAGGCGTTGGAGCAGAGACGGCGGCGTCGATTGGGCTGAGGGGGCGTCGGTCGAGGGGGTCGCGGTGCTGCAGCGGTGGTGTCGGGTCGCGGCGAGCGGCGACGGCGAGGTGGCGCGGAGGTGGCGCGGTGGTGCGGCGCGGAACAGCAGGGCGGCCGGAGACGGTGGTAGCAGCAGCGGCGGAGGCACAATGAGCAGCAGCGGAGTCGGCGGGGACCTCTCGGAGAAGAAGCACAGTGATTTTGTTTTTTTTTTACTCTCTCCCTCCTCAAGTCTCCCTCACGTCCACTCACCTTTCTCTTTCCCTACGACCTCTCTGTCCCTTCTCTGTCTCCTGTCTTCTGCTTTTCAGCAGAAGGAAAAAAACCTTTGTTGACTTTTCTCTCACAAAAACTCTATTTCCTTTCGTAAATATTTCGAAAACTCAGTCCAAAAGCCCCTACATTTCGAAGCCTTACACTCTCTGTTTATAGAACAAAAATCAATTTGTTCGGCCGACAAAGATTTACACATATTGACCCAATCGCTGAAAATCATCCTTCAAAAAGAGGAGGAGATGCGCTCAACAGGAAAATGATTCCAAAATATAAAATCCAAGATTTTCCAAAGATAGCTCACTCAACCGTCGAATATCATCTTTTGAAAATACTCTATTATCTAAAATCTTTCAAAATTCCCCTTCACAACCAAATGTTTTATTTTATATGTTATTTATTATCCTTTATTTTTTTATTTTCTAAAAGGTAAGTTTGATCCTAAATGTTATTATTACCTACATGCAATGCTATGAAATGCTTAATGTAAATAAGTAGCATGGTCAAAATTATGTGTTAACATCCATCAATTGCTGGTTGTACTTCAAGCTACAAATTGCAAACGTCCTAGACTGCTCCTGATGGGAAATGAATTG
The DNA here is from genome assembly GCA_016097605.1 of Eucalyptus guilfoylei. Taxonomy (NCBI): domain Eukaryota; kingdom Viridiplantae; phylum Streptophyta; class Magnoliopsida; order Myrtales; family Myrtaceae; genus Eucalyptus; species Eucalyptus guilfoylei. Next base: position 55,806,373 of record CM027867.1, read on the forward strand.
TGCTAGTTTCCCAAGGGAGATAGAGTGGATGTGAAGCTTCGGGATATCATCGATGGTACCAATAGCAAGTTCGCCTTCTTTGGCAATTGCAAGACTGTCAATGGGAAAAATATGTCCCTATGTGAGCATATGAAACAAGGAAGGGGTTATATCCCATAATTTTGTGATGGAGCTGAGACTTAAGTGGAGAGCATTGGAAGAGATCAATTCAATCATCCTAAATAACTGCCTTAATGAAGTGAGACAAGCATAATCACACAAAAGACAGATTGAGGTAATTATTGTCATTAAAAAGAGAGCGCTCATTGAGAACTAGACCAAATTCTATAAGCCAGCATCCGCAATCAACAGCAAAAAATAGCACATACTTCAAGGAAAAGTATCTGTTTCATGCCACAAACACAACCATCAATTAACTTCTAAATTTATTCATCCAATCTCCTCAGTCTGCACTATATCAGCAAAGGAAGAATTTGTTATGTCAAGAAGTAGCACCGGATGACCACCAGAAAGCCTTCATCCTAAAAGAGGATATCCGGCATATGCCAAAATAGGACTAAAAAGAAGTTCCTCTATGTATCGCCATGCTCAAAATACCTGTCAGGAAAAGCAGCAGAGCTGAATTGGCATGCGTGGCTCCCCGCTTTGAGATTTATATTACTGCATGGTAACTTTTTGTTACTGCTGTAAATGACAGTTGGCCTATCTGTTGCGGCGAATACACGTAGTATTTTTCGATGAGAACGTATGGAGGGTCATGGGCTGAGTCCCAAGAGACACCTTCTTCATATCTGTTAACTAACCAGAACGCATGTTCACACGAAAGTTCAAGAGATGACCATCTCCAAGAGCACAGGAGAGGTAAGATGTCTGTTTAGGTAAAGATGAGATACAAATGAGAAGCAAAAAGAATGATAAATCGGTGCTTAACCACTCTATGATCCTGAAAATACAAATATGTAGTTTGACTAAGGAGCCCACGCGTGGTACTTCATTTCTCTTAGGAAAAGAAAATGTTACCAGTCAAATAAAGTAGCAGGCACAAAATTGTCTACGAGTGTTCACCCAAAATCATCTCATCTAGTTACCTGGGTTTAGATATGCAACATGGTGCAAGTTGTACATAATAAACAATGCAGAAGCAACTACTTAAAATATAAGGCAGAATACAAAAGGAGTGCATCATACCCTTCAAAGGCAGAAAGCAGAATGGAACGAGGTATTACATCTCCTCCTAAATGCTCCTTGGTAATGAGATTCAAGTCTGGTAATGAAAATATCCCAATACTTATATCCGTCCACATTCCAACTGTTGCCAGCTGACTGTAATGGAGATTCTCCCCAATGGGATTAATGTCAAGGCATGAGATTTCGTTCAAAATCCCATCGCCAATTTCTATACAAACAAGATTACCACCTCCAGATGCCAGTAGAACCTGTCATTACTGAAGGTCAAAAAGAATGCAGAGGCACCTTCATGCAAGCATGGATGTGCACCGCAAGAGGCAAGATTCTGCCTTGCATCACCAAGGGAAAAGAAAAGGGCATGATAACCATACGGCAGGCAATCAAGAGACCGACTGACGCAAAAGCCCAATAATGTATAAAGCAAAACGAAAAAGACAAGCAGAATCATCAAGTTCTATGCCAGCCATCAGAAGTGTTTGACGGTATGTAAAGCATGGCACAATTTGCACCAAAGAAGAAACGGAAGTCCCCAACGGGGAAATAACCAATCTAAATCAACATATTGCCTGGAACTGTTCTATAACAGAAAGTTATCCAAACGATAGTCAAATAAATTCATAGAGTGCATGCCACTTATAATAGTTTCTGCGTCCATGGACACAAAAGGTCAACCACCTGTTGAGGGAAAACATGGCAGATTTATATGATATTTCCAGTGTCCGTGTGAATAAGTCATAGAGTCCATGCCACTTTCAATAGTTTCTGCGTCCATGGACACAACACGTCAACCACCTGTCGAGGGGAAGCATGGCAGATTTATATGATACTTCCAGTGTCCGTACTCATAACTAACTCACTAGAAGGAAAAACTTGATATGAACCCCTGAACGAAGAGGAAAATAATAGAAAGAGATTCCTCAACCATGAATATCGCAAACATTTTTACCTTCAAATTAGCAAATAATAGATCGGGTTTACAAACTCATTTGGTAAACTAACTCAAATAAAAGAAGAAAAAAAATAAATTCATACAAAATGTTACAGATTATAAAGCTCTATTACATGCAACAGATATCATGAACAAAGATAACACCATGCATCAACTTTCACGCATCATTTTCCATCCCATTTTTATGCTCATAGAGGAGAAGTCATATCATTTCTAACAACATGCGTCCCGTCAAAACACAAAACCCAAAAGCATGAACCGTGTATTTGACTGAGTCAAATCCTTTCTGAAGCAAGTGACCATTTTCAATCATAAGCTTTTATGAAAGAAATCTACATGATATCACATTTAACGTACACCAATGGACATCCATACCACGTGAGACATGGCTAAGCCCAAAATTGTGAGACCTAGTAACATCTTTGAAAGGACAAACCTGAGTGGCATTAGCAGTGGCGACATTAATAGGACATCCTTGCGGAGAATGCCATTCATTCCTCAGCTCTCTCGTTATGGAGTTTACAAGTCTAACAGAGCTTGAAGTCGCCTGCCAATAGTGATTGTCAGCCACCAAAATTATAATAATATGCAAAGAAGAAATGAAAGCCCAAACAGGGCAACAAAAGTTATAGGTCCAATTAAATAATTGTGTTCTTCAATTTGAAAACCAAGTAAAGCTTAAAGGATTGGATTTCTTGCCAATCTTACAGCCCTAGATCTTTAACTGGTTTGTGAACTCATCTCCCAAGCCTTCCCAAAGAATATTCCTAAAAGATTTTTGGCTACTCTGATACTATATGTAAGTCGCAAAAATAGTACCCCAAGATCTTCATAACTAGAATCTAAAACATGGTAAAAAAGAGAAAAATATTTGCGCATCTAATTTAAAATCCATGGTCTTTTATGCAATAAAGCGACAATCCAAAACTTAGGTGCTTCTCCTTTATTACCCTTTGTGTCACTAGTTTAATGAGACTACCCCTCATAAATTGCGTTTGGTAACTGCTCATTATGTGAATTTATTTGTGCATCAGAATTAGAAAAGAGACTTGAGTACTAATTATAAAGTTTTCAACCACAAACCTTATTATTACATGCCGACTTTACTCGGCCTACATTAATAAATCTCATATTATATTATTAAGAATTATTATATTTTACCTTGTTAGACTAATTCTATAAAACAGTAATTTTCAATCCCAATTTAGGGGGTTCGGCTAATTTTGAATCCCATTACGTTCTTGTAGATAGTGACTAAGGTAAATGCGATTAACGTGTGTTGAATGGCAAAATAATTCTATTTTTCTACGACCGGCTGTCATCATTTTCGAGGACTTGAAACCCAGATAAGTCAAAACGAGAAACAGGCAACAGCTTAATGAGTTCAGATATGTCGCTTTGTGTCGATCGTTAGCGCGTATAACATAGTTGTAACCCGTCCTCGATGCGAATATCTCGGCACTATGCTCGAGCAAGACATAACGAACGTATGGAACCAAGTTGCTGTCGTTACTCTAATTATTTGACCATGTCTAGAAAACATCGAGGGCATTGTAATCTCCAGCAAGCAACATTTAGCTCTCCTCTCTCAGACTCTTCCTATAAAAACAAGCCCAAGTTAGAAAGCTAGAACTCAAGCCTGTCTTCTCATTAAGAACGCAAAAGGAAGTCATTTTTTATGAGCTTCAAAGTTTCCATCATGGCCAAGTATGAGCTCGTTGTGGCATTACTCCTCGGTCTGTCCCTTTTTCGCTTAACGAGCGCCGGCGATCCCGACATTCTCAGCGACTTTGTGGTCCCAAACGGCACTAACGTCGATGGCAACTTCTTCACGTACACCGGCATGAGGTCTCTCATGGGGTTTAATCCCCTGAGTGTATTTACGGTGACCAAAGCAAGTTTAAAGGAGTTCCCTGCTCTCGACGGGCAAAGCGTCTCGTTTGCGGTCCTCGAATTCCTGGCCGGCTCAGTGAACCCCCCACACACCCATCCCCGCGGATCGGAGCTCCTGTTCCTCATATATGGGTCCCTCGAGGTCGGGTTCGTCGACACGACCAACAAGCTCTTCACTCAGACCCTCCAAACTGGGGACATGTTCATATTCCCCAAGGGGCTTGTCCACTATCAGTACAATTTTAATCAGACCGACTTCGCGGTGGCAGTCTCTGCATTCGGGAGCGCGGGCGCGGGAACAGTGTCAGTTCCTGTGACCGTGTTCGGGACCAACATCGACGATGGAATCCTGGCTACATCTTTCAACACTAATGTTTCCACCATTCAAGCACTGAAGGCTGGCCTCACACCCCCACCCACCAAAGTATGAGAAAGAGAGAGTGAGGAAGACAGAGGGAGGTCAACTTCTAATAAAACAATTTGATCATTATTCCTGCAATTTATTTTTTTAAAGGCGTGAAGTGTTGAAAATCATTGAATAAAGCAAGCTTGATGATGTACTGATCTACTCCCATTTATCTTGTATAAGATTTGACTTTGCTAACACAAATATATGAACACCTAGTGGTATATTCGAAGTCAATTGACCTGCTATCTTTTCTTTCCCCTTTCATGCATATATAGTTTTAGTTGCATCGTTCAATGTTACTAACTACTTTATCTGAAGCTCGTTTTGGATTTTTTTCACATTTCGCCAAAAACCCGGCTTACATTTGAAAATTATCTGGGGTGTCAAAAGATAAATGAATTTATTGTCAGCGCGCTTCAATCTATGCTCTATTGACAAGTAATCTTGGTAAAGGCCTCAGCTCATTTGATTGAGGCGTTATATGCGAGACAGCCAGTACGAGCGAAATAAGCATTTCCCCACACACAAGCAAAGAAAAAGAGAAGACACAAGCACTTGACGAGAGAAATAAAGGGATGGTTCAAATATACAAGGAATATTCTAGCTTGACCAGGTTTTCAATCCTCTGCTGTCTTGCCGAAACTCGATGCCGGTTAACTATAAGGATGGAATTTTTTGTTCCACGCAAAGCCAGAATTATTGTTGTAGTCATTACCTATGTAGCACCGACACGGACACGCGACACGCGACATGACACGACACGACACGTCATTTCTTAAAAATAAAGAATTTCGACACGTTCCGACACGTTATATATTAAATATATTTTTATATATAAATACATAAATAATAATAAAAATAGCCTAGAATTAATTTACACGAAAAATATTAAATAATATCATTCATTATTTTAATTTGTTACAATAATACATAAAACTTAGAGGAAAAAAACATTGTTTAAAGAAAAATGCTGAAATGATATTTTTAAATTTATTTATTTATCATATATAGTATTTTTTTATTACTTCTTTCATAGTAAAAGACTTTTAAAAAAACTAAAACAATTCTAAAAAAACAAAATTGAAAAAAAAAATTGACCCCATGCGTGTATATTTATAGCATTTTTTATTACTTCTTTTATTACTTCTTTTTTGTATATTTATATTTTGACCCCTCAAGTATTATAAATTTTTAAAATTTACCCCGTGCGTGTCGGAATCGCATGTCGGAATTCTGGACTCACGTGTCGGAGCGTGTTGGAGAGAGTTGACCACGTGTCAGATTTTTCGACACTCGTTGACCACGTGTCGGAGTGTGTCGGGACGTGTCGGAGCATGTCGGACACGTGTTGAAGTGTCGGACACGACACGAAGGCTCTCGAAGAGTGTCGATGCTACATAGGTCATTACTATCCCCACCAACCTCATCTTCCACAACGCTCTTCTCTCCTTCCTTGATGCAGCCCGCATTGAAGACCAACTCTCTCGACCAAGAAGATCGGCCCACATTCAAGCTCGACGAAACCTCTTATCGATGAAGTTGTCGATTGTCGATGAAGTTCGATGAAGTTGTCGATTCAACCGAGAAGCTGTATCGATATCTTGAGTCCATCCCGGAAGTTTGAAAGAAGACACCTTGGGATACATGAAGACGTTATGCTTTTACTAGTTTCTAGTTTATAGTTTCTATGCTCTTTACTATTTTTCTAGTTTCAATGTTCTTTAATGCTTTCAAGTTTCTATGCTCTTTCCTAGTTTCAATGCTCTGTCTGTATTTCTTTGACGATATAAGCCATCCAATTCCTTGTACAAGACAGACGACTTTTGATATGAAAACTTTGCTTTCAAGCAAGTATCGTGAACCTTGCAGAGTTCATACCCTTGAAAACCTAGAAGAGATTTCACTCCGTCCTTGAAGAGTCGGAGCTTTTCGAAATCTGCATCCTTGAAGAGTTGCAGTCATCGATCTAGAAGAATCGGTGCCCTTTCAACTTCCTTGGAGGCCTAGAAGAGCAACCAATGAAGTTTCTATCTTTTCATGTTCTGTTCGTTATTTTTCACCCACTTCCAACCCAAATTCGACCATCCTAAAGTGCTTATTTCAAAAAACCCAAAATAGAGAATTGTAGATCCAGAAGTCTTTGTTCATTTGGCTTTGGAATCAGGTCGATCCGATCTGTATCGACAAAGATATGACTGTTCTCCTGAGCTTGTGCAGTGCTGAAATTTCTGTTCGTCATATTTCCTGTGTGCGAGTCACTCTCCCGATCCTACTGTTTGAGAAAGCCTAACCTTGGCTTGCATCATTTGGTATCAGAGCTTTGGAGGAGAGGACGCGAGAAGTTCACGTTTGAGGGATGAAGCAAATAATTCTCCACCCCATTCCAGGACTAAAGATTCCCATGGTGACTTTTCCTTTTCGGAGAGTGTTCAATCTATTCATGGTCGAAGGCATGTTCAACATCGTTTACAACATATTCGTGAGCTAGATTGGGAAAAAAAATTCAAGAAAGATGTTCCAGAATTTACAAGTACTGAGTCTCCTTATGAAATTATTGATTGGCTGACACTTGTGAATGAGGTGTTTGAGCATCGAAATGTTCCGAAGAATCGTCGAGTTGGGATCATTGCTATGCGATTCTGAGGCAAGGCGATTACTTGGTGGAGATGTGAAAAACAAACTCGCCAAGCCGTTGGCAAAGCACCAATCACTTTGTGGAGAAAGATGGAGGGCAAGATTCGAAAATATTTTCTTTCCAAAGGATATAAGAGAGAGCTCTACCAATGGTACCAAAATCTAAAACAAGGTACGTGAACGGTGGACCAATACACCAATGAATTCAATGAGTTGGTGATTCGTAACAATATCCAGGACCCGGAGGAGGTGCTTGTGAACAAATACTTGAACGGTCTTACATTCAAGACACCTTGGAAGTCCTCGACATTTGGGACTTAGGAGATGCACACCAACGGGCACTCAAAATGGAGCGCTCTCGTTCTCGGAGATAGCAATCAACTACCATGACAAGTTGGGCCACTAAGAGTACCACTAGCACTGCTAAAGTTGCTGAGGCTACAACGCAATCTACCAGTAAGCCTTCTACTCAACCCCATGTTTCAAAGCAACCTGCTATGTCTGAAATACGTTGCTATTCTTGTGGGGAGTTGGGTCATCGTGCTAGCAATTGTCGAATCAATAAGAATCGACCAGCCGATAAAGCCTTCTTGGTGGATAATGATTCTGATGAGAATGTTGAGGATCCATTTGAAGAGGAGTTGAACAATGATGAAGAAACTGCGGATGATGAACAAATAGTGCATGTTGACACTGGCAAACTTCTTATGGTGAGGAAAAAAAATTTACTCCTCGAGATGACACTGGAGGTAGGTGGCTGCGTACCAATATTTTTCATTCTGCTTGCACAATCATGGGAAAGGTGTGTTAATTAATTATTGACTCTGGTTGTTGTGAAAATATAATTTCTGAAGTAGCGGCAAACAAGCTGAAGTTGGAATTAAAAACACACCCTACGCCTTATAAAATGTCATGGTTGAAGAAAGGCGCTGAGGTAACTGTTTCAAAACGATGCCTTGTTAATCTGTCCATTGGTTCTGTTTATTATGACAAGATATGGTGTGATATTCTGCCAATGGATGCTAGTCATATTATTCTTGGTCGACCATGGCAATTTGATAGGAGGACTACGCATGATGGTTATCGAAATACATATTCTTTTGAATTTGGAGGCAAGAAGATTATGTTGGCACCTAGTAGGGAACCTTTGAAAACTCCTGTAGTTGCAAATTCCTTCACCCCTACGTTGCTTACAATGAAGGATATGAAGGATGCTTTGAAAGGAGTTCGTATCTTGTATATTTTGCTTAATAAAATAGGTGAGAAGAACGAAGTTGCCTCTGTCGTACCTCATCAAGTTCAACCTCTTTTGGAAGAGTTCAAGGATGTCTTCCCAATGGACTTACCCAATGGTCTCCCTCCTATGAGAGATATTCAGCATCAAATCGACTTGATGCCCGGAGCCTCTTTACCGACTCTCGCTCATTACCGAATGAGTTTGACCGAACATGAGGAATTGCATCGACAAGTTATGGAGCTATTGAATAAGGGTTTTATAAGGGAGAGCCTCAATTCGTGTGCCGTTCCAGCTCTTTTAGTGCCTAAGAAAAATGGTACTTGGAGGATGTGTGTCGACAGTAAAGCGATCAACAAGATCACCATCAAGTATCGATTTCCTATTCCTCGCCTTGATGATCTCTTAGATCAACTTTCTGGTGCAATTATATTCTCGAAGCTGGATTTGAAGAGTGGATATCATCAAATTAGAATCAAACCCGGAGATGAATGGAAGACAGCATTCAAAACAAAATATGGGCTATATGAGTGGCTAGTCATGCCATTTGGATTGTCGAATGCACCATCAACTTTCATGAGGTTTATGACTCATGTGTTGAAGCCTTTTCTAGGAAAGTTTGTTGTGGTTTATTTCGATGATATCTTGATTTTTAGCAAGTCTACTAATGAGCACTTGCAGCATCATCAAGAAGTATTATGAGTGTTGAGGCAGGAACAATTGTATGCGGCTCTCGACAAGTGCTATTTTATGGTACCACAAATCCTTTTCTTGGGGTTTCATATTTCAAAGAATGGCATTTCGGTGGATGATTCTAAGATCAAGGTGATTCGAGAATGGCCAACTCCAATAAATGTGCATGAAGTGCGACGTTTTCATGGCCTCGCTTCATTCTATCGACGGTTTATTGCGCATTTTAGCACCATTGCAGCCCCACTCACTTCTTGCATTAAGAAGGGAGTTTTCGAATGAACGAATGTAGCTTAGAAAAGTTTTGAACAACTCAAAGAATAATTGAGCACAGCCGCGGTACTTGCATTGCCTAATTTTGATCTTATTTTTGAAGTGCATTGTGACGCATCAGGTACTGGCGTAGGAGGAGTTCTAAGTCAAGGAGGTTGACCCATCGCCTTCTTTAGTGAAAAATTGAATGGTGCCAAACTTCGTTACAACACCTATGATCTGGAATTCTACGCATTATTTCGCACACTTGAGTATTCGGCAATATCTTATTCATCAAGAGTTTATTTTATATACTAATCATGAAGCTCTCAAGTATATTTTCGGACAGCAAAAGCTTAACTCCGGGCGAGCAAAATGGGCTGAATACATCCAAGAGTTCACTTTCATAATTAAGCATAAGGCTGGAGCTCAGAATCAGGTTGCCGATGCCCTTAGTCAAAAGAAGAGCTTGCTCTCTACAATGCATTCTACTGTTCTTGGATTTGATTCTTTTCAGGAGTTATATCAAGAAGACCCCTACTTTTCCAAGATCATTCTCAATGCACATGAAAAGAAGCTTGCTGATTTTACCGTATGTGATGGTTTTCTTTTCAAAAGAAACCGTTTATGTGTGCCGGACTGTTCTCTTCGGCAAAGGGTGATCGATGAAGTTCACCGTGAAGGACATTTTGGGCGAGACAAAACTGTACAACTCATCTTAGCCAAATACTTTTGGCCTAATTTGAAACATGATGTACATCGACATGTGATGAGGTGTCAACGTTGCCAAATTAGAAAGGGAAAAGCTACTAATGCTAGCCTTTATTTGCCCTTGCCGATTCCACATGCCCCATGGGAGGATATGTCTATGGACTTTGTCCTTGGACTACCACGCACAAACAAAGGTATGGATCCGATCTTTGTTGTTGTTGATCGATTTTCAAAAATGGCACATTTTATTCCATGTCGAAAAAATATGGATGCTTCGCATATTGCCGACTTATTTTTCAAGGAAGTCTATAAGTTGCATGGCAATCCGAAGACCATTACTTCAGATTGGGATACAAAATTTCTTAGTCATTTTTGGCGACAACTGTGGAAGAATGTCAGTACTAAACTGCAATATAGTACTATGTTTCATCCCCAAACGGATGGACAAACTGAGGTCGTCAATCAAACATTAGGAAATCTATTAAGGACTTTGATCGATAATAATCCTCGTTCTTGGGAGACGCGGTTGTCACTTGGAGAATTTGCATATAATTGTGCTGAGAACCGTAGCACTGGATATAGTCCATTTATGATTGTATATGGTCGACAACCGAACATTGCTCTTGATCTTGCACCAATTCCTTTTGCTGAGAAGTCAAGCAGCAAAGTCGACAATATTGTTTCAAATGAGGACAATTCATGAAGATGTGCGCCAAAGACTAGAGAGCAAAACTGAATCCTATAAAATAGACATCGACAAGCAGCGACGTGAAGTTATCTTTGAACTTGGAGATTTTGTTTGGACTTATTTGCCACCGGAATGGCATCCCGTCGGAAGTTATAACAAGCTTAGTGATCGAAAGCTTGGACCTCTCGAAGTTCTTGAGCGCATCAATCCTAATGCATATCGATTAAATCTTCCTTCTCATATGAAGATTCATGACGTCTTCAACATTCGAAATTTAACACCTTATGTGGGAGATTCTTCTGATGATGATGGCGAGAATTCGAGGACGAATTCTTTTAAAGATGGGGAGGATGATGCAGCCCGCATTGAATACCAGCTCTCTTGACCAAGAAGATCGGCCCGCATTCAAGCTCGACGAAACCTCTTATCGATGAAGTTGTTGATTGTCGATGAAGTTCGATGAAGTTGTCGATTCAACCGAGAAGCCGTATCAATATCTTGAGTCCATCCCGAAAGTTTGAAAGAAGACACCTTGGGAGCCATGAAGATGTTATGCTTTTACTAGTTTCTAGTTTCTAGTTTTTATGCTCTTTACTATTTTTCTAGTTTCAATGTTCTTTAATGCTTTCAAGTTTCTATGCTCTTTCCTAGTTTCAATGCTCTGTCTTTATTTCTTTGACGATATAAGCCATCAAATTCCTTGTACAAGACAGACGACTTTTGATGAATGAAAACTTTGCTTTCAAGCAAGTATCGTAAACCTTGCAGAGTTCATACCCTTGAAAACCTAGAAGAGTTTTCACTCCGTCCTTGAAGAGTCACAGCTTTTCGAAATCTGCATCCTTGAAGAGTTGCAGTCATCGATCTAGAAGAATCGGTGCCCTTTCAACTTCCTTGGAGGCCTAGAAGAGCAACCAATGAAGTTTTTATCTTTTCCTGTTCTGTTCATTATTTTTCACCCACTTCCAACCCAAATTCGACCATCCTACAGTGCTTATTTCGAAAAACCCAAAACAGAGAATTGTAGATCCAGAAGTCTTTGTTCATTTGGCTTTGGAATCAGGTCGATCCGATCTATATCGATAAAGATACAACTGTTCTCCTGAGCTTGCGCAGTGTTGAAATTTCTGTTCGTCTTGTTTCCCGTGTGCGAGTCACTCCCCCGATCCTACTGTTTGAGAAAGCCTAACCTTGGCTTGCATCATTCCTCCTCCATTTTCTTGAGTTTCTCCTCTTGATGTTCCTTCATCGCATATAGATGAGCACAGCTTGCACCAATGGAAGACATTGACAGAAATAGCTAGGAAGACAGAGACCCGGCAAACAAAGGAAAAGATTAGTTGACTTTAATATTATTTTCTACAATGAGCTTTGATTTATCCTAATTTAATTTCCTTTGGTTTATGAATCAATATATGGTAAATGTAACATGATTAGTTGCACCACTATCTACCCACCATGAATTAGATGGGGCTTCTGATAGGTTGAATTTCTAAACAAAAATCACTACCTACAAGCTCATGCTTAGACAATCAAGTTATATATTTGTCGCAGTTTTTGTTTATGTGACATTTCTTACAAAAGAAGCAACAGTTACCATCCTTCTTGAAGAATTCTTTTTTAGGACTAAAACTATAAGAATGACCGGTAATTTGATGAGCTTCTTTATGAGTACAATTTTTGGACCTCTTACTCTTCTTATTGCTAGAATTAAATGCGTACAGGGCAAGATGTCCTCTTTCTTTCTTCAATTTCTCTCTGTCACCACCCTAACTATCAGGTTATTAATTGACCATGTCTCATCTTAAGAGCTATAAGTCTTAATAATCCCAAAATTTGGTGAAATGGTATTTACGATTTAATGCACAATGCAAGCAACAGAAAAAGAAACATTAAGTGCCTCAAGTTTTGTCTAGAGGCTTTCCATCCTTAATATGTAATTCCTAACCCCACCAAAACCATCATACCTCATGTTGAAGAATCTTTGCAGATGCATCACAATCTCAACATTAGACGAGACACAATTCATAGTCTCCAAGACTGTCATCATCTATCTATCAATCAATTAGCGGGCATACTACTCTTCAAGTGTTTCTAAATGGAACACTTTATAGATAACAAGTAAATCAAATTGGTTTTTTTCCAAGTACCAAAGTGTGCTTCCTGAAATTTTGTACTAGTGACAAAAAGATCTGTTGTCTTATCCTCAATAAGAGTAATATGAACATTTGTCAACTCCATTCCAAATTAAAAAAAAAAAAAAAATCCTTTCTTAAAGTTTGAACTAGTAAGAACCTTAATCATAATGATGATGTTGTTTATAGAGAAAGTGATTGAAATATAAGCAATCTATATAATTAACATTATGTGAGTATTGCATAACTTGAAGTCATATAAATACACTTCCTAAGAGTTACAAACATCATCATATAATCTCATTCGCATAAAATATATGACATGTAATAGTATACTCTCCACATGACAGTGGCCATGAGAATATGTTCTCACCAGTGTGAATTCACCACCTTTAGGTGAATAAATCACTAAGATTAGTCACACCTCAACTATATGTTAGAAGTGTGTCCCTCTATGAATCAATACACAATCATCTCCTTTGACAGCATGACCACTCATTAAAACATGAGACATCCCACCATAATATGAGACCAATATTTCACAAACCCAATGAAATGTGTCACTTTGGTGGCCACAACCCAATTCAATCGTTGAAACTCTCTTATACCAGAAATATAAATTTTATATCTCATATTTACTATATACGTGCAATTTTAGATTTGAAGATAGGGACAATTTGTCACTAAATCACATGCTACACCAGTTACATTGTTTCATTCATTGATACAAGTTAAATGCTATCAATGAATCATGCTACACACATTCCGATTTGTGATAAAATACATGTGATCTAGCATCTTTATTTGCATTTTCACATCTTTAAAAGCATCGAACATGTAAACCGAATATACCACATTGTAAAGAATTGTGATACAAGAACGCCGGCACCAAGCATGCTCCGAAAGGAGCCTACACGCTCCGCCTAAGTGCGGGGTGCATGTAGCTCACGCTCGACATGGCTCATTTGGCCTTGATCGCCAATTTGACTTATCCAATCAATGGTCAACCAGGTCAAGTCAACGGGTCAGGTCAGGTCACCCACTGTTAATTAGGTTGACCCGTTTCATTGGGTCACCAACTTTACAACTTCATTCGATGACGTTAGCCCCAGCATGTGTTGGGCGACAGTTGCGTGTGGTGGCGTGTGCGGCATCCCTTGGAGGTGCACCACCCATCAGTATTCTCATCTCGACAAGATCTATCCATCTATGTGATCAATAATAATTTTCACAAGACAAAAAATTCTGAAAATGGGCTACATCCAAAAGTTCCATAACTAGAATCTAGTACTTCTCCTTTACTACCTTTTGTATCATTGACTTAATTAGAATGGCCCTCACAAACTGCATTCAGTAACCACTCCTTATATGAGATTATTCGTGCATCAAGGTTAGTAAAGAGACTTAAACAATATTTATAGTACTTTCAACCACAGACCCTATCATTACTAGCAAGCTGTACTCGATTCATACTAGTAAGCCCCATATTAGATTTATTAAAAATCTTTATATCGTACTTTATTAGATCAATCCCGCAAACTGGTAAATTTCAATCTCAATTAATAACAATCCAGCTAATTTCGAAGCCCGTTACATTCTTGTAAATAGTGACTAAGGTAAATGTGATTAACGTGTGTTGAATGGCAAAAAAATTCCCTTTTTCTACGACCGGCTGCCATCATTTTCGAGGACTTGAACTTGAAACCCAGATAAGTTAAAACAAGAAACAGGCAGCAGCTTGATGAGTTCAGATATGTCGCTTTGGGTCGATCATTAGCGCGTATAGCAGAGTTGTAACGCGTCCTCGATGTGAATATCTCCGCACTATGCTCGAGAAAGATATAACAAACGCATGGAACCAAGTTGCTGTCGTTACTCTAATTATTTGACAGTGCCTAGAAAACATCGAGGGCATTGTGATCTCCGGCAAGCAACATTTAGCTCTCTTCTCTCTCAGACACTTCCTATAAAAACAAGCCCATGTTAGAAAGCTAGAACTCAAGCCTGTCTTCATACTAAGAACGCAAAGGGAAGTCATTTTTTTCTGAGCTTCAAAGTGTCCAAAATGGCCAAGTATGAGCTCGTTGTGGCAGTAGTCCTCAGCTTGTCCCTTTTTCGCTTAACCAGCGCCGGCGATCCCGACATTCTTACCGACTTTGTGGCCCTGAATGGCAACAACGTCGATGGCAACTTCTTCACGTTCACTGGCATGAGGTCTCTTGTGGGGTTTAATTCCCCGACTGCATTTTCGGTGACCAAAGCAAGCTTAAAGGAGTTCCCCGCTCTTGATGGGCAAAGTGTCTCATTTGCGGTCCTCGAATTCCCGGCCGGCTCGGTGAACCCCCCACACACCCACCCCCGCGGATCGGAGCTTCTGTTCCTCATATATGGGTCCCTCGAGGTCGGGTTCGTCGACACGACCAACAAGCTCTTCACTCAGACCCTCCAAACTGGGGACATGTTCATATTCCCCAAGGGGCTTGTCCACTATCAGTACAATTTTAATCAGACCGACTTCGCGGTGGCAGTCTCTGCATTCGGGAGCGCGAGCGCGGGAACAGTGTCAATTCCTGTGACCGTGTTCGGGACCAACATCGACGATGGAATCCTGGCTAAATCTTTCAACACTAATGTTTCCACCATTCAAGCACTGAAGGCTGGCCTCACACCCCCACCCACCAAAGCATGAGAAAGAGAGAGTGAGGAAGACAGAGGGAGGTCAACTTCTAATAAAACAATTTGGTCATTATTCCTGCAATTTATTTTTTTAAAAGCGTGAAGTGTTGAAAATCATTGAATAAAGCAAGCTTGATGATGTACTGATCTACTCCCATTTATCTTGTATAAGATTTGACTTTGTCAACACAAATATATGAACACCTCGTGGTATATTCGAAGTCAATTGACTCGCTATCTTTTCTTTCCCCTTTCATGCATATATAGTTTTAGTACATGCAAATACTAGTTTTAGTTTAATCGTCCAATGTTACTAACTACTTTATCTGAAGCTCATTTTGGATTATTTTTCACATTTCGCCAAAAATCCGGCTTAGATTTGAAAATTATCTGGGGTTCCAAAAGATAAATGAATTTATTGTCTACGCGCTTCAATCTATGCTCTATTGACAAGTAATCTTAGTAAAGGCCTCAGCTCATTTGCTTGAGGCGTTATATACGAGACAGCCAGTACGAGCGAAATAAGCATTTCCACACACACAAGCAAAGAAAAAGAGAGGACACAAGCACTTGACGAGAGATATAAAGGGATGGTTCAAATATACATGAAATATTCTAGCTTGACCAGGTTTTCGATCCTCTACTGTCTTGCCTAGACTCGATGCCAGTGAACTATAAAGATGGAATTTTTCGTTCCACGCAAAGCCAGAATTATTGCTGTAGTCATTACTATCACCACCAACCCCATCTTCCACAACGCTCTTCTCTCCTTACTCCTCCATTTTCTTGAGTTTATCCTCTTGACGTTCCTTCATCGCATAGACATGAGCACAGCTTGCACCAATGGAAGACATTGACAGAAATAGCTAGGAAGATAGAGACCCAGCAAACAGAAGGAAAAGATTAGTTGACTTTAATATTGTTTTCCACAATGAGCTTTGATTTATCATAATTTGACTTCCTTTGGTTTATGAATCTATGTATGGTAAATGTAACGTGATTAGTTGCACCATTATCTAATCACCATGAATTAGATGGGGCTTCTGATAGGTTGAATTTATAAATAAAATCACTAGCCACAAGCTCACGTTTAGACAATCAAGTTATATATTTGTCGCAGTTTTTCTTTATGTGACATTTCTTCTTACAAAAGAAGCAATGGTTACCATCCTTCTTGAAGAGTTCTTTTTCAGGACTAAAACTGTCAGAATAACTGGTGGTTTGATGAGTTTCTTTATGAGTACGATTTTTGGACCTCTTACTCTTCTTATTGCTGAAATTAAAGGCGTATAGTGCAAGATGTCCTCTTTCTTTCTTCAATTTCTCTTCCTTTGTCACCACCCTAACTATTAGGCCATTAATTGACCATGTCTCATCTTAAGAGCTGTAAGTCTTGATAATCCCAAAATTTGGCGAAATGGTGTTTACAACTTAATGCACAATGCAAGCAACAACAAAAAAAGAAACATTAAGTTCCTTGAGTTTTGTCTAGAGGTTTACCATCCTTATTATGTAATCCCTAACCCCACCAGAACCATCATACCTCATGTTGAAGAATCCTTGCAGATGCAGCACAATCTCAACATTAGACGAGACACAATTTATAGTCTTGTCGCGACCTAATTTTTCGGGTGCACTACCTAAGTTTAGGCTAATGGATTACTAAGTCTTTAATTTAGCTCAGGCTCTCCCAAGCCCATACCAATTCACGACTTAAGGTTCAGTCATTTAGCATGCAAAAGATTATTAACTAGGAGTCGCAACTAATCAGTTTATGGTAGGTCGATTAGACACCTAAGTAAAATAATGGGAGAATTATTTTACTCCTACGAACCAGAGACTAAGGGTACGGGGACTTGGTTACACTAAATTTCTCTAAAGCCCTTTCGGTACCATTTCTTTTTAATTTTCAAAAATGTTTTTGAATGCAGCTTGGATTGATTTTAATTTATTTTCCTAACATATGAGGTGATCATGCGGGTGCGCAAACCACTAATTTAATATCCAAGAAAGCAATGAATAAATTGCAAAACTTATCTCAAAGCAACGAAAGCATCTGCAATGTTAGATCAGAATTCACATCGATAATCCTAGATATAATTTCTAATTAACATGCAATCACTCAATTTTTGTTTTCACTTATTTAATGAGAATCATGATTTATGCAATGCATGTCACTAATCTAACGTGAAATGATATGACAACATAGCCTAAACTATATGACATAAATAAACATGCAATCTATCTTAAAGCATGAAATGAATTTATTCTAATTCTTTTATATTTTCCATGAAATTTGAAATTAAAGAGATGCAACAATTAAATATGCAATCTAAATTAATTGAATGACCTAATTCTAATGACGATCAATTTTTTAACTAAATGAACTTAGCAACAATGACTAAGATACATGCATTTCATGAACCTAATTTTACTAACAAACTCAAATTAAATGATCCTATGATGCAAACTAGTTAACATGCACCTAGTATTTTTGTATTTTTATTGAAATTTGGAATTAATAAAAATCCTAATTAAACTATCTAAAAAAAAAGAATAATTTTCTAATTCATTTTAGGGATTGATTTGACTTAAACCCTATCCTATCTTAGAAAACTATTTTTTAAAGAAAAATAAGATTATCTAGATGTGCAAACATTATCTAAAATCAATCTTAATCTATTCCAAAAATTATCTAAAAATGCAATCCTAAAATGCAATCTTAATTTACTAAACCAACAACTCCAATGCAAGATTTGATTTTTGATTTTATTTTTATTTTTATGTTTTTTTTAGTGTTTTTCAAAGATAAACAATCATGAAATTACATCTAAACTAAACAAGATATCCACCAAATAAAGGATTAGAATAATCAAAAAATAGCATGTTGTCTCACAGGTCAAATTAACAATTACTTTAACCCTAAACATCACGACAAAAATTCAAAATAACTAAAAATCTGACCCGAAGTCTTACGAATCAAATTAATAATTATAATTATTCGACAATTAAAATACTATCAACAAGCCCCAAAAATTAATATAATTAAAAAAATTGATCCGACGCGTCTTACGGATCAAATTAATAATTACATTAATTTTGAGCCAAATTCCTATGGATAATGCCTAAAGATTTTTGAAATAAATATCGACATCCGATATTACGATGTAAATGAATTAAAGAAAGCTATCAAATAAGGCAAAATAAATAAATGAATATAATAATAATAATAATAATAATAATAATAATAATAATAATAATAATAAACTAATCTACCTAATTGGATCTTTCTTTTTGTTTTTGTTTTTCTTTTCCTGCTTTCTTCACCCACGGCTGAGCGGCTTCGGTGGATCACCGGGGGTTGGGTCGCCGGCGTTCAGAGCTCCGGCAAAGACCAGCAACGGGCTGATCGGCGATGGCGTTGCGAGGAGCAGCAGCAGGCAGCCTCACTCGAGCTCAGGCAGAGAGCGGAGCAGCTCGACTCGGGCTCGGGCAGAGGATTGGTGTCGGGTTGTGGCAGAGGATCGGCGTCGAGCTGTGGGTGGAGCGACTCGACTCGAGCAACGGGGGGCTGCTGGTACTCGGGCGATCAGGGGCGCAGCAGCAGCGAAGGTGCGGCGAACCGGCTCGGGATTTGCTAGGTCGTGGGTTGCAGACAAGTCGGGGGCGAGATCGACGTTCCGGTGCGGCAGATCGAGCTCCAAGCGGGCAGTGGCAGGGGCGGTCTGGCGTCTGGGTCGTCGGATACAGAGGCTTAAGCAGCGACGACCGGCATCGGATAGCGGGTTGCTGCAGGAGGCGAGGGGAAAATCAGCGTCGTGGCGAAGTTGCTAGTGCAGTGGCCGACTGGATTGTGCTATGGAGGCACGACTGAGGCCCAGATACGAGCACCAACGGTAAGGCTGGCACAGATGCTCGCAGATGGAAGCCGGCAGTCAAGGCGCAAGGGCGTGGCGGCGTGGGCTGCAGCGGAACGGCGTGGGTGTTCGCGGAGAAGAAACCCACGAAGAAGAAGAACAGTGCACAATTTTTTGTTTTTTCTCTCTCCCTCACGTCACTTCTCTCTCTCACCGGTCTCCTCTCTCTCCCACTGCTGCACGATGCTGTCTTCTCTGTTGTCAGCAGAAGAAAGCGCAGCCAATGCCTTTCCTTTTTCCCTTTTTGTGTTTCTCTTCTTCAAAGGAAAAACAACAGAACTTTTTTTCTCTTTTTACTTTTGTGCTCCCTTTCTAAACAAAGAGAAGCCCCCTTTTTATAGAGCAAAAAAAAAAATCAATATGTTCTGCCAACGAAGATTTCATATATTGACTCAGCGATTAAAGATAATCTAAAAAATTTTGTGAAGATTTTCCAAATAATTCACTCAACCATTAAAGATAAAGCTCCATTATCCAATTCTAAAATCTTTTGAAATCTCCATCCACAACAAAATATTTTAGATTATTCCTTATCCTCCTTAATATTCTTAACGATTTTATCACCAAAAGACTAAAGATAAGATTGCAATCCGATTTTTTTAAATCCCAAAAACCATCGTAATATCGCATCAAATCTCAATTTCTCATAAGATAATTAATTAATTAAAAACAACGGGCTTTGGCTAATTTGCTCTTTTCGTGGGCCTAGCCCGGCCTGCCGAACTACATAAATTTGAGTCCATCCACCACCGGTCCAATAAAATGTAAAAAAAAAAGGTAAATTAAAATAAATGCACATAAATCTATATGATATGCAATTAATATTTTTTTCAGTGATAAAATTAACTCCTAATTTTTTATGCAATAAATAAATGACCAAATCGCCAAAATTTAGGTGTCAACAAGTCTCCAAGACTATCATCATTTATCTATCAGTTAATTAGCAGGCATGCTACTCTTTAAGTGTTTCCAAATGGAACGTTTTATAGATAACAAGTAAATCCAATTGCTTCTTTTCCAAGTACCAAAGTGTGCTTCCTAAAATTTTGTACTAGTGACAATAAGATTTGCTAGCTAATCCTCCATAAGAGTAATATAAACATCCATCAGCTCCATTCCAAATATCAAAAAATCCTCTTTTCATTTCTTAAAGTTTGAACTAGTAAGGACCTTAATCATAATGATGATGTTGTTTATAGAGAAAGTGATTGAAAAATAAGCAATCTATGCAATTAACATTATGTGAGTACTGCATAACTTGAAGCTATATAAGTACACATTCTAAGAGTTACAAACATCATCATATAATCTCATTCGCATAGAATACATGACATATAGTTGTATGTTTTTCACATGATAGCGACTATGAAAATATGTTCTCACTAGTATAAATTCACCACCTTTAGGTGTATGAATCACTAAGATTAGTCACACCTCAACTATATGTTGTACATGTGTCCCTCTATGAACGAATACACAATTACCTCCTTTGAGAATATGACTACTCATTAGAATATGAGACATCCCACCACAATATGATCAAAATTTCACAAACCCAATCAATTATGTCACTTTGGTGGCCATAACTTAATTCAATCGTTGAAACCCTCTCACACTAGAAATATAAACTTTATATCTTATATTTATTATATACATGCAATTTTAGATTTGAAGATAGGGACAATTTGTCACTAAAATCACATGCTACACCAGTTACATTATTTCATTCATTAATACAGGTTAAATGCTAAAATGAATCACACTACACACATTCCGATTTGTGATAATATACATGTGATCTAACATCTTTATTTGCATTTTCACATCATTAAGAGGATTGAACATGTAAACCGAATATACCACATTGTAAAGCATCGTGATACGAGAATGCCGGTGCTGAGCATGCTCTGAAAGGAGCCTACACGCTCCGCCTGAGTGTGCGATGTGTGGAGCTCACACTTGACATGCCTCATTCGGCCTGGAACCGCCAATTTGACTTGTCCAATCAGTGGTCAACCAGGTTAGGTCAGCGGGTCGGGTCAGGTCACCCCACTATTAATCAGGTTAACCCATTTTAGTGGGTCACCAACTTCATTCGATGACGTTAGCCCCAGCATGTGCTAGGCGACAATTGCGCATGGTGGCATGTGCGGCATCCTTTGGAGGTGCGCCACCCATCAATATTCTAATTTCAACAAGATCTATCCATCTATGTGATCGAAAATAATTTTCACCGAATAAAAAGTTCTGAAAACAGGCCACATCCTAAAGTTCCAGACCTAGACTATGGCAACTCCGATACCACATGTAAGCCATGAAAGCAATACCCTGAGATCTCCATAACTAGAATCTAGTACTTCTCCTTTACTACCTTTTGTATCATTGACTTAATTAGAATGCCCTTCATGAATTGTGTTCAATAACCACTCCTTATATGAGGTTATTTGTGCATCAAGGTTAGTGGGAGAAGTACATTATCAGTGTCATAAGTTGTGTACGGCGCTCACTTTGATGTCAAAAGTTTCCGGCGAATCACTTAAGTGCCAACAAATTTGAAAAATGATCATTTCAGTGCCAATGCCAATGAAATTGGCTGGAAATCCGACGTGGCACTTTTTTATTAATTTTTGAAGCCAACGTGGCTCGCCGGAGAGAACAGTCAGCCATCCAAACAACAAAATGACGCCGTTTCGCGTCTTCCCCCAACTTAGAAACCCTAAATCCCCAAATTGAGAGAGAGAGAGAGAGAGAAGGAACGTCGTCTTCTTCTTCCTCGAAGACCTACGCTAGCAATGGCACCAGCAGCGGCACTAGTAATGGCACCGGCAACACCACCACCACCAGCAACGCACCAGCAGCACCTTCGACCCCTCTTCTTCCTCCTCCTCCTCCACCCTCGCTTCCTATTCTTCCTGCCACTTCTTGCTTGAGCAACAATCTCAATCTCTCCTTGCTCACCTGGTCGAGCAACTACAATGGTGGCGAAGCGACGGTGGCCGAGCGATGGCGGGCGAACGATGGTGGCTAAGCGGCGAGCGGCGGAAACCCTAATTGATAGGGCTAGTAAGAGCACCTAGAGGGGGTGAATAGGTGATCAAAGAAGTTTTTGCGAAACTTAACAGAATAAATCAACTTTTGAGAATAATAGACTGAAGGAGTAAAAGACTATAAACAGTTATACAAAGCCACAAATTAAAGTAAAGAGATTAGGGATAGAGAATCAAAACACAAGATTTATAGTGGTTCGGCTTAGACTAAGCCTACATCCACTCTCCCGCACTGATAGTCCACTCGTTAGATTCCACTAAGAACCAAAAGAGATTTTACAGCCTCACGTCCTTGATTCCACAGTGTAGAGACTCTGCTACACTTCCTCAAGGTCTCACAAGTATCTAATCTCTCTTTTTAGTACAATTTGAGCTCAACAATTAAAACAGTAAAGAACTAGGAACTTCAAACTTTGGAATTTTTCTTTCCCGCACACACTCGAATAACTTGAGCGTATTTCTTATATACTCCTCCATGCCTTCATAACCGTTGGCACCTTCCAAAGGAGTTCTTCCAATCTACCCATTGGACAGAATCAATTAGGAAGATCTCGAGTTATTTAAGGAATGTAATGATAGCCCACCAATCCTGCTCGCCCATACAATTAGGATCTAGGTTTCCATAAGTAGAACCTTCCAAGTATACCTTGCCAATCAACAGATCTAATTACTTGAATTAATTTCAATACGAATAATTGACCACGAGATGCTATCTCCAGCTGTGAGATCTTCTTCAACTGTACGAATCAAATCCTTAAAGATTTACTCGCATCTGGATAAGTCTTCTTCAACGGATAAAAACTTTCTTCGTCGGTTTGGAAACTATCAATGAGGGCAGACTTTAAATCTTGAGTCTGGAGGTCTTCAGACTTTGACGATAGAGTCTGCAAGTCTTCAGATTAGACTGATGGAAACGTTTTGTCAACTTCAAAACAAATAAGGAAGTTTTCTCCAACAATCTCCCCATTTTTTATGGTAACAAAACTTTCCCGCAGATTTGAATACTCTTGTCCTACAAAACAATACTTAAGCAAACCAAGATATCTCATAAAAGATAAGTAGATTAGGATAATGATAGTAGCGATTCTGCAACCACAGAAAACGTGTTAGTCCTGTAAAAATAACTATCTTTACCATAATCAATAACATAGCTTAAGTTACCGCAAGTATCAAAAGATCAAATCAACCAATCCAAAACACAACCAAACAAAAGATAAGTCCAAATAAGTCCAAAAGTCAAAGTCAATCAAAAACAAAGTCAAATCTACATCAACTTCTCCCCATTTTTGTCAACAGCAAAAAGTGGAGAACAAATAAAAGAGATGTTTGAAAATAGAGTCAGAATCATGGCTGTTTTGGAAGGTTAACAAGCTCGAACTCTCCCATAGAATTCATTGTCTTCTCAAGCCTTGCAAAACTCTGCTTCAGTGACTGAAACTCTTCACCCTGCACGATAGAACACTTGATTCTTCAGGGCTTGTAACTGATCGTGCAAAGACACTGAAGTGGCCATGAAAGCATTCTTGAGATCCTGCATCTCATACCCCATAGCATATTCCTGCTTCCTTACATCTAGTAAAATCTCTAGCAGTCTTGAAAAGTCTGCTATTTACTCTGTTACAGCACTAGGACCAGTTGAGTCGATTTTAGGGGTTTTGAGTGGATGAAACTTCAACAGATTATCCACCATGACTATGAGTGGAGGCTTCGAGATAATGAGAGACATAACACATCCTCTGGGTCTGCTGCAAAACGACTCACATCACTAGTAAAGATAGGTGAAGAAATACCTTTCTATCCAACAGCCCCCCCTGTTTGGTTGCCTTCAGGTGGAGTAGGTAAAATTTCTTCTTGATCAACTTCAGCTTCAGAGTGATGCACGTCACCAATTCCAGTTCCTACCATCTCAGAATTACTGGACAAGGAGACAGCCAAAGTTGGCTCAAAAGAGTCTTCTTGACCCTTGTCTATTTCTTCTCTTCTCTCTCCTTCTTCTTCATCTCCTCTTCTTTCCTCTTCTTCCTCTTCTCTTCCTTCTTCCTCTATCCTCCTCTGTTCTTCATCTTCCTTCTCTGTCTCTTCTCTCTCTTTTTCTCCTTCATCTGGCTCTTCTCGAGTCTCTTGAAAACTGACAAAACTCTTCAAATTTCGTAAGGCCGAAAGAGTCATTTCATCATCATCCTCTTCATCATGTAAGATGAAAATTATTTTCCTCTTCACTGGAGCAGCTAAGGGCTCCTTGCCTTGCATCTTTGCTGCAGCAGAGTCTTGTTTTGCTTTCACAGGAGACTTCTCCTTCGTACGCTCCAATGCCTTGTTCAGCTCTTTCAAACGCATCTTTGTGACCATTTTAAATCCAATCACCATTGGAGAAATGATTGTCAAATATAATGATGCAGGGATGTGAATTTTAAAATGTCTAAAAAGACGCAAGATAAGAGCAAAATAAGGGAATTGTCCCTTATCCTTCACCACTGATCTGTGCATGTGAAATAAGATGGTGTGAGGCAGAGAAAATTTGTAGCCAATGTTGATGGCATACATCAATTTCGCTTCAGACCGAGAGACATTAGTCTTGGATGTTGACTTTGGACGGATGTAGTTGATTACGATCTTATGCAACAAGATGTTAGAGGCATTCATCCTGGAATAAGAAATTTTGCCTTCAACATCTCGATCTTTCACCAATGACAGGGTAGCATGAGCAACAGATACGCTAATTGGTTGGAAACTCGATCTTTCTACCCCAATTATGTCAGCCAATGTGTCCATATTCACCAAAAACTCCTTTTCCCTCACTAAGAAAGAAAAACTGTTTGCATCCAGGAAAGATAAGTTTGAGTAAAAGTATGCTATGAGTTCAAAATAAGCAGCAGTAGATTCAAAACAAAATCGCTCCAATTGCAGTAGAGCGAACTTCTCTCACAGACTTACTTACTCCTAGGGTTCATGACCCCTCTCTTCATCAAATTCAAGTAAACCCTCTCGTGGTTTTTCGATCTAAAAAGACTTGAACCATCACCAGCAATGTTTACAGCCACTCCTGATCTAGGCTGAAAATGGGTAAACATGCATTTGTCGTCGTCATGTCCTTGTGGTTGATTAGCAGTCCCAAAGCGCAGGTCACTAGGAAAGTTAGCGAACGCTTTTTCAGCCGATCCCTTTTCGGCAATACCCATCTTTTCCATATCACAAAGAAAAGGAGTCTCATTCTTATATCCTCTCTCTTGCAGGTATTCATCAATCAAGGACATAAGAGTTCCCCCTCTTTTCAAATTAGAATAAAGCTTGTAAGCAACTTGAGGAGTTAACCTTCTTACAAGTTCCACTTCTTCCAACACTTCTTCTTCTGGATGAGTCGGTGGTGGAGTTTGACACTGCTAAGAATGTTGTTGCGGTCTTTGTCGCTATGGTGGAGTAGAATCTTCTTCTTCGGTCAAGTCGAAGTGCGTAGGACCCTGAGGCATGTGCCGTGGTCCCATGCTTGCAATTCTTGATGACTTTCTCGAAGACATTGTCTCTTCAAGGAAGAAATTCACAGTCTTGCTCAAAAGGTGAAAACTTTTTGGATTAAACAACAGGGAAAGTGAGAGCAAGTGGGAGTTTAGAACTTTTAGGGTTTGAGAGTGAAGACGAAGAAGACGGATTTTAACAATATATAAAGCGAGGTAAACGAAGTGACATAAAAGGAAAAATAAAAATACATTTTCGAAAAAAGAATAACTGTCTTTTTTAAAATAGATAACTGCCTTTTTGAAAATGAATAAATGCCTTTTTGAAAATGATTAAATGTCATAAAAGAAACTTAGAAGAATAATTTCAATCAATCAGCGATTAATGAGTAACCGTACAATTTCAAATTTTTTAACCAAAAATTAAATTACCAATACCGAAATAACTTACAGTCGTAACTCTTGATCTTTTGAGTCTGAACACTTTCAGACTTCATCTCTAAGTCTGAGCTCCTTCAAACTTTAAAAGATATGATATTCAATTTGGTGCGGATAGACTCAAATAGGCTTTTCTCCAGTGGCTTTGTAAATATGTCCGCCAGTTGATTTATTGAATCAATGAATTGAATCATGACTTCTCCATTTTGAACATGATCTCTAATAAAATGGTGTCGAATCTCTATGTGCTTTGCTCTTGAATGAAGAATTGGATTCTTTGTGAGATTAATTGCATTGGTGTTGTCACATTTAATCTCGATGCATGAGTCTTCAATTCCAAAGTCTCTTAGTTGTTGTTTTATCCATAAGATTTGAGAACAGCAACTTCCAAGAGCCACATACTCTGCTTCCGCTGTTGAAAGAGTTACAGTACTTTGCTTCCTTGAAAACCATGATACTGTCCTGTTACCAAGCAATTGACAAGTGCCGAAAGTACTCTTTCTATCAATTCTGCAACCTGCTAAATATGCGTCTGAATATCCAAGGAGAGTAAAAGCTCCTTCTTTGGGATACCAGAGACCTAACTTTGAGGTAGTTGCAACGTATTTGATGATGCGTTTTGCAGCACTTAGATGAGATTCTTTGGGATCAGATTGAAATCTAGCACAAATGCAAACACTAAACAAAATGTCAGGTCTAGAAGTAGTAAGATAAAGAAGTGAACCAATGATACTCTTGTAGAGCTTCTAGTCAACTTTCTTTCCTCCTTCATCTTTATCCAGCTTCGAAGAACTATACATTGGTATCTCAGACTTTTTGCAATTCTCCAAACCGAACTTTTTAACAAGTTCTACATATTTTTCATAGTGAATGAAAATTCCTTCCTTCAATTGTTTCAATTGTAGTCCGAGAAAGAAAGATAGTTCACCCATCATACTCATCTTAAATTCATCCTGCATAGACTTAGAAAACTTCTTACACAGGTTTTCGTTAGGTGATCCAAATATGATATCATCAACATATATTTGAACAAGTAAAAAGTTTTTGCCTTCTCTTTTAATAAACAAAGTAGTATCAACTTTTCCTTTAACAAAATCATTTTGAATTAAAAACTTACTTAACCTTTTGTACCATGCTCGAGGTGCTTGCTTTAACCCATGTAGAGCCTTTTTCAGTCTAAATACTAAGTCTGGTTACCTTGGATCTTCAAAACCGGGAGGTTGTTCCACATAGACTTCTTCTTGGATAAATCCATTTAGGAATGTACTTTTGACGTCCATTTGGAATAACCTGAAATTTTTATAACAGGCAAAAGCAAGTAATAATCTAATTGCTTCTAACCTTGCTACTGGTACGTAGGTCTCATCATAGTCTATCCCTTCTTCTTGCGTATATCCTTTGGCCACGAGTCTTGCTTTGTTCCTGACCACTTTTCCTTTTTCGTCCATCTTGTTCCTTTTGGATTTGGTATGAATCCCTTCATCAATGTCATCGATGATGAGTTCTTTGGGATGACTAGACTTGTGCTTCCAGTTGCTGGTTGGTTTGACAGATTGCTGATCTTTTGCTTCTGTTGATTCTCAATATCCATTCGTTGGTGTTCTTCTGAAGTCTGAGCTGCTTCAAGGGAGGTAGACTTTGTAGAGTCTGGAGTAGGTTCAGATTCTTTAGGTTGAGTCTGAATCAACTAATTTTGCAAAGAGTCTTAAAATTTGACATTCATAGATTCTTCCACAGACTAAGTCTTCTTGTTGAATACTCTATAGGCTTCGCTTGAAGTTTAGTAGCCAAGGAAAATTCCTTCATCTGATTTTTCTTCAAACTTACCAGTTCGATCATTTGCATTTTTCAAAACAAAACATTTACAACCAAACACATGAAAATAAGAAACAATTGGCTTCTTTCCTTTGAATAACTCATAGGGAGTTTTCTCCAAAATAGGCCTTAAGAATACTCTGTTAATAATATAACATGCTGTAAAAACTGCTTCGGCCCAAAAACGAGAAGAAATATTACTTTCAATTAAAAGAGTTCTTGCAATTTCTTGCAAAGATCTATTCTTCCTTTCCACAACTCCATTCTGTTCTAGAGTATATGGAGAGGAGAAAAAATGCTGAAAACCTGATGCATCACAAAATTTTGCAAAGACTTGATTTTCAAACTCACCTCCATGGTCTGTCCGTATGCTTGAAGTAGCATATCCTTTCTCATTTTGTACTTTCTTGGCAAACTTTGAAAAGTGAGAATATTTCAGACTTACTTGCTAGAAAGTAAACCCAAGTAAATCGTGAATAATCATCCACTATTACTAGGCAATATCTCTTTCCACCAATGATTTGAGTTCTGATTGGTCCAAAAAGATCCATATGTAGGAGCTGCAACACACGATTAGTGGAAACTTGATTTATTGGTTTAAAAGAACTTCTAACCTGTTTTCCCAATATACATGGTGTGCATAAGTCAGACTTTCGATATTTCAAATTGGGGAGTCCTCAACAAGTTTCTTGGAAGAGATCTTGGCAATTTGCTTCATGTTGACATGGCCAAGCTTTCGATGCCAAAGGTTTGCTTCATCTTGAATTGATATTAGACATTGAGACCTTTCTGATTTTATATCTAGAAGATAAATGTTCCCATGTCTTCATCCAGTAAAAGATTGAGAAAGATCTTTACTAGTTCCCGAACATATTCTTTCCTGGAAATTGATTTTGAATCCAGTGTTGCACAGTTGATTAATGCTAAGTAGATTGTAATTTAGTCCTTCCACCAAGGAGACATTGTTGATTATAAGACTTCCAATCTTTACTATTCCACATCCAACAATTCTTCATTTGTTGTTTCCACCAAAAGAGACTTTTCCACCATTGGTTTGAACAAGTTTTATAAAACAACTTGAATCTCCTATCATGTGTCTTAAACAGCCACTATCCAAATACCATTTAACATTTTTCTTGATAGTGATATGCAATTAAAAAAGAAACTCAAGCTTTCTTTAGTACCCACATTTTCTTGGGTCCAATGGAGTTAGTGCAATATACAGTCTTTGCCCAATCCTTCTTAAAAGGTCTCCAAACCATAGGACATTCTTTTTCAAAGTGTTTTGAGATGTTACACTTAGAACATTTGAAAGCACTTCGGCCAACAGGTTTTACAAAGACTTTTTGAAAATGATTTCTATAAAAGGTTTTTGTAGGTCTTTGTTTGATTCTTTCCTTTACTTTTGAAAAATCAATTAGATGAATGGTTTTAGAAGTCATTCCCAAGCCTGATTTGTTGAAATAAGGTCTTTGAACTAAAAGAATATTTTCCAACTTCTCAAATCCTATTGAAAACCTTTTTGAAATATTTGAAATGTCATTTTTCAAAAATGTATTTTCTTTTGAAAGAGAGTCTGCATTTTCTTTTAAATCGGTATAACTTTTGTCTAAATTTTCAAACTTTTCTTTCCAAGAGTTTTCCTGCTGCTTCAGTGTAGAATTCTCTCTTTTTAGCTCGGAAATCCTCTTAAGAGAAGTTTTGATACTAAGACAGAGTTCATCAATGTATTTCGAGACTTTAGTAGGAATATTTAAATTACTTACCTCAATTTCGCATTTTGTCCGAGTCTCGAGTCGAGAACGTCTCGAGTTCGAGTCGATTCGATTTTGCCATTAAACAAATATTGGCATAATCATCATCACTTTCTTCGCATTCAGTATCACTCCATGTTTCTGCTTTGAGAGTCTTTTTGTATTTCTCAGTTTTTTCCTTATTTTTCTTCAACATAGGACAGTTGGGTCTGATGTATCCATTTTTCTTGCATTCAAAGTAAATCACATCTTTATCGGATTCATCATCCTCAGTTGATTTGTTTTGAAACATTTGAGTGCTTTGTTTCTTCAAATTTAATCTTCTTCCCTTTTTTGTTCAGTTTCCTAAACCTTCTTATCATAAGTGCTAGCTCTTCATCGTCCATATCTTCTTCAGAGTCTGTAACATCATAATCATCGTTAGATTTTAAGGCAATAGACTTCTTACCTTTGGGATCTTCTTCCTCGTTGATTTGCTCCACTTCATAGGACTGAAGTGTGCCAACCAGTTCGTTTACGAAGAGCGACATGATCCTTTGTGTTTCCCTTATTGAAGTCTTTACGTGATTCTAGTCTTTGGAGAGTCCACACAGTAATTTGTTAACCTTCATGAGTCCTGAGATTGGTTGTCCCTGATACTCTAGACCATTTACAATTTCTGTAAAATAACTAAACATGTTAGTGATAAATTCTCCTGGCTTCATCTTGAAGGCTTCATACTGTCCAAGTAGAATATTGATCCTAGTTTCTTTCACTCGATCAATTCCTTCATAGGTGATGTGCAACCTATCCCAGACTTCTTTGGCTGTTTCACAAGAAGATATTATGTTATACTCAATAGGAAATAACGCACAGTATAAGGAGTAAATTGCTTTAGCATCAAGAGCTTGTCTCTTGGTTAATTCTTCTTGAGTCATCTCGCTAGCTTCTACAACTTCTTTTCTTCTTTCTAAAACTGATGCAACTTTAGGAATAATTCCTTTTTTCTACCACATCTCATTCCAAAGGATCTTTTGATCTTAGGAAAGCCTTCATCTTGTTTTTCCATATGCTGTATTCATTTCCATTGAAATAAAGTGGTCTAGTGTTGCTTTGGCCTTCAACCAAACCTGGAGCCAACATACTAGCCATAGATCTTTAACTCAGAAGTAAAAACACTTCAATTAAATGAGCACACTGGCTCAGATACCAATTAATAGAGCTAGTAAGAGCACCTAGAGTGGGGTGAATAGGTGATCAAAAAAGTTTTTGCGAAACTTAACAGAATAAATCAACTTTTGAGGATAATAGACTGAATGAGTAAAAGACTATAAACAATTATATAAAGCCACAAGTTAAAGTAAAGAGATTAGGTATAGAGAATCAAAACACAAGGTTTATAGTGGTTCGGCTTAGACTAAGTCTACGTCCACTCTCCCACACTAACAGCTCACTGGCTGGATTCCACTAAAAACCAAAAGAGATTTTATAGTCTCACGTCTTTAATTCCACAGTGTAGAGACTCTGCTACACTTCCTCGAGGTCTCACAAGTATCTAATCTCTCTTTTGATTACAATTTGAGCTCAACAATTGAAACAGTAAAGAACTAGGAACTTTAGACTTTGGAATGTTTCTTTCATGCACACACTCAGATAACTTGAGCGTCTTCCTTATATACTCCTCCATGCTTTCATAATCGTTGGCACCTTCCAAAGGAGTTCTTCCAATCTACCCATTGGACAGAATCAATTAGGAAGATCTCGAGTTATTTAAGGAATGTGATGATAGCCCATCAATCCTGCTCGCCCATACAATCAGGATCTAGGTTTCCATAAGTAGAACCTTCCAAGTATACTTTGCCAATCAACAGATCTAATTACTCGAATTAATTTCAATACGAATAATTGATCACGAGATGCTATCTCCAGCCGTGAGATCTTCTTCAACCGTACGAATTAAATCCTTAAAGATTTACTCGCATCTGGATAAGTCTTCTTCAACGGATAAAAACTTTCTTCGCCGGTCTGGAAACTATCAATGAGGGCAGACTTTAAATCTTGAGTCTGGAGGTCTTCAAAATTTGACGATGGAATCTGCAAGTCTTCAGACTAAACTGATGAAAACGTTTTGTCAACTTCAAAACAAATAAGAAAGTTTTCTCCAACACTAATTTCAATCCTCGAAACCCTAATTTCAATCCCCATGAGCTATATGGCGTCGTTTCTGTGAGGATGTCCACATATAACGGCAAAACGACATCATTTCTTGAAGATAATGGAAAACGACGTCGTTTTAAAGCCACCGCGATTTTTTTTTAAAATATAAAAGCCACGTAATTAATCTGGCCGGAATCTCTCACCGATGGCACTAAAGTGATCGTTTTTTCTCCGATTTGGCACTTAAAGTGATCCGATGGAAACTTTTCGTACCAAAGTGAGCATCATACACAACTTATGGCACAACTTATGGCACTGATAGTGTACTTCTCCCCAAGGTTAGTAAAGAGACTTAAACACAACTTATTTGCCTATCATTATAGGCGAGCTGTACTCAATCCATATTAGTAAGCCACATATTAGATTTATTAAAAATCTTTCTATCCTATCTTATTAGGCCAATCTTGTAAACTGGTAAATTTCAATCTCAATTAATAGCGATCCAGCTAATTTCGAAGCCCGTTACATTCTTGTAAATAGTGACTATGGTAAATGTGATTAACGTGCGTTGAATGGCAAAATAATTCCCTTTTTCTACGACCGGCTGCCATCATTTTCGAGGACTTGAACTTGAAACCCAGATAAGTTAAAACAAGAAACAGGCAGCAGCTTAATGAATTCAGATATGTCGCTTTGGGTCGATCATTAGCGCGTATAGCAGAGTTGTAACGCGTCCTCGATGTGAATATCTCGGCACTATGCTCGAGCAAGATATAACAAACGCATGAACCAAGTTGCTGTCGTTACTCTAATTATTTGACAGTGCCTAAAAAACATCGAGGGCATTGTGATCTCCGGCAAGCAACATTTAGCTCTCTTCTCTTTCAGACACTTCCTATAAAAACAAGCCCAAGTTAGAAAGCTAGAACTCAAGCCTGTCTTCATATTAAGAACGAAAAGGGAAGTCATTTTTTTCTGAGCTTCAAAGTGTCCAAAATGGCCAAGTATGAGCTCGTTGTGGCAGTAGTCCTCAGCTTGTCCCTTTTTCGCTTAACAAGCGCCGGCGATCCCGACATTCTTACCGACTTTGTGGCCCCGAATGGCAACAACGTCGATGGCAACTTCTTCACGTTCACTGGCATGAGGTCTCTTGTGGGGTTTAATTCCCCGACTGCATTTACGGTGACCAAAGCAAGCTTAAAGGAGTTCCCTGCTCTTGATGGGCAAAGCGTCTCATTTGCGGTCCTCGAATTCCCGGCCGGCTCGGTGAACCCCCCACACACCCACCCCCGCGGATCGGAGCTTCTGTTCCTCATATATGGGTCCCTCGAGGTCGGGTTCGTCGACACGACCAACAAGCTCTTCACTCAGACCCTCCAAACTGGCGACATGTTCATATTCCCCAAGGGGCTTGTCCACTATCAGTACAATTTTAATCAGACCGACTTCGCGGTGGCAGTCTCTGCATTCGGGAGCGCGAGCGCGGGAACAGTGTCAGTCCCTGTGACCGTGTTCGGGACCAACATCGACGATGGAATCCTGGCTAAATCTTTCAACACTAATGTTTCCACCATTCAAGCACTGAAGGCTGGCCTCACACCGCCACCCACCAAAGCATGAGAAAGAGAGAGTGAGGGAGACAAAGGGAGGTCAACTTCTAATAAAACAATTTGATCATTATTCCTGCAATTTATTTTTTAAAAGCGTGAAGTGTTGAAAATCATTGAATAAAGCAAGCTCGATGATGTACTGATCTAATCCCATTTATCTTGCATAAGATTTGACTTTGCCAACACAAATGTACG
The DNA here is from genome assembly GCA_016097605.1 of Eucalyptus guilfoylei. NCBI lineage: Eukaryota > Viridiplantae > Streptophyta > Magnoliopsida > Myrtales > Myrtaceae > Eucalyptus > Eucalyptus guilfoylei. The sequence continues at coordinate 55,840,196 of CM027867.1, forward strand.
AACACCTTAGAATATTCGAAGTCAATTGACTCGCTACCTTTTTTCCCCTTTCATGCATATATAGTTTTGGTACATGCTAATACTAGTTTTAGTTGCATCGTCCAATGTTACTAACAACTTTATCTGAAGCTCGTTTTGGATTATTTTTCACATTTCGCCGAAAACCCAGCTTAGATTTGAATATTATCTTAGGTGCCAGTAGATAAATGAATTTATTGTCTACACGCTTCAATCTATGCTCTATTGACAAGTAATCTTAGAAAAGGCCTCAGCTCATTTGATAGAGGCGTTATATACAAGTCCGACAGTACGAGGGAAACAAGCATTTCTACACACACACAAGCAAAGAAAAAGAGAGGACATAAGCACTTGACGAGAGAAATAAAGGGGTGGTTCAAATATACACAAACAAGGACTATCATGATCAAGCACGTTTGACCCCGTTTTCAACTTCCTACTGTCTTGCCGAAACTCGATGCTGGTGAGCTATGAGGATAGACCTTTTTGTTCCACGCAAAGCTAGAATTATCGTTGTAATCATTACTATCACCACCAGCCTTGTCTTCCCCGACGCTCTTCTCCCCTTCCTCCTCCATTTTCTTGAGTTTCTCCTCTTGACGTTTCTTCATCACATAGACATGAGCACTGGTTGCACCAATGGAAGACATTGACAGAAATAGCTAGGAAGACACAGACCCAGGAAAAAGAAGGGAAAGATCAAATCACAAGTTAGGTGGTGGAATGCGTTTGCCTCTTGGTGCATGAAGAGAATGGCAAATCGAGAGGTATATTTATGGAGAAACCGAGAGGTCCCCAGGTGTTGACCTAATCAATCATATCATCACTGGCCATCCATGGGTTCCATAAACTTTCCCAATTTCAACATTATCCAATTGGCACGAGGGCGGTTTTGAGAATGGACAGGTTAATAGTGATGTGAGCAATTGATTGCTGTAACTTTATAGTTGTCATTGGTTTTGAGTGGCTGAACCATTACCGACACACACAAGGAAGTTTCCACATCATGTACCTCTGGTTTTGGGGAAGAAATGGGCGTTGCATAGTTGGACTTTGATGGAGTTTGTGTAGAATTTCAGCAACCCCGACACATCATCTTCTTCCACAATGTCAATCCCTAGTGTTGTGAATAAAGCCGCTACTGGGATGAGTACGCAGTTTTCTTTTTCCCACTGATTCGTCAAAATAGTAGTTGAACTAATCCATTCATTCGAAGTAGGTGTTTGTCATTATGAAGACATTTTCATTGGCTAATTAACTTAAGAGCTACAACTGATCAAAATTAACAAAATACTTTCCAATTCGTACAATCTCTGCGAACATGGGGAAAATTGTCCAAAAGTCCTCAACCTACAACTTACTTCTAAAATTTTTAATTGTGCCAATTAAATCCTAAACATATTCACGGTTTGTTAATTGAGTCCATTAGATCAATTTTGCCTGAAAATAGCTTATATGGACGCCAGCAATCGTACGTGGCGCGATTAGTATGACGTGAATAATTTTTTTATATATTTTTCTTTTCTTTTCTTTATTTTTTTTTTTTTTTATTGTAACAGGCAAGGGTTGTCGGACCCTCGCTGACCACTGGGCCAGGGCAGTGAAGCCTTCACTTCACTGGCCATAGTTAAAAAAAGTAAAGAAGAAAAAGAGAAAAAAATAAACAATAACACATTCAAAAAAATTAAAATATTATTGAAATTGTCCGCGTTAGTATCGGCCATGTCACGTAAGATGATTAGCGCCCACATCAGCAATTTTCAGTTAAAATTGGCTGGATATATTCAATTGGCAAAATGTGAAAATGTTTAATATTTAATTGGCATAATTAAAAAGTTGTTTATGAATAATTTGCAGAATTGGTGGTGAAGAAATCAGAGAGGGCAATGGGGGGCGGCGGGCGGCAGCTATGCAACACGAACGCCAGGGGGCATTGGAGAATATAATAATGATTTGGGCCCCAAACACGGGGTGGTCATGCCCAAATAGAGACAATTTTCTTTTCTTATTTCATTCAAATCAAATGTGGCTTCCCGGAAGCTTCATTGGAAAGGGACAGGGATAGAGCATTGGCTGGGCGGTTGTAATGAATAAAAAATCTAGTATTAAACCCATAAGTGGATACGACAAATAACTATTTAATAAATAAGAAATAGAAAATATGATAAACTATAAAATGAATAGTATATTATCATATTATAATAAGTTATACGTTATGAAGGGACATATGAAATCTACCCCTTGATATTCACGATGCGCACCCGATGCTGAGTTAACATCCGTAAACCGATTTTGAATCAACAGCACTACCGGATTCAGCCAAAAAATACTATCCACGAGGATATCCAAGCTCATGGACAACATATCAACTTCGATTCAAGATCACCAAATGAGGGCGTGAATATTTAAATATTCTAACAGCCCCGAATAAAAGTAGGACTTCAATGTGATATTGATCAACTCCGACAGCTTCGGCTGTCTGAACCTTTGTGATTAATGGTAAAGTAATTTCTTGTGAGTATCAATATTGCATAGAAGATTGACCCTTTTCTGGTACTATGATGTGAGACGTGGACTAACATGCGAATAATTTGCATAGCTTAAGATTTTCCTCGCGAAAAATGAGAGATCATTGCAGTCATTCAAATACTCAATATCATATGGTGGGAAGAAGTTGTTGTACATTACTTTAATTAGTATTAGGGTGTGTTTTTTTGGGGAAAAGATTTGATAATTAAGGAAAATGCTTTCCGAGAAATCATTTTTCTGAAAAAAATATTTTCCCCTCTTTAGGTTAAGGAATTCATTTTCCTAACTCTAAGTTCTTTAACCGTAAATAAGTTTTCACTGATCGATCATTTTCAGCAGACCAAACTCGTAAAAATTGAAAGAACTCATTTGCGAAAAATTCTTTCATTCAATCAAACAGATCCTTAGATGATACTAACACCATGAAAGAATATTCAGTAGCATCTCACTATGAACTTCTTGTATCACACCAATATATCTTTTCGTTAAAACACAACCTAAACTTTAACTAGTAAAATTATGAAGTGTCCAGAATATTTTGGGAACTCGACTAATATCATTATATTCGCGTTACTTCAACACTATCAAAAGTATATTGAAACTGAGTTCAACCCCCCACTGCCAGTGACGGATTCCATCGTCAAGCAGAGTTGAAGCAACCAGAGAGAGAGAGAGAGAGGGAGAGAGAGAGAGAGAGAGAGAAGTGGCAGCGGCGGTATGGTGGCTGTAGCGAATGGAGGCAGGAAACGACAGCCATAGCGTTTGCCTACTTGGTAAGAAAGGGAGAGAGATCGAAAGGTTCAGTTAGGGTTTTTTCCAGCTTTGAATATGGACACAGAACGCACATCCAACAATCTCGTGAAATGAAAGCTGAATATGAATGTAGAGGATGGAAATTGGACCTCCTCACCCTAACACATACGAAGAGTAAAAGTGCGTGCGTCTTCCTGTTTTCGCGCATGCATATGACTAAACTCAAGACTTTTTTATTCCTAATACTAACGAAATGGAGTCTGGAGCTGCAGTGTCTCGATAAATGAATGAATGATGTCCTGTCTTTGGAGGTGTAAAGTTGATGGGGTCTTTCTCTTGTTTATATGACATGGAGGGCACATCTTCTCTCTTTCAATCTCTCTCCTCTGACTTTCTTCCATCAAGCATGACAACATGCCACGCTTTGAGCCTGTTCTAGCAAATGAATTGGAAAATTATTTGAAAAAATCTTAAATCTATTATACAATAGCTAATTCAATTCTAAATTTTTAATTATATCAATTTAATCTTTAAATTTTTTACGATTTATTGATGTATGAATGTTGTCCATTTTATGTGGCACAGCCAATGCTAACATGATTTTTTTTTAAATTAATATTTTAAATTTGTATTGATCTTTTGTACTTTTCTTTTCTTTTTACTGTTCACATCCCGGAGAGGATTGGTGACTTGTTAGCCATCCAAGATGGCAAGCGAGGGCTTGCGCACCCTCGCTCACAACTAGATCTAGCCAGTGAGGGTTTCGTAGGCAATAATGGCAACCTTGGCCAACAAATTTGGCCACAGGCGAGGCTCGCGACCTTCACTTGCTACCTATGAGAGCATTTAGGCCCTCAACTGTGGCCAATAACCATGATGGCTCTTGTCAATCCTTACAATAAAAAGAAAAGAAAAGAAAAAATTTTAAAAAAATCATAAAATATTTAATAAATTTTTGAAAAATATTACAAAAATTATCCACGTCAGTGCTCCTCATGCCACATAGGACAGTTAATGTTCACTCTAGTAATTTCCAACTAAAATTGACTAAAAATATTACGGTAGCAAATTATCAAAAAATTTAAGATTTTATAGACAATTATCTCAAAAAAAAAATGAGACGTGGAAAACTCTTTCTTTTCCTCCAATAAAATAAGATGTCATTTGCTTGGTGAGGAATGGCACATGCTAAAGAAGAACCCCCTCTACAAAAACAAATTTAATATACTTTATCTCACCAGATAAAAAAAAAATGACAGATGGAGCCAAATGGTGGACTGATTGCTGGACATAATTATCATTGCTTTAAAGGCCATTGAACTAAAGTATCCATTAAGCAAAAGGGACAAATTCAATTGGACAAGGGACGTTGACGATCAATCCAGACGAACGGCAGTACGAAGACGCTCACTGAGTATTCTGTTGAGAAAGATAAAGCTGAGAGAGCTCAATGTATGTGGCGGGGAGCTTGCGAGGAGTCACTTCTTTGAAAAGGTTTCGACACGATGTAAGCCCAAAATAAAAAGGGAAAGTTATTTCTTGGTTTATAGCCGAAAGGGTGGTGGGATTAGCGCTGGAAGACACATTGATAGTGACCTAGGTTGATTAGGTTAAGTTTGTGATATTAGGGATGTGAGGTCGGTGCAATAGGAGTTTTTTTGGAGTAATGTATTGGGGTGTTGATGAAAGTCAGACTCGTGAGTAAGTACGTTTCGTCCTTTCAGCCTGCAACTTGGATCGTTTTCATTTTTATCGACTCATGGAGCACAAGGTACGGCGTAAGCAAGAACAGCGACCGCAATCTCGTCGGCCATAGAATTCATTCTCATGACGGCAGCATGGGGAATCGAATTCATGTCGTGCACATCACTTGAATACACACCGCACGCACCTTCATTAAGTAGTGCATGTCTCTTCTCATCAACCGTAGCAAGGATTGAATCGGTATTTTGGTATTACAGATAATTTTCCCTCTTCCCTATGTATAAAAAAAGAAGTCCGTCCTAAGTAGATACATTCCGAGTTGTGAAATACATATCTTTGTAACTCGGGCAAATTATGAAATGCACGAAACTTGGGATGGCAAAATTCAAACACGAAATTGCTCTCACTTGGTACTATAGAGAATTTCAAAATACATGAGGAAAATTGTCTCAAAAGTTCTAAACATTTGCCAATTGAGTCGTAGATCTTTTGACAATTTGTCACGTGAGCCCATTCAGTTAATTTGACCGGAAATCACCACCATAGATACCGGTCGTTCTAAATGACATTGCCGACACCAATAGGAACAATTTTTGTAATTATTTTAAATTTTTTTAATTTCCATTTTTCCTTTTTTTCTTTGCTTTTCTTCTATACCGCCAAGGAATGCTTCAACCACAAGCAACCCTTGCCCTCAACGGGGCCTTTGCAACCCTGCCAACCACAGGCAAGGGCATGAAGGCCCTCGCCAGATTTGGGGGCCTTCGCAATCCCACCACTCAAGGATGAGGGCCGCCTTACTCGTGGTCAGCAAGAGTTGTCGGCTATGACCCACGTCCACTAGGAAAAAAAGGAAAAGAAAATTAATAATTCAAAAAAATTACAAAAATTGTCCATATTAGCGTCGGTGATACCATGTCAACGATTTTCTTCCAAAATTTGCCAAATGGACTTAATTGGCAAATTGTCAAAATGCTCAAAACTCAATTGATAAAATTGAAAAGTTTAAAACTAAACTAATTAAAATGTAATAGATTTAAGACTTTTTGAACAATTTTTCTGAATATATGTGATGTGATGACTGAACATATGGAAACACGAGATCAATGGAGATTTTATTATTGCGATTCCAATACATGAATATGAACATTCAACCCACAAACATATGTATCTTCAGAGCATAGATAAGTTAAGATGATGTCTAGCATCTTTAAAATATAAGACATAATGCATAAATATGGGGACTTCTATGTTCATAATCTCTTAATTTGACTGATTATCCGTACGCCTAGTAGACCGTATAACTTTACGACGTGTTTAAAGTGTCGTAATTGTACGGCACAATGTAGAGTTCTGCGAGCTGCGAAACGCTTTCAAGAACTAGACATTAGAAGAATTTTATGGGTAAGAACCTCGTTCTTGACCCAAATTCAAATAAGAAAACGCATTCCATTTTCCGAGTGGTGAAACGCGAGAACCTAATTCCCCGTCTGCGGCAGAGCTCCCCGGCTCCAATACACGTTCTAAGCACAAGCTCACATATTCTAATAAGAGGTTTTCTATGGCATGCCCATGATATTAAAGTCCCATAACTTTAGAGGAAGAATACCCTAAGTGCCATAACTTGACACAATGAGACACATAAGTAAAGATAAGCATGGTACGGGTGGGTGGTTCCCATCTTGAAACCAGAAACCACTTACTAAGAATCGGTTCTAAAAAATTGGAATTGGAACCCACTCATTGGTTCCATGAATCCACTCAGGAACCAAACCATCAGTCTGGTCCAGTTCTCAGATGGGTCCATGGAACCAATCCCCAATCTCTACAAAACTCGAATTAAATTGCGAGCTATTGATTTTGATTAAGAATCGAAAACTATAAGGCAGAACAAATAAACAATATTCATTAGCAAAAAATTGAATTTCTTCGAAGGCTGTGAAGAAGGTTTCTGACACCGAAAACATGTGGAGAATTAGACTCCATGTTAAAAGCCCTAACCTTCACATAAGTTAAAACATTAATCACCTAATCCATCTTTTTTCAACATCAACCTAATTTAATCATGAGAATAGTTAAGAAGAGACCTAATTATACTATTAAAATGAGTTGTTGGCTCTTATGGACATCTTTAATCGGTTCTCTCCTTCATCTATATTTGTTTATTTTATTTTGGTTAAGAAAGCAAATAAATAGGTTAATCCTATTACACGCCCAAGAGACAAAATTATTCAATGTGTGTGTGTGTGTGTATTTAATCATGAGAATAGTTAAGAAGAGACCTAATTATACTATTAAAATGAGTTGTTGGCTCTTATGGACATCTTTAATCGGTTCTCTCCTTCATCTATATTTGTTTATTTTATTTTGGTTAAGAAAGCAAATAAATAGGTTAATCCTATTACACACCCAAGACACAAAATTATTCAGTGAAATAGGTTAATCCTATTACACGCCCAAGAGACAAAATTATTATGTCTGTGCGCGCGCGCGCGTGCGTGTGCGTGTGTGTGTGTGTGTGTTTTATTTTGGTTAAGAAAGCAAATAAATAGGTTAATCCTATTACACGCCCAAGAGACAAAATTATTCGGTGAAATAGGTTAATCCTATTACACGCCCAAGAGACAAAATTATTATGTGTGTGTGTGTGTGTTTTATTTTGGTTAAGAAAGCAAATAAATAGGTTAATCCTATTACACGCCCAAGAGAGAAAATTATTCTGTGTGTGTGTGCGCGCGCATGCGGGCGTGTGTCTGTGCACGCGTGTGCGTGCGCGTGTGCGTGTGCGTGTGTGTTCCATGCCAAGAACCTGGAACTAGACTAGTACTCATCGATTCCACTAAATTGGAACTAGAAACCGAACCGATCTCCATCAAAACTGCCAGTTCCAATCCAGTCCAGCTTAGTTCCAAGCGGTCGTAGTTCTTTGGCACACCCTTACACATAAGTACCAAAACTTCCAAAATATACACTTAGATGCCACTTTTTTCTAAAATTGGACACTTAAGGAACAATTTCGGCAAGGCTTGCTAAGAATCCGATGTTGCATTATTAATAAAACTAGTCTATGTGTCTCGTCGGAATGTCCACTCAACAATCATTGTCTAAAATGACATCGTCCTCGATGTTTCCCTTGCCACCACCAATTGCTGGAGGAGCCAACAACCATCGCCGACCCTGGGCAAGGGTGGCCAGCCTTGCCTAGCTAGGGCGAGGCCTCACCAGCCTCAAGCGAGGGCCAACGTCGCCCAAATCTAGGCGCCCGAGCCTAGTGGGGGTTGCTGGCCTTCACCTGGGACCAGCGACAAGGATTGATCCATCATCGGCTCCTCTAGCGAAGGGCGGTAGCAAAAGCGCCCACCAATAAGCCTTGCTATTTTCTTTTTATTTTTTCAGTTTTTTAAATAAATTTTATCTTTTCTTTTTTAGTATTTTAATCTGATTTTAGAAAATTGAATAAAAATTAATAAAAATGCCGCATGAAAAAATAGAAGTTGATAAAAAAAATGCCGCGTGGAAAAGAATTGAATAAGAATTAAGAACAATGTTACATTATTTAAAATTCTCACCAGAAAAAGTCACATCAACTATTTGACTTGCTATTGAGTGTTCTTTTCTTCTCTGATTTTGACGCTTAAGTATTCTTTTGGAAGTTTTAACGCTTATATGTCTTCCCATGCCAAATTGTGATACTTGAAGTGTTCTTCACCCCATAACTTTATTATAAATGTTACAAGGAAATTTAAACGCATAAGTAGGGAAATTTGCATCGAAAGGGGAAAAAAAGCAGCTGTCAAAGAATTAGGAAAAATCTAGAGATAAAAAAAAAAATATTTTTTTATTCATTTTATTTCCTTTTATTTCCGAATCCTTGGAATTATGAAATAGATCACTAGAATTAGGAAGTAGAAAATCTGTTCCGACTCCTGCTCCGATTTTCTTGCCATTTTCTAGCTATCGTAGGCCCTATTTTTATTTATTTTTCCTGTAAGCATTATAAGGAATTTATTTAAAAAAAAAAAAAAACACCCATAAGAAAACACTTTTCTTCTATGAAATCCGCATGGTATCGAAGCAGGGGTTTTTCAATCCATCTTCTACTATGGTGAAAACGATAATGATTGCAGCAAGTAGGGACAGTGCTCTTTTAGGTGTCGTGCCAGAGAACAGCCCAGCTGGTCATTCTGCATAATCGAGCAATGGTGGAGAGCAGTTCTCCTGAAACTCCAATTTGTTACTAACAGTTCACCGATTGAATGGTCAAAATTATCTGGATGAACTCAATCGATGAAACTAGCAATTGATGGCAGAGGGAAACTAGGCCACTTGATAGGCGAGGTGAACGAACCAGCAAAAAGTAATCCGTATCAAAAGACTTGGAGATCCGAGAACTCCTGAGTGATTGCCTGGCTAATCAATTCTATGGAGCCAGCAATTGGAAAACCGCACCTATTTCTTCTCATTACTAAAGATGTGTGGGACGTTGTGAGTAAAACATATTCTAATCTGAAAAATTCCTCCTAGATCTTTGAATCGAAGACAAAGCCATGGTAATTAAGACAAGGAGATCCGCAAGATCACTATTTACTACGATGAAATGGTGACCTTATGGCAGGAATTAGATCAACACTATAATGATACATGAGAAAGTCCAGCTGATTGCAAGAGACAAATGAAGAGAGAAGAGAATAATAGAGAACACATGTTTCTATTTGGCCTTAATCGAAGCTTTAAAAAGGTGAGAGGCAAAATCCTTGGTCGAAATCTTCTGCCATCTGTTGGAAAATATGACTTCGAAATGGGTTGAACAATGAAATCGAATCAAGTAAAACAAATCGGACTTTGAGAATTTATTTGCCCCACAACGTTGCTGATGGTCACCGACAAAAATCCTCCAAGATACAACAAAGTCTCAAATGATAATACTAGATAGCAATTCTAGTATTTCTCCAAGATCTCTCTAGGAAACAATCGAAAAAATGGTTGCTGTTTTTTTTTCTTTCAGAAGGAAGACTCGAATCACTCTGGTTCTTACGAGAATGACAAGTATAAAACAGTCTTAAAATACATGCAACTCTTCGTGATAATCGCAAAACATGAACAGACATGTCTTTTCGAAAAATTGTTCGGATAAACAAATGCGTCTCTTAGGAAGAAGTCGAAAACCAAACAATTGCAACCCTTCGGGAAAAGTTGCAAATTGAATAAGTAATTTTCCAAATGTTGTCTTGAAGAGACACAAACAAAATTCGGAATAATAATAATTTTTTTAATAAATAAATTTCGAATTTTCATTTTTATATTTTATTTCCGAAAATTCTTAAAAACAAAAACAACCTTTGATTAAAATTAATAACATAACAAAAATAAAATAAAAATAACAATAATAAAGGGATTAGGGCTAATTAAACCGCAGGCGCGCAAAGTTCTTCAAATAATCGCGCACCCGCACGAGAGTATGGTGGGGTCTAGCCCCACCCGATCATTCCTTTATTTACTCAAAGGAAATCCCATACTTTTAAGCTGGCCTACTTCCTCCCATTTCTCCTATGTGAGATAAAGAAAAACACTCAGTTTATTTTTTACAAACAAACCTCCAACACCATCCATCCGCAAGGTTCTCTTTGAAGTTAGAAGGGAGGAATCTCAGTGGCAAATCATGCTACGTGATTTTGCCACTGAGATTCGGAAACAAGTATCAACTCTATATCCGAAAATTCTACATTTGTATATTAGAGACATGATTCTAAGGAAGATAAGAGAAAGAAACCACAGTGTGAACATTGCAAGAAATCATGGCATACCAAAGAAACCTGTTAGAAAATTCATGAGAACCACAAAAATTGAAACAAAGAAGGTTGGAAGAGAAGGAGCAGTAGTGACGGTCATGCGTTCCAAGCAAATTATCTTTCTACTTCTTTCCCTGTAGAAAATCCACACCAAATTACTCCATGGATTCTCGATTCATGAGCAATTAATCATATGACAGGTTATTCAAAACTCTTTTCTACCTATTGTCTGTGTGCAAGAAATAGAAAAATCAAAATTGCAGTTGGTTGTCTTACGACTATAGCTGGAACATGATCCATTCAGCTCTCGCATGCTCTCACACTTCATAATGTACTTCATGTCCTAAAGCTATCTTGTAAGATGCTGTACATTACTAAAATAACTTCTGATCAAAATTGTCAAGATAATATTTTGTCATCTCATTATTAGTTTCAGCACTTAACCTCGAGGAGAACGATTGACAATGCTAGAGATAGTGAAGGATTCCATTTCTTTGAAGATAGAACAAGCTCTAGTAGACAAGTTTACGACATTATATCTTAGATCACCTGAATTTTGAATATTTAAAGTTCTTGTTCGTAAAGTTGTTTTTGAATAAAAGGCCATCTTTATTTCAGTGTGAATTTTGTGAATTAGCCAAACATCATCAAATCAATTTTCCCTCACCAGCCTACAAGCCATCAATTAGCCAAACATCATCAAATCAATTTTCCCTCACCATCCTACAAGCCATCAAAACCATCCTCCTTAATTCATAGTGATGTTTAGGCCCATCTAGAATTCTTACACCCTCAAGGAAAAAAAAATGGTTTGATACATTTATTGATCATCATACGAGGGGGAGTTAGATACACTTGTTAAAAGAGGTAGAGACTATACTCAAAAAAATTTACACCATAATACAAACTTAACTCCAAGGGCAAATCCAGATTTTTAGGAGTGACATAAGAAAGAACATTTCAATAAAATTTTGGGATGGTATTTCTTGGAAAAGGAAATTGTGCATCAAAGTTATTGCCCTCACACTCCTCAACAAAATGAAATAGCATAAAAGAAGAATAAACACATTTTAAAGAGTAACAAAAGCTCTAATCTTTAGACCAAAAAAGAAAAGCTCTAGTCTCCACGACTAAAATTCCCAAATGCCTCTAGGGTAATGTGACATCCAGAATTTTTGTGTAGTTTATGATATTTCGGATATACAATTAGAATAGTAACTATCAGCAGGGATTGATACGCTCTTGAATTTGTATCGAATAACTTTCAAATATTAAATTTTTACTAGGTTAAGTTTTCCCTATCGTTATATGTATGTATGTATAAAGTATATTTTTTGTTAATAATTTTAGTGGTATCAAAATAATTTTCTAATTACCGACGTTTCAAACGAATATTGATTTCCTTGATTTTTACCGCAATGTGAAGTATATGTCCAAATTAAAATAATATCTCCATCTTTTATTAAACCATGCCATTTGTCCCTATGAGAACTTAGACAAATGTCTTCATCTCCACCACATTTTTATATCCACATGTCTAAATTAAATCCTTTGACCTTATCTATATGACCTCACGCATGACATAATATTAACCCTAGTTAAATTTTTTTTCTACATTTTTTTTTGGTAAGAATTAATAACCATAGCTAAAGAGATAAATGCCTTATTTCCCTTACCTCCTTGAACGTGCACCTCCATCTTCCTCACTTCTTCAAGTTCAAGTTTTATTTCACTTTCTCTTTCAAGACAAGGTTCACACCCTTAATTCAATTTAGTGTCTTACAAGATGAGTAAAGGCTTTGTTTGTGGAAGATTTCACTCAAGGTAAGTGAAAATCCTAAGGACTAAGCTAGAATGATCTATTTAATACTCTTAAGCTTGGTTGGTTGATTGTTTACTTATTTACTATAGATTTTTACTTTATATGTGTGTAGTTGCCATGGTTAATTGTTGAGCTATGGTGATTGTTGGGTTTGTATTAAAAGGCTCTCCTCATGCCTAGAAGGTGTTTGAAGAAAACCCAAATATTTTTTTGGTAAGGATTAAATTTCTTTTGGTAAGGAAACCCAAATTTTTTTGTTGCACCTTAAGTGGAAAAAGTGTGAAAATGGTAAAATTGGGCATAAGAAGAGTTGTTTTAGTAAATTTTTTACAAAACATGGGAAAATTTCAAAATTTCCAGAACTGAGATGGGACTATTAATAGGGTTATTTTATGATTTTTAGTGTTAATAAGTGGGTTTCTAAGTAGTATTCATTAAGGGAAATCAAACCGGTTCAAAAAAAATGAGTTTAGAAGCTTTAAGGGCAAATTTGTAATTTCAGCAAGTTGAGGGGGCGAATCTGCAAAAATTGAAAGTTTTAGGGACTGTTCACATCTTATGAAACCTTACTTTGATAGGTGGTAAAATAATTTTTAGAGTTGATTGCTTAATTTGGATGACGTGTCAACTATGCAAAAATGGGAACTAGTTTGTACTAATAGATCAAAAGTGAGTTGTTTTAATAATTTTGTAAAATATTTGGTGTGTCTATAGTGTAAATAAAATGTTTTTTTTTTATGACTCGGGAACCGCCGTAGAGCCGGCAGCCGGCGACGTAAACCCGGGGCGACGCTAGTGCGAGGACCCACCTCCCACGGCGCCGCACTTAAGTCGCGCAAATGCAACTGCGATAACTCGAACCTCCCCCCTACCGGAAGAGGGGGGACGCCGAACCAATGCGTCCACAGCGGGGTGGGTGTGTAAATAAAATGTTAGTATGTCTTAGACAACAAAAAGTATAGCTTTTAGTTTTAATTTGATTAATACGACTTAATTGGTTGTCAATCAGAAATTAATGGTAAATTTATAAAATGAGAATTTTATCAAGGCAATATCCTAATTATTTAAGAATTTGGAATTATAGAAAATATTCCTTAATTTTGTCGAAAAAGTGAGCTTAATCAAAGATGGTTTTATGATAAAAATGTAAATTCATGAGTTACTTTAATTATTGGAACAGTAGTGTCTATTGCTAAATAGATATCAAGAATTAATAAACCAATAAAAGTTCTCTACCGAATGATTATGGCTTGGTGAAAAAAAAAATTATTTGTTAAAGTGGACGTAATTGATTGATTTTCATGGTTATATGAAAATGCCTAGAGATTAACATGTTATCTTTTGTAATTGTAGACACCAAAAAGTTTGTGACATTTATTGTGTTGTGATTAATTATGGATGTCTTTGATATTACATGAACAAGACTTTTGCCACGACCTATTTGCCACCAAGCAAATTCCCTTGCATGAGTATGTATGAGACTCTAGAGTCAGCCAGATGTTTTACCGTATGAGACGGCTCTCTACAAGATTGAGATGATATGAAATTTTATGATGACATGACTCATGTAGTCATAGTATGATATGGCTTATGAAGCCATGGTATGATACTAATAAATGGCTATCGTCATGCGGATGTACAGTGTTGTATTAATCATCGCTAATGTAGAGGACACCCGTGATTGATAGGCTAAGGCATGGCAAATGGGTATGTGTAATACCATCCCCCATGAGTTGGTGGTGACGATGCATCTTTAGTCGAGATGCCTCGTGAATCAAAATGGTCCTGGCCAGTGACATATATGAGTTCATATGTGTAAATGGATGAGATGTTGTGATACTTATGTATATATGTGATATCCATTTGTATTTGTGTGATTGATCTTACACAATATTATGGTTGCCTTTTTTTTTATATGTCATGATATGAAAAGTTGTACATTTATCCCTGCACTCATAATGCATAGTTATTTTGTATTGCCTTGAATTCTTTTGTTTTTGTTGATATTAGGCGGGGTGATAGGCGGATCTCCTATCTTAGAATTAGGAATTTCATTTACTGAGCCTCGGCCCATTCCTTTATATTTTTTTCAGACTCGTAGGATGGCTCTTTCGCTACCACTGCTTTTTGGAGCTCCAGCTCACATTGAGTATAGTTATGAAGAAGTGGTAACACCTTATACAGTTCTTATGTCTATTAAGTATACAACCACGATTTGAGTCAACGTGGGACCTGATGAGTGGGTTCCGCACCGGTATATAGCTTGGTACGTGATCTTCGATGGCAATTGGTTAGAACCACTTAGAGGATTTGATGGTCTCCCTAACTACATTTCCAATGGGCCAACGATGGGAGAGGTCATCGATCTTTAGATTTTAGCTTTGATGTTGTACAGGCAGGCTTTTGGATATAGAAGGATAGTATTGAAGTTAGGCGATCCTAACCCTTCCCAGGTCTTTGGGTATTTTGTGTGTTGTTTGTAATACTGTTTGGAGTTATAAATATAAAATTAACATAATGAAATATTATGTGCAATATTTATCTAATGTGATGATCTTCTTGTATGTTATATGGTAATGTATTTGTAGTGCTTCCGCTTGCTTAAAAAAAAAAAAAACAATCAAAAAGTACACGTGTCACGTGTCATGTTCTGGGGCATCACAGGTAAAGCCTTTTTAACATCCACATATTTTATCAATAGAATATCTTCCAAAGTGTTAAAAATTTCAAACACCCTCGAGAGTCCTTCAGGAGACCTACCCAACCTCTTGAGAGCCTTGCCCTTAAAACTATTTGGTTGTACCTCCTTTGTCCACATCCATGACAAAATCAGGGGAAACTTGATTATAGAGCAAAACGATGTGTATTTGTTGGTTATGCACCTAATCAAAAAAGGCTATAAATGCTTTGATCCAATTTCCCAAAAAAATGTCTGTTGCCATGTATGTCACCTTTATTTTTATCATTTCTTTGGAGCTTATCTTCAAGGGGAAGAAAGTGCAGATTCGCACAACACCATCGTAGAGTCTTTTCGTCTTATAGAACCTGAAAATCCTCCTCCTAAAAATCCTATTCCCACAACTCTTATACTTGATTTTGAACCAAGTTTTTTCAATAATGAAAATTCGGGTCCACCTATATCGGCATCTCATCCTACTTGTAAGCATAACAGGTATGGAACTAGTACCGAGAATACAAAGCTTTCATCATATTCTCAAGTTTATACGAGAAAAAATAAACTCAAAAATATTAGTCTTCTATTCCGTGAAGGTGCCATGAGCCCGAACCAGGGTATGATCAGAATTCCATATAGTTATTAGATAACGTTCCAACTCCATTTGTCCAACTTGATTTTAGTTATTAAAAAAAAATTAGTCTGCCACTGAACTTGACATACCAATTGTTATTCGAAAAAGAGTTTCGTTTTGTACCAAACTAGTCATGTCTCAATATGTCTTACAAAAGCCTATCACCCAATTTTTGTGCCTTTTACCTCAACCTCGTATTGTGTGGAGATTCTAACAATTGCGCAAGATGTTTTACAAGTTCTAAAGTGGAAGGAAGCGATCTTAAGGAGATTTTTTTTCCGTACATCGATCTTAAGGAGATGAAAGCTCTAGAAAAAAAAAAGGAACTTGGGATATGTGAATCCAAACCATGGTTGGATGTAAGTGGATATTCACAACTAAGCATAGAATATGATGAATCCCTTGAAAGGTAGAAAGCTGGGGTGATTGCCAAAAGATTCACCCAAACATATGGGATCGATTAGTTTGGGACTTTTGCTCCAGTTGCAAAACTAAGCGCCGTAAGAGTGCTCCTATCACTTGTAGCCAACCTTGACTGGCATCTACAGCAAATAGACGTGAAGAATATATTTCTGAATGGGGATTTGGAAGAGGATGGATTTCCTCCTGAGCTTTGATATAAGCTTTGAACCAAAGGTAGGTAGATTGAAGAAGTCACTATATAGACTGAAATAGTCATCAAGGGCCTAGTTTCAGAAGTTAACTCAGTTTGTGAAGAAACAAAGGTACGTTCAAGGACAAACTGATCATACCATGTTTGTAAAGTATCCTTGTGATGGGAAGATTACAATTTCAATAGTGTATTTGAACATTATGCTCACTAGGAATGATATCCTCGGAATTTACAGGCTGATGTCTTGCTTTTGTGTTTGAGATCAAGGATTCAGGAACTCTTAAGATATTTCCTTGGAATGGAGGTAGCTCAATCAAAATAAGGAATTGTAATCTCACAAAGGAAATATGTCCTATATCTTCTAAAGAAGATAGGAATGAGTGGTTGTAGACCAGCAGAAACTCCAATGAGCCCAATCAGAAACTTGGAGATGACAAAGATGGCATTCCGGTTGATACATCGAGATAGCAAAAGCTAGTAGGGAAATTGATCTATCTGTCGTAAATTCAGCTAGATATTGCCTTAACTGTGAGTATGGTGAGGTAGCTCAATCAAAATAAGGAACTATAGTCTCACAAAGGAGATATGTCCTAGATCTTCTAAGGAAGATTGGAATGAGTGGTTGTAGACCAGCAGAAACTCCAAGGAGCCCAATCAGAAACTTGGAGATGACAAAGATGACATTCTGGTTGATACATCGACATAGCAAAAGCTAGTAGGGAAATTGATCTATTTGTCGTGAATTCAGCTAGATATTGCCTTCACTGTGAGTATGGTAAGCCAACTTATGCATTTTCCATGAGGCTATCTATAGGGTCTTTAGATAACTAAAAAGCACAACTAGAAAAGGTCTGCTATTCAAAAAGTCTAATCAATAGGAGATTAAAGCATACATGGATGCTGACTGGACAAGATCAGAAGGTCAACTTCAGGATATTGTACATAGTACATATGTATGGGTGAACTTGGTTACTTTGCGAAGTATGAAGCAGAATGTAGCAGAATATGGTGGCACAAAGCAGTGCAGAAGCGGAATACTAAGCAAGGGACCATGGAATCTGTGAGATGTTATGGCTAACATGAGTACCAGAAGTACTTCGAGTATCAATGAAAATACCCATGAAGCTGAAATGCGACAGCAATGCTGCAATCAACATTACATATAACCTAGTGCACCATGACAGAACTAAGCATCTTGAAATCAACTAACACTTTATCAAGAAGAAGATTGATGCATGAGCTATTTATATGTCATTTGTGCCAACAACACAACTAATAGCTGACATTCTTACAAAGATACTGTGCAAACCTAACTTCGAGTCTCTCATCAACAAATTGCTATAGATATTTACACACCAACTTGAGGAAATGCTGAAAAATCAAGAGAAAATCTCGAGATAGAAAACTATCATTTTTTTCATTTATTTTATTTCCTTTAATTTCGGAATCCTTAAATTAGAAAGTAGATCACTCAAATTAGGATTTAGGAAACCTATTCCTATTTTTGCTTCAATTTTCTTGCCATTTTCTATCTATCCTAAGTCCTATTTATATGTGATGTTATCTCTAAGTACTATAAGGAATAAAAATCACAAAGAAAACACTTTTGTTTGAGATCCACAGTAGCAGATTATATGATGAAACTCGCAAAACAGAGCCAACAACATGCTATACCATCTCATGCCTATGCTCCATAAAAGTTCCAGACCCAAAAGCGAGATATCCCATACAAATTTAAAACCTTTGACACAAGGTAAAAAATGAAAAAACCAAAGTAACAACAGGAAGTAAAAGAGAAATATTACATCCTTTGTAGTCTTACAATCAATGCAGCCTGGTCAACTCTTCCACTCTCTTGCAGAGTTCCTCCACCGAAACAACCATTGCTTTAGATATCTCATCCATTCGCCCGCGGCTAAGGTCTAGGAACGACTCAATGAGATCTCCGTCCAAGAAATTCCGAGCATCCACGGTCTTCTTCTCATTGTAAAACGACCTCCATTGCTCATGGCTCAGTCCTCCAACGCCTTTAATAACCTTTCTCAAGTTTGACTGAAGCTTCTCTAGAAATACATACTGATCATGAGGAAGCGAGGCAATTACTCCAATCACGCCATTAACGGTGCCAAATATGATGGTCGGAATCTGACCCACATCGGAATCCGGCAACCGCATCACAAGGGAACCATGGCGGAACCGGTTGACAAATTCTCCAAGGTGATACTCGCCAACCACCTCGAGACGGCCCCTCTCCTCATCGGTGGCGCCTTCACTGTTCTTCCTCACTGTGAAGAGGTTGAAGTTATTTTCCGCACCAAGATAAGTGTCATCATCGAGAATCTCCACGGCAGACATCCAATTAGCATTATAATCACGTGCCCGCTCCTCAATGGCACCTTCCTCATGCTGGATCACAAAATGAAAGAATGGTAAGTCGAAAAGACAGCGGTTAAAACTATGGTCAAGACCAAGAGTTTCTTCCATTCAGAACAAGGGTTTGAAACTTAAGTTCAGGTTGCACTGAGAAACCAAGGACATGTACCTTCCCCAAATAGACCAAACCCTCCAGTACTACTTTGTGAAATTTCCCACGATCCCCCTCATAAACCTTGGAAAAATATATTACGCTTTTGACATACACATGAAACAGGGGCTATGAACATGGCAATCTCGATTTGACTGTGCACAGATTCAAAGACGGCATTTCCAGATTGAGAAAACATAATAAAATGTTTGTTATAGGATCCTTAGCGATTCAGACTTATGCTCGTGCTCACATCTGAAGGGACAACTAACTATAATCGCATGACTGTTCTAGAAGGTGAAAGGGTACAGATAGGAGGAGATTTCTTAGCAAATGTCGGTGCAAAGATTGAAGATCATGAAGGAGAGACCCCAGAAATGTACAAATACTCTGCAGTTAAAAAATAATTTACCTTGTATATCAGCAGGGATATTGACTTCATCAGATCACCAACAACAATAAAGTCTCCGCGAGTTTGTACATAGAGGGCAAGTATGTGACCGTGATGTCCACATTCAGATTGCAATTCACGAGAGCCATCATCTCGCAGCATCCACTTGTACAATTGAATTTTTTGATTGATTGCAGCCAATAGCTTTCCATTAAAGGCATTCAAAGAGTAAACAGCCCCTTTGGTCTCTTTTTCAGCAATCAACTGTAACTTCCCATCCTCCACAATGAAAACTAATATCCGACCCTGCAATTAAACTAACTTATTTAGAATTTACTAATCTGCAGTAAGAATTTCAGATTGACTTCACGCATGATGCATCTAACCTTGGTTGGTTCATTTTCTTCCGGCAACACATATGCAGTCCCAACGCAGTAATAAACATTACCGTCATCAGAGAAGGAACAACTAAGTATGGAGCAACCATGCTCAAATGTATCAAGCGGGTAAGTGGACATGAACTCAAAAGTCTGGTCATCTAAAAGCCTAACAAAATGCACTTCAGATTCTTCAGCACTTGACTGGTTGTACTTCATGCTACAAATTGCAAACGTCCTAGACTGCTCCTGATGGCAAATGCGTCGTGCATGCTCCCCAAGGGGGATAGAGCGAATGTGAAGCTTCTGGATATCATCGATGGTACCAATGGTAAGCTCACCTTCTTTCGCAATTGCAAGACTGTTAATGGAAAAAATAATCGCTAAGAATAGATCATCTAATCAACATATGGAACAAGGGAGGGGTTTCTTCCCATAATTATACTCAGGAGTTGAGACTTAAGTGGAGAGCATTGGAACAATGGCTTAAAAAATAGCATACTTCAAGAAACAAGTATCCATTTCACGACACAAACAACCATTTATCATCTAAATTTCTTCATCCATTCTCTTCAGTCTTCACTATAACAGCAAAAAAAGAACTTTTTGTGTCAAGAAGTAGCACCAAATGACCATCAAAAAGTTTTAATCCTAAAAGAGGATATCCAGCCTATGCTCATCGTACTACAAAAAAATTCCACAATGGATCACCATTGCTCATATTACCTGTCTGGAAAAGCAGCAGAGTTGAATTGGCACATGTGGCTCACTTCTTTGAGATTTACATTACTGTAGAGTAACTTTTTGTTACTGCTGTAAATGACAGTTGGCCTATCTGATGCAGCAAATACATGTGTAGTATTTTTTGATGAAAACGTACGGAGAGTAATGGGCTGAGTCCCTAGAGACACCTTCTTCCTATCTGTTAACTCACCAGAATGCATGTTCAATTGAAAGTTCAGGAGATGACCATCTCCAAGAGCACATAAGAGGTAAGATATCTGTTGAGGGAAAGATGAGATAAGAATGATAAGCAAAAAGAAAATAAATCAGTGCTTAACCACTACATATGATCCTGAAAATACAAATACACAGTTTGAGTTCCCAGCCCACACGTGCTACTTGACTTTTCCTAGAAAAAGAAACTGTTACCGGTCAAATAAACATGCGTTCCCTCGTATCCACATAATCTCATCCAGAGACCTGGATTTAGATACGCAACATGGAGCAAAATGTACATAATAAACAATGCAGAAGCTTAAGATGTAAGGCAAAAAACAAAAGGAATGCATCATACCCCTTCAAAGGCACAAAGCAGAACAGAACGAGGTATTATTTCTCCTCCCAAATTCTCCTTGGTAATGAGATTCAAGTCCGGCAATGAAAATATCCTTATACTTATGTCCGTCCACATTCCAACTGCTGCCAGCTGACTGTAATGGAGATTCTCCCCAATGGGATTAATGTCAAGGCATGAGATCTCATATTCCAGCTGTACATGTTTGATTTCTTTCAGAATCCCATCACCAATTTCTAGATAAACAAGATTACCACCTCCAGTTGCCAGTAGAACCTGTCGTTACAGAAGGTCAAATAAATTCAAAGGTACCTCATGCAAGCATGGATGTGCACAGATATTACCAAGAGGCAGTTAAGATCTTTTCATAGATCACTAAGGGAAAAGAAAACGGCATAATGAGGCTGGCAATTAAGAGACCAACTCATGCAAAGCCAAATAAGCCATAAAGCAAAACAAAAGGAGGAGCAGAATCATCAAGTTTCAAGACAGTCATCAAGCTAGATGGTATGTAGAGCATGGTACAATTTGCATCAAATAAAAGAAAGACTATCAGTGAATAACTGATTTAAATCTATATACCGCCTGGAACTGTTCTATATCAGAAAGTTAGCCAAACGATAGTCAAATAAAGTCAATACACTTCTTGGTCCATGCCACTTGCAATAATTTCTGTGTGCATGGACATCAGGTCAACCAGCTGTTAAGGAAAAACATGGAAGATTATAAGATATTCCCGTGTCCATGCTCATTACTAGATCACAAGAAGAAAAAACTTGACATGAACACATGAACAAAGTGAAAAATAATAGAAAGAGATTTCTCAACCATGGAAATGGCATATACTTTTACCTTCAAATAAGCCAACAATACATCAGGTTCACAAACTTTTTGTAGCTAACTTAAATAAAAGGGAAAAGAAAAAGTTCATACAAAATGTCAGACTATGAAGCTTTATCACATACAACAGATATCATAGACAAAGATAACACCATGCATCTAACTTCATGCATCATTTCCCTTCCCAATTTTCTGCTCATAAAGGAGCAGTGATATCATTCATATCAACATGTGTCCCAGCGAGACATACCACCCAAAAGCATAAACCGTATACTTAAATGAGTCACATTCTTTCTGAGCAAGTGACCATTTTCAATAAGCTTATTAAGAAAGAAATCCAAGTGATATTGCATTTAACATCAACCAATGCACATCTACCACATGAGACATGGCTGAGCCCAAAATTATATGACCTAGCACCATCTTTGAAAGGACAAACCTGAGTGGCATTAGCAGTGGCAACATTGATAGAATATCCTTGTGGAGAATGCCATTCATTCCTCAGCTCTCTTGTCATAGAGCTTACAAGTCTCACGGAGCTTGAAGTCACCTGCAATAGGGATTATCAGCCACCAACATTGACAACATATGTAAAGAAGAAATGAAAGTAAAGGGGTGACAGAAGTTATAGGTGTCGTTATATAATAGCTTTCTTGAATTTTAAAAGCAAGTAAAGCTTACTGGATTGAAATTATTTCATGCCAATCTTACAGCTCAAGTCCATTGACTTGTTTGTAAACTCATCTTCCAAGCCTTCCCAGAGAGTTACTAGAAGACTTCCTTTTCGTTGGGTCGCAGATGTCTAAGTGCAACTAGTTGTGAAAGCGCAATGACAAGTATGAAGGACAAAAGGAGGAAAAGTGCATTCCTCTACATGATTATCGTTGTTACACAGACAAACACATTTTCTCCATGATAGCTACAAAATTTGAACTAAACTAGCCATATCTCCCTAACCAAAACAGAGCCATGTTACGATATTAGCATATGGCATACAAAGCACTCAAAAGGTCGCGCATTAACAACAGAGACAGAAGATAGAGATCCACTACTGAAGGTATATGATGCTGATATTAGTCGTACATGCCATTAGTTTTTCAGTTCTCTGACATGCAGTGTATCATCCATGGTGTCGCAGCTAAATGAAAATAGCTCTCACCAAATCATATCAATCTCAACAAATAAAAGACACTCAAGCATACAAACTTACGATTAAAAGAACCAGCGAGGAGAGCACTCACTTGGACAAGTTGATTGTGCACAGCATCATGGCAGAAGAGAGTTTGAACTTGAGAACAGAAACCCTCTATCTCAGTTTCTTCCAACTCGTCTTCAAGATTCATGGCCAAAATTCTTGTCTCGCTAATAAAGCTTACAACCAGGAAAGTGTCAAAAGTATCATCTATAGAAGATCTCAATGACCACATCCCTTTAATGCCTTGAAGTTCTACAGATGCCTACAATGTTGTGCACATATAAATAAACACACCAAAGTGAAGAAGCATAAACTAACCTGTGATTTCAGAAGGTTAACGCATAGAAGGAACAAAAAACCTACCTGTTCATTGATTCCTATGCCATTCCGGACTATACGGAGAGAACCATCCTTGTAAGCTCCAGAACATGTAACAACCTGACCTTGACCCTGCCTCTCAAGGTCAACCACAGAGAAATCAACAATGGGTCCCAAGTTAACATAGCGCTCCAGAACTTCCACATATGAACCCTTCGAATCAGGTTGTAAATTCAGCTTGATAAGCTGCGACAACACAAAAGTGTAAACATCCTGGGGTAAAAAGCAAGAGAGAAACATAATATAATAATGAAAATCCACTCCTTAGAAGTATTTTCAATTGATTAGGCCTCTATTCTCTCCATCTCACTTTGTTACTTTTACAATAATTAACTCTTAAGATATGATATCAGACCCTCCATGACCTTGCCCATCAAAATTAACCATAACACAGGGCCTACCCTATCATCTCAGGAAGATTTCATCCATCAATGAAAAAGAGTGCTTTCTCGTCAAAGTGTAGATTGATAAGATATTTCTACGAAACTAGAGAGCAAAGCATATCAATAGAGTGCAGATAATGGAGGAGCAAGCATGTGAGCACACAAGATAGTCACCGTCACCTGTGAATCACCATAACTTGAGCCAATAAAAACAAAGGCATTGTCAAGGTATGATATCGTGGATGCAATTGAAGTTTCTCCTAAAAGCTCGATCTTGAGACCTGTAACTCTGTGACCTGTAACTCTGTCAGCCAGCAGAGAAAAAAAAAATCAGCTCCTACCAGAAAAGCAAAGTATGAAGCTAATCTGTTGACATTAAGTTCTCCAGCAAACTATAGCCATGTACACATGATGGAATTTAAGATAATAACGTTAGTAACTTACTTTTCTTTCTCATGAGTAATAACAAGCAAGTGGAGAAGCCCGGCATGATCACCAAGTAGATACCTAGAACCATCAGCATCAACTCTTCCATATGCTTTTGTGATGGACTATAACAAGCATCAGAAGCACCAGGAAAGAACATGACTTTACTATCACTTACAAATAGGAATAGGACAACATGACAACATGCAGCAGAAGATTTAATTAACTTACAGGTCTAATTGGTATTGCTTTAAACGCATTTGCACTGCAATATACAATTGTTTCTTCCCCAATTATAAGTACACCGCAGAGAGGGGGAGGCACTGGTATCAACAGATCTGCACCATTATCTACATTGTTTTGAGACCAGGGACCCTCAACGAAATCCTTGTCTTTCAGAGCAACCTCATATGTCTTGACATGTCGAGCATCTTTGTTATCCTGTGAGAATCAAAAAAAATATGCTCGTGATCACCGCAGCGCTGCATATAGCAGAAGAATCCTACTTCACACAAAAAATCTTGTGCATTGACTTTAGACATCCCTGGAGGAAGGGGAAAAAGAAAACCATTCCAATCTGATCATTTGGATCAAAGATATTTACAAATGTAACATCAAGTAATTAACTTACTCAATCTTCACCTCCTCATGGTACCTTCTTTTCTTTGGCTAAGTGATTTCGGCCCTGTTTGGTTCAACTTTAGGAATGGGCTTTGGAACTCTAAAGTCCCTTGGCCAAATGCAAACGCGTTTGGTTCATTTTTTTGGGCGACTTTGGCAAGATACAATTGCATCTCCAAAGGAGTCTAAGGGCCTTTAGCCCAATGTAGCTCCGGAGGTGCTTTGGGAAATTGTATCTTGAGAATGCAAGTCTTCGGTACTATTCATCTTCTTCAAAATACCACATGGAAGCCGATCGGAGGCCGACAACTGCCGGCCAAGGGGTCACGTGTGCCGGCGACGCGCCGGCGACCGCCGACTGAGGGTCGCCCAACCCCGGCGACCATTGCCGGACCTCAGGCGACGCCTAGGTCGCATGACCCAGGCGACTGATGGCCTGAATCGTGCAACCCAGGCGGCCGTTGCCTAGGGTCACCCAACCCCGGCGACCGTCCAAGGGCCAGATCCAGCCATCCAGCCGCTAGATCCGATGGTCCGGTGGCCGGACTTAAAAAAAAAATACAAATATTTTTTTTGTTTTTTTTTAATTTAATAAAAGTTATTTACAAATGCAAATTGTACCAAACGGTATTTTGGCTAAAGTTGTTTCTCAATGCAAATTTTACCAAACATTATTTGCATTTTGAGAAACCCCATTAACCCAAAAGTATTTGCATTTTTGCAAATGCATTCCCCAAAAGCCGAACTAAACAGGCCCTTCATTTATTCAAGAGATCCCGGAGGGTCTATACATCCAAAAAGACGCACAAGAACTAAGTGGAAATACAAGAATAGGATAACATTCTGTACCAATTCTAATCATCTCTGTACCAATTCTATTCATCCAACACCCACTTCAAGAAAAACTAAACTTTAGGTTAATTGAATGGATCTCTCTCTACATGTGTGCGCGCACACGTGTGCGTGTGCACAAGAACTAAGTAGAAATACCCCAATCTCCACAAAGAATAGAATAACATTCTGTACCAATCCTTCCTCCCACCAAATGCAACAAGGCACACCTGGTTAGACAGCTTCTAAGTACAACTACAACTCCATGCCAAATACAACATCAAATCGGACTTTATTTAATAGCATCTCCATTGAAAAAACTGTTGGTCAATTAAGGTACAAATGTCGGATAACAAAGATCACTTCATCAATTTCGCCCTTCAAGTGGATAATCTTGACTCTAAATTGATTATCTAAATGGATAAGAGATCCACATTTGTACTTATTCATCAGAACTTACCACCTCTTTGTTAATGTAACTTTTTTCTCTTCCTATATCTGAGATTCGGAAAAGCATCTAGGTGACAATCTGAGCTTGAGACATAGGGTGAAAAGCAAGAATGCTACCTCAGGTCAACAGTAGAATATGTCATTAAACTGCCAAGCTCGCTCTAGACTTTTCAAAGCTAAAAAGGCTCAGAATTAAGATATCTAACCCATAGTTGCAGAAATCCCAAAGTTTTTAACATGCCAACAACCACTTACACATAGTACAACAAAAAATTAAAGCATAAGAGCAACAATATGCTTATGTACCTGGTATAGAACAACTATTGTTGGTTTTGAGCAACCATAGAGAAACTTTATATCCAGAACTTGAAGTTCTTCAAGCCTGAAATCATCAAAATTCCACAATTCTAACAAGCCACAAGCATCTTAAAAACATGTGTTCACTTAAATAATTGAATAAAGTACAATATACATTTAAAGACAAGAAACACTAATTAGTGCATCTACTTATTAGAGAAATCCAAAGCTGCAACTTAATATTTGGCTTGAGTTTGTAGGCAGTTTTTAATAATTTTTGACATGACAGATTTGTAGATAAGCCTAGAAGACACACTGAGAGGTGTGCAAGCTCTAAATTAGCAACACAAACAGAGTGTGTGTCAAAAAAACTATCAATACAGTCATGATAAATAACAATTGAAAAATTGCAACCTTGTCCAGTGCCCTAGGAAGTAACAAGAATGAGAACAACAAGGTCTATTGTCACTTTGTATCATGGGGTCAACTATGCCTTACGCCATTTCAGCTTACTCAATGAGATGTCCCCAATGAAATCCATGTAGCAAGATCTTTCAGAAAGTAAAATGAGAAGCAGTATTGCACTTTATTGCTTGATAAGGATGTTAGCTACAGTAAGGCTTAAGAATTCTATGTACTTCACAACATGACCAAGTATACAACAAGAATTTAACAATGGAAAAATGAGACAAGTTAACCTCAGTCCATCATGAAAAGGCAACTATGATGGAGTAGCACAAAAGAAGGAAAGGTACCGGATGTTGAATGCTTCTTTAAGCTGCCCTTTATTGTCAAAAGGTATAACCTGCCCAAAGTTGCACAAATTAATTGAAGGTTTAACCGATCCATTTTCCCCAAAGCTAGAGACTTCACCAAACAATAAAGGCATATGTCGAGGTTAACTGCATCCTAACCTTAAACAACCCATCATATAAGTGGAGACCAATTAATCTACAATCAGGATCAATTATTCCAATCTGCAGAAGAACCAAGCACCCAATAAGTAGAATCAATCACAAAGAAATAATTCTTGGAACTCAGCAAAAAAAGGTACACCTTATGAGTTAACAAAAGGTCAAGATAAATACCTGACCATTATCTGTAGGACGACCTATCCGATCAGATACATCACCCATTGCCCTAACAAGAGCAAAATCATTGTGCAAGTAAATAACATTTTTTTCCAAATATATTTCAGGAAAAAAAAAGTACAAGCAAGATATGTATATGTACCGACAAAAGAAGATCCAACTCAATATGATATTGCTCTGAAGCATTAATCAGAGATTATTCACTAATCAAGCCAAGCAACATTACTTTAAAAACAAGTAACTACTCCTAAGCACAATACTAAGGGTGAGCTCCGGTCCATTGCAACCCGAGAACCAGACTGAATCGACCGAATCGACCGAATCCTCAAACCTAGAACCGGCCCATGGCCATTTTAGCTCTCAATTCCAAAGCTGGGATGCCTGTTTATCCGAGAACCAGTTCAACCAATCCACTTCCCAGATTAAACCAGTTCCAAACAGGTTTTGAAGCCTCTATTAAAAAAAATTGTGTATATTCCCTATTTTGGAACCGAGAATCACAAAGTCGGTTCCCAATTCAAGGCCAGGACCTAGAATCAACCCACCCAACCGAGAACCGATCCACTCTAGAATCGAACACCCTGACAAAATACACACGTCTCCATTGCTCCTTCAATGCCCTATTCCATAGCGAACACCCTTACACAAAACATGCATATTTCCCTATTGCTCACCACATGCCATATTCCATATAGATCTATTTACTGATATTATAATTATGATAGAGCTACATAGGCTAAAGTTACCCACATGACAGACCAATCAGCCCTATCTTTATTACAATCCCGATTCCCCATTAATAGCCTACCACAACTAAATCACTTATAGATATCATTATTTTGTCATCTTACACTAAGGCTGCGCATGACAACGCTTCTGTTCCGAGGAAGAGTTTTTTTTCAGAAATAATTCTTTTTTATTTCTGTTCCAGGAAACAATTTCTGAGTAAAAGAACCTGTTTGATAACTACACAAAATTTCTACTCTTGGAATAGAAAAAGAATATAAATGCGTTTGGTAACGCAACAATTTCTTTTTTGTATTTATTCATTTTTTATTCTTGCTCAAGGATCGCTGACGCTACGTGGGGGCCCGCGCGCTATTGCGCTTGCTTATCGCTATTGCTATTAATCGCCATGTGCCCGGCGACGGCATCATGGGGGCGGGCGGCAGAAGGTCATTGTGGCTCCGTGCGATTGGAGGTGGCCGCAGCAAGAGAGAGAGACAAAAGAAAAAAGAAAATTGGCTTATTTCTAGAAATTGTTCCCGGGAACAAGAAGTAACTTTTTTTTGCTTCTCAAAACTGTTCCCGGGAACAAAAAATTTGAGAAATTGTTCCCAGAAATAAATGTTTTACCAAACAAGTTTCTGTTCTTTTTTTGTTCTGGAAAACAAAAAAACAGAAATTGGGAGAAACGGGAGCGTTACCGCGCGCTGCCTAAGACCAATGGCATGAACAGTTGATTTGGTATACACCGTCTATCAAGTGAGCTTGCATTGTAGCGGAAACAAATCTTTGAGGGACAAGAATTGCCAGCCATTGAAGTACCATTGATAAAGCTGCTCCAGATTGAACTCTTTACCCGATTATTGTTTCTCTTGTTCCTTTTCCTTCCACATTTCTGTAAATTTTTTTGGGGCGAATTCCATTGGTGACTACTAGATTTCAGCAATTATTCAATCAGGTCGTTGAACTTTGAATTTATCGCCCGATGCACTAAACTTTCAAATTTTTGCAATTAGTGCACTTCAACCAGATCTGGCCAATTTTGCAGCAAAATGCTACAATCAACTTCCATCCACCAACTTAAGCTTTACAGGTTGAAAGCAGTTCCATATAAACTAATTAGTCCGCATGAGATGACATGCTGATCCTAAATAACCAAAGATGACATCCTTATAAAAGGAGATAAAACACCGAACAGCTATCCCCTTGTGCTAGAAAGGCTAGGGCTTCTTTCTCATTACTGCAGCCCTGGTTTCTAAGAGCTTCTATAGTGTATATATTAATGCACAAGCCCACACAACAAAACTACAACTCAAACAACAATGATTATGCAAATGGTGCAAATGACCATACCAACCTTGTAACAAGCTCAGATGTCTCAGCATCCCATTGAAGAACGCAGAACTTGTATCTTTCCGTTGCAATAAATAAAAAATCCTGCGCCTCACCCTGTTACAAGAAAAGGACAAGGACTTGGACTAAAAAACAAGAACTAAAACATTATTGTGATCACTTAGAAAAGAGACCACAAAAACATGATCACGTTGATGGCTCACATGAGGCCTAAAAAGCTCAAGCGTCGCAATTCTCCCATAAATTGGCACGTCCAGCATAGCCTGCGAAAGTTGGGAAAAAGGAACCGAAAAAAGAATTTAGTTCCGAGAAAAGTCAAACCAAACAGCAAGGAGAAATTATTTCAGTGTACTAACAAATCTGAGGCAAAGAAAAGGACATATATAAAAACCACTTACAGCAAATCAAGGTTCAAAGTATCCATATTTAATATATGGAAAGAAATGAAGAAATCATAGTCTTTTGAAGGAGGGAAAAAAAAAATAGCAAAAGTTTAATCTCGAGGCATGTTAATGGTGACATCACACCTGAGTCACTTGAGACCACATATTAATGAGAGATTAACCAAACTATTGAGCATCTTTTCCAATGCCAAAGGAAGTTGTTCATTGACAACTTCAAATAAGGATCCAAGTCATGTCACGATGAGACGCGTACCACTTAAATTAGTTAAAGGCTACAGCTAGAAAATTAAGGGGAAAGCACAGTTCTATATAACCAACTAAAGAAATGACTACAAACACAACAAAACAAAACAAATCCTGGTCAGTCCAGCAAAAATAAACATAAAAAGGAAATATCATACCTGTAAACCCTGAGGAGTAAGCAAATGTATTTCAATTCGAGTGCATTTGCTGAAATAGAAAAACAAAAGTGA
Source organism: Eucalyptus guilfoylei (assembly GCA_016097605.1). Taxonomy (NCBI): domain Eukaryota; kingdom Viridiplantae; phylum Streptophyta; class Magnoliopsida; order Myrtales; family Myrtaceae; genus Eucalyptus; species Eucalyptus guilfoylei. The sequence goes on from CM027867.1 coordinate 55,870,789, forward strand.
AATCACTTTAACAGATTGCACTTTGATCTAAGAATGATATCGACTGCAATAGCGTAATCAACAATCACCTGCTAAATTATCTTCACCACAAACTAACTAAATAGCAAATCGTCACACAAATTACTCACATTCTACAGCATGAAAATATCAATGCGTCTTCACTTAATAACGATACTGACATAAGGGGAAAAAAGCCTTCGATATGGTAAGTGGGAGGAAAAGCCCATTCAAACACAATGGCATGACATCCGTCAATTGGTAATTGATAAGTCTGAACTCTAAATGAAAATGTGCACATTAGAGGGAAATTCAAATGCACCTTTCGCAAGGAGAAACAAGGTGAAGAATAGAAAATAAATTTTAACATAACCAGGTGGATTATAGAAGACAAGACCAGATAACCAATTACATGCCTTTTTAGCTATCTGTGAACTACTAGGCAAATGAATATGCTAACATCTACTTCCGCACTTAAGCTTAGGGGGTAAAACATGCTGATCATGCATCAAATTCAATCTGAGAAAATTTGAAGACAATAACCCTTTCGTTTGTATTTAACTCCTATGTAGTATAAGCATAGCTTTCATCCTGGACGACAAAAATTTACTTCGCCCTATCATATGACACTTCCGTTGAAAAACACTCTTTAGCATTACCACATAACCTAGAGTTCTAAACCAATGCAGTATGTACTCTTACAAACCTACATTGCCGCCCTCACTAAGAATTACTAGACAAGATTCCGGCAAAGGATCATGATTGGCAGAAGAACCCCTTCACTTCAGATATCAAATATGCAGCTACAGCTGGACAAACTTCTCGTGTCTGAGCGAGCTAAGAACAAACACGGTAGCAAAACTCCAATCCCTAAAAAAACAGCATCATACCAAACCCCAAATCTAAAAAATCGAAATTGGAGCGGTCTACCCTTCGCCGTCCAAAATCTGCAAAAACCCATCTCCCCAAGAACCGCATTTACCTAAGAAAAAAAATAGATTTCCCGCATACCCAGATGGGACATACAGTCAACCAATCGAAGCAGGCCAGGAACGACGCTCACCAACAAACGGACGAAAAACCCACTTCCATTCTCAACCCAAAAAACCTAGAATCCCAACGACCCACGAGTCGCCACCCAAAAGAAAAATCCAAAAAAAGAAAAGGCCAAACGAATTGGGAACGAACGCTCGGAAGATGAGGAGGGAGAGGGCGTACGCAATGATGAGGTTCAGCTCCTGAGGGCCGGTGAAGTTGCCGACGCAGGAGTGAGTGACGTTGGTGGGCTTGTGCGCCGTGACCACATAGTTCCACACGCTCATCTTGGGTTGGCCCTCCCCGGCTTACCCGCTTGTGGGGGCGATCCCGTCCTCCCCTCTGTCGCTACAGAAGGGAACTGCAGACTGCTTAATGCAAGGAGAAGAAGGAGAAGAGGGAGCAGGAGAAGAGGGAGAGGAGTTTTGCACACCACAGCGCGGCCAGGACTGCCTCTGTGGAAGACGGGCTCGGCTGGGCTATTTTGTACTATGGCTAAGGGCAAAGTAATTTATGGAAAAAGTATTTCTTCTTCGTATGCTTAAATTCTAGAAAATAATTAATGAGTTTCGAGAAATTGATGAATATTCGGTAGATTTCGATTTTTCCGTCATCTATGTGCCTTTTGAGCAAGTCAAATCTAGAATCCTCAACAATCGAATTCAAATATAAACAGGTGGATTTTAAGTTGGCGACGATTAAGATATGAAGTTACCTATGAAAACAAAGCTACTCAACCTTAGCTCCCGAGCATCATCAATCTCGATGTCCCATGTCAAGGTAATGAACCACACTCGTCAACGATTGAAGTTAGGTGGTTATGACTAGGGCTGAGCACAGGTCTCGGGTAGAACCGAGAACTAGAGAACCACACCGATGGGTCCGGTTCGATTCCAGTTCTAGGGAGGCCGGTTCCGGTTCTCGGTTCCACTTTTTTCGTAACCGGGAAGTGGAACCGGCATTTCTAACATAGAAGCCGTATTTTTCTTCTCTTCTTTCACTTTCCCTTGTTTGTATTTCTTCTACAACGCTGAACCCTAATTTTTCCTCTCTTCCTCACTTTCCCTTCTTTCTATTTCCTCTGCAATGCTCCAACCCTGAGTTACCGACGACGTCCTCACTGCTCGCTGCCCTCGACGCCACCGTCACGACCCACGACGCCGCCGCCGCCGCCGCCGCCGCCGCCGCCGCCGCCGTTGCTCCGTTTGATGACACTGCCGACTCTCGCCATCGCGCTTGCCCCTTTCCAACGACGAGCTGCTGCCAGAAGTGGCGGAAGGTCTTCAACGCCCTCGTGGATGTGCTCGGGAATCAATTGGTACAAGCTCATGACTCTCGTCAGAGAGAGGAAGCTGCTGGAGGATCGCATCAGGATGCAACACAGGCGTTGGAACTCCGACGTTCGTTTTCTCAAAACCGAATCTCTCAGGTATGGACGAACCCAGAGGGGAAAAAGTCGATTTTTATTAATTAGGGTTTTGATGTTGGGGATGGATTTAGGGGTTTTCTGACTAGTTGTGTGAAATCGTTGGACAGATGAACAGAACTTTGAAGGTGCGAGACATGGCACATTTTCTTGAGTCCACGAAGTTGGATTTCGCTTTAGGGTTGAAGGAAAGGGAGGCTCTTTTGTACAAATTGAAGTTGGGTTGGTCGCTCTCTCTCTCTCTCTCTCTCTCTCTCTCTGTGATACAAGTTCATACAATTCCCCCCAATTTAGGATTTTTCCTCTTTTCATTTGATTACATTGGTTCTTTCACAATTATGGGAACCATAATTGAGGCGATTGAGAAATTTAAGCGTTTAAATTTTAGTTTGTAATCTAAAACTTCCTGTGTTTAAGAGTAATTAACTTATTAGCTATGAGATTGGGAAGGGGAAATGCCTCTTGCTCTTAGATAGTCTTCATAATCAAAGAGTATCCGTTAGTGATCCACTATAAGCATTTCCATTGCCTTGCAGATGTATAGTAAACCTAGTTATGTGCTTTGGGTCTGAATGGTTTTGAGGTATGTCTCTCTTAAGTATTATCGCTAAAACTGGCTTGTCTATATAAAGCAAGCAGATGATGAGTTAGCTGATTTTAGAGGGTGCCTTGATATTATTCCACAAAAATGCTCTGAACTTGAGGTTAGTGTTTTTGAATGTCAAATTTTTGTTAATGCTTTTTCTGGACATTGTTGTTTTGTGTCGCTGTTTTGCCATCGACGACACTACTACTGTTCAGACTTTGACGACAAGCAGCCAACGTGTCGACGAGCTGCTGTGAAAAAGAGTCTCATGAGCAACTTAGACATAATAATACTGTTATGTTATGGCCTCGCTCTTGCTTGTCGATACTCATATCTGCAAGTTTAATGCTCTTGTTTTTATGGTCTAGTTTGTTCATGGTGTTATAAATCCCCTGATACAAAGTTCCAAAACAAAATTTATGGTCTATTGAATTTTCTTCCATTTCAATGCAGACTTTTGTTCTATTTCCTCTTTTTGATCTAGTTGAATTCCTTGCCAAGAATTCATTTTCTTCTATTGATAGTTTTGTTCCTTTTGTTTTCTCTTTTGATGAATAACAAGTTTGTTTATTATTGTTGCGTTCATTTTCTTTTTGTTTAACTAAAAATGAAAAAAAAAAAAAAAAAAGAACCCGTTGGACCCTGGAACCAACCCCGGAACCTGTGATAAGGTAGGTTCTAGGTTCCAAGTTCTAAAAAATAAAAATGAGGAATCTGTACTCGAGGGTAGGTTCCAAGTTTCGCCTAGAACCTGTACGGAATCTAAAACCGCTCACCCCTTGTTACGACGGCTTGCCTAAAATTGATTCTTGTAGAACAAGCATCGAGATTTCAAAGGTATACATGTGAAACAATTGAAAGTAGGATCTCGCTTTAATTGCTATGACAAAGTTTTTGGTAAGAAAATCTTTCTACTAGGGGATCTAACATACTTAAACTGGTTTTTCTTCTTTTGATTTGAATTCACAAGAACATTTTTGTGAACGACCCTCGTGTCATTTTTGATAGGCACCGAATCTGTTGACAGAAGCGGCACGAATTTTAATGTACATGTGTTTTACAACATGATCAACAATAACATAAAGTTTTTGAATGATCGACTCGGCACGATTGCGAATCACGATCGCAAGATCCAAATATGACACAGGAATACGATTTTCATTTCAGGTTCCCAAATACCTAAAAAACGCGAGATCATTGATGTAATTATAATTTTTGAATACCATACTATGTATTAAAAATATCGAATGAAGAAGTGCTGTGTTTTGTAACGAGGCCAAGGCCTTAAAAAACTCAAAAGACCAAAGGGGGCCAGTAGGATGTTCTTGTCCATCACTTCACCATTTTCACTATTTATGTGTTTATGATTCCTGGGGGAAAAATTAATTTATCGAAAAAGTATTTTTCATTGATATACTTCAATTCTAGAAGATGATTAAGGGTGTTTCGAGATATTGATGAACATTTGATCAATTTCGATTTCCCATCGATCCATGTGCTTTTGGGCAAGCTAGATGTAGAATTCTCTGTCATCAAACTCAAGTATAGATAGCTGGGTTTTAATAAGTCCACCATGACTAAGACCTAGAGTTTCTCGTAAAGGTAAAGCTAGAATGAGCATCTAGATTTCAGAATTACGCATTTATGGTGGAAAAAAGGATCTAGCTTTAATTTCTATCAAAAAGTTTTTGGTAAGAAAATTTTTCGACTTGGGGATCTAACATACCTAAACTAGTTTTTCTTCCTTTGATTTTATTTCACAATAACATTTTTGTGAACGACCCTCATGTCATATTTGGTAGGCACCCAATCGGTCGACGGAAGCGGCACTAAGTTAATATACATGTGTTTTATGGCATGATCAACAACAATGTAACGTTTTTCAATGACTAACTCGGCACAATTGAAAAATTCAAATATGACAAGGGAATATGACTTTAAATTTCAAGTTCCCAAATACCTTAAAAATGTGAGATCATCGAAAAATAATTATATACTATGTATTAAAAATATAGAATTAAACCAACTTCTATGTGGGTATCTTTTATTCAAGACAAGTACAAATGTTTTGAACCAAAACTGTCTACTCTTCCTACTCGTCTTACTCATTTGTTATTTTGGAAAGCTCTTGGTGAGGTTTGGAGTGATGTTTTAGAGGGTAAAAGATGGGTTGTGGTTAATGGGCGTTCAGATAAATTTCGGATGGATAGCTGGGTTGATGATGTTGGTCCACTAGCCCAATGGATTCTTCCATCTACTACACCTCAAGACCTCGACTGTACTATTCACGATATCGTTTGCAACAGTTAGTGGAACCTTGCAAGCCTAATAGGTATTCTGGCTCAATCAATTTTGTTGCGGATTCACTTAATGCTTCCACTTTCAGATTGTGGTGGAGAGGATTTGCTACTCTGGGGTAGCAATAGTAATGGTTCCTTTACAGTTAAAGAAGCTTATGAATTCATTGCACCAAAACAATCTGAAGGTGTAAAGAATCAAAAGTTACTTATGGTTGGTCTCGCACCAATGTCTACTCGGTAGCAATGAAAGATTTCAACGTAAGCTTACAGCAGATTCTCGGTGTGCGGTGTGCCCGCACTCTCTGGAGACCATTTTACATGTGCTTAGAGATTGTAAGCAAGCAAAGGTCGTTTGGCAAAAGATTATATCTGCAAGTTTTTGAGGTAAATTCTTTACATGAGCTACACTCATGGTTGATGACAAATCTATCTAATTCATCACCTAGGGTCCAAGATTATTGGTCCCTTCTTTTTGTTGTTGCTTGTTGGCATTTCTGGAATTGGAGTAATAAATGGTTATTTGAGAAGGATTTTTGTCTTACTAAAGAACCTTTATGCTTGATCCTAGAGTATGTTAAGGACATTGCATCAGCTCGTCTGACAAAACATAAATTGTTTCCTCAAAGAGAGAGAAGAGACAAGCTTGTGGGTTGGATCGCCCCTCCAACTAGTTGGGTCAAGCTTAACATAGATGGGGCCTCTAAAGGCAACCCAGGCTTCAGGAGGCGGGCTTCTGCATAATGAATTAGGCAACTGGCTCACTAGATTTGCTCAAACTGTGGGAGTGTGCTCTTCGCTCAAAGCAAAACTGTGGGGTATTCTTTTGGGTCTTAAAATGGTAATTTCTTTGGGTGTCCCCAACCTTATCGTGGAGGTAGACTCACAAACCGCAATTTCACTATTCCAAAAATCTAACTCATACTCTTAACTTTGATGACATGCTCATTTCTCATATTCGAAAACTTTTAATGTATTTCCAACATGCTCAGATTCTGCATAATTTTAGGGAAGAAAACTCATGTGCTAATTGGTTAGCAAATTGGGCCATTCACTTGTGTGATGCGAATGACACCTTAATCTTGGGTTGGCTGCCAAAAGATCCGATTCCTTTATTAACAGGTGATTAGGTTGGATTCACTTTCGTTAGGCGAGTTTTGTTGTAACTTTCTAGGCTTCACCCTCTTTCAATACCAAAATACACAAATGAAGAAGTGTTGTGTTTCGTAATGAGGCCAAGGCCTAGAAAAACTCAAAAGACCAAAGGGGGCTAGTAGAATGTTCTTGTCCATCACTTCACGGTTTTCACTATTTGTATGTTTTTTTATCCTTGGGGAAAAAAATAATTTATCAAAAAAGTATTTATCATTGATATGCTTAAATTCTAGAAAATGATTAACTGATTTCGAAAAATTGATGAACATTTGGTCAATTTCAATTTTCCACCAGTCCATGTGCCTTTTGAGCAAGACAGATCTAGAATCCTCTGTGATCGAACTCAAATCTAGATAATTAGGTTTTAAGTCCGCCATGGTTAAGATCTAGAGTTTCTCGTGGAGATAAAGCTAGAAAGAGTATCCAGATTTCAAAATTATGCATGTTAAATGGTGGAAACTAGGATCTTGCTTTAATTTCTATGGAAAAGTTTTTGGTAAGAAAATCTTTCGACTAGAGGATCTAACATACCTAAATTGGTTTTTTTCTTCTTTTGATTTTAACTCACTAGACATTTCTATGAACCAACCTTGTGTCATATTTAGTATAGCACCCATTTCATCGATGGAAGCGGCACAAATTTAATACACATGCGTTTTACAGCATGATCAACAATGACATAACATTTTTCAATGACCAACTTGGCACGATTACAAAATCCAAATATGACATAAGAATACGACTTGAAATCTCAAGTTCTCGAATACCTGTAAGCGCGAGATCATCGAAATAATTGATACTATTCCCTGAATAACATACTACGTATTGAAAACATCAAATGAAGTACAATCGATATGGTAAGTTTTAGGTTTCTAGGGATCTGTTTCGTTGATGGAAGCTATACGAATTTAATATACATGTGTTTTACAACACGATCAACAACAACATAGCGTTCTTCAATGACCAACTTGGCACAATTGCAAAATCCAAATACAATATGGAAATACGACTTTAAATTTCAAGCTCTCACAAGCCTAAAAACGCGAGGTCCTTGAAATAATTATGCCGGTTCCCAAATAACATGCTATTAGAAATATCAAATGAAGTACAATCAACAAGGTAAGTTTCAGGTTTTCTAGATTTGGAACGATGCACATGAACTTTTCAATATCGGTTCGGCCTCTGGCGTTGGGGATCTCCTCCTTAGTAGCACCCTTTTCATTTGGACAAGAGGAATGGTGAAGAAAATTTAGATGGCCAAAATAGTTAAAATGCTAACAAAATTGAGCCGATATTAATAAGACGATACAACATCAAGCGCTCCAAGGTATCTTTTGCAGCCTCGTCTGATCTCACAGCAGCAAGGAACAAGGCCTACTTAAGAAGAACACCAGCACAATCCCGGCTAATTTGTACCTGGAAAGGCCCGGACCGTGCTCCGGCCGTGGCGGCGCGGATGAGGCCATGCTGTGAAGGACAGAGAATGCGCGATGTGAACAAGGGCCGGCGAGGCGGAGCTTGAGGAAGTGAGTGATTCTAACAGTAAGCAAACTTACCTGGATGCGGAGTAGGCACATTTTCCGTAACCTGCGAAACAGGATGATGATCTTAAGCGAAAACTTCCAGTGTAATGACTCGACACATTAGCTCATGTTCTACAGATCAAAGGTCAGAGTCCAACAGGCTGTGCGTTTGTTTTAGTACTTTTCGTGTTGAATTCATCACTGTAGTAAACACGTCACGAAGATTAGAGGAGGCGAACTTGATTTAAACGTACTCGGATCGCTTCTGGTGAGCGTGGCGGTCCCGCCGAAGTTGCACGCGATGTCGGAGTTGCCGTTCTGCTGGTAGTAGTTGTTGAAGGCGTAGGAGGCGTGGGACACGAGCGTGTCCGGCTCGAAGCACCGCCCGCCCTCTCGGATCGGCTTGCAGTCGGCCATTCCGAGCCCGCAGGCCCAGTCCAGCGCGTTCTGGAGGTCGCCCTGGGGGACGCCCGCGAGGGCCACGCACCACATCGTGCCGCCGAGGAAAGTTGTATTGCCCTCCGGAGGGGACATCGTCGTGATCGGGATCGCCGCCTCCGCCTTCTCCTGCACCGTGGCTGCCCCCGTTAATGCTGGAAAACGAAAAATATGTGTTAACGAGAGAATCAAGAAAAAGTCCTTTAGCAAGAGTTTGAGTGCATTATAAGTTGATGTTTAAAAGTCATGCCCAAATTATTCTCCAAACGGGCCCGCCTGCCCGCCCGCCCGACCGACCGACAATGTTTCCGGGTGCATTGCACTGGTGGGCCGGGTTGGCCCGACTGAAATCGTGATAAGACGGGTGGGCCTTGGCAAGGGATGTACTTTATGGGCCTGGATTGGCCGGTCACGCCCGACAAATTTTGCGAATGAGATTTTCAAGGCTCTTCCCTTTCGGGCATAACTCTGTAGGCATGATGTTCAGCCCGACCATCAAGCCCAGCCCATACTTTCGTATAGACTTTGGCCCGAATCTATTTAGGCCCGCCCATCGGTCAGGTCTATCGGTATTTAATACACCCGTTAGTGGATCGGCACGAAGCCTTGCTTGAGGGATTACAATTGACACGGTTCACGCAATCAACAAATCCCATCCACTACTTTAGCTTGTTGATAAAGTTCTGTCCATAGTCACCTAAAACCTGTACACTCTCCACTTAGCTTTTTGACAAAGCTCGTGAACACAATCATGCCATCAAAAGACCCAAAAGCGCTTTCGAGGAAGCACCAAATCGGATGCAATTTGGAAGCAAAGCGTCTGTCCCAATCTCTTTATGCTTAGCTTCCACCCCAAGATTTTTCTTTCCATACATCTATTATGAAAATTCTTGTTAATTTTTGGGAATCAATATACCCAGCTCCTTTAATAATAACCTCACATTCGTTTCATTTATGCAAAGTATTTATGTACCGAGAATCCCAATTCTCGTCTTTTGATGCGACGACATTAATATTCGGGAAGTGCATTTTCTTCTCCCTCACACTCACCCTTACTCTAAGTAGCTTCTAGATTGAGAAGCCAGAGTTTTTTGCTATACCGCATGCTTATGTGGGCAGACTTTCCCTCTTTCGCTCAATCCATCAGTACATAATTCACAAGGATGTATAAGAAGAAGAGATATAAGTTATTAAGACCTAAAATTTTGAGCAATTGTAATTTCTTGTCCCATCTCTTTGATCTCAGTTTATAGTACCTCCACTATGAATAATATAAGTGTAGGCCTACTTCTCGCAATCTAACAAAATTCACTCGTAAGGAATAAAAAAGACTAGGAAGAAGCATGTGGCTATGGTATTGTAGATCAAGTGATATCTATTAAGATGCATATAATGCCTTCTTTTTTATTAATGGAAGTGGATCGCATAATTTCTCTATACCCCACAATTTATCAATAGTTAGATCTAAGGGAGGGATTATGCGAATAATTCTAGAAGGATCACCAGTTTATTTCTTGGGTGTTGTTCGTCAATGAGAAAGGCGATATGGAAATTATGGAAAAAGACTTTTCTAAGAATAGACACTACTTTGAAAGATCATTGATTGCTTATAGGTGTTAACTATACATGGGATTGACATCTAGTTTTCGCCAAGAATAAAAGAAGGATCGAGAAATTGTTATTTCCATTATCCCCATTACAATGTGCGGGGCAGAAAAGAATTCCTTTTTTTTTATACATACTCTAGCTAGTGAGGCAATAACTTACCAAAATGACTCGTAAGGAGAAATGATAAACCCAAAACTCTACACCTATAGATTTTGCCCAATCGAAAGAGGACAACAGGATTTAGGCAGGCAGGCTGAAGTATGACAAAAAGGAGGAAATTGGATTTGCTTTTGCCTTGTGTTTCGCTCAAGCATGTTCGCTCGTGCTTAATGGAATCCCAAGCTCGAATCAGCTCAACTCAAAGACTCAAAAAGGGAAGCAAAACAAAAGAAGACAATGGGATGTGGGACAGAGCCTGCATAGAGTCAGACGAGACCAATGTGAGACTTTTCGTTTCCTTCTCGTTTAATCAAACCTTGCGTTGGTCTGAGACAGGATTAAATAGTGGTGCTACCAATAGATTCTTCATTTATAAGAAACAACGTCCAGGATTGCTCCTCATAAAGGTTGCATCATCCGATGAAAATGAAGATTGGACTTTACTAAAGAACCAAATATCATTCATTGGGAGGACGAGTCACCTCTTCGGGGGTGAGTACTCGTTACACAAAGTCTTCAAAGTAGCGTAAGATGCGAAGAGCCAGTGAAAAAGTAGAGTGATAAATAAACTTACTATTGGATAACTAAGTTAGCGCATTGATTTTCTTTCCTGGTGATATCAAACCAAACTGACAAAGTGGGTCCCCAGTATATATTAGGGCATATACAGATATTGCCTTTATGAAAAGGGGCCGATTCATGTTCGACCACTCTATTTCATATGCGATAACTTTATGTAGGAAAAATTGAGTAGATATCCCCTTTTAAACAATCAAGTCCATACTATACATGTATTACAATCGGACCAAATAACCTAACTGCACCTTTGGCACTTGCCATCGGTCCTCCATGTCCCCTTACACATTTCTCAAAAGATTATGAGGATCATTCTCTAGTGGTTGCAACTTAGGACACTCCTCTAATCTATGTTTGCAATGCTCGCAGTGAAAGCAAATCAAATGAATCCCTTCATATTCTCTCTTATGTATCTTCTATCTCTGACAATACCTTAATACAAGATTATGTGAGACAAGATTAAGTGAGATCCACACATTTGAGCATACAAGAGAAAGTCTCATGACTTTGCCTATTTTACTTCCAAATTCAAGAGAAAGTCTTCATCATAGTCTTCTAATGAGTTCGAGACACCTTAATCTCATGCATACTAGCTTCACGGGAACACTTACAATGACGAAGTTGGATTTCTATTGACCAATTATAAGGTAATAGTCCATGATCATTCATGGTCCTTCATTCATAACATAGTTAAAATCTTTTACCATTGTAAACCTAACTAGGACAAAATTATCGCCCCAATCATAGAGTTATTTGACCATGAGGAGCTCACATCTAATGTAATCTTTATATCTGGGAATTCTTATTTTTCTTCTTACCTAACAATTGAATATTAGGTGTAGAGTCATGGATGACACGGTCTTTTAAAAGTGAACCAAATGGCAAAAAAAAATATAGTCATCAGTATCTAACTCTCCCCTAAACCTCAACCATCAATCAGTCGCTTTATGAACGGAAACAAAAAAAGGGTTATCCTCTAAGATCTGCCTTACCGTGGTTAAGAACCAACTAAACTCTTAAATGACATTGATCAAGTCCTATTCCTGCCCTTCGCCACCTTTTTAATCCAATTTTTTAGGTCTTGCCCCATCCCCTTCGCTTTCCTAGCCTAATCAAAACTATATTACGAACTAAAGCTTCAAAAATGTTTGTATTTTAAATAGAGATGTCCAATGCTAAAACAACAAATCAAATCAAACCTATTCCAACCCACAGGATCTAAAGCTAGAATATAGCCAGACCGAGGATCTAAAATGAAAAATTTTGGGCTCGATTCCCAAACCCTGCGGGCTTGTTCAGTGCAGGGTTTAGGAATGTGTTTGTGTGTGGGAGAGAGAGATAGAGTAGACGTACCTCCATATAAGCAATAATATTGCATTTGCATTAACAATAGCCAATGCACTAGCCCCAGCTTCTTTCCCATGATCTTCTGCAAAAAATCTCTCTCCCTCTATCTCTGTGTGAGAATGTGAGACTTGCTTTGTTTTGTCACTTAAGTGGATGTGTGAAGCTATGAGAGATGTTGGGGTTTCGTTCATGTGAATAAATGGAGGGTTGGAGACAAAGAATCGTCGGTTTCTTCAGAGGCAAATCAAGTGTTTTCTCTCTTTTGGCTGCTTTTTCAGTTTTGCATGTAGAAAAAGGCTGTGGTCTGGTATGATATGAATGCCCCCTCTGAAGCCTAAATACTTTGAAAGGCACGTAGCGGTGGATTGTACTCGACAAATAAACATACGGAGACAATTTAATATTATGGAAGATTTAGCAGAGAAAAAGAAGGGTGAGGAAGGAACATAAACCAAAAAAACGAAAAGAAAAAACAAGAGACAAAGATGGAGTCACAGTCCTGACCCAATGGATTGGTCCCCGAGCTGGACCAAATTATCTGTGTGCTTGAACGAATAAAGCGAAAAAGAGAATGAAGGATTTTTCGTGACATTTTTTAAGTAAAATTGAGTCATCCGATTTCTTTTCATTGGTGCATTTGCATCCTTTAGCTCATACTATTTACGCCGTCAAATTCTTTAATCATTAACACACGCAGACACGATGATTTTTAATAGCAACTAAAGAGAGATCAGGAACATTCGTTTTAAACTCCAATTAACCAAAGAAAAGAAAATTGCAAAATATGGAGATAGGAAAAAGAGAGAGAGAGAAGACACAAAAGTATGTTATAGCATATAAAAATGTAATTCCAAATAAATTGAACCAATTTGTATTGCATATGCCATATGCCACTATCTTATGCGTTGAAGCAAAAGAAATTCCATGAAGAAAATCGATGTTTATTTGCATAAAAGAGATATGCAAGCAGCCATCGGGTCGGAAGCCGTGTACATCATTTGTAGTTCCCCTGAAGTTAAATTCCATGGCGTTGTCGTCACTATTTTCTGTGGTTCCGCGGAGCATATTTTGGAATTCGAATTGTTAAGAGGACTTTACTGTAGTGATCAAAATGACGAGCTTTGACTAAATCCATATAGAAAAGGTTAATGCGAACATGCCTGAATTCAGGCGCCCCAGAAACAGAGCAATGCTCGTATCATCTTCGCTTCAGCTGTATTCTGCTCATGTTTGGCTAAGTAGAATTGCTCCGAAATGAATGGCAACTCATCTTAATAATCTTCTCACAGGTACGGTACACGTTTTCACGAGGAGAAAATACTTCAACGGAACTATGATACAGCAGAGGGATTCAGACAGGCTGCATTGTGTAAGAGCTTACGATGAGTCGAGCTGGAAAGAGAAACTCTCACGGAGGAATTTGACTCAATAGATCATTAAAAATTCCCTGAAAGGTAACAAAGGAGCTTAAAACTCAGGGTATGAGCAGATACCAATGCCACAGCTCAACCACTCGTTTTAGCAACTCTAGCAGCAACAGCGAAACTGAAAATTCGATTACAGAAGCATTACATCCTAATTAAGTCTTCCCTCATGCGCTAAAGAAGACTGAAAGTCAGTGAACATGTCACTTAGGAATGAGTGTCTAGGACTAGGAGGAGGAGGAGGCAGCTCAGATTCCCTCTTCTCACGAATCCTCACTTCTTCCTCTTCTTTGGAGGCTGGAGGGCCTCCTCATCTTCATCTTCGTCTTCGTCTTCTTCTTCTTCTTCCTTCTCTTCTTCCTCAACAACTTCTTCCTCCTCCTCCTCCTCTCGGCCATCCTCATCTTCATCGTCATCGTCGTCGTCGTCGTCATCGTCGTCGTCATCATCTCCTTCTGGGTTTTCACCATCTTCATCGTCCTCCTCCTCTTCCCCATTCTCTTCACCCCCACCAGCCCCGCTTCCTGCTCCCTTCTTCGAGCTACCATTATTGCTGTTAGGGGTTTTACTGTACTCCTCTCCACCTTCAGATGATACTTCCTCTTCACCTTCCCCAAACCCGCCATCCCCATCGTCGTCGTCATCACCTCCATTGTCATCATCATCTTCCCCGGCATCAGTTGGCTTGGTCTGGGTGTGGCTTTCGTCAGGATTAACCCCGTTCTCCTTCTGTAGCGGCCAAAGACATGACAAACAGATGAGTTATCCAAAAGCAGTCAGATTATTAACTGTGTCAAGGAAATGTCCAATTGCTACTGTAAAATATTTCGGGGGCCCGAATTGTTCAGGCTGCTCGTGCTCAGCCAAAAGCCAAATTTCAGTGAGGTCTTAACTTACTCCTTCGTTCTTAACTTCTGGCAGGAAAGCCAAGAACATCATTAAGCTGGCAGCAAACATTAAGCCTAGCTATGTGATGAGTGAAACTGTCACCATGGTGTTGACCAACCAATTTGCACGACAAAATCTAGACAACATCTACATAAATATCAACATACACAGGAGCAAAGTCCATCTAGACTATGTCAGACGACTGTAACTGTTGGCATGAGGGTAAACATTTGTATAAGTGACTCTACAATACAAGCAAATATATTATTAACCAAAAAGGATGCTCACAACCAAGAACATGGAGACGTGGGGGAATATGCCTTAACCACAGAGACGGGGCTACTAGCCCCAAAGTGAGCAAGGAATCACATCTTCCAAAGAGCACCAACCTCGAAAAGTCAAGTAAATGGCCTTCCTTTTCACTGTTTGGAATTTTCCCCTTTCACTAATTTGACAAGAATCGATTATAAAAGTGAGAAATACCCACTTACTCCTCATTTCCCATTTCCCAGGAAAGTTCATAAAAAAATTGTTCCTTCCCCACCCCCACCCCCCAACATATTTCAGCTATACCCTACCCATACAGAGGAGCTACCCAATGGAAGTTATTTACTAAATGGATGATCTTTTATTTTTGTGGCAAAAATAAAAAAAATATCTTTAAGGTTCCAAGATAAAAGAGATGGGGGAGAGAGAGAGAGAGCTCCCAACAAGTGAAGAAGCATATGTCCTGTGGAATATTCCGAGACAACCTTGTTCGACAAAAAAATATAATATATATTAACAAAGATGATACAACCAAGCAAGAAGGCCATTATTTAAATTGACCTCTGACTTTCCCAATCACCCACGACGAAAAAGTCTTTCTTTTCTTTTTCTTTTCTTTTTTACGTTTTATTTCGTCCGTATCGTCCGTAGCTATTAAAAAAAAATAGAAAACAAAATATACCCCTTTCCTCAAAATTACTTCAAAAGCCCAATTATAATTATAATTGAAAATATATCTGAAGGATGTCTTTAAAATAATTCTTGATAAGGTATCTTCTTGGTGAAACGCCACGAGGGGGGCCCGCATACAACCTTCCGGAACCCAAGCCCCCCCATCCAAAACTCCAATTTATATTCCGGTCAGAAGTCCGCCCTCAGTTTCTAACCTCACGCGCACGTTAGCCGACCCTCCTACGGAAGGCTCTATCAATAACAAAAAAGTAAAATAAAAAGTGGGTAAACGCCGAAAGGGGTCCAATACGAAAAATGCCAAAATTCTTATTTAAAAAAACGAAAAAACGAAAAAACGAATGATCGATTCAGAGAGAGAGAGAGAGAAGGAGAAAGAACCGGCGCAGGTTAGCAACGCCACGAACAAGAAAAAGGCTTCCTTATTTTATTTAATATGCATATAGACATAAGCGGCGAGAAAAGCGACGGTTTACCTAAGGACGAGAAATTAACTTAGAACAACTTATTCCAAATCTAGGCGATGATAATCATGATAAATTATTACCGACCAAAAAAAAAAATCATAAAATAATAAAGGAGATAAAAATTGAAAATAAAAAAATTGAAAAGCCAAAAAAAAAAAAAAAAAAAAAAAAAAATTTCTAAGCTCACAGACCCCATTTGCGAAAACTAGAAGACAAAAGAAAAATTACAAAAAAAACAATCATTAGGAAAAAATGAAACTTTGGCGTACCTGGTGAGCTCCGAAAAGCTGGCCGTTGACCAAGTTGACCACGACGAGGCTAACGAGGGCCTCCCCGGCGCACGTTAGCACGAGGCGGGCGAGGGTCGCCCCGAGCCCGAGTGCAGCAGCAGCAGCCCCGACCTCGGTGGTTCCCATTCGTGCGCGCGCGCCTTCCCTTTTTCCTCCTCTTCCGACAGTTACCTAAGCAAAAAACCCCACACCTGAAAAAACCGAACAAATCGACAGCCGTTAGATCTGCTCCTCTGAAAACCCCCTGTCAGCCCTCGGATTCCCAATCAAACCGACAATCAAATTAAAAAAAAAAAAAAACCAATAAATAATTTTTTTTCCGTCGTAAAGAAAAAGACAGACGCGCGCGAGATTTTTCTAATTTGCGCCGCAGCGTAAAGTCGAAAATAGCGAGAAAAATTAGTCAGGAAGAAACCAGAAATATGTGGAGAACAGAACCGTCGCGACGATAAACACGACAAAGAGCGCCTTTAAGCCCGAAGCGGAAAGCGACGCGCGGCGACGGGCCGAGCGAGCCGCCGGAGACCAGCCCCGCCGGCGAAGCGATGTCCAAGGCGACGGAAACGGAACCGAAGCGCCGACGGAGAAAACGGAGAGCACGAACCTCGAAGGCGACGGCGAGTATAGAAGAGAGAGAGAGGGAGAAGGGAATCGGAGGGAGGGAAGCGTACCGGAGAGCGAGATCCGAGGGCGGAGGGACCAGATCTGGAGGCGTCCGGCACTAGAGCGCGGCGGAGACGGCGGGGCGGGCTGCGCGCATTCTCGACCGTTAGATGGTGATCGTAGCGGCAGAGGAGACCGCAAGATATAGAAATATCGAAGCAGAGAGAGAGAGAGAGAGGGAGAGAGACCGAGAGAGAGAGAGAGAGAGAGAGAGAGAAAGTTACTGGTGACTGGCTGGTGACTGACTGCCCGTAGGTGCAGTGGAGCTGGGGTTCGGGCAGCCCGGGCAGGCCCCTCGCTGATTGCAAAAGATCTTCCCCCTTCGGGCTGCCCGCCGTGGGATGGAGAGAGGGTGGACAAGTGTTGGTGCTTCTTCATTTAATAAAATTTTTAAAAAAAAAAAAGTATTTTTTTTTCTTTTCCTCTCTCTCTCTCTCTCTCTATCTCTCCCCCTTTCGATTAATTAATTCATTTTTTTTTTTTAAATATACTCTTCTCTCTCTATATTCTCTAGAAAGGCAACGGTCTCCTATTGGGCGTGGCCGCTTAACCATGGTTGGCTCGATTGATTAACCAGGGTCAAGGCTCGCGGTCAACAGTGAGCTTTTATTCCGTTTTCTCGAAGTCAAGGCCAATGTTTAAAGGTGGTTCAAATCAAACCTACCCCAGAGGACAACCACCCGTTTTGAATTTTAAAAATTAAAAATTAAAAATTCGGCCCATCTGGAAGTTTCGTGGGCCGGGCTTTTCCGGGTCGATTATGGGCCGGTTTGGGCCGGATCCGGATGTACTAGAAATCTGTGAGCCCGATCTCTAGGAGGTGAAGAAACGATCCAATGGACCTTACGCTATAGATAGTTTAACAAACATTGCTCGACCCATAACTTAAAAATCGCCTTTACCCAATTGCCCGAACGAAGTAAATTCCTCACGAATCTCGGAAAAGTCCAGAAGTGGATGGTCTGATTTTGATTGGATCGAGGAAACGGCATAGTCTTATTGTCAAGAGCTGACCTGGGGTTATGTTACAGCTGCACCCAAAAGAGGAAAGTTATATTATCTCCCTTGCAATAGTTACTTAAGGTCCGTTGAGACAAAAGGACCTATACAACTGGCTGAAGATTAGTTTTATGTTCAAAGAGTCTCAAATCCTCTTATTGTAAATCAAAAATAAGGTATAGTGGCCTAGCATCATAACATCATAAAACGTCAAATAGCTTTGGGGCCACAAAAGAACCATCTAGGTCTTGCAATAGCTAAAATCGAAACCATATAACTGATTTCTCAAATCCTTAGTTTCAGCTTCAAAATGCAAATTATTTTCCCTCTAGTTTGAAAATGACATGAGATGCATCTTCTTTGAAAAAAGTATTATGTTAATCTATCGATGTAGGCCCTCATCGTTATGTCACCTAAACTATTTGAATCGGGCTTGATGTCTCTTTCAGGTATTTTGATCACACAGGATCTGCAATAGTCTTGTATGAGATGATCCTAACTTTAGCTCAGTCATAATATAGCCCATCCATTCTTCTGAACATAAGCACCGAAGGGACAATTAGGGTTTTGATTAGAAAAACTACACGAGTTAGAGATAAAAAAAAAAAAAAAAAAAAAGGTGACATCCGCAAATATGACATCCAACCAAACAATCGACAAACACATGCAAATCGAAGAATGTAAAGAAAGAATGATTGGAATGACCATTCTCTAAAATCAAATTAGTTTCTAACGAAATGAAGAAATACGAAGGTTTTAAACAACATTTGTGCCTTTTCGTGAAAAATAAAAAGTCAAAGGGGAGATAATCAAAAGAATCAGAAACATGAAGGATGTGGATGTGAATGTCCATGCATTTAGGTGAGATGTCTATTGAAGGATGTGAAGGACCACACCTGATTTAACGGCATAAATTAATTGCAAAACCTATATACAATCTAGATTAAACCATCACTTGATTTATATGGTGTTCATTTTGGTTTTTTAAGCAAGGACCTTAGAATCAAGACCTAACTAATGTCAACTTTTTTTTTTTTTTTTTTACATATATGGAATTAAGAAGTTACGTTAAAGTGAAGATGAGAACATGTAATTCCTCTTTCTCATTCATGGCCCAACAAGTTAAGGTGATGGCCGGATCAGCCCTCAACATTACTGTAAATGCTTATTGGGCTTTCCTCACCTAATTAGCATGCACAATCTCGAAAGTGTTGATGGGTTTTGCCCACTTTTTATTTTGTTGGTGAGGACAAGCTCACCCAACATAAAAGTAGGCAATCGACTCGGGATGCTTTTCATGAAGAAAAAGGGTGGGGAT
The DNA here is from genome assembly GCA_016097605.1 of Eucalyptus guilfoylei. Taxonomy (NCBI): domain Eukaryota; kingdom Viridiplantae; phylum Streptophyta; class Magnoliopsida; order Myrtales; family Myrtaceae; genus Eucalyptus; species Eucalyptus guilfoylei. Next base: position 55,889,942 of record CM027867.1, read on the forward strand.
GGATGACTAGTTACGCATCGCTATAAAATCTCACATCCACCATCATATGTTCAATTCAAACCGTAAATACCTTACACCACCTGCGATACATGAGTCCGAGGTTGGCGAGATGGTCCCCATAACGCCACGAGGACATTACAGCCCCGCTGCCCATTCAACATCAAGGCACAACACTACTTGACGCAAGAGAGGCTTGACCAAGTGAATTAGGGACGGGACATTAGGGCGACTAATAGCTAGGCTGCCGGCACCTATGTTGGTTATATAAACGGAGATGTCAACCATCATTCAAGAAAACTTGTTAAATAAGGAATAGTTTCGATTCAAATTATTAAATAAATCACCTTTTACCCCCCAAAAAAGGTGCTATTAGGAGACAATCCAACAATGTATGTTTTACAATATTCTTAAACCTCCCTCGTACGTAACTGGTTCTAACAAGCGCTGTACAAGACTTGAATGCATTAACATCGGCAAGGTAATCTAAACAATAGGTAGGATAATATGAATAAAACCAAGGAGAAATATGAGAAAAATTGTCAGGGTCCGAATCCTCAACCGTGCTCTAATACCATGTTAGACGAATTATTTTTCTCGATAACTTAAACCATCAAGAAGCAGCCTAACAATATATACAATGAATTACTTTACACTCATGATATATTCCCAGCAGACAAGGTACCCACTCGTCCCAAATTCTAGGTTTCACTTACATGATCCTGATTTTTGAACTACGTCTCTCTTTGCATCCTCCTCCCTATTGCTACCTACTTCGTATAATTCTATGGAAATTTGGCTTAAAAGAATATAGAACTAACTCGACCCGACTCTGTAGTTTATTACATGGAATCTCACCTTTTTCACCTTAAACACACTCTTGAAAGAATCATATGCTTCCACCTTAGAGTATGCCGAAAAGTTTGCGGTTCCTTCACCAATTTCTAAAGCCAAAGTTGCTCAAACCGTCAAAAGAACATAGATATTCTGTCTTAAATCTTCTGCCAAGCTTAAAAGAATATTATCGCCCACCACCTTTTGTGTCCACCTATAACCTGTCGACTTCTCAAGCTTTCACGCTAATAAATTCTTCAAATTGGGTTTTATCTTAACGAAAGCCAACCATTTTACGAGGAATAAAGTATCTAAAAGCGGATTCCCATATTCTAATATGAATCATCACGATATGAGTCATGTTTGGCACTGTAAGCTGACAATTTCACGTTTAGATGTGAGCGATTGTTCACTCGACTTTCAACACGGTCCGGGCACTACTGGACCTGCTCACATCATCGACCTGGATATTGGGTTTTTGGTCTATGTTCGATTACTAGAGTCGCCATGACACTAGCTGCGTTAGAAACAAGTCGAGAGCGATCTGCTTAGGTTGATCGAGTTCATGAATCATCTCTTTTGATCCGATGGATGAGAATGGGGAATATGGAACTTTAACTAACACGTTTTTACCAAAAAGAAGCAAAGAAAAGGAGGAGGGAAAAAAGATTGGATATAATTTCTACTTTCTGAATGACGTGCTCTAGTAATATTCTATTTTACATGCCCTTTTTGCTCAAAAAAATAGTCCTTTACCGTCCTCAAAACGGCCTTTAATATCCATAAATTAAAGCGTGTGAGAAAAGGAAAAAAATTGACGTAAAGTCAATTATAAAGATACCAAAAAAGCTTAAACCGGACTAAGTCGATCTGCCTAAAGGCAGGTAAGACCCAGAAAGATTGTTCATTTGGCCTAAAAAAGCTTAAAAGTGCCATGTCTTTACACCTAATCGGATAAGTGGGGAATACGTTGGATATTTTGCTACCCTTTTTTTAATATGAAAGTTATATTAAAAATATATTATCGACTCTTCTAAGAATGATTTTTATTGGAAATTGAATTTATATACTCGTATAGTAATTTTAGTCCTTTAACTTTCGTATATTTGAGAAATGTCCCTAACTCCGTCCCCCCCCCCCCACAACCGGTGGCAGCTAGGGGTTGGGATGACAAGGATAGTCGAGAGGCAGATTTAATCAATTGTCATGGTGCTATGCAGAAGTGGGTTCGAGAAAATACAACTCTCCTAGAAAAAGCTTAAATTTAGTATCATTTATGAACCGGAAAAATATTTCAATTGAAGTAAAGATTTCGCAACACGAATCGATACATCATCGCATGTGCCTCTTGAATCTCATGACATATTCGCATTCCTCATTTACGTTGTTTGAATCTTCGTCAACATCGCGTGCATCATCACTATAAAATCCACGTCATTGTCTCGTCTTCTTTTAGTAGTTCCTATGTTTTTCCAAACTCAATTCGACAAGGCCCAAATAAAAAGAGAGCATCCGAATATGGCTCCTCTCCATGACAAAACAAAACAAAACAAAAAATATTCCCATAATTGCGCCATGAATCTCGAATTTCATTTTCTTCTTCTTTTCTTTTTGGAAAAAAAAAATATTTTTTCGTGATGCCACATGAGCCATTCTTAGTGGCAAGCAACTTTAGATTGCACTTGGGAATAACACCACAAGTAGGAAAAAGCTAAGTGTTTGCGTGACGTCTCTTTTCTATCAATTCCAGCATATAATTTTACATATTTATATAAAATGCATACAAGAAATACACACACAAGTATGAAAAGGAGAATCACTAAGCAATCGACCAACCACTGAAGGCACTACCCCATAATAATTGCCTCTTTACACATATAATTCATTTTGGCACCATCCCTTGTGGATTAGATTCACATATTGATTTAGCAATTATTTAACCATCTCTCTTGAGCTTATCCTGTCTTTGCTTTGCTCATGCATTCTCTTTTGTTTTCTTTTTTTAAGTCCATGTAGATGATCCATTAGAAATTGCGTTTATTAAACTTGTGAAGGGTCAAAATCTCATGTTACCTTTCCAACTATGCCTCCATGCGATTATAAAGAAAGCAACTAACCAACTATTTGCCGAGTCGCTTGATTGAAATAAAGCGGATTGTTTTAGCTTTACATGCATGCGATCTTAAGTGTATCGGTGATCTAGTATATTATAATGTCAAGATTTAGTACGCGAGTACAATATTCATCAGTCGAGTCCAACAACGAGAGCAACAAATCGTACCGAAAGGAAGTGACGATGATGAAAGCAAAGGGCTAACTATTTGCCGAGTCGCTTGATTGAAGTAAAGCGAATTTATAACTTTGCATGCATGCGATCTTAGGTGGATTGCACGTATTAGATTAAAATACCAAGAATTAGTTTTCGAATACAACATTTATCACTCAAGTCTAGGAACAAGAAACTTTGCAACAAAGCCAGGGAAAACCCTTATGCTTGAACAACGAAACAAAATAGCGATCAACCAAATCACTTTCGAAACACATCAGAAACATGCGATGCTTGCAATCTAGGGCTTTCGTCACTCGGCTTGGTTCGCAAAAACCCTTTCATCTCACATAATATTGATGACCGTATGTATGATAAATCATGATCTAAGCTAACTAAAAATCCTTAACCATAGTTATTCATGTCCGACAATTTCTACTGTTCTACCACTGGTCAAGATCATCACCGCCCGTTGACCCGAGGACGACTGGTTCCCATTCATCAAAAGCAGGAGCGTACCATCTTCTTGTAACTTTGGAAGTCTCCTTAGTGTGGTGCGGTGCTTCTTTTCAACACGAAATCATGAGGAAAGTGGACAAATGACAGAGCGATGGCCAAGGCGGACACCTGGGCTAAGGACAGGGCTATGGATAAAGCTAAGGGAATGAACGTGAAGTCTGGTTGATATGGATAAAGGCAAAAGGTCGTTCCGCAGTGAACTTTCTGGCCAAAAGGGCGAAACTTGGGAAGCGGGCTTAGTTAAACTTGCAAGTAGCTCTCTGGGGTTAATTAGTTTTTTAATATAAAGTGATGTATATAAGTAAGTAAAGTGAAAGGATAATGGATCTGGCTGGCTGGTCTCCCTTCTTGGATCCATTAGATCATATAATTGGTGAATGATTCCCCCTCATCAGTTCTTTCTTTAATTTCCTCTTTTGAAGATAAGCTTTCAAGTTCTTTGTTTCAATTTTTTTTTTAGCAAATTGCAAAGTACCCAGAATGGGAGTTGATAAAGACTCAATGATAGCTAAAACAGGGAGTCCAGTGCAGTGAATCAGCCGTTTGCCCACTTAACGCCATGGAGCAACATGAGCATTAGAATCGGGTCATGGCGGGATCGAATTAAATACTTTGGCTTGGGCAAATTTGATATGTCTAGATGGTTTCTACTTTCTAGGGTTTGGACCATCTCCTCTAATGAAAAAGAAAGCGCAGAATCAAAGACCAGTTCAAAGCTCACATGTGATGTATATGTACATATTAGATGGGGGAGAATGATGATGAGCATGTGTGAGGTGGTGACCAATTAGACATGCAATAACGGGGGCTGAAAAAGACAGAAATATTGCCTCAAATAGACCCACAACAACAGTTCACTGCTATTAATTTTCTCTCCAGGGATTGACTAGAAAAATTGATTTCTTTAGTTTTTTTTTATTTTTATTTTCTTGGGTGATTAGATTTGAGATATGCATGATATGATATGATGCCTCAGCAAATTGCAAGAATAAAATAGACCTGCTTTTGGAAAAGCTATGGTTGCTTGACAAGATAGGCCTATATGCCCAAGCAATGTTGAAGAGGGTTGAAAGATTCCATGAAGCATACTCCTGATTTATGGGCATTATCACACTGACCACACGATGTCAATGTCCCAAAAGAATCTCATGGGCAACAAACAGTAAACAAAAATTCTTGACCTCTATGTCCCTAAATAGAAAATTGTACACACTTTTTGTCAAGATTCGTAATTCTCTCATACTCGCAAACGTTTGCAAATGGATTCGTAATTCTCTCATACTAGCAAACCTTTGTAAATGGAGCTTCAGGTTATCGAATAAAAGAGTAAGTGATGCAGAAGGGATAAATACTAATCCGTGAAAGTGATGTCAAGACAATTAGTACTAAGAATTTTATGATAGAATAAATATATCTTTACGAAACTTTGAAGGCAGAATTAGCCTCTTATGCACAAATTGGTCGAGAGCTGATGCCATTCTCCTGATGAGATCATGACAGGTCAAAACAAGTTATTGTGCCTAAAGAGATTTATTGTCTCGCTCGATGGACTGGACGTCCGAGCTTACTGGGTGTGAGATGATCTAATATGAGAAAGCTATTCGCCGTATTAATCTCTAAGACAATTATAAAAGAAAGGCCAGTGAGGTGTTATTCACTCACCAGGCACCACACGGGCTATTCGGCCATCAAGAAACTACCAGCTAATGCACCTTTCGTATTTGATCGAGTCAATAAAGTGATCAAGATTTGTTGAAGGCCAACGACAAGATACTAGATTCAGGTCCCGCATGGCAGACGCGGTCACGACCTCGAGAAAATTATCCGAGAAAATTATCCGAGAATCTCTCATAATCCCGATGGGGTAGGTTTCCTCCGATAGGACGGAGGAAGGTAGTGGGTATAGTTTAGCACACAAAACGTAACATGAAAGATCACTTGGTCACTAAACAAAATCAGCTGCAGTTGCAAGCACTCTTGTCTTTTAAAAATTAAAGAAAATAAAGTTGGTCCTGTCCTATACCTATGCCTATGAAAGAACTGGTTACAACCTCCACCAGATACTCAAACACGAGTCGACATAGACAAAGGAAAAGAAAAAAACAACATTAATCCCTTAATTTGTATTAATAACTCCCAATTGGAGGGGAGATGTATCCACTAGACTAGAGAGGAGCAAGAAACAAAAGTAGAAAATTTAAAAAGCGATGGAAAAAGACAAGCGTGGTAACCTGTACTTTGTCGAGGCCACTGTTGTCCCTGGAGGATCCGAAAGGCCTTTGAGAAATGTTCTTGGTCTATGTACTTACAGGTTAGAGCAAGTACCATGAGAGATCATTCTGTTTCTTTTTTAGCATTACGGGGGGCAGCGATTGAACAGTCGATGAGTGGAGAACTTTTCAACAGTGTGCTGCAAAGGGTGACCGAGCAAAAGGCAATCACCCCCAGGTCGATGCGCGACGCCGTCGGCCTCGCGGCCGACATTGTACCTTCGCAGCATGAGAAACATCGAATCGAGGAACATGGTCGTGCGTGGATCTTTCCTGGTCCAGGACGGCTTCGTTCGAGACGAAGAGCTATATGTCCATCGCCGTACCAACTTTTTGGATGGAGAGAATCCAGAAGGGTCGCGGGAGTGTGGTTTTGGAGCGCGTGCACGTGTGATTGGGGCCGGGTGATGACCACACCGACTTAGAAACGCCCACCAATCGTCACCACCTTCGTGCCCTTTCCACTTTCCATTTCGTGACCTGTGTACTGCAGAGTTGATAGGACAATTTGGTACCCACTCCGTCCTATGGTATTTCATTTCACATCCCTCACATGTATCGGCAAGAGAGTGGCGGGCAAGCTCTAAACGAACAGTATGTTTTGCTCGGACCGTGCATCCCGGCCATGGACATTCGAGGTGAATTTCCGACACTAATCAACCCAGGAAGACCGGTGGTAACATGCACATGGCCTTAGAGTGTCCGGGGGGGCTTTGGATATGCCCTTATGTTGGGGACATTATGGTAATGTCATTTACTAGGTTTCTGTAAGGACTAGAGAACAGTAGTACGGTGCGTGGTTGTAAAAACGACGGAGAAAAGTGCAGAGCCGTCCAAAGAGCACTTGGGTGACGAAGATCCCTCCCTCGCCCTGCAACTTGCCCATCCACGGCCTCGTCCCTTGATTCCTTCCACCCAGCTTTCTACATCAATCACCACTATTCAGCACTGAATCCCCCGCCCCTTCCCAATTTGGGGATGCTGACGCAAGGATCGAGTCGGATCCTTACTAAACTCATCAATCGAGTAAGTCGGACCGAAAATACTCCGACTCAATTTAACATATTCAACCTATTTACATGTAATATGAATCCAATAATGCGTACCACATATCACTAAAATAATTCCATATTGAACTCATATTTATAGTCAATACCCAACGGTGACCATCGATTGCCACTATCCAACGGCCAATTGCCTGCTACCAACCCTAATTTGGAGATACTAACACAAGAATATCGTCACCAGACCTGTCAAGCAGTGAGTCGAGTTGGATTTAGATCGAGTTGAAAATTGTCCGACCTAAATTGATTTGAATAACCCGTTTTGACTCATTTTCACCTAGTGACCTATATCTGCAAAACGCCTCAATATTTAACTCAATTTAGAATAATTCATAGCCGAAATAAGTGAGAGCCTGAAATAAATGAGCTCAAGATCAAGTGAAGGTAAGAGAGAGTGAAGTGAGAGTCATAAAAATAAGTTAGATCTAAATAAGTTGTTAATCCATGTAACATTCATATTATTTTAATTTTTACAATTCTAAGCCTATTTGCTGAATATAACTAACCCATAAAACAATTCAATCCATTAAATATGGGTTAAAAAATCAATATACAACCCACTTTGACAGATTTAAGGCATGTTTGGTAACTATCCCAACAGTGCCAGATTCTGATTTTTTATTCCCGAGAGTAGTTTTAGAACAGAGTCGTGTTCGGGAACAAATTTCTAATTTTTTGTTCTTGAAAGTAGATTTGGAACAGAATCAAGAATAAAAAAAATTTGATTATTTTTCCCGAGAATAAATCTAAGAATCAAGCCTTTTCTTCTTCTTCCCTTTTCTTCTTCTTCATCTACCGCCACCACCGCGGTTGCCATCTACCGCTGTCCGCCGCTCGCCACCGCCCACCTCCGCTGATCGCTGGCAACCAGTCCGGCGAGCTCGTCAGGCCAGGGCGAGGTCCAGCAAGCCTGTCAGAGGTAAGCTCAACCACCGGCGACGCTTGCCTGGCCACCGGCGAGACTCGGTCGACAAGGGCCGGCAACGCTCCAGTGAGGTCACCAACCACTTGAAGAAGAAGAGTAGGAGAGAGAAAGAAAAAAAAAAGGAAAAAGTTATTTAAAAATTAAAAGAAAATGATTTATAGTAGAAATTTTGAGCACGGTACCAAACGCAATTCTATTCCAGAATCAGAAATTTTGGATAGTTACCAACGACTTAAAATGCTCAGAAATTGTTCCCGAAAACTGAATAAAAAAGAATTATTTCTGATCATAAATGATTCTCAAGAACAGAATCGTTACCAAACGCACCCTTAATCTTTAGGATGCACTCATTATGTCGGTCTATAGGAAATATAAGATTATGTGTTGTTAGCTTAAGCCACGTGGCTGTTACAATATCTACTATCTGATTAAAGAAATAAATGTAGTTGTTGCGTGGATAAGCATTCTCGACCGTTTACAGTGTGCCGTTCCACGGCTAGGAAGAGAAATCCTATGAATTCTAATTTTATTTTATTTATGTATTCATTTTTTATTTTTTTTTTGGGCCAGAGTCTGCAGAATAATTTGCTAGCTTCATATCTAAAGAAAGCAAGGACAATTAGTCATTATTTTTTCTGGAATATTAGATAATTGACGGAATCATCAAATGAAGAGTCTTTTCTAACCTCTCCAACGCGAACGCGCATCAAGGCGCGTGGCGCCACTCGCTGGCCTCAAATTATTGGCACCCAAGCGGCGGGAACTTCACGCTCCTCCGTGGCGCGCGTGGCTCACCCTCCGGGCCCCACCTATGGCGGCTCCTTTTCCCTAGATTTCGGCGACAACCGTTGGATTAGCAGTAGGTTAGGTTCCTTCCTTGTACCGTGCATACAGAGACAATGATTTTCACATAGCCGTAGGACGCGTGCACTTTCCCTGGAAAATTTCTAAATTAAACATTATCAAGTTTTTCATACAATATTGACCAATTAATCATATTTTCATTTTCAGTACATTTTCATTCACTTCCTTTTCATATTGATACACACATAGATACAAATAATGATTTCCAGACAAAATCTAACCAGCAGAAAATCTATATTCACAAGAGCTATTTATGGAGTTTAAATAGTTCATATGACGTGGTATAATCATTCGGTAATAGAACTCTTGCGTAAAGCCTTAAAATTCAAAGTCTGCTGAGAAAATGACATAAATAATCCTGAAGTTTGGTCCAACGTATAATGTCATCCATAAACCTTTTAATTTATTCAATTCGATCAATAAACTTTGGCCTGATTGGTAATATCATGATCTCCGAGTTTTGCTTCAATGTCCAATGCGGTTAATGAACTTTTAAATATTTATATATAATTTATGGACTATATTGAGTATTTATTAATAATTCATGGACTACATTAAATAAATTAAAAATCCAGAGACGATATCGCACGTAAGAGTAAAATTCAAAGACCATATTATAAAAGGAACCACGCTACATGTGGCACCAAAGTTTATGAATTATGGACGCACGATTGCATCGGCACTGTACATCTAAGTGTACTTAATAATGCCGTCTGGATTGGGACGGAGGCGCAGGTTAAGGGGGAACCCGGGGGGGGTGCGCACGATAGCGGGGTAGTGGAGCATGAGTGTATCTTTGACCCTGTAGCGCGCACACCATGTAAACGCGAACGCAATGACAAAAATCCATCCAATAAAATAATGCAGAACCCTCAAGAAAAAAGAAGAAGCAAAAGAAGGAAGAAAAAATTATTATGTGGAAAAAGTAGAAAAATAAAGAAGGATTTGTGCGTGTTGTGTGTGCGAAGTGTGATGGATATCAACAAACAGAGCGTTGATAATGATGATATATTATCTTAATGAAAGCAACAACGAGGGGGAGGAGGAGGAGGAGGAGGAGGAGGTGAGGAGGAAATGAAGGGAAAAGAGGGGGAGAGAAAAGGAATTCAGGCACGGCAACAACTGGAAAGGAACGGGGTTCAAAGGTTCTCTCTCTTTTAAACAGTGAGTGAGGGGGTGCAAATTCTCATTCCAACCATGATTCTGCCTCGAGCTCCTGTGGGGTGAGGGAGGGAGACGTCTCCAGCTCGAGTCGTCATCTGGGTCCGCGTCTTCTCTTCCCTTCTTCCAATGGTTTGATCCTAGGACAGAGAGAGAGAGAGAGAGATACAAAGAGAGATATACAGAAAGAGAGATACAGAGAGAGAGAGGGAGGGAGACTCGTGGCGCTGTTTCGAACTTTCTAGCTTCCGGAGGAGGAGGGCTGGTGTTGAGCGAAAGTAAGTACGGAATAAAAACTGTTCGGCTTCTGGGATAGTTTGGTTTCTCTGTTTCTTGCGCCTCGAAAGATGTGTTGTTGTTTCGTGGAAGATGATGGAATCGTGGGTTTAAGTGAATATAGATCATTCAAAAGTTCGTTAGTCGGTTGGTGATGTTCTATGGTTTATTGCAAGTCTGCTCTTTGATTCTGTCTCGATACTTTTTTGAGCTCTGTGCGCGCGGGCCTGCGGGTGTCAGGCTTGCGCTGTTTTTGGAGAATCCCAGTTTTCTAGACTACCATCATTGATGAGCACCAAAAACTTGAGTCCCTTTTGGATTTCCTTCTTGACAGTCACAACTGCAGCATTATCATCGTATCGTATTATCATTCTTGTCGTTCTTGAGCTGATCACCATGTTGATCTTGGTTTTTTCGATGTCTGAGTTCGCGTTAAGTATGACTGCTGGGGACTTATCGATTGGTTTTCTTTTTCCCTTCTCTTCCATTTGCAGCTTGGAGAGGTCATGAATTCGACGACCACTCAGTTTGTGTCCTCTAGAAGGATGGGGATGTACGACCCGATTCACCAAATCGGAATGTGGGACGAAAACTTCAAGCAGAACGTAAATCCTAATGCGCCGCCAGCTCTGATCATACCTGTGCACGCGAATTTGGACAACCAGGTGCGCCTTCTTGCTTTTCCAATTTCGAATGAATCCGGTTGCTGTGATACGTGCTGCTGGTTTTAAGCAGTGCGTCTGAATCAGCCTGTCTCGGTCTAATTTTGTCTATAGTCGGAGGATACTTCTCATGGATCACTGGATACTCCTGGCAAGTATGAGCAAGAAACATCAAAACCTTTTGATAAGGTATGAGTAATCTGGCGCCGAGCGCTTCTCTGTTCGAATCTCGCTCTTGTTGGACCCGAATTATTCTATTGTAAGCGTGTCATCATCTACCTGATGGCCAAAGTTCCGCTTGATCATTAGGGCACAGCTCCTGACTACTTATTTGGAGGCTCCTGCCTCTGTCTTCTATGTTTTGAGTCTCCTCTTGCATGTTGCAGTATATCCATGAAGTAAATCTTCCGTTTGCTATTATTAATTCTTTGATTTGGTTTAGGAGCACCCTCATGATGGAGCTGCATATTTCGCCTTTTTTTTTTTCCCCTAAACTTTTGCTTAATGTGGTTCATTTATCGTGATTCACCATCTACATACTCAAAATACAATGCCTTAAGCGAAACTGCTCTTACATTTCAAGTTTACATCACAACAATTAGGTGCAAAGACGTCTTGCCCAAAACCGTGAGGCTGCGCGCAAAAGCCGTCTGCGGAAAAAGGTAACAGCAGTTGCAGTTGGTTTGCCATGCTGCTTTAGCCAATTGATTCAACCTGAATTTCCATCTGTGAATGTTCTATAGGCTTATGTTCAGCAGCTAGAAGCAAGTCGTTTGAAGCTTATGCAGCTAGAACAAGAGGTTGACCGAGCTAGGCAACAGGTACGAGAGATTTTTATTTTTTTTCCCTTTTTTCCCGTTTTGTTCTCTTTAATTCCTTGCACTGACCAAAGAAGTCATAAATGCTCCAATACAGGGTGTGTACATGGCTTCAGGAGTAGATTCAGCTTATCCAGGATATGGTGGATGTTTAAATTCAGGTACTAAAGTTCTAGATGCCTTAGTTGATACAGTTGAGACTGTTGGCTTCTTACTGTCGTATATAGCTGCTGTATCTAATTTCGATAATCAGTCAATCTTGTTACGCTCATTAATTGTGAATTTAAATGCTTGCAAAACTGTTAAATGCTATGGCTTTCTACTTAGGACTTGTATTCTTCTTATTTTCTCTTAAATAAAAAAGGCCGCCAATGTCTTGGAAGTGGCGCACCAATTCTTGATTAAGCTTACTTGCATCAATAAAAAGTTTCTTGAAGATCTCCATGGGATCTCCTCCACATTTTTGGGCATGCTCAGTGAATCCGGCATAACTCTATGTGAGCACCCGTATGCAGCTGGATGCTCTTTTCCTGTTTCTCTGACACCATCCATGCTCGGATTGCTGTAGGAATCGTTGCATTTGAGATGGAGTACGGGCACTGGATTGATGAACAGAATAGACAAATATGTGAGCTGAGGGCTGCTTTGAATGATCATACAAGTGACATAGAGCTTCGCATCCTCGTGGAAAGTGGCATGAACCACTATTCGGAACTTTTTCGCATGAAAGCGGCTGCCTCAAAGGCCGACGTTTTCTTTGTGATGTCCGGAATGTGGAGGACATCATCGGAGCGATTCTTCCTGTGGATTGGGGGATTTCGTCCTTCAGAACTTCTTAAGGTAATACAGGGTTTGATTTGAACAAGAAATCTTGTTTTACATTGCACACAAGTCTGGAAATTGTCTAAGACTCCCTAGTAACTCTGTCTTGACCTCGTAGATATAGCTAATTACTAAATGCTATTGAGAAGCACAACATTTCCCAACCTTCTTAATTCATTTCTTTTTTCTCAACAAAAATTTGATGGTCTTTACTTGTGGGACTGTGGATGATCATGGTGTTGTGCATCTCGTTTATTACAGTACCAGATCTTGATTAGCGTCGCATGTTGGGAGTGGTACATGTGCATCCTCCAAAATGACAGACCTACTGTATAGACAAAATATTCAAAGACGATCTTCAACTGAATTTCTGTCTCACGTGTTATTTTTGGCAGTATTTCTTACTAGAAAATCGTTCCAATTCCAGGTTCTCATGCCTCAGCTCGACCCCTTGTCCGAACAACAATGGGCGTTTGTTTACAACCTCAGGCAAGCTTGTCAACAGGCTGAAGATGCCCTAAAGCAAGGTCTGGATAAGCTCCAGCTCAACCTGGCCGAGGCTGTGGCCAGTGGTCATCTCGGTGAAGGGAATTACATCCCGCAGGTGGCTACTGCGATGGAGAAATTGGAAGCTCTGGTCAGTTTTGTGAATCAGGTACTTAAGTACATGATTATGGTTAATATGTACTTCAAATTTTTTGTTGATTTGGACAAGGAAACACATGAAATTGAATGAACTTTCTTTGTTCAATTAGGCAGACCATCTACGACAGGAAACGCTGCTGCAGATGTCCAACCACCTAACAACACGGCAAGCTGCTCGAGGCCTGCTAGCCTTGGGGGAGTACTTCCAACGCCTCCGAGCTTTAAGTACCCTTTGGGCTACACGTCCCCGTGAACCCGCTTAAATTCACTTCGTCAAGTCGACATGGATATTTACAGGATGAAATCTCTCGTAGAGCCATAATAAGTGGGCCAAAGGTGCTGTTTTGCATGTCAGCTGTAGACATTGTGTAGAAAGTTCCTACTGCCGATAATTTTTTTCTAGGCGGCGTCTGAAAGATGAAGATGTGAATACCAACATTTATCTTGGAGTTGTGATCTCTTTTACCCTCTTTCGGGCGTGCTGTAGTTAATGTATCGGGTAGTTCTTCAGTTAGGTTTACGACAATTGCTTTGTGAACCGGGTTTACTGTACTCGATAAGTTTGACAGAACACAGTTGTGTATAGATGAGTTGTGCTGTGTATTTTGCGCTGCGTATTGATCTCTCTGTAAATAACAGATGCTCATGTTCGAACCACTAGACAGTTGATTCATGAACCCGAGTTATTTTGATTTTGACATGTTTGACATGACATAGTTGCGTAATGATGAATTGTGCCTGTATGCTAAGGCCCCTAGTTTATCTCGCTGTAAATTGCACCGGGACATTCGTTAAACGTAATGCGCGCGTTCAAGTCCGTCATGCATGCAGATTGTAAATTTTCTAGCCATCTTTATCGTCAGATTTGCAAAAATTGAGTTTTAATTATCAGAAATATGGCGCAAGGAAGATATAGTAGAAAGAAATGACACCCCATGTCTACATCTAGACCCATTTTCAAACCCGGTCACAATACCAAACGCATGGGGATTACTTTTTCTTGAATGAAAGGGATAAGACATGCTAATAAGGAAGCATATAAAATCAAGTACGGAAAAGCAAGAGTTGGTGAAAAGAGTATGTTAATGCGACCCAAATGAAACATGGGAAGGCAAAAGAAGATGCACAAGCTCTATCAGTCCTAAGATATAGCCTCAAAACATCAGCCGATCCTGTCCTTGAACTTGTACCGTCTGACCAATGTTACTCTGTAAGTCAGAGCGACTGCTTGAAGGATCTGTAACTTCAACCAGGGAGGGCTCATAAGCAGGACAATGTTACATGATGCTTTCATTCCCACAGTCTCGTTCTTTGATAGGAGGCTTGATGTGTTCATTTATGATTTACTAGTAAATTCGTTTCTAGTCATGTTGATGGATTGAGAACAAAATGATTCCCTTATGAGCATAATTATTGATAATTGAAAGATGCCATTCAATATAATGGTAGCAGAAACGAAATATCTTCATCAAGTTTATTACTTAAGAACCTCAAAGATAACATAAGATAGAATTGCTTCCCCTCTCTCAAGCATAGCTACATGATAATTACAGTTAAGGCTGAAAGCATGAGCAAATGGATCGACAGACAGGCTTTAATGTTCTTGAAATTAACATTGCAGGATTAGGATTGAGCAGAAACAGGAAAAACGGGCAGCATCAGAAGCAGAGCTACAGCTGAGAATGTTTCTTCACTGATGGATCGGCAGAACTAAGGCCATCTCGGCTTGTGGACCATTCCAACAGCTCACAGTTTGGAGAAGGCATAATCAAAAGCATCGACGAGGAAATCTGAAATTCACCAAAACGCAAGTACACCATGACAATTATAGAACTGACACAGAGCACAATTCAATACTAATTGATAAACATTATGTTTTTCTAGGGAAAATAAAAAGGTACCCGCATCATCTTTGTTAAAGCACATCGGTGGCTTTATCCTGAAGACATTTCCATGCAAACCGCCTTTACCAACCAGTACACCAAGCTCTTGAATCAGGAATTAGCAAAACGGAGAAAAAGGATTAGTCCAATGGGGAAAAGTCCACAGAATTCCAACTAAATTTGGGAGGGGGATATCACGGTTTGATACCTCTAAGTTTCTCAAATAGGACTGCGGTTTCTGCTTTAGCAGGCGTCTTCTCTTTTCTGTCCGTGACAAGCTCAATGCCCAGCATTAAGCCCCTGCCTCTAACATCTCCAATGACTGTAAAGAAATGTTCCGGCATAATTATCATGTCCGACAAGCAACTTCGCTTACTCAACCCATGTTGCAGCTATAAATAAAATCTTAGTTTTCCTTTTAGATTGACAACCAGATAAATTTGGCATATTGATTTCAACAGTCTCCTTTGCCACCAGATTTAGGAAAAGTTTTACTACAATGCTTGGAAAAATATAAAAACTATAATCATATCTAAGAACACTAAAAATTCAGTAGACTGCCCACACCCAATCAAATAATTGTTAATTAGGCATATGCCACTCTCAAAGGTTGAAGGGAATACCAAGTTCCAAAAATAGGATTAACAATCTATCGAAAGAAGTAAAGCACTGGGAACAGCTCCAACATTTATTCAAAGAGACTCAGACCCAGTGTAATAATTCTTTTTTAGTATCCACTCCTCACTTTTCATCGCAATCACAAATATTACACTGCAAGCACCCTCTCCCTCTCCTCCTTCCTTTCCCTCTCTTTACTTTTTCCAAACACTCCAAAAGGCGCACTGGAGCTAGCCTCTGAGACATATCCTACCAACATACTCCAAATCCTATAAATGAGGAATCTAATCTCCCGTTAGAAAACCAAGTTTCCTACCCAACATGACAGAGTCAAAAGACTCAAAAAGATCATCTTTCTTACGAATTAGGCCAAGACACAACAATCAACAGCTCAAAGGTATCACTACAATTATCATCATAATCAGCATCCTTTTTATCAAAATTATTTAAAAGAGAGAGAGAGAGAGAGAACGTAAATACATTGTTATTAAACTGTTATGAGAACACACGAGCTTAGCTTCTCTAGGTTCTTGATGTGCCCATCAGAACCAATATGATTTTAGAATAGTGATATCATTAGTAATCACCAGGTAAGGGGTAGAAAGTTTAAGCATCTGGTTCAGAATTATGTAGCAAGCAAGTTTTAGGAAAGTATAGTTAGCTTAAAATATAACAAACACATGCTTTTGTGAGTGAATGGACCGGGGAAAATCTTCCAAAGCAAATTGGAAGATTACTTACTATCATATCTCTCCTGAAGATCCCTAAAACGAGCAGTCAAGTGGGAGCCAACATCCACACAATGTTCTTGGCGTTTCTCCTTATCTAGAACTCTAAGCACTGCATGTCCACCAGCAGAGCAGACTGGATTACCACCAAAAGTGTTGAACTGAATTTTCTGTGCCATTACGCTTGCAATCTCTGGTGTCGTTACCACTGCTCCTAATGGCAAACCATTGCCAATTCCCTGGCAAATGCAATTGAAGAGTACAAAAACAACAATGAGATGACTGGCTGCACATGAACTTCAATACTTAAAAGTATCCTGATGTACACACTTTATTAATGATGTGTAACATTTTCACTTCCGACAGCAGAGGCCTTAAGCACAGTTGTCATCCTTAGCAAATCTGTACTTTCAGTTTTTATAAAATTCAGAAAGTACACTACATTCACAAATCTGTAAAATTTTCTACACAAGACTTACATTTTCTTCATATTGAAAGCACATTTACTACTTCTTCATGAAGAAACCACAAGATCTTACTAATCTTTTCTCGCATTAAGATAGAAAATGAAATGCACGGTTATGGAAGGATCAACCAGCAAAGTCGAAAATAACTAAGAGACTATGCAGACCTTTGCCATGGTGACTATGTCTGGAATGACACCCTGGGTTTCAAATCCCCAGTAATGGCTCCCAGTGCGACCGAATCCAGTTTGCACTTCATCTGCTATGCAAAGACCACCAGCCTTGCGTACCATGTCATACACCAGTTTTAAGTAACCAGGGGCCAATTCCACAGCTCCCCCAACTCCCTGAAGAGGCAATTTCGTTGTAAAATAAATCTAAGTCCAGGAGCAGTTGCATTGATGAGAGGTTAGGAGTATAACGTGAAACTTTTTATGCTGACCTGAATGGTTTCAGCTATAAAACCAGCAACTTTTCCTGAGGTACCATAATCGATATGATCTTGCACGTCTTTTGCGTAAAGGCTTGCATCAGAGCCAAAGATTCCACGATATGGATCTGGATTCACAACATGATGAATTTCTCCCTGCAAAGCAAGAAATTGTATTTTGACTAGATAAGAGAAGATCACTAAAGTAAGAACCCAAGTGATAATTGCTACTGTCAATTGCAAGTTTTCTACAGTATTATTTTGGCGGCTGGGGTCCAGTTGCTCCTAAAGAAGGCATGCTGATGACCACTTGATCACAATCATTCCATATCTTGCTTTTTGAGAAGCAAACAAGCATTTAAAATATCCAGATTTATTATGCCTAGTTTATTCATTTACAGTCCTTTGTTGACAATAATAAACTAAAGTGAGTATCAAGACAAGGAATTCATGATGTTCAAACCTGTGGTATTGAGTACTTCCATGTGTTTAGTGCAGTAAGGCCTATTGTTCCAGAACTGCCACCATGGTATGCATTTCTCAGGGAGATCATTTCAAGATTACCACTATATAGTCGAGCCATCAGCATTGCCAGTTCATTTGCTTCTGAACCAGAGTTCACAAAATATACAACCTGTATCATAATAACATTCAAGGCAAAAGAATTAATTAATCCGGGATCATTAAGATCAAGATCCAAGAACAGAATTTGCATGCCATGCAAAGAAATGAACCTTTAGGTTCCCAGGCATTTTGGATGCTAATGCCTCAGCAAAATCGGCAATTGCATGGTGCAAATATATGGTTGTGGCATGCTGCAGAAGCTTGCTTTGCTCCACAATAGCATTCAAAATTTCAGGATGGCAATGTCCACAAGATACAGTCACAATCCCAGCAAAAGCATCAAGATAGCGCTTGCCATTCTCATCAAACAGATACTGCATTTTCCCTTCAACGATATTAAGCTGTACAAACAGTAATAGTTATTTAAAAGAAATTGTGAAGGCCTGGATCATAAGCAGCACATTGGAGAATCACATCTGGTTACGCACCCGCACACACAGAGCAATGAACAAGAGGGGGTCCAAAAGTCTTCTTTTTGCCACCACAGTTGAAAAATCCATGTGACAAAACACATAACCACGAATTTGGCGATAGACTAGATAAGTTTTCCAGCCACGCCAATCAGAGACACTGAATAAGCATTTGATCGATTATCTTGGACACAACCCACGTCGATCACTGTCATGCATATCAAACTCAACTAAAAGAATTTCTTCAAACTGTGGTGCACCACGCTTTCGCTTTTCAACAACTTCTAGGCCTCAGAACCCAGAAGTTTATCAATAGGCAAAATCTCTCTGACACCATGTACCAAGAAAGTCTTTTTTGGCCAGCCATCTGTTAGGAAAAGAAAATGAACGAAGCAAAATCATCTCTTTTTCCCCCCTACTTTAGTACCCATCAAACAGATGGTTTCCTGTATGGAAGAGCAGAATATGGTCAGCTCTGCCAATTAAAGCGCAGATGATTCGCTCACAAGTTTTTTCTTTTTTTGTCGATTCACTGACAAAGTTAAAAAAACCGCAAAAACGAGCCACTTCCAAGCAGAAGACCAAGAAAGCAATCCAAATCCACACAACATCAAAAAGAAAAGCGCCGCATGTATCCGAGGCAAAAGCAAAAATTACAGACTTTGCATGCACAAGGCATGACGACTTACGGGCTTTTGGTAGTAGTAGAACAGAGAAGGCCCCAAGAACTTCTTGCGCTTCTCAAGAACCTCATCGCCCGAAGGCCCTTTATACGGCTTCGGCACATAATCGAACCTCGGTATCTGAGGTGGAGAATCAGCCGCAGACGACGAAGACGACGAAGGGGCCGTCGAGAAAAAAGCGAACCCATTTCGCCGGACAAGACGGCGGTGCTGGTCACGGGCTCTCAGAATGCCGCGCCGCCACGCCATTTCCACGCCCTCCGCTGATCAAGAACAGTCAAAGAAGCGACGAGAGAGGCAAGAGAGCAAGAGGGTATGCCAAAGTTCCGACCTTGGAGCGAATGGGCAGAAGTGAACAAGCGCCGACAGCGAGTGAATCAGCAGTGGTGGTGGCGAAGTTGGCTTTAATGGGTCTTTGAAAATTCAGGGTGGTGATGATGATGATGATGATGATTAGTCTTGATCTTGATTGATCACTGCAATCTAATCTCTGCATTATTCGCGCGTGTGATTTTCCTTCTTTTTGTCATTTTTGGGTCCCTCTCTTGAAAGGAATCTCAGCTGCCCGGTGACGTGGGATTTGCCAATTTTTTAAGGTCAGCTCTTTTGGATTATGGTGAGGGGGGAGGGAATGGGTGAGGATCAAGAAGTTTGGCTGACGAGGGACTGACAGAGATTCAAAACTCTAGATGCCTAATGATGATCTCTTAACTATGCTTACTGTGATATGGAAACTAGAAAAAGCCAAACGGTAAAATCAAAATATAGATTCATTGTAACACATTTATTATCTTGAATTATGTTTAGGGTGACATATTTACCTTAAACCTTTTCTCGAAACATATAAAATCCATAATTTATGTGTTTGGCTCATTTATTTACCGTCAAGACTCCGTTAGATTATTTGTTTTTATTTCATTTAAGCCACGTGGGTGTCATGTTAACAGTATTTCATTTGTGGTATTCATGTCAGTAGATTTTTAACAATTTTCATTGATAAAATTTTGATAAACAACAAATGTGCCACGTAAATACAAATTTAAAATCACCTCTTTTATATTATGGTAAGGGGGAAGAAACGGATGAGGATCATGAAGTTTGGCTGGGGAGCGACAGATAAAAAGATTAGAAAGCCTTAGACGCCTAAATGGATAATCTCTCCATATGGAAATCA
The DNA here is from genome assembly GCA_016097605.1 of Eucalyptus guilfoylei. Lineage (NCBI taxonomy): Eukaryota > Viridiplantae > Streptophyta > Magnoliopsida > Myrtales > Myrtaceae > Eucalyptus > Eucalyptus guilfoylei. Next base: position 55,910,079 of record CM027867.1, read on the forward strand.
GGGAAAAAACCAAATAAATAAATAAAAGGACCAAAATAGACTCATTGTAACATATTTATTATCTTGAATTATGCTTACTATGATATATTTACTTTAAACTTTTTCTTATAACATAAAAAATCCATAATTTATACCCGTTTGACACATTTATTCTCTATGAAGGTTTTGTTAGATTATTTATTTTTATTTCACTTGAACCGCATGAATGTCATATCAATACTATATGTTTCGTGGCATTAATGTAAGTAAATTACCAAGTCGTGGATGCGTTTGGTTTCAATGAATTTCATTGAAAGTGCTAATTAATTAGTTACACAAATGATTCCTTATTTGATTAATTACCTAATGTTTAGCTAAATGTATTTTAGACCAAAAATTTAGTCTACTTCTTAGGCTGGTTTGGACGCTAAACTTGATCGTTGCTCAACGCAAAAATTCTTAGCCATTTTCTAGAACTCACTTGCACGACCTCTTGTCACGAGCCGATATTCGAGATGGTGACCATGCGGCAACTTGGGTTTGCTTTAGCTTGGTTGGCTTTTACTTGGATCACCTAAGCCCAATCTTTTTCAAGAACCGATCACTTACTCACTTGAATTGTAGAGAGACAGCGTTTAGAGAGACAAGTTTTAAGAGGGAATGTAATTGCTCAAATGTAGGATGATACAAATGAGATGCAGGTTCCTATATATACAAGAGTTCTTCTAATTACAACCGTAACAATGGAGATTTTCTCTCACTTAACGATTTGACGGTAGAGAAATTCAATCCTCATCTTAACTAATTCGATGATAGAGATACATCTTTGGTGAATACCAATCCTTATCTCACGATTCAATGATGCAGATCGAGTTCCACCCATCAATCCAACAACTCTTGTTTCTTCAGATTGATGACTTGCAATCTGTCAGCGACACACAGACATTGATGCTACCAGTCGTCCTAGGTCGCCACTCGCCCCCAACAGGCATGGGTGGCGGGTCCCTTGCCAATGGTTGTTGATGACCCCTTAGCACTTAACCAAAATTTTTGTACATACCTTTCTTTGGTCCTACTTTGCCTCCTCATACCAACAGCTGTAAACATGTCGCAATAATTGTATTTTATGAGCAAGTTTTCTTGAGATAACATTTTTCATCTACGATCTTTCCCCCGCATTAATCAACGTTTTAGGGGAGACTGCGGATTAAAATTGGACAGGTTGCTGAGAGTTGCGTTAGAAACCCTCATGAACTCTAGCAGTTTGACTTTAATTTACAATCTGCATTAAGCTGTTAAGCCCATTCAGCTAAACAAAAGGTAGACCCTGCGCATCATTCAGCTGGGTTTTAAAACTCCCAGGAACAAGACCATTATAAAATTTGGCACGATAAAATGAGCAGGAAAGTTGCGCAGCCAGGTGCGCAACTTTATAGAATCTATGCTTATGTTCAGATGCCTTGTTCTTATTCTCCTTTCCCTTTAATTTCCTTCTTCTCACAACTTGATGGGCACTGAAATGAATCTTGTCATAATCAGAAGAGCTGAAAACTTACTACCACAGCACTTGGAAGCGCCAGCAGTGTTTTAGCAAAAGGCAATAGATACAAGAATTTCCACGAAACCAATTAATGTCGAGCGCAGTTCACTTGCACATCAAGATCCATTCCCCCAACAATGTGTTGGAAAAACCAGCACAGCATAATGTCATTTATACCGTCTCAGTATATAATTCTGACTCCACACAAGTAAACAGACACCTGCCAAAATTGTTCTTCATCCAAAAATGTCCTTGATGCAGTTTCCGCATCAGCATAAATCAGACTGCCTCCTCTGTTCCCCCCACCTTATATGGTAGAAGCAGGGTTTTACAGCATGATAGAATTACTCATCAGCCACAGATCTGCTTAACATCTTTCTAGATCATCCAGATATTTAACACACATCCTTTTACATCAGAACTCTTATCGACAGTCTCCTTCTACCAATAGTCCCGACAAGAACATGTACCATCCCGGAAATGGTGGAAACGGGTAGAGTCTCTCACAACGATTTCTCTGCCAACTAGCTTAGCTATATACTTAATGGCTGAGTGGCAATCATTACAGACCCTTAGGTTCTTCATGATCCTCAATGTAGTGTTCTCTGGAGTGTTGAGTAACCCAAAGGCAATTGCAAGTTTCTCACTGTGATGTCTGAGAATCTGCTCCTTCACCTCTTCCTCAAGGTCATGCATCACTGACTCAGTGTCTGGAACAAAACCCATCTTCTTTATCTCCTTCCAGATCTTGTCAATGGTCTTGTAGATTGCATCTTTCTGGGGGTGAAGCCCATCTTCGACACCAAAGGCATGAACCTCATTCCTTATTTGAACCCAACTAGTTCCTTGTTCCTTTTTAACTCCTCTGTCCTTCATGGACTTCCTAACTTTAGCGGCATCCTCCCATTTTCCACAGACCATATACAAGTTTGCCAAGGCTGAGTATGCACCACTGTTATCCGGATCAATGATAAGCAGCTTTTCCGAGGCAAATTTTGCAAGTTCCACATTTTTATACACTCTACATGAAGCCAGAAGTGAACCCCAAGCGATAACATCTGGTTCAATAGGCATGTTCTCAATAAACCTTTGGGCCTCGTGTAGCAATCCAGCACGCGCATATAGGTCAATCATGCAGGCATAATGACTCTGGGTGGGTTCAATTTTGTCCATATGTTGCATCCTGTCATAATATCGGCGTCCTTTTTCAACCAATCCAATATGCGTACAGGCAGATAAAACGCCAACATAAGTTATATGGTCTGGTTTTATCCCTAATGCGAGCATCTTCTCAAACAGTTCTAGGGCATCTTCTCCAAGACCATGTTGAGCCAAAGCAATAACCATGGAAGTCCAAGAGACTGTGTCCCTGTTGTCATGTACCAACCCAAATACTTTTCTTGCATCATTGATGGTTCCAGATTTTGCATACATGTTTATCAGAGCATTACTCACAGATACAGAAGATGATTCACGCCTTCTTATGGCATTAGCATGGATCTGTTTCCCATAATTTAAAGAAGCCAGACTTGCACTTACACTCAACATAACTGCTAAAGTATAGCTGTTAGGTGGGGGCCTTCTCCAAGCATTCGTTTGAAAATATCTATTGCGTCATCATTCAGCCCATTCTGCACATAACCTACAATCATAGCTGTCCATGCAACCACATCCCGCTCCATCAGTAAGTCAAATATTTGTCTGGCAGGATTTATATCTCCAATCTTAACATACCCGTCCAACAATGCTGTAAAAGCTATCATATCCAGATTTGAAGTCCCAGATTTTTCAACAATTCGTCTTGCCATTTCAACCTTACCAGACTTTGCATACATCGAGATCAAAGCATTTTCAACTGCGTTTGACATATCAAACACACTTTTCACCATGTAAGCATGAATTTCTTTTCCAAGCTTTAACTTTTCAAGATTAGCACAAGCAGACAAAACACTCGCCAAACTAAATTTATCAGGCTTCAGAGAACGATCTTTAAGCATCCTAGAGAAAATATCCAGTGCTTCAGCATCATGCCCATGCTGGTTGAAACCTGCAATCATTGAATTCCAAGAGACAATATCTCTTTCATCCATCCTATCAAACTGGGCAAGAGCAAGGTCAACATGGCCAGAAAGCATATGCATTGAAAGCATCACATTCCAACTTGATGTGTTCTTCAGCTTTATTCTATCAAATACCATCTTGGCTGTCATTTTATCACCAGACTTTGCATACATGTTAAGGAGAGAATTCGCCACGGAAACAGAGCTACTCAACCCAAGTTTAACAACTGAAGAATGTATCTTCCTACCTACACTCAAAGCTTTAACAGCTGCGCAAGATGCAAGGACATTAGTCAAAGTATACTGGGTAGGCAAAACTCTCTCCGACAACATATCTACAAACAATTGAACGCATCTCCGAATCGACTAGTCCGATTATATCCCACAATCATCACGGTCCAAGAAACGGAGTCGCGCTCAGGAATCTCCCTGAACAAGCGATGCGCCGCATCTACGAAACCCTGCTTCGCGTACATGGAGAGGATCGTGTTCCAAGAAGACGTGTTCTTCTCAGGCATTTCATCGAACACGCGGCGCGCATCATCCGGAAACTCAGATTTCGCGTAGAAATTCATGAGGTTATTCATCAGGAACAGCCCGAAATGCAGACCCGACTTGATGATCAGAGCATGGACCGATCTCGCGGCGAACGGGTCCTTGTTCTTGAGGCTGGCCTGGAGCAGGTAAGCATAAGAATCCGAAGGGCACGGAACGGGAGGTGGGTTCGAGATTTCCATCATCAAAGAACGCTCTTTGATGACATTGAGGACGAATCACCGACGCATGAAGCGTCACAACGTACGAACGCACGGCGTTCGAATGGTCGAATGAAACCGTTCCAACCGACAAAAGTTGGCGCGAAACAAGTCCACCAACGGCTTGAATCTTGCCGGAAAAGAAAGACATAAATAGATGGTGAACCCAATCCAAAAAAAAAATTAATGAATTCTTTTATTTGTGGAATTTCATTTTTTTTTTTTTTAATTAAAGGAAGATCATACTTCCCGCCTCTGGAAACAATTATGTTGCACAAAAATCCTTTTTTCTTTTAATTATCAATAGTGCAACCCAATTTCTTAATTTATTTTTTTCTTTCTGATTTAATTTGAGCTCAGCATATCGAGGATATTAATATTTCATTAGGTAAAATGTTTGCATCTAAGAATTGGAAATGGACTGCTGAGGTCTAATAATTCATGGAAATTTTTTTGTGCATATTTTATCCAATAAATTTTGTTTGATCAATCTGGAGATTTAGGTTTTTAGTGAAGTTCGAAATTCACATGTAGTTTAGATTGAGCATGCATCAAGATTGAAGTATTTACCGGTTTATAAGTTCTAGAAATGATTTTTAATTCCATTGATTCTTTATTTGGCCCAAAAAATAAAGATCAATATCTTCTTAGAATCTCTCTTGTCTTGGCCCTTGGGGGCCTTTCTTCTAAAATATAATGTAAAAACTAAAAGAATTGAAATCCTAGTTTTGACCGGATCTAATATGTAGAGAAAACAATATTGCTAAGGCCAAAAAAAAAAAAAAAAAAAAAAAAAAAAAAACGTCAAACATTAAAAGTTTAAATTAGATGGAGCTAAATGGTGTTTATAAACTCGTACACAAGCGAACTAATTGTGAATTTCACAAACAAGAGGTCAAACACACGAAATAAAAAATAAAGAAAATGAAAACTTAAATTTACAAGTGGAAAAAGACCATATGAACCCGTTAAACGAGCAATAATTGATATATTAGCACTGACAAAAACTGTGCAGCTTCTCGTATAGCTCCCAACAAAATTCAAAGACTAATATGTAGAAATGGTTGGAAAATTATATGACAAATTTCATAGTAGATATCTTAATATGCTCCCCGTGTCTGAATCCCATTTCAATTTACTCACAACTTTATAAACTTTATATCCCTGACATTATTCTCACGAGACCTTGTGGCAAATCGTGTGAGCTGTCCCGTCCCGGGTCAGTAGAAGTCCAGCAAAGGTGTTGATTATTATGGGTTTAGTGGTTTACAATAATATCTCTCACAAGTCAACTTCTTCTAATTAATGGCCGTAGTAGAGTACACGTCGGCCCATTATTCTCAAATTAACCATGAGAATTTAAGCAATCTGCTCAGTCATATAGATATGTCCCTCTCAACCATCATTATCAGAAAATAATAATCAACTATACAACCATACAGAGTTTAAGGACGTGAAGAGCAACAAGTCATCACCTAGAAGGTGCAATTCAACTTCAACTCCCCTACATAAGTGGGCATCTTAAGGCCTGGTTCATGGTCATCATATTTGACAAACCGGCCTCTCCTTGAGAGGAGGGTTTCATACAATCAAACACATGATCGGACCTTCTTAGACGCCTACTCTGGCGTTTGCTACTTAGTCCGAGCCGAGATGATGCACGGTGTGATCATTGCGAGAAGCTTTGGCAGGTTCAAGCGGAAGAAGTTGGTGTATGGAGCATTTCTCGCTTGCTCATTCCTTGTGTTGAGCTTCTGCGCTGTCTTCAGGTTCAGGCCTTACCTGGGTCCTTCACTAACGTGTGAGTAATCCCCACCTTGTTTCTTGCAAGAACTGAAACAGTCACAAGCCAATGTCTTAAGTTCTCAACCCAAGTCTCCTAACATGCCATAATTCTGACCTTATGCTCCAGTAGATGATGTACAATCAGATGCCGCATTCTCAGTGTTTGGCAAATTTTCTGAAGCAATCATTTAGGATACATGAACTTTACTTGCTTTTCCTGTGATTCTGCAGTTGTCAATTGGAAAGGGTCATTAAATGTGTCCATACCTCTTGCAGTTGTGGAAAACATTATGGCTAAACAGAAGCAACGATGCAATTCCACTGTTTTCCAGGGTAAAACATCTTCAATGACCAATCAGCTAAGTATGTAATTGTACTCAATGTACATGGCGAGCATTTTTCTCCTTTGATTAGGCTTTGTCTTGTTTGGATGGTTCTCATTTTTTCGCTAATAATCTTGTAGTGGCAGAAAATGCAATGAAGCAAAGAGAGCCACCGTGCCATGTTATGGACCTAAGATCAGATTTATACAACATAACTGGTGAAGTGAGGATCAATGCCAAGAACTCCACAGTTTTCATCTCTTCCCCCGAAAAAGGAAATTTGTTTGGAGGATACAATTCCTGGAAAATAAGACCATATGCAAGAAATAAAGACTTACGAGCAATGAATCACGTCAGAGAATGGTCAATGATAGCAGCATTTTCGGATGTACAAGTTCCTCAGTGCACCCAAAATCATACCATCGCATCCATTCTCTTCTCCACAGGAGGATATGCAGGAAACCATTTCCATGACTTCAGTGATATCATAATTCCATTGTACTTGACGTCCATGCCCTTTAATGGAAAAGTGCAGTTCCTCATTTCTGATTACCGCTCTTGGTGGGTCACGAAGTTCCAAGCAATTTTACAAAATCTTTCTTACTATCCAATTATCAATATCGACCAAGAAGAAGATATTCATTGCTTCCCAAGCATCATCATGGGTCTTCAGCGTCATGGAGAGCTAAATATAGATCCTTCCAAGTCACCCTACACGATGAGAGACTTCAGAGAGTTTTTGAGAAACACCTACTCATTGAAAAGGAGAAATGCAGTTAGACTAAGACCTGGCGACACTAGAAAGCCCCGTCTTTTGGTAATATCGAGGAAAAGGACTCGATCATTCACTAATTCTACAAATATTGCAGAGACAGCAGAAAGTATGGGGTTTGAAGTGATTGTCGCTGAGGCGGACATACACGTGGCTAGATTTGCAGAGATAATGAATTCTTGTGATGTGGTGATGGGAATACATGGAGCTGGACTTACTAATGTTCTCTTCCTTCCTGAGGGTTCGGTTGTGATACAAGTAGTTCCGTTAGGTGGTGTAGAACTGGTTGCGAAAACATACTTTGGAATGCCCTCGAAGGAAATGAACATAAGGTATCTAGAGTATAAGATAGGGACAAAAGAGAGCACTTTGATAGAGCAATTCCCACTAGACCATATGGCCTTGAAGAATCCATATTTATTTCATAGATGTAACTTAGAAGCTTTTAAGTCGGGTTACTTAGACAAGCAGAATGTCACAATCGATGTTAGGAGGTTTAAACCCACTTTGCTTAAATCCCTTGAGCTTTTGCACGAGTAATGGTCAATGGTCACAGACAGTACATTGAGCTATGACCTGTATAAGCTGAACTTTTACAAGGCACTATTCATATTGAGATGTAGACAATGATCAAAAGGTTACTTTTTCAAGGGTGGAATTCTAGAATGAAAACAAATTAAACAAGAAAAATCTCAGACTGGGATAGAAGGAAGAAAAACAAGAAGAAAAATGTACCAAGCACAAAATAAAGATGCAGACAGTATCTTACCAAAAAAAAAAGATGCAGACAGTACCGTACCAGAAAAGGGTCACATAAAGAATTAAGATAAAATGAAAAACCCTACATTTATTGGGCAAGGAGAAAAAAAGAATGCAAAGCGAGATCTAGACAGAAGTAGGATAAATCTAACGACTCATATGACGATGTCCAAGGCTCATACTTTAGTTAGGAAAGTAACATTTTGCCCATGGGACTCCCTATTCAGACTCCTCTATGTAAAGATATAGTGACTCTTGGCAAAAGTTAGTTCCTCACAGCTAACATCAAACAAAACATCCTCCAAGCGATTTTTTAGATTAAGCATGCCAATTTTCTCATCAAAATAAGTTAACTGAAAAAACGCAAAAAGGAACTGTTCATGTACAATAATATCGAAACCTAGGAATCTACAGTGACTGCTGAGAAATTTAAAAAATACCATAAACCTAGTCATGCCTAGTGCAATAAAAAATTGCAACTGAATTGGAAATAAATGCTAGTAATACAATTGAATATACATCGAAACTTTTAAAGAGAAATGACTATCCATGAATGTGTAACATGAATGGTTTGGACACAACTTGTTTTCTTCCAGTATTGCATTGAGCAGTAACACTTACCATTAAAATGAGCCATCTTTCTCTGTAGACTCCAAGACTGCAACAGTAAAACAAATGCTTTACCACTTACCCAGTCAGCATAACAACCTCATTGCAGCTTCTATTTGGAATGTCTATAACCTGATAGCTTTGGGTTCTTTATGCAACAGAGCCATCTGGAGAAGAGCATCCATCAAACAATGAGGACAAAAGTTAGCTATTGTGGCTAATCAAAAGACAGCGAAGAATGGCCGGCCATTAAACACAATTTTTGAAAGGACAAACAAGCGGTCTCCATCTCGAGATCAGCAGGGTTGAGGAAAATCCCCTCATAAAGAATTGATTCTTGAACAAGTTATCCCTCCTACATGCCATAACATATTACAAGGCTTTAATCAGATGTCCACTCATCCTATACGTCTAGAATATGACCTTTGTAAGCTAAAAGCAACTGCTCTGTATCATCTCTAAACCGTGATATGAATCTCTCTATGAATGCTTCCTCATTTAATTCCACCATTGCGACAAAACTAGGATCCTTCTTCATTAGCCCCTTTAACTTAACAACCTGCAAAACTCTAAATCGAGCAACCACGCGATCCTCCATGCTGTGCATCAGACAAGAGGGTCTACCAACTATTAAAGTCCTTTTGCACTTCATGACGTTGAGAAAAAAATCAATTCCAAACTTTAGTTTCTCCTCAGAGACCCTGAGCAGAGTCGGTGCCCTTCTGAACATTAAAATGATATTCTCCTCTGAGAACCCAAAGTCCCTGAACAGTTTCACTTTTTTCCCTACGGTCTTGACACTGATGCAACTGACTGAATAGAGCGCATAAGCTAGCATTCCAGAATTCAGTGAAAAGCCCATCTTGAGAACACGCGAAACAAGACCATTAAGTCTCGACTCTTTCGCAACAAAGAGACTTGGCTGCCTCTTCAATAACATTCTTAGCTGATACCCAGTAACCCCACGACTCTCCAAGAAGGCAATGTTGCGCATGAGAACTGATTCAGGGTCCTTAGAAACTATCCACTTGCACCTTCGCAGAACCACAATCAAATCTCTATTGTCCTCATCATCAAATAAAACTCCTTTCAGGATATGCACATTGGGAACCAATCTCTTGTCCAAACTCACCGACAAAACTGACGCGCTCTTGGAAATGTAGCTCCCCAAATCAGCACCCACGAGACCCAGCCCTTGGAGAAAATCAAGCTTCGGCTTAAGGGTCTTGCCAACATCGGCAAACAAAATCTGCGGACAGACAATAACGGAAGACCGAATCTGCGCATCGGAAAACCCAAGTTTCTGAAAATACTCTATCACCGCCCGAGAATTCTCCAGGGAATTGGAAGTGGCCCGGGAGGATCGGTTCGAGACGGCAAGCGCTCGGGACCGGGAAAAATTCAAGCTTTTCATCAGGAACCCACTGAGACCATCCCTCATGTCAGCACTTTTAGCTGAGAAACAACGCGCGCAAGCCTTTGCGGGGTTCAACGAAAGGCGGCGAAAGAAAGAGAACGAGCAAAGAGAACTGAACGTGCCCATATGGGATCAAAGAGCAGGGCGAGCGAAACAAGGTAAAGACATGAACCAAAATCCAAACTTTTTTCCAACCAGACCGACCCACATACAAACTACCGGCACGCCACGAATTCTCTCTGAATCCTCTTCTCCACGATCGTCTTCGGATGAAACAAACTGCATTTAGAAGAGAACAAGGTGGAATTTTTGGATGAGTTCATCACCTGAGAACGAAGTGAAAATCTCCATCTTGTCCCGAATGAACAGCTTTGCAGATGGAATGAAACCCAGAAGATGCGATGAATCGTGGGTCGGACAGCATCCAGAACGGTGACGACGATGCTGAGCGATTCATCGCTCGTTGGCTTGAGCCTCCGACCGGAGGCCAGACTTCAGTGAAAAACCCTCTGTAAACCCAAAAGTAATATCCTTCTCTTCTGCTCTCTCTGTTGTATTTTTCTCGTACCCATTTTCATGATGTGTATATATATATACATACATATATACATATACATATACGTATATGTACATACGAATTTTCTTTTTTTGGGAGACTCTTTTATTTCGCGAATAATAAATAATTTGAAAAACATTTTAATCAAAATAATCAATTATATTACTTAAAAAAATAAATGAACAAAATATATTTTTTCTTCAATGAAGATATTTAAATGTAAATTATTGTTGATAATAAAAATATTTTTATTGATTAATTAGTTTGAGTAATACAAGCGATTATTTTTAAAAAATTCATATTATTAAATTTCTATCAAACAAAAAGAGTATATATTACTCCTATTACTTTTTGTCTTTTTTTCATTACTTTTCACAAAAGGAGCATGTGTGTGTGTGTGTGTAGATAGGTATGTATATATATATATATTATGTTATGGATTGCGAATTTTTTTAGGATCTCATGTCTTGGCTAACAAGAGTAAAGAGTCACTTGTTTCTTTAATTATTCAAGCCATAATATAAAGGAAAAATGATAGACGGGAAATTACATAAAACTCTCTCGAATTTTAGAATATTACATATTTGCTCCTAAATAAGTGCTGCATTTTACTCACCCGAGCTTTTATTTTGTTACATCTATCAATCCTGAGATATATTTTCGTTTGACACATACATCGCATGCGATTGTGAAGGGGTTAAATGTGTAATTTCGTATCTTTTATATATTAAAATCCCTCTTACACTTAATTTATGTAGAAAAATGAAAAAAAATAAAGAAAATGATATGCAAAAAAAAATATATCAATAATAGTACAAAATTAACTGTTAACGATTGATGGAAAATAGTAATTGAAGTAATAAGATATTTTAAGAAAAATGGTTAATATTACAAAAACTTCAAATTAGTACATATATGACAAATTTACCCAAAATTAAGTTTTTGACCATGAAAAACCCTAACCAATTACACTGTGATAAATTTTTCAAAAACTAATTTTTTACCCAAAATTGCTATATTTGAAATAAATTTATCATCCGCTAATTTTCATTAAATTTTACTATTAAATTGCTGAATTTGATAATATGTGATAGTTAACGGATGTATCAATGTGGGGTTTTATCATTTATTTGTCACAAGCTACCAGTTTTATGATTTTTCATGCTGTAATATAATTTAACGGAGGGTATGTTTATCACAAATATACTAGTTTGGATATGTTCAAAACAAAAATTTTAGCAAATGCAAGTATTCAATCCCCTTTCGGAGCTTCTCTTAGGCCTTACCCTATCGAGACTAACTTTTATCGTCTAGCTACTCATTCCAAATATAAGGCTTTCTAGCCTCAATTTCCAATGCATAAAATCAAAGACAAATATAGAGTATACTATTAGGATAAGGTGCTATCTTACATTTTTAAGATCTTTAAGACTGGATACAAATTTGAAGAGAAAAATGGAGAATTAGCTTTGCATGGCTTTAAGCACGCAAGCGCACTTTTTATTGCTGAAGGCGAGTCATGCCTCGATATTTTGCAAAGCAGGCCTTTTATAGGCATAAGAGAAGAAAAAATACAAATAGAATTACACCATTGGTGACATAAGCATATTAATGCCTCATGAAACACTAGCACAGTTATGACTTTCAACCATGACTCATCATAAAACATTAATTACATGACCATGACTCGTCTAAAAAGATTAACTTCACGACTATGACTCATCTAAAAACATTAACTTCATCATCATGATTCATCCTGAAATATTAATGACACGTGAGTCATCACAACATGACTCCATTTTAAACACATTTTTTATTCATCATATGATGATGAAAGACATGAGCATCTTAATTCCATTGCTTTTCCTAAATGGTGTACAGCAGCTTCCCAGTCCCATCTTTTCCGTCTTTCTTCCGCAGGTCGCAAAAACCCTAATGGGAGAATCTCAAAGTCGCGACTTTTTAAGAGAAGACTGATGAGAATTTGGTGGGATACCTCAGGCTGATGGAATATCTACTACGTCCAAGAACAGTGTAGAATCGTGCACACTGAAAGATAGATGCATTCCACACATCACTAGCTAGGGCTAGTTGTCCACATTCATCAATGATGAGTGATTCCCCAGACATGATGATAGTTTAGAATCAAAAGGATCTCGAGAGAGTGGTCCACCCATGGGTCCTGTGATGATAACTGTTGGCCTAGATTGCCCTTTCTGAATTCTGCTAGAGCAACCTTAACTAAAGGTTCAATCTTGACATAATCCCAAGGTACATCGGTATTATCATCTGGCCAAATGCCTTGGGGAATGGTACAATTAGCCTTGTAGATGAGTCATTGGATTCCCCTATACTCTCGGATTGGCTCCAATACAAAATGAGAGCGTTTTGTAAAACTTGACAGGAACATCTTGAGCTTTATAGGACAAAACTCCTATGTCTATTGGGTACTGACTGTCTGGTTTGACAAACACCATGACTTATAAAAGAAAATGATCGAGTGCAATTTTGGATCTAGCTTGCATGCTCTTAGTTGTTCTATGAAGAACGCTTTCCATTCTCTTAAGGGTTTAAACCACCAAAACGTTTTCGTAAAATGGCGGCATTTTCCACAGTGACTGATTTCTTGGCTGATAATTCTTGGCATTTTTTCCGTTGGGAACTAAATGGCAAAAGTATGACAACTAAATGCATACCAATAAAATCATTTGAGTTTTTATAGAAATTCATCATGTAAGGAATAAGTCAAAGAATGAATGAACCGATAGTCCGGACGCATGTCGCTTGATTAAAGATCAGCTTCCATATTTCCTGAAGATCTTATGCTGATATATTCCCAAGTGAGGTTTGTGAGATTATCAAAGAAAGTATTGGACTTGATTAGTTCTTGCACTTAAGGAGAATACTTTCGACTAGGGAATATGGGCTTCATGTCCTATGCTCAAAATACACCAGTGGAAATGAACATGAATGGTGAGGAATATTCTTTGGGTTGGAGAGGAGATCTACAGAAACATTCTTATATCATTTAATATGCTTGGACTCCAAAGAGTATTTTGGAAACCATTTGGCTCATTGGAGAAGTCGTGGATGAGCCAAATGCTTTTGTTTAAACCTTATCATTTGATTGAAGGAAGACATGTCCATTTTAAACAAGAAAATGATTGCCAATAAGAAGGAATTCAAATTTCTTGATTCCATACTTAACGGCTAAAATTTCCTTAAAAGTGGAGTGATAATGCATTTCAGCATATATGAACCTTTCATTTTGAATCCGCAAACACACCTTCTACCTTCAATTTATTCTAAGAGTGGCTACCCAATATTTCTCACTAGCATCTATCTAGAGGATCATTTGGTCATCGAAAAGAATTTGCAATGGAAGCAAATTCTAAAGTTTCTCTTTGAGAGCTTTAATTGTAGCGGTTTGAGATTTTCCCTAGGGGAGGGTCATTCTTGAGCATCTTTTGTAGTCGATGTTTTGAGCTTTGAAATCCTTGGCAGAAAGTTTCTTAAATAATTTACAATATCATGAAACTATTGTACTTGCTTCACAGACAAATTCTCATTGGGAATTTTTTGTATTTTTTTGGCAATATGCTCCCTTGGATGGTAAAAACCATCATTAAGATGGATTTTTAGGAACTCAATTTCTTTCCAAGCTATCACCATCTTCCTTACTGGCCTAGTAATTTATAGTAAGATTCTTCATCAGGACTAAATAAGAGGATATCATCAATGTAAATTTGAGACCTAGCACTAATTGGTTGGAAAATGTTGCACATGGCTTTTTGGAATAGAGAAGATGTAGTTTTTAATGCAAATGGGAGTACTTTCCATTGATAATGCTGATTAGGAATGCAAAATCCCATCTTTTTGGCGATCTTCAGGTTGAATTCCAAGTTGCCAAGACCTTGCCTTGAGATCAAACTTTGAATTAGTCAAACATGAAAACAAAGCTCATATGTTGGGCAGAGGAAACTTATTACATTGTAGGAAATGATTTAGAGGCCGGTAGTTTTATTAATCTCTTCTTTCCTTTATTTTGTTAAGCTCTTTTGTTGACATAAAAAGTTTCGCGTGCCCATTGAAAGTGAGAGCTCAATTAGTTTTTGCTGGACTAGCTGCTGGTATTCTTGAAGAGCTCAATTAGTTTTTCTTGGAATGAGTTGCCTTTGTTGGGTTGAAATCTTCATTTTTCTTGAAAGGCAATTGAATAAAGAATTCAAAATTTTGCCGCAAAGGATTAAAGCATTTTTCCAAATACTGTGAACTTAGCAATTGTTGGAATGGAAAATGTCACAAATGGTCCCTATACTATTACTTAATGTGCAATTTGGTCCCTGAACTTTCGATCGGCTCAATTTGGTTCCTAAACTATTGATAAATGTCCGATTTGGTCCCTGAACTTTCGATCGGCTCAATTTGGTCCCTAAACTATTGATAAAATGCTCAATTTGGTCTATGAACTTTCGATCGGCTCAATTTGATTCATGAACTATTGATAAATGTTCGATTTAGTCTTTTGTTACTGTTTTTCTTTTTTTTCTTTTTTTTTTGCTTCTTCTCTCTTCCCTCCGCTGGAGCCGGCGGAGGGAAGCCAGCGTCCGGCGAGGCGAGCTGGCGGAGAGAAGAGAGAAGAATGAAAAAAGAAAAAGAAAAATAGTAACGAATGACTAAATCGGACATTTATCAATAGTTCATGGACCAAATTGAACCGATCGAAAGTTCAGGGACCAAATCGGATATTTATCAATAGTTTAGGGACCAAATTGAGCCGATCGAAAGTTCAGGGATTAAATCGAACATTTATCAATAGTTCAGGGACCAAATTGAGCCGATCGAAAGTTTAAGGACCAAATTGCACATTAAGTAATAGTATATGGACCATTTGTGACATTTTCCCTTGTTGGAAAATCGGTTCTACTTAGGCCGCCTACAGGGAATACATCATTTTGTATTAACAAACTCCTTGAACTAGTCTTTGAAAAGTAGACCATTTGGAAGTATATGAAGAGTAGAGAGTTGGTTGAGGATATCCCATCAAATTATGAGATCTCTATTTGAACACGAGGAACCAATGATTATAGTAGTAATAGTGTATTCGGGGAAAAATTAATTTTAGTTAGGGATAAATTTATTTGTTGAAAAATTAGTTTGTGATAAATTTATTACAATTACACCAATTCAGGAAAAGGAAATAGGCCTTAATAACAAAAGGGTTGGAAACTCATTATGTATTTTCTAATGGTGAGTTGATGCAAAAAACTGATTGATCAATAAAAACATTTTAAGATATCGGTTAATCATTTCATCCGTGAAGTTAAGAATATAATTTCCTTTAATAATTTCTTTGAAAAATTTATTCATCAATTTTTTTAAATTTAATTAACCATTTAAGTACAAATCATAAGTAACCAATATTTGTCAGTTGACATATATTTTTTTTATTGAGGCCTTTTCTCTTTTTCTTTATATGATTTGTGTTTATTTTATCCCGAAAAATATCTTACTTAGTTCTATTAAAGTGGCTATATTGATCAAATTTTCATAGTTCTTTTATTATTTATAATTTTAATTAAATTAATTTTCTCCCATTATTGTCTTTAAAAGGATGTTTCCTTTTCCCTTTTTTGGGGGGCAGGGGGGGGGGGGGGCATGAGAGATGTTTCCTTGGAAAAATGAAATGAAAAGATATTCTCACCCCTTAAAAGTCACGTGAGCTGCGCATGCTAACGGAAAAAAACAAATGAGGGTTAATGACTGCAATATAATATTGCGCAACAGCCGAAAAATTGAAGATAAACATACGCTACCTTTGAAGTCCAGTGGAATTTTGTGCAATTTTTGTAGAAAGAATAGAGATAATTCCTCACTAGTCACAGGTCGCATCAATTTGATTGGAGTTGACAAGTCTATCTCATAATCTTTCTAGGTTTGTGATTAGTTTGGCCTCAATCCATGTCAATCGAGGAGAAAAATCCGTCTATGTGACCACACACCATTGATGTGAAGGTTTGCATCCATTAATACCGATGTAACCATAATCACAATGAGAATTTTGTTGATGAGTATTTACTCATCAGATAAAAGATTCTACGTTATTTTTGATACACTAGGTCTTTGCATCATACATAAAAAAAACAAATAACATTGGGTGCGTTTGGGAACCACTTCCCAAAGCCCTTTGGGGGTCCAAAGCCCCTTGGGCAAATGCAAGAGTGTTTGGCATTTGTTGTTGGGTTTGCATTCCCCAAATGCCAGCTTCACAAGGTTAAAAGCCCAAGGCAGGTTGGGGGCTGCCTTGGGCTTTCAGCTTACCGAAAATGCTGAGCTTGAGGGACCAAAAAAAAATTTTCTTCCCAAATTATCCTCATTGATTTTTCGTTTGTCCGGTTTTGCCCCCATTGTTCATCGTCTTCTTCTTCTTCCACGAGCGGTCGCCGGCGAAGGGCAGGCAGTTGTCGGCGATTGTCGCCCAGATGACTGTCGTCGGGGGTGGCACAATCGCAGCGGGCCCAGATCTAGGGCGGCAGGGTCGCGGGAGGACCTTGCTGCCCCCGATCTGGGTCGCGCGACCTCGCCACCCCTGGATCTGGGTCTCGGCGGTGTTGCTCGACCTCGACGCCCTTGATCTAGGTCGCCAGAGGTCGAGGCGGCGTCGTGTGACCTCGCCGCCCCAGATCCGGGGTCGCCGGAGGTTGCCAGCGGCCGCTGCCCCTGCCGGTCAATTTTTTTAATTTTTCTTTTAATAATAATTTTTTTTTATCACAAAGATCCTTTGAAAATGTAATTCCCCAAACACCATTTTGCTCAAAGTGCTTCATAAAGAGTTTTCAAAGTACAATTTACCAAACACAGTTGCATTTTGGAAAACACTTTTAACTCAAAGGTCTTTGCATTTTTCTAAAGACTTTCCCCAAAAATCTTCCCAAACCCACCCATTGTGAATACCGAGTTATTTTAAGGGTCCGTCGATTTTGTGAAAAATAAATGATTCAGGAAAGTATTTGTGCAGACGATAAATGTATATTTATCGTTTATCAAGCGACACACCGATGACTATCTATAGAAATATATTTTCTTAAATAATCTACATTTTCAAAGAAATAAATCAAGTCATAAAACTAAACATCTGCCGTAGTAGGAAATTCACGAATTGCAAAGGCGACTTCATTTTCAAGCTGTGTGAATCTGTGGATTTCTTTCTTTATTTTCTTTTCCGCCCAAGGTGTAATCCCCATCCCATCATCCAAAGCCGTTGACCCTACTGCAACTTGCAAACGCCGCCGTCTCAAATTCAAAAAACGGAGGAGGAGGAAGAGGAAGAGTGGGGCCCCCAAAAAAATCAATTTTTTCAATCTTGGCTCCGACCAGACACACGCCAAAACCTGGCGCTCAATCTCTCTCTCCCGATCCATCGAGAGCCCGCGTTGTTTTGACGCTCCACCTGTCCCCCCAAAACCAAATCCCAAAATCCCTCCGAAATCACAAACCTAATTCCCCCTCTCTCTCTCTCTCTCTCTCTCTTTCTCTCTCTGGAGCGGTCGTCATCCTCGATAGCATGAGGAAGCGAGCGAAGCGTACCGCTAGCCAGCGCGCCGGCGGCGAGAGCCAGTCGTCTTCCCAGGCGGCGGCGGCGGCGGCGGCGGAGCAGACGCAGCAGGAGCAGCGGCAATCCACGAAGACGACAACCGCGCGGGCCAACAAGCGCGTCAAGGCTGCGAAGCCGGAGGGCGACCCCGAGTACTTCGAGGATAAGCGCAACTTGGTATTCATCATCCCCCGTCGCCGCCACCGCCTGGCTGTCTCCTTTTTTTTTTTTTTTTGAGGTTGAGGTTGCGTGGGGAGTTCGATTCGATGCGTTGGCTTTCTCCCGCCCCGTGTTTTTCTAGGGTTCGGCGAATGGGGGGGGGGTGGGGGGTCCAGCGTATTCGTTTCGGAATGTGTGGACTGCGAGCATCTGGTTCGGAGTTCGTTGTTGGAACGTGTGGTTTTTTTCGGATTGGTGAGGTTCGGGAGTGTCGAGCCTTCGATGCTTGCATTGGGTGAATGTAACTGTTTGTTGTTCAATGTTAACTAATGTGTTTTTGTTTCCGTTCGTTGCGATTCGAGTTTGAATGTTAGGCGGATGCAGTTCTCGGTATTTCTTCTTTGCCTGCTCAGTTAACTCGAGTGTTGTTGGGTTCTTGAGTTTAGCTTCTATCCCTGCTCACTCAAAGTAGGTCTTTTTTTTTTTTTTTTGAATGGACGAAACATCGTGAAAGAACATTATCTGGGACTGATTTCCACGTATGGATATCTCGGGGAAGTGTGTTCCTTTTAATGTGAGAAAGTTGGTAGATTTATACGCATCATAAGCCTTCTGGCTCCTATAGTCATGCAGAGTTTCTTGGGTTGCTTCTCCAGATTTTGGGATTTTGAATATTTGGGGTCACGTTTGGTTTGGTGAGCTGAGTATATGTGGTTTGGATATTTATGCACTGATGACGATATGCAAATTGTTTGCTTTATATTTTGTAATGGGGTCGTGGATTTCGGATATTAATGTTTGAAAACAGTAAGGTTGTGGAGACTGTCCAGCACCCGACACCTGAAGTTGGTGAATTCTTCCGTTTTTCCCTAATATAAATATGGTTTCCCTTTAGCTAATGTTATTTTGGATGGATGAAAAATTGGAGTAGCTTCTGTCGTACCCTAGTCAACTAGATGTTAGTTTAATCGGGTGAAACGTCGACAAAGAATGTTATCTTGGATGGATGTCCACAAATGGACCACTTTGAGCAAGTGTCTTCCTATGAAAAGTTTCTTGTGGTCCTACTGGAAGTGTATAGTCATGCATTGTCCAAGAGCCTCTTTGATAAGTCAATTAAGTGCTGAAAATCAAAAGGTTCAACACTTAACTTGTTTGATAATCATAGCTAGCATTGGCCTATACAATTTAATTATGTCAAAAAATACACTTGATGGGGTAAGCGACAAAGGTGTTACTTAATTCATTAAGCAGAGAAAGTTACGGATGATAACTAGAATCTTGCCAATTATATTGTTTAAACCTACTAGTGGTAGTCACCATTTCATGTATGGTAAGGAATTATAATATTTTTGTGTTGTCAAACAACTATTTATTTTTATTTTCAGCACTTAAAATTGCTAATGCATAGAATTCTGTACTTAAATTTTCAGCACTTATTCTTCAATTTTGTCAAATAAGCACCAAGTTGAAGTTCTAAATTCGCTTTGCAGGAAGATTTGTGGAAAGCTGCCTTTCCTGTGGGGACAGAGGTTTGCGATGGAGTGTTTTTCTTCTTTGGTTTTATCTGCATGGCATTTCTTTGTTGCTGACGTGCACTTATATTGTTATGTTCAGTGGGATCAATTGGACACAGTGTACCAGATAAGCTGGGATTTCTCTAATCTTGAAGTGAGTGTTTGATCTGCCTTTCTTAGTCTTCATCCAGTGTTATGTTCAAAACTTGGATCGGAAAAGAGACTGAAAATCCAATTTGTTGTCATTTCCTATATTATAAACATCTAATCTAATTGTGACTTCTGCAGAATGCTTTTGAGGAGGGTGGGAAGCTGTACGGCAAGAAAGTATATCTCTTTGGATGTACAGAACGTATGTGGTTCTTGGACTCCCTTACTGATAACTGCATGTAGACTTTCAAAAGGGAAACGGATGTTTTCCCACCTCAGTTATAAGTGTATCCTGTTTTTGCTCTGGAGCGTTCTCAGTTCACTGCTATGTTTCTCACTGTGTCCTGACGATTAAATTTATCCTACTGCAGCTCAGTTGGTCTTTTATAAGGGCCAGTCCAAGATTATGTATATCCCTGCCGTTGTTGCTGTAAGTTTTCTACTTGAAGACTATGTCATGTATATTGAACAAAGCAAGTTAAATAATGGTCAAATGTATTATTTTTCTTTGGTTGTGGGAGGTGTTTAATTTTCTGATATGTAGCTATTCTTATGGTAATTTATTAGAAGCTCACATCTGACAGATCTAGTTCTTTCAAACTCTGAAATTTAGGTTGTCTGACAAACTTCTCTCACGTTTAGATTATTGAAAGAATCGACTGTATTTGCCATTTGCCACTTTTCTAAGGTCATGATGTGTCCCTTGCTTGCAGGTTGTATCTCCTTTTCCACCGTCTGATAAGATTGGAATTAAGTCGGTTCAAAGGGAGGTTGAAGAAATAATTCCAATGAAGCAGATGAAAATGGATTGGGTCCCATATATCCCTTTGGAGAATAGGTAATCTAATTGACTTTAGTCTGTCCATTTATTCTTGGATTCTAATGTCATATATTGCATTGCAGAGCCAGCCGAGTTGATAGGTTGAAATCTCAAATATTTATTTTGAGCTGCACACAGCGAAGGTATGTAAACAACGAGACCCTCTCTCTCTCTCTCTCGCGCGCACACGTGCGCGCGCACGCACATAGATCCTCCTCCCATCCACAATCTCAAGGAACAATTAAACAAAAGCACAGACAAACAAGCAGCGCAAGTTCATGGTTTTGCTTGATTTTATTTATCATATAATATACGCATTGTACGTCATTTTGAGTCCTTGGCTATGTCATAAAATTGTTCAGGTATCAACATGTATTCTTTTAGTATCCCATTATGTTAGTTTTGCAGACTATCTGCTTAGCTGTAGCTTTTTTGAAGTTACATGCATAGGTTCTTTTTGTAATTCTCTGGAGGTGTAGGCTCAAGATCACGTGGTTCCTGAACATTCATTTTCTTATTTTTATTGTTGTCATTTAAAAATTTAAGTTTTTATTTGGGGACATTCTTTAATCTTGATGACAAGTTTGGTGCGTTGCTATCATAGAATTTCTGTGGTGAAGTGAATCATTGATACTTAAATGTCTTCACTAATTGATGTTGAAGGCAATGTTATAGTTTGTCTATTGGCTGATGCTGAGCTTTTCACCCTGATTATATGTGCATCCTCTTTCTCTAATTGAGTTGTATGAGGTTCCTTGAGTAATGTGTTTGACTTATAGATTTCTTGAAAAACTTAATTATGTTCCAATAACATATAATTATTTTACTTTGCAGGGCTGCTTTGAAGCATTTGAAGATTGACCGGGTTAAGCAATATGAGTACTGCCTACCTTGTGAGTCATGGTTGCATATAGTATTTTGTCCATCATTTCTTTTGGTCTCTTGTCATTGGTCTATGGAAGATGATCATGGTATACTAAGACATAATATCTTTTTCTGATATACAATTTTTCTTCATATGGAGCGATGGAACCGGCATCTCTCTTTTCTTTTGGTGTTTATATGGACATGGCAATGTGCTTTTTTGGTTGTGATGCATCCTAGAATGTGGAACAGAAAGGCAGATGGAGTGGTTTTGTTTGTTTTTTGTCGTAAGAATCAAAACTGAACCATTCAAATCTATATTTACTGAACCAGAATAGGATATAATTATGGAAATCTTGGCAAGATTCATATGATGGGAATGATTGGATACTGAGGCAGGATAATTGTTGTAACTTAAATAATTTTCTGTCCTATGTTAACTTGCTACATGCTACAGCTTTGTATTTAATTGAATGAACACTGAGTTAGAAAAAAGAAAAGGGAAGATATGAAATTATTTGGTTGTTGCTGACCGGTAATTGGTCAGTGAGGTGTGCCTGAGAGAGAGGCTGCAAATGTGAAAATTGCGGACTTGTGTGGACGACCAATCTTGGTCAATAATTGACTGGGATTGGCTTTTAGGTCCTTGTGGCTGACTTGGTTCTCAGATCCAGGTCATGCCCAGTGAGAGGGGGAGGAGTTGCAACTGGGCATCGCTGATGACTTGCAAGGTAGATGCTGTGGCTGGTGACATCTGTTGATGTTAGCAATCATGGACTGGCAGCTGCAATCTCTCTTTCTCTCACCCCTCTTTTTCAGATGCATTCATTTTTTTTATTATTATAAAATACTCTTCCTGGTTAGAGAATAACTATTTCTTCCATTCTTGGCCAGTCTTTTATAATGCTAATAGATGCTGTATCAGGCTTATTCCCATTCGATGTCCATTAAGAAAATTAAAGGGGGCTGGCATATTTATGTACTGCTACAGAGAGCTATATAAATAATTCTATTTGGAGCTATAGAATCTACATAATGCATAACCTCAAGGTGTGCGCTTATCAGAGGGGCAGATATGCTAACTCTATTGAAGTTGTACAATAGTTCTCTTTCTGCATATGTCGACCAATTTTCTTCATGTATAGCTTTAGGGTCATACTTCATGGTAACGTCTCCCTCAAAATAATTATTTGCGCACTCCAAGTGGATTTCACAATATATACTTTATAATTCATTTTCTTCTCTCTTTTAGATTTTTATCAGCCATTCAAGGAGGATGAGTTTGAACAGAGCACTGAGGTTACAATTATGTATCCAGTAGAACCACCGGTAAGCGAATCCCGGATAGCAGTAGTCTCTATGTGAAGCTACTAGCATTCATTTTTGTCAAATATTAGATCATATCCGTGAAGTAAGTGATGTAGTTATTGTTAATGGATGAGTTTTCTATAGCAGATCCTCGGAGACAATTTTCCTTTTTTTAGTTTATGATTTATGATGCTGCATATAAAGGTTAGGATGATTGTGCTGTCCATTCTGCATGGTACGAATATATGTGACCATTCTGTTCCACCCTGCAGGTTGTTTGTGAATTTGACTGGGAGTTGGATGAACTTGAGGTACAGATGTTAATCCTCCTTTAAAGCCTTGATGATGACGTACCAGCTGACATTTGATAGTGTACAAATAAGGCTGTGTTTTGATTGCTTTGAGATTTATCATTTAGGGTCCTGTGCAATCTTTTCTGGATGATTGGAATTTGTGAAACTAGGGTTATATGGTAACTGAAAAGGTACCTTTGCATGACAAACTTTAGGAAATTCAATGAAAGATACTGATAATTAGAACTTCTCTTGGCCAGTTGCTCGTCCAAACCTTCCAAGTTCGCTGATTGTTGACATATCAATGCTGTGTAGTTAGATACTTGGCATCTTAAAGCATACACCATTGCGATTTTGTTTATTGCAGCATATTCATTTAACTAGATTGAAAGGAAGGTAAAACGTTTGCTCAGCTTGCAACACGTAAGTTCCTTAGAGAATCTGTCTCGTGACAAATTGAACCTTTTGATAGGATCTCCAACTCCTTAAGAACAGCAAAGAGATGTTAATTGCAGTTTCTTGTAAACCTTCTCTCTTTCTTTGAAGCAACTATCAGGAAAAAAAAATCCTAGCAACTAAATCTATGTATTTTTCATTTCCTTAGAAACTGTAATTTTTGTGATGATCTTCTTCTGGCAGCAAAGCACGAGAGAACCTATATTTGATTTGTTTGAATATTGTTTTCAGGAATTTACTGATAATTTAATTAAAGAGGAGATTCTGAGTGAAGATAAAAAGGATGATTTCAAGGTATGATGTTGTTTCTATGCTTCTGCATGACGTGGGCTCGCAACTTTTAGCATCTCCAGATAGTGATTCAGTTCTTTTTCAGGAGCATTTGAAGAAGACAGTTAGAGAGGCAAAGAAAGCTAATAGAGAGGTATCTCATGGAATATGTTAAATTGACGTGTATGCAAGAGCTCCTGTAAGGAAGCTTGCTATGTTTATTGCAGGCAAGGGAAGCTCGCAAAAAGGCCCTTGAAGAAATGAGTGAGGAAGCTAAGGCTGCATTCCAATCAATGAAGTTCTATAAATTTTATCCTGTGCAAACACCAGAGACCCCAGATATATCCAATTGTAAGGTAAAAGTCCTGCACATTTTCATACTTGGCATTGGTGAAGCTTGAGGACCAGCCACTAGTGTAACATTTGCAGCTATTCTTCCAGTTGAAATTTTGTTTTATGATGATCATGCCTCAGATCCTTATGTTCATAGTACTGGAGATCATCCCCAATGGTTCAGTATGTGAACAGGGAAATGGGCTTTTTACTTCAACTTTAGGAGTGGGCTTTAAATCTTCATTATAAAACTATTAAAGTGTCAATTTTTGAATTTGGGATTTGGTCCTATAGTAAGCTTTGACATCAATTTTTTGCTTGTGAAATGCTTCAAAACCTTCTTAGTATCCACTTTCCAATGAATTTAGTAAGAATAGAGTTCCTTAGAAAGTTGGGAACTTGGAATATTGCATCAAGTATCAGGTTCTGCAAGGCCCTGATAAAGATGGCTTAGTCTGTGAATTCACCAGTATGTGCCTATAAGATCATATCAGTGCATCATTCTTTGCTATAGAAAGATTTCACACTATTCAAGCTTAAAAATCTGCCACCGCATAACCAAGAAAATGTTCCTAGGGTCATAGCATAGATTTTATTCCGGTATTGTTACAAGATCTGGACTGAAGAGAATTATCCAGATTCTCACTGTTTGATCTGATTTGGTGGTAAATGCGTAAATATTTATCCCAGCCCAATCAGTTTGACCTTTAGAGCATGATTTGAATTGGCTTTAGATTTTTAAGAGGTATTATGCTTGAAGCGATGGGCTATTCATGCTGTTTGAGTTCATGGTGGAGATTGAGGGTTCCCCTATTTTTGTGATCCTTGCAGGCTCCTTTCATAAACAGATACTATGGAAAAGCGCATGAGGTTCTCTGATGCTATCTATCTGCAAAAGCAGTGATCTGGCCTGGAGATGTTCTGCATCTCAATTTGCTGCTCAGCACTAAAATGACGAGTTGCTCGACAATTCTCGTGCACCAACTTGAGGGGGCAGCACTTCGTGCACTACTCTTTTTGATCAGTAGAGTAGTTGTCTAATGGTGTATCTATTTCTTAGTTGCCATTAGATCTTCATTTCTTTACATTGTTTTTTTTTTTGGCAGAAATCTTTTAGTTTCTTTTAGTTCCCAGAGGAGTAGCTTGTAACGTGTATCTCTGAGGCCTATGTACTTTTAAAGAACAGGGAGCTTTAGGAAATTCAAATCCTTCATTTTGCTTTTCTTCCTTCTCTAGGATCCATCTTGGATCTTTTATGGACAATAAATCATTCATGTTCAATACCGCAACGTTTGGATACACGGATATTATTTCATTGTACTAAGAGAAATTGTTAGGAACTTCATCTGAGCAATTTCATCTGTGCTGGAGTTATATGCCAACCTTTGGTAACGTCCGATGAATCAGGGAGTGGGATCTGTATTGCAGGGAAATGTGTCAGGACACATGCAGTTGGGTGCTCTTACGAAGTTTCAAGTCGCTTTGGAAGTCGGTTGATATCGTCCAACTATCGATAAATAAAGCTTTCCTTTGTCGAAAAGTGATGAAGCGGATAGAGAACAAGAAAAAGAAGATGCTCAAGACTCGAGAGATTGTTGGTAGCTCTTGGATTGTAGATCTGAACTCAAGGTTTTTGGAAAAATAGGAATAGCTATTACCACTGGATTGTGGATTCTGCTCCTTGGCGTTTCAGAGAACAGCTCTAATAAGATCAGAAGTTTCGTATCACTTCACAAATGATTTTGCGATCATTCCAACTCCATTCTTGTCCCAGGACACGTCATCTGCGAAAACAAATTGTCGCTAGTGATCTACTAAACTTTGTAGCAAGTGTTAGCCACCACTTACGCAAATGTTTCATTACTCCGGTGTTGCGTGGTCATTTGGAGCCGCAAGGGGCAATCGAGTAGTTTTATTACGCATATTCAAGTCTTATGTATGTTCAGTTTGTTTGCGCCAAGTATGTTCTCAGCCAACGTTTGTGCGTAAACTCTGAACAAAACTCTCCAATCAATCTCGACAACTGAAGAGTGCATTTGCTGCCATGCTTAGAGTATATATTAAAAGCAAAATTATTTGTACTTCTGGTTACTTCTCAATGTAAATCCACCATCTCTATATCCATTTTGCTATGCACCATATCAGCCGCACCCATGAGATGATTCAAGTCACTGTTCTTCTCATTGTTTTTCAGTTTAACCACCGAATAGACTTAGTAAGAGATTGCACCACTTACAGTTGAAAGGATTACACCTCGTCATCGTAATAATACAGGCCAAGACACAAGCTCTCTAAGCTTTATCCTATGATACAGCCCTCAACAGTCCCACTTTTCTTTTATGGCCTTTATGTCCCTTCTAAATAAAACACAACACTGCCCGTTACAAAAAGTTTCAAATCAAAACCCTAATGAGCTCGAGCCCTATAATAAATATGATTACCCTATTGGAATTTCTCTACACCCTTCAACTGCTTTGGCTAGCTCCAATCACTATCGCCATTATTAGACAGATGGTCCACAATGAGCTGCGAGAAATGATCCTTCCATTCGACCGGACTTGCAAAAGGAATAAGGCCACATAACAGAGGAAGAAAGATCAGAACAGCAGCATAGAATAAAATCTGCCGAACCCAGTATGGAACCATCACCGCATCACTCCTCATCCCTTGGGGTGTGGAAACGGGCCCGTGGAGAATGACAAACAATCTTGACGTCCATATATTTGACAAGAAATGCAGGAAGCAAAGAGTCTCCCAGAAGATGAGCCAATGATATCCGCTTCCTCCCAAAGTGTCGACACAGAGCTTTCCTGCAAATCCACAGGCCACTCCTAACAGCAAAAGCAGAAAAGTAACTGGCATCGTTTGGTTTGAAGTTGTGGAGCGCTGGAGGAGCAAATAAGCGACGGTGAGGATCATCAGGACACCGAAAAGCATCCGGCTCAGAACTTGGAACTGACATTTCAGCATTTGAATTCCCGAATTAAAAGACACCACAGGCTCCGGGATCCACCAAGACCTGGATTGCTGAGAAGAGAGAAGTGCACATCATCAGGAAACCTTTACAGGACAGGATAGTCCTTATAATTAACCGTTCAAAAATCGCAGAATTTTGAGGTATAGACAAAGCAAAAGAAGAATGAAAATCTTATGTCCTTCCCAACAGTGATATAAGCTACAAAAAAAGACAAACAACTTTTACACCACTAAATATTTTAGAATAACCCTCTCAGTTTCAGATGAAGCACAATGACACATCCTGCATGTTTTACCAATAACCACAAGTAACTCCCTATATTTTATTTTACAAATTTCTAACACCTTGTTAGAAACTGTTGGACCAAAAATGATTACAATACATTCAAAATCACTACAATTTAATTAAATAGAGATTGTTGTACCAAAGAGTGTGACAATTTTAGACTTGGAGATCACTACAAGGTTAAAGTATCCATTGCCTCCATGAACTTCACCCATGGTCTGAATCACCACTTCAATATGTGTATACTATAAATTCAAGCAGGAGATGCAATAAATAAACAGAAGAAAAAGCTCTTGCCTGGGTTGAAGGTGAACAGGATTCGGTAGCTTCGGCAAGTTTTTGGTAGGAAAAAACATAAGCTCCATATAAAAGGGAAAGTGACATTATAATTAAACCAGCAACAAGACAATCTATGCACTTTTTATGTAGCTCTGAATGTCTCGTGTCTTCTAATTTATTCTTGAACTTTTCTTCCTTAAAAGACGCCTTTGATATGCCCATAGCCAACTTTGATCTCCCCAGACAATTCGCATCATAAGTGAGAGAGAGCTGCGCTTCTTTTAGCTTCATCTTTTTCATGACAATACCAAGTTCCAATTCCTTAAGGTCATTAGATCGAGTCTGTTCCACGACGGATTTCTCGAAGGTGCTTCTTATGGGCTGGCTGATAACAGGAGGTCCAGATCTGCTACGAGAAACACAAACAAGTTGATTTTCCTCTCTTTGTTGGCTAATCTGGCAATTTATAGAATCTCTTAGAATATGTTCTTGTGCCTCCTTGAACTTGTTTAGATGATCTGGACCGTCAGAATGGCACAAAACTGGTTCTGCTCCGAACTCTTTCAAAGAGCTTGAACAACTTCCTTTGTCCATAGACCCCTGTGGATGCATATTGGATGTTGAAATCGTATCATCTTGCTGGTCCAATTGATACATTTCCTCTTGTGATGAGGATTCACTAATCAACCTAAGAGTCCGTAATGTGCTCCTGAAAGACATCTCAAAGTTGCTTGCAAAATGGGTAAATTTGTTGCCAAATCCCTGTTCCCACATCAATAAAACAGAATGTACAAACTTCAGTAACATGGAACCATGTGGGACTGGCCAAGACTAAACAAGGAAACTCAACTTGTGAGCCAGATCCAACTGATGAGACAGCAGCATAAAGTCTTGCTTACATTGGATAATGATTCTCTGACAGCAGAAGTACAAATCTGCAAATGACACAAATCTTACAGATTAACCAACCAGTATAATAATCTTTAATATGTCTAACAAACATGTTAGACTGCAGGGCACATATGCGGAGCAAAGAAACTGTGATGCATGTTTCCAGGTGATTCAGTGGATGGAATCAATGAGTATTGTGATTTTTTTCCCAGAATATTTTATGAATCATCCGTATTATTATACTTCAATAAAATTTGCAAAAGAGAGTACATCAAATGCCTAACATACTAGACTTGAAATATTTAAAAGACTTGCTCTGGCATTATCACACCTGATAGCAAAAGCAAGTTATGTCTACCACAGTAAAGTGGGCTCAACTCAGATTAACAATAATCAATGAATGCATGGCCATCCATGACAAACCATCAAATGCCAAGCAAAACAAGCATACCCATGGACCCAAATCACAAGCGAAAGAAGAAGGATACCTGCGAGAGATAATCGACAGACATCTTTTCTCGTGTCGTATATTCCCTTTCCAAAACCTGCAGTAATGGCACCATAAAGTAGAAAGGTCAGCAGACCAATAATTATACCAACAAGGGAACATCAAATCCTCTGCGTATTAATTCAGACGAATATATTAAACCCCTCTAATCTTAATGTATGATTCTCCTGATCAAGGGTAAGTCTATCTATTCTATCATGCATTTAATTCAGTTGACTAAGGCAAGGCCACATTGGATGTCCTTTGTAACAAGAGAAGCATTAAAAGCTTAAATCTTGTGAAAGTTCGCAACTTTAAGGATAATGGAGACATCTTATTCCGCGTTCTTGCTCATAAGTCCATCAAGCAAACTCAACTTGATAATATATACTCGCGTTCAATGCACCAAGAACGCAAAAAGCAATGGACTTTATGAAGTTTGATATTGATAACGATCTCCAGCAGAGACAGTTTCTCAAATTTCTCACCTCAAAGTTCGAAAAGAACTAATGGCAGTTCAGAAGAAAAACAATAAACGATCTTTCACAAGGTCTTCCCCAATGAACTACATACACGAAGAATCGTGGGGCAGAATAATTACCTGTAACTATTAGACCATCATAATGTCAACAAAAAATCCAACAATTCATTCTCCAGGACACCAAAAATAACACCATATCAATCAACACCCAATAGCACAAAAACGTTTTTTTTTATAAAGAAAAGAACTTCTTGGTCCATCCCTCAAGAGAGATGCCAAAATAAGACTAAATTCCACATTCTCTTGTTTCTTTGACAGAAAGATCACGACTTTATCGAACCTGGGCAACAACGGCAGCAAAAGACATTCCAAGAGGGAGCGCCATTGCCTCCACGTCGCTCCCCGCGGGCTGCACCGCGCCGAGCAGGACCCGAGGGCCTCGGCGTCTACGCAGAACGCGAGCGCCCCTCTCGGCGGGACGCGGAAGATTAGGACGAGCCGAAGACGAAGACGCCGACGACGACGACGCCGCCGCCGCGTGCGAAGCGACGCCCTTGAGTTTCCTCCTCTTCTTGATCTTGAACTTCTCCCCGACGGGCTTCGAGGGCGGGGAGGGAGCTTCGGCCGGCGGACTCGGGTCGCCGGGGTCGGGAGAATTGAGGGCGTCGATGGGTTCTTGGGTGGCGATGGGCGGAGAGAGGGACGGTGCGGGTTCGCCGGCGGGCGGCGGCGGGGGGACGGCGGCGGCGGCGGCGGCGGCGTCGTCCATCGATGATCGAAGGAGGAAGAGAGAGAGAGAGAGAGAGGGCAATTGATGCGTCGGAAAATGGGGCTTTTTTATGCCTTTTTTATATTTATATTTATATTTTTTAAGGTCTTCGTCCGGATTTCCTTCCTCATATGATTCCATTCCTTACCGTTGGAGCAATACAAGAATAGGAGCGCGTAGAGTACCCCAACTTGTGGGAGAAGTTAAATGGGAAAAAGCGTTGTTGCACTTTTGAGCAGGACTGATTGATCCCCGATTCGTTCGGTTCTGAGGTGGAACCGAGAATTGGATCAGGAGGACCGGTTTCCAAATTCTAGGATTGAGAATCTGATCGACCAGTCTTGGAATAAAAAATCGGACCGACCAACCGGTCCAATCCGATTCGATTCGGTGGAATCGGAAATTTGTTGTTTGAGGGCAAAAATAAATTGCGAAAAGGAAGCTTTCTGCCGATAAGTTAGGCAGTAATCAAATTCAAAATATAGGAAATTCAAATTTTAGGATCAATGACACTATTCCGACTAAAGTCTCAAAAGGTGCATCTAGACTATTGGTGAGTAACTTGGGGCTCAATACAGATGGAAATGAAAATGAAAGCCGTGTGGACACTGCCAATGTGAATGCTCCTAATTTTCAACATTTGTAGTGCTTAGCTTTCAATTCCAATAAAGGTAACCTCGGCAATCAAGGTATGCTCCTTGTCCCTCATGGAGATGCTAGTGTTTTGTTGAGGGAGACAAATAAAATTTATGGCATCGATGAAGTTGCCTCTCATTATGCTAATATGGGGAACTCAAGTGGCATTGTTGGGTTTGACTTATTTAAAGAAAGCATTTGAAATCCACCTGTAGATAAGCCTGTGATGGTTGGACTTTACTACCTCATCACCGAGGGAATGAGTTCGAATCTTCGGATGCTTGCGACTTAAGTGGGGGTCCCAAGGGTTGTTTACTAGGCCAGCCCCCGAGGGTTTACGTCTAAATAGTGGCTTGCGATGAGACCCCACCAGTGCTCGGTGGGTCGTGTGATCCTCGAAGGGTGATTTTCGGCGGTCCTTCAATTATTAAAAAAAAAAAGCCTTTGAAATATTGCAAATTATTATTAGGAAGGTAAAGCACAAAGCTAAAGGGAAGGTAAAGTAGAAAGCAAAAAAGAGAAGGAGGGGAAAGTAAAATCTAAAAAAGGTAGAGGGTTTTTCTCAGTTTTTATTTATTTATTTATTTTTTATATCAACTCGTTCGGTCCGGTCGGTTTTATCAGTCTGGTTCCTATCTTGGAATCGAAAACCAGACCGATTAGTCATCGATTCCAAGAATTGGAACCGGAAACTGAATTTCCATCTTTGGGAACTGTCCAAAACTAGATGATCCGGTCCGGTCTAGGCAATTCTTGATTCGAGCAATTCCCGTTACATATCCCTATTTTTTAGAGCAGGTCAAGTACTGTGGGAAGTTTCTATACTTATCAAGAAAGGCTGGGCCATAGTTTCTTCTTTGCCTCAATTAAGCTTGACCCATTATTATAAAGACCAAAATAAAACTCTAGATTGGATTGTTAAAGCCCAACTTCGTAAGTCGCTTTCTTTGAACTGGATCTCAAGTCCCTCCAACCTTTGTTGGATGTTCTTTGTTTTGAAGCCCATTTGGGTAATGGTTCTTATTCTAGTTTATCTACTTGAAGTGAAATGAAACGAGGTTTTTTCGGCCAAAAAAAAAAGTCAATCAAAATATATCCGACCAAAAAAGGAAAATTTACTTAGGAAATTTTCAGCTGGGTTAGGATTTGATATTATGTCAAATTCGAATTTGAGATCGGAATCATGATTTGTGAATCATGGTACTGGACTCGAGATTTAGGAATCACGATATGGGTCTAAGCTCGAAGACAAGAAGCTGAAGGAGGAGGTTAGATCTCAAGTTTTGAACCATGAATTGATGAACTTTATTAATCAGTTTGTGTCTTTTAAAAAATTTAAGTATAATTTTTGACAATATAAAATTCAATCATTTTATATGAAGGCTTCGATTTGACTTGTCAAATGTAGCAAGAGGCAAAGGCGTATTACATGTACGTCATACATGTATACCTTCCAAACAATAGTGAAAATTCATGCCATAATAAAATCGAATCAAAATTAGTGAAAATAGTTTATTTAGCCTAGCTCGAGTTCAAAAATCCAAGCTCGAGTAAGAAATCAAGCTACATGGCACGATAAAAACTAAAAAGAAGTGGTGCGGATCCGACCCGACTGCCAAGACGGCCGCCACGTCAGACGCCAGGTTGGGGCCCGGCACATCCGGCGGGTGTCTCTCAGCCGATGAGATCCCTCCGCCTCCCAATTCCCCTCCCGCCACGTGTCCTCTTCTTCTCCACCCCTTTCTCACTCCCTCTCCAGGCGGGCACAAAGACAAAAACTTCACCGCCATTCCTTCTTTCTCTTTCTACTGCAGCTCGCGGAGCGATCCTCCGATGAATCCCCGCGGCGCCGCGCGTCGATGACCGTCCGATCGATCGGCCTCTCGAGACCGCCGCCGCCCTCCGCCGCCGCCGCAATGGCCGCCTCCCTGCTGCTCCCCGACCTCGCCTTCATCTCCTCCGCCCGAGCGGGGCGCGCCGGCCCCGTCCCCGCGCGCCGCCGCCTCTCCGTCTCGGCGGCGCGCTCTCTCTCCTCCCGGACCGCCTTCTCCGCCGGGAGGAGGAGGAGGAGCGCCGGAATGGGAGTCCGGGCCGGAGTCGCGAAGGAGGAGGGCGTGCTGCCTCCGGAGACGCGGGACGGCGAGCTGGTCGAGAAGCTGAACGGCTACCCCTCGAACGGCAACGGAGCCGCCTCGGCGGGCGGCGCGAGGGGTGGAGGCGAGGGCAGTGCCTTTTCGAACGGTTCCGCTGGTTATTACGTGGAGGAGAGCGGGAGCGCGGAGGGCAACGGGAGCTTGGTGAAGTACGGGAAGGGAAATGGCGCGGCGGCGACGGCGACGGCGACGGCGGAGCGGCTGGTGAGGGAAGTGGAAGTGGTGGGGGCCACGGAGGAAGGGAGGAAGAGGAGGATTGAGGAGATTGGGAAAGAGGATGCTTGGTTCAAGCAAAGTGGGCCGCAAGTTGAGGTAAGATGGAGAGAATGGCTTAATTACAAGACGATGTTTTTGCTTAAGCTACTTTTCTCTGGATTAGTCTCGCTTCTAGTGCACTGTGTAAGTGCAGTCCTTTGTTTAAATTTAGAATTTTCTTTCCCAGAAGTCCGGCGGGTTGCTACTACCCTGCTGAAATCTTTTAATTGCGACGCCTGTATCTAATGAAGCTAGAAAGAGTAATCACTAGTAGGAGCTGGCTTTAGAATATTTTGATTCTTTCTATATTCTGTTCATTGCATCAATAGAAGGAAGTGGTGACTGGTCCCTTTTATTATCAAACGACTGCTTGGAATTTGTTGTGGCAGTTACAGATATAGTATCTTGGCCAAATGTAGGTCATCTTTTAGTAGGGGAGCTTGTTATATCACTACGCACTATTTGTTTTGTTCTATAAAGCTGGAGGCATTAAAAGGATGGACTTGTCCTTAGACATTAGGTTTGCTTCACAAGTTCAGCCCCTCGACTTATAGATGATCGTTGTGGGTATTGGTGATCTTTGGACATAAGACTTCCACCATCTGCAAGTGACCAAAGGTATTCAAATTATACTGTTGGCTTTGCGTAGAAAGGAGCCCAGCTTGATAAGAAATATCCTGTCTGTTACTGGAGATACTGGAGACAAAGGATTGGCAGTAGTAGACCCAAAGGATCTATAAAGCAAAATTCTGAAGAACAAGACAATGTTTTTACCCAAAAAGCAAGACAATATCTCTAATGTAGGCACATGTTAGCCTATTCAATTCTGAATGATCAATCAAGTATATAAATTTTTTGGAAGAATTTTTCAATGAGAAATGGATCCTTTGTCTTGATAGTTGATATACTATCTGCCTTGGTCGATCAAATAATATTATTCTTGTTAGATATGATTGGTAATATATTATAAACTCTCATTTGAAAAATCTTTGCTGCCTCATACAGTTGGCCTTCAGTGTGAATTCATTTGTCCTTTTTTTCTTCTCTCTCTCTCTCTCTGTCTCTCTCTTTTTTTTGGGGGGGGAGGGGGGTATGTCCTATAAGGGAGAAAGCTATTGCATGCTTCTCATGGTCAGTGGTCAGCTACGTCAAAATTCTTGAAGTGCCTAATGACCTTATCTTTAATGGAACTAACTTCCTTCTATTGCTATGAGAACATATAATTAGTTGCTTCAATGACAGATAAGAGTTTTATTTAACAGTAGGCAGTAAGATGGTGCTGGTCCATGTAACCACAAAAAGGATAAGTGCTGACCAGGTTCTGTGGCAGCTTCTACATTTCAAAATTTTTCCTGTGCCCACATATATAGCTATGAAAATTATGAATCAGATGCTGTGATATTATGCTTATGTATCTTGTGTGGCTTACCAGGTATCTGTTGCACCTGGTGGTCGGTGGAGTAGATTCAAAACATATTCAACCATTCAACGGACACTGGAGATATGGGGATTTGTATTGACATTTATTTTTAGGGTTTGGTTGAGCAATCAGAAGTTCTCTTATCGAGGTACCAAGTTCAACCACAGTGCATAGTTTCTCAACGTTTGAGACGTGAAGAGCATCAATGACAATACCATGGGCTTTCATTCTGCTCCTTTAAATGTTTCTCCTTTTCCTGTTTGACGGCATTGTTTTCTACTGAGCTCACATGCTAACTTTATAACCAGAAGTGTCACTATAGATAGGGATACCTTGTAATACGCTGACAAGTGATTTCATAGAGATCTTCACACAATTATCGAGAAGTTAAATGGTGATACTATTACGTCCTTCTTTTGCATTTTGACATACACTTCTGGCACAAAATAATGGATCTGCATATTATGATTTTCAAAGACCTTGTGTACATAGCATTTCTATTTTTAGATTCTTTAGCTTTTGTGATGCTTTGCAAGAGTTTAAACCTCTGGTTCCGATGTTTGGCCTTGTTTTTTGTCTAATTGAGATGAGATTGTCAATGCAGGAGGAATGACTGAAGAGAAAAAGGTCTTACGGCGTAAGGTGCTTGCCAAATGGTTGAAAGAAAACATATTGAGACTGGGTCCGACATTTATAAAAATTGGACAGCAGTTCTCAACAAGGGTTGACATTCTTCCTCAAGAATATGTTGATCAGTTAGCTGAACTTCAGGTTAGAATTGGTTATCATTAGTATGTTCAACAGTTTTTTGTCTATGTGCTGGTACCCTCAATGACTGGCCTAGCTTGATGTGAAGCTTCCTAAAGTACTTATGCCTCCTGATTCTTATTCTATTTATGCGCCTTGGGTGTCTTATCTCCTAACTGGGCAATTTCCTGGCCGAATGCTTCTATTTCTTCTGCAGGATCAAGTTCCTCCTTTTCCGTCTGACACTGCTCTATCTATAGTCGAGGAAGAGCTTGGAGCTCCTTTGGAGAATATTTTTGACAGATTTGACTATGAGCCCATAGCTGCTGCTAGTCTAGGTATCAGTCTCAATTATCCAAAATGCTAGTATGAGTTACCTGAGATATCATCGCTTAAATTTACTTCCTCTCTTACTGACACCTTCATTAAATGAAATATTATGCAGGTCAGGTTCATCGAGCACGTTTGAAGGGAGAGGAGATTGTTGTTAAAGTGCAAAGGCCTGGTCTCAAGGATCTTTTTGACATTGATTTGAAAAACTTAAGGGTGAGGACCATCAATATTAGATAATCAATATTAGGAAAATCACAAGATTGATCCTTCTAGTTCACAGTGTTTTTCTTTTCTTGCCATAGTATGGATGTTGACACTTTAGTCCCCAAAAGTATTCTTTTAGATAAAACTTCTTTCTGCAGCCTCTTATGTGGCCATTGGATGTATGTAGGATGTGTATAGAAGGAAATCAATGCAATCTACTTGCTTTTGTTCTGTCTTCTTATGGAAAGATCTTACAAATAAACTTAGATCCCCAAAAATAAGCCTCAAGGACTGACTCATAATCAAATGATTGCTTCAGGGACTACCAGCTGCTACGGTATACTTCATATTCCAAAGTTAATAAATTAGCGAGCAAAAGTTCATAATTATAGGGGAGGAATGCTATTTTAACTAAGAATTTGAATACTGCTAAAGTGAGGAGAGAACCCTGAAAGATGGTACTTATGGTGCTGTCAAAATTTATGGTTTGCTGAATCCCATGTGAAGATCAATTTTCCTTCTTTAACCTAGAGTCTATTTAGCTGACTGGGGAAGATGAAACTTGAGAATTTTGACTATATCTTTCTTGCTTGACTGACTTATGACTCCATGCTACCCTCTCGTGTATATTGGAAATTTCTATTACACTTATGATGTTCTGTGTGATCACGAATACATGCATGGCGCACGCATAATAGTTTAGAATGCCTCTAATTTGGTAAAAGATACCACTATTACTTTTTGCCATTTCTAATTTCTGTGATCTCAGCATATTTGCTGTCTATTAGCTGGGAGTTTTTACTTGATACTTATTCTTCAAATTGTATGTGCATGTTGCTCATTATAGTACTTTGGCCATTCGGGATTTGTTTGGTAACACTTCTGTTCCGGAAAATAATTTTTTTAGAAATAGTCTTTTTCTATTTTTATTTCTTGGAACAATTTTTTAATAAAAAAACGCGTTTGGTAATTACATAAAATTTCTATTTTCAGAATGCAAAAATAATAGGAATGCGTTTGGTACGATTTACAAAATTTTTTATAATGTAGAATGTTTTATTTTTAATTTTTTTATTCTTCCTTACCATTGCTGATGGCCGTTGATGCCCGTCGCCGGTTCGCACCGACGCCTGCCGACGGTGGTGGTTGGTGGCGTTGGCGGTCATCGGCGGTGGGCGGCGGAGGTGGTGGGTGGCGGTTGGTCGGTGGTCGGCTAGTGGTGGCGGTTGGCTGACGGCAGGCGGCAACGGGGGTAGCAGCCGGCAAAGAAGAATAAAAGAAGAAAAGAAGAAAAAAAAGAAGAGAAAATAACTTGTTTTTAAAAATTCTTCTCAGAAACAAGAAACTACTTTTTTCTCCTTTTTGTTTATGTTCCAAATTTATTTCCTGGCCACTTTTCTATTCTGGGGAATAGAAAAATTAATTGACATTACTTAACGGATTTCTGTTCTTTTTTTGTTTCGGGGAACAAAAGAACAAAAATGAAGAGAAACATAAACGCAAATGGAATCTTATTTTTCTAGTTATTGTCTCTTGCTCACTCTAGTCCTTTCATAGTTTGGACTTGATGGATCATCATGAAATTGCATCAATCAAAATTTTTGAAGCTTTTTTTTTTTAATGCATTTCTTCTTGTAGGTGATTTCTGAATATCTTCAAAAGATTGATCCAAAGTCAGATGGTGCCAAAAGGGATTGGGTTGCAATTTATGATGAGTGTGCAAGTGTGTTGTACCAGGTATTACACTTTGTCTATATGTTTTATTTAGTTTGTGAAATCAATTTTTGTGAATTTTCTATCATAATTCGAAATTTAAAAAGCAAAAAGTATAAAATATCTCGGTATGCATTTGATTGTAATGTAGAATTGATGAAGATACGAAAGCAGTAATGCATAGTCTAGAAAGTAACTGATACTTTGGGCAGAAAAATTTGTGAAGATAGAATTTTATCTAGCATAGGAAGGGCAGGACTGCATGTAACACTAGGTTGTGGAGGTAGATATGGTCGCTTTTGATATATTAGTTGATCCAGATTGTGGTTGGTCATTATTTGTTAGAGGAGCATAATTCTGAGTTATTATGATATCTAATGGATGTAGCTCCTATTTACTTTTGAGAATCACTGACAACAGGAAATTGATTACACCAAAGAAGCTGCTAACGCGGAGTTGTTTGCTAGTAACTTCAAGGACATGGACTATGTAAAGGTCCCATCAATTTTCTGGGAGTACACGACGCCCCAGGTTCCACACTTTAGAGTGTTCATGAAACTTCAATGATTTTATATGCACCTTTGTCTATTTCTACCAAATCATACTTAACAACTGATGCCAATCTAATTATGTCTTCTGTACCAACACAAATTTAGGTTTTGACCATGGAGTATGTTCCAGGGATTAAAATCAACAAAATACAAGCTCTTGATCAACTGGGGGTAGATCGCAAAAGGTTTTATTTCTCTCTCCTGAATTTTGAAAATTTTGTCTGGTCGAGATGATGCTTCTTACTCTTGTGCTATTCATTTTTCTGTCTGGTAAGCTATGTGCTAAGTGCTGGTTTGTTAATTGCAGATTGAGCCGATATGCTGTTGAATCCTATTTGGAGCAAATTCTTTCTCATGGTTTTTTCCACGCTGATCCTGTGAGTGCTGCCAAATGTCTTTAATTGCTTTCCTGAACTGCAATCTTTAAGTTTGATGCTGCTAAAACCTCTCTTAGTTCTTGCATCTCCCATCTAAGTCATAATGTCCAGCATGCAAAGCTCAAAGCTGGTCATTCAATCTAACAAATATTAATTCGTTGTGTCAGCATCCAGGAAATATTGCCGTTGATGATGTCAATGGCGGACGGTTGATATTCTATGATTTTGGAATGATGGGAAGGTAAATAATGGACCTTGTGTGTAGCCATCTTTTCTTAGTCGGATCAGGAACTTAATAATTCTTGCTCGTGTGAATGTGTCTTGGGACATTATCTTTTGTGTTGCTGGCCTGCAGTATAAGCCCGAACATCCGAGAAGGTTTGTTGGAAACATTCTATGGTGTCTATGAAAAGGACCCAGACAAGGTGATTAAGTCATATAGTGGCAGAAGTTGTTCACTTCCCAAATTTTGTATGTTGCCTGCAGTAATGATTTTACTAATAATTTTCTTTCTTGGTGCAGGTCCTTCAGGCAATGATTCAAATGGGTGTTCTTGTGCCAACCGGGGACATGACAGCTGTCAGACGGACTGCACAGTTCTTTCTTAACAGGTGTGCTGATGAGGTTATCCTTTTGTTTAACTCCCTATCTTTCCGCAACCTCTTGAAAGTATGGTGATGCTGATGCTGAGAGTGCTAATTTCAGTCATAATTCTTACCTGTGAATTTTTCAAAATAAAGGGTTTGGTCCATGTTTCTCATCCTTCCATTTCTCTGGTTGTTATATGTGAAATGTCTATTATTGGGATATTCATTTGAGTTTTTAGGTATCAATTTGTCCACTGGGGATTCTAAAGCAACTGTTGCATGATGGAGAACTCAAATGATTTCATGTGTTAACTTTACTGAAGCTTTATCTTGCGAGTGTTTGTTGACTTCAATTGAGAAGGGAGCCTGGGTCAGGCTCGGATATTAGATGGAAAAGATGGAATAGTCTCCTTGCTGGTTGATTCCAGAAGCTGCCGGCCTGCATATCTAAAAGAGCAATGAGAATTGTATGCATTTTTCACAGTGTGATGTGGTTGGTCGAAGTATCCCCTAGAATAAGAGCTCAAGAACTCTTCTCAATTTGCCAGATACATGGATTATTTTTTAAGGGAGTCTTCCAACTGGCAAAATACGTGGCTTTAGGTTGAATAGAAACGCCAATCAAAGAACTTGAGAACTTTGTCGATTTGAACTTCTTGTAGTCCACAGAAATTTCAATCCTACATTTGTAGATGATGTCTTCTTTAGAGCTTGGGTTAAGGGCGCGTTTTTCTGTTAAGCTTCCACTTAGACATCTTTGTGAGTAAAGGAGTGTTGCAGAAGTGCAACAGCACGTGGAGATGAGATCTGTATCCCAAGGTCGCATATTTCTGCTAGGGCATAAAGGCATGATATCCTCACTGTCAACATCCTCATATGGAAGACCTATGGTGGTTAGCTAATGCTTTTTATGTGAAGAAGTGGCTGAATCTGCGGCACGTTTATTCGTTTCTTTTTCATGGATAAGATGTGTTAGGGAGTTGGTCTGCTGTTTCTGGATGACTTTGGTCACAGAAAGGTTTCTGTCCCTAAGGTTGAGAATCAATTATTTGTCTATTGCCTCTTGCCATCTTTTGGATCATAGGGACAGAAAAGTATAACTATGCGACGGTACTTGAAGGAAAGGAAATTCATCATGATATTGGCTGGTGAGCAGCTGGTGTTATGTTGATATTCGACCCAAAATAAAAATAAAAATGCTGGTGTTATGTTGATAGACTGGCTTTTATTGCACTCACAGATATACTGTACTGTAAATTAGTTGATACGGGTTGCCAGTTCTTGGTCTCTATGAAACTATCCCGCATTGTTTATCTTTGTGTTTCGATGGGTCTCATATTCATGTGGTCTCTTTCCATCTACCAGTTTAAGTTTGTGGGTGAGACTTTGTTAACATAGTTTCAGAGCCAGTTTCTGCCTGGCTCCTTGTTAGGCAATTCCGCGTGCGTACTCAGTTTGGTTTGCTCGCAAGAGGGGTTATTAAAGTATCCTACGTCGCTTATCTATGGGATTTTAGTGGGTCTTATAGTCATGTAGTCTCCTTCCATTAGCTTAAGTTTTTTGGCTGTACTTTCTAACGGCATTGAAGGATGTAATTTTTGGTATAAGTACCTGAAGATGAGAAGGAAAATAATGCCGGGCTGAATCCTAGCTACTGACTGTCGATCTAAGTTAGGTGGGGGAGGTCTGAGATTGAAATTCAGATTAGAAAGCAGACACTGTAACAACAAGGGGGGAAAAAGAAAAATTGAAGAAACTTTCCATCTTAATAAAATAAAAATCAATAATGCCTTTCCAGATGAACCTCAAAGTGATAAGATTCTGTGAATCAGCATGAGGAAGAGAGCAGGTTGAAGTAGAAATCAAGGATAACATAATCGAAGCCATTTATATATTTATGCTGTACCCTGGATTTGGAAGGTGAATGTTGGTAAAAAAATATGGTATTATAGGAGTTATACCAAGCCAAATAGTAAGTTAATGGAAATAAATGGTTATCACTTGTCATGTAAGCATTTGCTAGAATGATGGTAATATGTAACACTCAGAGTGATTTGGCATCCCACTCAGAATCTGGCAAAATGGACTTGCCAACCAAGAGTCAAACTATAATCGAACAGTGAACACTTGGCACATATCTAGTGGTTTAGTCTTCAAGATTCAATCATTAATATAACGTAATATATCAATGCATAAGTACCTGAGCATTCAGGTTTTCTTTTTCTTGCTTAAGGCAATTACTGTGACAAGCAATCACGTATCTAAATTGTACTTCTCATTCAGAAATTTCATGGTCTGAGAATCACATTAATTCCACCTTTTG
Source organism: Eucalyptus guilfoylei (assembly GCA_016097605.1). Classification (NCBI taxonomy): domain Eukaryota; kingdom Viridiplantae; phylum Streptophyta; class Magnoliopsida; order Myrtales; family Myrtaceae; genus Eucalyptus; species Eucalyptus guilfoylei. The sequence continues at coordinate 55,951,866 of CM027867.1, forward strand.
TAGTTTCGAAGAGCGTCTCGCTGCACAGAGAAGAGAAGCAGAGATGGCAACGGCAGAATTAGGCTTCAAAAAGCCCTTGAGCAAGGAGGAAAAGATTGAGAAAAAGAAGCAGAGGCTTGCTGCAATAGGTACTTCCCACATGTTGATTTTACATGTTCTCTTAAAGTACTTGCTTAATTAGATAAACGAAATGGATGTGCCAACTGAAATGTAGGAAATGGAAATTTCATTCTATGTTCTGGTCTCACTGAAGTGTTTTGGCTTTGTAGTTTGTACAGTAGGAAACAAGCATGAATTCTGTATCGTAGTTAGCACTTCTAGAGCTGCTTCAATTATTCCCCTCAATGTAGCATATGCTAGTAATTAGTTGTCATTGACAGTTGCCTTTCACTTTAGCTGAGGTAAAAACTGTTCTGCCATCAGAACGGCCCATTTCTACTTTATTCATAAAGAGGGGAAAAAAAAAAAATCTGTTATGCCAATTCTCTGCTGGTTCTCCGGGTTATTGGAATGGCTGTATATTTCATTCATGTGCAAAGTAGATTATACAGATAGGAGTCCCACTTTCAGGATTTGTTCATTATGCAAAAGAGTTTCAAACTTTGAATAACTCTAGTAGAGAAGAAATAAATGGTCTAGAAGAATTGAATGTGGTTTATATAGACTACTTAAAAGGTCTGAATTAAGGTGTCACATTGTGTGATATATTAAATCTTTGAATTATGTACCATAATTATTGTTTACACCAGAGCAATCTCTTCTCTATCTGCAAGAAGCTGAGAATTACTGGATTGCAGTGGGCAGAGATGGGTGACAAGTACCATGATAATGTCTGCTTAACTGCAATATGGCCTCTTTTCATTAGATTGAATGTATAACTTGTACAGTAACCTGATGGCATTTTACACGTGTGGTATGAGGTGAAATGCATGTTGCTAATAGCTACTGTTACTTTGATCAGGAGAAGATTTGTTAGCCATTGCTGCAGATCAGCCCTTCCGATTTCCTGCAACATTTACATTTGTTGTGAGAGCATTTTCAGGTACTGTGCCATTGAACTATGATTGAGCTTGTTGTGTTATGAAAAAAGTGGACTCAGAAGCTGTGTTATCTCCCCAGTGTTGGATGGCATTGGGAAGGGTCTGGATCCTCGATTCGATATTACTGAGATTGCTAAACCGTGAGTGTCCTTTTTGGTTATTGATTTATGTTGAAAAAAAAAAAAGAGTAACTTTTTTGGCAACTTTTTTGGCAGAGATTCATTTCTGGAGGGTTAGTATTTCTTTCTTAAGATGTTCGAACTGGCAATTCTTTCTGCTTGTAACGTTTTCATATTTCAATATGTAGTTATGCACTGGAGTTGCTAAAGTTTCGTGAAGCTGGTGTTGAAGTCATCCTGAAGGCAAGTTCCGGTGGCTTCCTTTGTGATATTAAGTGCTGCTGCTCTTTGAATCCAACATGACAGTCTAAATGGCATTTCAGGACTTTAGGAAGCGGTGGGACCGCCAATCTCGTGCATTTTACAACCTATTTAGACAGGCTGACCGAGTTGAAAAGCTTGCTGAAATCATCCAGCGACTGGTAATTTCAGGGCTATCCCTCCTCGTTTATACTAAATTATCCGGATCTTAGGTTACATTGCTTCAAAATTACAATGCAGGAGCAAGGTGACCTCAAGCTCAGGGTTCGGACTTTAGAATCCGAGAGGGCCTTTCAACGAGTTGCAGCTGTCCAGAAGACAGTTGGAAATGTGAGTTTAACTAGTGGTCCTGTTCTGCTAGCTTAGTTGTTAACTGATTTTGCGAAAGAACCACAGCAATTAAAGATGTCTTGAAAGCGCTTGGTCGTTTCTTCTCTGAACTTTTCTGCAAAAGATGTGCTATGAATGGAGATCTATCATTCCATCAATGTCTTGTGATTTGTGAGATTAAACATGATAATCATGAAAATATAATGTCTTCTAGTCCTTGTGGTGACTTCAGATAGATAAATGTTCGTGCCCTTTTCTGAGGGCTATTATGACAAAGCCTTTATTAATTGCTTGAATTGGGGGCATGTGCAAACTAGAAACAGAACAAACAAGGATGACCTTGGGCATATCTGCTTCTTACTTCCTCTAGCATTGCGTTCAGTTCTGTGAATATGACTTCAGAAACCATAATGGAATAAAAAACACTGATCTACCTTTTCTTTTGGGGGTTGGGGTTTGTTGACACTACCAACTACTTGTGCATGTTTCATTTTTTTTTTCTTTTGGTGCCAAATGCATAATGGTGATTAGATTTTCGTGTTAAGATGATTACTGGCAAACATAACATACTTCAGGAATCATTTGAAGTCATTATTTGGCATGAGACATTTTTTAAAGTTTGTACTCAAGAGAGATGCTAAGATCCTGATTGTGACTATCTTGGCCAATCAATAGGTTGTAGCTGCTGGAAGCCTGATGAACCTTGCAACACTTTTGTATCTCAATTCGATTCGAGTAAGCTACTGGTTATTTTTTTTTTCTTTTATGCAGCTTGTTCTATCTTTTTTTGGCTATTTTCTACTCATGTTTGTTCTGAACTTGCCCTTACAGGCGCCTGCAGTAGTGGCATATGTTTTATGTGCATTTTTCGGTTTCCAAGTTCTCTTCGGCCTTATAAAGGTGAAAAAGTTGGATCAAAGGGAGAGATTAATCACAGGAACTGCTTAAACATTGGGTGTGTGAAATTCTTTTTCGGATACAATTCTTTTTCTGCCATGAATATGGTCCGATGAGTTCCTCTTCTTGGTGTCTCACGAATTCTGCTACAGACGTATAGGATTAATGATACAGAAGAAGCTGCTCCCGAGTGCACACATTCAGCTTACAGACATTTCAAGGGGAGCCAAATATCGATTGGGGAGTCATGATAATTCACCTCTTCAATTCAACTGGATAATCAGCATGCGTCTGATTCCTTAACTGTATATGTGAGGGATGTTATTTGAATGCAGAACGCACAACCAATCTTTAGGGCCATTCTGTTAAGTCTATCAGCTTAAGTAGCCCACTATCAGGTTTGCCCGTCTACTTTTTATTCAGAGTAAACCCGCGCCTTTTAACAGATAGGCCCGTGCAATCGTAAGGAAGTTTAGTACTAGAACTTCTAGTTGTACGTAAGAGCAGTCTTGAAGTTGTGATAGTCATTTGGTCAAGTTTTGGGTAGTTTGACCTCGCGAACATGTGGCTGGTGACATGTAACACAACTTGTATAACTCTGTAACGTGTACATAGTGACAACATTCGTATTTTAATTGTACGTATCTCAGTCCACTTACCTCTCTCTCTTTTCCTCTTGCTCGTGTGACTATCTGCTATGATAAATAGGGAAGCTGTTTGTAATGGTGCGCTATCCTGGTTATCTACAGGTTAGTTTTCTACAGGTTAACCGTGCAATCTTCCTCTCCCTGTCCTCTCTCTCTAGTGCACACTTATATCTGTCAGGTTATGAGGTCAGGTTGCTGCGATACGTACGCATGGAATAATCTTTTCTGTACACATGGTTGAGGAATAAATGAGGTATTTCTTGACCAACCTTGGGCCTTTAGTTCCACAGATTCTCGATCTTCTTCTAAAGCCAGGGCCATGTTAGTTGGGCTCCAATGATTGCAGAAATTGTAAACAGCAGCTCAAGGCTCGAAGTGTGTGGGCTTACCGATTGAGAATATTAGTAGTAAAGGCACGTGGTTTGCACGATAATCCACTCACAAAAATATTATTAGGAGCACAACACGGTAAGTTGGAAAAATAACGAAGTGTCTCATGCCATCAGAATTGAGTCTTCACAGCACAGGGATATGTACTCCGCCAACATCTCCATCTCTTCAATTAGGGGCAAGGGTTCTAGTCTTTATCCCGACATCAGCAAAAAAGCCAGAGGTCTGCGCGCATGCGTCAGGTGGAGCCCTTTTTTTGCTTGTGTTAATTGTGCGTTGGTGTAGTGATTTTGTACGGATTTTGTTAGCATAACGGTCTTGGATTACTGTGAAAGTAACGGCTTTTTGTGAACCACAAATTTTTGAAGAAATGGATTCTCAACAATTTATAATAATTTATTATTTGAATTTTTGTGGTCTAGAACAAATTATTATCTTCACAGTAGATTAAAGATCGTCGCCCAATCATTTTTCATTTTGTTCCTAGATCTTCTATACAACTCCCTCCTTTAATGCATTCACCAACACTTTGCACCACCTTGTGAATTGCTGTTTCATGACATTCATTACCCCGCTCTCCGTGCCTCTCTCAAACACACGCTAAAGACAACCAACAAATTCTTTTCTTTTTCTTTCAAGACATGAGAAGAGGCTCTACTGTTCGTTCGTTACACAAATAATAATTTCCAAAAAATACTTTACAAATTTTTCGACATCCATTTCACGGAAAATGAACTGATTAGGGAATATAATATTTTCCATCAAGGGAAAAAAGTCTTCTAAAATAGGAGAAAATGTTTTCCAATTTTGAGAAAGAAGAAAACGTTTGTCATATCTCCTTTCACCTCACTTTCTTTCACCAAATACTTTTTCCTATTATTTTTTATTTTTCTTTTCTTTTATAAATTAATTTTTTTTTTCTTCTTCTTTGGCCGGTTACCAGCCATGGTGACAACTGACGACTGGTCCCAGGTGAGCTCGAGCCTCACCTCCCCTCGCCTAAGCTTGGGCCTCGCCAGATTTCGTGAGTTGGGCGGGACTCAACCCTCGCCGAGCTCGCTTGGCGTCGGCCATCGCCGTGGTTGGCGACTGGCCGAAGAAGAAGAAGATAAACAACAAAAGAAAAGGAAAGAAAAGAAAAAAAGAAAAAAATAATTTAAATATAGATTTAAAAAAAAAAAAAATTTAAATATAGATTTAAAAAATAAAAAATAATTAAACATCAATTTAAAAAATAAAATAAAAAATTATTGAAAAAGAGTGTATGAAGGAAAATATCTTTTTCTTATCGAATAGAGAAAAAAATTTTCCACTTCATTTTCAAGTATTGGCTGTATATCGAAAAACAATCACATTTTCTTGGAAAATGACTTTTAAGAAGCCTAATGTTTTGTTCGTTTTGTGAAAAATGTGGCATTGAAATGAACTATTTTTGGCCAATATGACATGCAAGTAATTAAAAAAAATTGTTATGATCTCAAGTGAATGCTATACGAAATATGACACTTGTAGTATTCTTATCTTATTAGTAAATTATATGACAAAAAGTTGGCAAGTTTGTGAAAAATGGTAATTTGCAAACTTTGAAAATGATTTATTATTTTCTAATAAAAAAATTGGTAGATTCCCAGCAAGTTTACCTGGACCAAAAGTCCTTAGTCAGTTCTTTTTAACCTATTGAAATTTTTCAACAGAAAAAAGAAAATTTGGTTGTGGAGTGGTACAACCTTATCTGAAGTAGTTGTATTAGCAAACACAATTTTATTAGATGGCTAGTTTGTAAAGATAAACTACTGATAGCAAAGGTTGTAGCATAATGGGTGACCTCAATTGATATCCAATGTAACTTCTATAGAGCTGGTATAGAAAACAGAATTCATTTATTCTTCTAGTGCGAATGGACAGACAGTATTCGGGGTAGTATCCTTGCACAACATGGGATGAGGCCGTCTTTAGGAGGATGGAATGAGGATTTTCAATGGATGATTAGGGCAATAAAGGGCAAAGATTTGGTGGCGAGACTCCTCAAAGTGTCTTTCCTAACAACCATATATTGCATTTGGATAAAGCACAATTATAGACAGTTTCAAAACAAATCAACAATCAACTAGCATCCATATTATTTTGGCCAAGATGCGTGAAAATGTAAGAGATACAGCTTCACTTTACCAAAATATTAAACCTTTCCGGTCAATTCTTGTATTGGCTACTATGTGAACACTTCCAACCTCCTTTTTGAATTATTAGCTCTATTTATAATGCCAGGGGATGCCCCTAAGTTGTTGTGCTTCACATGCTTTATAATACTTACATTTAAACAAAAAAAAAAAAAGGAAAGAAGAAAATCCACAATTTTGGGCATGGAGCAATACAACGCATACACACTTCAAAAAAAAAAAATATAAATTACCCAAAAAATTAATCGCCTCCATATTTTCTTAAGTAGAGACTAATGTATCACCATTTAATGATGTGCGATCAGCTTTATTAAAACAAGTTCAGTATGAACCTTTTTATATAAGCATGCATATAAAGCAATGTTTATTAAGAAGTTCTCTATGTTACAAATGTTATTAATGTATGATGCCAATGGCTGAATCTCCTCATAAGTGTGTGCACTTGGTCTCTCGCATCCACCATATGATACAACCTTAACTCGGGAATGGAGTGGCGACAGCAAGGAGATGAGCTTTCCTATGGATGGTAAGACCAGGGCACTCCATCTTGTCCAAATCCTCCGGTTTCAGACCCTCAGGCAATCCCCAACCGAACTTGTTCACCAGATTCGCCAGGACAAGTTCGCTCGTTGCCATCGCGAACGATGTCCCGGGGCAACCCCTCCTCCCGGCGCCGAAAGGGATCAGCTCAAAATCCTGTCCCTTGAAGTCCACCGAGCTGTTCGAGAATCTCTCGGGCTTGAACTCGTCCGGCTCGTCCCACGAGCTGGAGTCCCTACCGATGGTCCATGCGTTCACGATCACTGTAGTTCCCTTTGCAATGTCGTAGCCTCGGATTTTGACGTCTTGGGTCGACAGTCGCGGGAGGAGGAGTGGGATCGGAGGGTGCAGGCGGAGAGTCTCTTTGAGGACTGCTCGTAGGTAATGCATTTTCTCCAAGTCTTCGTCGGTTATATGTGGCTTGCCATTAGCGATTTTGCGGACCTCGGTTTGGAGAATGTTCATGGCTCTAGGGTGCCTTAAGAGCTCGGTCATTGCCCACTCCAGGACTGTGTATGTTGTATCAGTTGCACCGGCAAATATGTCCTGCACAAGCACAAAAGTTAATGAAGGCATGGAAAAGTTATATTTAGAATAGGCAAAGAGTTTGTTAGCATAATAGTCTTTGGGTTAATGTGAAAATGGATCTATTATAAATTATTAATTATATAGTTTTTTTATGATCGACTATTATTTTGACTGTAGATTAAAGATTACCATCTAATTATTTTCCGTAGAAAATTAATGTTATTAGGAAAGAAAAATCAATAGTGTAGGTGACTGTTGGTGGAGAAAAAAAGGGGAGAGCTTACCAAGATCTGTGCTTTGATGCTATCGGCACCAAGAACAAAACCAACGGTCTTCTCCTTCTCAATCTCCAGCAAACCATCCACGAAGTCTCTCCTATCTTCACCTCCGCCGCCGACGCTCTTCACCTCCATCTTCCGCCGGTGCTCCTCCACCACGTCATCGAGGAACTTGTCGAATGCCCTCGCGACACACTCCACTTTCGCATCTAAGCCAGTCAACTTGTTGATCCACCCAAGGCACGGAATGAAGTCCCCAACGTTGAAAATGCCCAGCAGCCTCATCAGGTCCCCCAACAGTCCCTTGAAATTCTTGCCCTGCTCGCCGTCGCTGTACTTCCTTCGCAGAGCCACCCGGCATATGATGTCATATTCGTCAGCGCCGCGAACATGTTGCTCAGGTCCACCGAGCGATGCTGCTCGATCTTGTCCATAAACAAAGAGATCTCTTCTTCTCGGACCGTCCGAAACGAGTGGACCCTCTTGTTGCTCAGCAGTCGGAGCACGGAGATGCTCTTCATTTGCCTCCAGTACTCGCCGTATGGCGCCAGCAACACGTCCTTGCGGTGGTACAGAAGCCTCTCAGACAGGGTTGACCTGAGTCGAAGAAATGAAATGACACGAAATAGGCACGTATTTAGTACAAGTGAAGCTTTTGTCTGGTCAAATGTTTTCAAATAGCACGAGTTGACGCACGGTTAATGTCCATGTCTGTAGTCCACCGGGACCTTTCCCAATCATATATGCTAGACAATATAACTCTAACAGCGAATTAAGATGCATGAACACGGGTCGACAGGCTTAGCCCATACCTGGGTCGGTCGGAGAAAATGCGGTCGTGGGTCTTCATGATGTCACGTGCACAGTCGGCGGACGATACGATGAGGACAGGCACGCTCCCGAAGTGGAGCATCATCAAGGGGCCATAGCGTCTCGACAGGGCTTGGAGTGAGCGGTGAGAGTGATAGCCAAGCTGGTGGAAGTTCCCAATGATCGGGAGCTTTGGCGGCGATGGGGGAAGGTGAAGGTTAGTAGCGGCGGCGGAGGAGAGGAAGAGGAGGCGGAGGCATTTGAGGGTGAGGAGGGTGATGAAGAGGACGAGTGTGATTGAGGTCAGCGAGAAAGTGAAGGAGAGCAGCGGTGAGGCGTTGAAGCTCAACATTGCCGGTGGCGCTGGTGGCTTTTCGCCGTTCCGGCGTCTCGAGGTGAATGCTTTTCTTTTTAGGGTTGTGAAGACGAGTGGTGGAGGGATGGGGATTTATATTGCTTGTGCTGTTGTGGAGCTTTACAGGAATTTTTTTTTGATGACCCGGGAATTGCCATACAGCCTGTAGGCGGCGGTGTAAACGGGGGCCGACCTGCAAGGACCCACCTCCCATGGGCCGTAGGTGAGTTGCGCAATGGGGCGAGAAGTTTTGAACCCTTTCCCTATCGGTTGAGAGGCGAGGCGCGAACCATCTCGTCCACCGCGGGGTGGGTAGCTCTATAGGAATTTTCGTATGCAGAATATAAGGAAAATTCCTAATCTTGTTCACTTGTCATGAAAGAGAATTCACCAGTTCCCCTCCGGTAATTTTGAATAAACAGCTTTACTAACTATTCTTTTGCCATGGGATCACTATTACAAGACCAACAACGATTTTCTTCGAATTCGACAAATATATCATCATCATCATCATTAGTATTATCTATTTGATAGATCAATTTTGTAATCATAGTCTAAATCTCTATTTTTTGGGGCCAACGATAAGATTTACTCAACAATAATCCCTCTTCGACAAAAACTTATATCTTTTAGACCAATGTGTGAGTTATGATATGTGGAGTTCATTGAATTGTGATTGATAGTTTGAAAGCAAGTATACTAACAGGAGTTGAACGCGTAAACATGCAGGCGTCCATTTTCACATTAACTTACAAAGATCTCTCAACATCATGGACCGCGAGTCCGCCTGGAAATGGAATTATCACTCGCTGATGACCTTGTTAGTTTCATCCAACGGCCAGAATAAGGAAGGTTGGGAATTGATTTGGCCAAGAACGAAATGGACAGGAACCAGAAAGACGTTGTCCTCTTGCAACACAGCTTCACGTTGATAAGGGGGTTCATGGGTCTTGTCATTCTAGTTTGGAAAACGGATTGACACGTGTCAAATCGTGTTAACTTTTAAGTTGACATCCCTTCGGATTCAAGTTTCTATCTTAGCGAATTCTCTATGTTCTATTCTTGTTGGAATTTCATTTGTACCCTCAAAGATGCGTGAATAAAATCCGTTTAGAGCTAATTTATAGGTTTGGCCTAAATGGGGTTTCGTGTTTGATTGAATATCTAAGAAGGTTTCTCGAGGCGATCAACATCAATAGGGTTGTCAGCCAAAAATGGCCGTTACAGTTGGTTTGGCAGAATAAAGGCCATGGGCCATGACGGGTGTTTTGGTATAGAAGTTATTCCGAGTTGCTGATGAATGGTTGTTGCCCTGCAAAGCGGCAGTACATAGCGACGAGGAAGAGATTAAAATTGAGATATGCCAGTTTGAAAAATGGCTTCCTAGATAAAGCTAGACTTGGCCTAATACAGTACCCTTAAACAGGTGTTGGAGATTAACGAGGGGCATGAACGTAGGGTATTGGACGAAATCCCAACATCTCATAACTATACGGTTTCATTAGTTTTTTTTTTGGTCGAAGATACGGTTTCAATTAGTTAAGATATTCTAATCGGTTCATAAGCTATGGTCTTAAGTATTTGAGTGAAGATAAATCCCATTGGATAAGTATAGATGTAAGGATACTAGAAGTATCAAAAGTTTTGTATAACATTTACTTTAGTGTTGAAATTTTTTATTGGCTCACTTAAGAGTCAAATTAGAAAAAAAACAATCACTTAAGTGTTCCGACGTCAGATTTCGACCAAAAAGATTACATGACTTTTTAATTAAATATCAATGCTTATACGGATTTAAAATATGAAAAAAGTCCACGTGGAAAAAAAGTCAAATTATGTTATACTTTCCTTTGTGAAAATTGCGGGTGACAACGCAAAATATCTACATTCGCCAGGTTTTTCTTGCTTCCCCCATCACCAGCCACCATCGCTCATCCAGCACCAGCATGCTACTCTCTCATATTTCTTTCTGGATTTCTACCAAACACTCGAAGTCCATCTCTCATACTACCACTCCAAAAACACACGCTCAATAGAGAGGGACTCCCTTCCACTCATCCTGTCCATCAATGCATAGCTTTCCTCAGCAAACCATGCTAGGTCACCTCCCTTTCATTCTCGCAGTTGCGCTCATACGCTCTCTCCATAGACATAAACACAAGAAACGCTCTCATCACTAAAGCTATCTCTTCTCCAAATATGGGACCTCCCTCTTGGATCTTCCATGTTCATCCGAGCTTGATCTCAGCCCTTCTCGAATGCCATTTCCGTGGGGCGACCCAGTGTATGTCCTGTATAACCGAAATAGAGCATAATAGAGCAAGATGAGGTCGAGGCTGTTCCATTAGGATTCGGCGCACAAACACAACAAAATAGAGATTAAAGGCAAGAAAGAGAAATCAAGACACAAGGTTTATCATGGTTCATCCTTAAACTATAGCCATATCTAGCAAATGATTTCATTATAATTAACATTTCCCACCTTTCTATTACACTCTCAATTATAAGAGAAAGAAATAAGATATTGGTAGCAAAAGCTATTCATAGGCCTAAACCCAAAGAATTTAAACTATAAAAGCCCTCTAGCGGCCAGGGGCACTACATTTTCTATGCCTTCTTATCGATGGAGAGTATGAATCACACCTCAACATTCGCTCACTAGACGAATATTTCAAATGTTACTTTAGGCCCAAAATAGTTCTACACTCACTGCATTATTAAAAAAATCTGCATTATTCACCTATGTGTCAACTTTCTCTAGTACTACAACCTTCTATTCCACTTTCTCACGGATAGAGTAATATGCTCTATGCTTTCTTCTTGCACGAAATTCAAAATTCTTAGCCAAGAATATAACACTTTGGCTATCACACGTAATCTTCACTTCTCGTTGTGTAAAACCAAGCTCTTTAGTAATACTCAAATAAGATTTGGTAACTCAAACCTAGTTGATAAGAAAATTGGATGGTTATTCATAATATGATAAGTAACTTCTACAAAGAGTTGGCAAATTTAGGCTTACAAACAAATGCAAATAAATTTGTAAAAGATAAGAAAAAATGGCAATTTTTTTTAAACGATAAATGCTGATAAGAAACTCAACTAGGAGTTGATAAGCCAATAGTAGGAGTTGGAAATTTTTTTCCAAAAATGTCATATTTTCCGCGAAACGAATGGAGCCTTTGGCTTCTTAAAAGCCATTTTCCGGGAAAATATAATTATTTTTCAGTATTCAGCTGAAACCTGAAAATGAAGTGGAAAATATTTTTTTTCTATTCAGTAAGGAAAATCTTATCCTCCATGCACTCTTTATTAATAATTTTTTAAAATCAAAATTTAATTATTTTTTAAAAATTTATTTTAAATTATTTTTTATTTTACTTTCCTTTTTCTCTTTATCTTCTTGTTCTTCGGCTGGTTGCCAGCCATAGTGGTAGCTGGTGATCGGCGCCAAGCAAGGTTGAACCTCACCACAAGCCGGCGATGCTTTACCTGGCTGATCCGACGAGCTGGGCGGGGCTCGAGCCTCGATCAAGCTTGCCACAGCCTCGCTGACCTCTAGACCTTGGGCCCCCAGCTCGCCGGATCTATCGAGGCCCAAGCTTGCCTGATGGCCTTGAGCGAGCTTGGTAGAAAAGAGGGTGGCGCGAACCTGGTGAGACATTAGCATGATACAGATCCAAGATGATGGAAAAGAGGGTGGCACGGTAGAAACTCCGGGCAATCCTGGAAAAATACATAAGTAGCTCTCAGAAAATAAGGAACATTCTGAGCAAGAAATCAATGCAAATGGCGCCGAGAGACAAAGGGAAGCCGTGGAAATCGAACTAGCGAAATTGGCATATCATTATTCTCGCCCAAAAATCAAAATCGCCCTTCTATTTTCTTTATTATCCTTTTTGGGTAAAATTCAATGTTCATGCCCCGTACTTTTGTAAAGGTCCACTATCAAGTCCTTCGGTTAAATTTGATCGTCGGAGTGATGAGTTGACCGCCGCGTCGATGAATTTGCCAATCTGAAAACATTTCATTTTTCACCCGTTGCTTGTAATGATAAATCACTAAACATTATCACTTAATTTTGAAGCAAATTTTCTAACCACTTAACAAATTATTAATTGAGAAAACTTATACTTGTAATTGAGAAGGGTTAACGTACTTGATATGATAGTTTATAATTTACTTTTCTCTTTGGAAATCTGCCCAGAATGTTCAAGAGTTGCTATAAGCTATGATTAACAAAAATCAATTTTTAAGTTCTGAAACCAAATAAGGTTATGAAATTACTAAAGACTAAAACATGGAACTTTATTTTGTTATAGGGAATGCTACTAGAAATTGTCCAAGACTTATTTCGTTACAAATATTATATGGTTAGTAACTTGGATTCATATGCGATATTTACATGTCATTAGTAGTTTCCGTGTACATAAATGTGATTTTCATTACTCTTAGTAACTTTCTATATAAGAAAAGGTAATGAATTGTGTATAGTCAGTAACTCCTTTACTCGCGACACTCACACGTGATTAGTATTCTTTATTTGTATCGAAATAACTTTGAATACGCTTTTACATAGAAACAGTACCTTATCCTATATGATCAGTGACTTTCCATTTTCTAGTATTATTCATGTATGATTAATGAAATTTGTGTATACTTATCTAACTTTCAATATTTTAAATCCGTAACTTTTTAGGCAACAGAAATAAGTTCTATAGCGGTTTTTATGGCCACAGCTGATAATCTGTACAACGGTCCACGGGATTATAGAATCCCCGTTGCGGGCAAATACAAATATGTGACTTTCTCCTCCGCCGTACTATTTTGCTATTGAATTTATGAGTTTTGGTCAAAATCCCTTTGAAGTGCATCCATGTTTGTCCTTGCCCCGGTGTTTTAGAGCCTGTTTGATAACTATTATATTTTTCAGGAATAATTTTTGCTCAAAACGTTTTTGTCTATTCTCTAGATGAATTTCTAAGTATTTTAAGGTATTTGGTAACTATCCAAAATTTCTATTCTCAGGATAGAAATGCTTTTGGTATGACATTCAAATTCTTTTGTGACTTAGAATTTTTTTATATTTTTCTTTTTTTTTTATTTTTCTTCCTTTAGCTAGTTGCTGGAGTGTCACCAACCCCCGAATAGGTTGACCCTCATTGGCTCAAGTCTCATGGGCCATCGAGAGGTTGGCCTTGTCATAGCCAGGTCATACCAACCTCACAGTGGCTCAACAAGGCTCGGGCTCGCCTTGGCTGGGCGAAGTCAACCTTGCTCAGATTTGCGAGGCCAAAGTCACTCAGACATTGGTGGGCCACTGTGAGGTCAACCTCGCCTTGGCCGGGTGATGTTTGCCTCACTATGACTCAGCGAGGCCGCCGGCCCTCATCTGGCCAATTGCTAGCTATCACTGAGGCTAGTGACTAGTGAAAGGAAGAATAAGAAGAAAATGAAAAGAAGAAAAGAAAAGAAAGAAAAGAAAGAGTTCTTGATTATGAAGTTGTTCCTGAGAACAAAAAAGTAATTTCTTTTTTGTTTTAAATCTATTGTCGGGAATAAATTTGCTCCCGGGAACAAATAAGTTACCAAACAAATTTCTATTCCTTTTTTGTTCCACGGAACAAAAGAATAAAATCAGACATTCTTTGGCCAGTTACCAAATATGCCCTTAGCCTCGAGTTTGTATTTCCATTAATGTCGGTTGCACCATGGCAGGGAAGTAACTATCTTGAAGAAAAAGTTTTCTAAAAGTGTCTCTCGCTCCGATCGAGAAAATGACATTTGGAGTGCCAAACTTGGCATGAAGGGATACTTAAGTGTCGAAAGTTATGAATGTGACACTTAAGTGCTAAAATCGGAGCAAAATGAGTCAATTAAGTGTCAACGGTGGGAAAATCCGGCCAAACGCTGACATGGCGATTTTCCAGCGAGCCAAGTGCAAAGCGACGTCGTTTTGTTGTTGATGTAGGTAAATACTTTATATAAAAATTAATTAAATTAAATTTAAAACCAATTTTTTTTTTTAAAAAAAAAAAGGAGGAAGATGAATAGCAATCGGTGGCGAGAGTATATATATATATGGTTTTAAATTTAATTAAATTAATTTTTATATTAAAATTTGAATTGTGTCAAAACGACATCATTTTTGTGTTTCTTTGCAGAGTCAGCTTTTCGGTGAGCCACATAAGCAAACAAAATTAATAAAAAATTACCACGTAGGATTTCTGGCGGAGTTCGCCGGATATGGCACTCAAATGTCCCATTTTAAAAAAAAAGTGGCACTTAAATGTCATTTTCCTTACTTTTGGCATTTAAGTGTCCCCTTGTGCCAAGTTTTGACATTTGGGGTGTTCTTTTGCTTGCTTTGATCTATATTTCTCTTGCTCTCTTCATTCAATTTGATTCAATTTTCTCCATTTTCTATTCCAATATTGGTGTACAATTTGAATTTGTAGTCTTATAACTAAACCTATCAAATGGGGAGATTGTGTTGAGTTTGGGTCGAGTCGGATCATAAATGGTTCGACCTAAATCGACTTATTAACCCATTTATAACTCATTTATTTGTAATGCAAAATTTATCGATTCAATACCATTTCAATTTTATACTCAACCCATATTGTTAAAATACTTTTTTGTTCAATCAAATCTAGGATAACTTCTTTCTTATGATTTTATAAAAAAAATTATATTGCCAAAACACTTCAATGCAACACAAATCCAGTAAACAATTGTTATAATTCTTTTATTTTTTATTTTTTATTTTATCTTTTTCCTCTTTTGTCCTATGTCCAATGAGGGCTGCGAGGCCCTTGTCGGCTGTGGGCAAGATTTGAAACCCTAGCTAGTTGCGGGCAAGGGTTCTGGCCCTCGCTAGACCTAGCAACCTTGACAACGACTAGGGAAGGATTCGTGGCCCTTGCCCTTAGTTGGTGTCGACGAGGGTAAGCAAAACTTCATAGTAAAAAAAGAAAGAAAGAAAGAAAGAAAAAGAAAAAAGAAATTTTTTTATAAAAATTGCCTCAACACATCTATATATATATATATTTTTTAGACCATGTGCATATGTGACATGACCTGTTCTAAAAAGTTAGAGGTCTCTTAAGTGGTTAAGCCTTGTAAATAGATTCATAATGGACCCATTATAATCCACTTATTTTAGAGGTCTATAAAATGAGTTAAGCGTTAAGTTAGTTGTAAAAAAGTTTATAATGGACCCATTTATAACCCACTTTATTTTATATACCCATTATATCTCATGCAAAATTTGTTATGGCCCATTTAAATGTTTTTGGGTTATTAAATGAATTTTGAACCCATTTTGATAGGTCTACTTAAAATAGAAAAAGTAAAAAAGATCCCCAGTGGTACTGAAAAATGTCTATAGATCATGGTGATGTTCTTGTCTTCTCCATCGTGAGGGCCGTTACAGGCAGGTGTGAGGTAAAACCCAAGAACAATGCGACTAAATTGTGCTTGGAGCCATTCAACCAAACAAGACAACATAAAAATCATTTACTATTTTTTTTTGAAGGAACCCAACGACGTATGTTGGAGAAGTTCACGATGGAGAAGTTTATGTTGGAGTAGTGAATAGAAAGATTGACAAGTCTTTCCTTTCTGGGCGTCAATTTACTCTAAAGATCCGGCTCATAATGGGAAAAGTGTCTGAAAAAGTCCTAAACCTTTTAAATTTGTATTAATTTAGTCCTAAACTTTTTATTGGTGCCAATTTAGTCTTAAACATTTTATTGACGCCAATTTAGTTCTAAACATTTTGACTTAATGCCAATTAGTCATAAATTTTTATTGGTGCTAATTTAGTCCTAAAACTTTGATGCCAATTTAATTCTAAAACTTTTGATCTAATGTTAATTCAGTCATTCCGGCTAATTATGACCAGAGCCTATGGCTGGGAAGGCTTGACCCTTGCCAGCCTAGTGCTAGGCCAGCCTCACGGCCACCAGCAAGGTCAACCTCAACCTTGCTAGCCCTCGCTTTTGGTTGGTCGCCCAGCCGACGACCAGCTAGAGTAAGGCAGAGGAGGGAAAAAAAAAAAGAAAAGGAAAAGAAAAGGAAAAAGAAAAGAAAGAAAAGAAAAGAAATAATTAAAACAAATATTAGCATATTATTAAAAGTTGTATACGTCAGTATTGGCTATGTCACATTGGTACCAACGGTGTCATCTCAACAATATCTAGCTAAAATTAATTGGAATGACTGAATTAGCATTATGTTAAAAGTTTTAGGACTAAATTGACACCGAATCAAAAGCTTTGCAAATAAATTGGCATCAATAAAATGTTTAAGAATAAATTAACACCAAGTCAAAATGTTTATGACTAAATTGATACTAATAAAAATATCTAGGACTAAATTGCTAGTAGTAAAATGTTTAAGACTAAATTGGCACAAATGTAAAATGTTTAGGACTTTTATGACACTTTTCCTCCTAAAAGTCCTTTGAAGACTTACTAAGAATCCTTGCGCGCTATTCGTCCCCGTATTTCGATAACACAAAAGTAGACTTTAGCACCGCGGAAACTCCCTTGCTTTACAAGAAGTGATCATATAGTCAGCATTTTCAATTCATGGTATTCGTTATTGTCCTCATGATCTGCTTCTTCTTCCTGACTTAACCTCGAAAGATTGTTGAGCCCGGTATGATTCGAACTTGAAGGTTCTCGTGCCGGCAAAGGTCGAGCAGTTTCTTGGTCTCACTAGAACAGCAATAAATTGGAAATACTAAACATTAACCCACTCAATGTCTACTAACCGATACATGGGGAAATTGTACCAGGAGTGCCAAAACTTGACTTAGGTGGACACTTTAGTGCCAAAAATTCCAAAAAGTACACTTAAGAGTCACTTTTTTTAAATATGGGGACACTAAAATGCTAAGTCTGGCGAGAGTAGCTGGAAATCCAATGTGGCATATTTTTAATAATATAAGTGGTCTACATGGCCTGTCGAAAAGCCAACTTGACGTCGCCTTCCATATTCACTTGAGTGCTAGTCATGGTTAAAAAAGGATCACTTAAGTGTTAAATTATGGTGTAAGTGATCACTTAAGTGCCACTCGTGGTTGAAAATGAACACTTAAGTGCCAAGTTTTGAAGAAAGTGTGAACACTTAAGTACCAAGATTTAACGAAGGTGAATATTAAGTGCCAAGTCTTGGTATCTACGTGGATAATTTAATATTTATATTAAAAATTAATTTTGGGGGCTTGTAGTGCCATGTGGACTTTTAAAAAAAAAAAAACTTATAACGTGGATAATTTTTCCAAAGAATTGTCACGTGGATAATTTTTTTTTAAAATTGCCACCTCAGTAAATAAAGTCACTGGAAAATGTCAAGTTAGCACTTTGGCTGGAATTTTTCACAATTGACACTTAAATGTTCATTAGTTTCCGATTTTGACATTTAAGTGTATCTTTTAAACTTTTGAAACTTCTGAAACTAAAGTGTCATCCTGTGCTAAGTTTTAGAACTTTCAGTGTCCACACCCCTAGTACATGATTACCTGCAAAAGTATAAAAAAGGGACTATAGCCTAATGCCAACTAAAAGAAAATTGATCATCAAAATAGGAGTTACATCAATCTTTATGGAATCATATCTTCAATTATTATTGCAAGACTTGATAAGATTAGAAGGAAATCCTCGTTCCCACGATACAAATGCATCAAAAGAGTACAATGAATACGAAGAAAGCACACCGCCTTCTCATGTGGCTCATTAAACTATACTAATCCACGATATCTTCGCCAAATCTATATGTAAGACAGATTTGATACTAAAGTAATTACTTGTAATATCACAACCACAACCTAAAGCATGTGCATTACAGCTGCGTGATTAAAGAATGTCTACCCTTCCAACTCGGAAGGGGGAGGGGTTCAAATCCCCATCTTTTCAGGGGGGATTAGGGTAGGGACGATTTCATTTCAGGAGTGGGTTTTGACTCCTACACCCTGCAAGGAGGCAGGGTAAAAGTCTGATAGTGAGTGTTAGAGTAGGATTAGAGTAGGACCGAGAAAAAAAAAAAAAAAAAAAAACAAGGATTGACTTCTTACCCATAAAGGTCAACTAGTTAATGGTCTTGCAAGCACCAACGTACTGGGAAACCTTTTGTAAATGCCCCTTTAACGTTGCCAACTAGTAAAATAAAGTTGTCGCACTAGGGTGGCATTAAGAGGACGAGATATCATAACCTATGAATCTCCACTCCAATCACATAATGCTGAGAAATGACTTGGCCAGAACTCATTGATTTTGAGTAATCTTGGCCAGCTTGGACATTGAAACTTTGTATACCAAACTCGCTATATAAACTCCCTTTGTGTCACTTCTTTCTCTGCCTTCTAAGTCTATCTTGGACTGTATTCTTTTCATACCCACCATGGCAAAGAAACCGAGCTTGGGTCGCCAGAAAATCGCCATTTCGAAAATTCCCAAGAAAAACCATCTCCAGGTGACCTTCTCGAAACGGCGATCCGGGCTTTTCAAGAAAGCGAGCGAGCTCTGCACCCTCTGCGGGGTCGACATCGGAATCATAGTCTTCTCTCCCGCCAGCAAGGTCTTCTCCTTTGGTCACCCGGAAGTCGAGTTCATCATCGACCGGTTCCTTGCCCAGGACCCGGCGCCCCCAGACTCAGGCGAGTGCCGGCTCATTGAAGCCCACCGGAACGCGAACTTGCGTGACCTCAACGGGATATTGACTCAAGTTCTTGAGGAGCTGGAGGCGGAGAGGAAGCGCGGGGAGGCGCTGGATGAGATGAGGAGAGAGAGCCAGAGGCAATGTTGGTGGGAGGCACCGATCGATGAACTTGGATTGTGTGAGCTTGAGCAGTTGGGAGGGTCGATGGAGGAGCTCAAGAAGAACGTGATGAGATGGATCAACGAGTTGATGGTGGACTCTTGCTCCCCAAACGGAGAAATCGCCTACGAGAGCAAGCCTCTTGAAGCGAACGGTGCATACAATCTTGGGCATGTGTACAATCTCCATGACCAAAATGGACTCTTTTGATGCCCCTTAATTTGAGCTCTTTCCCCTTTTTTTTGGGTGTTTTGTTCAGTGTCTCACTATACAGGCCTATCCTTTTTGCTTTTGGCTCCTGGATTTCTGTGTTTTGTGATTCGGATGTTGTATAAATAATGTTGGACTGATCAAATTTGTGAAAATTGTTCCTGTAAATAACGCTGGACTGATGAAATTTGAGAAATTTGTTCCTGTTGGTGTTATTAGAATTTGCTAGCGTTGAATGTTTACTGGATTTATTCATGTTTATCTTTGAGACATAGATAAAACTTTGATGCTGACAAAAAAGAAACAAAGTATACTTGAATTCGCAAAGTTTAGTATGCGGAAGGGTCAATGCTTGTCTATTGCTGCAATTATTCCTATTTGGTAAACGTTACGTGGCTCTTAAAATTATATCCCTTTTCAGTATTTAAGACCACATTAATTTTCCTTTTATCCGCAAAGTGATAAATATCAACTCTTCTTTGATTTGTTTGATAGTGAAGCAATATATGCTTCTTCTGACAGGAATTGAATTAAATCAACAGATATTAGAAATCCCAGAATTCATCCTAAGATTCATTTTTTATTGTTAATGATAGTGTCACGCGGATCCATTTGGCGTTTCCTAACTTGTGAAAGAAACTCTAGAGAGAGAAGCTTTGGAATTGTATTTTACTTGTAAATGAGATATAAATGAGGGGAAGAGACCTCTATAACCGTAAATCTCTTATTAATCAAATGGTAGAGATTACATATTCCTAATTACCATCCACCCGCATTTATTTCAGTTATATACAACTATCGTATCGTCCGCCCTCAGGAGTATTATAGAATACTTGAGAAAACCGACTTAGGCATTTTTGAGGTTAGCTTTGTTCATGAATTAGTCACAGCCTTCGATCAAAATATCTCTCGATCGTGTGGCTTCATCGGCCATGAACAATAGCATCAAAATTATCCTGATTGGGATAAGCAATTGCAGTGCTCTAACTCTCAGCATTCGCCATCTTTCAAGGGACTGTGCTTATTGACATAAAGATCTACTATAGTATGTTTCTCGACAGTTACTAATCGCCTGATTCATTTGCAACTTTCTTCTGAAGATTTAAAATTGTTAAACTCTTCAAGATACCAATTGAATCGGTATTTCCCCCAAAAAGCTCGTATACTGGAGAGACAAAGAGTCAAGAGGACTGGTCCGATTGGATTTGGGGAAGAATCCCAGACATGTCAACGTTTTTACTTATATCAAGAGTAATAAGGCTTGGTAATTGAAAAACAGTGTCCGGAAATATCCCCCTTAAGGAACAACCAACAGTGCTAAAATATGTCAAAGAAGAAGGCAAATTCGCAAAGGACTTTGGTGAAACCTTGGACATGTCTACTTGATCAAGAACAAGCTTTCTTAATGCCATTGAATTTTGAACAAGCATTGTGAAGACTGAATTTTCCAACCTGATAGAAGGGAACGAGTATGTGTTGAAAATATAATCGTTAGAGAGATCAAGTTCGACCAACTTGGAGAGGCGAGAGATTTCATTGGGAATAGAACCGGAAAATAGTGAATTAGAGAGATCCAAATGAGTGAATGTTGCAAATGTGCTTAGATTAGGCGAAATATGTGAGCCATCAAAGTTATTACCATAAAGTTTGAGGCTTCGAAGATGATGAATGAGATGAAGGGAGCTATTGGACTGAAGAGTAGATCGAGATTGATGACATTGCCGATGACACCGTCACAAGTGACACCATCCCCACGAGCAGTAATCCACGCCCTTATTCCATGAGTTTGTCTTTGGATAAGATGTGATACGGTCATCCTCATCACATGAGTTTGATGCCTCCCTATCAAGTACGGAGGAATTCTTAAAAAGGAGCAAGGCATCAAGTTGGTCAGGAGGGCAAAGGGTCAAGGCAAAGCGAATGGAGGAATGTAAGAAAATGTGAAAACCAAGGAGGTCGAGGATCTAATACCACCCCATTATGCAATTTAGTATGTGAGTGAGTTTATTGGCTATGGAGGATGCATCCACTTATTAAGCCCTCTTGTACTGTGAAGTGATTAACTTCACAAGTCTTCTCTAGAAGGTAGAAGTCAAAAGTCTTCTTAAAATAAGATTATGGAGTCACAGGAATTTCCACGGTACGGGTCATTTGGGCGTGGAAGATTCTTAGTGTCATGGAAAAATCTTCTGGAATTGTCCCTACGCGTGCGATGTCTTCCTGTGTGTACAACCCCCCATTTTCATGGTGCTAAATTATTTGACAATTGATGAATTTGACTATCCTAAATTCTTTAATTGCATTTTCTATTGGTATTTGTAAATGAGGTAAAAGGAATTACGCTTTGTTGATGCCTCATGACAGAGCTCCAATTTGCAAGTCAAATCTCATTTGCCAGTAAAGAGACTTAGGGAGGTTTCCAATCAATAATTAGTAATTCCTTATGACAAGGCTAGTAAGCTTTTTATTGAATTACTAGGAAACCTTCATTACGATAAGATTATAACTTTCAAAGCCGTTGAAATCGTTTCACTATTTCATACAAGTAGTTACTTACACGACCTAATATGCTCGTTATACTAGGTTTTTGGATTATTGTAATTTTTTCTTAACCTGAATATATTAAGGTTTTTAGAGGGCGTTGGGGCACTAAATTGAGCATTTAAAATTCGATTATGTCAACACAAAATGCGGCATATTTTCCCCGTATATGATGGAAAAACGTGCCAAAACAATGGACTCAATTAATGGGGGGTTATTTCATAGGTCGGGAATTTACGGAAAGTGCGCTATCTCTCGAAGTACATCTTTTATTTGCTTTTACTTTTATTATTTTTAACGATAAAATGAGAAGAAGCTTGATCTGAGTGCTCCGCCTTCGATGAAGTTTCGCAGGGGAGTTATTTGGCGCCTCTTTTTTAGTCTATCATGGAGTATACGATATTCTGCGACCATAATATTTTCTAAGAAAATGTTTGTCAAAACTTCTGGTGTTCGTTTTATGAAAAATGAATTGATTGGTGTAGATATTTTTCATGAAAGGAAAACAACCTTTGAAAATAAGGAAAAATGTCTTTCACTTTTCAAATAAGGGAAAACGTTTCTTCACTCATTCTCTCTTAACTCACACCCCTACCACTCCCCATTCTTCTTCTTCTTCTTCTTTTTGCTTTTCTTCTTTCGCAGCCGGTCGCAGGTCACGACAATGGTTGGCGAGTACAAGCCTAACCACAGGCTTGAGCTCATCAATTTGGTGAGCCTCGAGCTTGTTGGCCTCTGGCCTTGCTAGATCGGCAAGCTCCTCATCAATCTGGCGAGCCTCGAGCTCGTCAGCCTCTGGCCTGGCTAGATCGGTGAGCTCTAGCTTGCCTTTGGCTAGTCGCCAACGACTAATTGAAGAAGAAGAAGGAAAAGAATAATAGAAGGAAAATAAAAGAAAAGGAAAAATTTAAAAAAGTTGATTTTTTAGAAAAAATAAAAAATTTATTAAAATGAGTGCACGGAGGAAAATGGAATTGAATTTTCCATACCAAACAGCAGAATATATATATATTTCGTTCATCAAGGTTTTTTACTTGACAACACGTCGAATTAAATAATCTCAATTGCACTGTTCACTTTTCAATTTGTGTTATTTTTTTTGTGAGTTTACTTAACACGCATCAAAATGGGATGAAAAAGTGCAATTATAACTTCTATAATACCATTGGTCCCTCTAGTTTTGCCCGAAGCCGAAATCATGCACCTACTTTTGAACCTTATGAAAAAGTAGAGAGAGGATATTAATTTTCTAGTAAGAGCACCAACGCTAATATTCTCCTTTTGGTTTTTTGCCATGCGGGTTGGCCCAATCCTCAAACCTCAGAGGTGGGGACTCCCTCCGTCCTCCATCTGAATCGACTGGATAACCAACAAAGTCAAGCATAATCAACCTGATATGCACTTATCTTAAATCAAAATTCATTTCATAAAAGCATCATCGATCTCGTTGGACGAGTGAAATATATAGAGTAAGCTAACTACATTCACATATTCCAAACAAATTCACGAGATCAAGTACAATTACGTAAAAGAAAGTCAATTCCAATATGGGAAAAGGAAGGCATTCCATTGCATTTCTGCAGGCATTTATCGCTTCTTTGGGGGCCCGCTGTTCCTCCGATTGCGCCTTCCTTATCCTCCCTCCATCATTGTCTCCGATTTAATGAAATCGGTTCATTTTCCTTTTTATAAATCATTTTTAATCAATAATGTTAAATTACTAGACTCAGCGATGCCCATTATGAAAAATTAGTCGCTCTCTTAAACATTATAGTATTTTCGGGCAAAAGATCGCTTCAAGTGTCATAACTTGGCATAAATGGATACTTAAGTGCCAAAAGTTATGAAAATGATACTTAAGTGCCACATTCGAAAAAAAAATGGATCACTTAAATGCCACTCCGGCCAAAATCCGGCCAAAATGCTGATGTGCGCAATTTCTGGTGAAGTAAGTGCAAAACGACGCCATTTTGCACGACGCGGGCCAAATAATGTAAAAAACGGCGTCGTTTTGATGCGACGTGGTAAAAAAATAATACAAAAATTAATTAAATTAAATTTAAAATATTTAAAAATAAAATTTTTAATATTAAAAAAGTTTAAAAAATTTTAAAAATAAAAAAGGGAGGCGGCTGATCAGCCCTTAGCCATCTCCCCTCCTTTTCCTTTTCCTTTTTTTTTCTAATTTTTTTTAAATTTTAAAATTTTTAATATTAACAATTTTTATTTTTAAATATTTTAAATAAATTTAAATTAAATTAAATTAAATTATTATTTTTTTACCACGTTAGCACCAAAATGACGCCGTTTTACACTTGCTTCGCCGGAAAATCACCACGTCAATATTTTAGCTAGATTTTGGTCGGATTGGTACTTAAGTGATTAATTTTGCTCCGATTTTGGCACTTAAGTGTCACTTTCGTAACTTTTGGCACTTAAATGTCCATTTGTGCCAACTTTTGGCACTCCAGGAGTTCCGGTCAGTATTTTCGCGATGCGAGCTCTGCAACAGCTTCGTGACCATGTACTGCAAGTCGGACTAAGTGAACCTGTGCCGGGACTGCAATTCCAGAGTCCACGGCGTCAACATCCTTGTCGCCAAGCACTCGGGGAATCTCCTTTGCCGCTCGTGCCGGAGCCCCACGCCGTGGAACACGTCGAGGCCGAGGCTCATGCCGACGGTACACGTCCACCTCGGACCTACAAAGAATAGGAGGCCCATCTCCAATTTTGCCCTCGTCCTTCCATTTACTCTTACTCCAGATCGCAATTCCTCACTTCGTTATCGTTGCAATCCTTCTCTTCTTCTTCATTTTCGTCTTCATATTCGCCGTCCCACGTTGATGAGGTGCGCCAAGAGGAACTGCGACCGTTGAATGTGGTGGTAGTCCAAGAACCTGGTCGAGCTTGTTGGATTCAGGTTTGCAGGGTTGAATTAGTAGTTTTCGGCATCATGAGCTCCTTCGTTGGTCGGAGCTCCGCCGAGGGGATGATTGTTTTGGTCGTCTGTCACTTTGGCAGCGGTGATGCTGTGGTAAGTGTAAGTGCGATTTCGTTTGCTATGGCTAAGTCATAGAGAGAGTGGATGGTTTGGTGCTGGTGGTCTAATTGCGGTCTTTGATCAATTATTCAAATCATGTGGATCTATGATGGGTTTACTTTTGCCCGAAAACAAAGTCAGTCCCCTTTTTTACGAGCTGCGGACCCCTCAAGTGTCATAACTTTGCACAAAAGGACACTTAAGTGCCATAACTTACGAAAGGTACACTTAAGTGCCACATTCGAAGAAAAACGGATCACTTAAGTGCCATTCCGGCCAAAATCCAGCCAAAATGCTAACGTGGCATTTTTCCGGCGAAGCGAGCCAAAAACGACGCCGTTTTGCACGCTGACGTGGCCAAATAATACAAAAACGGCATCGTTTTGGGTTGATGTGATAAAAATAAAAATAAAAATTAATTAAATTAAATTTAGTTAAAATATTAAAAAATAATAAGTTTAAAATTAAATTTAGTTAAAATATTAAAAAATAATAAGTTTAAAATTAAATTTAGTTAAAAATATTAAAAAATAATAATTTTAAAATTAAAAAATTTAAAAAAAAAAAAAAAAGAAAACCGCCATCGCCGGAAGGGCCGACGACGAAGGGGGGAGGGTCGGCCCGGGTCGCCGAGGCCTTGGCTAGGGGCCGGCGACCCGGCCGACCGGCGGTGAGGGCTCCCGAGCCCTCGCCCCAGATCGGGGCGAGGGTTGCAGCCCTCGCCCAGATCCGGTGAGGGTCGGCGGCCATCGCCAGGCCAGGCCCAGGGCCCGACGACCTCGGCCGACCCTCCCCCCTTCGTCGCCGGCCCTTCCCGGCGATGGCGGGTGGCGAGGGCTCAACCTCGCCCACCGCCCCCACTTTTTTTTTTTGTTAAATTTTTAAAATTTTAAATTATTATTTTTTAATATTTTTAACTAAATTTAATTTTAAAATTATTATTTTTTAATATTTTAACTAAATTTAATTTTGAAATTATTTTTTAAAATATTTTAACGAAATTTAATTTAATTAATTTTTATATTATTTTTTTACCACGTCAGCAAAAAACGACGCCGTTTTTGCATTATTTGGCCACGTTAGCATGCAAAATGGCGTCGTTTTTGGCTCGCTTCGTCGGAAAAATGCCACGTCAGTGTTTTTGCCGGATTTTGGCCGGAGTGGCACTTAAGTGATCAATTTTTCTTCAAATGTGGTACTTAAGTGTACCTTTTGTAAGTTATGGCACTTAAGTATCCATTTGTGCAAAGTTATGACACTTGAGGTATACTTTTCTCCCTTTTTTGCTTTGAAACCATCATCGTACTTCAGAAAAAAGTGCCATCAACCGTTCTTACTTAGGTCCAGCGATGAAATTTGCCGACTTGGCGTTAACTATTTTCTGGCATGGATTTTTTTTTTCTTTTCTTTGCCGATGTCTATTTTTTTTTTCTTTTTTCAAATGTTGACTCTCCCTCCCCGCCTCTCTCCCTCCCTCTCCCCTACATTCTCCTACTTCCTTAAATCCTACTAAATCAAAAACTTACAAAAATTAACAAGCACATCAACGTAAAAACTATGATCCCCTCACAACCACCAATTAAGTGGCCATGGCCGTGAGCTTGAAGCCCAAGTGGGCGTGGTTTCAAATTTTGTGGCACGAAAAGATCTTGCAGCCATGACATCGAGCTAAAAGTCAAGTTGGCATGGTTACCGCAAGCTCACATCGAGCGGTCATGGTCATGAGCTTGAGTAGCCGACCCCACCCTTCAAGCCTAAGAGGTAGGGATCGAACTCCGTACCTCCCCATCTGAAATATGGGACAATAATTCATTAGACAAGTGTCACGGTCACGAGGTTCCCGTAACTAAGGGGCCGTGCATTTTTGAGGAAGACCTCTCGAGATCGCCAAGGTTTCTCACAAGAGTTTCCGGAATGTTTCAAGGGCGGGCGATACGGTAATTATAGTGAGCTCTAGAACTCTCTCGGCATAAATATCGGTAGTTGGTAGGTTAGGAGATGCGATCCCGTTTGCCGGATCAAAGTACGATCAATGGTTGTAATATGAGGGCCTCGAGTATTAGAATGGGCACCCTCCCCCTCATTTGTATCAATCCCACCATTCAATAATCAAAAGCTCCTTTATCTCTTCTAGAGTTTCTCTCTCTAGAAACTTTCTTCCTCTACGATCCGAGTGAGCGAGCGAGTGAACGATCGATCCAAGCAAGGCTTGGCTTAGGCGCCTCGACGATTCAAGCAATTCAAAAGAGTCTAAGTCGCCGCATGGTCACGATCCCAAATGATCGACCCGTGACAAGTGGTATCAGAGCAAGAAGGGAGATTTGTTTCAAGAGATCGAGGAGCACCAACTGTTCGAGAGAACGTTGAACCAAGAAGCTGTTATGGATGGAGAGGCCATCCAAGTCAAGGAGACCTGCGGCCAAACCAAGAGAGAGAAGCCTTGATGGACGCTATAGCCGCGCTCGATGAAAAGCTTGCGAAGGTAAGGAGTGCCATGGCCAAGTTCATGGAAGGACTCGACGATGTAAGAGACCACACCATGGAAGTTGAGGTCTTACTCCGTGAAGACTTCACCGAACGGCATCAATCAAGCTACGACGCTGTTGCACAACAAAGACGAAGCCCTTGAAGCGTCGATCGATGCTCTAAGGGAACGAGTCCAAGTGATCGAGGAAGAGAACCCTTGTAGGGATGAGGTCGAAGCCATGAAGACGGAGATCCAAGAGCTCAAGACCGAGCTTACCCTATGCAAGATGAGCATTGCCAATGGAATGATGCCCATGCAAGCAGTGCCCAAGCTAAAGGTGCCGAAACTAAAAGAATTCAAAGGCAACCGATCCGTCAAGGAGGTGGACAACTTCATATGGAGCCTGGAGCAGTACTTTGGCGCGGTCAACATCTAAGACGAGTCGATCAAGGTAAGAACCGCTTCAATGTTCCTCACTGATACTGCAATGCTTTGGTGACGCAATAAGTGTGATGAGACCAAGCGTGGCGCCAATCCCGTGGAAACATGGGATGATTTCATGAAGGAGTTCCAAGACTACTTCTTCGCAGAGTTTGCTCAATAAGAAGCCTGTAGCAAGCTCCATCGCCTCGAACAAAGAGGGACGATCTGAGAGTATGTGAAGGAATTCACCGAGCTCAAACTCCAAATCCACAATCTAGGAGGGGAGGAGGCTCTCGGAGCGTTCATAGATGGACTTAAGCCGTGGGCGCAACTTGAGCTTAAATGTTGGGACGTGAAGAGTCTCACGAGGACACTAAGTGTAGCTGAGTCCTTCAACGACCTCACCAAAGCTGACTCATCGAAGAACCGAGCAAGGGATTAGAGGTCGGATCGACACTCTGAGGACGAAGGTGGAGACACTCCCCGTGCGCTAAAAGATCAAGGTGGCCAAATTAAGTCATGGGGAGAAGGAACGTCCAAACTGTCGTCTCTCCAAAAGAATAAATCCTAGATGGACTACACCACGAGTAAGTTCGATCAACCGCCGCCATCTCCTTGCTTTATTTGCAAAGGTTCGCATTGGACCCAAAAGTGCCTGAAGAAGGGCAAGATCAACGTCCTCTTTGCCCTAGAAGAGGAAGAGGAGGAGCCCAAAGAAGAAAAGCGGCAAATCTAGCTTTGAACTGTGAAATATGTCAATGCTATTCAAGCCCGGTCGCCGTCCGAAAAGAAGGAAACTACCCTAAACATGGACATATTCTTTGTGGAGATCGAGGTATGTGGGTGAGCCCTATAAGCCTTCATTGACACGAGTGCTTCGAACATGTTCATGTCCACCGAGGTAGCCAAAGCCTTGGGACTTCGCGTGGAGCCGAACGGGAAATCCTTCAAGGCCGTCAACTCGGATGGACTCGCTGGTGTAGGAATGACTCCCGATGTAGACGTTCGATTTGGAGGATGGAAGGGCAAGCTCTCCTTCGAGGTAATCCCTCTCGATGACTATGATCTCATTTTGGGCATGCAATTCTTCAATAGTGTGAGGTCCATGATTGATATGAGGACCAAGACCATTGTGATCCTTGATCCACAATGCCCAGTGATGATCCCCATGATGAAAGGAGCGATCAACACCAAGATCATCGCCACGATCCGATGCCTCGATAAGAGTTTGAAGGCCGAGAAGCACATGACCGAATCACAACCAAAGCTGCAATCCTTGGAGAAGCCAAAGGTAGAGTTGGATCCTCCTACTCCAACTCGTGACATGCCGATCCAAGTACTCTTCCCCAAGGTCGAATGCTTGCCACGTGCCATACTCGAGTCAAATTGTCCACAGTTCAAGAGGATTAGAACCAAGCGAAATCGAAACAAGAGGGCTTGAGCTTATGCTAAGAAGACTGCTCTCCGAGCCGAGAATGACGAGGATGTCGCTCAAATGAGTAGAGAAGAATGTCACGATCACGAGGTTCCCATAACTAAGGGACCGTGCATTTTCGAGGAAGACCTCTTGAGATCGCCAGAGTTTCTCGCAAGAGCTTCCGGAATGTTTCAAAGGCAGGCGATACATAAATGTCAGTAGTTGATAGGTTAGGAGATGCGATCTTGTCCGCCGGATCGAAGTACGAACAATGGTTGTAATCTGAGGGCCTCGAGTATAAGAAGGGGTGCCCTCCCCCTCATTTGTAATTAAAAGCTCATTTTTCTCTTCCAGAGCTTCTCTCTCTAGAAACTTTCTCCCTTTACTATTTGGGTGAGCGAGCGAGCGAGTGATCGATTTGAGCAAGGCTTGGCTTAGACGCCTTGACAATTCAAGCAATTCAAAAGAGCCTAAGTCGCCGCACGGTCACAATCCCAAATGATTGACTTGTAACAAAAGGCTTAAGTTGATCAATAGATTTGGGAAATCTTTTTTCACAAGAGCATCATTGGTCTTGTCACACAAAGTAAAATATGTAAAATAAGTTATAATATATCATGACATAGTCCACTCGACTACTCTTCTCTCTAGCATCCTCACCCCTTGTGAGCCATTTGGGCCTTCCTATTTCAAATGCAATGTATGCTATCGAAATCCCAGTTACGATTCCCGATACATGGCCTATCCATATTGTTTTCTGTTTGAACCAACTCTCATGCCCTTTGCGGTCGAAAGTTGATGAGGACGATGGCAGAGGAGACTCAACATCGCCAGGGCATGCTTTTAGCAATGGAGTTCCACATAAGCCCAAATTTCTACTAAATGAGTCGCTTGAAAATGTGCTCAATTGCTTGTCTTGTGAAATTCGACCGTTGAGTTGATTCTTTGAGAGGTTTAAGTACCCAAGGGATGCCAAATCTCCCAATTTTCTAGGAATTAGCCCATTTAGCTTGTTCGAAGAAAGATCAAGCCATCCAAAATTAGTCAAGTTCCTTAGAGTTGTTGGGATGGAACCCGTAAGATGGTTATGAGAAATGTTGAGCCCTATGAGAGAGTGAAGATGTCCAATAACTTCGGGGATATTCCCTTGGAAAGAGTTGCACGACAAGTCAATAATTGTGAGGAGGTTAAGATCCTCATTAGCTTAACCTCTAACCCTTTCATCATTATGGCCGCCGAATTTTCGTATGTCCTTGATCTGAAATATCGTGTCATATACAATGATGTGTCTTGCACATTTTCGCCATTCATCATGCCTTTAAGGTTCATCATCAAGTTGGCTAGCAAAGGACCGCTAAAGTTGTTGGATAGGTCTAAAATGTGTAAGTTGGAAAAGAGGTGAGCTCCCTTGGGAATATCCAAAAGATCCTTCAAATTGTAGGACCTCAAAATGAGAACCTTTAGTTCTGAGAGTGTTCCCAACCATCTTGGGAATGTATCATTTATCTGATTGCGACTAAGATCTAGAACCTCCATTTATCTACTTTGACAAATGACTGGGGCAATGTGCCTTCAAACCGATTTCGACTCAAGTCAAGAGTCATCAAGCCGCTTCTCGAAGAAAAAAATTTAGGAATTGTGCCCTTGGGGTGATTCATTCACAAGTTCAAAATTGACAGACCGGTGCTGAAATTTGTTAAGCACCAAGGCAAGCTACCTGTTAAGTTGTTGTTGGACAAGTCAATAATCTCGAGCTGGGTGGCATTGCATATCAAAGAGGGGATCTTTCCGATTATCTTATTACTTGCAATGAAATAATAAGATGTGACAGAAGATGGAAGTAGAATTGGCCCTCCAAACTTCTTGTTGGACAAATCTATAATAAATAATGAGGTGTTCAAGAAAAATTTTGTGGGCCACCATCCAACGTAATTGTTGTTGGAAATAACTAAAGAATGAAGAGCAGGGAAGGAAAGTCTAAAGGTAGTGAGGTTTACCTACCATGAAATTTGTTTGATTGAAAATTGAGGTTATACAGTTGTGGTGCTTCCAGCCAATGTGGGAAGATATCACTGAACTCATTGTGACCAAGAATTAGTGTTGATAACTTCATGCATTTGACTAGGGAGCGTGATAATGGTCTGTGTAATTTATTGCTGCTCAAGTGTAGAACTTCGAGATTGGTTATATTACCAAAACATGATGGTATATTCCTAGAGAAATTATTATTAAACAAAACTAAATATTTGAGTGAAGTAAGTTGACAAATTAAGGAGGGGATCTCGCTAGTAAAACCATTGTTGAAGGCAATAAATTCAGAAGTAGAAATGGAGGAATAGGGAGCGGTCTGTGTAATTTATTACTGCTCAAGTTTAGAACTTCGAGATTGGTTATATTTCCAAAACATGATGGCATATTCCCAAAGAAATTTTTATTAAACAAAACTAGATATTTGAGTGAACTAAGTTGATAAATTAAGGAGGGGATCTCGCTAGTAAAACCATTGTCGGAGGCAATAAAGTAAGAAGTAGAAGGTGGAGAAATGGGGAGTGGTCTATTGAATGAGTTGTTCCTAAGGTTAATTATTGACAATTTCTTCCTGTGCAACTGTTGTATATCTCCCTCCAAAAGGTTATTAGAAAGAATTAACGCTTCTAATGTATCATGGCTTATTCCCCAAAACTACATCGGGATCTCCCCACTAATCCTATTCGAAGAATGGTCTAAGTGTCACGCCCCGAACCTCGAGCGTGCGCACATCCCTCTACAGTTGATACAAATGCGACGTTCCCGGGATGCATCGCCGACCCATTCATTTTCAAATGCACATGCGGAAGCAAAACAAATACCCCTGACAACAAACAACATGGGATATAAAAGCAGGGCACATTTCACAAAAGCCAATTTTCATAAACAACGGGTTTAGATACAAAACGAGTCTGGTCAAAAGTCTACAAAAGGTTGGCCCTAAAAAAGAAGCTGTCCTACGACACACTAGTCGAACACATACGTTGATCCTTTAGACTCCACTTCCATAGACTCTGAGGCTTCTGGTCCTCCATAACCACCATATAAGGATCTGAAAATTTAAGCCCACGACGGGGTGAGACAATGTCTCAGCAAGTTCACTCCCTAAACCCCTATTAAGAAGAAAATACATCTCAAGGCGCTCTAGCCACACAGCTACACAATTAGAATAGATGACTTACCTCGCCTCAGTTCTTTTCTACACGTCAGTACAGTTCATATTACAATGCATATAATTAATGCATATAACAATTGAAACGCCTTAACAACTCAATCAATCACAAGGGTTCCGATTATAAGGCCAAACCGTTATGACACGTCCCATATTATGCCACACAGTTTTGTCTGATAATTAGGTGCATCAAACTCAATCAATCATGCGTTCCAATTGTTAATTTGACCCCTTTAGGGTACGGTCGACTCCCATGTTCGGCGGTCTACTAGCATAGCTACGCATCGTCTCTTCCCCATTGAGCACGGCTACGTCTATCAAAGACGACTGTCCCGAAGGAGTATAGGTCTAGAATTTACTGCGACCCGATACCTTAATGCATGGGTAACCCAAAAAGGGATTTAGTAACGTCCAATGTAAACGCTCGAGATGGGTTCTCTTAACTAACACAACCAATCAATCTCGGCCCAGGACACTGTGCATTGCACACAAATGCTTCAATTAAAATAGTGATCCTGACCTATTTTCTTCGTATTAAAAACATCATGGAAAATAGTCGTGTGTGGGTACACAGTCAATTTGAACAAAAAAAATTGATACATTTCCTTTTCAAACCCTACTATTTGGTATAGTACTTAAAAATCCTTTTTTGGGGTCCAAACTCGACACCCGAGATTTTCTGAATAAATACCATATTTTCACAATCACCACTCAATTTTACAATCCAACAATCAATTGCATAATCTGAACACACCAATGCAATTAGCACGAAATTCGATTACTAATTATCCCGGTCTAATTTTCGAAAATAATAAATAATTAAATATATTCCGAAATTAATTAAATAATATAAATAATTAAATATAATATAATTTAATGTAAATTAATTTAATAAATTCGAAATAATTAAATAATGAAAATAATTAATTAAGTGCCTAATTAAGCTTACACTAATCTAATTGCCTAATTAGCCTTAATTAATTAACCACCAAACTAATCAAATCTCATAATCTAATTAACTTATAATTATACTAATCTAACCACCTAAACATGCTTAGCCTAATCTAAATAATCCTTAAGTATTATTAACCTCTTAAGCAAGGTTTAATAAGTAAACTCACTGGTTTAGCGTTCCGGTGAGTCCACAGCGACGGCAACGCCAAGGCGGGAGATAAACCTCCTAGCGACGACACCAACCAAGGCCGGGAAAGGTTCGGAAACGGGTCACGAAGTCCCAAAGCCTTGCTGGTTTCTTGGCTTCTGTTCTTGGCTAAATTGCAGAGAACCAAAGGCTGAACGGCAAGGAGGCGGGCTGATCGGAGCTCTGGCGAGTGGATGGCGGCAACCGGCGGCACCTGGGTGTCAAGGGGGACTTGTTGGTGGTTGGGATGGGCAGAGAAAGGGTGGAATGGGAAGAAAATGGTGAAAATCACGAAACAGTGCACTCGAGCAGGCGGATCGACAGACCGGCGGGCGGTGGTTTCTAGCTGGCAGGCGGGTCGGCCGGTGGCTCCGTTTGGCGAACGACGAGGTGCTCCCATATGGTTTGGATGTCCTGAAGACGATGGTGGGTGGCACGGGAGCTGATTCTCACGGGAAGACAACTTTTAACTCGGGTTTTCACAGGAAGGTCAGCTAGATTAGAAGTAAGATGAAGGAGAAAACAGGGGGAAAATAGGTCCGGCGGGTGTGCGACGGTGGATGGGAAGCTGCTGCTCGGTTTCCTGGTTCTCTTAAGCTTTTCCTAAGCCTCAACAATGGAGAAAGCCATGCTTCAAGGAGGAAGAAGGGTTGCTGAAGAGAGAGGACCCCAAATGGCCTTCTAGGCTTCCAACACTTGGCCAAACACTTGAGTGGCTGCCCCACCACTTGCTCAGCCATCCACAGCAGCTTTCTCTCTCTCAAAGCTTCCTCAACACACCACCCAAGTGGTCCAAATGTTCCTCCCCCCATGGCATACGAATTTTGCACATTTGATCATCAAATCCATTCAAATCCCCTTCCATCCTCCCTCAATTGAGTTCAATTTGTTGTCCATAAATCCAATCAATGTGCCATCATCCTAATCAACCTTTTTCCTCACCAATTAGTCCAACTTGAATCCTAAAAGCGCGACAAAAAAAGGGCCTACGAATTTCTTGATCCAAAATGCCCTTTGGATTTTTCACCGAAAATCTCGGTTTGTAGAAAAATCTTTGGAGGATGAGTCGACATTCCTAAAATGATTTGTGACATGATAGAACTTCTAATTTCTGAAATCGAGTTCAATTTCTCGATTAATTTCAATCTAGTGCGATTTTAGTGCGTCATAATCTACTGGGTAGCTTTTAGGAACTTTTAACGCTTTTGACCTGTGGTTGATCATTTTCGAGCCACAAAGTGCATATTCAAAACATTGGTGACTCTCAGTTGTCGTGAAAATCTCAAGGTTTCAAATACGGACACATGGTACCAAAACGACAGAGAAATCGGTCCAGTACCGATCGACGGGAATTTTACAATTAGGTGGAATCACCCACACTTAATCACATTGCTCTGTCGAATCGACCTATCTCCGGTCTTTAATCGGTCTGTGCCGTAATGATCCTTGCAGATTAGCACGGTCGAGCAATCGATTCTTAGTCGAATTCTCAAGTCTATTGCGTTTAGATTCCTTAACGGCTTCACCTGATAGGCTAGTTATCTCGTGAGTGGCCAACTCAGAGAAAAGAACTATAGGCGCATCGATGAAAAGCCCGACTCATTCAATTGAAAACAGAATTGGAAAATCAGGATGTCACACTAAGTGTGTTAATCTTTTCAATGAATTCAAGAAATAGGGAAACTTGGTCAAGTTGCAAGAATGCAACCGCAACACTTCAAGCTTCGGGAATGTACACTCGAGTGTATTGTAGATTAGATTTAGTTCTTCAGAAACATAAAGCTCTCAGAGATTTTTAAGCTTTGTAAATAATTCAAACTCTACAGCCCCGCTAAAGCTATTCTTGTCAATTTGCAAATTTGTAGGGATTCTACATTGACAAGGGGATGTGTCCTGTGAATTTGTAATAAACCAAGATTTAAAATTGTTAAATTCTTCATGTTACCAATTGAATTGGGTATTTTTCCCGAAAAGCTCGTATGGTGGAGAGACAAGGACTCAAGAAGACTAATCCAATTGGATTTGGGAAGAATCTCGGACCTATCATCATTTAAACTTAAATCGAGCGTTATAAGGCTCAGTAATCGAAAAATGGACTCTGGAAATATCCCCCCTAATAAACAAGAATAAATGCTTAGATATGTCAAAGAAGAAGACAGATTCGCAAAAGACTTTGGTGAAACCATGGGCATGTCAACTTCATCAAGAACAAGCTTCCTAAGTGTTATTAAATTATGAACAAGCACTGTGAAAATTAAATTGCCCAACCTGAAATAAGAGAATGAGTATCTGTCCAAAATATAATTGTTAGGGAGATCAAGCGACACCAACTTGGAGAGGCGAGAGATTTCATGGTAATGGTACCCAAAAAGTGTGAACGAGAGACATTCAAATGAGTCAATTTTGCAAATGTACTCAGATTAGACGAAATGTTGAGCCAGCAAAGTCATTACTTAAAAGGTTAAGGCTTCAAAGATGACGAAGGAGAAAGAGGGAGCTATTGGACTGGAGACTACCATGAAGCCAACTGCAAGTAAGATCGAGACCTATGATGTTACCGATGAAACCATCACAAGTGACACTGTCCCATGGGCAATAATCCACGCTCTTGTTCCATGAGTTTGTCTTTGGATAACATGTGACGTGGTCATCCCAATCACAAAAGTCCAGTGCCTCCTTATCAAGCATGAAGGAATTCTTAAAATGTAACAAGGCATCGCGTTGGTCAGGAGGGCAAAGGGACGAAGCAAATTGAAAGGAGGAATGTAAGAAAAAGTTGAAACAGAGGAGGCGGAGGATCTTATGGCACCTCATTCTACAATTTAGCATTCACGCGAGTCTTCTCTTAAAAGTTGAAGTCAAAGTCTTCTTAAAATGAAATAATTGGGATCGCAGAATTTCCATGGGAAAGAGCATTGGCGGGGTCAATTGAGTGTGGAAAATTATTAGTGCCATAGAATTTTCACTGGAAAACTCTTCTTGGAAATTAATTTCAACATTATTTGCCGATGATTAATTTAAATGAAATGCTTGTCAACTATTTTATTGCTACAATTACGAGAAAAAGGGAAAGAAAATACTCGGTCTGGTAGAAATGACATTATTGGGGTTACATATTCGGTTTTTTTTTTCTTTTTTATTGACTTGGCCGGGTTTGTTGGGCATGAAAAATCTTTTAGTGCCATAAAATTTCCAAGGAAAAGTCTTCTTAAAACGTCCTCTTGCGCTCAATGTCGTGCCATGTGTACAAATTCCATGTCACGGCACTAACAATTTGATTTGACAACTTTCGAATTTGAGTTTCCTACATCCTTTGATCGCATTTTTTGTTGGTATTTGTAAATGAGTTAAAGAATGCCAAAAGTGTATTCTTTATATTTCATTTGCTAGTAGAGAGAATTAGGGTGATCGTAACGTCGATTCATCCATTAAACATAGATAAAAATTCGTAACTTAGCTATCAAAAATTAAAAATTCTCTAGTTTTTTAGGAAACTTTCATTATGACAAAATTATAACTTTCAATCCTGTTGAATCTTTTCACTTCTTCACATGACTAGTTTTTTACATGACTTATGCTACGTTTGATTCAAATTTCTCAGGTGCTTTTAGCCTAAAAAACCCCTTGGGAAAATGCTGGGCTGTTTGACATGCCTCTTGAAGTAGTTTTTGGCCAAATGCTAAGCTTGGGAATGTTGGAAGCTCAAAGCAAGAATGGACTAGCTTTTCGAAGAAGCATTTGCAAAATGCTGAAACTACGGTTAAATAAATTTTTTTTTCCAAAGCTATCATCACCAATTCTATTTCCGATTTTGCCCCTCGTTTCTATTATTCATCTTCTTTGCAAGGGCAGATAGTGATGTTGTATGTCCACAATATGGCCGGATAAGGTCGCACGACCGCCCAGGCACTGTTGCTTGGGGTCGCACGACCTCAAGCCTTGTCGCCTGGGGTTGCGCAACTTTTACCGGGGGTCGCCGGAGGTCATGCAACCTTAGCGGCCAATGCTAGATGTGGCTCGCCAGCAGCTCAAATCTTTCGTTAGAGTTGTTGAAATGTTTGATTTCTTTCTAATAAAAAAGAAGAAAAATTACAATCAAAACTCTTTGTGAGATTTTTTTACCAAATACTACTTCATCCAAAGTTATTTTGCAAATGAGTTTTTACCAAATGCAATTTACATTTCCCAAATTGCTTTTGACTTTCAGCATTTGTTAGGGCACTAAATTGAACATTTACCTTTTGCAATTTAGCATTTCCACTTATGATAAAGCCCCTTTTGTATCGTGAAGTAATCAACATGAGTCTTCTCTATAAGGCCAAAGTCAAAGGGTGCGTTTGGGAGAAGCTTTCGAAAGGGCTTTGGGCATCAAAAGCCCCTTGGGCCAAAATAAATGTGTTTGGGAAAAAACTTTGGAAGGGACTTAATGGCAAAGCTGGCATTTGTAAGGCTGAAAGCCCAAGGCAGGTTGGGGGTTGCCTTGGGCTTTTCAGCATTTTCGGCATGCTGGGGGTTCATTAAAGGAAAATTTTATTTTGCCTTTGTTGCCCTCACAAATTTATTAAATTCCAACTTTGACCCTTTTGAAAACCCATTTCCGTCGCCGCTTGCCTCTACGGTCTCACTTCTCTCGTGTCATTCTCTCCGAGTGTGAGAGAGAGCGTGGCGGAGAGATTTCTTTGAGCGCTCCATTTCGCCGCCGCCGCCATCCTACTCCTCCTCCGTCGCCGTAGCGAGTCCGAGAGAACGGTAGGCATCTCTCTCCTTTTGCGATTCTCGCTTTGTTTCTTCGTTGCTTCCCCCTCTGCCTTTTGATCGAGGAGCAGTCGATTCCTCGCTCAATTGGACGAAGCCGTTGGGTCCTCGATCGTTTTGCGTTTTGGGCCATTCCTTCGATTTCTTCACGTTGCAGTTGAAGGATTACCCATTTTCTTTCTTCTTTCTTCTAAGTGTTGTGTGCGTGTTCGGTGCTCGGTGCTCGTGATTAGATCTATGCGCGATTTGATGTGCGAACGAGCTGTTTTTGGTGGGACGGGAGCTGATGAGCTGCGCTAGTTTGAGTTTTGACCGGATCTTTCCCTGAGGGTTTCGTTTCGCTTGTTTTGCGAAGGAGTTTTCTTTGGGTTTTCTGGGTTGTGAAGTTGGAAGAAGCGTGCTTTCCGGATTTTGAACTTCAGTTCCTTTCCAAGAGATTGATGGGTTTTGACCCATGATTTCTTTCCGATTGATCCGTCGAGTGAATTGAGCTCGAGGGTACATTTGATCAAATAAAACAAGCTAGTGCCATGGTTCATGAGCTTCTTGCGAATGTTGCCTCTGCCTCTAGACCTACTGTGAAAAGCCTGGCTACGCATTCTGCCCCCTGAAGCAACTTCAAGACAAAGCTCTCTAAGAACTTTGCTAATGGCCCTTGTAACTATGGAGAAAGGTGCTACTTTGCTCATGGAGCTAAGAGTCGCACAAGCGTGGGCCTTGAAGATAGTCATTTCTTGTTTTGTCTCTATCGTTTGGAATTTTAGGTAGAGTGGCTCAACGCCAAATATTTGAGAATTTTGATGTGAAGATTATGTTACATTGCTAGTTCCTTTAGCTCCTTTGGATCCTGTAGCTATCATGGTGGATCTTAGTAGGAAGTTCTTCATGGCATTGGCCCTCACATGGATATTGGAAACAAAAGCTGGGTCATTTGTGTTGCTTTTTTGTATTTGCCGGAAGAAATGGAGTAGCAATGAGTTTAGTAAATACCGAGGATATTTGTAATTTTCAATGAAAACCTATTTCTTTCTTTGATGCATATGTAATCATGTTTATTATAATGAAATTACTATTTCTTTTTGTTAATATATCTCTTTTATATATACATCTCAGTGCAAAAATATAAAAAAAAAAAGTCATTGAATTTGTTAATATATCTCTTTTATATATACATCTCAGTGCAAAAATATAAAAAAAAATAGTCATTGAATTTGTTAATATATCTCTTTTATATATACATTTCAGTGCAAAAATATATATAAAAAAAAGTCATTGAATTTGTTAATATATCTCTTTTATATATACATTTTAGTGCAAAAATATATTAAAAAATCATTATTTTTGTTTTCAATTTTAAAAAATAAAAAATAAAAACTTAAATTGATTGCGTTAAAGGACTTCCCAAATATGTGTTTACCAAACAGCATTTCCCCAAAGTTGCTTCTCAAGGTGCTTTTCAATTATAGTTTACCAAACAGTATTTGAATTTCACCAAAACCCTTTAGACCAAAGGTCTTTGCATTTCCTTAAAGGCTTTTCCCAAAAGCTTCTCCCAAACACACCTAAAGTCTTCTTAAAATGGCATTATTGGGACACATAATTTCCATGGCGGTGGTCTATTGCGTGAGGAAAATTTTAGTGCAATGGAGATTTTCCATGGAAAAGTCTTCTTGAAGCGTCTCGTGAGGGTGATATCTTGGCACGTGTACGACACTCAATGTCATGGCACTCACAGTTCTACTTGACGATTGATAAATTTGACTATTTTAAATTCTTTAATTGTGGTTCTTGTTGGTATTTGTAAATGAGCTAAAAATAATATGCTTTGTCAAGAAAGTATTACTTGATGACAGTGCTCCATTTTGCAAGTCGAGTCTTTTTCGCTAGTAAAGAGACTTAGAAAGGTTTCTAATCAATAATTAGTAATTCCTTCTGATGATAAAGTCAGTAAGCTTTTCATAGGATTACGAAGGAAATCTTCATTGCAATGAAATTATAACTTTCAAAACCTGTCGTAATCTTTTCATGTCTTCACATGATTAGTTACTTACATGATCTAATATGCCAATTATACTAGGTGTTTCGAATTCCTATAAATTGTTTAAATGTGGATATAATAAGATCTTAGAGGGTGTGGGGCACCTAATTGAACATTTATATGTTAACATAAAATTCGGCATATTTTCCAGATATGTGATGGAAAAGGTGCCAAAACAATGGATTGACTCACAGAACAATTAAGCGAATGGGGTGCACTTTGTAGATTGGGAATTTATGTAAATTAGTATATCTCGTTACTGAAGTTCATCTTTTATTTGTTTCGCTTTTTTTTTTGGATGATAAAATGGGAAGAAGATCGGATCCGAGAGCTCTCTACGATAAAAAATTGCAGGGAAGTCATTTGGTGCTGATTTTTGTTGTCGGTCATGATTTGGGGACTTCACGATATTATTCCGCGACCCCTTTGTTGAGTTGGAGGATTAGGCGTGATCCTTAATCATTTTAAGGGCTGCAGACACGTTGATTGCTCGTGTAGCTTTTATCCATGACCGGGACCTGGATGATTAAGCATTGTGTTCGATGGTTTTTGCTTTGGCGATGCTTTTGGACCAAGAAATAATCCTTGTACGTGATGCTATTTGACTTCAATAGGGGAAATACATCGAATGCTCTAATTTCATGCTAAGAGAGAGAAATTGCCCGCAATCATCATCTTTGTGTGCAAAGTTCTTACGAGCTATGTAGCACCGACACTCTCCGGGAGTCTTCGTGTCGTGTCCGACACTCTGACACGTGTCCAACACGCTCCGACACGTCCCGACACGCTCCGACATGCGGTCAACTCTCTCCGACATGCTCCGACACGCGAGTGCGGAATTCCGACACGCATGGGGTCAATTTTAAAAATTTATAATACTTGAGGGGTCAAAATATAAATATACAAAAAAGAAGTAATAAAAGAAGTAATAAAAAATGCTATAAATATACACGCACGGTCAATTTTTTCTTTTTTTCAGTTTTGTTTTTTTTATAATTGTTTTAGTTTTTTTTAAAAGTCTTTTACTATGAAAGAAGTAATAAAAAATGCTATATATGAATAATAACTAAATTTAAAAATATCATTTCAGCATTTTTCTTTAAACAATATTTTTTCCTCTAAGTTTTATGTATTATTGTAACAAATTAAAATAATGAATGATATTATTTAATATTTTCCATGTAAATTAATTCTAGGCTATTTTTATTATTATTTATTTATGTATTTATATATAAGTATATATTTAATATATAACGTGTCGGAATTTTTTATTTTTAAGAAATGACGTGTCGGCGTGTCGTGTCGTGTCGTATCGCGTGTCGCGTGTCCGTGTCGGTGCTACATAGCTTATGAGTATTAGTTTCACTTGGAGTCTAATGTGGAAAGCTTGGACTGTTGACTGTAATTTAATATTCCGTTACTTGCTGTCTAGTTGCAATCTTTGCTCAATTCAAATTGCATAAATCTTTGATGGGTTTACCTTCATGCATTTCATGCATTAGAGCAGGTTTTCTTTTTCTTGTATGGAACTTACCGATGTGATCTTAATGCCATTAGCTCTTTCTTAGCATGGATTTTGGTTTCCTTTTATTTGCCGATGTGGTTTTCTTTTATTTTTTTCTGAATGTCTATCTGTCTCTCTCCAGTACATAGTGTTTTTCTTCTTCTTCTTTAAATCCTACTAAACAAAAAAATCACAAGATTTACCAACCACAACAATGGAAAAAATTATGATTTGTAACCCCTCACGACCGCCAATTAAGTGGCCATGGCCGCAAGCTCGAAGCTTGAGTGGTCATCGCCTCGAATTTTGTGACTTGAAAATATCTTGCAAACCTGACTGCATCGAGCTCAAAGTTCAAGTTACCATGGCTACCGTTAGCTTAGATCTAGCAGCCATGGTCATGAGCTTGAGTGGCCATGGCATGCGCAAGCTTGAGCATGAATGGCCCTAATAGCCGCAAGCTTAGAGCTTGAGTTGGTAGCCATGGACTTCGCAATGGACTCCCATCTCTCTCTTAATTTGTATTTTTTTATTTATATTGTTGGATATGATGCCAATGTGGTGCTACATTGTGCAAGTCATAACACGACATGCATATAACTATGTCCGTGTCAATAGTCTATGTTAGCAAAAATCGACCTTCAAAGGAAAAAAATGTAACATCCCAATTTTAGACCTAAGAGAAATGGCTATGAATCAAGTGTGCCAGTGGCAAGGATAAGCCATAGATCGTTTCAAGATTTGGTCATATGTTGATTATGGATCGATCAAAGGAAAGGTCATGGACCAAGATCATGGACCCTAGCGGTTTGGTCAATAGATGACTATCCGACCATTGGGGTTGATCGAGAGATGGTTAAAACCACCATGGATCAATCGACAATCATGAATCGGTCCAAACGGCCATGTTCCAATTGTAGGTGATTCCGCTTGGTCATGCGTCGGTCATGGACAAGCAT
Source organism: Eucalyptus guilfoylei (assembly GCA_016097605.1). Lineage (NCBI taxonomy): Eukaryota > Viridiplantae > Streptophyta > Magnoliopsida > Myrtales > Myrtaceae > Eucalyptus > Eucalyptus guilfoylei. The sequence continues at coordinate 55,994,756 of CM027867.1, forward strand.
GGTTTGACTCGGTATGACCGTGTGTTAGGTACGCATCTAATCAATCTCAAACGGCCACATGATAATCTAAAGTTAGCCTGGATAAGGCCTACGGCTGATCCAGTATCTGATCCACTCAGCCAAAACCAATTTAAAGGCCGGTCATTGAATTCGTGCCTTGAGCCAACAATCTAGCCAAGAAGGTAAACTTTGCCTATGACAACCACATTGAGGGTGGCTTGGCCACGAACCTCGGGTGTGTCGGAATGGTCGTTAGGGGATGTACATAAAAAGCCCTTGCTCGGTCCTGGTTGCACTTTCGATTGCTTATTTCCCATGAGTGCCATATTACTAGAATATGGACAAATTAGAACTCTCTAAAACACCCTAGCTTCTTCAAGAAGAATGGTGACTCACCGTTCCACCTAGATTTTTCTAGATTTGGCCATAATTACCAAAGATTCACCTTGGGGATTGAGCAAAGAATCTAGGTCAAATGTCCTAATGAAAATGAGACACTTAGGGCACATTATGACTAGTCTATGGTCATGATGCTAGCTCATTTTTTTAGGGTGCCGCCTATCCATGATGAATTGTCCCTTAATAATGAGTTAAGTACTCATGTGGCCCAATAAAAAGGAGACAACCAAGCCTTCAAATGATTACGTTAGGCCGTTAGATCTCCACCTCATAAGCCTAGGTGTTCACTCGAAGATTTTGTAATGATGGCCAAAAGATTTACCTTGAAGAAGAAGTTGGTGACTTATTGGCTTAGGTGTCCATTAAAGATATGGTCATCATTACCATAAAATTCTCCTTGCAAAATAAGTAGGCTAAGTCACGATGGCATGAAGTAGGTGGTCCAATAAGAAGATGGCAAGTGTTTTCTTAGGATCCTAGGTGTGCCACCTTGATGGCATAGCTGTGCCACTTAAAGAAATGTGATTGGGCCGCTTGGATGAATAATGATGAGCTTGGTGCCTATAAAAAGAAGGGGCTCCCATTTATTTCCATCACTTTAAGCCCTCTTGCCACTCACGCCTATTCTCCCCTTCCATTCCTCTCCCTTGACCTCGTACAATCGCCCCTCATCAAGTCATTCAAGCTAGTTCTCGAGATTCATCTAGGTAAGTAAGATTCCTACTTCTCCTCTAGGGGGGCAGACTCCATCATTGAGTGTAGTTAGGTGCTCAGCCGTTCATGCTGTGGGTAAGATGTTGGATACTTTGTATTGTTTGTTCATGTTTGTGCCTGGATGTGTGCTTGAGTTGTTCATGCCCAGAATGAGGCCAACGCTCGCCCGGGTTGAGTTCAATGTGAGGCAAGGTCACCCATGGTCACAAGCCCTTAGATTGACATCAAACCATGCTGGTTCCAAGTTTCCCTCGATGCGGGGATCACCCAAGGTCGCAAGGTTTTAGATAGGCATTGAGGTGTGTCGATTATAAGTCTTGATTAGTATGGGGATCACCCAAGCTCATGAGGTCTTGATAAAGCACTAAAGCGTGCCGGTTCTATGTCTTGATTGATGTGAGGACTCTGTGCTTGGCGTTTGAATCAAGCCACGAACCAAGGGTCATTCAATGCATGAAGTACGTTCACACCAGGTCGAGTTTAGGATCTTCACAAGAGCAAGGTATTCCCATGTCTCAGGGTCTTAGATAGGCATTGAGGCGTGCCATTTCCGAGCTTTGTTCGATGCAAGGATCGACGCTAAGTGATCATTTCAAGTCACGGACAAAGGGTCGTTCCTGACATGTTTATTAGTGTAGTACAAGAATTCATGACACACACGTATATATGAGTACACCTTCGGGTCATGCATGTGTCGGCCAAGAGAAAATATAAGAACTGGCTTGTATGATGCATACATGCATGCATTTATAGAGGAAAAAGTGCCCATCGCCATACGCCGTTGGCGGCGATGCTTCGTCCATTGAACGGGATGCCTCGGTTGAGCTAGGATGCTTGGGTTTTGAACCCGATAGTCTCGGGAAGCTAGCTCCAAGAAGTGTTGGTCGAGCCGAGATGCCTTGATCGAGTCAGGAAGCCCAGCAAGAGGTTAAGAGCCCCAGTTGAGCCGAAAGGGCCTGGTCAAGTCCAAATGACGCTAAATGAATTTGCATGAGTGCCGATTATACATAATCATGGGACAGCGATGAGCCTAGGACGTCGTGAAAATAACCCTTGCCGCTCAAGACCCTAGAGATGGAGTTGGGGTCATGACAAAAAGCATAACCCAAAGAATGCTTGATGGTTTTTTAAAAAGTAGAGCAACGTCTTGTGAAAAGAAGAAAAAAAACCAGTAGAAGAATGAATTTGATTTTAGAGTAAATAATAATGACCAATTGAGACGTTATCCATTTCTTTTTCTTTTTTTCCCACCAATGCTAGTTTTTGCTCGCTAGCCCTACTCTTCAAGCCTGAGAGGTAGGGATCGACCACTACACCTCCCCCATCCAAATGGGATGCTAGCTAATTAGGCAAAACTTAAGCCATAGGAACTCATCTTAGATCCACTTTTGCTATGGAAAATCCTTTTCATAAAAGCACCATTGATCTCATTACACAAAAGTAAATTATGCAAAGCAAAGCTATATAGCTTGACATATTCCAAGTAAATTAACAAGACAAACAGTGATGGTGCCGGTGTAAAAGAGAATGCATTGCAAATGGAGCGAGATTTGGACGAGAAAGGGACGTGACATGCCCATCCTCATCCTCGTCCCAGCATCACCAAAACCAGCCCACATATTCACCAAATCAAAATAGAGAGAAAAGCCATTATGACTTGGCTATGGCGAGGAGGGTAGCTAGGTCGAAAATACCCAGTTTCTCTCTTGAGCATCGCGGCTTACTGGAAAAATCCTAATAAATTCCCCACGAATTTGGGAACCTCCCACGCCATCTCCGGGAATCGCAGCCATACAATCGCCCCCCCACACCCGCACCACCCCCCCCCCCCCCCACCCCCCCCCCCCCCCCAAAAAAAAAAAGCGCTCTCTCTCTCTCGGCCATGATTTGTCGCATCGAGTGGTGGTGGGTTTTTTGCCTTTAAGGGGGCCAGCTGTTCCTCCCCCTGTCACCCTCCCCTCCCCTTCCTTATCCCCTCCATCGTTGTATTTGTCTCCCATCGCTACATAAAGCGGTTCGTATTTATTTATATTTATTTGAGAAAATTTAATAAACAACTTTTAAAATTATTAATACGCTTGCGGTGCTCATCGTAAAAATTAATCTCACCGTTAAACATTACAGTATTTTCGATTCGCATTGAAAGTTCTTGCGCGGGAGTAGTTGCTGTAAATTATAATTTCGGTTCTCCTGGTTATCTTAAATTTTTGTGGGCAAAAATCATTATGTAAACGTTTGACCTCAAAGAATTAGTTAAGCTGACCACAAATCATTCCATCGGATCCGACGCGCGTCAAGGTTACTAGCCCGAAACGAAATTTGCAAGAGAATTTCCAACGCTGCTTATATACTACGATACTATAAAGTAAGACAAAAGACTTGAGCAAAATAAGAGACTTTACAATTTTTTTTTTTAAAAAATGGTCCCAACATAAGATAAAATTAAAAAAAAAAAAAAAAAAAAACGGCCAGAGCAAAGTAATGCCTTAGAGCAAACTGGCTGGAAGGCTCGACTTGTGCATGGACCGGGCTCAGCAAGAGGCCTATGTTCAAAGAAGGCATGGCATGAAAGAAAATTCATGGTAATTGGTTTTCACTCATAAAGAGCATGGCCGAAGATGTTTCTAAAAGTTTATTGTTTTGAAGACCACAGTTTAGCATAAACCCATGCTATGGAGATCAATGAATTTTGCTAACCTTCAACTGTTCAGATAACTTCTTATATTGACGAGACCCACCACTTGTACAACTATTCCAAGTTGATTTAATGAAACATAACATTAAGTATGTTCCACCCAAATATTTACGCCTTGAATAGAAAAAATAGTTGATCCTGTGCATAGATTTCAGGGTTGATCCTTCAAGACATAATTATTTGTTATATTGATTAATTAACTGACGTTGATTGAATGAGTGAAAGGTAGTCTTCATTTCCAATTCTTCATGGACATATAAAGTTATCCACATGGGAAGATGGAAAAGATATCTTTAGAGATTAATGGCACTTGGTTCATTTTCTTCTTTTATATTTTATTTCTTCGTTATTTAAAGTCGCGTGCTTGACATATCATATTATTCATCTTCTTAATTCAACCGATACAAAATTGCACCAAGAAATATGGAGAAAGTACATTAGAAACAAGCCTTCATAAGGGAAATGACATTTCAAGCTGTCCTAGTGACATCTCTATTAACTAAATTTACATCGCTAGTTTACAAAGATAGATTCCTCAAACACTTTCATTGTCCATGAAATTTGATGGCCTTTCGCTTTGTCTTCTCTATCCACTTGGTTACTCTACTCTCCAATATCCTTACACCTGGTATGAGCCATTTGGGCCTTCCTATTTCAAATGCAATGTATGCTATCGAAATCCCAATTACAATTCCCGATGCATAGCCAATCCACAGTGTTTTCTGTTTCAACCAACTCTCATGCCCTTCGCGGTCGAAAGTTAATAAGTATGATGGTGCAGGAGGAGGAGGTTGAGCATTGCTAGAGCATGCTTTTGGCAATGGAGTTCCACATAAGCCCGGATTCCCACCAAATGAGTCGCTTGTAAATGTGCTCAATTGCTTGTCTTGTGGAATTCGACCAATGAGTTGGTTCTTTGAGAGGTTTAAGTACCCAAGAGATACTAAATCTCCCAATTTTCGAGGAATCAACCCACTAAAATTGTTCGAAGAAAGATCAAGCCATCCAAGATTAGTCAAGTTCCCTAGAGTCGGTGGTATGGAACCCGTAAGATGGTTATAAGAAAGGTTGAGCCCTACGAGAGAGTGAAGATGTCCAATGACTTCAGGGATATTCCCTTGGAAAGAGTTGCACGACAAGTCAATAATTGTGAGGAAGGTCAAGATCCTCACTAGCTCAACCTCTAGCCCTTTGATCATCATGACCACTGAATTTTCGTATGTCCGACCTCGCAAATTCCGTGTCATATACAATGATGTGTCTTGCACATTTTCGAAATTCATCATGCCTTTAAGGTTCATCATCAAGTTGGCTGGCAAAGGACCGCTAAAGCTATTGTTGGAAAGGTCCAAAATGTGTAACTTGGGAAAGAGGTGAATTCCCCTGGGAATATCCAAAAGACCCTTCAAATTGTTGGACCTTAAAAGGAGAACTTTTAGCTCTGGGAGTGTTCCTAACCATCTTGGAAATGTATCCTCTATTTGATTGTGACTGAGATCCAGAACTTCTAGATATCTACATTTGACAAGTGATTGGGGCAATGTGCCTTCAAACCGATTTCAACTCAAGTCAAGAGTCATCAAGCCACTTCTCGAAGAAAAAAATTTAGGAATTGTGCCCTCGAGGTGATTCATTCGCAAGTTTAAAACTGATAGATCGGTGCTAAAATTTGTTAAGCACCGAGGTAAGTTACCCGTTAAGCTGTTGTTGGACAAGTCAATGATTGTGAGATGTGTGGCATTGCATATCAAAGAGGGGATCTTTCCTATTATCTTATTACTCGCAATGGAATAATAAGATGTAATAGGAGATGGAAGCGGAATTGGCCCTCCAAACTTGTTGTTGGACAAATCTATAACAACTAATGAGGTGTTTGAGAAAAACTCTATGGGCCATTGTCCAATGAAATTGTTGTTTGAAATAGACAAACTTTGAAGAGCAGAGAAGGAGAGTCCAAAGGCAGTGAGGTTGATCCTACCATGAAATTTGTTTGATTGCAAATCAAGGTCATACAGTTGTAGTGCTTCCAGCCAATGTGGGAAGATATCAGTGAACTCATTGTATTCGAGAACTATTGTTGATAAGTTCACGCATTTGACTAAAGAACGCGGTAATGGTCCTCGTAATTTATTTATGCTCAAGTCTAGAACAATGAGATTGGTAATATTACCAAAACATGATGGCATATTCCCAGAGAGATTATTGTTAGATAATCTTAAATGTCGGAGGGAACTAGATTGGCAAATCAAGGAGGGGATCTCACCAGTGAAACCATTGTCGGAGGCAACAAAGTAATAAGTAGAAGGTGGAGGAATCGGGAGTGGTCCATGGAATGAATTGTTCTCAATGAGAATATGCTGCAAGTTCTTCCAGCGCAACTGTTGTATAACTCCCTCCAGAAGGTTACTAGAAAGATCTAACGTTTCCAATGTATCACGGCTTATTCCCCAAAACCATATCGGGATCTCCCCACTAATCCTATTTGAAGAGAGGTCTAAGGATCTTAATATTTTCAATGAATTCAAGAAATAGGGAAACTTGGTCAAGTTGCAAGAGTACAACGACAACGTTTCAAGCTTTGGGAATGTATACTTGAGTGTATCGTAGGTTAGATTTAGTTCTTGAGCAACAGTAAGGCTTTGGAGATTTTTAAGCTTTGTAACTTTTTCAAACTCTACAACCCCGCTAAAGCTGTTCCCGGCAATGCTCAAAACTTGGAGTTGATTGAGATTCCACATTGACGAAGGGATGTGTCCTGTGAATTCACAATAGCTAAAATCTAAAGTAGTTAAATTCTTCATGTTACCAATTGAATTGGGTATTTCTCCTGAAAAGTTTGTAAACTGGAGAGACAAGGACTCAAGAGGACTAGTCCAATTGGATTTGGGAAGAATCCCAGACAACTCATAATTCTCACTTATATCAAGAGTAGTGAGGCTCGGTAATCGAAAAACAGTGTCCGAAAATATCCCCCTTAAGGAACAAGAATAAATGCTTAGATATGTCAAAGAAGAAGACAAATTCGCAAAGAACTTTGGTGAAACCATGGACATGTTTACTTCATCAAGAACGAGCTTCCTCAGTGTTGTTAAATTATGAACAAGCATTGTGAAAATTGAATTTTCCAAATCCGAGAAACGATGACCGGTGTCCGTTGAAATTATAATTGTTAGAGAGATCAAGCGACACTAGCTTGGAGAGGTGAGAGATTTCACTGGGAACGATACCAAGAAAGTGTGAATAAGAGAGATTTAGATGAGTCAATTTTGCAAATGCACTCAAATTAGGCGAAATATGTGAGCCAACAAAGTTATTACCGCAAAGGTTGAGGCTCCGAAGATGGCGAAGGAGAAAGAGGGAGCTATTGGACTGGAGACTGCCTTGAAGCCAACTGCAAGTAAGATTGAGACTCGATGATGTTACCGGTGACACCATCACAAGTTACACCATCCCACGAGCAGCAATCCACAGTCTTGTTCCATGAGTTTGTCTTTGGATAAGATTGGAACCCATCACAATAGTACGATGCCTTGCTATCAAGCATGAAGGAATTCTTAAAATGGAGCAAGGCATTGCGTTGGTTAGGAGGGCAAAGGGGCGAAGCAAAGTGAAGGGTAGAATGCAAGAAAAAGTGGAAACAGAGGAGGCGGAAGATCAGATGCCACCCCATTTTGCAATTTAGCATGCGTGTGAGTTTATTGGTAGAGGAGGGTGCTTCCACTTATAAAGGCCTATGATATTGTGAAGTGATCAACACGAGTCTTCTCTATAAAGTCAAAGTCAAGGTCTTCTTAAGATGGCATTATTGAGAACAAAATTTCCATGGTTGTGATCTCTTGCGTGTGGAAAATTCTTGGTGCTGTAGAAATTTCCATGGAAAAATCTTCTTGAAATGTCTTGCGCACGTGATATCTTGCCACACGTATAACAACCAATGTCATGGCATTCACATCTCTACTTGACGATTGACGAATTTGACTGTTTTAAACGTCGAAATATTTCTGCGTCTTCACATGATTAGTTACTTACACGACCCGCGCATGACAAAATTTCTGTTCCAGAAATTGATTTCTTAATTTCTATTCCCCAGTCAAGTTTCTGAACAAAGAAACCCGTTTGATAACGACTCAAAATTTTTATTTTTGGAACAGAAATCCGTTTGATAACTGAATAAAATTTCTATTTCTAGGAATAGAAATTGATTAGATAACAACATAGGAAATCATCAAATACAAAATAAAAGTCCAAATAATACTAAAACAACATAGGAAATCCTCAAATACAAAATAATAGTCGAAATAATACTAATACCTTACAAAAGGTGAAAATACAATTTCGTGGAATTTTCGGCATCGATCGAGCTCGGCGCAAGAACGGCCAAGAATAGCGAAACCCCAACCAAGGAAACTAGAACAAACAAATCGCGCACAAAGAGAGAGAGAGAGAGAGAGAGAGAGAGAGAGAGAGAGAGAGAGAGAGAGAGAGAGAGAGAGAGAGAGAGGGAAGACCTCGAATTGGAGAGGAAGGAAGGCGCAATCCAAATCTAAATGGGGACGCGGACGGAGGAGGCGAGTCCGACGGGACGACCGAAGCAAATTGGACGGTTTGAGGACGGCGAGATGAGCAACGATCTGACCGGCAAGAGGACAGCAATGGTGTTAGAGTCAATAATGGCAAGAAGGATGGATTCAGAGTCGATGGCGAGGATGGATAGGTTGTTCGAAGTCGACAGCGCTAGGGTTTGGTTGAAACGTTGAGAGGAGAAGGAGAAGCAACGCCCAAATAGAAAAGCCCGTGAACGAAGAAGGATGCCCAAATGGAGAAAATAAAAAATAATTTCTATTTTTACCTTACCAAAAAAACAAATTTGATTTCTATTTCAGAAATTGAGAAGTTAAAAATTTCAGCTTCTGATTTCTTCGATTTCTCTATTTCTGGAATAGAAATCTGTTCAGAAATAGAGAAATCAAATTATGTTACCAAACGGATTTCTATTCCAAACCTGTTTCGGGGAACAGAGAAATAGAGAAATCGAGAAACGGAAATTTATCATGCGCGCCTTAGGTGTCCGGTTTACCGTAAATTGTTCTTAACCTATATATAATAAGGTTTTAGAGTCTGTTGAGCACTAAATTGAACATTTATGTACTGATTATATTAACACAAAATTCGGCATATTTTCCTCGCATGTGATGAAAAGGGTGCCGAAACAATGGATCGACTCAAAGAACGATTAAGCAAATGGGTCATATTCTGTAGGTCGGTAATTTATGTAAATTGGTCCATCTCATTATCGAAATACATCTTTTGTTTGTTTTGCTTTTTTTTTTTTTTTATAAATGATAAAATGGGAAGAAGCTTGGATCCGAGAGCTCTCTTTGATAAAAATTTGCGGGCAAGTTGTTTGGTGCTGATTTATTTTTCATTCATGATTTAGGGATTTTATGATATTCTCCTACCCTCGTTGACTTGGAAATAGGCATGATCCTTACTCATTTTAAAGGCTGGAGACACGATGATTGCCCGCATACTATGTTCGTATAGCTCACGACATCAAAAGATACTTTTCATGTCAGACTCTTGCCCCCTTCGATGAACAAATGAGCTCCTGTTAATCAAATTTAGAGTTGAAAACATTTCTTAGGAAAGCTATATGAATTTAAGGGTTAATATCATGAAAAATCCAAAACTGTTACACCTGTCACAAATTTATCCCAAATGAACACAAAAAACTCTAAACTGGTATACTTGTGACAAATTTACCTCAAACTAATTTTTTGACTTCCAAAAATCTCAAACTAGTATATTTTTTTAAAAATATACCTTCCATTAAATTGAATTAATATGACAAAAGACACAAAATTGGTATAATTATGACAAACGGAGAGTAAAATCTTAAACTAGTACATTAGTCAACCGTCACATGTCATTCAACTGAGCAATTTGATAGTATAATTTAACAGAAACTAACCAATGGTAAATTTATCACAAATATACTAGTTTGGGATAAATTTGTCAAAAATGTACCAAATTGGGATTTTTAATAGTCAAAAAATTAGTTTGGGATAAATTTATCATAATTGTACTAGTTTAGGATTTTTCTTGATATAAACCGTAAATTTAATGACCTGATTAGACAATTTAAAGGTCCAAGGGCTTTGCATGGCCCTTATAGGCAAGGCTTTTCAATTTTCAGATTGTGTAAATTTCTAATGGATTTACTTTATTCTCATTAAAGCTGGCTAAAAAAGTGCTTTTAGAACGTGTAAAATACTGTCGGTCCCTCTAGAATGCCGACAAATGTATTGGTGGGGGAGGGTGCTTCCACTTATAAAGCACATCTCTATTATGAAGTGGTCAACACGGATCATCTGTAGAAGGTCAAAGTCAAGGTCGTTTTAAATGACATTAGTGGGACACAAAATGACCGTGGTGGGGTCACTTAGGTGTGGAAAATTCATAGTGCCATAAATATTTCCATGAAAAAATTTTCTTAGAATGTATCATGCGCGCTATGCCTAATCACATGCACAACACCCCTTTATCATGGCACTCACGACTCTATTTTACAATTGACGAATATGACAATCGTACATTCTTTAATTGTATTTCTATTGATATTTGTAAATGAGCTAAAAAGATTACGCTTTGTCGATGCCTCATGACAAAGTATCTACCCGATGCCAGTGGTCCATTTTGCTAGTCAAATCTCATTTGCCAATGAAGAGACTTAGTGAGCTATCGACAATCAAGCGTTTCTTATGACATAGCTAGTAAGCTTTTTATGGGATTACTAAGAATCTTCATTACTGTTACAATATTTAAATATTATACTATGTATTTGTCTACCAGTCTAAACTTTTATAATAGTTGACAGTAATACCATGAAATCTAATATAGTATCAGAGTAAGAACTTTTGAGTTCAAATCTTTTTAGGCATCTATTTTTTGCTTCTCCAATGAAATATCTCTGTACTTAGTACTAGACAAAAAAACCAGATTACGTGTGCTGGAGAGTGTTAGAATATTTCAATATTCTCTCCTTCATTGAATGCACAAGCTCCAATTAACCAAATTTAGAGTCGGAAAGATACATTGAGAAAATCCATATAAATTATTGACCTATAAGACAAAATAAAGGTCCAAGGGCTTTGCATGGTCTGTATAGGACATCGAACATAATCTTGATTCCACTCTTTTCTCTTTTCACATCGTGTAAATTTTTTATGGGTTTACTTTACACACATCAGATTGGGCTAAAAAGTGCCATTAAAATATGACCAAAACCTTTCGTTCGAGCCGGTGAAAGGCTTGATTTCTTTATAATAATAAAAATTACATTCAAAACTCTTTGAGAAATTTTTTTTTTACCAAATACTACTTCACCGAAAATTGTTATGCAAATGAGTTTTTACCAAACGCAATTTGTATTTTCCAAAGGACTTCGGCTTTCAGCGTTTGCATTGCACCTAAAACCCATTTCTAAAGTCGAACGAAACCCACCCTTAATGTGCTTGTTATATTAGGCAGTTGGATTATTTTAAATTGTTTTTAACATGTAATAAAAGGTCTCAGAGAATGTCAGGGCACTAAATTGAACATTTACTTTTTGGTTGCGTAAACATAAGATTCGGCACATTTTCCTCGTAAGCGATGGAAAAGATGTTTTTCTTTGGATAAGACACGACATGGCCATTCTCATTGCAAGAGTCCGACGCCATGCTATCAAGCATGAAAGAATTTTTAAAAAGGAGCAAGATATTGCGTTGGTTAGGATAAATGGAAACAAAGGAGACGGAGGAATCGACGCCTTTCCATTTTGCAATTCAGCATACAAGTGAGTTTATTGACCGGGGAAGGTGCTTCCACTTACGATAAAGCCCTTTTGTATCTTGAAGTGATCAACGCGGGTCTTCTCTAGAAGTTTAAAGTCAAAGTCTTCTTAAAATGACATTATTGAGACACAAAATTTCCATGGTGGTGGTCGCATGTGGAAAATTGGACACAGAATTTCTATGGTGGTGGTTTCATGTGTGTGGAAAATTCTTAATGCCATAGAAATTTCCATGAAAAAATCTTCTTGAAACACTTGAGCGCGATATCTTGGCACGTGTCCAACACGCCATGTCACGACACTCACAACTCTACTTGACAATTGATGAATTTGACCATTTAGAATTATTTAATTGCAATTTTTATCGGTATTTGTAAATGAGCTAAAAGTAATATACTTTGCCGATGCCTCGCCAAAAAGTATTATCCGATGAGAATGCTCCCTTTTGCAAGCCAAATCTTATTTGCCAGCAAAGAGACTTGAGGAGGTTTTTGTTCGATAATTAGTAATTCTTAGGACAAAGTCAGTAAGCTTTTTATAGGATTACTAGGAAATCTTCGTTACGATGAAATTATAACTTTCAAAACCTATTAAAATCCTAATTACATGACCTACTATGCCCATTATACTAGGTGCGCAATTTATGTAAATTGTTTAAACGTGTCTAGAGTAAGGTCTTAGAGTATGTTGGGGCATTAACTTGAACATTAACATTTTCCTATTTTCCTCGTATGTGATAGAAAATGTGCCAAAACAATGGATCAACTCAAAAAACAATTAAGTTAATAGGGGCAATTTATAGATCAAGAATTTATGTAAAGTGGGCTATCTCATTATCAACGTACATCTTTTACTTGCTTTGTCTCCTATTATCGACAAAAGGGGGAGAAGTCGGGATCTGAGACCACTTTTTCATAAAATTTTTCAAGGAAGGTGTTTGGTGCCTAATTATTTTAAAGGTTCGAGACATGATGAATGTCCATCTAGCTTTATCCATGATCAGGGGTCGATGATTAAGCATTGTGTTCAATGGTTGTGTTGATGCTTTTAATCCAAGAAATCATCCTTCTACGTGATGCTGTTGACTTTAATAGGGTAAATACGAAGCTCTTACTAGTATTACTTTTGCCAGTGCCAATATGTCCATCGAAGGTGGCAGGAGTATGACGTGGAAAGCTTGCACATAAAGATCGTATTGAAAAAAAATTGTTGCTCGTGATCTAGTTACGGTTTTTGATCAATTGATGGTTCACGACGGCCAAAGATCTTTTTCCATGTTGGATTCCTGCTCACTTCGTTGAACACAGAGCTTCAAGTAACCAAATTTAGAGTTTGAAATATTTCATTAGAAAAGACATATAAATTCAACGATTTGATGGGACAAATTAAAAGTTTATGGACTCCATATGGCTCATTTAGGCAAGGTACACTATTTCTATTTTTTTTAAGTCATCGAGTTGTGTTACATGACAATGCATCTAATTATATTATCTCAATTCCATTCTTTTTACTTTTCAAATTGTGTAAATTTCTAATGGGTTTACAGACATCAAAACGAGATGAAAAGGTGCCATTAGAGCATGTAAAATTCCCTCCATCCCTCTAGTTTTGCTCGGAAAACAAAACCCTCCATTTAATTTTGAACCTTAAAAAAAATAGATAGAAGACATTTATTTTCGAGTAAAAGCACCAACGATGGGACCTTCTTCCTTTTTTTCTCTTGACATGTGTGCCCGCCCCATCCTCGAATCCCAGAGGTAGGGACCGAACTCCTTATCTCCTCCATCCAAATCGAATGGGTAATCAAGAAGACTGAGCTTGATTGACTTGATATGAACTTATCTAAGATTTAAATTTGTTTCATAAGAATATCATCGATATCATTGCACGAGTGATTTATGCAAAATATCTTCACATATTCTTAATTAATTCACGAGATCAAGTACAATTGTGTAAAGGAAAATTTTTTTCCATCGAAAAATAAATGATACATAAATCAATACCAACATGGGAAAAAGAAGGGATCCAGTCCCGCGATTTGTTTCCTCGAGTGGTGGTTTCGCTTTGAGGGCCAGCTATCCCTCGCCTTCCTTATCTTCTTTACATCATTGTCTCAAATCTAAAAAAATCGGTTCATTTTCGTTTTACTAAGCATTTTTAATCAATTATTTTTTAAATTACTAATAAACTCGCGGTTCGCATTATGAAAAATAAGTCGCTCTCTTAAACATTATAGTATTTTCACATCTAGTCACTTAATAAAAAACTTGTTTGTTCAAAATTCAGTAGTGAAAGCAAACGTCAATAGTTAAAATATTGTTCTAACTTAAAAAAATATAAGCACATTATATGTAAATTTACGTGTCAATTATTAGTAAGGTGTGAATATTTTAGGGATTTCGGATTTAACAAAAGTCGAAATGTGTTTACTAAAATATTTTAATAATGTGGGAGTCAATTTGTCAGTTCTCTTGATTATCCTAGGTTTTCATGTGTAAAGAACATTAAATGAACATCCAACCTAAAAGATTAAGGTAAACTGATCGAAATTACTCCATCAGATTAAATGCACACATATATATATATATATGAGCTGAAACCAAATTTGCAAGAGAAATTCCAAACGTTACTTCCATATTAAGATACCATACATGTGATTAAAATAAGAGACGGTCTGAATTAAAAAGGAAAAAAGAAGAAAAAAATAGGATCCCACCATTAAAAAGAAATTATGGAGCAAGGTATGGTCTAAAAGCATATTGGCTGGAAGGCCCAACATCCGGATGGGCCAGGCTCAGCAAGAGGCCTATTGGAGAAAGAAGGCATTAAAAAAAAAAAAAAACCTTTGTAATTGATTTCACTCATAAAGAAGAGTACGGTTAAAGATGGTTCTGAAGTTAACTGTTTTGCGGACCAAGGTTCAGCAGAAACGTTGCCATTTTGAAATTGATGAATGACTACGAACATAACTTCACACATTGATGTGACCAACCAATCGTATATACGTCCTAAGTAAATATGACAAAACATAAAATTAAGGGTGTTTCTACCTAAATATCTTTGTTAGAGACCAGGTTCCATTTTCATAGATCTGTTGAGGAGAGCTTGTACAGCTCATGGTTTCAGTCAAGCCCAAAAAGCAGGTCATGTGTCAATGTCACCGGGCCGAATGGTTTTGGGCCTCTGAGGTGAGCTCTTGGATGCGTACAGCTAAGACACATTCCTGCAGATCAAACCGAACAAGTGAGATCAGAGTACAAAATAGGGAAAATGTCACAAATGGTTCCTATACTATTACTTAATGTGCAATTTGGTCCCTGAACTTTCGATCGGCTCAATTTGATCCCTGAACTATTGATAAATGTCCGATTTGGTCCCTGAACTTTTGCTCGGCTCAATTTGGTCCCTGAACTATTGATAAAATGCTCAATTTGGTCTCGACTTTCGATCGGCTCAATTTGGTCCTCGAACTATTGATAAATGTCCGATTTAGTCCTTCATTCTTTTTTTTCTTTTTTTTTTTTTTTTTTGCTTCTTCTCTCTTCCCTCTCGATGGCTCCGGCGGAGGGAAGCCGGTGTTCGGCGAGAGAAGAAGCAAAAAAAAAAAAAAAGAAAAAGAAAAAGAAAAAAAAAAAAGATAACGAATGACTAAATCGGACATTTATCAATAGTTCAGGGATCAAATTGAGCCGATCGAAAGTTCATGGACCAAATCGGACATCAATCGAAAGTTCAGAGACCAAATCGGATATTTATCAATAGTTCAGGGACCAAATTGAGCCGATCGAAAGTTCAAGGACCAAATTGCACATTAAGTAATAGTATAGGGACCATTTGTGACATTTTCCCTACAAAATAAGGATTCTTTGTAATCTTCTATGAGTAATGATGATGCTATCATGATAATTCTAGGTGTAAAACTGAGTTTTGAATATTGACTTTATCGGGGAGGTAAATAAATCGATGTGGCTGCATAGGAACTTGGATTCATCTCGAACTGTTGCCTCATTTGAGGGCCTATTTTGCTCATTTTCTCCGTCTGCTTGCCGTAGCAGATGCTGGCTCTTAATCTTTGTCATCTCTAGAGATGAATCCAGTCCCCTCTGGACATGGATCTCGTTGCGGAAGCCCCTGGCTTACGCTCTATGGTCATTATTTGCCGCCTTATTCGTCATCAAAGCCCAAGCCATCATAGACGCTAGCTAGTTGCAAAACTTGGAGCAGCTAATGTTTCGTGTGCTGCAAGCTACAAAGCCTGTACTTGTTCCTATTTTGCTGTATTGGGCCTTTTCGCTCTTGCTTATATGCCCGTAATCCATCCTTTTCCCCCCAAGGAGAGGACCCCCATAATCGCAATTTAAACCCTTGACTGCACTTGCATAGACGCACAAACCATAACAACACATACTGCCTCTTGTTTACGAACCATGTAAACACGTATGAAGACACACGTACAGGATTCTTGAATCACGGTATGACAAACTTAGCATTAATCTCAGTAAGCATAGCCAGACTGTAAGATTTGCATGCAAAGGGCCAGGCTGAGGAAAGTCTTAACACTTCCGACGGTGTTCTCTCTTTTTTCCCTTCTTAGGAGTAAGTCATTCTTTTTGTCTTTAGTGGGAAGAGATCATGCTATCTCACTGAACACACTTTGTTTTCCATGTTTTATACTCGTTCCCTCAATTACCAACTGTTTCTAGAAGCAAAAAAAAAAAAAAAACTCAAGTCTTCTCTCAAAACTTATTACTTTAACCCCCAACTATTTCTAGAAGCAAAAGACAAAGAGCAAAGTCAAGTATTAGAGCGAACTGGCCGGAAGGCCCAACTTGCTGACGGGCCGGCCTCAGCAAGAGGCCTATGTTAAAAGAAGGCATGAGAAGAAAATTCGTGGTAATTGGTTTTCAGTCATAAAGAGCATGGCTTAAGATTTTCTTGCAAAATCATTGTTTTGAGGACCAACTATGGAGATCGATAAATTCTGCTAACCATCGACTATTCATATAACTTCGTTAATTGATGTGATCCACCACTCATACAAATGTCTTAAGTTGATTTAATGAAACATTATATTAAGCACGGTTCACCCAAAGATCTATTCTTTGAATAGAAAAAACAGTAGATTCTATACATAGATTCCAGTGCTAATTCTTCATAACATAATTCTTCGGCAAAATAATCTATTAACGACTTTGACTGAATGAGGTAAGCCCAGTCTTCACTTCTAACTCTTCATGGACAATTAAAAGTTACGCACACAAGAAGATGGAAAGGATAACAGAAGAGGCTGGTGCCACTTGCTTTTCTTAAAAAAAAAAATCTTTTGTATTTTTATTCTTCTTTATTTAAAGCTGTGTGCTCGGCAGATCGTATTATTTATCTTCTCAATTCAACCGTTATACAATTGCATTGAGAAACAAGAAGGGCAAACAATAGAAACAAGCCTTCATAAAGGAAATGACATTTCAAGTTGGTATGGTGACATCTTTAGTAATTGAATTTACAATGCTAGTTTACAAAAACAACTCCTCAAACAATTTCATTGTCCATGAAATTTGATGGTCTTGTCTTTTGGCTTCTCCGTCCACTTGATAGTTTTTCTCTCCAGCATTCTTACACATTGCATGAGTCATTTGGGCCTTTCTGTTTCAAATGCAATATATGCTAACGAAATCCCAATTACGATTCTCGATGCATAACCTATCCATATTGTTTTTTGTTTGAACCAAGTCTCGTGCTCTTCACGATTGAAAGTTGATGAGGATGATGGTGGAGGAGATTGCGCATTGCCAAGGCATGCTTTTGGCAATGGAGTTCCACATAGACCTGGATTCCCACTAAATGAGTCGCTTGAAAATGTGCCCAATTGCTTATCTTGAGGAATTTGACCAGTGAGTTGGTTTTTCGAGAGGTTTAAATATCCAAGGAATGCCAAATCTCCCAATTCTCTAGGAATTGCCCCCACTAAGCTTGCTTAAAGAAAGATCAAGCCATCCAAGATTAGTTAAGTTCCCTAGAGTCAAAGGGATGGAACTTGTAAAATGATTATAAGAAAGGTTGAACCCTACAAGACAGTGAAGATTTCCAATAACCTCGGAGCTCTTCCCTTGGAAAGAGTTGCGACAAGTCAATGATTGTGAGGAAGGTTAGGATCTTCACTAGCCCAATCTCTTGCCCTTTCATGGTCACGGTTACGGAGTTTTCATATGACCTTAATCGGATACTCCGTTCCCCAAGATACCTTGTGATATATAATGATTCATCTTGCCCATTTTTGCCATTCTTCATGGCTTTAACGTTTTTTTATGAAGTTGCTTGGCAAAGGACCACTAAAGTTGTTGTTGGAGAGATCCAAAATGCGTAACTTGGGAAAGAAATGTGCTCCTTGAGAATATTTAAAAGATCATTCAAATTGTTGGACCTCAAAACAAGAACTTTTAGTTCTCAAAGTGTTCCCAGCCATTATGGGAATGTATCCTCTATTTGATTGTCATTAAGATCAAAAACTTCCATATTTTTACATTTGACAAGTGACTAGGGCAATATGCCTTCAAATCGATTTTGACTCAAGTCAAGAGTCACGAAGCTATTTGTTAAAGAAAACAATTGACGAATTGTGCGCTCAAGGTAGTTCATTCGCAAGTTCAAAATTGACAAACTAGTGCTAAAATCTGTCAAGCTCCAAGGCTAGCTACCTGATAAGCTGTTGTTGGACAAATGGGCGATCTTGAGCTTGGCAAAATTGCATGTCAAAGGGGGGATTTTTCCTATTATCTTATTGCTTGCAAAAACATAATAAAATGTGACAGGAGATGGAAGTGTTATTGGCCCTCCAAACTTATTGTTGGACAACTTTATAATAGCCAATGAGGTATTTGAGAAAACCTCTATGGGCCACCGTCCAATGAAATTGTTATATGAAATAGATAAAATTTGAAGAGTAGGGAAGAAGAGTCCAAAGGTAGTCAGGTTGATCATACCATGAAATTTGTTTGATTGCAAGCTAAGGTTATACAATCGCGATGCTTCCAGCCAATGTGGGAAGATATCACTAAACTCGTATTGGAGGCAGCCTAAACATGCAATGGCATATAATATTACCTTGCCTTGGCACACCTCTGCATATTAGTGTATCGCATATGCCATTGTCAATACAATAAGCATAATCAATAATCAGAACACATAACTCTCATGCACCAAGTATCCATACGGATGCCGATTATAAGGTAAAACCCGTTTTGGCATGTCCCATACCGTGCCTTACAGTTTTACCCCATAATAAGGCACAATGTATCACAATTATTCACACGTATTCCGATTATAACGACCCATCGGACCACGGCCAACACACGAGTTAGCGGTCTTCCGACATAACCGGACATCGTCCCACCCCATCGGGCACAGCATCATCTAGAACCTCCGCCTAGACGGCATTTCATAAAGGAGCATCGGTCCGGCTTCAACCGCGACTCGGCATTCAGATCCCTATCGAGCATCCGATAAAAATCGTGCATCGTCCCTAAACTCCCATTGGGTGATGGGTTCACTTATATGACCACACAAGCACACCAATAATCAAATCAATTATTATTGCCATTAATTAGTCCAGAACAAAAGAGTTCATTTTCAAATAATCAACTTTAGCAATTTTTCCCATTTAAAAATCCCAGTAAAATATTCGTACATGGTTACATATTTGAGATCAACCAATCAAACTTTGCACACTTCTATTTTAAAACCCCATTGTTTTATTTAGCACATAAAATTTGGCGTCCAAATTCGATACCTCAAAATTCTATATTTTTCTGCCCATAAACCCCTTTTTTTATAATAAATAAAATAGATAATTGGGCAATCAATAACATAGTATCACACGTGCAAACAGTCAGAATTATGCACAAACTTATCCAGAAAAAGGGGCATAAAATTATACTTAATGGCTAATACGTCATTAAATAAGCTAATCGTGATTAATTAAGCTAATTATGATTAATTAAACCAAATTAGATTAATTAGCCTAGCTATAATTAATTAAAAATTAATCAACTAAAATAATTACGATTAATTAAATAAATCACGATTAACTAAATAAATCACGATTAATTAATATAATTGTAATCACTTAAACAAATCACACTTAAATTTAATCTATATCATCCTTAATCGCAATTAAGGCTAAACTAAAATTAACTAATACTAACCATCACTAATATTAAACTAATCTACCCCTAAACATAATTAACGTCCTAATCCACGATTAGGAGATTAATTCACGGGTTTTCCGGCAACGGCGGCGCGACAGCGTCGAGGGTATGGCGTTCTCGGCTTGAATGGGAACTCGAACGGCAGCGGTGAAGCCTTTCAAGGCTCACGGCCAAAAAGAGAAGGTTCGGTGGTGATGAGCCTACGAAGGCGGTTCGGGCGGACGGCGGCAGTGACGTGAAGCAACGGCGGCACGGACGGTGCAAGCGAGCGGCGGCAAGAGGCGGTGATGGTGGTGCGGCCAAAGATAGTGGTTCGGTGAAGTTGAGGAGCGGCCAAGCTTGGTGGTTCGGCAGTGAGGACGGCAAATGGCACGGCTCCAAGCGGCGGACGAAGGTGGCGTGAGATGGTAATGGTGATGGTGGCGTGGTGGTGGAGATGGGGTGAAGATGATGATGATAGTGGAAATGGGATGGATGGTGAACGTGGGGGAAGAAAGGGAGGAAGGAAATGGAGGAGGGGAAGAAGATGGGGTGAGGAAAAGTGGAGGGGAAGGATACGGCAGAAGTGAGGGAGAAGAGAAAAGAGAAAAAGAAGGAGAAGAAAGAGAAAGAAATAAAAAGAAAATGAAAAGGGGAGAGGAGTGCGGCAGGAGGGTGGCGTGAGGGGAGGAAAGAGAGAGTGAGAGAAGAAAAGAAAGAGGAGAGGGGAGTAGTGAGCTTTGGCAGAAGGCGGGGGAGGAGATGGACGTGAGAGATGGGGGAAAAGAGAGAAAAAGAAAAAAGAAAGATTTTTCCTAAATCTTCATGATTTTCCCTTCCATCCACTCTCCATAATTTCCTCTCAACCAAGAAATTTGTCCCCTCAAATTTCTTTTATTTTTAATTTCATAAAACAATCTTTTTGGTCCAAAAATTTCGATTTTGCCTCTTGATCCGAATTTCCCTTTTTTTTTTGGTCCAATAATTCATTTTCCAAAAATTTCGGACTCGCTGATAATTCGACGGACGATAAGACGATGTCCAATAATTAAATCTTGAAACTCTCGAAAGTTCGATATCCGAAATTGAATTAAATTTCATAATTAAAATCGATCGAACGCGATTTTAGTATGAACTAATCTATCGGGTGGCTTTTAGGGGTTCTCACGTGATTGACCCATAGTCGATAATTTCGATCCACGTTTATGTCTTTTCAAATCGCGGACGACCCTCGGTTGTCATGTAATCGCGAGGATTCAATTACATACCCTGAATATAAAATCAATAGAAAATCGGTTTATTATCGTTCGATACGAATATCGTAATCGTATGGAATCACCCGTGAACCGACTACATACTTTTGTCGAATCGATTTATATCCATTCGCTAATTGACTTATAACAGTGTAGTATTGACCATTGTCGATCCTTATGGTCGAGCAATCGATTTCTGATCGAATTCTCTAATCTTTCGCGTTTTAATCCTTTACGGCCTCACCTAATAGATTAGTTAACTCGTGACTGATCAGTTCATAATAAAGTAACTATAAGCGCATCAACAAAATAACCATTTCATATATATCGAAATAAGGCCAAATTTCGAGATATCACTTGCCTATATCACAAACTACTCGTATGGATGCAGGTACAAACTTTTTATAATGAGTCTAGCACAAATCTTCGTTCTATGATTAATGCAGTTGCAGGGGGAATTCTGAATAATAAAACACTAGAAGAAACCTACAATTTATTGGAGGAGATGGCATAAAATAGTTATTAGTGGCTTGCTGAGAGGTTATTAGTGCAAAAAGTTAGCGAAGTTCATAAAGTGGATGCTTTCACTACAATTGTTGTATGATTTGAAGCACTCAACAAAAAGTTAGATAACATGAGTGTTTTGGCCATGAAAATTCAAAATTTGACATGCGATTTTTGTGGTGGATGACATGTAGTACAGAGTGTCAGGTAGGCAATACTTTTAAACAACCTAGTGAAAATTCTAACTTTGTTGGGAATTTTAACAGGTCACAAAATAATCCCTACTCCAACAAGTACAATCCAGAATGGCACAATCATCCAAATTTTTATGGAATAATCAGAATGTGACGAGATCACCAATGAGATTCAAATAATTAAAAGAGACAAAGTCAAATTTGGAAGATATAATCACCAAACTTGCTAACTCCACTCATGACTTCATCAAGAGCACGGATGCGAGGTTTCAGAATCAATTAGAAATCTAGAGATGCAAGTGGGTCAATTAGCAAGCATGATGTTCGGAAGACAACAGGATTCTTTGCCTAGCAACATAGAGAAAAATCCAATTGAATACATATATGCCATAACCCTGAGAAGTGGTGAATAAGTGGGAGAAGAAGATGCAAAACAAGATATTTTCAGAGACAAAGAAGAGGAAATCAATAACAACCAAAGGAGGCAAGCAATAGCAAACTTTTGCCAAATAATCTCAAGCCATACGTGCCACCAATTCCATTCCCTCAAAGACTCCAGCAGCACAAAATAGATAAGCAATTTTCTAAATTTCTTGATATATTTAAAAAATTACATATTAACATTCCTTTTACAAATGCCTTAGCGTAGATGTCTAGTTATGCAAAATTTTTGAATGAGATTTTGGCAAACAAAAGGAAACTGGAGGATTATAAAATGGTGAAGTTGAATGAGAAGTGTTCAGTTATCCTACAAAACAAATTACCTTCGAAGTCAAAAGATCCAGAGAGTTTTACTATTCCTTACATTATTAGGGATTCTTTCTTTGAAAAAGCATTGTGTGATTTAAATGCAAGCATTAATTTGATGCTTTTTTCAGTTTTCAAGAAATTAGGATTGTGCGAGATAAAAGCAACCACAGTGTCGCTTCAACTGGCTAATCGATCAATTAAATATTCAAGAGGTATTGTGGAAGATGTTTTGGTAAAAGTTGACAAATTTATCTTTCTTGCAAATTTCATAATTCTTAAAATGGAGGAAGATTTTGAGGTATCACTTATCTTAGGTTGACCTTTTCTAGCAGCAGGAAGAGCCCTTTTTAATATACAACAAGGGAAGTCAATTCTTAGAGATCAAGATGACATTATTTCTTTTAATGTTTTTAAAGTAATGAAATATCCCTCTGACGATAATTCTTATTTTAGAGTTGAGACGGTTGATAAGTTGGTGAACAGTGGTTTTAAGGAAAATATTTTTAAAGATCCACTTGAAGCATGTTTAGTTCAACGGGACAAAGAAATTCAGAATGAGGAAATAAATGGGTCTGCAAATTTCATGGAGGCAATTCCACCATATTCAAGGCAAAAGGCAAATAAATTTGAGGAGTCGAGAAAAGACACAACAAAGCCTAAACCATCAATTGAAGAGCTTCCAATTCTTGAACTCAAATCCTTACCTTCTATTTGAAATATCTTTATTTAGATAGAGTTTCTTCTTTGCCAATAATTATCTCTTCTTTTTTGACAGATTTGATGGAGGAGAAATTGCTCAAAGTATTGAAAGAGCATAAAGGTGTAATTGGATGGAAAATAGCTGACATCAAGGGAATAGCCCTTCACTTTGCATGCACAAAATTTTGATGGAGGAACAATACAAATCTAATATCCAACCTCAGAGGCATTTGAACTCGAAGATGCAAGAAGTAGTGAAAGGTGAGGTAACTAAGTTATTTGATGCAGGTATCATCTTTCTTATCTCTAATAGTTCTTAGTTAAGTCCTATACAAGGAGTGCCAAAGAAAGGTAGTATGATTGTTCAGAAAAATAACAACAATGAGTTGATTCCAACTAGAACAGTTATTGAGTGGCGTATGTATATAGATTACAGAAAATTGAATGATGCCACTATAAAATATCACTTTCCTTTACCATTTATTAATCAAATGTTGGAAAGACTTGCAGGCAAGAGTTTTATTGCTTTCTTGATGGATATTCATGTTATAATCAGATTCTTATTGCATCAGAAGATCAAAAGAAAACTACATTCAAGTAAATCTTTGGGTGGCATGCACTTAATATTATGTTTCATTAAATCAACGTGGGACATTTGTACGTGTGGTGAGGTCTCGCCAACATATGAAGTTATATAAATAGTCAAAGGCCAGCTGAATTCAGCAATCTCCATAGCATAATGTTTATGCTAAATCTTAGTCTTCAAAACAATAAATTTATAGACACATCTTCGGCCACGCTCTTCATGAGTGAAAACTTCCTGAAAATTGTGTGCGCTTGTGTTTGGAGCTTTGTTCACAAAAAGCAAGGGCATTTGTTCTAGATAATCATGGAGTCGAGAGCAACGGTTCGCCTGGAAGTTTGACTGAAAAATAATCGAAGATCGATAAATTAAAGGCACAAACTCTTAATACCACAATCCTGAAGCAAACCCATTTTTTGAGCTACGGAGAAATTACAAGATGATTAGTCAAGGGAAAGAGTTGGTGTATATGTAGTCTGCATTCTCAAGAAGCTCCCCTTCAGCCTCCTTGCCATGTCTGGCTTCCAAATCACCACTCGCCTTGCCACTCTCTGCGCTTACTCTCTGCACAGTTCAAGTACTTCAAGTTGTTATATAAGAGAGAGAGAGACAGAAAGAGAGAGAGTAATCACGAGACCCACCATGTTGTTGGAGTCTGAGGAAGCTACAACTCCATTGTACATCTGAGACTTCCCACAAACAGTAGACATCACCCCCAAGAAGGAAGCCAGAAGCAAGAGACAGAGAAAGCTTCTGATTGAACACCTCATTTCCGGTTGTTTATGGAAACAAGACCTTTCTGTTTCACTTTCTATATACACGCACATATATAGAGGGAGAGGGAGGGAGGGAGAGAGAGGTTCAGATGACCATTTGGATGCGTTCCTTTGACCTGCTTTGAATCAAGGAATACCACACTTGACAAAACTTTAATATTACCTAATCTGATCTTGCTGTCCCTTGAGAAGGTGGGTTTAAAGTTTCTGGTTCCTTTGACCTGTCTCCTGATCCCCGAGCACGTAGCGCTATCTTCAAGACCGTCGGCTGGCTCCGCCCTGGTGTTTCTGCAGTAAAATGCGTGCAGTCTGGCATAAACAAAGCAGCAAAATGGAGTTTCTTCTAGTTCGGTCATCGCAAGATTCACCGCCCCATGAGTTTAGATTCTTTACGACTTTTACTCTGTACACGGTCCGAGTTGGAGTTTGATTTACACGAATTGTCTTGTATATTACCAGGCCCTACATTTGATCAGAATCCATATGTGTAACCATCGATGTTGTCCCTTCATATACATATTAGCTGAGCCAAAAGGTTTGCATACTCCTAGTTATAATAAGATAGGGTTACATAGAATATTATTTTTTGAAACTTTAGAGCTGGAGTTGCTTAAAGAAGCATGTCCTGTTATCTCTTGAATCCAAGTAAGCACTATATGGTACATTCTTCTGGTAAGCTAAACTTTGGTGAACTTTTCTCATTGAGAGTCGCTCGGCTTTCCCGATGTTGAAGGAAATATCACCTCAGCTAAGTTACTATATGTTAGAACATGTTGATTAAACAATTTTATACATATCAGTTGCCACATCTCCTAAATTGAATGTGTTCAGAACATCCTATCAAAACATCATATTTACTATGTTCTTAACTTTCATAATCATGGGGAAAATATTATTTTTCATTAGCTTTAGATGGGTGTATGGAACTCCCACTTGGGAATGACAGATGTTCATGATGTCAAGCTAAGAGGGACAACTTCTTCCCTGGAATTTCTGATTCCTTCCATTTTTCTCTCACCAAACTTCCAGCTCTTGGACTTGACTTGGTAAATACTTGTAAAAGTGGGGGGAGAGAGAGGGAGAGAGAGGGAGAGGCATGAACAACACATGCAACAAAAACCGCAAACTTATACGAATCTCCTGCACAAGTCTAATTTCTCACATGAAAAATCAAACTTCTTTCCATTAATAAGATGGCTGAGAACGCCAATAACCCCACCACCGCCACCACCGATGCCGAAGCTGTGACCACCATAGTAGCCGCAGTCCAAGAAGAGATGAAGCCGCCACAAGAATCTTCTAAAGAAGCTCCAAACACGGTGGACAAGACCAGGCTAGCGAGGATCATTGTAGGCTCAATAGCCATCCTCACCTTCCTTCTCTCTCTACCCGTCTTAGCCTCTATCATATGGCTTCTCTACATGAAGGGCTATGACTGCGAGAGCCTCCTGAGGCTGCCGAAGCTCCAAATCGGGATCGGCGTTGCCCTGCTCTTCGTGTTCCTGATCAGCAACCTTGTGGTGTTCCTGAGGGCCAAGGTGCATGCCCCAGGCCTCCTTGTGGTCATGGTGCCTCTGATCTTGATGCTCACCGTGGGCCTTGCTTTGGTGGGTGCTTACAAGAATGAGAGCAAGGCTGTGATAGGGTCCCCGACGTGGCTCAAGGACAAGGTCTACAACGACAACTACTGGAATTACATCAAGTCGTGCATCTACAACTCGAGGATGTGCGACGATCTGGCAGCCCGATCTCTCAGCCTCAAGTCGGACGACTTTAGCGCAAAGAAGTTGTCCCCGATCGAGGTACAGCGTCGTTATTTCCGTTTACTTCAGCCAAACACTAGGTTTGACGATTATGTTTTTGCACATTCAATCATATGTTCTGCATTTAGTGCTTAATCTATGTAATGTTTCATGTTTCCGCCGCGAAGTTTGGCTGCTGCAGACCTCCCGTGATCTGCGAAATGGAATACGTCAACGCCACATACTGGAGGAGGAACGACCACCTCGGCGTCGGCTCCGACGGGGCGGACGACGAGGACTGTGACACGTGGCAAAACGGCGAGGACGTCCTGTGCTACGATTGCATGGCGTGCAAGGATGGGTTCTTGAAAGTAATAAGGAACAAGTGGTGGAGGCTGGGGCTGTTCCTGGTGTTGATGTCGCTCTTGCTCATCGTCGCTCACTTGCTATTGTTCATCGCCACCGTATGGGAGCGATTTGGAGGAATGTGAACCACCCCCCCCCCCCCCCTTAAAAGTTCTTGGCATTCCTCTCTTTTCTAAACTTGAGATTTTGTATCTTTTTTTCCTGGTATTTTTATCAGTTCGACTATGAAAAAGAATTATGCGGTGTCCATTCTTGGACGTAGCGGGGCATGAAATTCCCACACTCTTTTTCCTCGTGCGAATTAAATCGTCATTTTTTGACAGCATCTGCCTGTTTCAGGCATTTTCAAATTCAACATTTCCAATCCACACTTCTCAAAATTTCATAGCGACATCTACTTCGTAAAACCATGTAAATTTTATGTGAGATCCACCGTAATCAAAGGTTCTGTTTGGCCAAGATGGTTCTTGAACCAAATATCTTTCACCAAAGAAGAGGCTTTCTTTAGATTTATTGTTTGTGTAGGGTCCCTTGAAACGGCTACAAATTCTAATGCATTTAAGATAATATAAAAGATAAATCTAATGCGATTGAGAGTAAATGCATAACATAGATAAGTAAAATAGCCGAAACTGAGCATATTGATGTTTGTTGTGCAAAATGCGCCATCCCTCATAATGGTGTTCTTCCAGCTATTTATAGCCTCGCCTTGTAAATAACCTTTCTTAGACAGTTATCACTTCAATTCAAATTTCCCGCAATCTCCGATACCATTCTGATGACTGTATCATCTTATCCACCGCGTCTTCCGTATCAGGCTCTTCAGAAACTGCTTTCATGTTTATCCTTCCGCTTGTGGGCTTCACTCGGTACCGAACTGTTGATATCTTTGATAGCAAGCCTCGCTTAGATTATCGTGGGCCTTTTCTCTGGCATATCAGGCTTGGTGGCAACGCTATTTGCCCATGGCCCATTAGGCCGATTTTGGTGTTAACGGGTTGAGATGCATATGCTAGGTAACCGGATGCTAAATTGGGATAGCTCTTGAAGTATGAGCCTGGAAATTGAGGTCATCAATGGTATAATCCCCAGGTGGGTCGGACCTAACTTATTGCCTAGTCCCACCTATGAACGAAAAATAATAATAATGTTTAGGGTGCGGGGGCCCGACTTGGGTCCCAATCGTGCCGGCCGAGTCGTGTAACTATCTTGGCCAACACAGTGTCCAGGCCCTTCGAATTTGTCTTCTAGAGGTATATTTGTTTACCTATCTTGGCCAACACGATCGTGTCCACTTAGAAGTTACAGGTAAGATTCAGCTCTGCTCGATGCTGGCACTAGAATCTTCTGCACGACGCTGCCACCGGATTTGCTACAACTGTCGTCTACGATCCACGACACGTCTCTTTCTACATTGATTGACGAATTCGATATGTTAGGGTCTCTTTAGCTGATTGAACAAGAAAGATCGCGATTAGTTGGCATGGCAAGAATGGGAATTGTCAGACGGGTCAATTGGTCAAGTGGATCGTTCAAATATGATAAGAGAAGAAGCAAAATTGCATTTGTTCTTTTGGCATTAGACAATGACACGGAATTAACTCCAGTGATCGTATTCATTTGTTATAGGAAATTCTTAATTGGAAAAAGTACAAAAAAGTCTTAAATATATTATATTAGTAACAATTTAATCCTAAATATTTTGTATTTATGTCAACTAAGTCTACCCAACTAATTAGTGGGAAATTGCTATCGTAGATGCAATTTAGATGCAATTTAATGTGAATAATTTCTATAATTTTATGGTTTTTCCTTTCTTCTTCTTCTTCGGTTGGGGGGAGGATTGATAATTTCTATAATTTTATGGTTTTTCCTTTTTTTCTTCTTCTTCTTGGGTGGGGGGGGAGGATGGCTTAAGGGTCGGCAAGGGAAGTCGATTATGGTTTTTCCTTTTTTTCTTTTTCTTCTTTTTGGATTGGGGGAGGGGGAGGATGGCTTAAGGGTCAACCAAGGAAGTCACCCATCGACGAGGGCCAATAACCCTTGCTGGCACTAGGCGAGGGCCTCACAGCTGGTACCGCGGCTCTCGCCACATGTAGGGAAGGACTTGCCGATGAGGATTGGCTAGTGACCCTTACTGGCCCTCAAAAAAAAAAAAAAAAACATAAAAATTCAAAATATTATTAAAAAAAAATCCATGTTAGTTCTACCCATGCCATGTAAAACATTTGGTGTGCAAGTTAGCAATTTCCGACTAATAAACTTAGTTTGTAAAAATGCAAAAGATTCACAACTAAATTGGCCCAATTGAAAGTTTAAAATTGAATTAGTACGAGTGCAATAAATGTAAGATTTTGTTAGTACTTTTCTCATTCTTAATTAGTAGGGCTAATTAATAAAACTATAGCCAAAAAACTTCGGATTGTTGAGGACCTGTGATTCAAGTCTAAGAGCATTCCCAAAGTCCTTTAGGCCTCCAAAGGCCCTTGTGTTGGGAAAACTACCTACTCAGTCTTAACTTTTTTATATGATATCAATTCAATCATAAACTTCTTAATTTAATCAATTGAGTGTTAAATTTTTGCACAAAATTCTAATGTAATACTTTCAGTGAAATTGGAATTTTCGCTGAAAATCACTTATGTGGTTGTTTAGCTATTATTGGCCATCTTATGTGGCACATTGCTTCATCAATAATATTAAGCAAAAGTTGACCAAAATAACTTCATTGGAATTTCATGTAAAATTTTTAGGATTAATTGGCAAAATTGAAAAATATATAATTGAATTAGTATCCGTTCAATAAGTTTAAAATTCATTTGACAATTTCCCCACTTGTGCCAAAGTTGAGGCATATGATAATACAAACCCGAAGGCCTTTAGGCCAAATTCAGCTTGAAATGATGACAGCCTAATGCATCGTGGGATTAGCATTGGCTTTTAGCATTGCAAAGATATTGCTTTTAGGATTTTGTGGAATTTTCTCTTCCAATCTTGCTCTAATTTTTTTTTGTTCTCTTGTGTTGCCCTTAATTACTATTCATAATCTCTCACTGCGATAGATTTTGTTCATCGCTCTAGATTTGTTCTTCATTTGCCAAGGGTTGACAGTGGTTGAGAGTAGCGAGGCTTATTGAGGATTAGGGGTTACTCTAGATCTGTTTGTCGCAGGACTTGTCGAGAGTCAGACAAGCCTCGTCAAGGGTTGTCGAGCTTTGCCGATGGTCGCCTTTGATCATCTAGCATGGATGCTTGCCTCTAATCTTTTGTCGTGGCGCTTGCCTACCTCCTAGCCTCATTTTACGAAAAATACACCACATCTAGTTGTCAAGCACCAATTGTTTTTGGCAAATACTACTTAAGTGAAAATGTAAGC
The DNA here is from genome assembly GCA_016097605.1 of Eucalyptus guilfoylei. Taxonomy (NCBI): domain Eukaryota; kingdom Viridiplantae; phylum Streptophyta; class Magnoliopsida; order Myrtales; family Myrtaceae; genus Eucalyptus; species Eucalyptus guilfoylei. The sequence goes on from CM027867.1 coordinate 56,024,824, forward strand.
TCTCCCAAATACACCCTAAGAGGGCACTGTCACCACTTCTAAAAAACATCAATCTTAATTCTTACTCGTAACAGATGAAAAGGGTAGCTTTAAAATAACACATTCGATACAACCATGGAAAATCTTGAACCAACCAAATATCATCTCAAATATTTGCTTTGAGGACCCACCTTTCGGATGCCATGATGTTGCATAGGCACGTGCAATCATTAGACTCGTGATTAGGTTGTTCATTAAAAAGAATACGAAACAATTTTATGGACACAACATATGTTAAAAATAAAAATCGGCCGAACACAAAGCCAATCGAATCTCCCGGCCATCATAGTCACACATATTTTAATCTCAGTGATTATGCTATGTGCATGCATTAAAAAGGTCCAACTAGCTAGTTATTGGATAATTCAATCTAGTTAAGTGTGGTTGCGTTCCACGGAGCTTTAAAAAAATGGAGAGTAGCAAGGGATTTCGTCACTTTCGAAGGATAAAAGCTACACGACGAGCGAAACGGCGTAGCCGGACAAATGATAACGCCGTTTTGCTTATACGGCTTTGCATTGGGTTGACTAGCCAGAAGCGATAGGATCATAGGAGCGCATCCGGCGCACAGTAGCGTGGCCCGGTATATCCCACGTGGGATTTGATCGTGTGGATCGCATCCCGCCATCCGTGAACCGTGAGATGATCATCACGTGTTTCGCGACTTCTTCGTTGCGTCACATTCACGTGTGACAAAATTAGTTATTTTTAGACTATATTCATTTCGCAAAAAATGGATAATTTAATTTTTTTACTAAAAATGGATGTTTATATCACTTGAAATAATCCATTAATAAAACATGTCATTATCGATAACATTTTATGGATGATGAATTTTTTAATTATCTTTTTTCATTTTTATAAGCGATCACACAATCATTTTCGGAAAATAATTTTCAAATCATATATTTCTCGCTAAAACAAACCCAGACTTGGGCTTTATTCATGGAAAATGAATAATTTAGAAAACATTCTCCAATAAATATTACTTGTATTACTCACTTAAATGAATGAATAAATAATATTTTCATCATCCATAAAAATATTTAGATATAAAATTAACGAAATTTTCATTAATTAATTATTTCAAATTATACATATGATTATTTAAAAAAATATTTTAAATATTTATTTTTATTAAAAAAAACGGATTCTTGATTTTGTCTTCTTTTCTTGCTCTAAATGGTCAATGGCTCACAATTTGGAAGTTGGCCTCCCTTATATTGATTCCAATTTCAATCAATAATAATAAACAAAAAGCAAATTTCTTGTTGCTTCAAGTTTGTCTCTCCAAATCCATTTTGGCAATTTCCTCCTCAATTCACAATTAAAATGTACTTCTTTTACGCATGTTTTACACTTGCATGCGAAAAATCACCATGATACTCTGAATGGTTGGGTTTTGAGTTGGAGTTTGAACTTGATCTAACTCAAGTTCAATTAGATTTCAGGTATTGACCGCAATCCCGCCATATTCAAATAAATCCAATGCTTATTGAATCGAATTTGAATTAAAAAAAATCGAAACTTAGTATGACGGTACATATTTACTAATTAAATCGCACCAACTTAAAATTGATCGTGTTGTGTAAGACCATGCAATGACTAATATATTTTTCTAGTAAAATATAGACATCAGATATATGGAAGGAAAAAGAAGAAGAAGAAGCTAACGTAATAAATCTAGATATTTTCAGTCTTCCATGTCATGCACCTTTTTGAAATTTGCTGGATAAACCGTCTTCAACTAGCGCTTTGAATTTTGAGAAAAAGCGCACGAGATAGAAAAAGCGCACGAGATGAGAGATGATGAGCGAGCGCCACGTGGAGGCCTGAACCAACGCAGCTTTTTACCCGAAATTCCATTGACCTGGCAACAGCTTACGCCACCATCGTCGGAGTGCGCTTTCAGCTCTCGCACTTCCCTTGCCTCCGTAGACCACACCACCTCACCCCCTGCCAAAAAAAAAAAAAAAAAAAAAATTTTTTTTTTGATTATTGCGAATAAAAATAAAATAAAGAAGAAGAAAAACTAAGTTAAATGAGAATGAAACTAAATAAATTTATGTTTGACATATTTAAAAATACATCTCATGGCGTTGTTGTCTCGCTTGGCGCTTAGAGCCATGTATTTTGCTATAAGGCTTCATTTATTTTTAAAAAAATGAATAATATGATATATATTTTCTTAAAAGTAATTGTTCATATTGCTTACGAAAATAAACGAACGACATATATTTTTATTGTTTACGATAATGAAGATACTTTTTATTGATTAGTATTCTTGAGTGGTTAGATTTTAAAAAAAAATTTCCCAAATCATTAATTATCTATGAAATAAATAAAGCATAAAGCTATTTGTGCGTATTTGTTGACATCGATCAAATTGAATGTGTGCATATGAGACACGCGACAAAATCTTACAAGGTTTAGAGACACGACCTCCACTAGTTATATTCAATCGTATCATTAATATGCCAAATTCTTTTCTTTTAACAAGTAAATGGTTTGAGAAAGACGGCTCACGTTATCGATCGTCACGAGACAGTATCTCAAAAGTAATTTGTCTACAACGGTATATGCGTATCAATGCAGGATGACTTCACACCCGTCGTAAGATGCCGGCAATTAGGAAGTAGCTTACATTTCATTCCTTTTGGCCAATAATCATAAACACGAATAAAGATCAAAATTATTAAAAGCGAAGAATATAGTAAAAATATATAATGAAAAAAAAGGGTGGGGGGAAAAATGAAAGCAGAAGGACCATCGATATTGGAGAGCAGAATATTCGGCGGGGGAGGAAAAGGTAAAAAATCCGAAAATGGTGGGGGCGGGGATCCAAAACGGGCGTGCGTTTTGGGACGTAGCTGCAACCGGTTTGGGCTCGTCGCGTGGCTGCTTTGCTGTGTGGCTTTCGCTTCCCCTTTCCTTTTTTTTCTCCCCATTTCCCAAAACCGGGGGGAGAGAGAGAGAGAGAGAGAGAGAGAGAGAGAGAGCGTCTTCTTCTTCTTCTTCACCATCTTCCGTAGAGCTTCACGCCACCTTCTCTCTCTACAATTCCCATTTTCTCTCTCTAAGGGAGCTCGGTCGAATTCAATTCCCTCTCCGTCGAGTCGCTGTCGCCTCGCTCTATCGGCGGCGCCCCCGCGCAAACCCTAGCGGCCGGCTCGCCGCCGCCTCTCCGCCGCCGCCGCCGCCGCCGCCGCTTCGCGAGGTGTCGTGTGGGGAATTCGTCGACCGCGGGGCTGTAAGTCTGTAAGTCTTCGATTCGGTTCCGCCTGATTCTTCCTTCGCGGATGTTCGATTTCGCTGCACATAGTCTTTGCCTGCGTGAGTCGAATACGAGAGAGAGAGAGAGAGAGAGAGAGAGAGTCCTTGCGCGTGAGTATTTGAGAGCATTTCGGGAGGAGGTTGAGATGGTCCGTGCCGTTGCGTTTCAGCGGAGGGATGCTGCTTTAGGAGATTCGTGTTGTTGAGCTGCTGTCGGGGGTGGTCTGTTGTGCTTCTTTGAAGGTTTTCGAGTGTTCGCTTGTGTGATTTCCTTTTATGGCTTCGTAAGGATTGGGCTGCAGTAGGGATTTGAATCTTTGTTTTTGACTTGGTCTGGTTATGTTTTTAGGATCGAAATCGTACGGGTGGAACAAGCTTGGAGCTGCATCCGGTTGGAGTTTGAATACGCGGAGTTAGTATGGTCTAGTGAGGACTCCGGCTACCGCTAGCTGGCACTTGTCGCGGATGGCGGAAGACGGCCTGCGGATCGGTGGGCTTTCTTCTGGTTTGGCGGTGCTGTTGAATGAGGACGATAGGGCTGATAATTCGTCGAAAGGCCATCTAGTCTCTTACCGTGATGAGATCCGGAATCAATCTGTTGAGCGCACTTTGGAGCAGATATTCGATCTTCCGTGCAAGTCACTCCGTCCGCTTTGTCATCCAGTTGAGAATGACTCGATTCATGCTATTATAAGGAGTGAGCTTTCGAAACTTGATGCAAATCTGAAATGGCAGGATCATAATAGAGATGGCATATTGATAACTGGTTGTGGACGTGGTCCAAACATCGTTGCTCTCGATGTTTCCAGCATTTGTGGTGAAATTACAACCTTAGTTCCACCATTCCTTGTTGAGAGCTTGGCAATGTTCAGCAGCGTGAGGGCCAATGCCTGTGTGTGGAAAGGAAAATGGATGTATGAAGTTATTCTGGAAACTTCTGGCATACAGCAGCTTGGATGGGCAACTGTATCCTGTCCTTTTACTGACCAGAAGGGCGTGGGAGATGCAGATGATTCATATGCATTTGATGGAAGAAGGGTGAAAAAATGGAATAAGGAAGCGGAGCCATATGGTCAGTTGTGGGTTATTGGTGATGTCATTGGATGCTGCATAGATTTAGATGATGATCAGATTTTGTTCTTCAGAAATGGAGTTTCTCTGGGGGCTGCATTTCATGGGATTCGGAAAATGGGCCCTGGAGCTGGGTATTATCCTGCCATTTCACTATCTCAAGGCGAACGTTGTGATATAAATTTTGGTGCCCGTCCCTTTAGATACCCCATGGAAGGCTATCTTCCTCTTCAAGCACCACCTTCCACCAATATATTGGCTTCCCGTCTATTGCATTACTTCTCAAGGCTTTTGGACATGTATCGTATGGAGCGAGCTGAATGTTCTTCAGTTGAGAAATTGAGAAGGCTCAATAGATTTGTTCCGTTTGAAGATCTTTTTGTGCCTGTATCTCGAGCTATATGTAAGGAACTTTTCTCTAAGCTTGAAGCAGATGATGGGAGTCCTGAGTACATTGCCTGTGGACCACTTCTTTCCTTTATGATGGACGTGTTCAGGGTGCAAGCCCCTCATGACAATTTGAACTTTGATAGAGTTCTTGATATCTTTCTAGAATTTGAAGCCTCACGTTCGATTTTTGAGCACATACTATATGCTCTTTCACGCTGTTGTAAAACGGCATGTTTGGTCCTAACAGAATGTCCATATTCAGGATCCTACCCTTACCTTGCCCTGGCCTGTCATTTTTTTAGGCGAGAAGAAATAATGGTGCTTTGGTGGAAATCTCGGAATTTTGAACTTCTATACGAGGGTTTTCTGTCCCGCAAGCCTCCAAATAGAGAGGATCTTCAGTGCTTAATGCCTTCTGTTTGGTGGCCAGGATCATGTGAAGATGTTTCTAGTGAAAGAAGCATGGTTTTGACAACTACGTTCCTTTATGAAGCTATAAGTAAGGTACGCATTACAGTTGCAACTGTTAGTTTTGAGCTATTTTGATTTGTTTTCCTCAGATGTATGGTTATTCCTAGTTTAGGGATGTCTTAACTTATCAGAATCCCTCTAGAAAGTCCTAAAAAACACGATCGAGGATTTGGCAGTGTTGCTGTATAGTTTGTCTGATAATCTTGGACTGAGATTTCTCATGGGCTATTTTGCCTTGTGGGCCTTTCTTTTATGCTACTGCTTCCATCAAAGAATTCTGAAGCTACAGCTAAGTCAGGGTGTCTGCTGCTTTGTTGTCCATGAATATTTGTTTGCTGTCCAAAAATAGCCTTTGTGCTGTCTTAAATTCATGCTTCTGATTATTCTAGTCAATTAGGTCATAGTATTTAAGGGAACTGCAGAGGAATGGATTTTGACTCACAACATGCCACACATTCTCGTGCTGGCTACTGTTGATTGGCATGATCTGGACCATGGAATTGGTTTATAATTTCAGTGTTAGACTAACTTTGCACATGCTTCAGCAATTTTTGTGAAATGTTTGGGTAATGGTATCTCATTTCTGAACCTTATGCTGATGTAGATCTTATTGATATAAGGTCAATTGGTAGTGTAGAAACTAATGCTTGCTTATTTTCTATCTTGGCAGATTGAGGAAAAGCATAGGGAGCTCTGTCGACTGGTAATACAATTTATACCTCCTGCAGCACCTCCTCAGTTGCCAGGTTCAGTTTTTAGGACATTCATACAGAATCTTTTATTAAAGAACAGGGGAGCAGATCGAGATGTTCCTCCACCTGGAGTTTCAAGCAATTCTGTTGTTGTTTCTTTATACACCGTCATCCTTCACTTTTTGTCAGAAGGGTTTGCCTTAGGGGAAATGTTTGGTGGTTCTGACGTTGCTTTTCTTCATAGAGGGGGACAACAAAGCTTCCCTGTCAGTCTGTTCCTTAAAGACGATCCGCATCGATGTGACATTTCGAGGCTTGGAGGGTCCTATAGTCATCTGTCAAAATCTCACCCTGTACATGATCAGGAAGCTGAAGTAGTTCGGTGGGAGGAGGGATGTATGGATGGCCAAGAAACTAGAATAACCCATTCAACACTCCAAAAACCATGTTGTTGCTCCAGTTATGATGTTGATTATGGAAGAATGTCCAATTGTCCAAATAGACATAGAATCAAAGGTTCTCGTGCCCCTTGTAGTTCTATTCCAGAGAGATCTGCTCATGTTGCTGCTGAGTGCAGTGCGGGAAGTTTAAATGATGAAATAGCCGAAAAGCCTAGCACTAGTGATCAAACTGAACCAGAATTTGGTTATCGGCCAGTTCAGAATATCAGGAGTTTACCAATAGAGTGCAGTATGTCTTCAGCGACAGTAAGAGAAGAAGAACTTCTGGACGCTTTGTTGCTGCTGTATCATATAGGTCTTGCGCCAAACTTTAAGCAGGTGAGGACTCAGCTACTTGCTTGATAGAAAACTTGCAAATCTTAATCAATTGCCTTTTAGCATGCTGAATTCTCACATGGCCAATTGAGTTTTGTGACATTAATACTGTTCGGATATACAGCTACAATGGTCAAATGTTTTTGCAAAGAATGTGGATAGTGTATGGAGCTTAGGAAATTAACTTGGCGGATTGTGTATGTAGCTTAGGAAATTAGCTCGTCTAAGAAGATCAGGTCTTACACATACTGCTTTGTTACCTTTTTGGCAAAAAGTATTTGTTTTATTTAGATTAATTTTACATAAAGATGGATATAGGTTGACCAAAGTAGCTGGTTCTCATTTTATTTCTCCTGAAATCCAACTGATACAGCTGAAAAGGTACATGCAAAAGCAACAGTTGATGCTTGGAACATACTGATTTTGTCAAGTTTCCATGAGATAGTCTACTATCTTTAGGATATTTTGCACCCTCTTGGTGCCCTTTTTATTAAAATTTTCTCGTACCATTAAAAAAAAAAAAAAAAAGATGGAGTAAGAAAATGTTTAGCGAATCTTCTTGCTTTTGTTTTTTCAGACTTGGGTTTTGTGTTGTCTAAGGACAATTTGGTGCTTGAAAGTTGAGTTCTTTGTTAGAGAAGTTTGTGACATCCTTTAAATTAAGGTCTAATCTAAACACCTCAAATCTCCAACCTCTTAAAACTTTATTGCATCGAGGATTGAAAGCTAATGGCTGGACCTTTGTAAAGCTGTCTTTCTGTGGTTAGAATCCTCATGGAGGTTTAATTAGTACCAATAGCTATTGGTGGGCTTTGACACAGTAAAAGCTTAGAGATGATTTTAGAGTGTGCCATTAACCAAGGATCGTGCAAAGTCCTTCTTCATTTTACTGTGCAAGTGGTTGTGATGCAAGAGCATAGGAGAATATTTTTAAGTTATTTGTTTTCCGAATTACTGTTCACAGTTACGGCAGTAGTTCTTCTATATTGTTTTTGGGGTTTTTTCGGGTTTTTTCTTAGTTTTAAGAGTCATAGTGTACTAGTTTTACTTCCGTAGGTAGGAATCCTTCTATCTTTATGCCTATTTATTAGTCTTGGAGGGTGGTTATCTGATTAGTAATTATTTTTCTTTATTGAATAAAGTTTCTTTCAAGGAATCTGTTCTTTGTTGTTCCTGGCTTTGAAGTCCAGAAGGCAATCTTTAAGGTTGTTTGTTTCTGCTTGAATTGTTCCTTTGTGCTTCTTCAATTATTTTTTTGGTGTTGATGTACCTTGTTAGGGTTGCTTTTCATATATCAATTTGGTATCAACTGCCAGGTTTCGACCTTGGGATCTGTGGGTTAGGAGCCCCACAATTATCTTGTCTGATCTCTTAGTGAGCATTATTCTCTCCTGATTGGAGAAAGCTCTGATACCAAATTGATGTAGGGAAAAGCAAAGACCTTACAAGGTACTCAACACCAAGAACAGAATTGAGGAAGCACAAAAGAACAATTCAAGTGGAAACACAGTCTAAAAGATAGCCTTCTAGACTTTAAATCCAGGAAAAAGAAAGGACAAGTCTCTCGAGAGAAACCATAGTCAACAATGAATAATAGTCCCTAATCTGAAACCAACCTTTCAAGACTAATAAATAGGCATAAAGACCCTTTATCAGTAGGAATTCTATGTAAGGAAGTAAAACTAGTAACACTAGGACTCATAAAACATAAGAAATGACCAAAAAAGACCCAAAAAACAAAATAAAACTTAACTACCATAGCCGTGAACAAGAATTCAAAAAATAAATAATTTAGAAAATATTCTCCTATGCTTCTGCATCAAGTTGCAATCTTCTCTTGGGCCTTAAATGGAGATAGCAATGATATTCGTTGGTACCTTGTTCCTTTTTATCTATTTAGATCTCTGTAGGCTCCTTAACATCTAAAGCTTATATTGCGAGGCAACTCATGCACTGGCTAGGAAAGCTCTGAATTACATTCAGCCAATGGCTTGTATAATACGTTTGGTTTTTCCTAGCGTCAAAGTGATGGATTGTGTTTTTCCGGAAAAATAATTTTAAGGAAATTTCTCTTCCTTTGTAGTACAAATTAAATGGTGGAAACATAAGTGACATGATGCCAACCAATTAAGGATATTATGATTTCCCCTTATAGCTTATGGGACTTGATAGACTCATTTTAAGATAAGGAGTTAGCTAATGCATTGAATGTTTCAGGATGATCGACTGGTGCCTCTGCCTATATGGTAATATCTCTTGGTCTAAAATTTTCGTTGCTCTATTTTCAGGCATCATATTACACATCACATCAGTCCCAATTCATCTCTCTCTTGGAAGACACTGACAAACAAATAAGGGAGCAAGCCTATGGTGAAAAGTTGAAGCGTTTAAAGGAGGTTAGGAATGGTTATCGGGAGGAAGTTGCTAACTGTGTTAGACATTGTGCTTGGTAAGAGGACAAGGAGACTAATGATTTCATTGTCTCATATACATTTCGAAGTAACTGTGCTCTAAACTATATGACGGGTGTCGCTTGAGATGACTAGCTACTGATTCTTGTTTATAGGCAAGTTTGAAAGTGCATATGAGACTTGACTGTTTTATACTCTATCGAGTCCTAAATCCTATGATTTTGCATGCTATTGAGAAACATGCAGTGTCTATGTAACTTAGTTTATGAAGGTTGTACTGCCTCGATACCAGATTGCCTCTAAGGTGGTTGCTTTTACCGTTGATTATGATCTGAGAATGTTGGGGATTTGATTTTATTTGTCAAGACATTTGATGTTTCTTGTAATTGCTCTAGCATTGGCATTATCATTCCATAACAAGAGAAGTTTGGGTCTATGGATTTTTCTATCCCAAACAAAGTTATCATGTCAGCTGCTTTATTTATTGTGAAAGAAAAAGTTTTGAGGCTTTGGTTTATTCAAACACATTTTTTGGTTATTGCAGCTAATGTGATTTTTTTTCTTTTGTCATTGTGGCTAATTCAAATTCTTGCACCTTTTTCTATGATTGACCTGTATAGTGTCAGAGGATTTCCTAGGGATTCTCGGTTGGATTGAGCCTACCTGACATGCCGGTTCTATATATCAAACAGAAATTTTTGAATGCATCATCCATGCTGGTGTCATCAATTCCTGATTGTTATAATTTTTTTCTACAGGTACAGGATCTCTTTATTTTCACGATGGAAGCAAAGAGGCATGTTTGCTGCCTGCATGTGGACTGCACAACTGCTTCTAGTTCTTAGCAAAGTGGATTCTGTGTTTGTATATGTTCCCGAGTTTTATCTTGAATCTCTTGTAAGTCTTTCATTTCTTTTAACTCAAATGCTTGGGTTCTATTTGGTCTGTTCACTGTCCAGTTAATTTGGTGTTTGCCACTTCCCTGGTACATTTCATGTGCATCTTATTAGAATCTTGGATTTGTACTTCAAACTTGGATGTTAACAAAGGAAGCTTGCGTTCTCTATGACCTTTTATTATCTTTTCAACTTCAGAACTAACTTGTCTCTTGCATTATGCATTTCCTTTAGTAGCAGTACTTTTACCTGTTATCTTCATCTTTTTATCCATGCTTAATGAATAAACAAAGTAAAAGAACATCTTAGGACACGAGCTCCTGCCCTGTGAGGAAGGACATTCTGACCTGCTAGCATTTCAGAGACAATTTTCATTAGAGCATCCATGACATCCCAGTCATGTCTGCGCAAGCTTAAAATAGAAATGAGGATTGACGTTTTGATTAGAAATTTTGAATGCATGGGCAATTTATTTCACTTATCTTTTGTTGTAATAATGCAGGTGAACCTCTAGATGCTGTGATTAATCAAGACTTGATATATTATATTGATGTATCATTGCGTGTGCGCTCGCATGATTTGTTATTTATTTCTTTGGTTTTTCTCGTGGAGATTCGTGAGGATCGCTGTGTTGGTTAGCTAACTTGGAAAAGACAGTATTTAATTCGAAATTCAGATTCATGGTCTCTGACTATGCCCTTTGAGATGTTTTGAGTCACTAACAGTTGCCTCTGTTGTTGCAGGTTGACTGCTTTCATGTCTTACGTAAGAGCGATACACCATTCGTCCCTCCAGCTATATTTATTAAGCAAGGACTGGCTTCATTTGTATGTCCTGCTCCACTCTTTCCTACTTCTCCTTCACATTCTAGTGCACTCCAAGTTTCATTTAACTAATGATAAGTGTTTTCCAGAGTTGCATGTGTTATTATATATGTGCCGTGCTTAATCTGTAGCCTGATTATTTGCTGTTATTATATTGCAAGGTGCATACCATTCGAAAATTGCTATCTGTAAATGACATAATCTGTGGCTCTAGAGCCTCGGAAATTTGGAGCAAAGTTATTCATTGACTGGTCGCTGGTTTGCTATATGGTTTGCTTTCACCCTATTGGAATGTCCACATAAAGTGTGCGTGTGCGTATGCATTTCTTTGTTGACAAGAGAAAGACTATCCATGAAATGTATGATCATTGCATTTATGCCATCACATAGTTATCGAAATTCCTTGGACAATGCAAGCATGGTCATGTTTTAAGAGAATTACTCGTTAGGACAGAATAATGTCAAGCAGCACTTTCTATTTATCGCCGTTTCTTTTTCACATGAAGTAATTGATTTTTACCTTTAACCTATTTATAGTTAGAGCATGTAGCACCTTTGTGTCCTGTTGAAATCTTCTAATAAGATTGTTATATGATAATACTTTTATGTGATCAAGGAGGGTTTGTTTGGGTGATGTGCTTGTCACATATATATATATATATATATATTTTTTTTGGGGTAAAGGAGGTGTTATTTGAAAAAGCTTTATATAGATAATTTTAAGTGTGTAAATTCATAGCTTGTCAGAGCCAAGATATGAGAAAACATGGATCTATCAAGAAGAATCAACTGAACAACCCAATTATTGGATGTAGATAAGAGGTTGTGATGGGGGGACTGAGATGAATTAGGTCACAATTATATATTCTGAACTATATTATTCAAGTGTGCTCTTTGGATTTCATAAAACACTCTCCTGCAGTTCTCGATCAGTTACTTTTTTGTCAGGAAGCTGTTTGGATGGGCTTTGGGGTGGCTTTGAGCAATTCAATTAGCTGCACGTGAATTTTCTGCCAAGATGGGAACAATTTTGTACTTATAACAAGTTACAAAAAAAATAGTGGTTGACAGCACTACTATCGATAATTTTTTAAAGATAATAATTGTTTATTGTTTAAAAAAGAAAAATGTCACGCATATGAACATATAGTAAAAGTTAAAAGCTAAGAGCCAAACACACTCTCATTTGATGAGTATTCTCAATATTTTGACTTGAAGAGGACTTTTGGATGTCAGAATTTGACTGGTGTGCATCTTTGTTTAATAGCTATGGCATTCTGCAGAATATTATTGCGAGACTGCTATTCTTGAGCTTTATATATCCATCTTTGTTAATGAAGTAGGAGTAAGTTGTTTGCGTGTGTTGATCAGGTCACTTTCCTTGTCATGCATTTCAACGATCCAAGAATATCGAGTGCAGATCTCAAGGATCTGCTTCTCCAGTCTATTTCAGTCTTGGTACAATACAAGGAATTCTTGGATGACTTTGAGAACAATGAGGCCGTCATCCAAAACCTACCCACTGCATTGCTGTCATCATTTGACAACAGATGTTGGATCCCAGTAACAAACATTCTTCTAAGGTTATGCAAGGGCTCTGGTTTTGGTTCTTCAAAGAATGGAGAATCATCATCATCATCATCAGTTATTTTCCAGGTAAGTGATAAATTCTCTCTATCCCTCCCTCTGTCCCCTGCGAGACTTCTTTCTGACTATAATTCTTGCCTCTTGCTCGATAGAGATTGCTGCGAGAAGCTTGTGTCAATGATGAAGTCCTATTCTCGACTTTTCTTAATCAGCTATTTAATACTTTGAGCTGGACAATGACAGAATTTTCTGTCTCAATTCGTGAAGTCAAAGAAAAGTATCAGGTACTTTGAAGAAATTTCCTTCTGACTGTTAATCATCTGTGCTTTGTTTGTTTGGCCTATGCAGGATAGTGATATGGGTGCTTAAATTAACAACTGTACTAGCGGATATCTTTCATCCTAATTTAGACATATGATAGATCTCTTCAGCCTTGTTTATAACATGCCTATAGTATGTGGTGCTGCAGAGGCAAAACAGTTGAACTGCAGGATCAAAAAAAAAAAAAAAAATACGCTAGGAGTTGCAGAGAATCTTAGAAGTAGTAGTTTATAATTTGGAAAGGTTGAGTTTATAGTAAGTTGTAGATCATGGTGTGTGGGATGGTGGATGCTTGTAGTTGAAGAAGTGGTACTTGAGGGTAGACCTTCATAGTACAATTTGGATCACTAATTCAAGTCTACAGTTTGAAGTATGAAATTTGATTGCAGTAAGTTGGAGATCATGGTGTGTGGGACAGTATATGCCTATAGTCAGACAAGTGGTACTTGAGGAGTAGACATTCAAGTCTACAGTTTGAAGTGCGAACGTGGATCTTTCACCCAGCTTTAATAGGAATTGTAGTCTACTGGTGAACTGTAATCTGGAACATGACATGAATACAGATCGCCAGCAACTTAGAATGCCAGGTGTGGTATTTCGAACAATCGGCAAAGTCAACTGAGCGAAAAATGAACAATCAGCCCAGAGTGGATCATCAATAAATGAAGAAGGAAGTTGAGTCGAGAACTATGTCGGGATGCAGGAACTATGCCTATAGTCAGACAAGTGGTACTTGAGGAGTAGACATTCAAGCTACAGTTTGAAGTGTGAATGTGGATCTTTCACCCAGCTTTAATAGGAATTGTAGTCTACTGGTGAACTGTAATCTGGAACATGACATGAATACAGATCGCCAGCAACTTAGAATGCCAAGTGTGGTATTTCGAACAATCGGCAAAGTCAACTGAGAGAAAAATGAACAATCAGCCCAGAGTGGATCATTAATAAATGAAGAAGGAAGTTGAGTCGAGAACTATGTCGGGATGCAGGAACTATGCCTATAGTCAGACAAGTGGTACTTGAGGAGTAGACATTCAAGTCTACAGTTTGAAGTGTGAATGTGGATCTTTCACCCAGCTTTAATAGGAATTGTAGTCTACTGGTGAACTGTAATCTGGAACATGACATGAATACAGATCGCCAGCAACTTAGAATGCCGAGTGTGGTATTTCGAACAATCGGCATCAACTGAGAGAAAAATGAACAATCAGCCCAGAGTGGATCATTAATAAATGAAGAAGGAAGTTGAGTCGAGAACTATGTTGGGATGCAGGGACTTGAGTTGTCCTTGCCATTGAGATGAAGCAACTTTTCAAGTTTAGACAACCAGAATAGGAAGAGGTGAAGTGGTGTGCAACTCAGAGGCAAACCCTGGGTTTTAGATCCTACAATAGAATAAGAAGACTTTTATGCAAATTATCTTTTAGAATGGGTTCTGTAACTTGGGCCCAAAAAGTAAATACATGTGAAAACACTTATTACAAGCTAATTTAACTAAAGCGGAGAATACTATCTAAATAATATGTATCGTAAGAATATGTTTTGTATTCTAATCTACTTACGTTTGATCTTTTATATTGCTCCATGTTCTGAAAAACCGTGTTGTGTTCTAATGAAAGATTCTGAAGAAGTCTACCCACAACTTACTGTGTCCTAGGTAACTCGATTTCTGTGGCCCCTTTTTCGTTCCACGTTCTGGGAGAATCCGCATCTTGGGCAACCTTGGTTCCACATTGTAATGTGTGGATGAAGTAGATAAAACACTACAAATTAGATTATTGAATGGATTAGATAAAACAGCAGTAAATAAAGACTTAATTTGATTAGCAGTACCATATTGTGCTCTATTGTAGTTGCATTAGTCAGGTTCGTAAATTGGCAATCTGAATTGTGGGATCGTGCCATGTAATATGTCGGATCTGTGCTGTCTTTCAGTCCCCAACTTGTAAAAATCCCCAGTCCTGTTCTGTTAATTGTGAGGCATAGTGCAAACCTCACTTCTTTGTGGGAGAAATCGAGATTTTATACTTCCCTGCATTGGTTGTTTGAAAGCAAGTTATATGCAACATTAGCACTTTTGCCTACATGTGCACTTCAGTGCAAGTTATATGGGATTCTTTTGCATAATAACTTTTCACATTCTATCCTATATGCTAGATATGGGAGCTGCAGTGCTAAATAGAGTTCCCTTTCTGGACGTCACTAAGAATTTTCAGATTCTAGGTGTTTATGTTGTTAAATGTGACATATAGTTCTGCCGGTTTATGTGGAAAATGTTCTCAATTATTATATTTAAGCTCGCTAGAGTTTCAGATGGATCTCATAGGTGCTACTTGTCTGTTGCTTCTTCACGGGAGGTTCTGAACTTCTTGAGTATATGTTGGTGGATAGCAGATAACCAAGGTCAATTCATATCCAAGACTCTGCAGATCTTTCTGCTGTTTGTGTCTTATTGTGGACAATCCTATTGTACTGTTTACTCTTGACTCAAAATATAAACGGTGCTGTCAGCACTTTCATTTCATCTTCAAGATCTGAGTATAAATTTCATCCCTTCCTCTAACCTTTAGTTCAGTTTTCCTTGCTACTACTCGGCACCTCTTCATTTGAGGTGCAGCTTGTAAGATACAGCAGTGAGCAGAATAGAGTTTGATCTGTAATAAATCCATGAAGAAATCTATAAAGCAACTATGACATCTTTTGGGGAGAATATCAGTATGGTTGAACCATTAGTGCAAATTTCAATTTGGCCATGTTCATGCATTTTGTAATTTTACTTTGCTACTGAAATGAATTTTCCAGATTCAGTTCTTGTGCTAGCTTTTTGGTGATATGAAAATGGATCGTGAGTAGATATTTAGGTTTCATGTCAAGTTATGCTCTTAATGAACTGCCAGCTTTGTTGTTTTTGTGTGTTTCTGGGTAGCACTGCTCCTTTCTCTCTCTCTCTCTCTCTCTCGCTCTCTCGCGCGAGTGCGCACACGCGGAATGACTGGAGAAGCTTCATTACTCACTGTTGGGGAGCATTGTGCAGGTATTGGACTTCCATCAGCGAAAGTGCAGTGTCATATTTGATCTTTCTTGCAACCTTGCAAGGGTTTTGGAGTTCTGGACTCATGAAGTTCCTCAAGCTTTTCTGGCTGGAGCTGATACAAATCTGCGAAGGCTGACTGAGTTAATTGTTTTCAGCTTGAACCATATATCTTCTAGGGCATATGCTGAGTTTGATCTGTAAGTTTTAGTGCTATCAATGTCTCATTCACCTTGTTCACTGATTCAGGCCATTTATTTACATTATTTGTAATGTCTCCTTGATTGTGTGTTGAGGGCTGTGAATCTTTTAATCGGCTTTATTTATTTTAGTGCCAGGCATAAAATTCAGTTGAAAATTGAAGGCTAAATAGTTAATTCGGTACATTAAGAGTTTCCTCATCTTTTTATTTGTCCTTTGTAGGTCATTGAAAAAACATGTTCAATCTTCAGAGAAAGTGAACCGGGGGATGCTTTTGGCACCTCTTGTAGGGATTATCTTAAATCTCTTGGATGCTAGTGGGGAGAAATCTTGCCGGGATCATAACGATGTAGTGAGTGTGTTTGCGAGTGCAGACTGCTCCAACACAATTCATCATGGATTCCAATTTCTTTTGCAGTACAATTGGGTGAGTAAATTTGCAAGTCTAACTTTTGTTTCTGTTATACCTCAGAATTACGCAGATATTCCTTAATCTTGAGTCTTACCTTGTGAAGGTTAAAAGGTAATATTATTGAGTGGCCATGTCGTCTAAATAGCCCAATCACCTTTGGTTTGATCAGACCTGATCTTCCACTTACAAAAGCAGTGTTTGTTTTTGTGCACGTTGGGCCAAGATAATTTAACTGCTGGGATCATGATCTCCAACTTACAAATTCAGTGCTTGGTTGTGCTGTCAAAACAGTGGTTGCTTTGCTGTCAAGTTAGGAATAAATAATGTAAATGCAGGGTTTTGTAATGGCTAATTTAAGTTATGGATTCCACTTGAACTATTTATTTTCCATTCTTTTCTGCCTTTGTGTACATCATGCGGAGGTGTCTGCATTGTGTCTCTTCCTTTTGCCGTTAAGATGCTTAAATCTTCACCTTTCTCTCTGACTGATTATTCACACTGTTGCCATTGCCAATCTTGACTGTGCTTTGATCTAGGTTTGGCTGTCCTGTGGACTTTACCCACTGAGTACTTCCTACTCATTTTGCAGGCCGAGTCCTTCCGAAGCAATGCTTATGTACCACAGATAGCACAGCTAGAGAGTTTCGTAAGTCAGCTCATCTGCCAGTCCGAGTTGAAGGAAGCTGAGGATGCTGGACCCATGGAAGAGAAGGATTCTGATGACATGTGCTGTATTTGTTACGAATCTGTCGCAAATGCACGATTAGTGCCTTGCTGCCACAAATCTTGCTATGGCTGCATAACCAGACATCTCCTCAATTGCCAGAGATGCTTCTTCTGCAAAGCAAGCATCTCGGAGGTCATACAGATTGGAGAGGACACATACGATAAGTAGTGTAGCGACCATAGCATCCTCACTTAATTTAGATAAGGTAGAAAAAAGGAAAAAAATCAAAAAAGGTATCTTCTTTCTTCTGGGCACAAGAATAATATGTTGTCGTGCAGATTTGGCTGGCCGATGACTATTACATAGTTGCATGCTGCCTGGTGTTGATGCCAGGCTTTTCTGAATCCACTTAGGTAGAGAGGGGAAAGAACTACCTAGGAAAGTTAATTCAATTCAAGTATTTATACCTGTGTATATGTCATATCACAGAATCGCGATCGGCACCTGTCATTTGGTCGAAATTTTGTAGAGAAAAATCGCGGGGCGTTTCCTTTTGTAAATATCGAGTTGTAAAGGGGGCAAGAAGAATCTTGCTTCAACTCTTACCCAGAGTTAAATTCTGGTCTCTCAACTCTTTCTGTTCAGAAAGGACTTCTGAGAAGCTTTAGGACAGAGAGAAGCGTGGCAATTGTCTCCAGATTTGGTCTTTTTTCCTGAATGGTTTGTATATATCACCATTGCAGAATTGTTTATATTGCCCTCTTGGGGTCAAATAAAATGCCACGTCTTATCATCAGCTATTTCAAATGATTGCTTGGTGATGCATGAAATTGTGTCTTGGAGCCGTTAAGAGGGTCTTCAAGGGGCTGGCTGAAATTGTCCAGTTGGTTGAAAAATAGAGTGAAAGCAAGTCTAGTTGATTTCTTTGAGCGGTTCATAGGGGTTGGACCGGTTCACAGAGAGAGAGAGAGAGAGAGAGAGCAAAAGATTTGAAAGGAGTGTCAATGTGCAGCTTTATACTGGACATGGACACATGGTAGCATTAAATGGAGTAAAATAAATGTCCACGGGAATTGACCATAAAACTAAAATATTTTATGCGAACAAATGTCGATGGCAAAAGCAGTGAAAAGCCTGATATGAAGTTTTGGACACATGGGGATGGGGGCGCAGTGGAAACTTGAAATCAGCATTCAATTTGGAATCCGCAGTCCTTTAATTGCTGCTGGGTCAGTGCCAGCGGTAGCGGTACGAGGCCTTAATGTTCGTGCGAACGTCGAGATCCCGCTACGTACAATCGAAACACGACGGAAGCTGCACACCCCTTTTCCTCGATTCCGCCAGCTCTGTTGAGTCGGTGCAACTTTAGAAATAAATTATTGCAGTCTGCGCAATGTGATGTCTATCTTCTTGTCATTATGGTGAGCGATTTGATCGATGAATTGTTCGAACCATTTGAGCGTCGTGCCAGGTTCGAGGTGTGAAGTTAGGTTTTGCCACCTCTGCGTCACGAGTTCGAATCTGCTCGCGATGGTAATGTATCAGTTAGGCACCGTGCGAAAGGGGAGCTCCGATGAGTTGCAGTTGGGGAACCGGCTGATCGAACATTTTGCAGCGTGCGGGGGTGCCTGTGTGGTCGCATCCAACGGGGGTTGCTGCAAGGACTCAATTTTATCTCGGGACATGATCCATGTTTCGACGACTAAAATTACTTATACCTGGGGAACACTTAAATTAATCAAACTGCATCTTGAAATTTTGTTTCAAAATTCGATAATATCAGCTACTCGCTTTAGCGTTTACTATTGTGCCGAGTGGTATTTGAGTGAGCCGAGAAATGATTTGTTGTGCTTTCCTAAGTTGCATGAGTTGGTTCAACCCAATGTTCTTTATGTTGCTCGATTCTATCACTAGGTAAAGAAACACTCGATGAACTTCTTTCACAATATTACCCAAACACACTCAAATTATAGACAAGGTAATAAATAAAAACCCGACGGGGTAGACTGCATTAAATTCCTAGAGGTGCATCACTACATACATGTGCGGATTTCCAGTTGCTAGATTAGCATCCAATAGAAGAGACTTGAATATGTACGTTCAAGCTGGAAAAAGAGAGGAAAAAAAATGAAGAAAAAGAAAAATGTCTCTGCATATCTAATGAAAGCAGCCATCAACATACAATGCAAAGGATAATGAGAGATGGCATGGCTACGATTAGTTGGTTTGACCTCCCCTGCCGGTGCCTATGGGCGGTCTTGTCGGCCCCCCTTGCCGAGCCGTCCACCGTCCCTCTTCCGCGTAATATTCTTCTTCTCCTCCGTCGTCCTACATGCATTAAACGATCACGATACTTATGAAGATCGATGTTTATTAATGGATCTACAAATATGATGAGACACAGCGTACTTTTGCCCCATGCATGCATCGCCACCAAACTCCACACGGAAGTAAAGTCGAATATATATATAGAGAGAGAAAGAGAGAGAGAGAGAGAGAGAGAGAGAGAGAGAGAGAGAGAGAGAGAGAGAGAGAGATGAGCTGATGCAGTACTAGTAGCGTTTGGTGGCGCGGCGCTTGCGAATCGGGACCATCTGGTGATCTCCAGGAGGTCGAGCCGGGGTGGAACTCGAAACCCAAGCACCTGAGGAGGGCATTGATGCACGTTTGAAGGCAATGGCAAGGGCTGTGCAGCTCCACTATCCCCCCTCCTCCGCTCCTTCCTCTTCTCTCCTCTTCTTCTGAAGTCTCCATGCCTCTCTCTCTCTCTCTCTCTCTCTCTCTCTCTCTCTCTCTCTATATATATAACGGCTTATAGGCTTTCTCGAACTGGGCGGGCCTTGGAAAATGATTCGGGAATGTTGGGCTTGGCCTGATTTCATTCATGACAATCTAGATTCTTTTCTATCTTTAAATCTTTGCGTGAAAGGTAGTGGACTTCATCACCAACAGCTACTAGAATAAGAAAAAAGCCATAAAAAATATCCATTGTAACACATTTACTCTAAATTTTTTTCTCTAACACAAAATATCGCAAATTTATATTCGTGTGACATATTTACCTTCCATCAAAATTTTGTCAATAAAAATCGTTATCAATCTACCTACATGGACGTCAGAAAATAAACAATCTTGACATAGCATCCATGTAAGTAAAATAAAAATGACGTTTTGACTGAAAAATTATCTAATAGAACTTTGATGGAGAGTAGATGTGTCACATAGGTACAAATTTGGGTTTTTTATGTCATGGGAAAAAGTTTAGGGTAATTGTGTTACAATGGGTATAGTTTGAAGTTTTTGATATCATAAAAAAAAGTTTATGGTAAATATGTCATAGCGGCTATAATTTGGGTTTTTTTTTTTGTAACTTATTCCCTTAAAATAATGGGATAGTGACATAAATTATCATGAACTTTGGTCTTATATATAATGTGACTCTTGAACTATAAGAAAATATTCAATATTGTTCTTCCATCAATCTAAATTCAGAGACAATATTGAACATTTTCATATAATGGAATGATTAAATTGAATTATACAAAAAATTTAGGGACCTCATTGAGCAAATTAAAAGTTTAAGGATAACATTATATATTAGGCTAAAGTTTAGATATCTCTTTGCACATTGGACAAAAATCTAGGGACGTGTCATTTTCCTAAAACAATCTTTTGAAACTATTGGGCCAGAGCCTGACATCAAAACAGTGATCTTGAATTAAGATTTTTTTCGAACAATTTCATTAGATGAGGGACTGAAAATATTTTTTTAGAGATTCCTAATATCCTTTTTTTTTTCACGTGAAGGAGCATGGTGCCACGGCAATCCCTTTTTGTTATCAGTTTGGTTTGGGTGGGTAGTTCCATGTCCGGAACTAGGAATTGGACTGATACTACCAATTTAAGTAAATTAGAACTAGGAACCAAATCAGTCCCCTTGGGAACTGTTGATTTTGGTTCCGGTTCCGAGCAAGTCTGATTCTAGGTGATTCTTAGTTCTTTTGCACACCCCTAGTGGGGGCATAAGTCTAATCCTATGCTACCTTTCAGGCATTGCTACTATATCTTTGATGGAAATCTATCTAACCATCAACTTAGGCAATTTGCATTAACACAAGCCTTGTTCAAAGTTGAAACATATAAACAGTTTGGCATTTGAAGGAGTCGCTTTTCGAGAGCCGCTTGAGTAAATGCAAGTACCATTTGACACATTCTTTGGAGAGCTATGGAGAGATGCAATTGCATTTTCAAAGGTCAATGATTTTTGGCTCATAGTGGGATGCTTCATGTTTTGAGCATTTTGGAAATGCAAATACATTTTTTCCTTCCAAGTTTGCTCTTGCTAAAGTTTCGTAATTTCGAAAATGTCTCCACATCACATAATGCCATTGGTGAGGCTTCAGGCTGCCAGCGAGGCCATATCTCAATTGAGTCGCGTGACCCAAGCAACGTCGCCTCAAACAAGGCTAGCTTATGGCTAGATCTGGCGAACGGTGGCTGAGTTCCACTGGCAAAGGTCTAAGAATTAAAAAAAAAAATAGCAAAAGTCATTTACAAATTGTGATTTTTCTCAAATAGCATTCAAGTCAAAGTTCTTTTTTAATGTGTTTTCAAATTACACCTTTATTGAATATGATTTGCATTTTAGAAAAATCTTCTACCTAAGTCCTTTGCATTTTTCTAAAAGCCTTTTCAAAATGTTCCCAAACACACCCATCTTCTCACATACTTTTTGGCCTTTCCACATGTATCAAAACGCTCCTGTGAATTTAGCGAGAGACAATGGGTGTGTTTGGTTCAACATTTTCAAAAGACTTTCAACCTCCAAAGCCCTTTTGGGAAATATTGGACCGTTTGACAACTATTTTGAATAAGCTTTAACTTCCAAGTCAACATTGGGAAGGCTAAAAGCCCAATACTAGTAGGGACTAGTTTTGGGCTTTTAGTATTTAACCAAATGCTAAAATTCTTTTTTTCTTCCAAAACTACCCTCACCAATTTTTCAAAATTCCAATTTCGTCATTATTATTATTATTATTATTATTATTATTATTATTATTATTATTTTAAATTTAAAAAGGACCAAACACTTCGGTGGACTAGCGAAGGGCTACGGCCACGGTGAGCCGATCGGCATCAACAACCCTCGTTAAGGGTCGTCCAAGGTCGCTTGACCTCTGGCGGCCCTCGGCTAGGTTGTGCAACCCTCGTCGGAGGTCTCCCAACATCAAGCAACCTCGATCAATAGCCGCCGGCGCTAGATCTAGCTTGCCAGATGCTGTAGCCCTTCATCGGACCGTCGAAGGGTGTGGTTATTTTTTTAAAATAAATATATATAAAATATATCCAAAACTCATTGCAACAGTTTTTTTTTTTTTTGCCAAACACACATTCAACTCAAAGTCCATTTGTAAAGAGGTTTTAAACAAACACAATTTGTATTTCCCAAAATAGTTTTGACTTTTAGTATTTACTTTACACCCGATGCCCATTTGCAAAGCTGAACGAAACGCACCTTGACAATTACCATTAAATAATCTTAACATCGCCCGAAGAATGCATGAACCTCGACCTCTCCAAGGACAACCATCAATCCCATAAGACCTAACACGGCACAATCATGTTAGGGTTTGGGATAAATCCATCGGAGTTTAACTCGTTTTAGGTATGAACACAGACGAAAGAATCAACTATAGTACACAAGAACCACACCTTAATTGTACCGACGTGTCGGGACACGAGACGGCAATCGAACATTAGTACTCGTAATTAAATGAAGTGTTTGCTATCTAAGGGCCGCATGTTGACCCTAACAACCAATGGGAGCTTCCCTACATTGTGGAGGCTTTGTAAGATCGAAGGTATTTAGTTTCTTAATCAGTTTGAGAAGCAAACGACCATAAATAAATGCAGAATGTCGTCCGAGGTGTCGGACTATGGAGTGGAATCTCGGGTATGAAAGCGGCAAGCTTGGAGCATCAAAGCTTGAGAATCTTGTTGAAGATTTCATCTAATCTTGTTCACTTGGCTTTTTTCTAGAAAAACTATTTTGACAATATTGTCTAAAAAGTTATAAACCTATTGCAATTTTGCCAATTTAGTCCAAAATATTTTAATTATGCTAATTGAGTTCAATTTTTTTTTCATATTTTACCAATTGAATTTATTCATCCAATTTTGACCAGAAATTACCGATGTAGATATTGGCAGTCTAATGTGATATTGCCAACATTGACAATAACAACTTTTAATAATATTTTTTTCAAAATTTTTTAATTTGCTTGGATCTGGACAAGGCCATTGCCACGAGCTAGGCAACCCCGTCTGTTGCCGCAATGATCTAGGCAAAGACTAGGCTACCCTTGCTAGCTATAGTAAAAAAAATAATAATAATAATAAAGAAAATGAAAAAAACAAAGAAAAGAATAAAATTCGAATTTTTTTCTTACGTCAACGTTGGTCATGCCATGTAAAATGGCTGGCATCTACGTTAGTAATTTTTGGTTAAAATTGGCTGAATGAAATTAATTGGCAAAACATGAAAAAATTTAGAACGGCAAAATTAAAAGATTTATAATTGAATTAGCAAAACTGAGGTTTAGGACTTTTTGGTCAATTTTCCCGAACTCTTTCTTTATCATTGTGGAGAAGAAGGCAGGGTTAGGTTCTTATGCCGATTAATTAATCAACGATTCAATTATTGCTATGACTGAAATTGGCATTGGCCATGTTATTTTAGGGGAACCTTGGAACTTATGCTTTGTCATAAAACCTGTCCAATCATACTACATAGAGTAATACATTACAAAAGATATTCGTTTCCCATGAAAAAATATCTATAAACATTAGAAAGATGTTGGGATTATCAATACTATTAACGATGAACTGTGATTAGGGGCTAAATTATCTGAGTATGACCTGCTTAAAGCACTCAACACGTTAATAATTGCATGCATGATTTGTTCATGTAACTAAACTAAAATTAAACTTAATAGCTACCTAAACCCTTATTCAGGCCATGAGCGCCCTCTTCCAATAGAAATGTCTTAATTTTGAGAATGTTGGACCTCGTGAATATTCTACATCGACCATGTAACTACAATGCATCGTACCCAAAAAATGAGCAAAGTTTTCTTAAAATTAAAAATATCAAATCATCTAGACCATTAACGAAACTCGGTCGATCACGTATAGAGTTGACATTCCTAACATCAAATTTTCGCTGTTATAGAGTTTACCACGAAATATTCATATCGCGTGACACGTATTATAATTGTTAAAATTTCAAGGAAATTATTTCAGAATGTCTTTCGCCCTTCGATACGTACATACAATGGGCAGTTCAGGTTTCGGCACCGTCAAAGGGAAGGGGACACGAATTAGGGTTTCCATCGAAACCGTTTCGCAGACAGAGAGACCGCTTTCTCATGCGCAAAACTGGAGATTTGAGAGACAAAAATCTGGCACCGCCATCTCCCGCATGCCGCCTGAGATGAACATTTAATAACCTGTAGTACATAGGTGCTGGTCTTATCGCAGCGAAAGTGTACGCTTTCGACGGTGGGAGACAACTATAGGACACGTTCCATAGAGACAGCCCAAGAACATGATTGGACAATACCATGCAATGTCAAGCAATTTTGCTACTCCCCCCCTATGCATTCGCCAGTCTTCCTTCCTTGGTATCCAACTTGAAATAAAAAAAATAAAAAAATGGATTTCTTTCCATTTCTTTTTTCTCCCTAGAAGACACAATGAATAAAGGTCAGTCCCCAATGGAGCATTCAATTCAAACCTTCGCGTCTCCCGATGCCTAACTTGAGCAGCTTCTACATCGCTTTCTCCATGGCCGAAGCTCACATCCATATCTCTAGCACTTTCACTTCGCATTTAAATTTGCATTTTGCACTCTTCTAACCCTAAAAACTATGTTTTTGTCATAGTCTCTCTTAGGATAGTCTTATTTAGAAAATAATATTGGAACGGTCATGTTATCCTTAATCTCTAATTGGTGTATATTTCCTCTAAGTTAGTCTTAGACTACTAGGTTATAAAAATGGACATCCTGCATATAGATGAATGTGAGCCATGTCAGTTTTTACAACTCACTGGTTTGAGGTTAAAATGGAGGAAAACGCGACCTACATTGGAATTCATGATTTTAATACCCTTGTTCTCTCACTGGTTTTTAGTTTGACCCATGAGTTGAATTAGGTATCAACTCGACCCCTATATATACTTGTGTCCAACTCCGATCGGGTTAAGGGAGTGGTAGCAAAATCCAATTAGTCTACATTAAGATTTCTCAAAATGCTAATTATTCGAGAGAGAGAGTTTTGTTCGTAGTACCGGTAATAATTGGATATCCATATTCATGTCAGGGCCACCTTCTGTTTCCTTAAATAATGAGAAGTAAGAAACTTCGTGCTACACGGACAAATCAATATGTAATGATGCGGTGAACAATACTACACATTTCCTTTTCAAATCGATAATATTGTGTTGAGGCATCGATTTCATGAGAAGGAAATATTATCACAACCTAAGGACTTCATAAGACTCATCTTCCTATGAACTTTCGCATGAACTCAATTCGGACAAAGGACATGCCATGGGAGCTTCTCATGAGTCCTTTTTGCTCGGGCGGACACTCAAAACATGCATATCTCATTGTCGTAACGCCCCCCCTTAACACACCCCAACCACACATTTTACAATCCTTTCTTTACTCCCTCCCTGTCTCCTATCTCTCTCGAATTCATGCAAAGCTCTCCCGCTCCTCTTCCCACCTGAAACTACTATTCCCTACTCGATATTTATTTCGACCTCTCGTTCCCTTTTAAATAACCACTCGATCCCTTTTAAATAACCATCGCCGATGCTCATTGTCCATGGAAAAACACCCCCTAGCCTTCCCATCACATCTCTCTCCCTTCTGACAAAAGACCTTTGGACTTGAAGCATCGCCCTTCCTAAACAAAGCGCTCTCTATATATCGTCTCGTCTCTCGCCACCTCCTTCTCTCCTCACTCCAACTTCACCTCTCTCTCTCTATCTCTCTCCAGCTTAAACCTTAACTTCCCCAACAAAGTAGCGGAGTCAAGACCCAGAAGAGAGGAAAAGGGATGATCAGCAAGGACGCCAACTGGTGGATCTTCGCCCTCCCTGCCTTCTTGGGCTCCGACCGCCTCCTCGAAGATGCGTACGTCGTCGTTCCCTCCATCTTCCTCGCCTTCCTCGCTCTCTCCCTCCTCACTTGGGCTCTCTCCCCCGGCGGGATCGCGTGGCGCCACGGCAGGAACCGCAAGGGCCCCGTCCCCATCCACGGCCCCCTTGGCCTCCCCATCTTCGGCAGCCTCCTCGCCCTCCGCGCCCGCCCCGGTCGAGACTGCCTGCCCCACCGCGTCCTCGCCGCCGCCGCCGCCCGCACCCCGGCCGGGGCCCAGCTCATGGCCTTCAGCCTCGGCTCGGCCCCGGCCGTCGTGTCCTCCGACCCGCGCACCGCCCGTGAGATCCTCGCCTCCCCGGGCTTCGCCGACCGCCCCCTCAAGCGCTCCGCCCGCAGCCTCATGTTCGAACGGGCCATCGGGTTCGCCCCCGCCGGCGCCTACTGGCGGCTCCTCCGCCGCGTCGCGGCGTCCCACCTCTTCGCCCCGCGCCGCGTCTCGGCCCACGGGCCGGCCCGCCTGCTCGACTGCGCCGCGATGGTGAGCCGCATCGCCGCCGAGCAAAGGGTCCGTGGCTTCGTGGCGCTCCGGGATCACCTCCAGCTGGCCTCGCTGAACAGCATCATGGGGAGCGTGTTCGGGAAGCGATACGACGTCGGCCGCGACGCCGAGGAGCTGGAGGACCTGAGGTCGATGGTGAGGGAAGGGTTCGAGCTGCTGGGGGCGTTCAACTGGTCCGACTACGTGCCGTGGCTGAGCTACGTGCACGACCCGGCTCGCATGGACGAACGCTGCGCGAGGCTCGTCCCGAGGGTGAAACGCTTCGTCCACGGCATCATCGCAGAGCATCGGCGGAAGAACGACGAGGGCAGCAACAAGGTCGCCGCCGACGAAGCTGATTTCGTCGACGTCTTGCTCTCCCTGGATGGCGACGAGAAACTCGATGAAGATGACATTATCGCCGTCTTATGGGTACGTATTTGCTCTGAACTTTCTACGCATGCTCCACCTAGTTTCTTACAATTCGTCACTTCATTTGACAAATTCATTTTAATAATCATGACATGCCATTTCCAATGTCAATTTTTATTAGCATGGTCCTTTTCTTCACGGGGGCCGCCGACCATGTCGGATGAAATAATGATACTTTTCCATCGTGTTCAAACCTTATTCATCGTACGAAAAAACCAAGAAACGAAGAGATTTGAAAATAATCTTGGGACTAGTTTGTTGTACTGCGGTCATTCGATTGTTTATGTCCGTTGGTTCTTTTTTGATTGGTTTGAAATTGAAGTGCGACAAGCCTAATTTGATCGTAACGTCTCAAGGTGGTAATAACATCGGGTCGCTGTCCGCTACGCATGAGATGGGGAAAGGCCCAATTTACCGCCGCCGTTTTGTCGTATCATCGTTTTTGCTATAATTGATTAGGTGAGGAAATGTCCGTTCGCGCAGGAAATGATTTTCAGGGGCACGGACACGACGGCTCTGTTAACCGAGTGGATCATGGCCGAGCTGGTGTTGCACCCGCGAGTCCAGGAGACGCTCCGGAGAGAGCTAGCCGGCGCCGCCTCCCGCGGCGGCAGCGGGGGAGGCCTGACCGATGCTGACATGGCCAGGCTGCCCTACCTGCAGGCCGTGGTCAAGGAAGGCCTGAGGATGCACCCCCCGGGTCCTCTCCTCTCGTGGGCCCGACTCTCCACGTCGGATGTCCAGCTCAGCAACGGGATGCTGGTCCCGGCCGGCACGACGGCGATGGTCAACATGTGGGCCATCTGCCACGACCCGAGCGTGTGGGAGGATCCGGACACGTTCAGGCCGGAGAGGTTCCTGGAGCGCGACGTGGATGTCCGGGGCGGCGACCTGAGGCTAGCCCCGTTTGGGTCCGGGCGCCGGGTCTGCCCCGGGAAGAACCTCGGCCTGGCCACGGTGACCATGTGGGTAGCCGAGCTGGTGCGCCGGTTCGAGTGGGCCGAGCATGAAGCGTGCCCGGTCGACCTGAGCGAGATCTTGAAGCTGTCCTGCGAGATGAAGCATCCGTTGCACGCCGTGGCGGTGGTGAGAAATTGAGCAAATATGCTTCAGTCCCTAATTATTAGGGCCGAGACAAAGCACTTTCACTCGCTACGTAATAGAAGTAGTAGTAGAGTCTTTCTTCTAGGGTTTTCCTTTCTCTCTTTTTTCCCGGGTTTATTTAGGAATTTGTCGGGACTTGTGTGTATCTCTTGGCTATTTGTGGGTGTACGGGATTTATGTTTTTATTACCTCTTTCGTTCTTGTTTTTGGGACTTGCATGTTGCCAAGGGACTCCATTTTTGATATGTCGGTGCGAGGGGTTCTGTTATTCCGTATATGCTTTGCGAATTATAAGGAGAAATGATTATGTAATAATTTTTATACCGTGAGAATAACTTTATTATGTAATTTTATAAATTAGTGTGAGATTTATTTTTTTAAGAATTTATAATTCATAATAGATTATTATTCTGTATCTCAAGATTGTTATGTCAGCAAAGTTGAATTATAATAGCTTGAATATTATATCAATTTTGGTGCTTGGCTGGAAATTCTTTTTTGGCATGCGAGGATTATTCATATTTTGATTTTTGGGTAAAAATAGTAATTTGATAGTCGTAATCCGAATAATATTTTAGCTTATTATAATTCATAAAGCGTGCAGGGAATAATAGGATCCCTTACGTAGATATCCCAAAAGTGGAGTCTTTAGTCAACAAATACGCAATCTCCAAAATAATAAGAAAAGAAGCAATAAAAAAACGAATCCTGAACACCCACATATATCTAAGAGATATACAAGTCCGACAAAATCCTAAATAAACTCAGAAAAAAAGGAAGGAGAGAAGTTCACCAAATTTAACGATGAAGTACAAATGAACTGCAGTACACCCCACTAATAATTTTCCTTGGTAATCTGGTGGATTATTAAACGAGGAAATTTTAGAAAAATAGTGCCATAAGGAAAATGTCCAAAACACCCTTAAGATATACCGCACAAATAATCAAGTGAGGTAGCTTTTTACTAGGGATGATAATTCGACGAGGCTAAAGGGCGCGATTGTACATCTCAACCAACATCGATTGCGTGCGTAATATACCACACCCCGACTGTACATCCAATTTGACGCGGCTGAGGTTTTCTAGGGCCCTGTCCCCCCATCCGTCTCTCTCTACCCTAACTTCAATTTGTAATAGCTAGACAAAGAGCATAATCTTTCATGTCCCTCGCCGTTTTGATGTGTAATAAAAAAACGTTCACATCTTTTTCGTGTCGTAACTAGTTCCATATAATCTGTCGCCTAAATGATCAAAATACATTAGATAAAAAGAGTGTGACTAATACGCCGTGATTTCTTGGACATATTTAGTGTAATTTATTCAAAACATATAGGGTAAAGCGGAGATATTCTTCTTAAAGTGAAAAGAGGAGGAATTTGGTCGAGCATGCTACTCCTTACTAGGGTACCGCTCTTCATCTAGAGGTGACCACGTGAGCTTGAACATCCTTCTCTCTCGCTCACGAACGTGCTTATGGCCATAGGAATTAGAGCGGAAATGTAATAAGGTAGTCGAGGGCCATCTCAGAAAATTTCCTAGAGGGATATTCAGTCCTACTGCGTTCTTTATTTTAACAAATGGCTCATACCCCCGAGTTGGCAGTAGATGTTTTTCTTCTTTGTCATCAGGAAATATCAATAATTTTATATTAAAGAGATATTGAACGTTGCTAATACTCCACTTCAAATCACCTCCATATTAGATTCTCTTTGGAGATCCATTGAATGTGTTATAAGTTCAATCAATACGTAAAAGAAGAAACAACATGTTTCGTTCGATGCCTCCACCGTCTTGAATTTTCTGAGTCATGTAGCTGGTCATTACTAATTTGAACTGAGGCACTGACAGACAAGATGTATCGAACAAGCTCTAGCTCAAGATTGAGAGAGAGGGAGAGAAGGCTGACCATAACGAGCTCGGGGGAAAGTATCGACAAAAAAGGAGCTCTTGAGAGAGAGAGAGAGAGAGAGAGAGAGAGAGAGAGAGAGATGCCTCGTATCTCGTGGCTTGGCAGTGGGATCTCAGTCACTGTGGTTTGGTGGCGGGCGTGGGCGTGTGTGGCTGGGGGTGAACGGCAGGTCTCTTCTGGCCGACACAGTTGAGGAACCAGAAAGACCGTATGATCGCAATCCTGCCTGATGTGACTGCTCCTGGTGTCTTTTTGAGCACCTCGCCCTACAAACCTAGGCCTCTCTGGCCGTGACTTCCCCCAATCGCCTTTTTTCTCTCTTCTTCTTTTTCTTTTTTGGCTCATTCCTTACGTGTCAAGTGTATCCCATACCTTCTCTCCAAGCACTCCAAGAGTAAGGTCCTTGTGACTTAAAAAATATTCAAAGTCTTGTTAAAAACGCTCGACAATAGCAAAAAGTGCATGTGAGAAGTGCGCGTCTGAGATCGGCCGAAAAGATGAATACGCAGATTGCTCATAAATTGACGCAAAAGTCATATGATCGCCCGTTTCTTTTTTATGTTCACATGCCCTGGGCCATTGCCGCTTTATGCTCGAATTTTTGAGGCGTTGACTATTGATGACCTGAGAAATTTTTAATGAGGTTCGTGTCGGTGCATTTGGAAACCAAAGCCAGGCATCATACTTTTCCACTTCACCTAAGCTAATGATGTTTCCCGACGGGTTTTGAGCTCTAAAACTCCTTATGTAAATGCAAGAACCAGTTGATGATTTCTTTTAGAGAGTTTTAGAGAAATACAATTTTATTTCCAAAGGCCTTTAGGTTAAAGTAGGTTTGAAAATACTTTAGATTTTGCGCATTTCCGGAATGCTAACACATTTTTTTTCTGTCCAACTTTGCTATAGTTAAACTTTCATAATTCCAAAAATGTTATCACCTCGCATGACATTTATATCTGACGTATTGCCACGCATCAATCCAAATAGGCGGGTGTGGGACTCAATCTACATTATCGAATCCTGAGACAAGATTGATATACACCATGATATATGTTTGTCATCAAATTGGTTGAAATGAAGATTGAATGTCTTTATTGTTTGATCAATTAGTGGGAGTGAATCTCCACCGTTAGCTTCATAGGTGAGATTAAGTAGTGAGAATGATCTCTACCGTTAGATGGGAGGTGAGATTAACAGTTATAATTTGAGGGAAATTTATATAAATAGAGGCATCTCTTCCCTCATTTGTATTATTCAATATTTGAGTAATAGAAATAAATTTAATCTTCCATCTCTAAATACCTTCTCTTTCTACGAATCGAGTGGGCATCCAAGCAAGAGTCAAAGGGAGACTAAGTGTTGCATGGCTTGTGATATTAAGTATCAAGTTGTGATACGTCATCAGCAAAGGGCTCAACGACTGACGGGCCATTGGAGAGGCCAGATCTAGCTTGTTGACCTTAGGCAAGGTGGACCATTGCCTTGGGTTACACAACCTCAAGTTACCTGGTTGAGATTATTAGCACCAGATCGGGCCTCATTGACTGCTGAATTATTTGCCAATTTTAGCATATATATGTATATTTATAAATTACAAAATTCCTTCATAAAATATGTTTTTTCCAAACATTATTTAAATAACAATTACTTCCAAATGCATTTTTTAATTATAATTTACTAAACATTACCTCATTTTGAGAAGCACTTTTAGGCCATGACCTTTCTTGGGGGGGGGTTGAGATGAAGTTGTACTCACCTTCTAATAATTTAAAGTGGGTAGAACATGCGAAGTTTACTTGAAAGGTTGGGTGTTGAGGTTAATACTCCGAATTTTGATTAGTGAATATCTATACTCCGTGAAGGTAGCCCCACCTAGTCCTGCCATCAACGTGCGAGAATGTCTGCTGCACTCGTGGCTCGCTTGCATCCGCATGGATGCCTTTGTTGAGATGAAGTTGTACTCACCTTCTAATAATTTAAAGTGTGTAGAACATGCGAAGTTTACTTGAAAGGTTGGGTGTTGAGTGGTTAATACTCCGAATTTTCATTGGTGAATATCTATACTTTGTGAAGGTAGCCCCACCTAGTCCTGCCATCAACGTGCGAGAATGTCTGTTGCAGTCGTGGCTCGCCCGCATCCGCATGGATTCAAAAGGCATCGTGCCATAATTTGAGAGAGCAATAATCAAAAGCCGACCAATGTGCGATCGAGGACACATCTAATAAGTAGCAAGTCCATTTCGACTCTAAATAATACCGAATCGAAGGCAACCTGACTCGAGTCCTTGGCCAATGTGAGGTTTGCTCTAATCACGTAATCTGCTGTTTTTGTCCGGCTCGCGTTACGCATGACCCTATGAAAACAACGTCGTGACGTGAACACGGGATCTACGCGGTTTCCGAATCATGGAACTCTCCCCGTTTTGGCATCGATTCTGTCCGTTTTGGTATCGATTCTGTCCGTGTTAAAAATGGCTTGTTTTTTTTGCCAATACTGTGGATTGTGTACCACCTGGTGTACCGTGCGGGCGGAGGACATGCACTGTGGGGTCGATGTTGTGTCGCCTTTGTGTCAGATTTCTGTGCGCATGGAAAAGGAGGACAGCCCGTAGTTGGAAGAGCGAGAGCAAAGCCATGTGAAAGTGGCAATCATTCATGTGCCCTCAAGTTGTTGTCGCAAGTTACGTCCCCATCATCCATCATTATCGATCAACCATAAGCAATTGTTCCGGTTGTGTATCACGTTCAAGTTGACTCGACCATCATCATCTTATTTTCTCCTTGGTACGACCTCTCCATTTCGCTTTCTGTGAGTGGTTGGATCATATACCTTTTCCGCGCTAGAAGATTCATGTCATTTTATCGAATACGATTGATCTAACGACGAGAGCAGTCTGTGTCGTGAGCCCTTTATTAGATTTGCTCTTTTTTTTCAATGTATTGACTCTTTTTTGATAATTTGTACACGTGAATTTGCAAATTCGACTTATTGAAGGTTCAAGGTTCTCGAATTCTCTACAAATCTCCTGAAACGATCAAAGCACCTTGACATAGGATAATTTGTTTGCAATTTTGGCTGGACTTGAAAGGGCACGTCTACTCCGTGGGGCTGAAAATCCCATGACATCGCAGTCAACTACATCAACCTTAAGGGATAGAAGGGAGAACATGTAGAAGTCGTGATTTGTTTATTGATTTCGTACATTTGAGATGTTAAATATGTTAGTTTAAATAATGGATGCTATCAACTTCGTCTCTCTTAGCATCCAACTTCATGGCCACATGCATATTTTTCCGGTTAAGCAATAGGAGATGAACTATCTGGCTCTTTCTTCTCCGCCCATAGGGATGGCCACAGGGCGGTGCCGAGTCAGGATTGAGGGTCGCATTCTCTTCCCTGCACTATGGTTTCTTCATATGAATATCTCCCGCCCGTCCGACCGACCATCCACCCTTTTCTTCTATTTTGTTTTGGTCGAACCCGACCATCCATCATCGAAAAACATCGCAATAAAGGAAAGGACAAGCATGGTTGGTTCACATCACGAGTAACAGATGACCTTTTGATTAACTAAGATTCATTTCAATAAAACTTAGAATCCATTTATTTCGCGAAAAATAAATGACACGAAAAACATTTTTCTGAGGATGATAACTTATATTGCTTTAACTAGTTAGTTATTGGAAAATGTTTTCGTTATCAACAATAACTTTTTTCATAGATGATAAAAATATTTTTCGTTTTTTTTTTTTTTTGTAAACAATACAAACGATCATTTTTTGGAAAGTATTTTCTAAATCGTTTGGCTACCGCTAGACAAATGGAGCCTTAATATTTCCTTCTTTTACCAAAAAATTGGATTTGGCATGAAAGTTGATTTCCGCACATTCTATTCCTTTTGTGTTTTCATGGGAAGAGATTAAATTATAGTAAATGGCTCAATTATTTCTCGAGAGTGATTTATTCACCAAACATTAACGACCCCATAAAGTAGGGTGAATCTCGAAAGGTATGAAAGAAAAACCCAATTTTTCCCAACCTTTTGATAAAATGAATCTTTTTAAATATTTTTGTGATGTTTCATGCTTTAATGAGAGGCACACATTAATTGCCAAATGGAGGAATTCTGTTTTCATGTGTCTACACCTTAAGTGAAAGCTTGCTTTTGCATTTTATATACATCGATGGTGTGGGGGTAATTTGGGTGTTTCGGAGGTTTAGCCGGTTTGAGATTGACTTTTAAAAATTTGTTCGGTAAAATTGAAATTATCCCACCATTTGATTTGTACTTTCTGATGAGATGTGGGACATAGGAGTGATGAGTTGGACAATTGTAATCAAATTCCCAAGCTGAATTCTGAGGTATATAAAGAAATGTACAGAATTTGAAAATTTCATTTCATGAGATGTTGGGACAAAATGGGTGTGGAATAATTTAAGGCTATTTTTGATTGGATTGAATATACATACATACATATATATGTCTATAAAAAATAGTTGGATTCATGGCTAGCTCTTGACATGCATGCATCGCACGCAGGGGGCTCAGTTGAGCACGCAGGCCCAGACGACCATGTTTCCTCCCATTATTTTCCTAAATTAAGATACGGTAACCCAGTAAGATGTTCTTTAATGTTTATTTTTTAATAATTTAATTGAAACAATAAAGAAACGGATTTTATTAACAAGCACCTCTAGAGTACTTGTGAAACATCAAAATAAGGAGACCACCATATTATTGATATTCAATCTCATTCATACTGTGTGATTAATACTTTGAAAATTGAAATATATATTTATTAGATATGATTAGTGCGTACATTATTGACGCGATTCAGAAAGAGGTTGGCATCTGCCCGATGACGTGGTGCTGACGTAGCGGATGACGTGGTATTGATGTTAGCTGCTCGGAAGATCTTTGATGGTGCAGGCGCACGTCGTTATGGAGGTGAATGGATCTCAAGCGTCGAACTTGCGCGTTCGACCGACGGCGATTGGTGTTGAAATTTCATGAGCTGCCCTAGCGGAGGGCGGCGAGCCGTGGGCTGGTGTTTGTTTCGAAATACATGGTAGAAGGTGTATATAACACCACTGAATAGCCGTGGGCTCCCCGGGTCCGAGACGAAGCGGTGCGTGTGGTAGCATTCGGCATTCGTTGGCGAGAAAATTTAGGATTTGGCTCGTTTGAGAGCGACGAGTGGGATGGTGGTGTTGGTTTTCCGGAATGAGTAACGGGAATATGACAAACAGCATCTAAAAGCTTCGATCTTGGCGGAGAACCGGGAGCAACGCAGTCGGTGCAACTAGTGTTGTGGCGGACGTGTAGCAGATTTGGCGGGCCCTCCTCTGGTTATAATAGCTTTGATACCAACTTGAGATTTGTAATAAAGGAGAGGAAAGTGATAAAATATTCACATTACCAAATGAAGAGTTCAAGCCCTTCCTTATATGTAAGTTGAGGAGGCAATTAGGTTCAATTATAATTTGCCTAATCTCAAGTATATACATCTTCAAAAACCTTTACTAGGTCCGATTTTCTGTGTTTTGACTTCTTTTCGATAACTTGATGTGAATGCGCAAACTCAACTGCTTGAAGGCCCATAAATCCTCGCAAATCCCTTGAACTAGTTAAAGCGTCTTGACACAGAAAAGTTTGTGTGCAATTTTGGGAGGACTCGAAAAGGCCACATCTAGTTCATGGGGTTGGAAATCTCATGACACCGCGACGGACAACGTCGACCTTAAAGGTTAGGAGGGACACGTCGGAGACATGTTTTGTCTATCGGCTTCACACATACGAGATGTCAAGAGAGATATGTGTTAGATAAGTGGATGATATCGATTTTGTTTCTCTTAGTATCCATTTCATGGCTACCTATATATATTTTTGGTGATAGGATTAGACGCACAAACACAACAAAACAAGAGTGATATGAGAGAGAAATTGAGACACAATATTTATTTTGATTCACCATTAGATTAAGATTACATTTAGTAGAGGATTTTTGCTATAATTAGTATCTTCCATATCTCTGCTACAATTCTCACTTACAAGAAAAAGAGATAATATATATGTGGTACAAATCAATAGCTATTTATTAGCTCAGGCTCAAACTATCAATAAAATACAAGTCCAAACTATAAATGCCCCTTGGGAACTCGAGGGTATTGCCTTGGACCCCCTAGACTCCTGCCCGCTCACCGGAAAGGACCCCTTGGACCCCTGCTTGCTCATCGGAGAGCTAGACCCCTTGTACATTCCTATCGATGGGGAGTATAAATCACATCCTAACATTACGGTTAAGTAATAGGAAATGAACTGTCCATATCTTTGTTCTTCGTCTCAAGGAATGGCTATGGAGTGGTGCCGAGTTGGGATCGAGGATCGCATTTTTTCCGCCCATCCCACCATCCACCCTCCTGAGGCAAAGAACTGCTTTGTGAATCAGAATTTCCAACATCAAGCAACAAATCAATAATTTTCAAAATGAGTTAGACTAAATATGACTAATGATACATGTCTAGTAGTCAAAGACTTGATGTCAATTTGACTTTTCAATCTATCAGCTATAAATATCCTAGTGGGAGACGACAAAGGTAGAATATAATTGGAGATCTTGTCCAAACTTCCTAACACCTAGCTTTTAACCTTTTCTTTTTCTTTGTCCAAAAGGGCACGCGTGAAAGGGTGTGCAAAATGTGGAAGAAGATTGCCATGAGGGAAAGGGACAAGCATGATTGGTCGGCACAATGAGTATCAAATGACCTTACGATTGACTAGGATTTATCTTTATCTCAAGAGGTCTTGATATTTCCTTTTTCCTGCAGAAGTTTGGAATTGGCCTGACGTTGATTTCCTCGCATTTTGTGTGTTTTCATCAAAAGAAATTATAATTATTGGACACGGTCCCATTATAACCCGAGAGTGATTTGTTCACCAAACATTGACCGTCCTCACGAAAATCACCATAATTACGTGATCCGTTGCCAAACAACCCCATATAGTAAGGTGGATCTCGAAAGATACAAAAAAAGAATCCAATTTTTCTCAATTCTTTGATAAAATGAGTCCTAATTAATAATTCGGGATCTATTTCGTGCTTTAGTGAGAGGCACACATTAATTGCCAAATGGATGAATTCTATTTTTATGTTTCTACAACATATGTGAAAGCTTGCCTCTATATTATATATATGCGTGGTGTGGTGGTAATTTGAGTGTTTAAGAGGTTTAGCCGTTTAACACTGACTTTTCAAAAATTTACGTGGTAAAGTTGAAATTATTCTAACACTTGATTTTGTATCTTTTGATGAGTTGTGGGACATGGGAGTGATCAATTTCCCAACTCGAAACCTATGAGACTGTGAAGTTGATAAAGAAATGTATAAGATTTGAAAATTTCTTCATGAGATGTGGGGACAAAAAGGGTGAGAATAGTTGAAGGCGGCTTTTGATTGGAACGTATATATCTGGATTCATGGCTAGCTCTCGACATGCGTGCATCGCGCGGAGGGGGGCTCAGTTGAGCACGGGGGCCCAAATGACCTGTTTCCTCTCGTTATTTTCCTAAATTAATTTGCGGTAACCAATTAAGATGTTCTTTCATTTTTATATTTTATTAATTTAATTGAACCAATAAAGAGACAAAATTTCTTAACTAGTACCTTTAGAGCACTCATTAAACATCAAAATAAAGAGAGCGCCATAATTTCGATAGTCAATCTCTTTCATATTATGGGAGATTAGTACATTGAAAATTGAAATATTATTTATTAGATATGATTAATGCATGCATCATCTACGCGATCCAAAAAGAGGTTGGCATCTGTTAGATGATGTGGCGCTAACGTAGCGGATGATGTAGCACTGATGTCAGCAGCTGGGAGGACCTTTGCCAAAAGTGCAGGCGCATGGATCTCACTTGTCGAACCTGTTGGCGGTGCGTTCGGTGGTGGTTTGTGATGAAAA
Source organism: Eucalyptus guilfoylei (assembly GCA_016097605.1). Lineage (NCBI taxonomy): Eukaryota > Viridiplantae > Streptophyta > Magnoliopsida > Myrtales > Myrtaceae > Eucalyptus > Eucalyptus guilfoylei. The sequence goes on from CM027867.1 coordinate 56,063,007, forward strand.
TTCATGAGTAGCCTAGTGCAGAGGGCAGCAAGTCATGGATTGGTGTTTGTTTTTCGAAATATGTCAAATAGCAACTAAAGGCTTCGGTCTTGGCGGAGAATCGAGTGCAATGCTGTCGGTGCAGCTAGCGTCATGCCAGCCTTTTAGTAGATTCATAGGCTCTCCTTGGGTAACAATGGCTTTGATACAAACTTGAGATTTGTGGTTTGTAATAAAAGAGAGGAAAGTGTAATATGTTCACATTACCAAATAAAGAGTACAAGCCTAGATGCAACCTGTATTCAAGACCAACTCATTTGATCAAGAAGATCATGTGCATTCAAGATCGACGACGCTCTCATTGAAAAATCCCTCGTCGATAAGGCCTCATCTTTGACTTTGTCATAAAGACCGTCATTTTCTATGCATTGAAGCTTGCACTAAGGCGCTTTGGGATGGCTACAAGCATTGAAAATGTTGTACGTTTAATAGCCCCTAATTTCTAAATGTTTCTAGTTTCTATGTACATAAATAACCGTTAGATTCTAGGTTTGAGTCTAGTCCTTTGCTCTTCTTTTGTTTTGCTATAAAAGGTCATTGAGCCTCTGTAAAGTACAGACCGAATTTGATTAATGAAATTAGTGCAATTTCCTTGAACCTTGAATAGTTCAAACCCCTTGAAAACCTATAAAAGTTTTCACTCCGTCTTTGAAGAGTTGGGGCTTTTAAAGCCTGAATCCTTGAAGAGTTACAGCCGTCAATCTTGAAGAACTGATACCATTTCAACTTTCTCGAGGGCCTAGAAGAGCAACCATTGAAGTTCCTATACTTTCTTCATTTTGTCCAATCCCATTTCGCCCACTTCCATAAAAAAATGATAAGCCCATAGTTCTTATCTGAGAAAACTCACGATAGAAAAGTTGTAGATATAAGAGTCCTTGTTCTTTTGGTCATGGAATCAAAGTCATTCTGATCTCAATCAACAAAGTTATGCCCATTTTCCCAAGTTAGCGTGGAACATAAATTTCTGCTCGATTTTATGACTGAGTTTCCATGCTTGTAAGTCACTCTTCCAATCCCATTGTTTGAGTAGTTGACCTTGGGCTACATCATTTGGTATCAAAGCTTTGGAGGAGAGGACAATGCCTTCAAAACAAGCAAGGCATTGAGATGGTAGAACCATTCCATTAAACGGAGTACAAACATTTGTAGAGAATTTACAACAACATATGTAGCAAAAAATTGATGATTTGGCCCGAGAAGTCTAGTGTCTGAGGGCTAAAGCAAACAACCCTCCACCCCATTCCAGAATTTAAGAATCCGATGGTGATTCCTCTTTCTTAGATAGTGTTCAATCATTTCCCCAAAAGGAGGAATGCCCCGTATTAGAAGTTTGTGAATTGGATTGGGAAAGGAAAATCAAGAGAGACATTCCAGAGTTTTCAAGTACCAATTCTATTGATGAAATTGTTAATTGGTTGACACTTATGAATAAATTTTTGAGCTTAGGAATATCCCGGAAAACTACTGAGCTGGCATCATTGCTATGCAATTCCAAGGCAAGGCCATAGCTTGGTGGATACATGAGAAGCAGACTTGCCAAATTTGTTGGTAAGGCTGCAGACAATTCATGGAGAAAAATGGAGAACAAGATTCGAAAGTATTTCCTTCCCCAAGGATACAAGAGAGAGCTCTACAAAAGATACCAAAATTTAAGACAAAGTACGCGAATGTTATATTAATACACTAATGAATTCAACGAATTGGTGATTCACAACAACATTCAGATTCGGAAGAGGTGCTTGTGAACAAGTACTTGAGTGGTCTTCAACTTTATACCATAGATGCCTTATAAGTCCTTGACATTTGGAACTTGGAAGATACACATCAGAGGGTAGTCAAAGTGGAGCGTTCTCCCTTTAAGAGACAACAACCCTCTACCTTGCCAAACCAAGCAACTAGGAGTACCACCAATACCGTCAAAATTGCTAAAGCCATAGTACAACCTACTAGTAAGCTTTCTACTCAGCCCAACATTTCAAAAAACTAATTACTACGATATATGTCGTTATTCTTGTGAATAGATGGGTTATTGTGCTACTAATTGTTGAATCAATAAGAATCGGCCAGTCGGTAAAGCTTTCTTGGTGGAGAATGAATTTGATGAGGACACAAAGGAGCCACCTAAAGAAGATTGAAAGATGACGAAGTTGCTACGGAAGATGAACAAATAATTCATGCTAATTCTGGCAAGCTTTTCATAATGAGAATTTTTTTTCTCACTCCTAAAGATAACACTGGAGATTGGTGGTTGCGCACCAATATTTTTCACCCAGCATACACTATTTCGGGGAAGGTATGTCAATTAATTATTGACTTAGGTTGTTGTGAAAATGTGATTTCTCAAGTGGCGGCAAGCAAGCTAAAATTAGAGTTGAAGGCACACCCCACATGTTACAAAATGTCTTAGTTGAAGAGAGGTACCGAGGTAATTGTTTCCAAACGATGCCTTATTATTTTCATTGGTTTTATCTATTTTGATAAGATATGATGTAATGTTCTACCACGGATGCTAGTCATATTATTCTTGGCCGACCGTGGCTATTTGATAGAAAGACAATCCATGATAGTTATTGTAATATATATTCTTTTGAGTATGGAGGAAAAAAAATTACTATGGTGCCTAGCAAGGAATCTTCTAAGAACCCTTTGGTTGAGAATTCCTTATCCCCTACTTTACTCATGAGAAGTAAATGGTGCCATGAAGGAAGCTAGTGCTGTGTCTCCTCCCCAAATGGATCGACAAATTGAAGTTGTCAATTGGTTCTTGGGAAATCTATTAAGAACTTTGATCAATGATAACTCCCTTTCTTAGGAAACTTGGTTTTCACTTGGGGAATTTGCATATAATTATTTGGTCAACTGAAGATTGCTCTCAATTTTGCACCCATTCCTTTTGCTATAAAGTCGATTGATAAGGTGACTGATATTGTATCTCAAATGAGGACAGTTCATAAGGAAGTGTGCCAAAGGTTGGAGAGCAAAACTGAGTCCTATAAAAAAGATGTTGATAAGTGACGGTGTGAAATTATCTTTAAACCTAGAGATTTTGTTTGGGCTTTTTTGCCATCAAAGTGTTGTCGTGGTGGAAGCTACAATAAGCTTAGTGATCAAAAGCTTGGTCCACTTGAAATTCTTGAGCGCATTAATCCTAATGCATACTGACTAAAGCTTCTTTCTCATATGAAAATACATGATGTGTTCAATGGTCGGCATCTAACACATTATGTGGGTGTTTCTTCTAATACTGTTGATTCAAATTTGGGGACAAATTCTTTTAAAGAAAGGGGGAATGATTACCCATATTCAAGACCAACTCGTTCAGTCAAGAAGATTAGCGAGCATTCAAGATCGACATCATTCTTATTGAAAAGTCCCTCATCGATAAGGTGTCATCTTTGACTGTCATTTCTCATGCATCGAAGCTTACATCAAGATATTTTGGGATGGCCACAAGCATTAAAAATTGTTGTACATTTAATAGCTCTTGGTTTCTAAATGTTTCTAGTTTCTATGTACATAAATAACTATTAGATTCTAGGTTTGAGTCTAGTCTTTTGCTCTTCTTTTGTTTTGCTATGAAAGGTTATCGAGCCTCTGTAAAATACACATTGAATTTGATTAATGAAAATTTGCTTAGCCAAATTCCCTTGAACCTTAAAGAGTTTAAACCCCTTGAAAATCTAGAAGAGTTTTCACTTCATTCTTGAAGAGTCAGAACTTTTAAAGTCTGCATCCTTGAAGAGTTGCAGCCATCAATCTCAAATAATTGATGCCATTTCAACTTCCTTGGAGGCTTAGACGAGCAACCATTGAAGTTCCTATCATTTTCTTCATTTTGTCTAAATCCGTTTCGCCCACTTCCTCCCAAAATTGACAAGTCTATAGTGCTTATCTGAGAAAACTCAAAATAAAAATTGTAGATCTAAATGTCTTCGTTCTTTTGGGTTTGGAATCAGGTCATTTTGATTTGAATCGACAAAGTTATGCTCATTTTCTTGAGCTAGCATAAAATAGAAATTTCTGCTTGATTTTGTGATTGAGTTACCGTGTGTGTAGGTCGCTCTCTTGATCCTATTGTTTGACCAACCAACCTCAAGCCCTCTCTTATAAATAGGGTGAGAAGTCTATTAGGTTTAACTACAATTGATGTAAATTACAAACCTAATCTCAAATATATACATCTTACAAAACGCTTCACTAAGTCTTTTTTTTCCATGTATTGACTTCTTTTCAATGAATCGTAGATGAGAACGCGCAAACTTAATTGCTTGAAGGCCCATAGATTATCGCAATTCCCTTGAACTAGTCAAGGCGATGTGACGTAGAGAAGTTTGTGTGCAATTTTGGGCGACTTGAAAAAGACATTGCTAGTCCGTGAGGTTGGAAATCTCATGATGCCGCGACGAACAACATAAATCTTAGAGGTTAAGGGGAACACGTCGGAGTCATGATCTATCTATCGACTTTACACATACAAGATGTCAAGAGAGATATGTGTTAGTTTAAATAGATAATGGATGGTATTGAGTTTGTTTCTCTTAGTATCAATTTCATGGCCACCCACACACACACACACACATTTTTTTTTTTTTTTTGGTGTTAAGATTAGACACACAAACACAACCAAACATAGAGTAAGGCAAGAAAGAGATATCAAGATACACAATTTATCCTTTTCATCCAGGGTTATATCTAATAGAGAATTCCACTATAATTAACATTTGCACCTCCCTATTACAATTTCAATTTCAAGAGAAATAAATTATATAGAGGTAGCACAATTTAGTAATTATTTATGGGTTTAAGCCCAAATTATCAATAAAATATAGGTCTAAACTATAAAAACTTTTTGGCGGTTCGAAGAGGTTGTCCCCTGCGACCCCCCGACCCCTACTCGCTCATTAGAGAGTGGAACTCCTGTGTCTTATTGTTTATGGGGAGTATAAACCATACCCTAATAGTGTGGTTAAGCAATGAACTATCCAAATATTTGTTCTTCATCCCTAGGGGTGGCCATAGGGTGGTGCCAAGTCAAGACTAAGGATCACATTTTTCCACCCATTCGATTATCCACCCTCATGAGGCAAAGAACTAGTTTGCGAATAAGAATTTTCGATATGAAGCAACAAATCAATAATTTCCAAATTGATTTTGGCTAAATATGACTGATGATACATGTCTAGTAATCAAAGACATAATGTCAATTTGACTTTTCAACCCATTAGCTATAAATATTATAGTTGGAGACGACAGAGGTCCAATATAATTTGAGAACTTCTCTAAACTCCCTAATTCCTAGATTTTAACCTTTTTCTTTTCCTTTGTCCACAAGGGTACACGTCAATGGGTGTGCAAAATGTGAAAGAAGATTGCAATGAGAGAAACGGACAAGCATGATTGGTTGACGCAATGAGTATTAAATGACCTTATTATTAACTAGTGTTGACATCCAAAATTACCCTCATAAACACATGCCGATCATGAGAGAATACTGGGTAAAACGCTCTGTTTTGGTTCACAAAGTTAAGGGTTAAACAATTTTCGTGGAGATTACTTAAGCGGAGCATCGATGGAATTCTAGAAGCCAACTCTAGAGCCAATGGCTAGGTGACTGATTGCCAAGTGTCAGGCTATGGGCATAGTACAACAAATTTGAAGATAAAGCGAAATAAGCCTTAGGACTTGAGCAAGAATAACTGCTATGAAAAGTGCGGTAGTAGTTATTTGCTTAATGAGCAAGTTACACAAACATTGTCGACAGATCAGGAAGCAGTTGTTAAAGGATAAGGTCGTCAAGAAAAAATGGATAACGTAGAGAATGCAAAGAGTAGTGCCCAAGGAAGAGCAATCGATTGAGGAACATCCGTCCACTCTATAAATACCAGAGCCCTACCATTGAAAAGCCCCGCGAATAACACATCAATTATCTTTACTTTATCGCATTTTAGTTGCAGTTTCTAGGATTCCCTTCGTTGATTAAATTCCTACGGCTATTTCTATTCAGTCCAGCATAATCGATTAAATTTTGGTGTTGTTTCATAAGTCCAACATTGTTGATTAAATTCTAGTGTTGTGTTTTCTATCAAGGGGTATTGTTGTTGATTAGATTCCAGCCTTATGCCTAAAACAAGCTTGTGTTGTTGATTAAATGCCGACATAGTTTTAGTTGGAAAGCATAGACTATCTAGTTCCTAGTGTCCATATTACATCATTCATTAGATTCTGGTATGATTTACACTTAGTGGTGATTAGTCTTTGAGTTGCCCTAGCATTGATTGTCAGGGGTTATACAAACAAGTTGAAAATAAAATTTCTCTCGCATTTCATCTTCTTTGTTCAAGTTCAATACAAAACTTGAGCCTTTTAAAATAAAATCAAAATGCAGCGTTTGGTGAAAGATTTTTCACGGGGATCAAAACAAGTGAAACAACTAGGATCTTATCTCAAGAAGTCTTGATATCTCCTTTTTCTTGCAAAAGTTTGGAATTGGCATGAACGTTGATTTCCTTGCATTGTGTGTGCTTTCATCAAAAGAGATTACAATTATTGGATACGGCCCGATTATAACCTGGGAGTGATTTATTCACCAAACATCAATCATCCTCATGAAAATCGCTGAAATTACTTGATCCATTGCCGGATGACCCCGTATGGTACGATGGATCTTGAAAAAATACCCAAAAAAGATTCCAAATTTTCTCATTTCTTTAATAAAATAAGTCATAATTAATATTTTGTGATCTTTTCCGTGCTTTTAACGAGAGGCACCCATTAATTGCCAAATAATGGGATTCTGTTTTATGTGTCTACAACTTATACAAGGCTTTCCTCTGCATTATTATATATTTTATATATTAAATATATGTATATATTGGATTGGGATTCATGGCTAGCTCTTGACATGCATGCATCGCACGGACAGGGGATCAGTTGAGCACGTGGGCCTGGATGACCATGTTTCCTCTTGTTAATTTCGTAAATTAAGATGCGATGACCTACTACAATTTTATTTTATTTTTTATTTTCTGTTGATTTAATTGAATCAATGAAGAGACGGATCTACCTTTGGAGCACCGGTTAAACATCGAAATAAAAAGAGAGCGTGATATTTTTGATATTCAATCTCTTTATATTAGATGTATTTGGTACATTTAAAATTGAAATCTTATTTATTAGATACGATTAATGCGTCAATTATTGACAAGATCCGAAAAGAGGTTCGCATCTGCGAGACTGCCACCCGTCGGACTGGCGGCACTGTCGTGAAATGGCATGTCAACTAGCTGCGAAAGAGACTGGTCTCCAAAAGCCAATTCCCTTTTACCCTCTCACGCGCCTTCACGTGAAACAGGTATGAGAAATCGCTATGACAAATATTTTCGAATCTAGAGCTTGTAAAATTACGAGTAATTACAGCATACGCTGTGTGTGTAAACAAAATCTCACAATAAGCAATCCTCGCGTACTCTTTATCTTAAAGAGTGCGTCGATTCATATAATCCTAAAATCAAGGTCAAAAGTCACTTAGGAAGTAGCAAGACTCTTCGGGAACCTTCGTATTATATTGGACACTCCGACACGTCTTGACACACGGTCAATAGGTGTTGAAAAATTCGATAGGTGATCAACTCTTCCGACACGCTCTGACATGTGAATCCGGAATTTCAATACGTGCATTGAATGGACCTAGACTTAGAACCATGGAGAACCAAGTCAGTTTCCTGCAGGTATGCCTTCCCACATTGGGCGAACAACTCCAGTTCAAGCCCTTCAGGGACAGCCTTTTAGCAGAAAACCACTCTGTCCATTTGTTCAGAGCCTAGAGACACCCAAGTAGAACCAAGATGGTAACATTTGTAACTACCCGAGTTGCATTTCTTAGAGGATCCTACCAGGCTGGAGAAGAAGGAGGAGTTTAGAAAGCTATTGAGAGAATTTCACAAAAACACTTACTTTACTTAAGGGACTTTGCCCAACACAATACATCCTCCTCGCCTTTTATAGGCAATTAGAGGTTACAACCAAGCAAGGACCAAAACACACGGGTCCTAAACAGACAGAGGCTTCCGAAAATTTCGGTAGGGAATTATTCGCACTATATGAATAGTGATAGTGAACAGTGATTTCCCTAACCTACTGCTACAGTAACAGTGAACAGTGAACAGTAACTTGCTACAGTAAACTTGTACGGACATCGGTCTTTGTTCAGCAGTCTCGTCCGTCATGAGCATTGTAACTGTAGTCCGAGTCATCTGAGCTGTGTTCTGTTGCTAGGAGGTGTGCATCATATTTTTGTTCAAGTGCTTCAAGATCATCTGGTGTGAGAATCTGGTTCAGCTGGTATGATGAGGATGCCTCTTCTTGAGGGTATGTTGCAGATGCCAGTTCTTGCTCCCAATCTGTAGTGTCATCTATGGTGTTGGCAGGAATGTTTGGCTGAGGCCAATTGGATGGCCGTGCATAGAAAAATGTGTCCATGCTTTGAGATAAGGACAAAGGTCCTTGATCATAGGGGTCTTGGGAAAGAGGACCTCCCCATGTAGCATAGGGGTCTTGAGAGGACTATGCAATGTCATCTGTGTCTGCCATTTGGCGATCTTATGATGATGCGGCTTGTCTGAATTCTTCAAGCGCTTTTTTGGCTTCTGGTGCGAGGTTATAATGATCCCATACCGTGGGTACATCATAATTCCATGCATCTGAAGGAATGGTCTTGTTTTCCTGGCATAAGATTCTCTGGAGTTCTCGATATTGGTATTCACAGCAACCAACAGGACTTGGATAAAATTTGTGAACTCGAGTGTCTTTGTTGTCTAGCCGAGGTTTATAGGATGTGGTACCTATATTCTGTGGGGCATCGATAATGTGGCCATTATTTGTGAAAAAGTGCCATGGACGTCAACAGAATAGTGTGAACTTCAGGGTTTGGTTGTGTGGTTCTCAGTTCTTTCTCAAGGAGCCATTTCCAGTGAGTTGGAGGATAAAACCAATTGAGGAAATCTAAAAGATTTTTGTCATTTTCATTTTTAATCTTACCTCTGTCGAGTCCAAATATCCGGGTGAGGTTGGCAATGAATCTTCTGGTTGGAATCTCAATAGCTATCAAGTACTTATTGGTTAAGTACCATAATAACCATCGAGCTGATCAGGAAAATCATCTTCTTTCAAGATTAGAGGATGTATGAATGGATAATCTGCATTTAATCCAAAAGGATAAAGAATCGAATCTCCATTAAATCTGAACAGATCTGCGTGGCATTGCCACATGAGTTTATCCAGATTTTCAGTGAGACTGTCATTCTGGATATATTCAATGATTTCCTGGGGATACTTCCAACTTGGCCAATCTTTGATCTTCTCAATCTTATACTTTTCACCATATTGACGCATATGGAAAGCACGTCTCATGACGTACATGTTGATTTCAGCTGATGCTTTTGATCTTGAGAGAAAGTCAGCAAGCACATTCTTGTTGTTGTGAATATGTCTCGAGTTTGAACCTGTAATGAAATCGGACTAACGAGAATACGTGAACTCGACCACGTGCGAGTCAAAGCAGCGCATGTGAATTGATCAGCCGAAATTGTCAGAAGAAGATTGCATGTGGATCTATGAGCCGCAAGCGTGAAAAATGAGGCCAGAAGGGAGTGTGCAGCTGCGAGAGGGGAAGTCCATTATTTTATTCTACCTCTTTAATTGCATGCACATGGACGTGCATGCATGGCAAGAAATGGACATTGAAGACCAAGGCAAAAGTAAAAGTTTGTAGGCTTGTTTTGTCTTCTTTCTCCTTGTTTCTTTCCTTTGCCATTTGTTTATTCAGCTGAAACCAACAGAAGGAAAGAAAGGATAAAATATTACTTGAAGGAGTTGAACGTCGTGGAGATGATCTTGGAAGACGGCGGCCATCCTTCTTTTATGCTTATCTTCAAAGATTATGGGCGCACGTTTTCTGCCTCATTAAATGCAAAGTGTGCATGCGTGCCCGTGAATTTTGGTGGGCGTCAGTGCTGATTGTGGGCGCCTGAATGGCTTCACATTTTCTGTCTTGTTTTGCCCTTAAAAGGCAGAGGAGCGAAGGAGAAGATTGCGCCAAGTTTCGGTGGCCGAGAGAGAGCTCTTGAGGAGTGTAGAGAGTTCTCTTATGTGAGGGATTTTCTCGTTGAAATTATACCCGAGTGTTTTAGCTAGTTAAATTCTTGTGAGTAGAATTTGTTGAATTCCTTGAGTGAGGTTTCACTAGGAATTGTGAGGGGCTAAATACTGTGTGAGTTATTTAGGTGTAATTTGGGGCTGGGAAACACTGAGAGTGTGTTTGAGTACTCGAGTGATTGTAATCTCCGGTATATCGCTTGTTTCTATAGTGAAATTCCGTACTACTCTCCCTGTGGACGTAGATTCCAATATTCGGACCGAACCACATAAACCCGGTGTCCGATTCCCTTTCCTTCATTCCGACTATTTTATCCGATTCGCTTGGTTCGTATTCTTCCGCACGCTCAACAAGTGGTATCAGAGCCTGGTTTGGCTGACGTGAAGCGAATCGGTAACGATGGAAGAAGGAAAGGTGAGAATCGACCGATTTGATGGGAAGGATTTTGCTTTCTGGAAAATGCAGATTGAAGATTGTATGTACTAGAGAAATTTGCACTTGCCCTTATCTAGGGAGAAACTAGACTCGATGAAGGATGCCGAGTGGGAATTGCTGGATAGACAAGCGATGGGTGTTATTCGGCTGACGTTGGCTCGTAACGTCGCATTTAACATCGTGAAGGAGAAAACCACTGCGGGACTGATGAAAGCCCTGTCCAATATGTACGAGAAACCCTCTGCGATTAATAAGGTCTATTTGATGCGACGCCTATTTCACTTAAAGATGGGCGAAGGTACGTCAGTAGCTGAACATATCAACGAATTCAATGAGGTCGTTAACCTATTGAGTTTGGTTGAGATTAACTTTGAAGATGAGGTACGTGCGCTGATTCTATTATCCTCATTGCCTGATAGTTGGAGTACTACTGTTACTGCTGTTAGTAATTCCTCTGGGTCAAGAAGTTTGACGTTTGATGAGGTTCGTGATTTGATTCTAAGTGAAGACATTCGTAGGAAAGAATTTGGTGAACCCGTGTCTACTGCTTTAGTAGGTGAAAGTAGAGGAAGAACTAGCACACGTGTTAGTAGGAACATGAACAGACGAAGTCAGTCTAGGACTGGTAGGATTGTCTGTTGGAATTGTGGCAATAGTGGGCATCGTAAAAGAGACTGTTTTAAGCTGAAAAATGAAAAGGGTAAGGGAATTAGAGTTGAGTCTACAGATAATGTTGCAGCTGTAGCTAAGAATGATTCTGATGGTGTTGATTGTGTCTTGTCTGTCACTGAGGATTCGTCATTTGACGGATGGATAATGGATTCTGGTTGTTCATTTCACGTTACACCAAATAGGAACTGGTTTATCACTTATCAATGCACGGGTAGTGGTAAAGTCCAGTTAGGGAACAACGCTGAGTGCGATGTTGTGGGTGTTGGTGATGAATCAAAATGCATGATGGTATTGTGAGGACATTGACTGGAGTAAGACACGTTCCACAATTGAAAAAGAACTTAATTTCCTTGGGTGCCCTAGATTCAGCTGGTTGCAAGTATTCTTCAGAAGGTGGAGTTCTGAAGGTTGTTCGAGGTGCCCTGGTGATAATGAAAGGAATCAAGCACGGAGGCCTGTATAAACTTCAAGGTAAGACAATGACAGGTTCCGCCCCGGAGATGTTGGATGCATCTATTTGAGAGTCTTTTGACTGCTCGAGGAAGACTTGGGTGTTTGTACCGATGCATAAGTTTGATGCTGGTGTCAGGATCACGCGGTCGAGAGCTTTGATCGAGACGGAGACTGGTAAGTCGATCAAGCATGTGCGGATTGACAATAGCATGGAGTTCTGCTCGGAGCTGATAAATAAATTCTGCATGAAAGAGGGCATAGTGAAACACCGCACTAGTGCTAGTAAATCACAACAATTTGCAGAATTGATGAACAGAATATTACTAGAGACGGCCCGTAAAATGATCTTTAGTGCTGGTGTTGTTAGGAGAATTCTAGCTAATGTGCTTAGTACGGTAAGCTGCCTGGTGAATAGATCCCCATCAACTGCTTACTAGAGACGGCCCGTAAAATGATCTCTATTTTTAGAATGTTTGGTTGCCCGTGTTATTTTCAAGTGAGCGATGGTAAGCTCGATGGGAGGGCAAGGCGCATATTCCATGGCTATGCACAAGGTGAGTGGGGCGATCAGTTGTGGTGCCCGGATATAAATTCACCTGTTGACAGCAGAGAAGTTACCTTCGACAAGTCTCCAGTACTTCTGGATAGGAGTGTTTGTGGCAGTGTTAATACGCATCTGGACGGTGTTCAGCTCAAGGTGGAGTTGCAACCAGAAACTCCTGAGGTAGCAGGTACTAGTGAAATAATCGACACGGATGATGCTTGTAGCGAGGTGGAGTCGATAGAGCCAACAGTTGTTGTACCTGCTGAATTTGACAAGATGCATGTTCGACCTTCTGTCAGATATGGAAGCAATAATGGTTTTGCTTTATCTGTGATACAGGAGGTTATGTCGGAAAATCCTTGTGGAGTAGCTAATTATGCATGTGGAGTTGGTGTCCTGATGAGGTCCACGGTTATGGGAAAGTTCAAGCGCGGCTTGAACTTGAAAGTACTCTGTGGCGGTTGAGCCCGTTGGGGCTGTGGGAGAGTAGTAGCGAGGTGTCCACTAAAGCGATTATGACTTGACTCAAACGTCGAGCCAAGGTGGAGATTGTTGTGAATATGTCTCGAGTTTGAGCCCGTAATGAAACTGGACTAACAAGAATACGTGAACTCGACCACATGCGAGTCAAAGCAGCGCATGTGAATTGATCAGCCGAAATTGTCAGAAGAAGATTGCATGCGGATCTATGAGCTGCAAGCATGAAGAATGAGGCCAGAAGGGAGCGTGCAGCCATGAGAGGGGAAGTCCATTATTTTATTCTACCTCTTTAATTGCATGCACATGGACGTGCATGCATGGCAAGAAATGGACGTTGAAGACCAAGGCAAAAGTAAAAGTTGGTAGGCTTGTTTTGTCTTCTTTCGCCTTGTTTCTTTCCTTTGCCATTTGTTTATTCAGCTGAAACCAACGGAAGGAAAGAAAGGATAAAATATTACTTGAAGGAGTTGAACGTCATGGAGATGATCTTGGAAGACGGCGGCCATCCTTCTTTTATGCTTATCTTCAAAGATTATGGGCGCACGTTTTCTGCCTCATTAAATGCGAAGTGTGCATGCGTGCCCGTGAATTTTGGTGGGCGTCAGTGCTGATTGTGGGCGCCTGAATGGTTTCACATTTTCTGTCTTGTTTCGCCCTTAAAAGGCAGAGGAGCGAAGGAGAAGATTGCGCCAAGTTTCGGTGGCCGAGAGAGAGCTCCTGAGGAGTGTAGAGAGTTCTCTTATGTGAGGGATTTTCTCGTTGAAATTATACCCGAGTGTTTTAGCTAGTTCAATTCTTGTGAGTAGAATTTGTTGAATTCCTTGAGTGAGGTTTCACTAGGAATTGTGAGGGGCTAAATACTGTGTGAGTTATTTAGGTGTAATTTGGGGCTGGGAAACACTGAGAGTGTGTTTGAGTACTCGAGTGATTGTAATCTCTGGTATATCGCTTGTTTCTATAGTGAAATTCTGTACTGCTCTCCCCGTGGACGTAAGTTCCGATATTCGGACCGAACCACGTAAATCCGGTGTCCGATTCCCTTTCCTTCATTCCGACTATTTTATCCGATTCGCTTGGTCCATATTCTTCCGCACGCTCAACACTTGTCTCTAGCAATATGTTTGGTTTCAAAAAAATATTTTGAAAACCATTCAGCCCATCGAAGCAGCTGGGAATTTGGAACCTACTTCTGTTTGAATTTGGTCATCTGAGGGAAATATGCCATATCCAATTCAACTAGGAAGTGATGGCCAATAAGATGGAATTCAAATTTTTTATTCCATTTTTCACTGCTAGGATTTCTTTAAAGGTGGAATGATAATGCATTTCAGCTTGGGAAAATTTTCCACTTTTGTATGCACACAGATGTCTCTTACCATCAATTTCTTCGAATAGGATGGCAGCCCAATATTCATCACTAGCATCAGTTTGGAGAATTCTCTTTCTTGTTGATGGAATTTGCAGTGGAGGAAGAGATTGCATGATCTCTTTGAGTTCAGTAACTGCATTAGTCTGAGACTTTCCCCAAGGTGGGGAATTCTTTTTCAACATTGTCTGCAATGGGATTAGCAAATTTGCAATGTGTGGAACAAAATCCCTGAGATAATTAATTATCCCAAGAAATTACTGAACTTGCTTTCTTGTAAAATTTTCTTCAGGAAATTTCAACAATTCCTGAGCAATATGTGGCCCTGGATAGTATGTCCCTTTGTTAAGGTGCACACCTAGAAATTCAATTTCTGTCTGGGCGATGTTCATCTTTCTTTGGGAAAGCATAATACCATGTTTTTTTCACAATTTCAGCGAACTGCTCAAGAAGTTGACAGTGTGACTGCTCATCAGGACTGTAAAGCAGGATATCATCAATATAAACTGCTGCGCTTGCCAGAATTGGCTGGAAAATTCGGCACATTGCCTTTTGAAAGAGGGATGGAGCAACTTTTAGGTCGAAAGGAAGAACTTTCCATTGGAAATGCTGGTTTGGGATACAGAACCCTGTCTTGGGTCTGTCTTCAGGATGAATGCCCAATTGCCAAAATCCAACTTTGAGATCAAATTTGGAATAAATTTGGGCTTTGGATAATCCAGCAAAAAGAGAGTTTCTTGAAGGTAAGGGGAATTTATCATCTTGGAGAAAAAGGTTGAGTGGTTGGTAATTAATTACCAATCTCATTTTTCCTCTATTTTGCTCAGCACGCTTGTTGACATAGAAAGCTTCACAAGCCCATTGAGAATGTGAGACCTCAATAAGGCCTCGTTGCAACAATTTTGAGCATTCCCTTTGAGCCAAAATCAGGTGTTCTGGATTCATTTCCATATGACTCGCTTTGGTTGGATTGATATCTTCATTTTTCTTGAAAGGAAGACGAACAAAGAATTCTGAGTTCTTCCATAAAGGATGAGAACATTTCTGAGCAAATTCAGAATGAGATTCCGAACAGGATTCCAATAATTTTTGCATGATCAGATCTAGCAAACTCATTTCAATGGAGAAAAGTCTTTGAATATTGACAAATTCAGAGAATTGATTTTTATACTTAAGACATTTTCTAGGAATGATGCGAAGTTGGGAAATTTGAGTCATGATATCCCAACCAATGATTAAATCCTTATTGGGGAGACTAGAGCCAAAGATTTTTGTGGTTATGGAACACTGTGGGAAAAACTGAATAGTTATGGGAGTAGTTCTCACATTTGCAGAGAAAGTATCTCCTGAGGCAAAGTTGAAATACCGAACACAAGAAGTCCAATATTCTTCAGGAAGAACTTTAGTGTCTAAGATTGAAGAAGCAGCTCCAGTGTCTATGAGAGCAATGACAGTGATTGGTTTAGCAAACTTTGAAGTGAATATTTTCACTGGAAAATGAGGACAATGAGTTTGGCTTGAAAATATGTCAGTGCTTTCTTCTGAAAGGGTGAGAGATATGTGAAAGATATCTTCAGGATCTGAATCTGAATCAGTATCACTGGGAGTTTGATAACAAGGGATAACACAAAGAGTTTGTTCACATGGTTCTTCATCCGCAGAAAATAAAGATTTGATATCATCATTTCCAAGAGAAATATCAGTTTCATTCTCTATATGATGTATCAAATGATTCTGACCTTTTTTTCGCCTGGGGACAATTTTTAGCAAAATGCCATTTTTTGTTGCAGATGAAGCATCGGTTTGACTTTTTGTGGCCTGAGCGATCCTTCCATTTGCGTAGATATCGCCATTTTTTCTTTCTTCGGAAGTGCTTGGAGCCATGTTTGGATTTATTTATCTAGATCTTTTTGAAGTGCTTCTTTTTCCTGGAGGGTTTTCCGCAAGAACCGTCACAATCTTTCTTGGAGCATTTGATTTTTAATTTCTGTTGAGAACATGCCCTGTCAAGTTCTCTGTTGTCATGGACATAAGACTGGATCATCTGACGCTTCATACACAAGTCTTCTAAACACAAATGGATTTCTTGTTGGAGTTCTCCTAACGTAACATCCTGAATTCTCCTTTGTCTAGAGAGAAAATTTCTCTCTATTGGTTGAGATAATTCTTTAGGAATGGAGGTCAAGAAAACATGCTTCAAATTAGCATCAGCTCCGACTTGATAGAAGAGCTGAAGCATTTCCCGATAATGCTTATCAAGTTGTTTTTTCTGAAGAGAACAGCACCTTCTTTAGAAAAATTCTCTTCTTCTGAGTTCCATGAGATCAACGGGTTTTCCCACAAAGAAGTGGTACATGAGAGTAATGGCATACTGAAAACTTGGTGCAAGTAAAAAGTGAAGTTGATCTTGTTCTGGCACAGATGCCCACCAAAGTTTGAGGCTACCTGTGAATCTTGTGACAAAATTAAAAAGAACATCATACTTATCCTGATTAGTGATGGCTTGGGTATTTAGCCAAGTATGAAATTCTTCAAGTCTTTCTGGCCATTTGCGATAAGGAATATCATGAATAGTGAAAAACTGTTTTGATGAAGTGACGATATTTTGAGAGGAATTATTTGGCTGAACAACTTCTGGTTCAGAAGGATCTGAATCCATGTCATAGTCTGGAGGATCAGCCATGAATACTGATGAGGTTACTGGTGCTATGGGAAGAGGATCAATGGTAGGGATTGAAAAAGAGGATGAAGACGAAAGAGATACTGAGTCTGATTCAGTATCAAAGATATTTGGAAAGGCTGGTTCTGTTGGAAACAGAATCTGATCTGTTTGAATGACAGGATCAATCTGTTGTGGAGGCTGTGTAGGATTAGGTTGCGGTTCCTAATTACCCAAATCTCTGAGAAAAGATTCTAATGGATTTGACAGCATTAATTGTTCTGGCCTTTCTCTTATAACCAACGAGGATGTTTATGTTTCTGTCGTCTTTTCTTTCCCCTTTTCTTTCCTCAATCGATCTAGTTCTCTGAGACGATTTCTCATCTTAGCCACATCTGTCTTATTTTGTGTGACAGGAATGTTTGTAAGAGTAGCAAAGATAGATGTCTGAGGTGGCGGGAGTAGAGGAGAAAGAACCTCTGTCCGCAGAGTGGTAGGGAATGGATTGATTCTTCCTGGGTTGAGTTTTCCTTCTTCAAGGATTTGGATTTACCTTTTGAGCTTGTCTATCTCAACCTTGGGACTTTCAAGATAATGATAGCCCAAATTTTGTCCAGATTCCAAGGCATGAAGCCTCTTCTGGAAATCTAAAAGCATCTTCTTGGTGGTTTCATCGTATCTTCGTAAATCTTGTTGCACATTTCCAATCTTGGAATCAATTGCTTTGAAAGCATTGTTATGTGCAAGAAGAGTCCCCGATTGCCAATTTAGAACAGCTTCAGCAACATGAGTTCTTTTCTGTCTTCCATGCTCATCCACATTAGTAGGGGCAGGTATCTTAGGGACATGCCTATATCTGCTTTGTGGGTCAATAAACTCTTCTGGTGCAGGAAACGAGAGTTTAGAACTTTCTCGAACAAGAGGAGGAAAGTCTGTTTCATGAAACATGGCGATGGAAGAGCTAGATGGTGTTTCTTCTAGAACTTCAAGTGGGTAGGAATGTTTCTTTGCCCACTTTACGATTGGCTTATAAAACGGAGAAATAGCTGGTTTTTTCTGAGGTGGAGATGGAGGAGGTGATGATGATTCTGGTGATACAGAGGGGGAAACATTGAACTCTGGTGGTGGAGTTGGTGCATAGGAAACCATAAACTGGAATTTATCACACTCTCCAAGAGTATTAATGGAAGGATCTCCATTCAAGTGCCTTTGATACATAGGATCTTTTGGCCTTTTGTGCTTCCTTCGAGGTGGAGGTTTTGCAAATGGATCTACCTCGTCAGGAGAGTTTATACAATAAGAATATTGACAGGATGGATCCCAAAAACAATGACCATGCTGGTCTTTGTAGTAATGAACATGATGTCCATCACTTTTGAAATATTTAACAAGCCTTTTGGGGTCTGGCTCGGAAATTGACTCAGGAACACATGGTTCAATCATAAAGAGGGTCTGGAAGATAGAAGGACTTTCTTCCTTTTCCTTGCTAAATTTGATGGAAACAGTGCCATCTCTCTTTCTGACAAATTCAGAATCTGAAGACTAGAAAGGCTTGTTGCTTTGATGCAACTTTTCATAGTTGGTGATTTATGTTTCTAGAAGGAGGGTAGCCAATTTTTCTTTCGGGATTTGTTTGGGAACATGAATGCAAGAGGCCTGGTCATTCTGCATGGAAATGAATAGTGCATCTTCATTTCCATTGTGGAAGTTTAGATCGAGAGCATGGTTCTGCACTCGATAAACCATCTGGTAGTGCAGTGTTGCTGCTATTGAGTCAGCAGTCTAAGGGGCTCCAGTGAGCTGAATTTGGACTTTTAGAAAAGAAAGTAACTGAGGATCTGAAAGAGCAATATTGAAGTTTGGATACAATGTCACAAAGACTGTTCTAGCATTTAAAGTAGTTTGAACAGTACCTATGTAGGCATGCTGGTATTCTAAAAACCTGGTATCCAATAAAGCAATTCTTGCCACCACTGGCAAACCTTTTTGACCATGAAAAGTAAGAGCAAGACGAACATCACCATAATGCACATGGGAATATCTCTGCTGGATCCATTGTTTGGGAAATTCTGGAGGGATCTGAAGAGTAACAAAATACTCATTTTCAGTAGCAGGAATAGGATGTTGGTCGAATTTGGAGGACTGAACATATTCTTTCACTTCCTTCGGAGTTTGGCAAATGAGTTGTCGAATAGAGCGGATGGGAGAGAATGACGAAGTGGGTTTAGCAAAAGCAGAATAAGGGTTCATCAGAGGAAGTTGGGTTTCGGAGATCTTAGTTTCATCACTAAGAGAGACTTCATAGAGATAGTCTATCTTAGAAGCATTTGAAATCCGAAAATCTGAAGGGTTTGAAGAGGATGGAGTAGTAACTAGAGAAACAGGTGCTTCGAGTATTTCTGGTTGATCTGTCATGATGTAAAGAGATATTCTCAGCACTGGATTCACCTACTAAGCGCATGGAACGGATATTATTACAAACGAAACCATGGCTCTGATACCATTGAATGGACCTAGACTTAGAACCATGGAGAACCAAGTTAGTTTCCTGCAGGAATTTTCAATAAATAATGAATCAAAATGTAAATATGTTAAAAAATAAAGATAATGAAAATAATAAAGGGAAAAAAAAAACTAGTCTTATATAATATAGATTACTTGTTTTTTCTCTAAGTTTTATAGATTATTGGAATGGAATGTGGTTGAATTTGTTAAATCGAAACAATAAATGAAATTAACAAATGGTGAGTTAATGTTTTAAGTGTAAATTCATTATATGCTCTTTTTCTAATGTTTATTTATTTGTGAATTTGAATCAAATTAATTTGATTGAAATAATCATAAAAATGATAATTTATCATGTATAAATAAAAATATTCATTTAATATGTAATATGCCCAAACGTGTCAGAATTCTCTAATTTTTTAGACATGCAGCATGTCATGTCATGTGTGTCACGTGTCGTAAGTTGATGTCAATGCTACTTAGGTTCCGTTTGGTAACGTTTTTATTTCTCCAAATTTATGTTATTTTCTTCCCTGGAACAAAAAAAAAGAACAGAAATCTATTTTGTAACGTCTATTAATTTTTCTATTCCTTGGAATAGAAATGTGGTGGGAATAGATTTGGAACATAAATAAGAAGTAGAAAAAAATAATTTCTTGTTCCCAATAATAATTTCTAGAAATAAATTATTTTCTCGTTTCTTTTTTTCTTTTCTTCTTTGCTGGTCGCCACCTGCCGCCGACTAACTGTTGTTGATTGTTGCTCGCTGCCACTCACCGCCGGCTGATTGGCGGACCATCATTGCCGGCGAAACGCCGCTGTCGACACTGACCGCCGCTGCGGCCCACCATTGCCAGCTGCTGCCACCCTCTACTCGTTGCCATCGATGACTGACCATCGTCGCCGGCCGACCTGGTCGATCGCCATCGCCGGCCGAGCCCGGTCGATTGCCACCTCCCCCCGCCGTCATCCACTGCTATCGGCGGTGGAGGCGGGCGGCAGTGTCAGGGGCGGTTGGCAGTGGCGGTAAGGAAGAATAAGAAAAAAATTAAAAGAAATTTTACATTACAAAAAATTTTGTGAATTGTACCAAATGCATTCCTATTCTTTTTTCATTCCGAGAATAGAAATTTTGTGTAGTTATCACACATGTTCTTTTACTGAGAAATTGTTCCGGAGAATAAAAATAGAAAAAAACGATTTCTGAGAAGAAATTGTTTTCCAAGAACAAAAACATAGAATGCCAAAACTCACCTAACAAAATTAGATTCAACTTGATCTCCTATCAAAAAGGAATCAAATCTCTCTGCGGCCTATCTATAATCAAGGTGTCCCAATTTACTAACTAGTCAGCACATGAGTTTCTTTCCCAAATATTATGCATAATTTTGACATGCTAGAAATAAATTTAAAGATTTCGAATCCGAATAATGATCGTGTCACCAAAGTTGAGAGGGGAGCTTGATTTCTTGAGTAATGAAATAGTAGCTTGCGAGTCCACCTCCATGATAAGTGAAGGGATGCCCAAAGAAATTTCCATTTTAAGACCCAAAAGGATACCCCATGAATCTATTTTGAGCAAAGAGCATACTCCCATAATTTCAGCAAATCCAACGAGCTAGTTGCTTGATTCATTACGCAGAAGCAGACCTTCTCAAAAATGGCTTGGGTTGCCTTTAGAGGCCCCGTTGGTATTGAGTTTGACCCAACGAGTTGGAGGGGTAGTCCAGCCCACAAGCTTCTCTCGTCTCCTTTTTAAAAGACAATTTATCTTCAGTCAGTCGAGCTGATACAATGTCCTTAACATGATATAAAATCATGCATAAAGGTTCTCCGGTAAGACAAAAGTTCTCAAATTATCGTTTATTCCTACAATTTCAGAAGTGCCACAACGAAAAAAAGTGACCAATTATCTTGAACCCTATTTGATGAATCGGATAGCTTTGTCATCAATCATGGGTGTAAATGTTGGGTAAAGAACCCGCTTTGAAATCTCGTAGGTGCAATCTTTTGCCAAATTGCTTTTGCGTACTTACAATCTCTGAGTACATGTGGAATTGTCTCCGGAGAGTGTGGGCACGCCGGAAAGCAAGAGTATACTGCTGAGTTTACGTCGAAATCTTTCATCATTAGTAAGCAGACACTGGTGAGAGACCAACCACAAGAAGCTTTCGATCCTTTCTGACCCATCCCACTGCCACGCAAAATCTCCCCATTCGATTAGTCGTCATTTGTTGTGTCGGTGCGATCAAATTCATAGCCTTGTTTAACCGCGGCGGAGCCACTGCTATTGCTGCTGCCCCAGATTAGCAAATCCTCTCCGCCACGATCAGAGGGCGGAAGCATCGAGTGGATCCGCATCAAAATTGATCGAGGGACGACTTCCGTGGTTCTTCTATCCGGAGTTGAGCTGATCCGACGCTTATCTGCCGGCCCATATTGTCGTGTCTCCTCTGAGTTGGGGCGGGCCTGGACCCGGCCCAGACAAGAGAAAGCATAATTCTCGTAATCGCAATGATGGGCCGTAGGCCCAGAGAACGATAAAGCCCATCAGGAAAGCCCATTAAGACCTCGCGCAATGACGCAAAACCCCTCTCTCCCCTCTCCTTTCTCCCTGCGTTCTACACTCTTCTTCCTCCTTCTTCGCAATCGCGCATACCAGGGATAGCTCGAGCTCCGTCTCCGTCTCCGTCTGCCTGGTAATCTCGTAGCAACAATGGCGACCGTGATGCAGAAGATCAAGGACATCGAGGATGAGGTACTTCGATTAGCATCGCCGCGATGCGCTCTCGATCGCGGCTGCCGTTGAGCCGGTTTTCCTGTTTTCGGGTTCGAGAACGCGTAGGATTTCTAGTTGATCGGAGGTGATTGCCGATCGAATCGGATGGGGCATCCGTGTCTCGGGAATCGCGGCTAGCCGTGGCGGTTGTGTGAACGGGAATATTGCGTTTTCGTGCGATTTAGGCCTCGCGCTTATTTGGCAATCGGATGCTTTCTTTGAGTTAGCGCGCAGCTATGGAGTTTGAAGTTTTCTTCTTTTTTTAGTTTTTTCGGCCCTTTTGGGTTGGATTTGCGGACGTTGTTTGGTAAAAATCTTTGATTTGCCATGGCTTCCAAACTTTGGAGTAGAAATTGTTATCGTCCTTGCTTGTGTCGCGCGAGGTTCAATGGATATATGTGGAGTCTCCTGTTGAATAGAATCGAACGGGTCGAGAGTGCGAGCGGGAAACCTTGCTGTTGTTGGAGAGCGGCGGCATTTTGTATGTATGAGGTTTCCATGGTATCTTTTGGTTGTTCGTGCCCTTCAGTGCTTTCAGTACAATCCATCTGGCAATAGGGCTGGTTTTGGTGAAGGGGAGTCTTTTCCTTGTCTGTAAGATGAAAGCAATACCGATCAAACCAGAGCCCTATTGTTGTTTGTCGTGCTTCACCTTTCATCTCCTCAACTAGGGGTTGTCGTATCCTCCTTGCGGAGGGTTCTCAACTGAAGTGCCTTTTGGTTGGATTACTTGTTGATTTAAGTTTGGAGTAGTGAATTGAATGATCAAACGGGGATGCTAACTATTTGGCTACTTCCTCACTCATGCTGGTTCTTGGTTTAGACTTTAGAATCCTTTGCTTAGCAGTTGTCAACAAATGGGGATTGGTTTGATATATTCTATCGGTTCCACAAAGTCTACTCTGCAAGTTGGAATGCAACTTATGTATGTAGTATTTGAAAAGCAAGGCTTCCTAGTGTTGTTTTGCTCAATATTGAAACGGTCTATCGAAATAATGAAGGAAGAATGGCAGAATAGATGGTTGGACACTTTTCAGTAAGTATTTGAAATAATAGATTGATAATGAGTCCATACATGCATAAAGGTTGCCACTTCCATTATGTCTGATTAGGAGTTCTCTTTCCTCTTGTTGGAATGGGATTAGAATTATTAGTTGTCACCGATTTCCTCGAATTTGATTACATTCATTAGGTCTTTATAAAACTGTAACTTAACAAAAGTATTAAAACAAAAACAAAATCTGTAACTTGGGTGATTTGAATTAATTTCGGGTAATTTAAATTGATTCTGGTCTTGATAATTTACACCTTAATATTTCTCCAGTTCATTATAAACTAGGAATTAATGAAAAACGATTTAAATACCTAGTACTTCTTAGTGCTTTATTAAAAAAAGGATTTGTTTAAATTTTAAAATTGTTATTGATAAAGTCTCGAATATGAATGATTTTTCAAAACTCTCTGTGCCACTGCAAATTCTCTCCCTTTTAATTGTGTAGGTGTAGATCAATTGAAAATTGCAATTGAATAATGACTTTTGATACCTTTCTTGGATTTGCTTCTGAGAAGATGGTGTGATCTATAGTGATGTGACTTTCACCTGCTTCTGAACTGAAAAGGATTTATACAGTCAAAGATTTTGGTTGATATTGCGTACAAATTATACTGCTGTTTTCATTATGGATATATTCTGAGAGGATGCCCTCTGCAGAATCTTTGTAGTTAAAGACGTTTCATGTGAATAGCTTGAACCAACTGACAGTGTGGACATTGCTTTTGTTTCCTGCAGATGGCTAGGACTCAAAAGAACAAGGCTACTGCCCATCATTTGGGTTTGCTTAAGGTACACTTTTCTTTTCTAATTGTATATGACCCTTAATTGCTTGATTCAGCACATCATTTCTGAGAATATATTTCTGAAAGATAGCCAGTTGAATACAGTATAGGTCTCGTGGGGCATTTTTCTTTTTAACTGCTTTAATTGTCTATTTAATTAAATCTTTTGAGACAGCTAACTCCGAGAGTATGTCTTGTTAGGCTAAACTTGCAAAGCTACGGAGGGAACTGCTTGAACCTTCTTCCAAGGGAGGCGGGGGTGCCGGCGAAGGTTTTGATGTCACCAAAAGTGGAGACGCTAGAGTTGGTTTGGTGGGTTTCCCCTCAGTTGGGAAGTCTACTCTGTTGAATAAGCTGACAGGGACGTTCTCGGAGGTATGTAAAGTTTTTTAGTGCCTTGTTTCTACTTGATGTAAATTTGCTTATTTGTTAAGTGCTATCGCTATTGTTGCAGTCTGCATGGTCATCAAAGAGGATTTTTTTTTTTTTTTTTTTTTCCTGATATGATGGTTCTGTACAATCACTTTAATTGCTTTTGTGCCAGTTTCTCTCAGTAATTGAAAGATCTACAGATAACGATGGTATATGTTCCAAAGAATCTAGAGGTGCCGATCTCTGGTTGACTGTTTACATTAGAAGAAGAGTTGTTAGCTTGATTTTTCCCTCCTAGTTTAATGGGATGGACCAGGGTTTGTAATACGTTATTTGAAATTGAAAGAAACGAGGAGTCTTAGATAATGGGTTTTTTATATTTCATTTTTTATTTTAGATGTTTCTTTGGCAGTTGTATGCTCTGAGGGACCATATACATGATAATTACCCCAACCTCTCTCTCTCTCTATCTCTCTCTCTCTCTCTGTATGTTTCTCTCTGTCTCTTGTCTCTCTCTCTCTCTCTCTCTCTCACACGCACACGCACACACACAAGCGTGCATGGACATGTACACAGTTGTTTGCAGGCAAGTGAGCCTCAAGAGGCTGAGGAGCATTTCTCTTGTGGGTGCTTGCGCATGCATTTGCTTGACATCTCATCTGGCGAATAGTCAAACTACTCATGAGCTTGCAGTGTAGTTGTCAGAACTAGAGGAAGGGTGGAGTAGCTTGTTCAATCATCCTACTATTTAGCCTTATTTTCCTGTACCCTTATTACCGTTATAATAAGCTGTGAATCATGGGTTCATTACCATCCTTTGGTGATTGCAATTTTAATTCTACCAGTTTGACCAAATCACTGCCTCTAGCAAAGCTGTGAATTATGGGAATGATCTGATAGCAGGATAAGAACAGCTTGTAAGCTGAAATTCTTAATTGCTATCTCCCGATCTGCTAGAGTATATTTTAAAACCAAGTAGGCTTGCGCTAAATAATTATTTTGTTATTTGTTTGGACTAGGGGAATATGCATCTATATATATTTTTTTAATCATACACTTAGCATTATAGCTGTGAGCTTTTGCAGTTACATTGTCTCTTTACTCAAGGGATTGTGCATAAAGACTTATTAAATGAGTTGTCTCTACATAGATTTGGTTATCGTCTGAGTTAATGTTTTCGTTAAATCATAGTTACTTTGTCCTTAGAGCAGTTGTTTTTTCCCCTACAACTTTTGCTATAGCCAATGGTGCTAGCAGTTACAGTGATATCCCTGCTGAGTTTATACTCTTTCTGGTTTGAAGGTTGCTTCATATGAATTTACTACTCTGACTTGTATCCCTGGCGTGATCACTTACCGTGGAGCTAAAATTCAGGTAAACTTCTTTCTAGTTCATAGTTAGGAGTTTCTCTACAATAAGGTGTTGCACAACCAAAACTATGAGAACTCAAACATAGCGAGGCTTGTTTCAAAAGGCATCTCTCTTCTTGGTTTATCGTGTCAAGATATTGCAATACTTTAGCTTGTAGTAAATTGTAGTTTAAATTAGGTGATTAAACAGCGCTAGTCCCCGTTTTGGGGTGTTGCAAAATGTATATGAGCCATGGATATCTGTATGTAGGTCACCTGTTATGCTCATTTTGTTGTTAACTCATTTTCTTTCAATGTATCATTAAGATTCCCCTTTCTGAGAATCAGTGAAATCATCTTGATTTCTCATAGAGATGGTCTATCATGATGCTAAATACTTGTGTTTTACTGTAATTGGCAGTTACTAGATCTTCCTGGTATTATTGAGGGTGCCAAGGATGGAAAGGGTAGAGGCAGACAGGTAAAGCATGGTTACATATGTCTTCCTTGTGCTGGCAATGCATTTAATTTGTTAGTTATAATTCCTACACTGGGCTAGTTGTTTGCTGTGAAGGCTTTCTCTTTGTTTAATGAGAAAAGATGGTCTATCTTCCTATCTTTAGTTTGCCTTGTTATAATTGTACTCATGCAGCATCCTTCTAATAATTCATGAATGCATATGTATAATAAAGGACGATCTGGGCTGTCTGGCTATAGATGACCCTTACTCAACTACTACAAATTTGTGGTTGTTATTTGCCCAATCGTCATAATTTTCTGATGCCATGTTTGAACTATTTCCAAGGTACTTTTTGGGCCTTGAGTCTAATAGATTCGTAATTAAGACATTTATAATCAAGTTTTATTGAAAATAAGATTGTCAATATTAGTACTTCTGAAATTACTGGAAGGGGATGTTTGTAGTGGCATAAGAACAGTGGTGCATGTCTATGACAGAGTCTGATAATCTGGAAAAAAAAAAAAATTCACAATACAACTAGTTCAACTTCCTGTTTCTGTTTTCATTGTTAGATGTTAATTAATCAGGGAAGACAGGTTTCTCAGGTGGCTTACTGTGTTATTCAGAGCATCACTTGTCAAATGTCAGTTATTGCTTTAACCAGTCAATGGAGTACTATAAATATTCCAAAGGAGAATAGTGAAGAAAAGAAATTTAATGGTACTCATCATTTATTCTACATAGACACGCTAGAATTTAATCTACCAATACGCCACATCTTGAAACTGCTTGGGTACTTTGCTGGAATATTGACCCTGAAAGTCAGATGAGGAAAATCAATTTTGACAGATTCAGTAACTGTTTGTGTTGACGGAAGACCAATGAACAGTTGCTGACACTTTTTATAAAGTTTAGGAGCTGTATGTTTCCCTTGGCATTCGCTATATTGAAAAGTGGCAATTTTATTTGGCACATTAGTGATTGCCTGATAAAAACAGTGAATGGTGTATAACCATTTCGAGGTTTTCTTAAAGTTGGGAACCTTAAGGCCCATGGAACTTTAGATATAACTTGTTATATTTCCTTATCTAGGTTTTTGACTATAAGTTGCTCTTTTGTCTTTCCAGGTTATCAGCACTGCGAGAACATGCAACTGCATCTTGATTGTTCTTGATGCGATAAAGCCAATTACTCACAAGCGTCTGATAGAAAAAGAGCTCGAGGGATTTGGAATCAGGTATGTGTGTGCTTAAAATATGTGTGCTTGACAATAACCACACAAGTAACAGTAAAATTAGAAGCTTTCAAATCTTTGGAGGGTACAGTAGCTGGTGTCCTGTTCTTTAGTGTGGTTGCTACAGTTATTTCCTCCATCATGGTAGCCATATAGAGATTATTAGGTGTACTTAATGTGCGAGCATACTTCCTTCTCCTATGCTAAGTCTCTCTCATATCATTTATAGTCATTATAATTGGGGACATCCAAGGGGTGGGACGGTACCAGGGGTTGCATTCCCCTTCCCTGGCCTGCAGGGGATCTACTTTTGCCATCCCGCCCTGCATCTCCCGCAAGGCAAGTAAAACTTGTGGCACGACATGCATTAACGCTTTGGCAATTAGCATGTGTACGAGACACATGATTTATGTTTAGCTTTCATCGTTAGTGCATCTATGTGATTTGGTGGACTAACTGGAATGCCTCTCAAGAATATGTGTTGAACGACCAGATTGCGTGAATTAATAAATTTTCCTATCTATGGAGATTGACAATCAAGGTTACTTGGACTTGAAATTGGTTTCACTAGGAAAAACGGTGGAACCTACATCACCGGTGAGGTTGAGTTTATAGTATGACAAGTGGGAATTTATTCTGTAATGTCACATTCAGGTGTCTATGATGTCCAGTCTAAAACGAACAGACTTTTTGTGGATTTATTTGGGGTTTGCATGATAACATAATCACATGAATATTGGCCCTTATGCTGATATAAGAACTGAATTGCATAAACGTATGCTTTGAAACGCTTTATGTTATGTCAGTGTTGCAAATCGAAATTTCCAGGAGTATTCTCGCTAATTTTAGATGGATAGTCAATATATGTCCTTCAATGTATGGTTTGAATATCCTGCATTTATTTTTACTGCAGAGATGATTCAACCTGCATAAATAATTTAAACTGTGGATGATCACACAAATATTTTTGCTGTTTCGGTCTTGACTTTTATGTGTTCATAACTAGAAATGAGAAGTACTTTCTTTATTCTTCTTTACAGGCTGAACAAGGAGCCACCTAATTTAACATTTAGGAAGAAAGATAAAGGTGGCATTAATTTCACATCAACAGTGGCAAATACTCATCTGGATCTTGATACTGTGAAGGCCATCTGCAGCGAATATCGGACACACAATGCTGATATTACTCTTAGATGTGATGCGACTGCAGATGACCTTATAGATGTTATTGAGGGCAGTAGGAAATATATTCCATGCATCTATGCCATAAACAAGATTGATCAGATCACACTGGAAGAGCTAGAGATTTTGGATAAACTTCCTCATTACTGTCCAGTCAGGTAACTCAAATATTCTCTGATGGTGGTCCTTCTTGACTCTTGTTTTTTATGCTCAATTCATACTTTACCAACCAAGGATTAGTTGTTCAATTTAGTTCCAAAGGGGTAGTTTCTGGAGATTATAGTAATTGCTTGGATGGTTGTAAGCTAATTCTTTGTTTATGCTATGTCCCTTCCTCCTGTCATCTGATGTCAGTCTATAGGGTGCCTGATAGTAAATTAGTTTGTTCTTCCAACTGATCATATACTGCTTCATGGTTGACATTGCAGTGCTCACCTTGAATGGAATCTTGATGGTCTGTTGGAGAAAATATGGGAGTATTTAAATTTAACTCGTATATATACAAAGCCAAAAGGAATGAATCCAGACTATGAAGACCCCGTGATTCTATCATCAAGGAAGAGGACAGTTGAGGATTTCTGCACCCGGATACACAAGGATATGCTCAAACAGTTCAAGTAGTAAGTAGAAACCGAGACTTCAGCTTCATCTTTAGTCTTTTTGTTGATATGTGAACCTTTTTTTTTTTTTTATGATATGTGAACTTACGATTCGCACATTTGTCATGATTATGGAATAAACTTCAATTTAATTTTCTCAGCCTTCTTGCTACTGCTTATGTGAGTTTTTACTTTGCTTAAATATGCAGCGCCCTAGTCTGGGGTTCAAGTGCCAAACACAAGCCTCAAAGAGTTGGCAAGGTGAATCTTCACTTCTCAACTAAGTTGTGAATCTTTTACTTCATTCCCCCTTTCCCTTTTATCATTTCAAAAGAGTTAGTTGCTGCGGCTAATTTAAATGCCTGATGATGCTTTCCATGGATTAGGAACATGAACTTGAAGATGAAGACGTCGTTCAGATCATCAAGAAGGTGTAACTTTCACAGTACAGGAACCTATGGGAACCCCGAACGGTTGATTCGGTGCAGAGTAGGAGCTGGTGCTGATCTGATGTCTGTTGCGAGCTAGTTCCATTGGACTGGAAAACAGTGTAACGCGTGCAATTTTGAGTGGTCGATTAGTTCAACTTGAGTTAGCTTTTTACTTACGTGATGTCCTCCCCCTATCTATTAGCTTAAGTTTGTAAATTGTCTTGGCGAGGCTGTTCATTCAGTGGTTATCAATGTGATGGAGGCTTTGCCATTGCCAATATTTTAGGATACAAGATGTGATGATAATCCCCTGGCCGAGGGTCTAAGGATAAATGAAACTGGTGGTACAGTACGGGTATTGGATTCTGAATATTTTTTCAATATGGAAGGCTTCTAATTTGGTAACTAGATAAAGAGGAGTTAAGATATTCAAGGGTGAAATTCCACATGAAGAGTCACTACAAGTAAATTTTCGCTGTAAATAGCTAGCTTTTCATTTATTGTGACTAGTAAAATAAAATTTTCTAGTGTGAATTAACTGTGCTTGGTCAATTTTGAGGAAGATTTTAAGTATTTTATCAAATATAGCATGGTTTTTGAGATCACTGCTTGGCCCTAAACTCGACGCTTTTAGGTTCTTTTGGGTGCTTGATTCCCCGATAGAGGTGGAGATCGGATACTTTCATGCCGTATCTCACGCTTTTAACTGTCAGGTCTTCTGATGACTCTAATTAATAGAAAATTGATTTAATTCTATAATTATCATTCTCAGAAATATTTCAAAGCTTTGCCATAAACAATGGAAAAAATATAAAAGAAATTTTAAAATTTATTATATTTGTATCAATTTAGTCCATAAACTTTTTTTTTTGTTAAGTGGGTTCTAAACTTTTTATATTTATGTTAGTTTAGTTCATATGGCTAGTATTGATCTAGTATTGATATAAACGTTAATCGTTTTATGTGTTATGTGGCGTCATCTGTGCATTTTAATAATATTTTAATATTTTTTTTTTCTTTTCTTTCCTTCATTCTTCCTCTAGTTGATTGTTGGCTTAGCGATCGGCCAGAAACACTCATCAACTTGAGGTAAGCCTCACCATGGCTAGATAAGGCTCAAGCCCTTGTCAGAGGTTGTGAGGGTGGCCTTGCCTAGGCCGTTTGCTGGGTTGGTGAGGCTTACGCTCGCTAGATCTAGTGAGGTTCGAGGCTCCTCAATCATGGGTGAGGCCTGACCTTACCAGCCTAGTAGGGGCTCGAGCCCTTGCTAGAGGCTACAGGGGCAGCCTTACTCAGGTTGCCCACTAGGTTAACTAGGCGCACTTCACTGGATCTGGTGAGGGTTGAGTCTCATCAGCCATGGACAAGGCTTGACCTTGCTGTTCCGCAATTGACTAAAGGAAGAAAGGAGGGAAGGAAAAAAAAGGAAAAGCAAAGAAAGTTTAATAAAAGACAAAACGAAAAAGAAATAAATAAATAAAATGAAAAATCGAAAAATCGAAAATTATTGTTAAAAATTATTTACATTATCGTTGATGGCATCATGTAGAACGATTGATGTCAGTGTCAGTGGGTCAAAATTGATTGGATAAATTGAATTGATGTCTAGGATTTGATTAGCACAATTATAATGGATCTAGAAATTTTTTTCGATAATTTTTCCAATAACGATTCCAACAAATACTTGACTTGGTGACTATTGATGACTACAGTTATAGAAGTGATACCAATAAATTTTGAGGAGGATGAGTAACTTTTTGCTTATTCAAAAATACAATACTCTACTTGCGCCCGGTAAATTTTCACACGCAATAGTAAATTCCAATAATTATAACAATTATATTTACACTTTAATTAATAACATTTCATGTTAAATAAATTTATAAAAATGGATCGACCATTATCATAAGTAAGATTCTCATTCCAGTTAATAAGGGGTCAAATGGTGAATTATCTTGCGAGGTCACTCCCCAAATTTTCCTTCACCTGTGAAGATATGATATATCAATATAGATTATTAGATTTTGATATATATCGATAAATATAATTCTTTTTATCTTTAGTTAGCGAAACGAAAAATAAAATTTTACATCTATCTTGGCACCCGACATCGAAGGGTTCCCACGAGAGAACACCGTCGATTCCTTCACCGTCTTTGCTCTGCCGCTGGAGAACTTCCCAGCGCACGCAGACCCACCCAGCGAAAGCAAGAAGCAACTTGCTACGCACCCACAATCATCCCAGCAGGTATCCGTCTGATCCGTCTCGGTTTATGGCTTTCTTGAATCGTGTCATGCTGTGTGGCCCTTGCTATTCGACCGAAGTCATTGACTTTGTGTGGGGTGTGTGTGCCTGTGCTGTTCTGCCCCGCTTCTTCTGAACCCACCAAGGAAATTCTCTCTTCTTTTTCCCATCTTTAATGTTCCCTTTGATGAATTCTTCTGTAATGGGATATTTGATGTTCGGAAGCGTTTCTTGTGTAGTTAGGCTGTTCTTGACAGAGTCTTGTGGTGGCGCAGAAAAGAAATTTGGTTCTTGGGTTGTCCTGGCTCTCGAATCTTGTTTCTATGGGAGACATTGAAAGTTCAAATGCATCACCTTGTACTATTAGAGTGCAGCATGTGGAATGTGTTTTTCCGGGGAAATGTTTGTTTATTTTATTTTTGTTTTTGTTTTTGGTGCTGTAGTGAGCGATGGGCAGAGTCTTTCTTGGCATGCCGGGACCATGGGCCGATGACAATCGCGAGACATCCGACCATTATACGGCGAAGATCGGTGGACTGCCCGTTAGTGACTTCTTATCTTCTCTCGCGGTGTTGTTGTTTGTCACAGGATGTTCTGTCTGAAGTGTATGATTCTTTTCGTTTGTCGCAGGACTGGCCTTCTCCATTAATGGACTGGGGATCAGATTTTCTCAAGTGCGGCATATGTGGAAATAAACTTTGTCTCGTCGGACAGGTTTCATTTTTATCTGTCATGTATGGGAACAATTATGCTGAGGAAGTGTGTTATGAGCGAGAGATCATTTGTGCTTGTAGGTTCCTGCTCCCATAACCAGTGGAAATTTGAAAGTTGAAGACCGTGTGCTTTACATCTTCGGTTGCATAGCTCTGAAATGTGGGAGCAGTCCCTGGAGGTCTCCTCTAAATTTCTGGCGATGTCTTTGCTTGATCATTGATTTTAAGAAAAACTCTTAAATGGTTCTCAACATTAAGCGTAATAACTTGTAGCTGGCGAGCAATTCGTATTCAGAGATCTTGTGAAGAAAAAGAATCAAACTCCACTTGTTGCGACATGGGAATGGCTGCCACGCCCTCTGTTTCATCCGGGGAAAACAACTGGTGGAATGATTTGGATGAGAATGATGAAGACGTGGACTTAGAGGAGCTAGGAAGGGCACTTGCAGAAGCTGCAACTGTTACTTCCAACTCGAAGAAACTGAATAAACAAGAGAATTCTAAGGAAGTAGCAAAATTGTCACTTTCAAGGCCAATATCAAGACAAGTTGATGATTCTATACCCGGTACGGATTTCTCATGAATGTAGTCTATAATGGTACCGACTTTGATGCTATAGTTATTCACCTGGTGGCTTAATCGAAATAACCTATCTGCTGATTGCAGTGATGCCTTGCTTTTATATTTATACCTTGGAAGAGCCTTATTCGAAGGATGCCACATCTGCTTGCTTGAACTATTCATCTCTTTCCATTAATGTCGACAATCACGTACGGGAAGAAGTATTGGATGAGGAATCCTATGAGTATGATAGAGCTCTAATGGCTGACCGGACTTACTTCAAGTTTAAGAAACGGTTGGATGCTTATCCGGAACAATGTTTAAGGTGCTTATCTCTACTAAGTGAGACATGGCTAACACAAGTAAAATTCAAGTTGTTGTTTTGGTCTTGCCAGAAACAACTGTAGTTGCATAGAAGATGCGATACATAGGATAGGGTTTTGACAATCTATGTATTATATAAAGCTAGCCAATATAGAGGACTCTTGGAGTTTCTTGGATCTTGGATTTTGCAGACCAATTACATCTCATCTTTTTAGATTCTTATTGTCTTGGAAGATTTGGCATAGGTGACAGATAATGAATCAATCTTGCATGATGATGAATGATTTACCTGGAAAGGTGTAATCCAACTTCAATATGAAGACTTTGTAGCCCAGATACAGTGAAGTCTTGCTGAACATGAGGTTTAGTTTTTTTATTTTAGATTACGAGGTTTAGTTTTTTTTTATTTTAGTAGACATATATTTAATTCATGTTGATTGATAGCAGAAATAGGCCTGTATATAACCCAAACACCACTTGAGTTTTTGAGATTTTTTTTCCACGTCTTTAGAAGTTGATACTTCTTGGAGAAAAGATGATCTTACATTTTGCAATAAGCAGAGAAACATAAATACAGTCAATAGAATTGTTGTGTATTTGGGATTCAAAATTTGTTGAAAGACTGTACCCTTTTCCAGCTAAAGTCCAAGTAAATGATATGCCATACCCTTGCTGTGGCTGAATGTTTAGATATTCAAATGGAGGGAAGCCACTGTTGGCGACTAAAGAGATAGGAGATCCTGGGAGATGCAATTTCTGTGGTGGCCCAAGACAATTTGAGATGCAGCTTATGCCGCCGTTGTTATATTTTCTGCATGAAGCTGCTGATGATTCTCAGAAAGATGCATTGGAGAATTGGAACTGGATGACAGCAATTATATATACTTGTTCCAAGGTACAAACAACCTCCCCATATTGTTTTTCAATGGATGCTGTTTTTCTGGATGCTGTTTTGTAAGCACAATGATTCAGAGCGGTGGCAGTCAGTGAAACTCTTAGTGATAGATATCGGTTTTACACTCTTTTCTAGAATCTGGTCAATAAAAAAGAAGACTTCGGGGATTCATGGTTTTCCTTATAAAAGAAAGAACTTCTTTTCTAGATTTGCTATTTTGGTTGGATGAGGTTTGTGGATTTCTTTTGGTTTTGGATTTTTTTCGTGGAACCCTTTTTGACACCCCATGTTTTGTTCGCTATCACTATAATTATTATAAGGCTAGCTGCTCTTAGGAAACTCTGCTTTCAAGTCTTCAGTTGAAAAAGGTTTGGCCCTTCTCATTTTGATTTTTGGTTCCATACTGCTCCGCTGTGGATATATAACTGAGTCTTACGAGCATAATCACTCTTGCAAGTTTTGGTATACTCATTAAGCTCTTATATAAAGTGCATATATATAATTGTTGCTTGTTGCTTTCCTCAGAGCTGTTATGACTCACAAAACGAAGAGTTCCGAAGTGGGGACTGGATTGTTGCTGAGGAAGCTGTGTTAGTACAATGTGAGAAATCATTGAAGCAAGCTGTACTTGATTATATATCTCATTACACGGCCGTGCCATCGCGTGGCCCCTCTCATGGAGTAAATACTGGGTGTCCAGATTAAATGAATTAATTTTTGTAACAGTAATGCATTTTAATACTGATTGGGTAAGTTTTGGGATCTCTCTGATATGGGGCTGTCGATAGTGGTACCGTAAAAGTGATTAGAAAGATTTGACCGAAGACAAGATTGTGGCAGTGTACCTTAGAAATTCTTAGAAGGAGATGAATTGAGCGATATATGTTAAATACACCTGATATAACCAGAATGTGCAAGAAAGCTCTCTGAAAAGGAAACTCGTTTGCCATGTTTGGTGCAGAATTTTCTTTTTCCTTTTTTTGGTCATAGCACAATTATCTTTTGAAAGCTTATTTTTAACTGATCCTGCTATAAATTTTGCTATAAATTTTGCGAGGAGACATCAAAGGGTGCCACAGGCATACACAAGCATATATCACAGTTCTAGGTTTCATCTCTAGGGGGGATTGATTTTGATCACGAATTTCTCTGGCAAAGAAAGAAACAAAGGCTCATGTATGCTGCGTAACTTGGTAAAGCTGTAACTTTTGTTGTATTGTAAATACAATATACGATAGGAAATGTAAAAACAAGCAGAAGACATACACACATATGTTCGGTGTAAATAGATTATACAGTTTCTAGATAATCCTCCCAGTGATTTGTCCATTTAAAGCCTTCGCCTAGCAAGCTTCACCTTCAATCCATGTTTCATGTGAAGTATGATAGAATTAGAAGGTCTCACAAGGTGGCTTTCCACAACATGAACTTCGTAGTTATGTATCATAGCAGCTGCGATCATTTTCATCTGAGTGAAAGCCACTTCTTTTCCCAGACAAGTTCTCGGTCCCGCATTAAATGCCAAGAACTTGTACGACGGCTCATGCCTTATTCCTCCTCTCTCTGAGATCCATCTCTCTGGTCTAAATTCAAAACAATCCTCTCCCCATACTGATTTCATCCTCCCCATAGCATACAAAAGGATGAGTATTTTCGTACTGGGATTGACTTTGTGTCCACTGGGAAGGACGTCGGGCTTTACAGGGCATTTGTGTTCGAATGGAATCGGTGGATACAGCCTTAATGATTCGCACAGCGCGCCATGTAGGTAAACCATTTTGTGCGCATGCTCACCAATCTTAAAGACCCTGAGACTTTGTTCTTCCTTCGGGATTACAGATCTGATCTCCTTTCTAATTTTCATTTCAACAGACGGGTTCATGGAAAGAGCCCAGAAAAACCATGTGAGCGCTAAACTAGTTGTATCTTTCCCGGCGATCATGAGATTCAAAATCGTGTCCCTAAGGAACTTGTCGTTGCATTCTAAATCTCCCAGTGTCTCATTTTCCACCATGTATGACGTCAATAAATCTGCACCATTTTCATCTCCCTTCACTTTGCTGGTTCCTTCTCTCAGTTCAGCTTTCTTCATCTCTATGTATCTCCCCACAGTTTGGTCCATTACTTCCCAAGCTCTTCTCAGTTTCTCCTCCACTCCCAACCCCAACCACCTCTGCAGAGTCCCGAACCACGCGGGGTACAAATGGCGATAGAAAATCACCTCCTCGGCATCATCCAATGCCCTGGAAAATGGGACTTCCGGGAATTCGACGGATAAGCTGCCAGGGTCGAACCCCGTGACGAATCTGCAAGCAGAATCAAAAGTGAACCTCTGGAACAAATCCTGCAAATCCACCGCGACACCTCTCTGAGACAATTCGTCCAACACCCTGAGCAGGCCATTCTCCACCTTGTCCCTGGTCGTCTTCGCCAAGAACCGATGGAACCGTTGGTCGTTCATAAACACCTGAGCGACCCTTCTCTGCATCCTCCACATATCCGAGTCGGAGTTGAAGATCCCGTCACCCAAAACGTCGAACACCCTCTTGAACTCGGGCCCTTTCGGGAAGTTCTCAAAGTTGGTGCTCATGATGTAATGGACGTTGGCGGGATCGGCGGTGACCAGCATGTCCATGCCGGAAAACCAGTGGAACCGGAAGAGGAAGTTGCAGCGGCTCCGCTCAAGGATGCCGGTGGCCCAGTCGTGGACGTGGCTCAGGTTGAGGCAGAGCGCCGGTAGCATCCCCACGAGCGGCCAGTTGTTGGGGAGCCCATCGTCGCTTTTGCCGAGGAGACAGAGGACCGCGAAGCAAATCACGGCCAAGAATATCTCCAAGAAACCTATCAATGCCATTGAAGCTTCTCACGACCTTAAGACTAGGCGTGCTGGAGACTTGTATTGATTCACTCGTCCAGCTCGTATATATGGATTACTTCACAGGATTGGGCATTAATTAACGGAGCCCACAAGCTTGTCTCCTTTTAAGCAGGATTTTCTCCACACGCCACAACAACATTTAATGAAGAGCCTCCGTTTTAGCATTATGTCATTGTAGAGGATTAGCTTATGATTGAGTACTACTAGGGGGGCTCGTTGGAAGCTCTTACGACCACAGGAAGAATTAACAAGAGAGAGTTTGTGTCTGGTGGTCTGTCATTAGTCTCTTTTCTTCTGTTTTATTTGGGACTCTCTCTCTCTCTCTCTCTCTCTCTCGTGTATTTTGTGAGATTTGTGATGTAAACACGTGGGTAATGGGTGTAATTCTAGGGTTAGGAAATACTAGAGGGTGAGATCTATTAGTCTTTTATTATCCACAAAGGATTAACCCTTCCTGTTTCAATATGGTTGCCCAATGGCAACATCACTTACGCCACAATGACTAGCACTGTTAATCTTAGCCCCCATATTACTCTCCAAGATGTCCTTTATGTCCTTGATTTTTTAGTTTAATTGAGATCAATGCATAAAATCAATCAGGGTTTAGAATAAATCATTTTGGGATTAGATGTGATTTCTTAGAATACTTTCTTTCCTTTTCTCCGTATACCTTTTGTATTATATATATAGAACATTGTACATGTAATATTCTCAAGTTGAAGAAATACAATATCTCCCAAAAATTTCCCAAAAGCTTCGATTTCTTCCTTGTGTTTCTTCACTTCGATTTCTTCCTTGCGTTCTTTCACACATCAACAGTGGCAAACACTCATCTGGATCTTGATACTGTGAAGGCCATCTGCAGCGACTATCGGATACATAATGCTGATATTACTCTTTGATGTGATGTGACTGCAGATGACCTTATAGATGTTATTGAGGGCAGCAGGAAATTCATTCCATGCATCTATGTCACGAAGAAATTGATCAGATCACACTAGAAGAGCTAGAGATTTTGGTCAAACTTCCTCATTACTGTCCGGTCAGGTAACTCAAATATTTTCTTATGGCGGTCCTTTTTGACTCTTGTAGTTTATGCTCAATTCATACTTTACCAACCAAGGATTAGTTGTTCAATTTAGTTCCGAAGGGGTAGTTTCTGAAGATTATAGTAATCGCTTGGATGGTTGTAAGCTATTTCTTTGTTTATTCTATGTCCCTTCCTCCTGTCGTCTGAAGTCAGTCTATAGGTTGCCCGATAGGAAATTAGTTTGTTCTTTCAATTGATCAAATACTGCTTCATGGTTGACATTGCAGTGCTCACCTTGAATGGAATCTTGATGGTCTGTTGGAGAAAATATAAGAGTACTTGAATTTAACTCGTATATATACAAAGCCAAAAGGAATGAATCCAGACTATGAAGACCCCGTGATTCTATCATCAAGGAAGAGGACAGCCGAGGATTTCTGCACCCGGATACACAAGAATATGGTCAAACAATTCGAGTAGTAAGTAGAAACTGAGACTTCAGCTTCATCTTTAGTCTTTTTGTTGATATGTGAATTTTTTTTGTTTTTGTTTTTTGGTATGTGAATTTATTAGGTGCTAATTCTGACGATTTCCACATTTGTCATGATTATGGAATAAACTTCAATTTGATTTTCTCGGCCTTCTTGCTACTGCTTATGTGAGTTTTTACTTTGCCTAAATACGCAGCGCTCTAGTCTGGGGTTCAAGCGTCAAACACAAGCCTCAAAGAGTTGGCACGGTGAATCTTCACTTCTCAACTCAATTGTGAATCTTTTACTTTATTCATCCTTTCTTTTTTATCATTTCAAGGGAGTTAGTTGCTGCGGCTAATTTAAATGCTTGATGATGCTTTCCATGGATTAGGAACATGAACTTGAAGATGAAGACGTCGTTCAGATCATCAAGAAGGTGTAACTTTCACGGTAGGGGAAACTTTGGGAATCCCAAACAGTTGATTCGGTGCGGAGTAGCAGCTGGTGCTGATCTGATGTCTGTTGCGAACTAGTTCCGTTGGACTGGAAAACAGTGTAACGCATGCAATTTTGAGTGGTTGATTAGTTCAACTTAAATTAGCTTTTTACTTACGTGATGTCCTTCTTCCTATCTATTAGCTTAAGTTTGTAAATTGTCTTGTCGAGGCTGTTCATTCAGTGGTTATCAGCGTGATGGAGGCTTTGCCATTGCCATTTTCTGAGGATACAAGTTAATGATAATCCCGTCTGAGTGTCTAACGATCATGAAACTGGCAGTATGGTACTGGTATTGGATCCTGAATATTACTTCAATATGAAAAGCTACTAAAATGGTAACTGGATAAGAGCAGTTGAGAGATATTCAAGGTCGCATTTCCATATGAAGAGTCCCTTAGCTTTTCATTTATCGTGACTAGTAAAATTTATTTTTTTAGTATGAATTAACTGTGCTTGGTGAATATTGAGAAAGTATTTAAGTGTTTTATCAAATATAGCATGGTTCTTGAGATCACTGCCTAGCCCTTAACCCGACGCTTTTAGGTTCTTTTGGGTGCTTGATTCCCCCGTAGAGGTAGAGATCGGATACTTCCATTCCGTATCGTACACTTTTAACTGTCAAGTCTTCTAAGGACTGATTATTAGAAAAATGATTTAATTCGATAATTATCACTTGTTGGATGACATTAATATAACTTTATCGCACCTTAAAATTTGCTCTGGAAAATATTTCAAAGACTTGCTTGCCATAAACAATATTGGGAAAATTATACAAAAAAATATTAAATTTATTGCAATCATGTCAAGTTACACCAAATTTATTTTTGCCAAGTGAGTTCTAAATTTTTTATATTTGTACAAACTCAATTCATCCAGCCAATTTTGATTGGATGGTACTAATATGGACGCTAGCCGTTCTACGTGGCATTGCTTACACTGATATGAGTAATTTTAATAATTTTTTATTTTTCTTTCATTTTTTTCCTTTTTTCTCTAATTAGTCACCGACTCGGCAACTAGCCAGAGGCGAGTGAGGCTCGAGCCCTTGCTAGAGTCCGTAAGGGTGACCTCACCTAGTCCACCCGTTGGGTTGGCAAGGGCTTGAGCCTTGCCGGCCCTTGGAAGGAAAAGAAAAAAAAAAAAGAGAAAGAAAATAAAATAAAATAATTATTAAAAGTTGTCACGTTAAGATTTGGTGGTCTTACATAAGACAACCGGTGTCCATGTTAGCGTCAGCCTGCCAAAATAGATTTGATGGATTGAACTAGCATAAATGCAAAAAGTTTATAACTTAATTAGTAAAAAGAAAAAAATGATTAAAGAATGAATTAACATAATCATACTCTTCTTGAGTTTCGTATATTTTCACACCCAAAAGTAAATTCCGGTAATTATAAAAATTATATTTACACTTCAGTTAATAACATTTCATGTATATAAATTTTTATTAATGTATCGGCCGATCTCATAAGTAAGATTCTTATCCCAGTTAATAAGGGGTCAGATGGTCAAATATCCTGCAAGGTCTCTCCCCAAATGTTCCTTCACATGTGCAAAGATATAAATATAGATATTAGATTTTGCTATATATCGAAAAATATAATTCTTTTTATCTTTAGTAACAAATATAAATTTTACGTCTATCTGGACACCCGACATCGGGGGGTTCCTACGAGAGAACACTGTCGATTCCTTCGCCGTCTTCGCTCTGCCGCTGGAAAACTTCCCAGCGCAGGAAGACAGACCCAGCAAAAGCAAGAAGCAACTTACTGCGCGCCCACAATGTTCCCTTTGATGGGTTCTTCGGTAATGGGATATTTGATGCTTGAGCTTGTTTCTTGTGTGGTTAGGCTGCTCTTGACAGAGTCTTGTGGTGGAGGAGAAAAGAGATTTTGTTTCTTGGGTTGTCCTGGCTCTCGAATCTTGTTTCTGTGGGGGACATTGAAAGTTCAAATGCATCACCTTGTTACTATTAGAGTGTAGCATGGGGGATGTGTTTTTCCGGGGAATTGTTTGTTTATTTTATTTTTTTGCTGTTTTGTTTTTGGTGCTGTAGTGAGCGATGGGCAGAGTCTTTCTTGGCATGCCGGGACCATGGGCCGATGAAAATCGCGAGGCATCCGACCATTATACCGCGAAGATCGGTGGACTGCCCGTTAGTGACTTTTGATTTTCTCTTACGGTGTTGTTGTTTTTCACGTGATGTTCTGTTCGAAGTGTATGATTCTTTTCGTTTGTCGCAGGACTGGCCTTCTCCATGAATGGACTGGAGATCAGATTTTCTCAAGTGCAGCATATGTGGAAATAAACTTTGTCTCGTCGGACAGGTTTCATTTTTTTCTGTCATGTATGGGGACAATGATGCTGAGGAAGTGTGCTATGAGCGAGAGATCATGTGTGCTTGTAGGTTCCTGCTCCCATATCCAGTGGAAATTTGAAAGTCGAAGAGTGTGTGCTTTACATCTACGGTTGCATAGCTCCGAAATGTGGGAGCAGTCCCTTGAGGTCTCCTCTAAATTTCTGGCAATTTCTTTGCTTGATTATTGATTTCAAGAAAAACTCTTTTAAGTGGTTCTCAACGCTAAGCATAATGACTTGTAGCTGGCGAGCGATTCATATTCAGAGATCTTGTGAAGAAAAAGAATCAAACTCCACTTGTTGTGATGTGGTAAAGCTGCCACGCCCTCTGTTTCAGCTGGGAAAAACGACTGTTGGAATGATTTGGATGAGAATGATGTAGACGTGGACTTAGAGGAGCTAGGACGGGCACTCGCAGAAGCTGCAACTGTTACTTCCAACTCGAAGAAACTGAATAGACAAGAGAATTCTGAGGAAGTAGCAAAATTGTCACCTTCAAGGCCAACATCAAGACAAGTAGATTCTATACCTGGTACAGATTTCCTATGAAAGAAGTCTATAATGGTGCCAACTTTGATGCTATGGTTATCCACCAGGTGGCTTAATCAAAGTAACCTATCTGCTGATTGCAGTGATGCCTCGCTTTTATATTTATACCTTGGAAGAGCCTTCTTCGAAGGATGCCACATCTGCTTGCTTGAACTATTCATCTCTTTCCATTAATGTCGACAATCATGTATGGGAAGAAGTATTGGACGAGGAATCCTATGAGTATGATAGAGCTCTAATGGCTGACCGGACCTACTTCAAGTTTAAGAAACGGCTGGATGCTTATCCAGAGCAATGTTTAAGGTGCTTATCTCTACTAAGTGAGACATGGCTAACACAAGTAAAATTCAAGTTGTTGTTTTGGTCTTGCCAGAAACAACTGTAGTTGCATATAAGATATGATACATCGGATTGGGTTTTGACAATCTATGTATTATATAAAGCTAGCCAAAATAGGGGACTCTTGGAGCTTCTTGAATCTTGGATTTTGCAGACCAATTAGGGTCTTACTGTTTTGGAAGATTTGGCTTAGGTGGCAGATAATGAATCGATCTTGTATGATGATGAACAATTTACCTGGAAAGGTGTAATCCATCTTCAATATGAAGACTCTGTAGCACAGATACAGTGAAGTCTTGCTGAAC
This sequence comes from Eucalyptus guilfoylei, assembly GCA_016097605.1. NCBI lineage: Eukaryota > Viridiplantae > Streptophyta > Magnoliopsida > Myrtales > Myrtaceae > Eucalyptus > Eucalyptus guilfoylei. The sequence goes on from CM027867.1 coordinate 56,105,725, forward strand.
AAGAGGTTTAGTGTTTTTATTTTAGTAGACATAAGTCTAATTCATGTTGATTGATAGCAGAAATAGGCCTGTATATAACCCAAACACCACTTGAGTTTTTGAGGATTTTTTTTTTTATTCCATGTCTTTAGAAGTTGATGCTTCTTGGAGAAAAGATGATCTAACATATTGCAATAAGCAGAGAAACATAAATACTGTCAATAGAATTGTTGTGTATTTGGGATTCAGAATTTGTGGAAAGACTGTACCCTTTTCCATCTAAAGTCCAAGTAAATGATATGGCATACCCTTTCTGTGACTGAATGTTTAGTTATTCAAATGGAGGGAAGCCACTGTTGGCGACTAAAGAGATAGGAGATCCTGGGAGATGCAAACTCTGTGGTGGTCCAAGACAATTTGAGATGCAGCTTATGCCGCCGTTGTTATATTTTCTGCATGAAGCTGCTGATGATGCTCAGAAAGATGCATTGGAGAACTGGAACTGGATGACAGCAATTAAATATACTTGTTCCAAGGTACAAACAACCTCCTCATATTGTTTTTCAATGGATGCTGTTTTGCAAGCACAATGACTTAGGGCGGTGGCAGTAGGTGAAACTTTTAGTGATTGATATCGGTTTTACACTCTTCTCTAGAATCTGGTCAATAAAAAAGAAGACTTTGGGGGATTCGTGGTTTTCCTTATAAAAGAAAGAACCTCTTTTCTAGATTTGCTATTTTGGTTGGATGAGGTTTGTGGATTTCTTTTGGTTTTGGGTTTATTTCGTGGAACCCTTTTTGACACCCTATGTTTTGTTCGCTGTCACTATAATTATTATAAGACTAGCTGCTCTTAAGAAACTCCTGCTTTCAAGTCTTCAGGTGAAAAAGGTGTGGCCCTTCTCATTTCGATTTTTAGTTCCATACTGCTCGGCTATGGATATATAACTAAGTCTTACGAGCATAATCACTCTTGCATGTTTTGGTATACTCATTAAGCTCACATATAAAGTGCATATACATAATTGATGCTTGTTGCATCAGAGCTGTTATGACTCACAAAACGAAGAGTTCAGAGGTGGGGACTGGATTGTTGCTGAGGAAGCTGTGTTAGTACAATGCGAGAAATCATTGAAGCAAGCTGTACTTGATTATATATTTCATTACACGGCTGTGCCATCGTGTGGCCCCTTTTCTCATGGAGTAAATTCCAGGTGTCCAGATTAAATAATTAATTTTTGTAACGGTAATGCATTTAAATACTGTCTGGGTAAGTTCTGGGATCTCTCCGATATGGAGGTCTCAATAGTGGTACCACAAAAATGAATAGAAACGTTTGACTGAAGAGAAGATTGTGGTGGGTACCTCAGAAATTCTTAGAAGGAGATGAATTGAGAGATATATGTTAAATACACTTGATATTACCACAATGTGCAAGAAAGCTTTCTGTAAAGGAAACTCCTTTGCTCATGTTTGGGTGCACAATTATCTTTTGAAAGCTTATTTTTGACTGATCCTGCTATAAAATTTGCGAGGAGACGTCAAAGTGTGCCAGTCATATCCAAGCATATATTATGTTTCCATGTTTCATGTCTAGGGTGATTGATTTTGATCACGATTTTCTCCGGCAGAGAATGAAACAAAGGCTGAAACAAAGGCTCATGTATGCTACATGACTCGCTAAAGCTGTAACTTTTGTTGTATTGTAAACAACAGGATACGATAGGAAACATAAAAAAAAGCAGAAGACACATACACACATACGTTCGGTTAACGTAGATTTAAAGTTTCAAACAACCAGAAGGCACATACACGCAAATGTTCGTCATACATAGATTTAAAGTTTCTAGGTAATGTTCCCCATCATTTGTCTGTTTAGAGCCTTCGCCTAGCGAGCTTCACCCTCAATCCATATTTCATGTGAAGTATGATAGAATTAGAAGGTCTCACAGGGTGACCTTCCACAACATGAACTTCGTAGTTATGTATTACAACGGCTGTGATCATTTTCATCTGAGTGAAAGCCACTTGTTTTCCCAAACAAGTTCTCAGTCCTGCATTAAATGCCAAGAACTTGTACGACGGCTCGTGCCTAACTCCTCCGCTCTTCGAAATCCACCTCTCTGGTCTAAATTCAAAGCAATCCTCTCCCCATACTGATTTCATCCTCCCCATTGCATACAAATGGATGAGTATTTTCTTACCGGGATCGACTTTGTGTCCACTGGGAAGGACGTCGGGCTTTACAGGGCATTTGTGTTCGAATGGAATCGGTGGATACAGCCTTAATGATTCGCATAGCGCGCAATGTAAGTAAACCAAGTTGTGCACGTGCTCACCAATCTTGAAGACCTTTAGATTTTGTTCTTCCTCCGGGATTACAGATCTGATCTCCTCTCTAATTTTCATTTCAACAGACGGGTACGTGGAAAGAGCCCAAAAAAACCATGTGAGCGCCAAACTAGTTGTATCTTTCCCAGCGATCATGAGATTCAAAATCGTGTCCCTAAGGAACTTGTCATTGCATTCTAAAGCACCCAATGTCTCTTTTTCCACCATGTACGATGTCAATAAATCTGCACCATTTTCATATCTGTCCGCTTTGCTGGTTCCTTCTCTCAGTTCAACTCTCTTCATCTCTATGTAACTCCCTACAACTTGGTCCATTACTTCCCAAGCGCTTCTCAGTTTCTCCTCCACTCCCAACCCCAACCACCTCTGCAGAGTCCCGAACCATTCGGGATACATATGGCGATAGAAAATCACCTCCTCGGCATCATCCAATGCCTTGGAAAATGGGACTTCCGGGAATTCGACGGATAAGCTGCCGGGGTCGAACCCCGTTACGAATCTGCAAGCAGCATCGAAGGTGAACCTCTGGAACAAATCCTGCAAATCCACCGCGACACCTCTCTGAGACAATTCGTCCAACACCCTGAGCAGGCCATTCTCCACCTTGTCCGTGGTCGTCTTCGCCAAGAACCGATGGAACCGCTGGTCGTTCATAAACACCTGAGCGACCCTTCTCTGCGCCCTCCACATATCCGAGTCGGAGTTGAAGATCCCGTCACCCAAAACGTCGAACACCCTCTTGAACTCGGCCCCTTTCGGGAAGTTCTCAAAGTTGGTGCTCATGATGTAGTGGACGTTGGCAGGATCCGCGGTGACCAGCATGTCCATGCCGGAAAACCAGTGGAACCGGAAGAGGAAGTTGCCACGGCTCCGCTCAAGAAAGCCGGTGACCCAGTCGTGGACGCGGCCCAGGTTGAGGAAGAGCGCCGGGAGCATCCCCACGAGCGGCCAGTTCTTGGGGAGTCCATCATGGCTCTTGCCGAGGAGACGAAGGAACGCGAAGCAGATGGCGGCCAAGAATATCTCCAAGAAACCTATCAATGCCATTGAAGCTTCTCACGACCTTAAGATTTAGGCGTGCTGGAGACTTATATTATTGATTCACTCGTCCAGCATCTAATGAAGAGCCTCCCTTTTAGAATTATCTCATCGTACAGGACGGGCTATGATTGAGTACTAATAGGGAGCTCGTTGGAAGCTCTTACGACCACAGGAAGAAAAAAACAAAAGAAGAGAGAGTTTGTGTCTGGTGGTCCCTTACTAGTCTCTTTAATTTTCCTTATTTGGGTTACCCTCTCTTTGGTGTCTATTGTGAGATTTCAGACGCAGACAAGTGGGTAATGGGTGTAATTCCACCCAGGGTTAGGTAATACTGGAGCGTACAATCGATTGTAATAGTGTATTCTCCCATTTATTAGTGGATTATTGATGATTAATTTTTCCATGGATGTAGGTTCCAATTTTGTGAGCAGATCATATAAATTCCTCGTGTTATTTATTATCCATTGTTTTAACTCTCTCTGATAATTTCATATCTCAATTTATTTGTAAAGATCTGGTCTGTTGTATAAAATGACCAATTACATGGAGTTAATTTAGTGAAATTGTGTCTTCTTCTTGCATTGGCCATGGATAGCAGCATCACTAGCCAGCCATGGAGGAGCCAGCCACACCGACGCTAGTCCATGGTTGTTGTCGGCTTCATTCAGCCAGTTGAAGATTGAGATGGGCAAGGCCAAATCTGCAATCCTGCAAAACAAAATTTGGACGAGCAAAGGCAGAGCCAACTGCAAGCAACGGCAGAGAGGTGGCTCGGGCCACCATGAGTAGCGCCAGAGATTGCTCGACAGGATTGGCTAGGCAACACTACTGTCGAGATCTGCAGCTATTGCCCAAAGCTAGACCACCCGCTTTCTTTAGGTTCTGTCTTTGTCATTCACGACCTGCTGCTAGTCTAGATCGACAACCGTTACTTGTCTATATGAGGCGTCTAACGTGGCTTGACCTGATCGATCGATTAGTTATCTCGTTGGTGCATCACCAACGACAAACACAGGCCTAGATGGCTGGACAGACAATGCTCTATGGATGTTGAAAGGAGAGAGAGAAAAACCCGATTTTTTTTTAAAAAAAAATTTAAAGTCAATGTCCACAGGTCAACCTATAATTTAACTTGAGTACACAAATGTGCATCACATCGATGTGGGGAAAAAGACATCCAAGTGCTCATTTGAGTGCTATAATTTTTTTTCTTTTAACTGTTTGAATGCTATATAACTTTTCAATCGATTACTTAAGTATCAAAACTTTTTAAAAATGTTCATCATAAGTGCTACGCATGTCGGACTTTTGACACTTAAGTGAGGGTTTTTAAAAAATTTTGACATTTAAATAATCGATTAAAAGTTATGGCACTCGAGTTAACATTTTTTTAGAAGTTGCGGTGCTTAAGTGCTCCAAAAGCAATGTATAGCACTCAAATGAGTGTAATATAAAAGTTATGACACTTGTGGTGTCTTTTTTCTTGATGTGGCGCTATGTAACCACCGAATATTTCCTTTACGATTAGTGAACAGACTTGAACTCATATATTAGAGGTGAACCATGGGTAGGCCCGTTTAGTAGTTTAGAAACAAAAATATACATGATAAATATGTGGGCTGCCTGGGCATGCCTCGGGCCCAATCAGATTGGGCCAAGACCTAAAGCTATGGGCCCTTGTGGCCCGAGTTGGACGTGGATTGGTCCATGGGCTGCAAGGTCATAATCAAGTCATCTTCCCGTGGAAATGAAATCTATGGGGATAGTCAACTTATAGTTGAACCATACGAAATTGGTTTACGATCAGATCGTGTGAGTTAACAAATTTTCCTATCTATGGAGATCAACAACCAAGGTCACTTGGACTTGAAATTGGTTTCACTAGGAAAAATGGTGGAACCTACATCACTGGTGAGGTTGAGTCTATAGTATGATGAGTGGGGATTTATTCTGTAGTGTCACGTTTGTAAAGTCCAGTCTAAAAGGAAATACATCTTGTGGAATTATTTGGGGTTTGCACGATAACATAATCACACGAATATTGGCCCTTATGGTGATATAACAACTGAATTGCATGAACTTAAGCTTTGAAACGCTTTATCTTATGTCAGTGTTGCAAAACGAAATTTCAGGAGCATTCTCACTAATTTTAGATGAATAATTGATATATGTCCTTCAATGTATGGTTAGAACATCCTGCATTTATTTTTACTGCAGAGATAATTCGACCTGCATAAATAATTAGAACTGTAAATGATCACGCAAATATTTTTGCTGTTTCAGTCTTGACTTTTATGTGTTCATAACTAGACAGAATTACTTTCTTTATTCTTCTTTACAAGCTGAACAAGGAGCCACCTAATCCAACATTTAGGAAGAAAGATAAAGGTGGCATTAATTTCAAATCAACAGTGGCAAACATTCATCTGGACCTTGATAATGTGAAGGCCATCTGCAGCGAATATCGGATACATAATGCTGATATTACTCTTAGATGCGATGCGACTGCAGATGACCTTATAGATGTTATTGAGGGCAGTAGGAAATATATTTCGTGCATCTATGTCATAAACAAGATCGATCAGATCACACTAGAAGAGCTAAAGATTTTGGACAAACTTCCTCATTACTGTCTGGTCAGGTAACTCAAATATTTTCTTTTGGCCGTCCTTCTTCACTCTTGTATTTTATGCTCAATTCATACTTTACCAACCAAGGATTAGTTGTTCAATTTAGTTCCGAAGGGGTAGTTTCTCGAGATTATAGTAATCGCTTGGATGGTTGTAAGCTATTTCTTTGTTTATTCTATGTCCCTTCCTCCTGTCGTCTGATGTCAGTCTATAGGTTGCCCGATAGGAAATTAGTTTGTTCCTTCAATTGATCAAATACTGCTTCATGGTTGACATGGCAGTGCTCACCTTGAATGGAATCTTGATGGTCTGTTGGAGAAAATATGGGAGTACTTGAATTTAACTCGTACATATACAAAGCCAAAAGGAATGAATCCAGACTATGAAGACCCCGTGATTCTATCTGCACCCGCATACACAAGGATATGGTCAAACAATTCATGTAGAAACTGAGACTTCAGCTTCATCTTTAGTCTTTTTGTTGATATGTGAATTTTTTTGTTTTTGTTTTTTGGAATGAATTTATTAGGTGCTAATTCTGACGATTCCCACATTTTTCATGATTATGGAATAAAATTTAATTTAATTTTCTCAGCCTTCTTGCTACTGCTTATGTGAGTTTTTACTTTGCTTAAATACGCAGCGCTCTAGTCTGGGGTTCAAGCGTCAAACACAAGCCTCAAAGAGTTGGCAAGGTGAATCTTCACTTCTCAACTCAATTGTGAATCTTTTACTTTATTCACCCTTTCTTTTTTATCATTTCAAAGGAGTTAGTTGCTCCGGCTAATTTAAATGCTTGATGATGCTTTCCATGGATTACGAATATGAACTTGAAGATGAAGACGTCGTTCAGATCATCAAGAAGGTGTAACTTTCACTGGAGGGGAACCTTTTGGGAACCCCAAACAGTTGATTCGGTGCGGAGTAGCAGCTGATGCTGATCTGATGTCTGCCGTGAACTAGTTCCGTCGGACTGGAAAACAGTGTAACGCATGCAATTTTGAGTGGTCGATTAGTTCAACTTGAGCTAGCTTTTTACTTAACGTGATGTCCTCCTTCCTATCTATTAGCTTAAGTTTGTAAATTGTCTTGGCGAGGTTGTTCAATTGGTGGTTATCAATGTGATGGAGGCTTAGCTCAAGTTTGTAAATTGTCTTGGCGAGGCTGCTCAATTGGTGGTTATCAATGTGATGGGGGCTTTGCAATTGCCATTTTCTTTGGTGGTTATCAATGTGATGGAGGCTTTGCAATTGCCATTTTCTTAGGATATAAGATGACGATAATCCCCTGTCTGAGTGTCTAACAATCATGAAACTGGCAGTACAATACCGGCATTGGATCCTGAATATTACTTCAATATGAAAAGCTACTGAAATGGTGACTGGATAAGAAGAGTAGAGATATTAAAGATTGAATTTCCAAATGAAGAGTCGCTACAAGTAAATTCTCACTGTAAATAGTAAGCTTTTCATTTATTCTGACTACTAAAATTCAACTTTTTAGCATGAATTAGTTCGACAATTATCATTTCTTGGATGACATTAGTACCAGAAACCTTGCCATAATTGGCAACTTTGGACGAGCACTCAGTGACCGTGCTCATACATGCCATAGTGACACTAATAAATTGGGGATATATGCATTAGAAATCTTAAAACTTGTTACTAAAATATAATTGAGTCCTAAAATTTATAAAAAGTGCAATCAAATTTTAAAAATTATCGAATTAATTCAATCGAATCCTTTTATTAATTTCATCTAATTCAGCTAATAGAAAATGTTGTGTCTTATTTTATTGTTTTCTTAAGAAATGTGGTCCCCATCAAGCGCCGTGTCAGAAAAAATATCTAAAAAATAAAAAATAAACTAAATTAGAGTAAAAAAATAAAAAAGCTGAAGTTTAAAAAGAAAAGAGACAAATAAATTCACCCCACGACTTGGCCAAGCTCTTGTTGGTGGCTATCGCCACATCGATCAGGAAGGGTAAACAAACGTCGCCCGGGCCTCCCTGAAGCTTGGCAACCCTCGCCGGCCTCAGATGAGGCCTTAGTGGCCCTAAGCGACAATTGGCAACTCTCACTCAAATCTGGGCGACGATCATGCCCTCCAATAGATTTGGGCCGGTAGGCCCTCGCCGAGGGCTGCCAAGGCCTCACTTGGGGCTAGGAAGGTTGTTAGGCTTTGGGAAGGCTCAAGCGTCCTTTGACGGCCCTTCTTGGTGGCTATGGTGATGGCCACTGACAAGGGTTTGGCCAAGTTGTGGGGTGAGTTTGTCTTTTTTTCTTTTCTTTTTAATTTTGTTTTTTACAGTAATTTAGCTCTAATTATTTAATTGTTTGATTTTATTTTGTGCCACATCATTGCCGCATGTCTTAAGAAAGTAATAAAATAAGACATGTTCGCATTTTCTGTTAGCTAAAATGGACAAAGTCAAAGGAAGTTCTAATTATTTAATTGTTTGATTTTATTTTCTGGATGTTGTTTTGTAAGCACAATGACTTAGAGTGGTGGCGGTCGGTGAAACTCCTAGTGATAGATTTCGGTTCTACACTCTTTTCTAGAATCCGGTCTATAATATAAAAAAAAGAAAAAAGAAAAAAGACGTTGGGGGATTACGGTTTTCCTTATAAAAGAAACGTCCTCTTTTCGACATTCGCTATTTTGGTTGGGTGGGCTTTGTGGATTTCTTTTGTTTTTGGATTTTTTTCGTGGAACCCAAAAGGTTCATTACCTTGATGACACCGCATGTTTTGTTCGCTATCACTACTTTTATTACAAGGCTAGTTGCTCTTAGGAAACACCTGCTTTTAAGTCTTCAGTTCAAAAAGGTTTGGCCCTTCTCATTTTGATTTTTTGTTACATACTGCTTCAGTAAGGATATATAACTAAGTCCTATGAGCATAATCACTTATGCAAGTTTTTGTGTACTCATTACACTCATATATAAATGTGTGTGTACATATATAATTGTTACTCGTTGCATTCCTCAGAACTGGTATGACTCACAAAACGAAGGGTTTAGAAGTGGGGACTAGATTGTTGCTGAGGAAGCTGTGTTAGTACAAAGCGAGAAATCATTGAAAGAAGCCGTAATTGACTATATATCTCATTACACGGCCTTGCCATCGTGGGGCCGCTTTTCTCGTAGAGTAAATTCTGAGTGTCCAAATCAGAAGAATTGATTTTTGCAACAGTAAAGCCTTTATATGCTGATTGGGTAAGTTCCGGGATCTCTCGGATATGGAGCTCTTGATAGTGGTATCATAGAAGTGAATAGAAAGATATGATTGAAGAGAAGATGGTGGTGGCCATCCTAAAAATTCTTAGGAGATGATTTGAGAGATAAATGTGAACTACACTTGATATTATTACAATGTTGTTACAATGTTGGAGAGAGTTCTTTGGAAAGCATACTCTTTTGCTCATATTTGGGTGCAAAATTATCTTTTGAAAGCTTATTTTTTACTGGTCCTGTTATAAATTTTGCGAGGAGACATCAAAGTGTGCCCCAAGCATATACAAGCATATATTACAGTTGCATGTTTCATACCTATTGTGATTGATTTTTACCACAAATTTCTCTGACAAAGAAAGAAATGAAGGCTCATGTATGCTGCATGACTTGTTAAAGCTGTAACTTCTAGTGTATATATAAATAACAGTACACGACAGGAAACGTAAAAACAAGCGGTAGATATATAATCGGATATGTTCTGCATACATAGATACGCAGTTTCTAGCCATAACATTCCTTGTCATTTGTCCACTTAAAGCCTTCGCCTAGCGAGCTTCACCTTCAATCCATGTTACATGTGAAGTATGACAGAATTTGAAGGTCTTACGGGGTGATGTTCCACAACATGAACCTCGTAGTTATGTATTACAGTGGCTGCGACCATTTTTATCTGAGTGAAGGCCACGTCTTTTCCCAAACAAGTTTGTGGTCCAGCACCAAATGCAATGAACTTGTAAGAGGGCTGGTGGTGCCTAATTCCTCTCCGAAATCCACCTCTCCGGTCTAAATTCCAAACAATCCTCTTCCCATATTGATTTCATCCTCCCCATTGCATACATAAGGACGAGTATCTTTGTGCCGGGATCAACTTTGTGTCCACTAGGAAGGACGTCGGGCTTTGTAGGGCACCTGTATTGAAATGGAACCGATGGGTACAGCCTCAAAGATTCGCACAATGCGCCATGTATATAAACCATCTTGTGCATATGCTCACTAATATTGAAAACCCTAAGATTTTGTTCTTCCTTCGGGATTACAGATCTTATCTCCTCTCTGATTCTCATTTCAACAGACGGGTTCGTGGAAAGAGCCCAGAAGAACTACGTGAGAGTTGAACCAATAGTAATATATAGAAGAGAGTAGGAGAGATGACACCGACAGTGGGTGGCGAGAGGTCGACAAGCATTGACAGTGCAAGGACGATTGATGAGTGATGGCGGACTGTAACGGTCACCCCACTACCCTGGGACAACCCGTGACCGGACAACTTCTCTCTTTTCGCTTTATTTTTAATTTTTTAATTTTTTGGGTCCCGCTTAAATGATCACTCGTCCCGCGTAGAATGCCGAAGTGACGGTCAAAAGTGGATCGCAAAAAGTTTTTGAGGCAACCGGTTTTATTTTTCACTCTATTTTTTATGTCTCGAAAATTGCTTTCAAATAAGTGATATCAAATGTGACTACATCTCCAAAATATTTATACGCATCTCCACTCAAAAGGTATCATACGTTCTCTGCTCATTATCCAAACCAAGCACATAATAAAAATTGGAATTTTTTAACTCCATGGTTGAAAAATAATTGAAAAGTACTTGCCTATCTCCTTCTTGCAATTTCAACCTTTTGTACTTTGCAACATGATTTCTAACATCTTTTTTGTCAAAATTTAAATTCTCATGTCCTCCTTCTTTAACAACTTTTGTTATTTTTCACTTATGAGTCTCAACTAGATGTACTCTAACCATTGCTGGACAACCACAACTTTTTCTTAATCTTGACTTAACCAACTCCTTTTTGAACTTGTACCATTGACAACTGCAACAAAATACTGCACCACAATTTTCCTTCTTGCCTTTCCTTTTACAAGAGGTTAACACTCTAATGCCAAATCCCACTTCTTTAGCATAATTGTTACAAAATGCATAAGCCTCATAAGAAGAATTAAATTCCATGCCTATGCAAGGTGCGATTTTCACATTCTTTGGTATGGTGACGCTTTCATGGATAGCATCTTCAGTTGCATTGTTCATCTCGTCTTCATCACCACCATTATTTTCATTAGCGAAGTTGCTGTCAATACGAACTCCATCCATCTGAACAAGAATAGAAGGAAAAAAAATTAAGAATAATATTTCTACATTTATAGATGCAAACTAAAATTCGACAATTATGAATACCTCTTACTTTCTGCAATAAGAAAAGTAGAAATTAACGAACCTTTCTCCATAGTTATGACTTATACCTCTTATTATTTTCCAACAGTTATGACTCAAAAATGAAGAGTTCATAAGTGAGGACTGGATTGTTGCTGAGGCAGCTGTGTTAGTACAATGCGAGAAATCATTGAAGCAAGTTGTACTTGATTATATATCTCATTACATAGTCGTGCCATAGTGTGGCCCCTTTTCTCATGGAGCAAATTCTGGGTGTCTAGATTAAATGAATTAATTTTGTAACAGTAATCATTTAAATACTGTCTGAGTAAGTTCTGGGTTCTCTTTGATATGGAGGTCTCAATAGTGGTACCATAAAAATGAATAGAAATATTTGGTTGAAGAGAAGATTGTGGTGGGTACCTTAGAAATTCTTAGAAGGAGATGGATTGAGATATGTATATTAAATACACTTCATATAACTACAACGTGCAAAAAAGCTTTCTGAAAAGGAACTCCTTTGCTCATGTTTGGGCGCACAATTATCTTTGAATGCTTATTTTTGACTGATCCTGCTATAAGATTTGCATGGAGACATCAAAGTGTGCCAGGGGCATATACAAGCATATATTACAGTTTCATGTTTCCTCTCAAGGGTGATTGATTTTGATCACGAATTTCTCCGGCAAAGAATGAAACAAAGGCTCATGTATGCTGCATGACTTGCTAAAGCTGTAACTTTTGTTTTATTGTAAACAACAGGATACGATAAGAAACATAAAAACAAGCAGAAGACACATAAACACATACGTTCGGTTAACATAGATTTAAAGTTTCAAACAACCAGAAGGCACATACACGCAAATGTTCGGTATACATATATTTAAAGTTTCTAGGTAATGGTCCCCGCCATTTGTCCGTTTAGAGCCTTCGCCTAGCGAGCTTCACCCTCAATCCATGTTTCATGTGAAGTAGGATAGAATTAGAAGGTCTCACAGGGTGACCTTCCACAACATGAACTTCATAGTTATGTATTACAACAGCTGCGATCATTTTTATCTGAGTGAAAGCCACTTGTTTTCCCAAACAAGTTCTCGGTCCCGCATTAAATGCCAAGAACTTGTATGACGGCTCATGCCTAACTCCTCCTCTCTCCGAAATCCACCTTTCTGGTCTAAATTCAAAGCAATCCTCTCCCCATATTGATTTCATCCTCCCCATTGCATACAAATGGAAGAGTATTCTCGTGCCGGGATTTACTTTGTGTCCACTTGGAAGGACGTCGGGCTTTACAGGGCACTTGTATTCGAATGGAACTGGAGGATACAACCTCAATGATTCAAACAGTGCGCCATGTAAGTAAACCATCTTGTGCATATGTTCATCCATCTTAAAGACCCTAAGATTTTGTTCCTCCTCTGGGATTACAGACTTGATCTCCTCTCTGATTTTCATTTCAACAGATGGGTTTGTGGATAGAGCCCAGAAAAGCCACGTGAGCGCTAAACTAGTAGTACTACTCCCGGCGAGCATGAAAGTCAAAATTGTGTCCCTAAGGAACACGTCGTTGCATTCTAAAACACCCAAGGTCTCAGTTTCCACCATATACAATGTTAATAAATCGGCACCATTCTCATCTCCCTTCACTTTGCTGGTTCCTTCTCTGAGTTCAACTCTCTTCATCCCTATGTAACTCCCTATAATTTGGTCCATTACTTCCCAAGCTCTTTTCAGTTTCTCCTCCATTCCCAACCCCAACCACCTCTGCAGAGTCCCGAACCACACGGGGTACAAATGGCGATAGAAAATTACCTCCTCGGCATCATCCAATGCCTTGGAAAATGGGACTTCTGGGAATTCGGTGGAGAAGCTGCCGGGGTCGAACCCCGTGACGAATCTGCAAGCAGCATCGAAGGTGAATCTCTGGAACAAATCCTGCAAATCCACCGCGACACCTCTCTGAGACAATTCGTCCAGCACCCTGAGCAGGCCATTCTCCACCTTGTCCATGGTTGTCTTCGCCAGGAACCGATGGAACCGCTGGTCGTTCATAAACACCTGAGCGACCCTTCTCTGCGCCCTCCACATATCCGAGTCGGAGTTGACGATCCCGTCACCCAAAACGTCGAACACCCTCTTGAACTCGGCCCCTTTCGGGAAGTTCTCAAAGTTGGTGCTCAGGATGTAGTGGACGTTGGCAGGATCTGCGGTGACCAGCAGGTCCATGCCGGAAAACCAGTGGAACCGGAAGAGGAAGTTGCCGCGGCTCCGCTCAAGAAAGCCTGTGACCCAGTCGTGGACGCGCCCCAGGTTGAGGAAGAGCGCCGGGAGCATCCCCACGAGCGGCCAGTTCTTGGGGAGCCCATCATGGCTCTTGCCGAGGAGACAAAGGAACGCGAAGCAGATTGCGGCCAAGAATATCTCCAAGAAACCTATCAATGCCATTGAAGCTTCTCACGACCTTAAGATTTAGGCGTGCTGGAGACTTATATTGATTCACTCGTCCAGCTCGTATATATGGAGAACTTCACAGGATTGGGCATTAATTAACGAAGCCCACAAGCTTGTCTCCTTTTTAGAAGAATTCTATCCACACGCCGCGACAGCATCTAATGAAGAGCCTCCCTCTCAGAATTATCTCATCGTACAGGATGGGCTATGATTGAGTACTAATAGGGAGCTCGTTGGAAGCTCTTACGACCACAGGAAGAAAAAAACAAAAGAAGAGAGAGTTTGGGTACGCATGACAAAATTTTTGGAACAGAAATTGATTTCTGGCCAGAAATTCTCAATTTCTATTTCAAAAATTGAGAAGTTAAAAATTTTAGATTCTGATTTCTTCTTCAAATCTATTTTTGGAATAGAAATATGTTCCAGAAATAGAAAAATCAAATTGCGTTATCAAACGGATTTATGTTCCAAACCTGTTCCGGGGAATAGAGAAATAGAGAAATAGAAATTTTATCACACGCGTTCTTTGTGTCCGATGATCCCTTACTAGTCTCTTTAATTTTCCTTATTTGGGTTACTCTCTCTTTGGTGTTTATTGTGAGATTTCAGACACAGACAAGTGGGTAATGGGTGTAATTCCACCCAGGGTTAGGTAATACTAGAGCGTACAATCGATTGTAATAGTGTATCCTCCCATTTATTAGTGGATTATTGATGATTAATTTTTCCATGGATGTAGGTTCCAATTTTGTGAGCAGATCATATAAATCCCTTGTGTTATTTATTATCCATTGTTTTAACTTTCTCTGATAATTTCATATCTCAATTTATTTGTAAAGATCCGGTCTATTGTATAAAATGACCAATGACATGGAGTTAATTTAGTGAAAATGTGTCTTCTTCTTGCATTGGCCATGGATAGCAGCATCATCGGCCAGCCATGGAGGAGCCAGCAACACCGACGCTGGTCCATGGTTGTCGTCGGCTTCATTCAGCTAGTTGAAGATTGAGATGGGCAAGGCCAAATCTGCAATCCTGCAAAACAAAATTTGGACGAGCAAAGGCAGAGCCGACTGCAAGCAACGGCAGAGAGGTGGCTCGGGCCACCATGAGTAGCGCCAGAGATTGCTCGACAAGATTGGCTAGGCAACACTACTGTCGAGATCTGCAGTTATTGCCCAAAGCTAGACCACCCGCTTTCTTTAGGTTCTGTCTTTGTCATTCACGACCTATTGTTGGTCTAGATCGACAACTGTTACTTGTCCATATGAGGCGTCTAACATGGCTTAGCCTGATTGATCAATTAGTTATGTCGCTGGTGCATCACCAACGACAAACACAAGCCTAGATGGCTGGACAAACAATGCTCTATGGATGTTGAAAGGAGAGAGAGAGAAAAACCCGATTTTTTTTTAAATTTAAAGTCAATGTCCACAGGTCAACCTATAATTTAACTTAAGTACACAAATGTGCATCACATCGATGTGGGGAAAAAGACACCCAAGTGCTCATTTGCGTGCTATAATTCTTTTTTCTTTTAATTGTTTGAATGCTATATAACTTTTCAATCGATTACTTAAGTATCAAAACTTTTTAAAGATGTTCATCATAAGTGCTACGCATGTTGGATTTCCAACACTTAATTGAGGGTTTTTAAAAAATGTTGACATTTAAATAATCGATTAAAAGTTATGGCACTTGAGTTAACATTTTTTTAGAAGTTGCAGTGCTTAAGTGCTCCAAAAGCAATGTATAGCACTCAAATGAGTGTAATATAAAAGTTATGACACTTATGGTGTCCTTTCTCCTTGACGTGGCGCTATGTAACCACTGAATATTTCATTCACGATTAGTGAACAGACTTGAACTAATATATTAGAGGCGAACCATGGGTAGGCCCGTTTGGTAGTTTAAATTGATCGGCAAACAAAAATATACACGATAGATATGTGGGCTGCCTAGGCATGCCTCGAGCCCAATCAGATTGGGCCAAGACCTAAAGCTATGGGCCCTTGTGGCCCAAGCTGGACGTGGATTGGTTCGTGGGTTGCAAGGTCATAATCAAGTCATCTTCCCGTGGAAATGAAATCTATGTGGATAGTCAACTTATAGTTGAACCATATGAAATTGGTTTACGATCAGATCGTGTGAGTAACAAATTTTCCAATGGGTAGATTGGAAGATGATCCTTTAAGATACTGCTCAACGGCTAGTTTGGAAGTAGATAAGTATTTAAGGAGGTCAATGACTGATAAGTAAGTAAGAGACAGAGCGTAGAATTTATAATCCCAAAATATGAGATAATGCATGAAAGTTGAAAATTCTGATGAATATTCAAATTTTGATAAATGCGGAAGCAATTAGGAGATTAGGTGAGTGAAAAACAATGATTTTTATAAAATGGAAGGAATCGAAATAAAAACGAGCTAATTGCGAAATCGCGCTTCAATTTGCAGCCATGATTTAATGTAATATAAAATGGAAACTCGAAAATTGCCATGGAAAGCGGCGGTCTGGAATTACTATAAAAGAGAGCTTCAATTTTCGTGACCGGGGGAAGGAAAAAATTTCGTGAAAGGAATTCGTGCAAGAAAGAGTTTGAGAGAAAAATTCGTGCAAGAAAAAAAGGTCTTCGTCCGTCTTGGTAAAAGAAGAAATCATTTCTCTTTTCTTTCTCTGACAAAAAGGTAAAAAGTAAACAGTGCAGCAGAAAGTCAACAGTGCAGCAGAGTGAGAGAGACAGGTGAGCGACGAAAAAAAAAAAAAGGAAGAAAACTAGCGGTACTGTTCATCTTCTTCACGAGGCAGCCCCTGCCCGCGCCGGCGTCGCGCCCGCATCGGCCACCCACCGGCACCGCCTCCGCCAGCCGCTACCACGCCTCCGCCACCACGCTTCCGCCACCGCCGCTTCGCCGGTCTCCCCGTGAAGCTCGCCGCGCCGATCTCGCTCGCCGACGCTCCCTGCAACCCGCCGATCCGGCTACTGCCGCTCTCCCACGAGCCAGCACCCGACGACGCCTCTCTCTGTTGTCCCCGACGCCTTCCAGCCCCTGCTCGACGACCGCGCCTGCAGCGGTGCCTGAGGCCTTCACCGCTCACGCCGCTGCTGTCCCGATCTCACCGCTCGAGTGCCCCGACACCGGCAGATCTGAGGCCCTCGCCGCTCACACCGCTGTTGTCCCGATCACACTGCTCGGGTGCCCCGACGCCGGCAGATCTGAGCCTGCCTCCGCCCGCGACCCAGCGACTTCCGCGTCTCTGTGCCCACACCAGCAGCGCCGGCCGCCAGAAGCCCCGACGCTGACGCCCCTGCTCTGTCTCCTCCCAAGCCGGACCGCTGCCCCTCCGACCCGACGCCCCTGTAGCGTCTCCGTCCGCGACCGCTCGGTGTCCGACGCTCCCTCCTCCGTGCGACGATTCCACAGCAGCTCTATGCTCGCTGCTGCGGCGCCACAGCCCGCGATGCCCCCTCACCGTCGCCGCCCGCCAGCCCTCACCGGAGCTCCGACGCCGGCCACCCTCCGCCAACGCCGAACAACCTGCTTCTGCCCTTCCCAAGCTCCTCGTAGGTAGTTTAATTTTAATTTGAATTTTATTTCTTTATTTTATTATTGCTTAAATTAGAACATGATACGTCAATATTCCTTTCATGAATCTTGCGTTAACCGCAGGGGTTTTTGTCCAAAATTATTGTAATTATTAATTTGATTAGTAAGACGTTGGATCATTTTTTAATTATATTAATTTTTGGACATTTTGGTAGTATTTTAATTGTTAAATCATTATAATTATTAATTTAATTTATAAGACTTCGGATCAGATTTTTAATTATTTTGAACATTTTTTATATGTCGTGATGTTTAGGGTTAGAGTAATCGTTAATTTAACCAGGTGAGACAACATGTTATTTTTTCAATTATTTTAATTTTTTATTTATTGAGTATCTTGATTAGTTTATATATAATATTTATTTGATAATTGCTTGTCTTGAAAAACACTAAAAATAATAAAAAATCAAAAAAAATCAAATCTTGCACCGGAACATGTTGGTTTCATAAAGTTGTTTAGATAAGTTTTGGAATAGATTATGATTGGTTTTAAATATTTTTGTTTCCATAGATAAAGGCTTAGATAATCTTTGCACATTTTAATCTCATTTTTCTAAAAAATAATTTTCTAAGATAGGATAGGGTTTAAGTCAAATTAATCCCTACAATAGATTAAAAACTTATTCATTTTAGATAGTTTAATTATGGTTTTTATTAATTCCGAATTTCAATAAAAAATACAAAAAAAAAAAAATATTAGGTGCATGTCAAATAGTTTGCATAATAGGTTCATTTAATTAGAATTTGTTTGTTTGTGAAATTAGGTCATGTAGTTAAAGTGCATATTTTATGACAAAGTTCTAATTTCAAGAAAACCTAAAAATAATTGCTTGCTTTGTGTGTTTAATTCTTTTGATGCAATTCATTTGATCAATTGAGTTTTTAATAATGATTGAGCACCCATGTGATCACCTCTTGCATGATAGTAATTTAGGTTAAAATAAACCCAAGCTGTCTGTAAAAATATTTTCGAAAAAAAAAATGGTACCGAAATGACATTAGAGAAATCTAGTGTAATTAAGTCCCCGTACCCAAAGTCTCTGGTTCGTAGGAATAAAATATTTCTCCCATTATTTTTCTTAAGTGTCTAGTCGATTTACCATAAACTGATTAATGGCGACTCTAGGATGTTAAAAAGCATAAACCTAAGTGGCAAATTAGTATGGGCTTGAGATGGCCCGAGCTAAGTCTAGACTTAGCAGTCCATTAGCCTAAACTCCAGGTGGTGCACCTGAAATTTAGGTCGCGACAAGCCTTGCCATCTTGGGGCCCCTTTTCTCGTAGAGTAAATTCTGAGTTTCCAAATCAGAATAATTGATTTTTGCAATAGTAAAGCCTTTAAATGCTTATTGGGTAAGTTTCGGGATCTCTCTGATATGGAGCTCTTGATAGTGGTATCATAGAAGTGAATAGAAAAATTTGATTGAAGAGAAGATGGTGGTAGCCATCTTAAAAATTCTTAGGAGATGATTTGAGAGATAAATGTGAACTACACCTGATATTATTACAATGTTGTTACAATGTTGGAGAGAGTTCTTTGGAAAGCATACTCTTTTGCTCATATTTGGGTGCAAAATTATCTTTTGAAAGCTTATTTTTTACTGGTCCTGTTATAAATTTTGCGAGGAGACATCAAAGTGTGCCCCAAGCATATACAAGCATATATTACAGTTGCATGTTTCATCCCTATTGTGATTGATTTTTACCACAAATTTCTCTGACAAAGAAAGAAATGAAGGCTCATGTATGGTGCATGACTTGTCAAAGCTGTAACTTCTAGTGTATATATAAATAACAGTACATGACAGGAAACGTAAAAACAAGCGGTAGATATATAATCGGATATGTTCTGCATACCTAGATACGCGGTTTCTAGCCATAACATTCCTTGTCATTTGTCCACTTAAAGCCTTCGCCTAGCGGCTTCACCTTCAATCCATGTTTCATGTGAAGTATGACAGAATTTGAAGGTCTTACGGGGTGATGTTCCACAACATGAACCTTGTAGTTATGTATTACAATGGCTGCGACCATTTTTATCTGAGTGAAGGCCACATCTTTTCCCAAACAAGTTCGTGGTCCAGCACCAAATGCAATGAACTTGTAAGAGGGCTGGTGCCTAATTCTTCCTCTCGGAAATCCACCTCTCCGGTCTAAATTCCAAACAATCCTCTCCCCATATTGATTTCATCCTCCCCATTGCATACATAAGGACAAGTATCTTCGTGCTGGGATCAACTTTGTGTCCACTAGGAAGGACGTTGGGCTTTGTAGGGCACCTGTGTTGAAATGGAACCGATGGGTACAGCCTCAAAGATTCGCACAATGCGCCATGTAAATAAACCATCTTGTGCATATGCTCACTAATATTAAAAACCCTAAGATTTTGTTCTTCCTTCGGGATTACAGATCTTATCTCCTCTCTGATTCTCATTTCAACAGACGGGTTCGTGGAAAGAGCCCAGAAGAACCACGTGAGAGTTGAACCAGTTGTACTATATGGAAGAGAGGAGGAGAGATGACACCGACAGTGGGTGGCGGGAGGTCGACCGGCATCGACAGTGCAAGGACGATTGATGAGTGATGGCGGACTGTAACAGTCACCCCACTACCCCGGGACAACCCGTGACCGGACAACTTCTCCCTTTTCGCTTCATTTTTTTTTTTTGGGTCCCGTTTAATTGATCACTCGTCCCCCCCTAGAATGCCGAAGTGACGGCCAAAAGTGGATCGCAAAAAGTTTTTGAGGCAATCGGTTTTATTTTTCACTCTATTTTTTATGTCTCGAAAATTGCTTTCAAATAAGTGGTATCAAATGTGACTACATCTCTAAAATATTTATACGCATCTCTTGATCATGCGTCCACTCAAAAGATATCATACAGTTTTTGCTCATCATCCAAATCAAGCACATAATAAAAATTGGAATTTTTGAACTGCACGGTTGGAAAATAATTGAAAAGTATTTGTCTATCTCCTTCTTGCAATTTCAACCTTTTGTACTTTGCAACATGATTTCTAACATCTTTTTTTTTTCTTCAAAATTTAAATTCTCATGTCCTCCTTCTTTAACAACTTTTGTTATTTTTCACTTTTGAGGCT
The DNA here is from genome assembly GCA_016097605.1 of Eucalyptus guilfoylei. Taxonomy (NCBI): domain Eukaryota; kingdom Viridiplantae; phylum Streptophyta; class Magnoliopsida; order Myrtales; family Myrtaceae; genus Eucalyptus; species Eucalyptus guilfoylei. The sequence goes on from CM027867.1 coordinate 56,126,275, forward strand.
CAACTAGATGTACTCAAACCATTGCTGGACAACCACAACTTTTTCTCGATCTTGACTTAACCGACTCCTTTTTGAACTTGTAACATTGACAACTGCAACAAAATACCGTGGCACAATTTTCCTTCTTGCCTTTCCTTTTACAAGAGTTTAACACTCTAATGCCAAATCCCACTTCTTTAGCATAATTATTACAAAATGCATAAGCCTTATCAGAAGAATTAAATTCCATACCTATGCAAGGTGCGATTTTCATGTTCTTTGGTATGGTGCCACTTTCATGGATAGCATCTTCAGTTGCATTGTTCATTTTGTCTTCATCACCACCATTATTTTCATTAGCGAAGTTGCTGTCAATACGAACTCCATCCATTTGAACAAGATTAGATGAAAATAATTAAAAATTATATGTCTAAAATTTATAGATGAAAACTAAAATTCGACAATTATGAATACCTCTTACTTTCTGCCACTAAGAAAAGTAGAAATTAACAAACCTTTCTCCATTGTTATGACTTATTCAATTACAAAATCCTACAATAAACGGAAGTTCAAAGCATAAAAGATAATTACACATTCGGCCCAAAAAAAAAAAAAGATAATTACATTCCAATTTTTTGAGTTATTAAGCTTTTTCATTTGGGAACAATATCCACATAAACTTTTTCTTTGCCCAGTGAATAATATCCACTATTTTTTATTGGTCAGTCCTCTATTTTAAAAGTTGCAACCGAGTTCTTCATATATTTCTTATCATTTGAATGGTATTGTAAGAATTGTCTCTTATTGCATGAATATTATTACTTTGATTTTTTTCCTCAATTTGAGCTTGCAATAAAAAATTGTACAAATCTCAAAAAGGAAAATTAGAGTAAAAATGAAACTGTTTGAGGAAGTCCATGTTTCCTAAAAAAATTTTATGGCCCATATTTGATAGTCACTCCGTCATTTTACGGAGGACGTTTAGCTAAGCTTTATTCTTTTTTTTGGCTTGCCTTTCTAATGCTACTAATAGAAGAAAATATTCTCTGATTGGCTAATGTGGCGTGAATTTATTTTTATTTTTTTACTCATGTCTACATATCAATTAATGCATGTCCTATTAAAAATTGTTTCTCGAGTTTGAGTCCATTGATTAAACATGATCCAAAGTGAGTCTGACCAAATAAACAAAATTGAATTGCTTCTTTATTTTTTTGAATGTGCAAGGGAAAATGATACTACAAGTGTCATAACTTTCATACGCCACACACTTGAGTGCCATACTTTTTTTGTTAGATTCCTTAATTGTCATAACTTATGTACGACGCTCACTTGAAGCCATTACTTTTTTTTTTTTTTGTGATCACGTGAAGTTTATATGACTTTTCAATTAATTACTTGAAGGCCATGACTTCTAAAAACGTTCTCCACAAATGCTATGTCATATCAGATTTCCAACACTTGGATGAACATTTTTTTTTTAAGTTATAGTACTTAGTGATCTATTCAAAATTATAGCACTCAAATGAATGTCTTTTAATAGTTATGGTAGCTAAGTGGTTGAAAAAAAAGTTATGGTATTTAAAAGAACATCGTGTCATCAGAACTTCACAAAATTGGGCATTAATAAATGGGACACACAAGTTTGTCTTCTTTTTGTTGAATTATCTTCAAGCTCTGCAACAACATTTAATGAAGAGCATCCATTTTAGCATTATATCAGTACAAAGGAGGGGCTTGTGATTGAGTATATATAGGCCTATTTGGTTCAGCTTTAGGGAAATAATTTTGAGAAAATGCAAATACCTTTTGGCCAAAGGGATTTTTGGAAATGCTATCGTGTTTGGCAAATTGTAATTCTAAAGTGCATTAGAAAATAGCTTTGATTTAAATACCGTTTGGTAAAACTTACATTTGCAAAGGGCTTTTATTAATTCCTTTTTAAAAAATTATCAAAATTAATCCGACAAAGTTTAGCTGCTAGCCAACCGCCGGTGGCCAAATCTAGCCGCTAGGTAGCCTCGCCTGAGGTCTCGCAATCTCAGGTGCTGCCAAGCGACAGTCGCCTGAGGTCGAGCGACCTAGGTGGTGCCACCCGAGGTCGTGCGACCTCGAGGGGGCCGTTAGCGAGGACGAGCAACCCCTCAAGTGGCCGTCGTCATTTTTATTGTGTGAATATTATTACTTTGATTTGTTTCTGAGTTTGAACTTGCAATAAAGAATTATACAAATCCCAAAAAAGAAAAAAAGAAAAATAGAGTAAAATTGAAACCATTTGAGGAAGTTCACGGTTTCCTCAAAAATTTCTCATGGCCCATATTTAACTGTCACTTCGTCATTTTACGGAGGACAGTCAGCTAAGCTTTATTCTTTTTATCTTTTGGCTTGCCATGCTAATGCTACCAACATATGAAAATATTCACTGGTTAGCTAATGTTGCATGAATTTGTTTTTTACTCATGTCCACTTATCAATTAACGCATGTCCTGTTAAAAATTGTATCTCGAGTTTGAGTTCGTTGATTTAACACGATCCAAAGTGAGTCCGACCAAATAAACAAAATTCAACTACCACTTTGAATTTGTTTGAACCTGCAAGGGAAAAAGATACCAAAAGTGCCATAACTTTCATACGCCTCTCACTTGAGTGCCATAATTTTTTTTCGATTCCTTGAGTAGCACAACTTATGTATAGCATTCACTTAATGCCATTACTTTTTTTTTTTGCAATCACTTGAAGGTTATATAACTTTTCAATTAATCGCTTGAAGGCCACGATTTTTTAAAAACGTTCCCACAAGTGATATATCATGTCAGATTTCAAATACTTGGATGAACACTTTTTAAAAGTTATAGTACTTAGTGGTCAATTCAAAATTATAACACTCAAATGAATGTTTTTAGAGGTTGTGGTAGTTAAGTGGTGAAAAAAGTTACGGTATTCAAGTGAACATCGTGTTGTTGCGAACTTCACAAAATTTGGCATTAATTAGTGGGACACACAAGCTTATCTTCTTTCGGTTGAAATATCTTCACTATCTATAACAACATTTAATCAAGGGCCTCCAAAATCTTTTTGGGATCCAAAAAAGATTTTGGAGGCCATTGATTAAATGTTATCCCAAAAAGATTTTGGAGGCCCTTGATTAAATGTTGTTGCACAGTGTGAAGATACTTCAATGTGTGTCCCCCACTAATTAATGCCAAATTTTGTGAAGTTCTCAACGACACAATGTTCACTTGAATACCATAATTTTTTTTTCTATCACTTAACTACCATAACTTCTTAAAAAAACATTCATTTGAGTGCTATAATTTTGAATTGATCACTAAGCACTGTGACTTTTAAAATATGTTCATCCAAGTGTCGGAAATTTGACATGATATAGCACTTGTAGAGAATGTTTTCAAAAAATCGCAGCCTTCAAGTTATTAATTGAAAAGTTATATAACCTTCAAGTGATTGGAAAAAAAGTAATGGCATCAAGTGAGCACTGTACATAAGTTATGACACTCGAGGAATAAAAAAAAAAATTATGGCACTTTAGTGAATGGCAAATGAAAGTTAAGACACTTATAGTATACTTTTCCCTTGTAGGTTCAAACCAAATCAAAGAGGCAATTGAACTTCGTTCATCTGGTGGGACTCACTTTGGATCATGTTTAATCAACAAACTCAAACTCGAGATACAATTTTTAACTGAACATGCGTTAATTTGTAAGTGGACATGATTAAAAAAGAAATTCACGCTGCATTAACCAACTGTTGAATATTTCCTTCTGTTGATAGCATTAGAAAGGCAAGCCAAAAAAAAAAAAAAAGAATAAAACTTAGCTGACCATCCTTTGTAAAATGACGGAGTGACAGTCAAATACGGGCCACAAGCAATTTTTGAGGAAACCATGGACTTCCTCAAGCTTTATTGCAAGCTCAAATTGAGAAACAAATCAAAGAAATAAAAAACACACGATAAGAACAGCAACTACCACATGGGTCGTGCGACCTCAAGCAGCGCCACTTGGGTCGCTTTACCTCAAGTGACCGCCACTTGGGTCATGCGACCTAGGGCATCCCCTAAGGTCCCGTGACCTCAAGCAAGGCTGCCCTGCAGCTAGTGGCCAAACGCGATTGGTCAGCAGCTAAGTTCTGCCGGATTAATTTTAATTATTTTTTAATTATTTTTTTTATAAAAACCCTTTGCAAATGTAAGTTTTATCAAACGGTATTTAAATCGAAGCTATTTTCTAATGCACTTTAGTATTACAATTTGCCATACAAGATATTGGTTCGGCTTTGGGGAAATGACTTTTGAGAAAATGCAAATACCTTTTGGCCAAAGGGATTTTCCGAAATGCTATCTTGTATGGCAAATTGTAATACCAAAGTGCATTAGAAAATAGCTTTGATTTAAATACCGTTTGGTAAAACTTACATTTGCAAAGGGCTTTTATTAATTCTTTTTAAAAAAATTATCAAAATTAATCCGACAGAGTTCAATTGCTAGCCAACCACCGGTGGCCAAATCTAGCCGCTAGGTAGCCTCGCCTGAGGTCTTGCAACCTCAGGTGCTGCCAAGCGACAGTCGCCCGAGGTCGAGCGACCTAGGTGGTGCCGCCTGACGTCGCGCGACCTCGAGGGGGCCGTTAGCGAGGACGAGCAACCCCTCAAGTGGCCGTTGTCATTTTTATTGTGTGAATATTATTACTTTGATTTGTTTTTGAGTTTGAACTTGCAATAAAGAATTATACAAATCCCAAAAAAGAAAAAAGAAAAATAGAGTAAAATTGAAACCACTTGAGGAAGTTCACGGTTTCCTCAAAAATTTCTCATGGCCCATATTTAACTGTCACTTCATCATTTTACGGAGGACAGTCAGCTAAGCTTTATTCTTTTTATCTTTTGGCTTGCCATTCTAATGCTACCAACATATGAAAATATTCACTGGTTAGCTAATGTGGCATGAATTTGTTTTTTACTCATGTCCACTTATCAATTAATGCATGTCCTTTTAAAAATTGTATCTCGAGTTTGAGTCCGTTGATTTAACACGATCCAAAGTGAGTCCGACCAAATAAACAAAATTCAACTGCCACTTTGAATTTGTTTGAACCTGCAAGGGAGAAAGATATCACAAGTGCCATAACTTTCATACGCCTCTCACTTGAGTGCCATAATGTTTTTTCGATTCCTTGAGTAGCACAACTTATGTATGGCATTCACTTAATGCCATTATTATTATTATTATTATTATTATTTTTTGCAATCACTTGAAGGTTATATAACTTTTCAATTAATCACTTGAAGACCACGAATTTTTAAAAACATTCCCACAAGTGATATATCATGTCAGATTTCAAATACTTGGATGAACACTTTTTAAAAGTTACAGTACTTAGTGGTCAATTCAAAATTATAACACTCAAATGAATGTTTTTAGAGGTTGTGGTAGTTAAGTGGTGAAAAAAGTTACGGTATTCAAGTGAACATCGTGTCGTCGAGAACTTCACAAAATTTGGCATTAATTAGTGGAACGCACAAGCTTATCTTCTATTTGTTGAAATATCTTCATGCTCTATAACAACATTTAATCAACGGACTCCAAAATCTTTTTGGGATCCCAAAAAGATTTTGGAGGCCCTTGATTAAATGTTGTTGCACAGCGTGAAGATACTTCAATGTGTGTCCCCCACTAATTAATGCCAAATTTTGTGAAGTTCTTGACGACACAATGTTCACTTGATTACCATTTTTTTTTCTATCACTTAACTACCATAACTTCCAAAAAAGCATTCATTTGAGTGCTATAATTTTGAATTGATCACTAGGCACTGTGACTTTCAAAATATGTTCATCCAAGTGTCGGAAATTTGACATGATATAGCACTTGTAGAGAATGTTTTTAAAAAGTCGCAGCCTTCAAGTTATTAATCGAAAAGTTATATAACTTTCAAGTGATTGGAAAAAAAGTAATGGCATCAAGTGAGCACTGTACATAAGTTATGACACTCGAGGAATAAAAAAAAAACAATTATGGCACTTTAGTGAGTGGCAAATGAAAGTTAAGACACTTATAGTATACTTTTCCCTTGTAGGTTCAAACCAAATCAAAGTGGCAATTGAACTTCGTTTATTTGGTGGGACTCACTTTGGATCATGTTTAATCAACGAACTCAAACTCGAGATACAATTTTTAACCGAACATGCGTTAATTTATAAGTGGACATGAGTAAAAAAGAAATTCACGCCACATTAGCCAACTATTGAATATTTCCTTCTGTCGATAGCATTAGAAAGGCAAGCCAAAAAAAAAAAAAAAAAGGGAATAAAACTTAGCTGACCATCCTTTGTAAAATGACGGAGTGATAGTCAAATACGGGCCACAAGCAATTTTTGAGGAAACCATGGACTTCCTCAAGCTTTATTGCAAGCTCAAATTGAGAAACAATTCAAAGAAATAATATTCACACGATAAGAACGGCTACCACCACCTGGGTTGCGCGACCTCAGGCAATGCCACTTGGGTCGCTTTAATTCAAGTGACCACCACTTGGGTCATGCGACCTAGGGCATCGCCTAAGGTCCCGTGACCTCAGGCAAGGCTGCCTTGTAGCTAGTGGCCAAACACGATTGGTCAGCAGCTAAGTTCTGCCGGATTAATTTTAATTCTTTTTTTAAAATATTTTATAAAATCCCTTTGCAACTGTGAGTTTTATCAAACGACATTTAAGCCAAAACTATTTTTCAATGCACTTTAGAATTATAATTTGCCAAAAACGATAGCATTTTGGGAAATCCCTTTTGCCCAAAGGTATTTGACTTTCTCCGTTTGGTTCGGCTTTAGGGAAATGACTTTTGAGAAAATGCAAATACCTTTGGGCAAAAGGGATTTTCCGAAATGCTATCGTGTTTGGCAAATTATAATTCTAAAGTGCATTGGAAGATAGTTTTGGCTCAAATGCCATTTGGTAAAACTCACATTTGCAAATTGATTTTGTTAAAAAAATTAAATTCAAAATTAATCCGATAGAGTTCAGCTACCGGCCAACCGCCAATGGCTAGATTTGGTCGTGGAGCGACCTCAAGCGATGCCCTAGGTTGCACGACCTAGGCGGTGGTCGCCTAAGGTCGAGCAACCCAGGCGGTGTTGCCTAAGGTCACGCAACATTGTGCGATGCCATGGGTCACACAACCCAGGCGACGGTCGCCCAGGATGTGTGACCCCCAGGCAACGATTGTCAAGGACGAGCGATTCCTCAAGTAGCGGTCGTCGTTCTTATTGTGTGAATATTATTACTTTGATTTGTTTCTCAATTTGAGCTTGCAATAAAAAATTATACAACTCTCAAAAAAGAAATAAGAAAAATAGAATAAAAAAGAAACCGTTTGAGGAAGTCCACGATTTCCTCAAAATTTGCTTGTGGCCTATGTTTGACTGTCAATCCGTCATTGCAGGGAGACGGTCAGGTAAGCTTTATTCTTTTTATCTTTTTTTTGGCTTGCCTTTCTAATGCGACCGGTAGAAGAAAATATTCACGGGTTGGCTAAAGTGGCGTGAATTTCCTTTTTACTCATGTCCACTTGTGAATTAATGCATGTCCTATAAAAAATTGTATCTCGAATTTGAGTCCATTGATTAAACATGATCCAAAGTGAGTCCGGCCAAATAGACAAAGTTCAACTGCCTCTTTGATTTTGTTTGAACCTATAAGAAAAAGAGGATACTATAAGTGTTATAACTTTCATCCACCTCTCACTTGAGTGCCATTATTTTTTTTTTTTTTCAATTCCTTGAGTGTCATAACTTATAAACGACGCTCACTTGATGCCATTACTTTATTGTTTTTTTTTTTTTTTTTGCCATCACTTGAAGGTTATATAACTTTTAAATTAATCACTTGAAGACTACGACTTTTTAAAAACATTCACCACAAGTGCTATTTCATGTCGGATTTCCAACACTTGGAAGAATATTTTCTAAAAGTTATAGTACTTAGTGATCAATTCAAAATTATGGCACTCAAATGAATGTTTTTTTTATAGAAATTATGGTAGTTAAGTGGTTGAAAAAAAGCTATAGTATTCAAGTGAATATTGTGTGGTCGAGAACTTCACAAAATTGGGCATTAATTAATGGGACACACAAGCTCGTCTTCTTTTTGTTGAATTATCTACATGCTCTGCAACAACATTGATGAAGGGCCCCCATTTTAGCATTATATCAATACAAAGGTGGGGCTTGTGATTGAGTATACGTATACAGAGCTCGTTGGAAGCTCTTATGACCACAGGAAGAAGAAAAAAAAAAGAAAATAAAAAGAGTTTGTGTCTGGCGCTCTGTTAATCTCTTTTATTTTCTTCAGTTGTCCAATCGGGGAGGACACTCTCTTTCTTGGGTGTACGTTGTAAGATTTGTGCTATAAACAGTGGGCATTGAGGGTAATTCTAGAGTTGGGAAATATCTAAGTGTGTAAGTGATTATAATTGTGTATTCTCTTTTTAATTAATGGATTATTGGCAATTGTTCTCCATGTGGATGTAAGTTTCGACATTTGGACCAAACCACGAAATTCCCTTGTGTCATTAATCATTCATCATTTTAATTTTCTCTGAAAATTTAGTGTCCCAGTATATTTACAAAGATCTGTTTTGTTTTTATAATAATTGGTGTCAAAGCTAAGACTTTATAATTATGTCTGAAATGAAATTTGAAGTCGAGAAATTTAACAAAAGGAACAACTTTGGATTGTGGAACATCAAGATGGAGACATTATTATTAACTTAAGTTTTGCCGAGGCATTAGAGAGCAAGGAAAAGTTGCTTGAAACAAATGAAAGATGTTGAAAAGGATGAGCTAATGAGGATGGCAATGAGTATAATTTTGTTAAATCTATTGAATGAGGTGCTAATAGAGGTGGCCGAGAAGAAGGATGCCGCAGCGTTGTGGGCAAAACTTCATGTCTTTATACAATGAAAAGTTTGAACAATTGATTATAGATGCTAAAGAGAATTTTTTTTTTTTTCATTTTGTTATGTTAAATGTACATCCATCAAAGCCCACTAGATGAGTTTAACAAACTCATGATGGAGTTGAAGAATGTCGAGGAAATCCCGGACGATGAAAAACAAGGTATGATGTTGTTAGCGTTTATACCAAAATCATGGGAGCACTTTATTGACTCACTATTACATGGCTGCACTACAATTGCCTCTCTTGAGATAAAATCCGTCCTACTCCCTAATGAGTGGTAGACAAAATTACGATACGACAGTTCGACGCAAGATGTACCATGTGGACTAACAATGCAAGGTAGATATCAACATCAAGTACCTAGTAGCAAAGTTAAAAGTAGATCGAAATTGCAACACAGAAAATCTAAGGGTTACATGAAATATTTTGAGTGTCACGAAAAAGGGCATATAAGACTGTCCAAAGCTGAGAAATAAAGGTGGCGGGCAAAATGTCACAAGTAGTGTGGTAGACATTGTTGAGGAGAGTACCAATGATGTCAAGGCCATCCTACATGTGACTACTAGTTCGTTAGGAGATGAATGGGTGATAGTAAGCAATTGATATATACTCGTATATGTTCAGTATAAATGGATTTGCAGTTTCTAGCTATGATGTTCCTCGTCATGTGTCCACTTATAGCCTTCCCTTAGTGAGCTTCACCGTCAATCCATGTTTCATGTGAAGTATGATAGAATTAGAAGGTCTTATAGGGTGACCTTCCACCACATGAACCTCGTAGTTAAGTATTACAGCAGCTGCGACTGTTTTCATCTACCTGAAAGCCACTTCTTTTCCCCAACAAGTTCTTGGCCCAAAATTAAATGCCAATAACTTGTCCAACGGCTCATGCCTAATTCCTCGTCTCTACGAAATCCACCTCTCCGGTCTAAATTCCAAGCCATCATCTCCTCATGCTGAGTTCAACCTCCCCATTGCATACAAATGAAAGCGTATGTCCTCTTTCAGAAAGGAAATTGAAGTCCAGTGATGTATAAAAGAGAGTTGGCGACATGACACGAACGATGTACGATAAGTAGGCAAACCATGGGTGGGCCCGATCTGGCCTATTTTGTAATTTTTCTTCATTTTTTTTTGTTGAAACCCATTTTATAGATCTTTCTTTGTTTTTGCTTTTTTTTTTGGGGGGTGGGGGGAGGAGGTCACAAAACGCATTTTATAGTCAGGCAGACAAAAATACATAATAAATATGCAAGCTGCACGAGCCTTCCTTGAGCCCACTCAGATTGGGCCGGGTCCTATAGCTATAGGTGCTTGTGGCCCGACTTGGACTTGGCTAGTTCTATGGGCCGCCGAGTTGTAATCAAGTCTTCTTCTTATGGAAATGAAATCCATAAATTGAGAAATACACAAATGATCCCATATTAGACTCGTTCAAACATGAGCATAACCTATGCCTTAAGAATAGCATGGATTGGAATTGAACGCGTGCACTTACCACAACTTCAACAAACAAGAATGAGAAATGAGAAAAGAGAAACCCAATAAACGAAGAAGAGAAAAATTGATGTAGAAATGTAGTCATGATTTCATTTGCCAAACAAAAATCAAAGACATGAAAAGGCTTAGGCGAATCGCCAAATTGTTCATTTTCTGGGTTTTGGTCTCACTCCACACTCGAGCTCTCTCCACCGATATAGGAGATGGAGGCCAAAAGCATGCTAAAACCAAGGAGGAGAAGCCATCCATTGCAAAGATTGTCATGGGCACAGTTTCTCGCCTCAGAGAATCCCATAAGATCTCGTGGATCAAGATCAAGACCATCATGAACAACGTGCAGCTCCAATTCTTCCCTCCAGATTTAGAGTAAGTGATCGCAGACTATGGCTAATGATAGATACCATCATTCTCATTCGCGACTGGAAGCTTTAGTATCGTAAGCAAAGCTTGAAAATTGTGGAAACAGTTTTAGAAGCAGGGACGATGCAATTCTCGACAACCAGAACAACACGGGCTCAAAGGTGGAACACGGGGTGAAGAAGAGCTTTGGAACTAGCAAAGTGACGGTGGAGGAGACTGCGAAATCCACAGCCGAAGTTGTGGGAAAAGCCGTGCGCAAGACAGCGGAGAAGGTTAAAGAGAGCATGTCTGATGAAGATGAAGGCGAAGAGTCGAAATCAGAGCTTTAACGAAAAGATCGGTCAAATGATGCCGCCATATTAATTTCCTTTTTCCTTTTCTCCCTCAAATGTTGTACTAGTTGATCAGCAAATTCTTGGATTATCTCCTTGAACCAAAGCTGCATTTGCATGCACAAGCAATTGTACCCTTGATCTTAATCCCATCTCAGTGTCTCCAGATGAAGGCCGATACAACCCGAGTCGAACAAAAGATCAGGTGGCAAAAACCAAATTGTTGCGATAAAGTGAGCGATCGAACAATAATATAGACAGAAGAAGAAAATAAATCGGACACCGGATTTACGTGGTTCGGTCGTAAAAATCTACGTCTATGGGAAGAGCAGCAGCGAATTTCACTATAGATCAAGTGATACAAGGAAATTACACACTCGAGTTACTCAAACACTCTCTCAGTGTTTCCCAAGCCCCAATTACACCCAATAACGCACGCAGTATTTAGCCCCGAAATTCCTCAAGAAATAATCTCTCAATCTCACGAAGGAATTACACGCAAATCTTACCACATGATTTAAATCGGCTACAAACACTAATCTTTCTTGGATGTAATTCACAGATAAAAATGACAAAGAAAATCCCTCCCAAGAACTTGACGACTAGACGGCGCTTCAAGAACACTTCTTCATGATCAACTCTCTTCCATTCACTGCCATAAGTCTCTATATATATATAAGTGAGACCTTTATTCTTTTGCCAACTTCTCATAGGATTCTGTTTCCTATCTTGTCTGATTTTATCTAAAACATATCTCTGTATATTTTAAACAAAATCCAAGTCCAAGTTAAAGTTGAACTTTCCTTTTTCAATGGCCAAATTCTCCAACGCAGATTCAAACTTTGGGAAGTTGATCTTCGGATCTTCTTTGCTCAATTTCGAACGTCCGCAACATATCCAATTCGGAATATTCAGAATTTCACATTGGACTCAAACTCGAAACATATTTTAACAATCTCCACTTTGGCTCAATGTTTGAGCCAAGTTGCAATCGCTTCGCAAAAATTCAAACTCTGCTGCTACTCTTCCATAGCCCCCGATGGGCTCAACCGCCACAGTTATTATCCAAGTCCAAGCCTTGCTTGAACTTTGCCATAACCGAGGACCTCATCAGAATACCAACTCCATATGCACTTTTAACTATTCCTCAATGATTTTCCGACGCAACCTACTTAACCGCAAACAAAGTAAAACCATTATTACATCTATATCTATCAGGAGATCGAATACGTACCTTGTTAATTTCAGGAGTTACAACAACCATTGGCTCTATAGGCTTCACCTCGCTATGAGCACTATCTGTGTTGATTACTTTGCTAGTACCCGTATACGCTACCTCAGGAGTTTCTGGTCGCAACTACACCTCAAGTTGAACACCATTCAGATCTGTTTGAACACTGACACAACAATCCTAGCCAGAAGTACCGGAGACTCATCAAGGGTAACTTCTCTGTTGTTAACAAGTGAATTTATATCTGGGCACCACAACCGATCGCCCCGTTCACCTTGTGCATAGCCATGGAATATGCACCTTGCCCTCCAATCGGGCTTACCATCACTCACTCGAAAATAACACGGGCAATCAAACATTTTAATAATAGAACAATAAGCAACGTTACCTGACCACACTTCTTGAGGATTCCGCCATTCAATAGCAGTTGATGGGGATCTATTCACTAGGCAACTTATCGTGCTAAGCACATAAGCTAGGATTCTCCTAGCAATACCAGAAGTAGAGATCATTTTTCGGGCTGTCTCTAGTAATGTTCTGCTCATTAATTATGCAAATTGTAAATTGTTGTGATTTACTGGCACTAGTGCGATGTTTCACTATGCCCTCTTTCATGCAGAATTTATTTGCCAACTCCGAGCATAACTCCATGCTATTGTCAGTCCGCACATGCTTGATCGTCTTACCAATCTCCGTCTCGATCAAAGCTCTCAACCGTGTGATCCTGACACCAGCATCAAACTTGTGCATTGGCACAAACACCTAGGTCTTCCTCGAGCAGTTAATATACTCTCGAACATATGCATCCAACATCTCCGGGCCAAAACCTGTCACTGTCTCACCTTGAAGTTTATACAGGCCTCCATGCTTGATTCCTTTCATTATCACCAAGGCACCTCAAACAACCTTCATAACTCCACATTCTGAAGAATACCTGCAACCAGTTGAATTTAGGGCACCCAAGGAAATTAAGTTCTTTTTCAATTCTGGAACATATCTTACTCCAGTCAATGTCCTCACAATACCATCATGCATTATGATTTTAATATCACCAACACCCACAACATCGCACTCAGCGTTGTTCCCTAATTGGACTTTACCACTACCCGTGCACTGATAAGTGATAAACCAGTTTCTATTTGGTGTGACATGGAAAGAACAACCAGAATCCATAATCCATCCATCAAACAATGAATCATTAGTGACGGACAAGACATAATCGGCATTGTCTGCTACAGCTGCAACATTATCTGCAGAATCAACTACAATTTCCTTACCCTTCTCATTCTTCAGCCTAAGGCAATTCCTTCTAAGATGCCCCCTCTTGCCACAGCTCCAACAGACAACATTGGCAGTCCTAGATTGACTACGTCTGTTCATATTAGTACTACTTTTATCCACACGTGTTCTAAATCTTTCTCTATTTTCACCTACTAAAGCAGTAGATATAGGTTCGCCAGATTCTCTTCTACGAATATCCTCGCTCAGAATCAAATCTCGAACCCCATCAAACGTTAAACTTGTTGACCCAGAGGAATTACTAACAGCAGTAACAGTAGTATTCCAACTATCAGGCAATGAGGATAACAAAATCAAAGCATGTACCTCATCTTCAAAATCAATCTCAACTGAACTCAATTGACTAGCAATCACATTGAATTCATTGATATGATTTGCAACTGACGCACCTTCGCTTATCTTCAAATTAAATAAACGTTGCATCAAATAGATTTTGTTGATCGCAGAGGGCTTCTCGTACATATCTGACAGGGCTTACATCAAATCAACAGTGGTCTTCTCCTTCAAGATGTTAAATGCGACGTTACGAGCCAACGTTAGCCGAATAACACCCATAGCTCGTCTATCCAGCAAATCCCAAATAGCTTGCTTCATCAACTTTGGTTTCTCCCCAAATAAGGGCAAGTGCAGTTTCATCTGGTAAAGATAATCTTCAATCTGTATCTTCTTGAAACTAAAATCCTTCCCATCAAATAAATCGATTCTCACTTTTACTTCTTCTGTTGCCATTGATTCGCTTCAACTTAGCCAAATCTAGCTCTGATACCAATTGTTGCAATAAAGCAAGCGATCGAACAATAATATAGATAGAAGAAGAAAATAAATTGGACATCGGATTTACGTGGTTCGGTCGTAAAGATCTACGTCCACGGGGAGAGTAGCAGCGAATTTCACTATAGATCAAGCGATACAAGGAAATTACACACTCGAGTCACTCAAACACTCTCTCAGTGTTTCACAAGCCCCAATTACACCCAATAACGCACGTAGTGTTTAGCCCCGAAATTCCTCAATAAATAATCTCTCAATCTCACGAAGGAATTACACACAAATCTTACCACAAGATTTAAATCGGCTACAAACACTAATCTTTCTTGGATGTAATTTATGGACAAGAACGACAAAGAAAATCTCTCCCAAGCACTCGATGACTAGACGGCGCTTCAAGAACACTTCTTCATGATCAACTCTCTTCCATCCACGGCCACAAGTCTATATATATATAAGTGAGATCTTTATTTTTTTGCCAACTTCTCATAGGATTCTGTTGCCTATCTTGTCCGATTTTATCCAAAATATATCTCTGTATATCTTAAACAAAATCCAAGTCCAAGTCAAAGTTGAACTTTCCTATTTCAGTGGCCAAATTCTCCAACGCAGATTCAAACTTTGGGAAGTTGATCTTCGGATCTTCTTTGCTCAATTTCGAACGTACGCAAACATATCCAATTCGGAATATTTAGAATTTCACATTGGACTCAAACTCAAGACATATTTGAACACCAATGATAGAGCAAATCTTTTGTATGCATTGACTTCCAAAGTGAAAATTCTTTCACTCTCTTGTTAGCAAAGTAAAATGCAAACAATGCAGGTTTTTTCCATATGAACTGTCACAGGTTAAGATCAGTTCCTAAAGAGAGAGAATCAAAGGTGGACAGTTGAAAGGTCACACCAAAAACTCAAACTGCGAAAATCTGATGAAATAGTCAACACTAGTTTGTTCTTTTGGCTTGACACCTAACAAATGCTCAAAGATGCCTTTTCTCCTCACGTTTTCGTGGAAGAAATGGGGAAAAGCCATGCAAGTTATGAAGTTCTCAAGTTTAATTTCTCTGGTTAGTACCATCGATAAGGACATATAATTTCTGTCCCTTTGGTGGCCAGTAAAGTTTGCAAACAAAAGCAAGAATCCCAATGTAATGTAGAAAATGAGATTGTCTGATTAGCAATTGAATTTGGCCCGTGTCAGCTCAATCACGCAAGTAAATGAAGGACAACACAGCAACCCCAACTACTAATTTCTAGATAAATCCAATAGACCTTGCCACAAGTCTACAACACAGATTTCAACCCAAAGCTTGTTCAGGAAAGTGAGCTTACCCAATCCAGGTAGATGGATATATGTTTCCCTAATGGACTCAGACGATAGCACAACAACCAAATTTCAGAAGAGGGAACACATCTCTGTTTTCCTGGGAAAGAATGATTCTTATATTAGGTTGAAAAATAGTGACAAGTTGATTTCAACAAATAATTTGTACTTTCAGATTCATCTAGATATCATACATGCTCTCTAAACCTGTACTGGACACCTCTTAAGGCAACAAAACCCAACAAAGCAAAATCTATTAACCCCGTTACAAGCGAAAAGGAAACAAATTGAAGAAATCATGCCACATTTCCAATAGCGAGGCATGGTCCATTCATGTCCCAAGATGCAAGATGGCAGACACTATCACACGTTGATGTCGGCACGCTTTGATCTGCCTGTGCTGGTGAATTCAGAGGAACTACTGTATGAAAATCTCGGAAATGTATAGTTCTCAGATACCGAAACTGGCTGCTGAGGATACAAAGTGGGAGGTGGTGTACGATTATGCTGTGCTGGGAGAGGAGGGAGAGAGTTATAGTTGTAGGCACCATTGTTCACACCGCATAAAAAACAGAACCTCGGTAAGAAGTAAAAGTGCAAGTTCTGTTTTATCTACGCCTATGGGTAGAAAAACAGGTATGTATACTCTAGACAAACAGCAATCTCATAGCATCAAATTTCACACATTTTATCCTCACAGTAGATTCCAAACTACAAATTGCATTAAAAGCGCAACGTCATACAATAAAAGGATATTCAGGTCATGCAAAATCACATCTTTTTGCAATAAAAATTGGAAGCACAAACAGGAAGCCAGTGTTTCTACATCATCTCGAAAATCCTTTGACAATCAGATGGACGAGAGAGGTTTTTCCCACACCTAGCAAGATAGCAAAAGCGATTAGATGCATAAAACACAATCGATGCATGTGAACATAGATTTTTACATTTCCGAGTGCTGAAAAAAACATAAAATAGTATATTATAAAAGCAGCACATAAGCAATTCGCTCTAGGTCGAAATTGCATCTCTATTTATCAGGAAAAAAGAAATCTGCATATTAACAGAGTGCAAATGTTGCATAAAAAGAGAGTTCAAATTTGTATCTTAAGGGTCCCCGCTAGACCAATTGTTTGGTTCTAATCACAACGGAATAATAGTGAAGCCCAATGCAACACCACCACGATGGTGGCCGTGGACATAGCAACTAATGCAACTAATGCAACACGCTGGGGACATAGCGTCTCATATCCGATACCACCACCACGATGGTGGCCGCCAGTGTGATGAGAAAGAAAGGGAGAGAATTTTACGAAAACATGCAAAGGAAATCTTGAAAAAATTCGGTCATTTATTTTAAGAAAAAACTCCATGTCATCATAATGCGACCACCGAAATGGCAAAAGACAAATGGTGGCAGTCATGCAAAAAATTCAGCGACCATTTTGAACCACAAAAATGGTACAATGATAAGGGATTATTAAAAGAAAATTACCAAAAAAATCTTAAATTTGTTATAATTGTATCAATTCAATTTTAAATATTTTGTATTTATGTCAATTCAGGTCACCCAGTTAATAAGTCATGCTATTGATATGGGTCATTAATGAAAAATAGTACTAGAAAATGTATTAGAAAACTAAAGAAAAAATGAGAGAGAGAGAGAGAGAGAGAGAGAGAGAGAGAAGATAATAGGGCATTTAATGGCCGGAGTACATCCGAGGATAGCAAACAAACGTTTGTGGGCAGTTAGGTAAGCAACTCATGAGGACCGCTTTGAATAGTCTTTCTTCTGCCTCGATCGATGTCATCAACTTATGCGCTCAAGATGTAGCGGACGCAGTGAACGGCATGTCCATGCCGGAAAACTTGTGGAACCGGAAGAACAAGTTGCAGCGGCTCCACTCAAGAATGCCGCAGTCCAGTCGTGGAAGCGGCTCAGGTTGAGGAAGGGCGCTGGTAAAGCAAATCCCAGCCAAGAATATCTCCCAGAAACCTATCAATGCCATTGGAGCTTCCCCCTCTCTCTCTCTCTCTCTCTCTCTCTCTCTCTGTGAGAAGGTATTGTGAGAAGGTACCGAAAGTCTAGTAATCTATAGAAGAAAGGAGGAGAGATGAAACCGACAGTGGGTGACGGGATTCGGCTGTGGTCAACTCTCATTGAAAGCGCAAGTACAATTTGATGAGCGATGGCGAACCATTCTAGCACAAGTCGTGACATGACAAGTCACCTTTATAAGTTTAACGACCTGCGGTTAAAGTCGACAACTCGTTCTTCTGGCTTCTCTCTTTATTTATTTTTTTCGGGTCCCACTTAAATGACCGTCCTCCTTAAAATGACGGTGTGATGGTCAAAAGTGGATCACACAAAGTTTTTGAGGCAAACGGTTTTATTGTTTACTCTATTTTTTATGTCTCAAAAATTGCTTTCAAATAAGTGGTATTAAATGTGATTACACCTCCATATATATATATATATATATATGTGTGTGTGTGTCTTGATCATGCCTCCACTCAAAAAATATTATGCAGTCTATCCTCATCATGCAAATCAAGCACATAAAATTGAAAATTTTCAATTGCATGGTTGAAAAATAATTGAAAAATACTTGCCCGTCTACTTCTTGCAACTTCAACCTTTTGTACTTTGTAACATGATTTATAACATCTTTTTCTTCAAAATTTAAGTTCTCATATCCTCCTTCTTTAACAACCAATACTTGAAATGATTTATTAATTATGATCCACGCATCACAATGCAACTCAATTTTATTTTTGTTCTAGAGTCGATACTCCTATGTGATGTAAAGTATCTAGCGTCTTGAGAAGCTGTAAAATGATTATGATCGAGTACAACTTTTGTTATTTCCCATTTCTGAGGCTCAGCTAGATGTACTCTAGCCATTGCTGGACAATTACATCTCTTTCCCGGTCTTGACTTAACCAACTCCTTTTCGATCTTGTACCCTTGACGACTGCAACAAAGTAATGCACTACATTTGTCCTCGTTGTCTTTTCTTTATACGAGTTTAACACTCTAATGCCATATCCCGCTTCTTAAGCATAGTTGTTATAAAATGCATAAGCCTCATCATCATAAATAAACTCCACACCTATGCAAGGTGAAATCTTCATGTTCTTTGGTATCGTGACGCTTTCTTGGATAGTATCTTCGGTTGCATTATTCATCTCGTTTTCATCACCATTATTTTCATTAGCGAAGTTGTTGTCAATACGAACTCCATCCATCTTAACGAGATTAGAAGAAAAAAATTAAGAATTATATGCATAAAATATATAGATACAAACTAAAATTTGACAACAATGAATGCCCCTTATTTTCTTGCAATAAGAAAAGTAGAAATTAACAAACTTTATCCACAATTATGACTTATTTAATTACAAAATCCTACAATAATCAGAAGTTCAAAGCATACAAGATAATTACACATTCTGCACAAAAAAAAAGAAAATTACATTCCTACTTTTTGAGTTATTAAGGTTTTTATTATTATTTGGGAACAATATCCACGTAATCTTTTTCTTTGACCAGAGAATAATATCTAATATTTTAAAAGTTGCAATGGAGTTTTTCATATATTTCTTATTATTTGAATAATATTGTAGGATTTGCTTCTTATTATGTGAATATTATTACTTTAATTTGTTTCTCAATTTGAGCTTGCAAAAACGAATTATACAATTCTCGGAAAAGAAAAAAAGAGTAAAATTGAAACTGGTTGAGGAAGTCCACAGTTTCCTCAAAAATTTATTTCGGCCCATGTTTGACCGTCACTCCATCATTTTAT
This sequence comes from Eucalyptus guilfoylei, assembly GCA_016097605.1. Taxonomy (NCBI): domain Eukaryota; kingdom Viridiplantae; phylum Streptophyta; class Magnoliopsida; order Myrtales; family Myrtaceae; genus Eucalyptus; species Eucalyptus guilfoylei. The sequence continues at coordinate 56,145,848 of CM027867.1, forward strand.
GGAGGAACGCTTTATTCTTTTATTTTTATTTTTTTTTGCTTGCCTTTCTAATGCCACTGACAAAAGAAAATATTCACCGACTGGCTAATGTTTTTTTTTTTTTTTTTTTTTTTTTACTCATGTCCACTTATAAATTAATGCGTGTCCTGTTAAAAATTGTAACTCAAGTTTGAGTCTGTTGATTAAACACGATCCAAAGTGAGTTTGACCAAATAAAAAAACTAACTGCCTCTTTGATTTTGTTTGAACCTGCAAAAGAAAAGTGTACTAGAAGTACCATAACTTTCATACGGCATTTACTTGAGTGCCTAATTTTTTTCGATCCCTTGAGTGTCATAACTTATGTACAGCGCTCACTTGATGCCATAACTTTTCTTTCGATCACTTGAAGGTTATGTAATTTTTCAATGAATTACTTGAAGACCACAACTTTATAGAAATGTTCACTGTAAGTGTTATGCCACGTCAGATTTCTAATACTTTGGTGAATGTTTTTAAAAAGTTATAGTACTTAGTGATCAATTCAAAATTATAGCACTCAAATGAATTTTTTTAGAAGTTATAGTACCTAATTAGTTGAAAAAAAAGTTATGGTATTCAAGTGAACATTGTGTCGCTGAGAACTTCAAAATTGGGCATTAATTAACGGAGTCCACAAGCTTATCTTCTTTCTGTTATCTTCAAACTCTACAACAACATTTAATGAATAGCCTCCTTTTGGGGGGGCTTGTGATTGAGTACACATAGGGGAGCCCGTTGGAAGCTCTTATGAACACAGGAAGAAAAAAACAAAAGAAAATAAAGAGACTTTGAGCTGGCGGTCCGTAGATCTGTTTTATTTTCTTCAATTGTCCAATCGGGAGGGACACTCTCTTTCTTTGGGGTACATTGTGAGATTTGTGCTATAAACAGTGTGGGCGTTGAGGGTAATTCTAGGACTGGAAAATATAAAGTGTGTAAGAGATTGTAATAATGTATTTTCATATTTAATAATGGATTATTGGCAGTTAATTCTCCATGTGGATGTAGGTTTTAAAAGTTTGGACTAAATCACGAAATTTTCTCATGTAATTTATTATTCATCGTTTTTATTTTCTCTGAAAATTTTGTGTACCAATATATTTACAAAGATCCGATCTGTTTTTATAATAATTGGTATAAGAGCTGAGGCTTTACAATTATGTTCAAAACAAAATTTGAAGTTGAGAAATTTAACAGAATGAACAGCTTTGAATTGTGAAGCGTCAAGATGGAGGCACCATTAATAACTTAAGGTTTCACCAAGGCACTAGAGGGCAAGGATAAGTTGCCTAAAACAATGAAAGATGTTGAAAAGGATGAGCTAATGGTGATGGCAATGAGTATAATTCTATTAAATCTATTGGATGAGACGTTGATAGAGGTGCCTGAGGAGAAGGATACCACAGCGTTGTGGGTAGAACTTTAGGTTCTCTATATAACGAAAGGTTTGAACAATTGATTATATATGCTAAAGAGAATTTTTCCATTTTGTTATGCTGTATGTACATCCATCAAAGCCCACGACAAACTCATGATGGAGTTTGGAGAATGTTGGGGAGATCCTAGATGATGAAAAACAAAGCATGATGTTGTTAGCATTTCTACTAAAGTCATGGGAGCACTTTACTGACTTACTCTTACAAGGCTACATTACAAATACCTCTCTAGAGATAAAATCCATCTTGCTCCCTAATGAGTGGCAGAGAAAGTTGTGAGATGACAATTTGATGCGTGATGTAGCACATGGATTAATGATGCAAGGTAAAGATCAACATCAAGGGTCTAGTAGCAAAGCTAAAAGCATATTGAAATCGCAATATAGAAAATGTAGGGGTCACATGAAGTGTTTTGAGTGTCACGAAAATGGGCATATAAGATTGTCCAAAGCTGAGAAATAAATGTGGCGGGTAAAAGAGAGCACCAATGATGTGAAGGCTATCCTATGTGTGACTACTAATTCGTCATGTGACAAATGGGTGATAGCAAGCAGTAGATACAACGAATGGGTGATAGCAAGCAGTAGATATATACTCATATATGTTCAATATAAATATATTTGCAGTTTCTAGCTATAATGTTCCCTGTCCTTTGTCCACTTATAGCCTTCCCCTAGCAAGCTTCACCCTTAATCCATGTTTTATGTGAAGTATGATAAAATTAGAAGGGCTCACAAGGTGACCTTCCACCACATGAATCTCGTAGTTATGTATTATAGTGACTGTGAATAATTTCATCTGCCTGAAAGCCACTTCTTTTCCCCCAACAAGTTCTTGGTTCGACATTAAATGCTGAAAGCTTGTCCAACGGCTCGTGCCTAATTATTCCTCTCTCCGAAATCCATCTGTGATCTAAATTTTAAGGAATCCTCTCCTCATAATGATTTCAACCTCCCCATTGCATACAAATGAAAGATTATTTCCTCTCTCAAATAGGAAATTGAAGTCCGGTGGTGTATAAAAGAGAGTCGGCGACATCACATGGACAATGGGCGAGAAGTAGGCGAACCATGGGCGGGCTTGATCCGGCCCATTCTATAGTTGTTTTTGGGTTGAAAGTAGTTCTTTCTTCTTCTTTTTTGGGTCGCAAAACCCATTTTATAGTTCAAGCAGACAAATATATATAATAAATATGCAAGCTGCACGGGCCTACCTCGAGCCCACTCAGATTGGGTCGGGTCCTATAGATATAGGCCCTTGTGGCCCAAGTTGGACATGGGTAGGTTCGTGGGCCGCCATGTCATAATCAAGTCTTCTTCCTATGGAAATGAAATCTATGTATTGAGAAACGGATGAATAACCTCATTGGACTCGTTCAAACGTGAGCAAAACCTATGCCCCAAGAATAGCATGGATTGGCATGGAACGTGCACTAACCATGACTTCAACAAACAAGAATAAGAATGAGAAATGAGAAAGAAGAAACCCAAAAAAAGGAGAAGAGAGAATCGATGTAGAACTGTAGTCATGATTTCATTTGCCAAACAAGAATCAAAGGCATGAAAAGGCTTCAGAGAATGGCCGAACCGTTCATTTTTTGGGTCTTGGTCTCACTCCACACTCCAGCACCCTCCACAGAAATTGGAGATGGAGGCTGTCGTAACCTCTTTTTCGGCGCCCGATTAGGGTCAGGCACCTGTGGAGGCTAATGGTTTGGCTAGGTCTATTCGGCTTAGCCTGGGCTCTCTCAAGCACACTAATTCACGATTTAATAGTCCAAGTTTTTAACTTGTAAGTTAATTTTGAAAATGAGTCGTCATTAATCGATTTGGGGTGTGTTAATTAGAAACCCGAGCGAAGTATCGAGAGAAATACTCGCTCCTGTGCAACCAGAGAAATTAGGATCAATGATTTGATTACACTAGCTAATCACTAATGCCCTTTCAGTACCTAATCTTGTTTAAATCCTAAGGCTTTTTGGATTTTTTAGGGATTTTCCATGCATTTGTGGGAAAAAATACATTTTTTGGGTCTTTTTCTATTTTATAAAAAGCATTTTTGGATTTTTGACCTTTTTTGAAAATATAAATCATTTTTGACTTTTCTCCGACTTTTTTGGCTTTTTGGGAAAATATGGGATATTTTTTATTTTTTTATATTTTTTCAAAGTAAATTATTTTATTATTATACTTTTTTATTAAAATATTATTATAATAATATATTAAAAAAACGACCGGGTCGGATCCTCGAGTTGGGTCCGACCCGGATTGCAGAGACGAAGGGCCCGGAACAAGCCTGAGGCATAGACCCGACCCAGAAAGGATTTCAAGCCCACTACTAAATTCTGGCCCAATCCAGCAGATTTTTACTTGAAAAAAAGGCCGCCTAATTGAAGCCTGAAGGCCCGTTGTGATAGACCCACGTGGATGCAACCCTACCCGAAGGGCTAAAGGAACCGGGTCAGCCCGATCCGCAGGCTAACCTGATTCGATCCCCTCTTTGCTGCAGCCCACCCACGGGGAAGAAGGCAGCATTGATTGGAGAGGCTGGGGAGAAGGCATTAGTCGAATGGTAGCCCAAGGTTCAATAGCGACAACGTAGTGGACGAGCTGCAGCCGGCCGCCCAACGAGATTGGCGACGAGGCACACGGCACGGCAATGGGAGTCGTGGAGCAGGCCTAGCGTGGCAGAGAGGGTAGGGGCGACAATGACAAAGCAGACAGAGCCTGTGGTTACCTGTCTACAACATCGACACAGCACGGCGTTGCCTCAGCCGCCCACTTGCTTTGCTTTGAATGTATGTCCCATCCATCGCCAACTACTCCAAGCGCATCGCCGTTCGCCCGTCCGTCCATCCGGCCATCACGCGTGTCTAGCTTCCTACACGCGTGTTGTAGAGGAAGGGGAAGAAGATGACAGAAGGGAGCAAGGGGCCGGGCCAGGTTGGAAAAATTGGGCCCTGGGGGCCCATGCGGGGGGAGGAGGAAAGGTGCGAAGGCCCAGCCCCGATGGGACACCTCTTTTTTGTTTTTCTTTTTTATTTATTTATTTTTTGTTGTTTTATTATTTATTATTTATTATCCGAAAAAAGGAAAAAATAAATAAAAAAGGAAACTAAGGCCTAATTAAAAACCTAATCAAAATTTAGGTGTTAATAGTTGCCCCACTTTAAAGGTGAGCTCGCAAATGTTGCATTCAAAGACAAATCGATACCTAAATTTTGTCCACTCATATGCAGTAGATTATATCTTATTTAGGACCAAGTGTCCTATGCAAGAAAGAGCAATATAGTATTATATGTAGTAAGACAAATAAGAAGATACCTGTAGTTACTTACCAAGCACAAGTGAGATAGGGTGCGAATCTAGAGTTTGGCAAGTATCAGGGCATCATCTTACCTGGTGATGTGAGAAGGTTGCTCCTCTAAGACCCAAACATTTCTTCGGTCGCCTTAATGGGAAATTGCTTTTCCAGGACCCGAACCATTCTTCGGTTGCCTGTTAGAGCAATAAGTTGTTTACTTGACCTTTCTCGGGGGATGTGCCGATCTTTCTCGGGACATCTGTTTGTGGGTGCCTGATTTTTATCAAGGACACTGGTTTGTACCCAACCTTTCTTGGGAGATGCGTCAACATTTCTCAAGGCATCTATTTGTGGGGTGCCTGATCTCTGTCAAGGACATCGGATGGTACCTGACATTTCTCAGGAGATGCGCCGACCTTTCTTAGGGCATTTGTTTGTTGGGTGCCTAATCTCTATCAAGGACATCGGTTGGTACCTAACCTTTCTTAGGGCATCTGTTTGTGGGTGCCTGATCCTCTGTCAAAGACATTGGTTTGTTGCTTGACCTTTCTCGGGGGATGCGTCGACCTTTCTCGGGGGATCTGTTTGTGGGGTGCCTGATCCTCTGTCAAGGACACCGGTTAGTACCCAACTTTTCTTGGGGGATGCGCCGACCTTTCTCGAGGCATCTGTTTGTGGGGTGCCTAATCCTCTATCAAGGACACTAGTTGGTGCTCGACCTATATTAGGAGATGCGTCGACCTTTCTTAGGGCATCTGTTTATTAGATGCCTGATCATTGTCAAGGACACCGGTTGGTACCCGACCTTTCTCGGGAGATGCGTCAACTTTTCTCAGGGCATCTATTTATGGGGTGCTTAATCCTCTATCAAGGACACCGGTTTGTTGCCCAACCTTTCTTGGGAGATGCGCTGACCTTTCTTAGGGCATCTATTTGTGGGGTGCCTGATCCTCTGTCAAGGACATTGGTTGGTACCCGACCTTTCTTGGGGGATGCACTAACCTTTCTAAAGGCATCTGTTCGTGGGGTGCCTAATCTCTGTCAAGGACACCGGTTGGTACCCGACCTTTCTCAGGGGATGCGCCGACCTTTCTCAAGGCATTTATTTATGGGGTGTGTGATCCTCTGTCAAGAACACCGGTTTGTTGCCCAACCTTTCTCGGGGGATGCACCGACTTTTCTCAAGGCATCTGGTTGTGGGGTGTCTGATCCTTTATCAAGGACACCGGTTGATACCCGACCTTTCTCAGGGGATGCGCCGACCTTTCTTAGGGCATCTTTTTGTTAGGATACTTGGACATTCGCAGGTATTGAAAAAGTACCTAGGCATTCACAAGTACTAACCTAGAGGATATCTAGACCTAGTTGTTCGCAGGCACTGAAAGAGTACTTTGATGATTACAAGTACGAATTCTGGAGGGTGCCTAGACGTTCATAAGTGTTGAAGGGGTACTTGGATGATCATAAGTACTAAACTCTAGAGAATACCTGGTTGTTCGCAGGCATCGAAGGGGTACTTGGATAATCACAAGTACGAACTCAGGAGAATACCTAGTCACTTGCAGGTATCGAAAGAGTACTTGGATGTCCGCAAGCCTTGAATACTCAGGAAGGCTTCCCACCTTCTAGTAGTTGGAATATCGAGGACACACCTCGAGTATTCGTGAAGGTCTTCCACCTCCTAGTAGTTAGAATATCGAGGACGCGTCTCGCATATTCGTGAAGGTCTCCCACCTCTTGGTAGTTGGAATATCAAGGATGTACCTCGCATATTCGTGAAAGTCTCCCACCTCCGAATAGTTGGAATATCGAGGATGCGCCTTGCATATTCATGAATGTCTCCTACCTCATGGTAGTTGGAATATCGAGAATGCGCCTCACATATTTGTGACTGTCTCCCACCTCTTGGTAATGGGAATATCGAGGATGCGCCTCGCATATTCGTGAAGGTCTTTCACCTCCTGATAATGGGAATATCGAGGGCATGCCTTGAGTATTCGTGAAGGTTTCTCACCTCCTGGTAATGGGAATATTGAGGACGTGCCTTGGATATTCTCGAAGGTCCTTCACCTCCTAGTAATAGGAATATTGAGGGTGTGCCTTGAGCATTCGTGAAGGTCTCTCACCTCTTGGTAATGGAAATATCGATGACGTACCTTGGATATTCGTGAAGGTCTCTCACCTCCTAGTAATGGGAATATCGAGGATTTACCTTAGATATTCGTGAAGGTCTCTCACCTCCTGGTAGTGGGAATATCAAGGACACACCTCGTGTATTCGTGAAGTCTCCCACCTTCTGGTAAATGGGAATATCGAGGATGTACCTTGGATATTCGTGAAGGTCTCTCACCTCCTGATAGTTGGAATATCGAGGACACGTCTCGCATATTCAAGAAGGTCTCTCACCTTCTGGTAATTAGGAATATTAATGACATGCCTCGCATATTCATGAAGGTCTCCCACCTCCTGACAGTCGGAATATCGAGGACGCGCCTTGCATATTCTTGAAGGTCTCCCACCTCTTGGCAGTTAGGAATATTGAGGATGTGTCTAGGATATTTGTGAAGGTTTCTCACCTCCTGGTAATGGGAATATCGAAGACACGCCTCGCATATTCGTGAAAGTCTCTCACCTCTTGGTAGTTGGAATATTGAGGACACGCCTCACATATTTGTGAAGGTCTTCCACCTCCTAGTAATGAGAATATTGAGGACGTACCTTGGATATTCGTGAAGATCCCCCACCTCCTGGTAGTTGGAATATCGAGGACGTGCCTCGCATATTCGTGAAGGTCTCTCACCTCCTGATAGTTGGGAATATCGAGGACTAGGGGTGTGCAACCGGACCGGGTATACCTAGGAATCGGATCGGCTCACCCGGAAAACAAGGTCGGGAACCGGTTCCCGTTGAAATCGGTCTGGGAACCGGTTCCCAAAATTCGGAACCCGTTTAAACCGGTCCAGGTACCGGGTCCAATTGATTACTCACCCGGGAACTGGTTCCCGGACCGGTTTTGGAACCGATTTTATAAGTATAGGTTTGAAATCCTATTTTTTCCCCTTATTTATATTCTTATTCTTGCAATCACATAGTGTTTTTCCTTTTGGCTCTCTCAAACACGCACGGCACTCCTCATTTGTCGTTCCTCTTCGTCACTTGCTTCCCTTCCTCATCGGCTCACTCTCCCACCGTCCAACAGTTGGAAGGTGTTCGTTGCCACCAAATTATTGTATACTACATGGATTGGCTCGCCTAATTTCTCTTTTGCAGGAGGAGTTATGGTTGTATAAATTAGTAGCTTTATATAATAGTTGTGAGAATAAAACTAATAGTAGACCCATGTTTGTTACTAATTTTTTGCCTTATGATTTTATTTATCATAATTAGCCTTGTAGATCCTTAATTTTTCATTTAGTCAAAAAGTTCATGTATTTATTTATTACAAATGCTTAATGTTTCGATACAAATTAGGAGAATTACGTTATTTTCTCACGTATTAATATAAAATTCAAAGTCATATAAGATATCGGGAGATTGCAAAACAGGTTCTAATAGAAACATGGTTGACCTTGGAACCGGACCGGAAAAACAGGGTGGATCGGGTAAAGGGTTCAATACAAATAGGGTCGGGCACAAGGTCTAAAAAAGGGGAACCGGTTATAATAAGGTTTGATATAGAGTTCAGGTATAGACCCTACCCACCCTGGACCTGATCACCCCTATCGAGGACGTGTCTCGAGTATTCGTGAAGGTCTCTCACCTCCTAGAAATGAGAATATCGAGGACACACCTAGGATATTTGAAGGTCTCTCACTTCTTGGTAATGGGAATATCAAGGACGTGCCTCGCATATTTGTGAAAGTCTCCCACCTCCTAGTAGTTGGAATATCGAGGACGCACCTTGCATATTCATGAAGGTCTCTCATCTTCTGGTAATTAGGAATATTGAGGACACGCCTCGCATATTCGTGAAGGTCTCCCACCTCTTGGTAGTGGGAATATCGAGGACGCGCCTCGCATATTCGTGAAGGTCTCTCACCTCCTAGTAGTTGGGAATATTGAGGACGTGCCTCAAGTATTCGTGAAGGTCTCTCACCTCCTGGTAATGGGAATATCGAGGACGCACTTGGAATATTCATGAAGGTCTCTCACCTCCTAATAATGGGAATATCAAGGATGCGCATCACATATTCGTGAAGGTCTTTGTCATGCCCCGAACTTCGAGCGCGTGCCCATCCCTTGGTGGTCGATAAAATTTATGACTTCCCAGGACGAGTCGTCAACTCTTTCATTTTATTGCACATGCGGAAGCGAATAATAGATCCCCTGACAGTAACCATCTCGGGATAGAAAAGCAGGACAATAGATTTACAAACAAAACATGCTTTCATAAACCAACTGAGTCATGTACAAAGTCTATGACTAAGAGACTACAAAGGACTGGCTCTCCAAAAAGAAGTGGTCCTAACTGACCTACGCTTCAGATCACTTTAGCACGACTCCAGGTCCTCCACTCTATAGTCTTGAAAATTTAGCCCACGACAGGGTGAGATATAAATCTTAGCGAGTTCACGCTCTAAATCCCGATTAGGAGGAAAATACGCCCAGAGGCGCCCTAACCATACAATCACGCATTTAGCATAGATGACTTACCTCGTCTCAGTTCCACCCAGCATATCAGTACAGTTTATATCACAGATAGCCATACCGATATGAGCAATAATTAAGCTCCAACAACTGAAACGCCACACTCAATTCTCAAATCAGCACAGGGGTCCTAATTATAGGGCTAAATCGTTATGACATGTCTCATTCCATGTCACACAATTTTGTCCCATAATCCGGCGCAGATATTTCACTCCACACTCATTCCAATTGATAAGTACGCCCGCTCTAGGGCATGGCCTACTTGAAGTTCGACGGTCTACTGGCATAGCCAGGCATCGTCTCACTCCATTGAGCACGGCTACGTCTCTAAAAGACGGCTTTCTCGAAGGAGTATAGGTCCAGCCTCTACTGCGACCCAAATCCCAATAAATGGGTATCCCATAACGGGTAACGTCCATCCGACACAGTTCGGGGACGGGTTCTCTTAACCAACACATAACCAATCAATCTCGGCCTAGGACACCGTGCATTGCACTCAAATGCCTCAATTAAAATAGTGTTCCCGGCCTATTTTCTTCGTATTAAAAACTTCCGATGAAAAATAGTCATGTGTGGGTACACGGTCAGATTGGATTCGGAAAATTCATAACCTTCTTTTCAAAATCCCACTGGTTTATATAGTATATAAAACCATTTTCGGTGTTTAAAACCCGACACCCGGGATTTTCTGAATAAATATTGAAATTCATAAATTTTGGAATAAATGACCAAATTTCCATCAGCACTCAAATTTTCACAATTTAACACTCAATTGCAGAAATTAACCACATCATTGCAATCATCACGGAATTCCGGTCACCGGCTACCCCGGCCTAATTTTCGGAAAATATTTAATAATTAAACTAATTACACTTAAATAAATCTAAACACCCCTTAAACGTCATTAGCCTACTAAGAAGAGTTTAGTGTATAAACTCACCGGTTTAGCGCAAAAACCAGTTTACAGTGACAATGACGCGACGGCAAGAGGTTCGGAAGCTTGCGGTTTCACGGATGTGGCTGAGGCTGTGGGATGGCTGTATTGACGCAATGGGGACAGCGGCTGCACGTACACGACGAAGGGAGCGGTCCCTTTCTTTTCTCTCGCCGCTCACTCTCTCGCGCCCTCTATTCTCTCTCTCGATTTCTCTCTTCTCACTTGCCGCTCTCTCCCTTTCTCCCTCTCGGTTTCCTCTTTCTTCCGTTCATCTACGAAGCTTACTAGTTGACTTCCCTAGTCAACAAAAGGGAATTCGGTGGCAACAGGAGAAGCGGCAACGTAGAGGGAGTCCCATGCGAGGAGACACCTTGCAATTTTCCATGCAAGTCGTGTCAACGTGCCAGCGTTGGTCGGTCACTGCAAATGGAGAAGAGACGTGGCCTTCGCTGGCCGTAGAAAGAGAGGAGCGTGCACACGTTGATGGCTGGAGGAGGACGTGGTCTTCACGGGCTTCGGTGACTGCCAGCTTCTCTCGTGCATGCAAGGGCGTGGGCTTGTTTAGTTGACTCTTGAGTCAACTAAATGGAAATCATGCTGGCAGCTATTAAAGAGGACAACAACGGCGTGCACATTGCAGCTGTTGAGATGGTCAAAGTCTCCCTTCTTGCATGCATGGCTATGGACGTAACCCTTTGGTCGACATCTTGAGATTTGTTGACCATCGAAGGGGACGTGGGCGTGGGCTACATGGTCATTCGATGAGGAAGAATGCGTGCATGGAGCTGTGAACGTGGGCCTTCAGTTGCTTCAATTCTTGCATGGAGAAGATGATGCGGACGTACTCATGGCCGTCGCATGCTACAGGCCTTCAGCTCGGTCGATGTGCAAGGCCACTCTGGGTTAACGTGTCTTCATAGCCGACCGTGTTAAGCAAGAAATTTAGACGAGGAGCTATCACGAGAATGTGAGGAAACATGATGTTTCGTTACGGCAAGTGTGGTGATGAAGCGGGGCCGAAATTAGTGTCAACGACGTAGTCCGACGATAAATTCGTCGACCCGTCACAAATCGTTACGTACTCGAGGTCCGGCGAAATCCGGATGTCACAGTCTCCCACCTCCTCGTAGTTGGAATATCGAGGACAAGCCTCGCATATTCATGAAGGTCTCTCACCTTCTGGTAATTGGGAATATCAAGGACATGTCTCGCATATTCGTGAAGGTCTCCCACCTCTCAGTAGTCTAATTATCAAGGACGCGTCTCGCATATTCGTGAAGGTCTCCCACCTTCTGGTAGTTGGGAATATCGAGGACATACCTGGGATATTCGTGAAGGTTTCTCACCTCTTGGTAATGGGAATATCGAAGACGCTCCTCGCATATTCGTGAATGTCTCTCACCTCTTAGTAGTTGGGAATATCGAGGATGCATCTCGAGTACTCGTGAAGGTCTTTCACCTCCTGGTAATGGGAATATCGATGATGCATTTGGGATATTCGTGAAGGTCTCTCACCTCCTAGTAATGAGAATATCAAGGACGCGTCTCGCATATTCGTGAAGGTCTCTCACCTCCTGGTAGTTGGGAATATCGAGAACACGCCTCAAGTATTCGTGAAGGTCTCTCACCTCCTGGTAATGGGAATATTGAGGACGCACTTAGGATATTCGTGAATGTCTCTCACCTCCTAGTAATGAGAATATCAAGGACGCGCCTCGCATATTTGTGAAGGTTTCCTACCTCCTGGTAGTTGGAATATCGAGGACATGCCTCGCATATTTGTAAAGGTCTCTCACCTCCTAGTAATTGGAATATCAATGACGCACCGCACATATTCGTGAAGGTCTCTCACCTCCTGGTAATGGGAATATCGAGGACACGCCTCGCATATTCGTGAAGGTCTCCCACCTCCTGGTAACATAAACTTGAATGTGGCACGAGACTTACCTGGATGGCCGTAGGCGCTCAAAAGGGCTGGAAAACCTAGGTAGCTGCAGGCATACAAAACAATGGAATACTTAGATAAACACAAGCATTTAATGATATAATTTGGGACCACTCAGGCAGGTCCAAGTGTCATGATGATAAGAGAGCATACTTGGGTAACCGTAGGTGCACATCGCAGTAGAATACTTGAAAAGCTACTAGTATTCAATGATCTAATTTAAGGACAACTCGAGCAGGTCGAGTGTCACGGAAATGAAGTATCTTGATAGTGTCGGGTACTTGAAGACAATGGGATGCTTGATCAATCACTAGTATACTATGAGGACAACTCGAACAGGTCGAGTGTCGATAAGAGAGGGAGTACCTAGACAATGGTAGGTACTTAAAAACAAATGGATACTCGGATAGTCGAAAGTATCAATACTCTGGGAACAACTCGAACAGGTCGAGTGTCAAGAGAGAGTACCTAGATAGTGGTAGGTACTCAAAGACGATGAGATACTTGGACAATTGCAATCATCCTTACTATGAAGACAACTCAAACAGGTCAAGTGTCAAGAAAAGGGGGAGCACCTAAATAGTGTCAGGTACTCGAGGACAAAGGGATACTTGGACAATCGCAAGTATCAATACTTTGAGGACAACTTGAACTGGTCGAGTGTCGATAAGGGGGAGTACCCAAACAGTGGTGGGTACTCAAAGACAAAGGGATACTCGAACAGTCGCAAGATGTCTTGAACATGCCAGATGAGGGACTTTCAGTCTAAAAGGACTTTCCGCTCACTCTCATGGAAAAGACAATTTTATCATGACCATTGATACAGGATTTATGAGGACCACACTATCTCACTATCATCATGTCAGCAGGGGTTCGAGTATTCTCGCAAGCGTACGTGTGGCACCCCCCGACGGCCCCCGATCCGTTAGGGTCGCCACATGTCACCGACTTTCTTTCAACGTGAAAGTCTGATACTCTGATACCAAAGGATTTCGATAAATCCATGAGTTATGGGGGTCTATATCCTTTCCATTGGTCCCTGCGCAAAAATATGGCGGAAGCGTATCCAACAACTCCCTTTCCTATATTTAGAAAACAATGCACACCAACTCCCTTTCCTATATTTAGAAAACAATGCACACCAACTAAACACTTTTATAGGTAATAACCGGACACTTTTATTTACATAAAACTAGATGCACAATCGTTAGTCGGTACATTAAAATGCCGTAATTTTCTATACTCGGCTACACTTCAAAAGATACCCGACATTTCCAAACAGTTACAAACACAAAGTCCATTGTTTGGTGTCGACGTCCAAAAATTTCTTCCTCTGCTGACCCCATCTCACGGTCACACCCAACCACTCGGTCAGTTTACTGGTGGCGACGGCAGTGGCCCTAGTGTTCGTCCATGCCAACGGACAAATACGGCGATGTACTCCTGGAGTACAAGGCCTGTGGGAAGACCAGTATCGAACACCATAATGACTCTCACTCGTACAAACGTCAGTCCTCGCACCTCAGGGTCTTGATACTCCGACCGCTCCCATTGTAAGTCGATCGAGACTCCATAGAATGTACCAGGAGGTGCAGGCAGCAGAGGCATCTTATCTAGTCTGAAATGTTAGTCCCCAAAAGGGGTGAGTACAACCACCCAGCAGCGAAAGATCCACTAAACTATATCGCGCAGAACCATCACAATCTAATTTCATGCAAGATAGACAAAACATATAATCAAAGGAATGAGTATGCATCCAATCAATGGAACCTTTCCAAGTAATAGTAGATGCAGTTTCAAAACCAAAACACATCTTTTCAGTCACACGGGTCCCGATTATAGGGCCAAACTGTTATGACGCGTCCCATTCCGTACCACACAGTTTTGTCCCATAATCAAGTGCAGTCATCGGCGGGATCATTAGTTTTAAAACTCAAAAGATTTTTCTCCTAGAGGACCAGTGTTTGCGTCCCTCCAGGCATTCGCACCCAACCTGGCGTTGCAAAAACCTCCAGTTGTCAGTCATCGGGCATCCAGAGCGTGTTACGTCACACCTCTTATGCATCTCGCACCTCACCTAGCATCACGAGGAATCTCCGGGGCTCGCCATGAAAATGGTTACCCCTACCCTCCGGGCATGTATTCATAATACAACCGAGTATCCCGACACTCCCGGGGTACCTCTGGGGCTTTGCGGACCCCAGGCATCTAAAGGCATCGACCCCTACGATCCTTATGGGCATCCCAACTCCCGGGGCATCGTCGACCCGAGGGTCCAACGGCAGCAATAACATCTTAAATTATTTCTATACCAAAAACATTTTCAATGTAATGACATCGAAAGTCCCATGAGTTTTCAAAATTTCAGTGTTGAATAATTTGCTGAATGCCAAAACCTTCATACTAGATAATAACCAAAATGCTTTCACCTTTGAAATAAATTTAAGCAAATTCGGAATAAAGGCAACCAAAAATCAGAATGCACAGTTTTAGTAATAATTTTGAAAGAACCCATAAACGAACTCAGAAAATTCTAAATTTTTAGTATGTTATAAATAAGATCTAAAGGAAAGAATTTCATGAAGAACACTAAGCCAAAATAGTCATGTATAGAGGGAAGTAAATCACACAACTCAGCCCCAGATTTCTTCCATCAACAGAATTTATACTCCAGCAGAAAAGCATCGCACATTACAAGAAATTTATGCCACTATATTGATTTCGAAAAATCTGACAAAAACATATGTCCTAGTTTAAACAATTCCTCACAACTTTCACGAAGAAATCGGGACCAAATTCGTACTAGAATTCTCCCTAGAAAATCTACAAAGTTGCTGAGCTACACACGACTTATTTTGGGCAGTGCAGTTTCATTAGGATTCCATGCCCACACCGCAGCTATCTCACTTCCAAAAGTCCACCAAAATTGGTATTTCGATTATAGTTCAACAAAATCAAAAATACATAGAGAAAATCAAAGCATTTCCTCAATTTCATAGTTCCAATCTACTTCAATCACCCAATAACTCGGCATTCAGCATCCAACTCAAACATTTCCCAAATCTAACTGCACTACATCAGACAATAACAACATTGCATTATATAGGCTAGTAGACTTCCACTTGCCTTAAATCCGACGGTGTTGACAGCGAGAAACCAAGAAGCTCGCGGTCACAGCCACGGCTCGGCAACAGCAAGCACAAGCGGTGTCGGCGTCGGCAGCGCGCGTGCACGGAAGAGGGGCATCCTTCTTCTTTTCCTCTTGCCGTTCACTCTCTCGCTCACTGCTCTCTTTCGCTCACTCGCTCGGTTAGCCTCTCACTCACTCACGATCACGAGCACTTCGCTTCTTCAGATTAATGACTAATTAAATTAATGTATGCAGGTTTTTTTCCGGTGGCTGCTTGGTCGAGAGATAGCTAGGGAGAGGCGTGTCTTCAGCTGGTAATTTCCTCATGGTTGACTCAAGTGTCGACCAAATGGGGAAAAAGTTGGGGCCAGCTTGGACGTGGATGATCTCTCCTCCCCAAGCGTGCATGCATGTTCCTCATGCATGGCCGAATTTCCTTCCTTCGGCTCACTAAATAATTAGTGTATTAAAGTCCAAATCCCTTTCTTATTTCATATACACTTAGGTGGTATAGTTGTGTAGTGTCATCGAAACAAGTGTGCACGGGTCAGCGGGGTCGAATGTGGTGCCGATGATGACGATGATACGACGGGGTCCAACATCGGTGCCGATGACGAAATCCGATAACAATTTCGTCAGTCCACGACGTATCGTTATTTTTCTGAGGTCGGCAAAAATTTACGGATGACACAGTACGACTTTACCAATATGAGAGGTCTTTGTCAGGACCGTAATATAGGCTTGGTCAATGGCTTATCAAAGGGGACCATCAAGGTCAAGGCTCCTAAAAGAACTGCCACACAATCATCTTCGAGTTTACCAGTCAAGGACCCTGCGAAAAAATATAAAATAATCTTGCTTGTACTTCTCCGAGCAATGCTTATAGACATATGAAGTCCTACATTAATTGAAATGCCCTAGTGTGAAGAGACTTTTACAATAGGGATGCAACGTAGACTCGGCTCATGTGTAAAAGGGTGAGAGTTGGTGATTGCCTTGGCATTGTCACCAGTCCTTCTTCTCACTGTCAGATGGAGGCTCTATTAATTGAACCACAACAACAACTTTTCTTGAGAATACAATTGGCTATATTTTTTTGGCTAAGGGGCATTGGTCTTGCTTTTACTAGGCACACTAATTTTTCATGTCCTTAGTTTTTATTCCAATTTTTCATTTATGGGCATTGACCTTGCTTTTACCAGATACACTATTTTTTCATGCCCCTAGTTTTTTCATTTTTGTTTTATGAGGAACTGATCTAGGCAGGTTCAAGCACGACACTATTGTTAGACTCTTGAGTCTTCATCTTTTGTCAATGCTCTAAGTTGTGTTGCTTGAATGGCAGTAACTTCTGTTTTGTCTCAAAGTGAGGGTGAAATTATAAACTTAGTTGGACTGTACAATGTATACAAGTGCATAGAGAAGGAATTGTTCTTCGTCATTCTATGGCACTTAAATTATTGTGAGTGTTCAATATCCAATAAAGACACCCAAAGATTAATGCAAGTGCGAGCAAGAAAATTTCTATCCCCCTTCTTACCTTGTGATGCCGCCTTGCCTCCGATCTGCCCCAGTGTGGGGGTGGTTCTTGACAGGGGTATGAGAGAAGCTTCACCAGTGTATGGGGTTCAAAGGGGGGTAAGCAATGAAATGCCTCTCACTATTTTGGTTATCGTACCATTCATGAGAGAACTCTTTACCCTGCAGCCATGGAATCTTCTACACTCATCTCACAAGTCTATAGATAGGGGACTGTGTGTAAGATATAGCTTGTCTTTCATCATCCTGATGTGCTTCATCCAGCATGCTTAATTAATTTCGTATTCTTCATTTAGTTGTCTATTTTGATAATCCTTAGTGGAATAATGATTTAGATAGATAAAATCATCATGTAAAATCCATTTGGAAAAGGCATGCAGCATTTTAAATATGGAGTTTGTACTCTCAAAACAACTGAATGGTTTTTACTCAAGACACCCTATTAACAACTTCAAGGGTGTTTACTTGGTGGAGTTGTATTTACAAATATATCGAAAGAGTTATTCACAAATGGGTGTCAATGAATTGTCCCTAATGAATAGGGAGATGACACAAGAAGGATCAGGCGGGATTGGGAATCTGATCATTGATTTGATGGGCATCTTTGCTTTTGCCTCTATAGAAGAGAAGATGCAGAAGTAGATTAATCAATAGGGCCAAAATTAAGTGTGAATTGAGGCCATAAGGGTTTCTATTATCTGCTTTGGCGATATTCAGGATGCCATTTTACTTAGGAGAGTTTGTCATGCCTCCTACTGATTTGTTGTTTGTATCTTTGGCGGTCAGGTGATCCTACAACACACAAGAGGGAGCGTGTTAGTCACGAACTCTTTCAGGAGTCGAATAATTGGAAGTGATACAACATTACCCTTCACTGGTTTGCAGATGATTGGATGGACCTGAAGTGTGAGAGGGACACGAAGTCCTACGTCTCTTGCTTCGTTAGGTAAATTATTCTCCTATTTTTACAGTTGCAGGAGAAGCAAAAAATTTCATTAGTGTTTACAGATGGCAACTAGTTGCCATTTCTGTCACGCCCCGATCCTCGGGCACGCACACATGCTTCTCTTGGTCGATTTTAGAATGCGATATCCCAGGACTATGTATCGCCGACCCTTTCATTTATTAAGCACATGCGGAAGCGGTTATAAATCCCCAAACAATAAAACAATGGGATAGAAAAGCAGGCTATATTTTTCATATTGAAATCTACAACCAAACCTTTATACATGGCATTAGACAGAGTACTTCACAAACTATTCAGACTTTACAGTCTCGCTCTATCTACACATATACATAGGGTCCACAGAAGAGATGGGATTTCAATCCTCATCTGGGTCATACTCAGGATCATCCTGATCCTCTTCCTCTTCCTCTGATTCGATCTCTTCTTCATCAGACTCTTCAGCTTCTCCTTCAGGCTCCTCCTCGGCTTCAGGTGCCGGCTCATCTTCGGGTACTTCTTCTGCTGCACCCCAGTCTTCATCCTCCTCTGGTCCTTCCACCTCATGTTCCTCGATCTCTCCACCCTTGTCATTCAAATTGTCGCCCTCAACTGAGTACACAGCAGTGCGGGCTTCAGCAGCGAGTGCCAGATCCTGAACATTCACAACAGACCCATCCGCATGGTCTGCTGTGCCCTCTCCAAACGCTTCTTCCAAGACGTATACGAGCACGTCGTTCTCGGGTATGGGCCCCTCTCTTCGCCCGTCAAAGTAATCCCGGTACCATGATCTATAGGGGTGGGGCCTCAGCTCATTTTCTCCTACGTCAACCCAGACGATTGACTTAATAAGGAGGTACTCTAGTCCTTCTGGATGAGGGTGGATGTGGTAATGGATTTCTAACTCGGTCATCTCATGTGGAATGCCGAAATGCATAGCGGGACGACGAGGTGGAGGAGGAGGTGGTGCTGCCATCTACGGGCCTGAAATGTTGTCCCACAACAGGGATGAGACTACGTCTCGGCAAGTTCTACCCCACCAATACTCGACTAGGAGACCAATACACTAATTGGGCTGCCTATGCACACACGGGTCAGAGGACTTACCTTGGCCTCAGATTCCACCTGCATATTAGCACAATTCAATAGGCACCCAAGCAATCACATCAGATCGAAGTATCGATCAATTGACCTAGTCGATTTCATGCCAACAAGACCACTCACGGTCAATTCAGTTCAATCCATCAATTCATGACAAACCGATCAAATCATATCGGTGATCTCATCTATACTCGATAATTATTCTCAACATTTCAAATCAACATTCCCACTCAAAATAAAATAGGCTCAAGGTGCTAGAGGTCCCCAACACGAAGTCTTGTCATCGTGCGCTACTTAGTCCTTGCCCTCAAATAACAATAGTATAAGGCGCTAGAGGTAACTCACACGAAGTCTCGCTATCGTGTAGTACTTAGTTCTTCACTACAAAAGCAGTAGTATAAGTCGCTAGAGGTAACTCACACGAAGTCTCGCTATCGTGTAGTACTTAGTTCTTTACCTGCTCAAGACCCATCGAGTTTCCTCAACACAACACACATCGCATCAACTTCCAATTATCATCTTGCTTCAACTATAAATCAACACATAATTAATCCCTCACGGCCCAATGACATTGTGCCTCGCTCTTAAATTCCTTGATTAAAATAATGTCTTGGCCTCATTTCTTCGTATATAAAAAGAATACCTGATAAAGTATCATGCGTAGGCACACGGCTGGCCTTAGCCAAAATATAATATTTTCATTTCCATAATTCTCACATTTTCTGTAGCCCACTCAATTAATTTTGGCATTATCAACCGATGCCCGGTTATTTTTCAATTAATAACCAAAGATTATTCAATTAAAGAATAATTCCCAATTTCACTAATCATTTAATTCAGCACAAAATAAAGCTCAATTAAATAAACGGATGCGCCACGACAATTAGCACGAAATTTCAGTCATCGACCATCTCAGCCTTATTTTCCAAAAAAAAAATAATTAATTAATTAATTTCGAAAATTAATAATTAATTATGATAAATCCAATTTAGCTCAAATCGGAGCTCAATTAAATAAACGGACTCCACCACGATCATCAGCATAAAATTAGGTCACTGGCCATCCCAGTTAATTTCCGGAAAAATAAATAATTAAATAATTAATTTCGAAAATTAATATTTAATTAATAAAAATTCCAATTAGGCCCGAATTACCAAATTGAAGCCCGATAAGGGTCGGGAAAAATCCCGAGCTACCTTCAATAAATAGTAGACCACGTCCACTTGCTAATTGCACCATCAAATTGTCTAATTCGCATCACAATTGATTAATAAACACTAATCTATACTAATCTAACCACCTAAACCTAATTAATTAAAAATAAACAACCCTTAAGCATCATTAGTCTACTAAGCAAGGATTAGTGAGATTACTCACCGGAATTGCGCGCAAATTCGATCAATCCGACGGGGACGACGCGAGGGTCGATTCTTCCCAAAGCAACTCACGGATTCGGGGCTCGGAAATGGCCCAAATCAGCCCACGAGTGTGCTGGAAACCCACTCGGTGGGTTGCTGGATTTGCTACAAAACAGAGGGGAAATGAGATGGTTTAGGGCAGAGAAGGGTCGGGAAGGCAGGTGGCGGTCCGGCAAGGCGGCACGGTGGCTTCGGCGGGGCTGAACGACGGCCGGAGGTGGTCGAACAAGGCTGGACAGAGGCGAAACAGAGCTGGGGTCGCACGGCGGGGACGGCAGGCGCAGGAGAGCGCGCGGTGTTGCGCGGGCGGCAGTGCGGCAGCTCCGGTGCGACGGCGTCCGGGCAGCTGGCTACTGCTCCTTCCGGCGGTGCCGGTCGCTGCTTCTGCTCCAGCTTCGTGGGTTCGCACAAACCAGAAAGGAGGAAGGAGAAGTCGGTCACGTGAGAATGAGGGGAAGAAGAGAGAAGAAGAAGAGATAAGAGAGAGAAGAAGATAAGAGTTGAATGGTCAAAGGAAGAAAAAGCAAAGGGGAAGACAGCCAAGCATTTGGTGGAAGGGGGGGGGGCTACGCACGAGGGAAAAGAAAAAGAGAGGAAAAGAGAGAGAAAAAGAAAAAGAAAGAAAGAAAGAAAGAGAGAGAAGGGTTCGGTCAAGTGAAACGGGGAAGGAAAAAGAAATAAAAGAAATAAAAGGGAATCAAATGGTTTAGCCAAAAATAGAAAAGAGAAAGGGAAATGTGAATAAAATCAAAGGAAAGAATTTCTTAGAATAGAAAATCCTTATCCCAATTCTTTTGAATAAGCTCAATTATTCCCAAAGAATTTCCAACTAGAGTTCTTGATCCCCAATTGCGTTTCTGCAACCAATTCCCTCTTACTTTTCTCTCAAATAAATTTCACAACATCAATTGATGTCTCGAATATCAAATTGATTAATTTCCTCCTCCATGGATCCCTCAAGCTTCTCAATTTCACAATCAGAATCGATTCCCAGCCTCAACTGAATGAGAACGGCCCTAACCTGACTTTTTCCAAAAAAGTCTCGGTTGTCAGAAAAATCTTCTGAGACTGAGTCGTGGATCCTAGAATTTATTGTGACACGACAGAACCTTCAATTTCTGAAATCGAACTTGAATTGGCGGTTAATTTCCATTCGGCGCGTTTTTAGCGTGACCTAGACTACCGGGTGATTTTCAGAACTTTTTAAGGAAAATGACCCGTGGTCGATTTTCTTCGAACCACTATGAACCCATTCGACTCAATGGCGACTCTCGATTGTCGTGAAAATCTCGATGATTCAAATTACGGACACAGGATACCAAAACGACAGTAAAATCATATTAGTGTCGGTCGACGAGAATTTTCCAATTTAGTGGAGTCACCCACGATCGGCCACACATCTCAGTTGAACAGACATATCTCTGATTTTAAATCGATTTTTAACTGTGCCGCAATGGCCTCTAAAGATGAGCACGGTCGAGAAACCAATTCCTGATCGAATTCTCAAGTTTATTGCCTTAAAATTTCTTAATTACTTACCCAGACAGTCTAGTTATCTCAGGAGTGATCGGCTCCGAGAATAGCCCTATAAACGCGTCAACGAAATGCCCGATTAATTCAGTAGAAAACAGATTGAGAAATTTAGGATGTCACAATTTCTGAGGATTGAGCCCTAGTCGTGTCTGGGCCGCTTCATCTCCCATACTACTAGGTTACGGCACTGGTTGTGTTCATGGAGTGTTTATTTTTCCATTTAACCGAACCAGCTCCTCGACGACATGTCTTTTCGCAGCCAGTTGCATTGTTTGATTTGCCCAAATTAACCATTGAGTCTAGTTCTTGAATCGCGATGCTTCCTGTCAATAGGGGAAAATATGTCAAAACGAATTTAGAGGGAGGGAGTATTGGAACGATACAAAATTACCCTTCCCCAAAGTTTGTATTTGCTAACTCGTGGGGATATTTGAATGTCGAATGACAGTTTTTTTGTCTTGACGGAGTTCAACATCTGTTTTAATTGGCCCTCCTCATTTGTGGCTGCGTGTGCATGATTAATAATCGTTGATTCATATTCAACACATTTCTTCTGTGGAATTTTCCTTTTGTCTTTGACCATATGATCATTAGCAACATTGGGCAAAGTCATGTACCTCAAGCTTCCATGGAATCTCAATTGTTTGGGTTTTCTCCTTGTTGATAGTAGCTAATTCAAAGGAAGAGAAGAGATTCCTTCCTTGTGCTTCTGGGCTTGTCGAAGCTGGAAATTCCATTGATGAAATTGCAACATCTAGTTGCTCGGGCATGTTGTGCGAAGAAGATATTGCTCAGACTTGAGACAAAGTTGTGTAGGAGCGAGGTGAAGTGCATAGAGCTCCGAGAACGGCTCGCAAAATAGGAAGGCTAAGAGCAGCATGGAGGAGGTTACCCCGCCTTGAGTTACCATGGTATGCCTGCTTTGAGTTCAATCGTAGGCTTGTGTCAATTACGTCCCGCCTTTCGCTTCCTATAAATAAGAGAGAGGGGACGTCATTCTCAACATTACATTCAAGGAATAAGACTTACCATTTTTCTGAAACAGGGTGACCATTTTTGTTTGCCCCTGCTTTCTTGAAAGAGTATCTTTGAATTTGGCGAGTTCACATGATGCGCCAGCTTTAAATGCCCCTGTCATGCTAAGTCAAGGGGATGATATTCTGAGATATGAAGTGAATGAGTTAGAAAATAGACAGGATTAAAATTAACATATTGTTTTGGCGAAAGCTTTTGGTAATGAAATATTTTCTATTTTCAAAAGTATATATCTTCGAGGGGGAGAAAGCATGAGGAAGCCCAGCCCTCAGTATTCTCCTTGAATGATATTTTCTTTTCATGGTTGGATAGCATCACCGGGCTAGTTTGGAATACCGCCTCATGCTTTTGAAACAAAATATTAGTACTATACAATAGATTATTGAACATTAGATTATTGGAATGGAAAAAGCAACAGTAATACACTAGACAGGATTAAAACATGAAATTAAAAACAATCGAAACCCATGAAAACTCCTATGAAAATGGGCACTTTGATAGTGTCGGTTCTGAAATCAAGCGCCTTTGAGTTCTTCGCCTCCAGTAGACTCGAAGTATTCGCATGAGAGGACCACTTCCTTGAAGCTACGGAAGTGCAATCCATGCAACCAACAGTGATGCTTGCGGGGTAAAGTTCCTATGAATAGCTTTATCATTTTTTCTTCAGCCAGTTGAGGGTAGGTTTGCATCATAAAAGTCTCCCACCTTTCTGCATATGCCCGGAAATCCTCCATCAGTCTTCTTCTGAAGGGTACCAAGTTCTCGCAAGGTAGTTCGGTTCTAATATGGCTTTGGTACTAATGTAGGAATGTTGAAGACAGCTCATTCCAATCCCTTATGAGGTAGATATTTGTCATGACGAACCATTGCAATGTAGGCCCTATAAGACTATCTTGGAATGCTTGAGTTGTGAATGATGTCAGGCTATAGTCCCGACTCATTTCAGCGTGGAAATATTGCAAGTGGGCCACGGGGCGAGTCATGCCGCTATACTTGCAGAGATTAGGTACCCACATTTCTCTGGATGTCATAATCATATGAAGGCAAGACGGGCTCACTATGTCTTGGCTAGGCAACTGGTTTTCCCATTGCATATTTACCGCAGTGGTGAATTCTGCTACTTCAAGAAAGCTGGACTCTACCGAGATCATTTCATTGCTTTCTTCCAAGTCGAAATCACTAAACGAGGATGAGGTGTTTACGTCGTCCTCATGGTCAGGTGACAAACTTAGCAGTTCATTGGGAGACAAGTCATGACGGACGAAAGCTCCCTCTCCTAATAGGCCTTGGATCCTGTGTGTGGGTGGGAGGCAATCATACAATGAATGGCTGATTTCATCTGTATAATACTAGTAGCCTTCAGGATTGTACCCTAGGGACTAGTAGCCTTCAGGATTGTACCCTAGGGACTGGTAGCCTTCAGGATTATACCCTAAAGGATGCTCGAAGTCTTGATGCGGCAACTCGTTGGTTGTCAGGTTTTGCCTATATTCAGCGGCAAGCATTGGCTCGAATTGCTTAGGCTTTCTTTTCTTGACTCCTGGTCCGAACCTTTTGAGTAAAGCCCTTCGTTTTGCCAGCTAGACCTTGTAAAGGGGATTGGAAGATGGTGGAGCTTCGCTCCCCTGGTTGATAGGGGTTGGCATTCTCCAGACCCTAACTCTTGATGTAAGCTTGGGAAGCTGCATTGTCGTGCCCCAGTCTTGAATAGACTTTGTGGCATCGCCTTCATGTGTGGGCTCCTTGCTTTTCCTAGTAGGAAGCTTCTCAGTAGCAGGATATTGTCCAATCGTCCATTTATCATGCAAGGCTACATTGATGTCTTCTTCTGTGGGCCGCAGGTCAGACTGGGCAGTTGGGCTCCTCCTTGACACTACATGTGTTCTTAAAAACATATTATCCCTCATTTTTGCGACCATCGGCTCTTTATGCTCCGCGAGTATTGGCTCTTCGTAGGGCAAGGTGATGTCAGTGTTGATATCAACATCATATTCTTGGCGGAAAGTATTAGTTAGTTCCCCCCAGGTCTTAAGGAGATTAATCCTCCTTACAATGTACCACCGCAAGGTGGGGCCAGTTAGGTTTGATTGGCACGATTGAATCATCCTTCGGACCAGGTAAGCCTACAAGTAGGTCTCTGGGCGAGAGGTATCAGCATACCTTTCGCATTCAGGTGCTTTAAGCTCTTTAGG
The DNA here is from genome assembly GCA_016097605.1 of Eucalyptus guilfoylei. NCBI lineage: Eukaryota > Viridiplantae > Streptophyta > Magnoliopsida > Myrtales > Myrtaceae > Eucalyptus > Eucalyptus guilfoylei. The sequence continues at coordinate 56,171,028 of CM027867.1, forward strand.
GATCTTAACACCGACGTAATTAGACAAGTCTATGGGATCTTGCCCCTGTAGCTGGCTTAGCTTTTTCATGATCTTTATAAACTGTCTATCTTGTTGGCTATCCTCTGGCAAATTCGCGGGTGTCATGAGTGTGCTTGAAGTAGCTATGGAGTTGGACTTGGCTTGAGTGGACTCCATTTGCCTTGAGAGTTGTCAAAGGACAATGGACATCTGTCCTACGCTGTCTTCAATGTTAGCGAGGTGATTTTGTACGTCATTTTGATCAAGACCTATTTCACGAGGCCATTCGTCTACGATTGGTGGTTGGCGATTCATAATTACCTATCCACAAAAATAATGAATGAGAACAAAAGTAAAATAAGGATTGACCCATGGCAATGGTCCAAGAGGGTTTCACAGACAACATACTTCTGACTTGAAATTAAAATGACAGAACAAAATATAGAAGTCCCTAAACAATGGGACTAAAACAAAATTTCCACAATATTAACACTGAGAGCACATGACTGCTAGTTTATATGTGATGGGGAGCCTTGTTCTTGTGAAGATTTTTGCTTTCTTGGGCTGGCTCTAAGACATGTACCCAGCGTATTCCCAAATCCCTTTGCATATGCTCTGCTTGCTCGTGTCGGCTAATCTCGCTGATTGGGTGAGGGACGGATGGCCTCAGTTTTGTCGGGATACGATAGTTGTTGATGTAGGACTCAGAGGCGTGATGGGCCTTTTCCTGTCCCTCAAGTCCTTCAGGTACCACAATCCTTTTGCGATGGCACTTGCTCCATGTTTCCTCGATAATGGAAATCCCACCGCCCTTAAAAGGCAATGGGATTTCCTGAAGGGCTCCATACTGTCGGGCCATCTTATACGAATAATAGGGAGTGTCGCCAGTAAGGCCGAGCAACGAGATTGGATTGTAGCATTTGTAAGCAAAGCAAGCTCTCTTTTCATGGAACCAACCACCACACCATCGGAATGCCTCGGGAATGGGGTTTCTTAGGAAATTTATCTAATTAAAATAGTTTTGCTTGGGAATATATGGTCCTAGGACCACAAATTTCTATAATAGATTTTCGAAATTATTTGTTTCAGATGATTGCATGAGGCATTGAAATTTGCTTAAGTGAGAAAAGAACCGGACTTGTAAAATTTCTGGGGAGGCCCGCATAATTTTTTCCATGTTTTCTTTGAAACGGTTAAGGGACAAAAATGTTTCGGCTAAAATCATGTTGACATAATTTCGCCCCCTTGAGATCTGATCAACTACCCATGCCATCGAGGGATTTATGACGTCTCTTTGATGGGGGAAAATGATGAATCCGAAAAAAGCCAAGAGGAGAATCCCACTTTTTTGGGTCATGGGTTGATTTTCAAAACGAGCAATCAAAAACGGTAGTGGGCAGGTATTATGGTTAGTTTCAAGAATTTGCCTCATAACATGAACTTCAATTCTTAAAAGTTGCGCTAACCCACGCAACGGGTCAATGCCTATTGGTGGCCTAACAAGCTTATTCTCGAGAGGCTTTCCGATGATGATGCTGCATTCTTCCAAAGTTGGGGTTAGCTCGAACCCACCAAACATAAAAGTGGATGTCTTCGGGCACCAGAAATGTGCTATGGCTTGTATGACTTCAAGATGAACAGGAATTTGGATCAACGATAGAAGATGACCGACTTTGGCTTCCACGCGCTTTTGGGCATATTGGTCCAATTGACCCCACCATCTGAAGAGCTTTGCTTTGGGAGCGGGAACAAACTAGATATCGTCTCCTCCCATCGCATATAAACTGAGACTCGAAAAGCCTACCTAAATTGCCATAGGCCAATAAAAAAATGACTAAGTAAAAGTAAAGAAATTACTTTGCTTCTAAAGAAAATGGCAAGTACAGAGACATGCGCATAGTACGTGCGGCTCGATGTTTAACTGATAAGGCTTGTTGAAATTAAAAGAGTGTCTGCCCGTCGCAGTCTTGCGTTGGCAGCATACCCTCTTAAAACCTTGGTTCTACCTAAAGAAATTCGGGGAAAAGAAATGCAACATCTACATCGCAATCTCGCGTTCAATGCCGTATCTTTCTTAACACCATCCTAAATATCCTATGGCGGCCCAGGTCCGGTGGTCGAGTTGTGTGTGCCACGTGCAGTGCTAAGACAGTAAAGCGTGCATAGCAGTTTATAATCACAAAACATTTTATTTTAACAAAATTAAAATAGATTTCTAAGCTACTAACCTGCACGAAAAAAGAAAAAAAAAAACCTAAGTTAGTAAAGCGTTTAAACAAAGATAAAAATGACCTAAGTCCTCAAAATTGTCCCTAGTGGAGTTACCAAGCTATCGCGACCTTTTTTTCGACGCCCGATTAGGGTCAAGTGCTTGCGGAGGCTAATGGTTTGGCTAGGTCTATTCGGCATAGTCTAGATTCTCCCAAGCCCACTAATTCACTACTTAATAGTCCAAGTTTTTAACCTGTAAGTTAATTTTAAAAATGAGTCTCCACTAATTGATTTTGGGTTGGTCGATTAAAAACCCAAGCAAAGTATCGAGAGAAATACTTACTCCTGCATAACCAAAGAAATTAGGATCGGGAACTTGATTACACTAATTAATCACTAATGCCCTTTCGGTACCTATTCTTATTTAAACCTTAAGGCTTTTTGGATTTTTGAGGAATTTTCCATGCATTTGTGAGGAAAAAACATTTTTTTGGTCTTTTTCTATTTTATAAAATAGCATTTTTGGATTTTTGACCTTTTTTGAAAATATAAATCAATTTTTTACTTTTCTCTGACTTTTTTGGCTTTTTTGGGAAAATATGAGATTTTTTTTTATTTTTTCAAAATAAATTATTTTTTATTATATTTTTTTATTAAAATATCATTTTTATAATTATAATATTATTATAATAATATATAAAAAAGACAGGGGTCGGATCCTCAGGTTGGGTTCGACCCGAATCGTAGAGACCAGGGGCCCGGAACGGGCCTGAGGCGCGGACCCGGCCCAGAAAGGATTTCAAGCCCACTATCAAATTCTGGCCCAATCCAGTAGATTTTTACTTGAAAAAAGGCGGCCCAACTGAAGCCTGAAGGCCTGCTGTGATAGGCCCATGCGGATGCAACCCTAACCGAAGGGCCAAAGGAATCGGGTCAGCCCGATCCGTAGGCTGACCCGATTCAACCCCCTCTTCGCTGCAGCCCGCTCACGAGGAAGAAGGCGGCACCAATTGGAGAGGCTGGGGGGAAGGCGTCAACCGGACGGCAGCCCGAGGTTCAACGGCGATGACGTAGTAGACGAGCTGCAGCCGGCCACCCAACGGGATTGGCGAAGGGGCTCACGGCGCGGCAGAGAGGGTGGGGGCGACGACGACAGAGCACGGAGCTTGTTGTTACCTGTCCGCAACGTCGGCACGGCACGGCGGCATGGGAAGTGGCGACGGGTGGCAGAACGGCAGCAGTGAGCGACGGCGAAGCAGCAGCGATCCTGCGCGGTGGAGCTCACGATGGGGCGTTGGGACTTCTTCGTCGGGGGGAGGCGATTCGAGACGGACGGCGTCGGGGGCCGCGAGATTAGACGGTGTCGTTGGTGGCGACTAGACGACGACGGAGGTCTGGCGCAGCGACGGCGTCAAGGGGGTTGGCGGCACAGTTTGGCACGGCGTCGGGCGGCGTCGCCGTTGGCTGAACGGCGCCCCTATCCTCCTTAGATCCGGCCCCTTTTTCAGTCCCTCTTCGCAGATCTGGAACCCCCTCGGACCAGGACCCCTCCCTCCGACCAGATCTGGATCTTCGGCTGGCCGGCTCTCGGACCTCCTCCGATGTCTCTCAAGGGAAGTGATCGGAGCTAGCTGCCTCGGACCCTTTCTTGGCCGTGTTCCTTGGATATCGTCGTGGGGGGCCTATTTATAGGCGAGGGGGCGGCCGGTCAACAGAGCTTCAGTCGCCGGTCCTCGCACGCCGACCGGCCTTGTGGCGGTCGGACTGGCGTCGCTAGCTGCTCCACGTGCGTCGCCGCCCGCCCGTCCGTTCGGCCATCGTGCACGTGTTGCAGAGGAAGGGGAAGAAGATGACAAAAGGGAGCAAGGGGCCAAGCCAGGTTGGAAAAACTGGGCCTTGGGGGCCCGTGTGGGGGAGGAGGAAAAGAGGGGGGCTGGGTTGGGCGCAAAGGCCCAGCCCCGATAGGCTACCTCTTTTTTGTTTTTCTTTTGTTTTTATTTATTTTTTTGTCGTTTTTATTATTTATTATTTATTATCCAAAAAAAAGAAAAATAAATAAAAAAGGAAACTAAGGCCTAATTAAAAACCTATCAAAATTTAGGCCTCAAAAGAGGCCAAGGAGGAGAAGCTATCCATTGCAAAGATTGTCATGGGCACGGTTCCCATAAGATCTCGCACATCAAGAGCAAGACCATCATGAACAACGTGCAGCTCCAATTCTTCCCCCCAGATCTAGTGTAAATGATCAGACTTCGGCTAATGATAGATACCATCATTCTCATTGGTGACTGAAAGCTTTAGTATCTTGAGCAAATCTTGAAAATAGTGAAAATAGCTTTAGAAGCAGGGACGCAGCGTATGTCGACGACCAGAATAAGGAGGGGTAGAAAGTGAAACATGCAAGAAGAGCTTTGGGACTAGCAAAGTGACAGTGGAGGAGACTGCGAAATCCGCAGCGGAAGTTGTGGGAAAAGTGGTGCACAAGATGGCGGCGAAGGTTAAAGAAAGCATGTCTAATGAAAACGATGGCGAAAAATTGAAGATCCACAACTTGGCCAACCCAAAATTGAGTCAAAAAATGCATAGCTTGAGCATGATGCTTGGTCGCGCCACAATTCTCTCTACCGAAACCCATTCCAAGCGATGTTACAATCAAAAAGAAAATCTCTCGAAGCACTATAAGGCCCACAACTTGCCCGACCCAAAATCGAGCCAAAAACCGCCGAAATTCGGCCCAAAATTCCCTAGATCATCATGCGCACAAAACCTTAAATCATTTCTATATATATCCTTATCACTGTTAAATCAAGCCTCGTAGCTCAAAATCAAAATAACCTCAAATATCACTTTGATTAGAACAAAGGGCATGAGAGGGATTCCTGGCCAGTACGTGCAAAGCCCTCTCTCTTTCCCTTTTATCTCTCTTCCTTCTTTCTTTTCTTGGTTGTGCGTACCCTCTTGGTCACTCCTTTTCCCTTTCTAAGGAGCTGAATGTCCATTTGCTTTTTAGAAATGATTTGGTGACATCATTTAATTTACTGTGAAAATAATAATCCATTCTGAATCAAATAACAAATAAATATAAATTGTTGTAGAGTCAACTCCTTCAAGAATTTGTGACTCATAACAAATTATTATTACCACAAAGCTAAAAAATTGTTATGTTAATAAAATCCTTTTTTTTTTCTTTTTTGTGAGCCCCACTCTTGGCAAGTCAAAATATTACAGAAATAAGCCTGTATGTAGCCCAAATACCATTGGAGTTTTTCATCTAGAGGGTTTTTTCTTTTCCACATCTTTAGAAGTTAGATGCTTCTTAAAGAAAGGAAGATCTGAGAAACATAAATTTAGTTAATAATTTGTTATATATATTGGATTCAAATTTTGTGGAAAGATTCTACCCTTATCCATCTAAAGCCCAATTAAATGATATGCCATACCCTTGCTGGGACTGAATGTTTAGATATTCAAATCGTGTTAAGCCACTTTTGGCGACTAAAGAGATGGGATATCCTGGGAGAGGCAAACTCTGTGGTGGCTGAAGACAATTTGAGATGCAGCATATGCCACCGTTGTTATATTTTCTGCATGAAGCTGCTGATGATTCTTAGGAAGATGCACTGGAGAATTGGAGCTGCATGACAGCAATTATATATACTTGTTCCAAGGTACAAACAACCTCCTCATATTGTTGTGCATGGATGCTGTATAGGCATAATGACTTAGAGCGGTGGTGGTTGGTGAAACTCTTAGTGATAGATGTCGGTTGTACACTCTTTTCTAGAATCCGGTCTATAAAAAAAAAGGACTTTGGGGGATTCACGGTTTTCCTTATAAAAGAAACAACCTCTTTTCTAGATTCGCTATTTTGGTTGGATGAGGTTTGTGGATTTCTTCTGGTTTTGGATTTTTTTCGTGGAACCCAAAAGGTTCATTACCTTTATGACACCTATGTTTTGTTCACTGTCACTATTCTTATTATAAGGCTAGTTACTCTTAGGAAACACCTGCTTTTAACTCTTCAGTTCAAAAAGGTTTGGCCCTTCTCAGTTTGATTTTTGGTTAAATACTGCTCCAGTAAGGATATATAACTAAGTCTTCTGAGCATAATCACTTATACATAGAATTGTTCCTCATTGCATTCCGCGGAATTGTTATGACTCGCAAAAGGAGCAGTTGAGAAGTGGGGATTGGATGGTTGTTGATGAACCTGTGTTAGTACAATGCGAGAAATCATTGAAGCAAGCTGTAATTGATTATATATCTCATTACACAGCCTTGCCATTGTGTGGCCTCTTTTCTCATAGAGTAAATTCTGGGTGTCCAAATCAGAAGAATTTGATTTTTGCAACAGTAATGCATTTAAATACTAATTGAGTAAGTTCTGTGATCTCTTTGACATGGAGCCCTTGATAATGGTATCATAAAAGTGAATAGAAAGATTTGACTAGAGAGAAGATTGTGGTGGGTATCCTAAAAATTCTCAGGAGATGAATTGAGAGATATATGTGAAATACACTTGATATTATTACAATGTTCAAGAGAGCTCTTTGGAAAGCAAACTTTTTTGCTCATTTTTTAGCGCAAAATTATATTTCGAAAGCTTATTTTTGACTGACACTGTTATAAATTTTACGAGTAGACATCAAAGTGTGCCCCAAGCATATGCAAGCATATATTACAGTTGCATGTTTCATCTCTATGGTGATTGATTTTTACCACAAATTTCTCCAACAAAGAAAGAAATGACGGCTCCTGTATGCTGCATGACTTGTTAAAGCTGTAACTTGTAGTGCATAGATAAATAACAGTACACGATAGGAAATGTAAAAACAAGCGGGAGATAAATACTCGGATATGTTCTGCATACATAGATACACAGTTTCTAGTCATAACATTCCTTGTCATTTGTCCCCTTAAAGCCTTCGCCTAGCGAGCTTCACCTTCAATCCATGTTTCATGTGAAGTATGATAGAATTAGAAGGTCTCACAGGGTGATCTTCCACAACATGAACCTCGTAGTTATGTATTACAGTGGCCGCGACCGTTTTTATCTGAGTGAAAGCCACATCTTTTCCCAAACAAGTTCTTGGTCCGGCATTAAATGCAACGAACTTGTAAGACGGCTCATGCCTAATTCCTCCTCTCTCCGAAATCCACCTCTCCGGTCTAAATTCCAAACAATCCTCTCCCCATATTGATTTCATCCTCCCCATTGCATACATAATGACGAGTATCTTCGTGCCGGGATCAACTTTGTGTCCACTAGGAAGGACGTCAGGTTTTGCAGGGCACTTGTGTTGAAATGGAAGCGGTGGGTATAGCCTCAAAGATTCGCACACCGCGCCATGTAAATAAACCAGTTTGTGCATATGCTCACTAATATTGAAAACCCTAAGATTTTGTTCTTCCTTCGGGATTACAGATCTTATCTCCTCTCTGATTCTCATTTCAACAGACGGGTTCATGGAAAGAGCCCAGAAAAACCACGTGAGAGCTGAACCAGTAGTTTCTACCCCTGCGCTCAGGAAATTTAAAATCGTATCCCTAAGGAACTTGTCATTGCATTCTAAAGCGCCCAATGTCTCATTTTCCACCATATACGATGTCAATAAATCTGCACCATTTTCATCTCCCTTCACTTTGCTGGTTCCTTCTCTCAGTTCAACTCTCTTCATTGCTATGTAATTCCCTAGAATTTGGTCTACATCTTCCCAAGCTCTTCTCAGTTTCTTCTCCACTCCAATCCCCAACAACCTTTGCAGAGTACCGAACCACTCAGGGTAAAAGTGGCGATAGAAGAGCGCCTCCACGCCATCATCAAGTGCCTTGGAAAGTGGGACTTCTGGGAATTCGACGGACAAGCTACCGGGGTCGAATCCCGTGACGAATCTGCAAGCAGAATCTAAGGTGAACCTCTGGAACAAATCTTGCAAATCCACCGTAACACCTCTCTGAGACAATTCGTCGAGGACCCTGAGCAGACCATTCTCCAGCTTGTCCCTAGTCGTCATCAACAAGAACCGATGGAACCGTAGGTCTTTCATAAACACTTGAGCGACCCTTCTCTGCGTACTCCACAGATTGGAGTCGGAGTTGAAGATCCCGTCGCCCAAAACGTCGAACACCCTCTTGAACTCGGGCCCTTTCGGGAAGTTCCCAAAGTTGGCGCTCAAGATGTAGTGGACGTTGGCGGGATCAGCAGTGAACAGCATGTCCATGCCAGAAAACCAGTGGAACCGGAGGAAGAAGTTGCCGCGGCTCCGCTCGAGAAAGCCGGTGGCCCATTCGTGGAAGTGGCTCAGGTTGAGCAAGAGCGCCGGTAGCATCCCCACGAGCGGCCAGTTCTTGGGGAGCCCATCGTCGCTTTTGCTGAGGAGACGAAGGACCGCAAAGCAAATCCCAGCCAAGAATAACTCCAAGAAACCTATCAACGCCATTGAAGCGTCCCACTCTCTCTGTCTCTCTCTCTCTCTCTCGCTCTGTAAGAAGGTTTTGGAAGTCTAGTAATATATAGAAGAGAGGAGGAGAGATGACACCGACAGTGAGTGATGGGGTTCCGCTGAGGTCGACTGGCATTGAAAGTGCAAGGACGATTGATGAGTGATGGCGAACGGTAGCGGTCACCATCCCAGTACCGGCCGTGACCCAACAACTTGTTGTTTTTCTCTCTTTTTTTTTTGGGTCCCGCTTACGTGACCATCCTCCACAAAAAGTGACGGTCAAAAGTGGATCACAAAAAGTTTTCGAGGCAACTGGTTTTATTTTTTACTCTATCTTTTTATATAAATTGTGTCAAATGTGACTACATCTCCAAAATATTTATACGCATCTCTTCATTGTACGTCTGCCCAAAAGATATTATGTAGTCTCTACTCATCATCTAAATCAAGCACATAATAAAAATTGGAATTTTTCAACTACATGGTTGAAAAATAATTGAAAAGTACTTGCCTATCTCCTTCTTGCAATTTCAGCCCTTTGTACTTTGCAACGTGATTTCTAACATGATTTTCTTTTTTCAAAATTTAAATTCTCATGTCCTCCTTCTTTAACAACTATTGTTATTTTCCACTTCTCAAGCTGACGACCACAGCTTTTTCTCGGTCTTGACTTAATCGACTCCTTTTTGAACTTGTACCATTGACAACCGTAACAAAATACCACACCACAATTTTCCTTCTTGCCTTTCCTTTTACAAGGGGTTAACACTCTAATGCCAAATCCCACTTCTTTAGCGTAATTGTTATAAAATGCATAAACCTCAATAGAAGAATTAAATTCCATACCTATGCAACATGTGATTTTCACGTTCTTTGGTATGGTGACGCTTTCATGGATAGCATCTTCAATTAAAATTGTTCATCTCGTCTTCATCACCACTATTATTTTCATTAGCGAAGTTACTATCAATACGAACTCCATCCATCCGAACAAGATTAGACGAAAAAAATTAAGAATTATATGTCTAAAATTTATAAATGCAAACTAAAATTCGACAATTATGAATACCTCTTACTTTCTCGCCAATAAGAAAAGTAGAAATTAACGAACCTTTCTTCATAGTTATGACTTATTCAATTACAAAGTCCTACAATAATTGGAAGTTCAAAGCACAAAAGATAATTACACATTCGGCCCCAAAAAAAAAAGAAAGATAATTACAGTCCTATTTTTTGAGTTATCAAGCTTTTGTATTTGGGAACAATATCCACATAAACTTTTCTTTGGCCAGAGAATAATATCCACTATTTTTTATTGGTCGGTCCTCTATTTTAAAAGTTGCAACCGAGTTCTTCATATATTTCTTATCATTTGAATAGTATTGTAGGATTTGTTTCTTATTGCGTGAATATTATTACTTTGATTTTTTTCCTCAATTTGAGCTTGCAATAAAAAATTATACAAATCTCAAAAAGGAAAAATAGAGTATATATGAAACTGTTTGAGGAAGTCCATGGTTTCCTCAAAAATTTCTTGTGGCCCATATTTGATAGTCACTTCGTCATTTCACGGAGGATGATCAGCTAAGCTTTATTCTCTTTTTTTTTTTTTTGGCTTGCCTTTCTAATGCTACTAACAAAAGAAAATATTCACCGGTTTGCTAATGTGGCGTGAAATTTTTATTTCTATTTTACTCGTGTCCACTTATCAATTAATGCATGTCCTGTCAAAAATTGTATCTCGAGTTTGAGTCTGTTGATTAAACACGATCCAAAGTGAGTCGACCAAATAAACAAAATTGAACTGTTTCTTTGATTTTTTTTTTTTTTTTTGAACCTGCAAGGGAAAAGGATACTACAAGTGTCATAACTTTCATACGCCACACACTTGAGTGCCATAATTTATTTTATTTTTTTGATTCCTTGAGTGTCATAACTTATGTACGACGCTCACTTGAAACCATTACGTTTTTTTTTTTTTTTTTTTGGTGATCACTTGAAGTTTATATGACTTTTCAATTAATTACTTGAAGGCCACAATTTTTAAAAGCGTTCTCCACAAGTGCTATGTCATATTAGATTTCCGACACTTTGATGAACATTTTTTAAAAGTTATAGTACTTAGTGATCTACTCAAAACGATAGCACTCAAATGAATGTCTTTTAGAAGTTATGGTAGCTAAGTGGTCGAAAAAAAAAGTTATGGTATTTAAAAGAACATCGTGTCGTTGAGAACTTCACAAAATTGGGCATTAATTAATGGGATACACAAGTTTGTCTTCTTTTTGTTGAATTATCTTCAGGCTCCGCAACAACATTTAATGAAGAGCATCCATTTTAGCATTATATCAATACAAAGGAGGGGCTTGTGATTGAGTATATATAGGCCTATTTGGTTTGGCTTTGGGGAAATGATTTTAAGAAAATGCAAATACCTGTAGGCCAAAAGGATTTTTGGAGATGCTATCATGTTTGGCAAATTGTAATTCTAAAGTGTATTGGAAAATAGCTTTGATTTAAATACCATTTGGTAAAACTTACATTTGCAAAGGGCTTTTATTAATTCTTTTTTAAAAAAGAATCAAAATTAATCCAGCAGAGTTCAGCTGCTAGTGAACCGCTGGTGGCCAAATCTAGCCGCTAGGTAGCCTCGCCTGAGGCTTGCAACCTCAGGTGCCACCAAGTGACAATCGTCTGAGGTTGAGCGACCTAGGTGGTGCCGCCTAAGGTCGCCCGACCTCGAGGCGGCCGTTAGTGAGGACGAGCAACCCCTCAAGTGGCGGTCGTCATTTTTATTGTGTGAATATTATTACTTTGATTTGTATCTGAGTTTGAACTTGCAATAAAGAATTATACAAATCCCAAAATAGAAAAAAGAAAAATAGAGTAAAAATGAAACCATTTGAGGAAGTTCATGGTTTCCTCAAAAATTTCTCATGGCCCATATTTAACTGTCACTTCATCATTTTATGGAGGACAGTCAGCTAAGCTTTATTCTTTTTATCTTTTGGCTTGCCATTCTAATGCTACCAACAGATGAAAATATTCACCGGTTAGCTAATGTGGCATGAATTTGTTTTTTACTCATGTCCACTTATCAATTAATGCATGTCCTGTTAAAAATTGTATCTCGAGTTTGAGTCCATTGATTTAACATGATCCAAAGTGAGTCTTACCAAATAAACAAAATTCAACTGCCACTTTGAATTTGTTTGAACTTGTAAGGGAAAAAGATATCACAAGTGCCATAACTTTCATACGCCTCTCACTTGAGTGCCATAATTTTTTTTCGATTCCTTGAGTAGCACAACTTATGTACGGCATTCACTTAATGCCATTACTTTTTTTTTTTTTTTGCAATCACTTGAAGGTTATATAACTTTTCAATTAATCACTTGAAGGCCACGATTTTTTAAAAACGTTCCCACAAGTGATATATCATATCAGATTTCAAATACTTGGATGAACACTTTTTAAAAGTTACAGTGCCTAGTGGTCAATTCAAAATTATAACACTCAAATGAATGTTTTTAGAGGTTGTGGTAGTTAAGTGGTGAAAAAAGTTACAGTATTCAAATGAACATCATGTCGTCGAGAACTTCACAAAATTTGGCATTAATTAGTGGGACACACAAGCTTGTCTTCTTGGCCCAAAAAGATTTTGGAGGCCCTTGATTAAATGTTGTTGCAGAGCGTGAAGATATTTCAACAAAAAGGAGGCCCTTGATTAAATGTTGTTGCACAGCGTGAAGATACTTCAATGTGTGTCCCCCACTAATTTTAATCAAGGGCCTCCAAAATCTTTTTGGGACCTTGATTACATGTTGTTGCACAGCGTGAAGATACTTCAATGTGTGTCCCCTACTAATTTTAATCAAGGGCCTCCAAAATCTTTTTGGGACCAAAAAGATTTTGGAGGCCCTTGATTAAATGTTGTTACAAAGCGTGAATATCCCAAAAAGATTTTGGAGGCCCTTGATTAAATGTTGTTGCAGAGCATGAAGATATTTCAACAAAAAGGAGGCTCTTGATTAAATGTTGTTGCACAGCGTGAAGATACTTCAATGTGTGTTCCCCACTAATTAATGCCAGATTTTGTGACGTTCTCGACGACACAATGTTCACTTGAATACCATAACCTTTTTTCAATCACTTAACTACCATAACTTCTAAAAAAACATTCATTTGAGTGCTATAATTTTGAATTAATCACTAAGCACTGTGACTTTAAAAATATGTTCATCCAAGTATCGGAAATTTGACATGATATAGCATTTGTAGAGAATGTTTTTAAAAAATCGCAGCCTTCAAGTTATTAATTGAAAGGTTATATAACCTTCAAGTGATTAGAAAAAAAGTAATGGCATCAAGTGAGCATTGTACATAAGTTATGACACTCGAGGAATAAAAAAAACAATTATGGCACTTTAGGGAGTGGCAAATGAAAGTTAAGACACTTATAGTATACTTTTCCCTTGTAGGTTCAAACCAAATCAAAGAGGCAATTGAACTTCGTTTATTTGGTCAAACTCACTTTGGATCATGTTTAATCAACAAACTCAAACTTGAGACACAATTTTTAACCGAACATGCGTTAATTTGTAAGTGGACGTGAGTAAAAAAGAAATTCACGCCACATTAGCCAACTATTGAATATTTCCTTCTGTCAATAGCATTAGAAAGGCAAGCCAAAAAAAAAAAAAAAAAGGGAATAAAACTTAGCTGACCATCCTTTGTAAAATGACGGAGTGACAGTCAAATACGGGCCACAAACAATTTTTGAGGAAACAATGAACTTCCTCAAGCTTTATTGCAAGCTCGAATTGAGAAACAAATCAAAGAAATAACATTCACACGATAAGAACAGCAACCGCCGGCTGGGTCGCGCGACCTCAAGCAGCACCACTTGGCTCATTTTACCTCAAGTGACCGCCACTTGGGTCATGCGACCTAAGGCATCGCCTAAGGTCCCGTGACCTCAGGCAAGGCTACCCTGCAACTAGTGGCCAAATGCGATTGGTCAGCAGCTAAGTTCTCGCAGATTAATTTTAATTATTTTTTAAATTTTTTTTATAAAAACCCTTTGCAAATGTAAGTTTTATCAAATGGTATTTAAGTCAAAGCTATTTTTCAGTGCACTTTCATATTACAATTTGCCATACACGATAGCATTTCGGAAAATTCCTTTACCCAAAGGTATTTGCATTTTCTTAAAGTCATTTCTCCAAAGTCGTACCAAACAAGTCCTACGTAGGCTCCGTTTGGTTCGGTTTTGGGGAAATGACTTTTGAGAAAATGCAAATACTTTTGGGCAAAAGGGATTTTCCAAAATACTATCATGTTTGGCAAATTATAATTCTAAAGTGCATTGAAAGATAGTTTTGGTTTAAATGCCATTTGGTAAAACTCATATTTGCAAAGGGATTTTATCAAAAAAAAATTAAAATCAAAATTAATCCGATAGAGTTCAGCCGCCGGCCAACCGCCAATGGCCAAATTTGGTCGCGGAGTTGCGTTGCTTGAGGTCGCTTGACCTCAAGCGACGCCCTAGATTGCACGACCCAGGCGGCAGTCGCCTAAGGTCGAGCAACCCAGGTGGTGTTGCCTAAGGTCACACGACGTTGTGCGATGCCATGGGTCACACAACCCAAGTGATGGTTGCCCAGGATGTGCGACCCCCAAGTAACGATTGTCAAGGACGTGCGATTCCTCAGGTGGCGGTCGCCGTTCTTATTGTGTGAATATTATTACTTTGATTTGTTTCTCAATTTGAGCGTGCAATAAAGAATTATACAACTCTCAAAAAAGAAATAAGAAAAATAAAATAAAAAAGAAACCGTTTGAAGAAGTCCACGATTTCCTCAAAATTTGCTTGTGGCCTATGTTTGACTGTCAATCCGTCATTGTAGGGAGGCGGTCAGGTAAGCTTTATTCTTTTTTATCTTTTTTTTGGCTTGCCTTTCTAATGCGACCGGTAGAAGAAAATATTCACGGGTAGGTTAATGTGGCGTGAATTTCTTTTTTACTCATGTCCACTTGTGAATTAATGCATGTCCTATTAAAAATTATATCTTGAGTTTGAGTCAATTGATTAAACACAATCCAAAGTGAGTCTAGCCAAATAGACAAAGTTCAATTGCCTCTTTGATTTTGTTTGAACCTATAAGGAAAAATGATACTATAAGTGCTATAACTTTCATATGCCCCTCACTTGAGTGACATTATTTTTTTTCAATTCCTTGAGTGTTATAAGTTATAAACGACGCTCACTTGACGCCATTACTTTATTTTTTATTTTTTATTTTTTTTTGCAATCACTTGAAGGTTATATAAATTTTCAATTAATCACTTGTAGACCACAACTTTTTAAAAACATTCATCACAAGTGCTATGTCATGTCGGATTTCCAACACTTGGAAGAACATTTTTTAAAAGTTATAGTACTTATTGATCAATTCAAAATTATAGCACTCAAATGAATGTTTTTTAGAAGTTATTGTAGTTAAGTGGTTGAAAAAAAAGTTATGGTATTGAAGTGAATATCATGTGTCGGTAACTTCACAAATTTGGGCATTAATTAATGGGACACACAAGCTCGTCTTCTTTTGGTTGAATTATCTACACGCTCTGCAACAACATTGATGAAGGGGCTTCAATTTAGCATTATATCAATACAAAGTTAGGGCTTGTGATTGAGCATACGTATACAAAGCTCGTTGGAAGCTCTTATGACCACAGGAAGAAGAAAAAAATAAAAGAAAATAAAAAGAGTTTGTGTCTGGCGCTCTATTAATCTCTTTTATTTTCTTCAGTTGTCCAATCGGGGGGGACACTCTCTTTCTTGGGCGTACGTTGTTAGATTTGAGCTATAAACAGTGGGCATTGAGGGTAATTCTAGGGATGGGAAATATCTAAGTGGGTAAGTGATTGTAATTGCATATTCTCTTTTTAATTAACAGATTATTGGCGGTTGTTCTCCCGTGGACGTAGGTTTCGACATTTGGACCAAATCACGAAATTCCCCTGTGTCATTTATCATTCATTATTTTAATTTTCTCTGAAAATTTAGTGTCCCAATATATTTACAAAGATCTGTTCTGTTTTTATAATAATTGGTATCAGAGCTAAGACTTTATAATTATGTCCGGAATGAAATTTGAAGTCAAGAAATTTAACAAAATGAACAACTTTGAATTGTGGAGCATCAAGATGGAGATGCTATTAATAACTTAAGGTTTGCCAAGGCATTAGCGAGCAAGGATAAAGTGCTTGAAACAAATGAAAGATGTTGAAAAGGATGAGCTAATGAGGATGTCAATGAGTATAATTTTGTTAAATCTATTGAATGAGGTGTTAATAGAGGTGGCCGAGGAGAAGGATACCGCAGCGTTGTGGGCAAAACTTCATATTTTTTATACAATGAAAAGTTTGAACAATTGATTATAGATGCTAAAGAGATTTTTTTTTTTTTTTTTCATTTTGTTATGTTAAATGTACATCCATCAAAGCCCACCTAGACGAGTTTAACAAACTCATGATGGAATTGAAGAATGTCGAGGAAATCCTGGACAATGAAAAACAAGGCATGATGTTGTTAGCGTTTCTACCGAAGTCATGGAAGCACTTTATTGACTCACTATTACATGGTTGCACTACAATTACCTCTTTTGAGGTAAAATCCGTCCTACTCCCTAATGAGTGGTAGAGAAAATTACGATATGATGGTTTGATGCAAGATGTAACATGTGGATTAATGATGCAAGGTAGAGATCAACATCAAGAACCTAGTAGCAAAGCTAAAAATAGATCGAAATTGCAACACATAAAATCTAAGGGTTGCATGAAGTATTATGAGTGTCACGAAAATGGGCATATAAAAGACTATCCAAAGCTGAGAAATAAAGGTGGCGGGCAAAATGTCACGAGTAGCGTGGCAGACGTTATTGAGAAGAGTACCAATGATGTCAAGGCCATCCTACATGTGACTACTAGTTTGTTAGGAGATGAATGGGTGATAGTAAGCAGTTAATATATACTAGTATATGTTTAGTATAAATGGATTCGCAATTTCTAGCTATGATGTTCCCCGTCATGTGTCCACTTATGGCCTTCCCTTAGTGAGCTTCGCCATCATTCCATGTTTCATGTGAAGTATGATAGAATTAGAGGGTCTTATAGGGTGACCTTCCACCACATGAACCTCATAGTTAAGTATTATAGCGGCTGCGACTGTTTTCATCTACCTGAAAGCCACTTCTTTACCCCCAACAAGTTCTTGGCCCATCATTGAATGCCAATAACTTGTCCAACGGCTCATGCCTAATTCCTCCTCTCCACGAAATCCACCTCTCCGGTCTAAATTCCAAGCGATCCTCTCCTCATGCTGAGTTCAACCTCCCCAATGCATGCAAATGAAAGCGTATGTCCTCTTTCAGAAAAGAAATTGAAGTCCGGTGATGTATAAAAGAGAGTCGGCGACATGACACGAACAATGGACGATAAGTAGGCAAACCATGGGTGGGCCCGATCTGGCCTATTTTGTAATTTTTTTTTTTTTTTGTTAAAACCCATTTTATAGATATTTCTTCTTCTTCTTCTTCTTCTTCTTTTTTTTTTGGGGGGGGGGTGGTGGGCGGCGGGGGAAGTGGGGAGTGGGGCAGGTCACAAAACGCATTTTATAGTTCAGGCAGACAAAAATACATAATAAATATGCAAGCTGCACGAGCCTTCCTTGAGCCCACTCAGATTGGGCCGGGTCCTATAGCTATAGGTGCTTGTGGCCCGACTTGGACTTGGGTAGTTCTGTGGGCCGCCAGATCATAATCGAGTCTTCTTCCTATGGAAATGAAATCCATATATTGAGAAATAGACAAATGACCACGTATTGGACTCGTTCAAACGAGAGCATAACCTATGCTCCGAGAATAGCATGGATTGGAATTGAACATGTGCACTTACCACGACTTCAACAAACAAGAATGAGAAACGAGAAAAAACAAACCCAATAAATGGAAAAGAGAAAAATTGATGTAGAACTGTAATCATGATTTCATTTGCCAAACAAAAATCAGAGACATGAAAAGGCTTAGGCGAATCGCCAAATTGTTCATTTTCTGGGTTTTGGTCTCACTCCACACTCGAGCTCTCTCCACCGATATAGGAGATGGAGGCCAAAAGCATGCTAAAACCAAGGAGGAGAAGCCATCCATTGCAAAGATTGTCATGGGCACGGTTTCTCGCCTCAAAGAATCCCATAAGATCTCGTGGATCAAGATCAAGACCATCATGAACAACGTGCAGCTCCACTTCTTCCCCCCAGATTTAGAGTAAGTGATCGCAGACTATGGCTAATGATAGATACCATCGTTCTCATTTGCGACTGGAAGCTTTAGCATCGTAAGCGAAGCTTGAAAATTGTGGACACAGTTTTAGAAGCAGGGACGATGCGATTGTCGACAACCAGAACAACGCGGGCTCAAAGGTGGAACACGCGGTCAAGAAGAGCTTTGGGACTAGCAAAGTGACGGTGGAGGAGACTGCGAAATCCACAGCCGAAGTTGTGGGAAAAGCCGTGCGCAAGACAGCGGAGAAGGTTAAAGAGAGCATGTCTGATGAAGATGAAGGCGAAGAGTCGAAATCAGAGCTTTAACGAAAAGATTGGTCAAATGATGCCGCCATATTAGTTTCCTTTTTCCTTTTCTCCCTCAAATGTTGTACTAGTTGATCAGCAAATTCTTGGATTATCTCCTTGAATCAAAGCTGCATTTGCATGCACAAGCAATTGTACTCTTGATCTTAATCCCGTCTCAGTGTCTCCAGATGAAGGCCGAAACAACCCGAGTCGAACAAAAGATCAGGCGGCAAAAACCCAATGATAGAGCAAATCTTTTGTATGCATTGACTTCCAAAGTGAAAATTCTTTCACTCTCTTCTAAGCGAAGTAAAATGCAAACAATGCAGGTGTTTTCGATATGAACTGTCACAGGTTAAGATCGGTTCCTAGAGAGAGAATCAACGGTGGACGGTTGAAAGATCACACCAAAAACTCAAACCGCGAAAATCTGATGAAATAGTCAACACTACTTTGTTCTTTTGGCTTGACACCTAACAATTGCTCAAGGATGCTTTTTCTCCTCGCATTTTCGTGGAAGAAATGGGGAAAAGCCATGCCAGTTATGAAGTTCTCAAGTTTAATTTCTCTGGTAAGGACATATAATTTCTGTCCCTTTGGTGGCCAGTAAAGTTTGCAAACAAAAGCAAGAATCGCAATGTAATGTAGAAAATGAGATTGTCTGATTAGCAATTGAATTTGGCCCCTGTCAACTAAATTACGCATGTAAATCAAGGACAGCACAGCAACCCCAACTACTAATCTCTAGATAAATCCAAAAGACCTTGCCACAAGTCTACAACACAGATTTCGACCCAAAGCTTGTTCAGGAAAGTGAGCTTACCCAATCCAGGTAGATGGATATTGTGTCCCTAATGGACTCAGACGATAGCACAACAACCAAATTTCAGAAGAGGTAACACATCTCTATTTCCTGGGAAAGAATGATTCTTATATTAGGTAGAAAAATAGTGTGACAAGTTGATTGCAACAAATAATTTGTACTTTCAGATTCATCTAGATATCATACATGCTCTCTAAACCTGTACTGGACACCTCTTAAGGCAACAAAACCCAACAAAGAAGGAATCTATCAACCCCGTTACAAGCGAAAAGGAAACAAATTGAAGAAATCATGCCACATTTCCAATAGCGAGGCATGGTCCATTCATGTCCCAAGATGCAAGATGGCAGACACTATCACACGTTGATGTCAGCACGCTTTGATCTGCCTGTGCTGGTGAATTCAGAGGAACTACTGTATGAAAATCTCGGAAATGTATAGTTCTCAGATACCGAAACTGGCTGCTGAGGATACAAAGTGGGAGGTGGTGTAAGATTATGCTGTGCTGGGAGAGGAGGGAGAGAGTTATAGTTGTAGGCACCATTGTTCACACTGCATAAAAAACAGAACCTCGGTAAGAAGAAAAAGTGCAAGTTCTGTTTTATCTACGCCTATGGGTAGAAAAACAGGTATGTATACTCTAGACAAACAGCAATCTCATAGCATCAAATTCCACACATTTTATCCTCACAGTAGATTCCAAACTACAAATTGCATTAAAAGCGCAAGGTCATACATTAAAAGGATATTCAGGTCATGCAAAATCACATCTTTTTGCAATAAAAATTGGAAGCACAAACAGGAAGCCGGTGTTTCTACATCATTAATAGTTTGCTTTGCTTTCTTTGGAATTATAAAAGGTCAAGAAATTCTGAAAGGAACATCCCATCTAATCAGTTAATGCTGGCAGTAACCACACGCAAACATAGAAAATATCCAACAGCTCAGTGATGAATGAAGTTTATAGAACATTTTAAGGTTGATAGTCATTTGCAAGCAAAGTTGAGAAAAAGGCAAGATGAGCAAACCTCGTATTCTTGTAAAACTGTTCATCATCGCTCAAATCATCATCCAAACGCTGGGTAGTTCTCTGTACTGGAGAGACAGACCATGGGTTGGCCGAAGGCAAGTCATCTGAGACATACCTTCTCCTGATTAACTGAAAAAAGAGGGCCCGCTTTCAAATCGAGCAATAGAAGAACAATCTCTAAAGATGACAGGATAAGTATACCTACCGTCTGAAAGAATTTCAATATAGCTTCCTTGTCATATCTTGATTCTTTGGCAGCCTGCATTGTCAAATTGTAGAGTTCATTAATAAAATATACTTATCATTGAATCTGAATAAGTATGGAGAAGAGTACTTCTCTTGATAAGTTATTCTCGAAATCATCAATTAACTACCGTTTAAATTTCAAATATTCTCAATTCTCACAACAGCATATTTTCAATGAACATGAGCCTCATAAAGAAAAAGGACTAAAGTGGTCAACTTTATCCAGATGATGCCCAGTACTTGCACATCTTCCCAAGTTTATAAGACAACATATGCTAAATTAGATCCAACCAAGTTCTTTAACAAGGTAACTTCATTCCAAAGATCAATATTGCAGACCATTTCAGGGAACTTGGCATTAAATATCCAACAAAAATTAAGGAGCAGTTCACAAATGCCTGCATTTATTATATCAAAGAAGCGAAATCAGAGACGTGACTAAAATAGAATTGATTACACCAAGGAAATTAATCACTTTTCAAAGGTAAATACAGATTAAACAGCTAGCGGGAAGTTGTTAACAAAATAAGATCAACAAAAGCCTAAGCTGAGATTATTACCGCAAGGAGTCCACCACTGCCTGGAAATGTCTCTGTCAGTGGAAGTTCCTCACTGGATGGCAGTAAACCTTGCTTCTCAACCCACTGGCGGGCAGCATCCACGAGATTACCACTGCTTCCTCTTATGCCCTCTTTCGCAGCTACATCTGCTTTGTTACCAATAACAAGGTATGGAACAGGAAGGCCACCAGGACCTCCAGATCTTAGAGGAGCAGTGAATGTTCCAGTTGCTGCTACTTCAGCTGCCCATTTCTGCAAGCTTGATTTCGTCCTTCTTTGAGAGAGATCATGGACAAAAATAACACCTATAGTTGATAAGAATACACAGTTACACGTGGATAGTGAAGAACTTATCAAGAAATCTGAAAGGCGCAGAGGTAACACGATTAAATTTTCAGCAGTAAGAGAAACCAAAGTTCCATCTTCACACTTCGGACAAGGACAAGGTTAGCCACACGCTACCAGTCACAGATACATAAAACTACATTCATGTAACATGAATGTAATATCATGCATATGGATGCGATTCACTCATTCTACCTCCTCTCCTAGGACAAACTTAAGTCTGTCAATTTTCAAATGACAAACCAAAGATTAAAGTTTGTTGCCAAAAGAATGTTAAGATTTGTTCGATGTTCATCCAGTAAATATTAAATAAACACTACTCACAAGCAAACATGGTGAAGCTCTTAATCCCTTTTAACCTGACAAAACACAAACTGCTAACACTTCATTCAGATGCCACATGAACCACATCTTAAGATGTAACAATTAACCTGATTGTCTACTTGCAGACCTGCAAGGGTCAGGTCATAAAACAGACAGTACAGATGCAAGGTGCAGAGACTTGCCCTTTTTTAATTCATGCGGAAAGGATTCCCATTTTAATTCACACAACTTAACAATAATATAGCAGATCTACACATACTTAAGTAGACTTAACCATAATATAGCAGATCTGGACATACAAAAGTAAACTGATTCTCACCATTTATCTGAGAATAGAAAAGAGATCTGCAATCTTTGTAACGATCGTGGCCTGACACGTCCCAAAGTTCAACAAAAAAATCTCTGTCAGCATCACCACTACTGCTGGTCGAAGAGCTACCAGAGTTTCCATCAGAAATAAGCTGGATCAGGAAAAAACAGAAAAAAATTAATGTAAAGCTTGATTTCCAGAAATATCAACAGTCTCCTATGGAGACAATCGTAGTTAGAGCATACCTTCAAACTAACTGCACAACCAATCGTTTGAGCAGGACGGGCAATGGAAAATCCTTTGACAATCAGATGGACGAGAGACGTTTTTCCCACACCTAGCAAGATAGCACAAGCAATTAGATGCATAAAACGCAATCGATGCATGTGAACATAGATTTTCACATTTCCAAGTGCTGAAAAAAAACATAAAAGAGTATATTATAAAAGCAGCACATAAGCAATTCGCTCTAGGTCGAAATTGCATCTCTATTTATCAGGAAAAAAAAATCTATCTATTAACAGAGTGCAAATGTTGCATAAAAAGAGAGTTCAATTTTGTATCTTAAGGGTCCCCGCTAGACCAATTGTTTGGTTCTAATCACAACGGAATAATAGTGAAGCCCAATGCACTCTCCAATAGAGTAAATATGGCTTTGTTCATGTGCTGTATTAGTATCTTCTTTTTCAGGAATTCTTCATAATCATCAGTGAGAAAACTGCAACATGGAGGATTTGTATAGACATGGTTCAAGCTTTCCTCCATCGTAATGATGACATATCTACAATACAGAGAAACCCATGAACGAATGCAGTAGACCGTAAATTTCAGCAGTGTAACTCCTTGTTCTAACAAAGGAAGGAACTAACCCATGAAGTTACCGATCTAAAGTGGGAAGAACAAGGGGAGAGATTCTCATTTCCAGAAAACAAAGATAATCGAGAATACTTAACTCTAGCGCCCACATACTCGGCGAATGGTCCTACTGCCTTTTATCTTAGTACTAATGTGCTTATGGACAATCGTAGAGAACGATGACCTGAACTCTGACATCTAACATAGGATAGAAATTTCAATACTTTAGTCCTTTTGGGAGGGAAATACCCTACTCACTCTCCCCCTGCATTTCCCCTTTTTACGGCTTAATCATCGCAATCCTCCCACATTCCCTCCCCAATGCGAAATCACTAATCAGATTTACTTCGACAGCTACGACATGGCCGAGGAACAATTCAACCAATTATTAACAGCTCATGAAAACCAATCGCAACCTCTCAGATTCTGCAAATTAGACACGCAAAGCTCAGAAGAACCAACAGCATCAGAATGAAACTCACCCGAATCGCCAACGACGAGCACTCGGACCTGCCCACAAGGCAGCCCCCCGTTATGCTCCTTGACCTCCTTCTCACGTCCCCTCCAAAACATGTTTCCACCGCAAAAAAAAAAAAAAAAAAAAAGCCCTCCAACTCAAAACCGTGCCCCAATCATGTCCCGCGAAAAGCAAGCTCTCGATCCTCAAACCAGGTCAAGACTCAAACTTTAACGCCCAAGAACCCTCTCCATCACTGAGAGAGCGAGTTCTTGGAATCCCGAGCTCGGCAGACGCGCGCCCCCCCAAGAGACCCGACCCGACCCTCGTCGAAACCTCCAAGAAAACGGGGGCGCTCGCTCGATCGGCCAACTGGGTGTCCGTCGAACTCGCTCACCCTGCTCGGCACGCGGGAATTCAGCCGATCCCGGCTTAGGGAATCCGGCGGCGGCGACACCGGCGGGAGCACTCCGAACGACGTGGCGGGGCGGCGGCGAGAGCGAAGAGCGCCGGGAAAATGGGATCTCGCGAGAGGGAAGGAGGAATTGGAATTGCTGCCGATCAAGGCGTTCCGATTCGGAGATCGAAGGCGATGCGCGCGTAGATCTGCCTCCCTCCTGTTCACTGTTTAACTCTCTCTCTCTCTCTCTCTCTATCTCTTCTGAGGCAAATTTTCTTTTCTTTTTCTTTTTTGGGTGGACAGAAGCATGATCTTATTATCATTTTACTATGAACCTCCTAAAAATATGCAACGATGTAAATTCCTTTTTCTAATGCGATGCAAATCACTCGTTTTCTCATTTATTGATCCTCCGAAGCTTTGCACGCACAAGCATTTTGGGTGCCATGCTGTTTTAGCTCGAGAGAAAATATCTTGAAAAATATGGAGAGTTTCTTAAAATAAGAAACCTGTTTGACAAAAATAAGTAAAAAAAAAAAACACAACACTTCCTCATTAGTATATTATAGTCATTAAACTATTTACCATAGGGATGAGCACCAGTTCTAATCTAACTCCAGAAGTAAATCGAACTAGCTGAAGGTGAGTTCCACTTCTTGAAATTTAGAACCAATGGGAACAGATTTGGTTTTCAGTCTCACTAAAAAAACCAAACCGAATTAGATCGAATTAGGAATTCGCTAATCCTAAAATAGAATTTATGGCTTAAACTCCGCTCTTCGGGTTTCAATTCATCTTCCCTGATTGTATCTAAATTTACTCTATTATGGAATTTACCGTGGTTCGATCCCTAATTGAGTATCAAATTTTAGAATGAATGTTTTACCCTTCCTTGATTGTGAATTTTTAGTTTAATTTTGGCCAATTCTAAGAATTTTATGATGTAGAGAATTCATGTTCGCTCGATTGTGAGTTTACCCATTTTGACTCATTGCATAAAAACAAAACAAAACAAAATAAAAGTTGATTTCAGTCCGATTCAGAAGTCGAAATTGACCCATCTTGAAACCAATCAGTTCTAATTTATCACGTTAAATTCAACATTTTAAATGGACAATGACACCAGCCGACTCTATCTAACTATTATAAGCCCAGACCAAGAATTAACAAATTCTAGGAAATGAATTCCACGTACGAGGAAATGCGTCAAAATTAGAAAAATTAAATTAAATAAAGTAAAAGGTTGAGGAAAGAATATTAAGGTGGAGCGACAGGAAGTGAGAGTCGTCCACGTTGACAAGTCGGGGAAAGAACCTGAAAAAACGCAATGCCGTTTTAGATTTGATTCCCGTTTCACCTCCTCCTTCAATTTCGCCCCACCAAAGGAGGAATCTTTACACGCTGATCCATCCATCCGTCCGTCCGTCCATGGCTCGATCGTCAACGGGATGAAGTACATCCTCTCCTCCGATTCTCCGCTCTCCAGTCAACGAATTCCATCCTGAATCTCTCGTCTTCGATCACGTTCGGTTCCTCGTCCGGTTCATCGCGCGATCCGAGGGTGTCCTGTACGCGATTCAGATGGCGGTACGAGATCAGTGTGTGCTTAGTACATTGCTAGTGCTCGGCTTGATGGGTTGTCTTTTGTCCGGATTTCGCGATTTGGGTCGGCGTCTCCTGCTCTTTTCGGATGCCTTTCCGACCCTTTTGTTCGCAAATGCTTGCTAGTTATCTAGGATCAGATCAGCAATTCAGCACCAACTTGGGATCGTCTGTTGTTTTGCGTACGTTGTTGGGCAATTTTTGTTTGCTTTTAAGTGATGATTATTTTGCTTTTGTTTTCTGGGTTTGTCGTGTTTGGACTGCTTGATGATGGGCTCATGGTGTTTGTGGATGTAATACATAGGAGCGCTTTTGCCAGAAGCTTGTATCTGAAGCGGTCGCCTCTCATTTGGCAATCACGTCAATACTCTCAGAAACGGAAAAACGCGACATAAAAAAGAGAGCTTTTTCCATGTGCTGTAACTTTCCTTATATACCCTGACTTAGCCAATTTGGCAATCGCCTGAAACATTTTCGCCCCGGAAAAATAGCTGTTGTGCAGGTTTTCAAACAATGTTCTGCGTGTGTCAAGAGAGCAGTCGAGTTTCCTGGGTAGTAATTGATGCTGTTTTGTGAGATTAAAGCTCATTGCACCTATGCCTGTGGATTTGTCTCTGCCTTTTTTATAATGTCCGATTATACTTTTCGCTCTGGCTGAGCTTAGCTCTTTCAACTGATGAAAGGGATGACACCATTTGGAATATCAAGTTTTCGAGGATTAGCCGCATAATGTAGAATCGCCGACTCCTGCGTTTATCATGTGAAGAGACTCAAATCTGGCAATCTATCATTCCGCTGTTGTACTTTTGTTGCTATGCTATCTGGCTGTTTCAGCTTATTTCAACTTGGAGTATTGTCAACTGCATGTTTAGTGGCTGCAATAACCTTTTCAGTGAAAATGAATTGTATGGTGTAAAACATTGACCTTTGATTACTCTCTACTGTTTGCAACGGCACAATTGGAGCTATTTTAACTTACTTAACCTCATAATGAGAAAAAGGAAGGAAACATGGAGAATAAAAAAAGTCACGGGATTTCAAGGAGTTCATGCCAAGAACCAGTTTCTCTCTTTCCTCTTGCTTACCTGAGCATCTGTGAGCTTAACTAAGTCATTTGCCATCAGCTATAAAGGTTGTCGTGCCCAAATCATATTTGATGGGTTCTTCCAACCTTGCC
This sequence comes from Eucalyptus guilfoylei, assembly GCA_016097605.1. NCBI lineage: Eukaryota > Viridiplantae > Streptophyta > Magnoliopsida > Myrtales > Myrtaceae > Eucalyptus > Eucalyptus guilfoylei. Next base: position 56,197,442 of record CM027867.1, read on the forward strand.
CTGTGAGCCTGCAGAGGCAAAAATAGAACAGTTAAGCCATTGCTTTTAGCCTTTCGTTTTTCTGTCTGTGCAAATAAAACACTAATATCCATTTGGATTGTGACATGATGCTCTACATCGGCTCTATTATGTTGGGCAGTGGTGTCTCTGGTTTGAACTCCGATAATTGATACGATGCCATGTTATATTCTTGTCCTTCCGTTTTTTTATGATGAACTTATATATAATCTAAGTAATTAGAGAGCTCTAAGCGGAATTGCCAATGTTGGTTTACAGTTTTTACCTCATGGATGTGGCGGCTGATGGGGCATAAATGGGAAGAGCAGTCTTGCCACGAGTTCTCTGCATATATCCAGTTTTTGCTGGCGATTAACATCTCGATAGACAATGGTCCCGGTGACCTCTTGCCGTTCGACCATAAGCTATAGGCCAATACGTCCATCTGATATCGAAATCTTAGAGCAGATTCATGGGGATATATTTCCCATTAGGTAGTTTAGCCCTGTAAAACTTTGCTCTTTCGAGGTTTTTCTATTGTTTAATTAATGTGGATATGTAGATCGACTAGTTGCTTTTCTTAAATGAGCAGTTGAATCTACAGGTATGAATCTGAGTTCTTCCAAGATGTTGCCCATGGACGTGGTATAGTGTCTTGGGCAGCTGTTGACTATAGCCGTGATGATGGAAAAGACGATGAGCCAATTGGATTCATAACAGCAAGGGTTGTTCTCGCGACAGAAAGTGAGGCGAGTGTCTACTTTCGTTCTATGATCACTTTTATTGAAGCTTCTTACCACATGGTTCTTCCTTAAGCGCGATTGGAGCCAGAAAAGGGTTCTGTGTTATGGAACTGAAGAAGATTCTTCGGGAGATGATTTTGTCATTTGTTATTACATCATTACAGTTTGATGTTGTACAAATGAGTATCTGAATTTCGATATCTTTTTAATAAGAATTGTGCTTGCAGATCGTGGATCTGCTTAGATATGATTCTGCAGAATCAGAATGGTCATTAGTCTACATTCTGACGCTGGGAGTGGTAGATAGTTACAGGAATCATGGAATAGGTGGGTCCTTGTTCTCTTTCTCTGTGGCTCTTTATCCTGTTCTGTGAGCATTGAAGGAACTAACTTGCTTGTTCTTTGATGTTCAGCCTCTTCACTTATTCTTGAGGTTATCAAGTATGCCTCTAGCATCCCAACTTGTCGTGCTGTTTATTTGCATGTGATATCTTACAACTTTCCTGCTATACATCTATACAAGAAAATGTCATTCAAGTGTATACAGAGGTTGCCGGGTTTTTATCTGATCGCTGGCCAGCATTATGATTCCTACCTGTTTGTTTACTTTGTAAAAGGCTGTCAGTCTGCTTGCTCACCAGTGTAAGTTTCCAAACAGCTATGGGGGTCTCTGATGCTTTATTTGCCATTTATACTCTTCTTTTTGGTAAAAGAAAGAATACATGTTGCTCCTCTTATTAGTCTTTAGATTCAATTGGATGACAGTTTCTTTTTCAGAACATCATCTGACCGAAAATTTGAGTTCCAGTTTTAGGTCATTCCGTGTACTCTCTTAGAGCTCCTCTAGATTATCAATTTCCCTATCTGCTCTTGATAATTTAACTACTGGCATAGCATGGACACTCTTGGGTTCTTATACTTTACAAGTTCGATATAGTTAGTTGTCTAAGTTGTCATCATACTGATTTTGAGACTATTGAAGTTGTCTAAAGCAAATGAAAAAACAGATACTTGTCCTGTAGGGAGCTTGTCACAGCCATCATGAGATATTTAAGGAGCGGTTTCCAGTCGATTACTGCAAAGCTGTGGAGCAATCAAAAGAAGATCGGCTGGATGGTCCAGATGTAATGAAGCTCATTTTCTAATAGAGGTGGCAAAGAACAAGAGAATCTTCGAGTCTCAGAGAGCTGGCAATAAGGGTATACTATATGTATGTTTTATCAAGCAATAGTTAGTATTTTCAGGAATCTGGATATATCGTCTGCCTTATACATTTTATCAACACGCCTCTTGTCTAGGTGTGTTAAAATAATGTTGATGTCATAGCATTTCTTCAGAATTTCAGGTATGATGTTTATTTTCAAAGGATGTATGTATACTAGCAATGAATGTAAATAATCTATTTTTTTCCAACTCATTGTTCGATGATGATTCATACATTGATGATTGCAGTTATGTGGATGTCATCTCTTGCCCAATGACTTGACCAAGGAAGTGAGGCACATTCTCCACTGGTCCATTTCTCCTGGGGTTACCAGCGAATGATAACTAACTAGTTCCGTGAATGGACCACCGAGCACACGACATGGTGACAAAGAGAGGGGTCAGGAAAGGGAGGAGGAACATATATCATGGGGTAAAAGAACAGAGACAATTTCATCAATGTATAGTAGAGCTGTGTCTCTAAGATACTCTTGAAGTGGCTATAAGTACATTTTCTGTGTACGGAGGTTTAATTTGGCTGAGAGTTTCAAGTTCACATATGACCATGATATTTTTCCATATCATATAGCTGATCTCTTTTCCAGTGAAGGGATATTAGAGGAATCATTCATCTTTGGAAAATCAGTTCCAACACCTACTTTCGAATCCTTTCTTTGAATTCCTGGCAAACCCTGCATGGCTCGATGCTTCATATCTGCCGTCAGGTATCAACAGCTTACGAATGAGACCAAATGCAACAGTCATTCTTTCTCTGTCAACAAAGTGAAACCCTGTTAACTAGAGTCCAATTACATACATGGGTTAATTTAGGTAAGTCCAATGCCGTTTACAATGCCAAATATATGTGCGCTCCTCTTTCCACATGCGGGAAGTGCGAGACTAAAGAACATTGCTTTTGCAGGTCGAACTATGAATTCAAGCAAGCACATGTGAAACAGGTTTAATCGCTATTATAAATTGTGAGAGTTAGCGATGCAGTTCACACTGTGAAGCGGAGACAATAGCACCTACATAAGTTATATATGCGATAGAGCGGATTGTTAGGGAATAACGCTTCTGCAATACGTGCATGTCAACGATGGCGTCTTCAAATTTGCACAACTGCATGAGGACTTCACTCTCTGTTTCTCTGCTTAGTTTTCTTTTCTCTGCGGATGAGAGCTACCACATCTTCCAAGTCAGCTCTCTACTGCCTTCTGCTTCTTGCAAAACTTCATCTACTGCTATTGACAAACTCTCTCTCTCTCTAAAATACATATAATGTGGGTGAATCTCATTTATTGATCGTAATATATGCTGGCCCGTCTCTATCTATCCTAGCTAAGACTAATGATTTTCAAAATGTCAACCTTACGTGAGGAAATTAATGAAAAAAAAAGGAGGAGCTAAACTGGAGGATGATTTTGGAGTGACCAAGTCCCTCTTAGAAATTTACATTAACTGATTTTTACATTTGATTAGCTCCACAAGCTCTTATAGTCTCTCATAGTAACATCATGATGCAGGTGCTATCCGATAATCGTCCCTAGAAGTAGTGCACAAACATGGTCCATGCTCTCCGCACGGTCAAGCGAAGCCAAATGCGCTTAACCACACAAAAACACTGGTCGGAGACCAATCGAGGGTCGCTTTGATTCAATCAAAGTTCTCAATGAGCAGCAGCACAACACTACCAAAGGAGGCAGCTTAGGAGGCTCGAAGGCCGCTATCCTGGCCACTCTATTCGACTCAGTGGAATACGTTGTGACCATTGGCATCGGCTCGACACAGTCAAGGCTCACACTCGCCTTTGATACTGGTAGTGACCTCACTTGGATTCAATGCGAGCCATGCTTATCATGCCACCCTCAATCCAAACCAATCTTCGACCCATCTCACTTCTCATCCTACACTAATGTGCTGGGTACCTCACCCTTGTGCAGTGCTTCTGGATCAGGTACGTATCTTTCAAATACATAGTTCTCTCTTTTTCCTAAATAAGGATTGTACCTCAAAAGATAATGATTTTTGTTCAATGAGAGAAGGCATTTCTACAAGTTGCTCCGGCTCGACTTGCAATTACCAAATAACTTATGGCGACCAATCATCTTCGTCCACGAACCTCGCAACTGATACATTGATGTTGACGTTGACGTTGACGTTCACATATGTGATAAGTGTTGGAGAAAATTTCCTTATTGTTTTGAAGTTGACAAAACGTTTCCATCAGTCTAGTCTGAAGACTTGCAGACTCTATTGTCAAAGTCTGAAGACTTACAAACTCAAAATTTAAAGTCTACCCTCACTGATAGTTTCCAGACCAACGAAGAGAAGACTTATCCAGATGCGAGTTATCTTTAAGGATTTGGTTCGTACAGTTGAAGAAGATCTCATGGCTGAAGATAGCATCTCGTGATCAATTATTCTTATTGAAACCAATTCGGATAATCAAATCTGTTGATTGGCGAAGTATACTTGGAAGGTTCTACTTATAGAAACTTAGATCCTGATTGTATGGGCGAGCAAGATTGGTGGGCTATCATCACATTCCTTAAATAACTCGAGATCTCCTTAAATTGATTTTGTCCAACGGATAGATTGGAAGAACTCCTTTGGAAAGTGCCGACGGTTATAAAGGCATAAAGAAGTATATAAGAAAGATGCTAAAGTTATTTGAGTGTGTGAGTGAATGAAAAATTCCAAAGTCGAAGTTCCTAGTTCTTTGCTATTTCAATCGCCGAGCTTAAGTTGTACTCAAAAGAGAGATTAAATACTTGTGAGACCTTGAGGAAGTGTGGTAGAGTTTCCACACCGTGGAATCAAGGACGAGAGACTCGTATAATCTCTTTTGATTCTTAGTGAAATCCAGCTAGTGGGCTGTCGGTGTGGGAGAGTGGACGTAGGCTTGGTCTAAGCCGAACCACTATAAACATTATGTTTCAATTATCTTTCCCTAAACTATTTACTTTAATTCGTAGCTTTATATAACTATTTATAGTTTTTTACATCTTCAGTCTATTATCCTCGAAAGACGAGTTAATTTGTTAAGTCTTGCAAAACTTCTTTTGAACACCTATTCACCCCCCCCCACTAGGTGCTCTTACTTGCCCTATCAATTGGTATCAGAGCCTGTGTGCTCATTCAATTGAAGTGTTTTTACTTCTGAGTTAAAGATTTATAGCTAGTATGTTGGCTCTAGGTTTGGTTGAAGGCCAGAGCAACACCAGACCTCCTTACTTTGATAGAAAGGAATACAACGTATGGAAAAACAAGATGAAGACATTACTAAGATCGAAAGATCCTCTGGAATGGGATGTGGTAGAAAAATGAATCATTCCTAAAGTTGCATCAATTTCAGAAAGAGGAAAAGGAGTTGCAGACGCTAACGAGATGACACAAGAAGAAACAACCAAGAGACAAGCTCTTGATGCCAAAGCAATTTACTCTTTATATTGTGCTTTATCTCCTACTGAGTATAATAGAGTTTCTTCTTGTAAAACAGCCAAAGAAATCTGGGATAGGCTGCACATTACCTATGTAGGAACTGATCGAGTGAAAGAAACAATGATCAATATTCTACTCGGACAGTATGAAGCCTTCAAGATGAAGCCAGGAGAATCTATCACTGACATGTTTAGTTGTTTTACAGAAATTGTAAACGGTCTAGAGTATCAGAGACAGCCAATCTCAGGACCAATGAAGGTTAACAAATTGCTGCGTGGACTCTCCAAAGACCGGAATCACGTGAAGACTTCAATAAGGGAAACTCAAATGATCATGCCGCTTTCTATAGACGAACTGGTTAGCACACTTCAGTCTTATGAAGTGGAGCAAATCAACGAGGAAGAAGATCCCAAAGGTAAAAAGTCAATTGCTTTAAAATCTAATGATGATTATGATATTACAGACTTAGAAGACGATATGGACGATGAAGAGCTAGCACTTATGATAAGGAGGTTCAAGAAACTGAACAAAAATGGAAGATTCAATTGGAAAAAACAAAGCACTCAAAAGTTTCAAAACAAATCAACTGAGGATGATGAAGCCATCAAAGATGTGATCTGTTTTGAATGCAAGAAAAAGGGACATATCAGACCAAATTGTCCTCTGTTGAAGAAAAAGAAGGGAAAAGCTGAGAAATACAGAAATGCTCTCAAAGCAGAGATATTGAGTGATACTGAATGCGAAAAAAGTGATGAAGATTATGCCAATATATGTCTAATGGCAAAATCAGAATCAGGCTCAAACTTTGAGATAGATTCAGACTCAAACAGCGAAATCGAGGTAAGCAATTTAAAAATTTCTACTAAAGTCTCGAAATACATTGATGAACTTTGTCTTAGTCTCAAAACCTCTCTTAAAAGGATTTCCGAGCTAAAAATGGAGAATTCTACACTTAAGCAACAAGAAAATTCTTGGAAAGAAAAGTTTGAAAATCTAGACAAAAGTTTTGTTGTTTTAAAAGAAAATGCAAACTCTCTTTCAAAAAAAAAATATTTTTGAAAAAAGGACATTTCAAATATCTCAAAAAGGTTTTCAATAAGATCTGAGAAGTTGGAAAAGATTCTTTCAGTACAAAGACTTTATTTCAACAAATCAGGCTTAGGAATGACTTCAGAAACCATTCCTCTAATTGATTTTCCAAAAATGAAGGAAAGAATCAAATAAAGATCTACAAAAACTTTTTACAGAAATCATTTTCAAAAGGTCTTTGTAAAACCTGTTGGCTGAAGTACTCTCAAATGTTCAAAGTACAATAGCTCAGAACACTTTGAGAAATAATGTCCTATGGTTTAGAGACCTATTAAGAAGGAATGGGCAAAAACTATATATTGCACTAACTTCCCTAGACCCAAGAAGATGTGGGTACCAAAGAAAGCTTGAATTCCTTTTTTAATTGCAAGTCACTATCAAGAAAAAGATTAAATGGTATTTGGATAGTGACTGTTCGAGACACATGACTAGAGATTCAAGTTGTTTTATAAAACTTGTTCAAATAAATGGTGGAAAATCTCTTTTGGTGGAAACAACAAAGGAAGAATTGTTAGGTGTGGAACTGTAAAGATTGGAAGTCTCACAATCAACCATGTCTCCTTGGTGGAAGGACTAAATTACAATCTACTCAACATTAGCAAACTGTGCGACACTGGATTCAAAATCAATTTCCAAGAAAGAATATGTTCGAGAACTAGTAAAGATCTTTCTCAATCTTTTACTGGACAAAGACATGGGAACATTTATCTTCTGGATATAAAACCAGAAAGATCTCAATGTCTAATATCAATTCAAGATGAAGCGAATCTTTAGCATCAAAAACTTGGCCATGTCAACATGAAGCAAATTGCCAAGATCTCATTCAAGAAACTTGTTCGTGGACTACCCAACCTGAAGTATCAAAAATCTTACTTATGCACACCATGTGTGTTAGGAAAACATGTTAGAAGTTCTTTTAAACCAATAAATCAGGTTTCTACTAATCGTGTTTTGCATCTTCTGCATATGGATCTCTTTGGACCAACCAGAATTCAAAGCATTGGTGGAAAGAGATATTGCTTAGTAATTATTGATGATTATTCTCGATTTACTTGGATTTACTTTCTAGCAAGTAAGTCTGAAACCTTTTCTAACTTTTCAAAGTTTGCCAAGAAAGTTCAGAATGAGAAAAGATATGTTATTTCAAGCATACAGACAGACCATAGAGGTGAGTTTGAAAATCAAGACTTTGCCAAATTCTATGATGAATCTGGTTTTCAGCATGTTTTCTCCTCTCCATACACTTTAGAACAGAATGGAGTTATGGAAAGAAAGAATAGATATTTGCAAGAAATGGCAAGAACTCTTTTAATAGAAAGTAATATTTCTTCTCGTTTTTGGGTTGAAGCAGTTTCTACAGCTTGTTATATAATTAACAGAGTATTCTTAAGGCCTATTCTGGAGAAAACTCCCTATGAGTTATTCAAAGGAAAGAAGCCAATTGTTTCTTATTTTCATGTGTTTGGTTGCAAATGTTTTATCTTGAAAAATACAAATGATCGAACCGGTAAGTTTGAAGAGAAATCAGACGAAGGAATTTTCCTTGGCTACTCAACTTCAAGCAAAGCTTACAGAGTATTCAACAAAAAAACTCAATCTGTGGAAGAATCCATGAGTGTCAAATTCCAAGACTCTTTGCAGAATCAATTGATTCAGACTCAACCTGAAGAATCTGAACCTGCTCCAGACCTTACAAAGTCTACCTTCCCTGAAGTGACTCAGACTTCTGAAGAACAACAACAAACGGAAGTTGAAGAATCAGCTGAAGTAGAAGATCAGCAAACCGTCAGACCGACCAGTAACTGGAACCACAAGTCTAGTCATCCCAAAGAACTCATCATCGGTGACATTGATGAAGGGATTCGCACCAGATCCAAAAAGCAAGAAGAGTCTAGCGCCGTGGCATTTATTTCTGAAATAGAACCCGAAAGTATAGAAGAAGTTTTAGCTAACGAAAGCTAGATTGAAGCTATGCAAGAAGACTCAGACAGTTCAGCATTAACGATGTCGGGATATTAACTCCTAAACCAAAAGGTAAATCCATTATTGGAGCTAAATGGGTTTTCAGGAACAAGATGGATGAAAAAGGAAAAGTGGTCAGAAATAAAGCAAGACTCGTGACCAAAGGATATACGCAAGAAGAATGGATAGACTATGATGAGACCTATGCACCAGTAGCAAGGTTAGAAGTAATTAGATTATTACTTGCTTTTGCCTGTTATAAAAATTTCAAGTTATTCCAAATGAACGTCAAAAGTACATTCCTAAATAGATTTATCCAAGAAGAAGTCTATGTGGAACAACCTCCTAGATTTGAAGACCCAAAGAGACCAGACTCAGTATTCAGACTGAAAAATGCTCTATATGGATTAAAGCAAGCACCTCGAGCATGGTACGACAGGTTAAGTAAGTTTCTAATTCAAAATGGTTTTGTCAAAGGAAAAGTGGATACTACCTTGTTTATTAAAAGAGAAGGTAAAAACTTTCTACTTGTTCAAATCTATGTTGATGATATTATATTTGGATCACCTAACGAAAAAATGTGTAAGAAGTTTTCTAAGTTTATGCATGATGAATTTGAGATGAGCATGATGGGTGAACTATCTTTCTTTCTCGGATTACAAGTGAAACAATTGAAGAAATGAATTTTCATTAACCAAGAAAAATATGCAAAAGATCTCGTTAAAAGTTCGGATTGGAGAATTGTAAAAAGATCGAGATACCAATGTCAAATTCTTCGAAGTTGGACAAAGATGAAGGAGGAAAGAAAGTTGACCAGAAGCTCTACAAGAGTATTATTGGTTCACTTCTTTTTCTCACTGCTTCTAGACCTAACATTTTGTTTAATGTTTGCATTTGTGCTAGATTTCAATCTAATCCTAAAGAATTTTATCTAAGTGCTACAAAACGCATCATCAAATACGTTGCAACTACCTCAAAGTTAGGTCTGTGGTATCCCAAAGAATGAGACTTTTCTCTTCTTGGATATTCAGACGCAGATTTAGCAGGTTGCAGAGTTGATAGAAAGAGTACTTCCGGTACTTGTCAATTGCTGGGAAACATGATAGTATCATGGTTCTCAAGGAAGCAAAGTATTGTAGCTCTTTCAACAGCAGAAGCAGAGTATGTGGCCCTTGGAAGTTGTTGTTCTCAAATCTTATGGATAAAACAACAACTAAGAGACTTTGGAATCGAAGACTTATGCACCGAGATCAAATGTGACAACACCAACGCAAATAATCTCACAAAGAATCCAATTCTTCATTCAAGGGCAAAGCACATAGAGATTCGACATCACTTTATTAAAGATCATGTTCAAAATGGAGAAGTTATGATTTAGTTCATTGATTCAAAGAATCAATTGGCAGACATATTTACAAAGCCACTGGAGAAAAACCTATTTGAGTCTATTCGCACCAAACTGAACATCACATCTTTTATCCAATAAAGACTGAAGGTGCTCAGACTCAGAGGTAAAATCTGAAGGTGTTCAGACTCAGAAGACCAAGAGTTACGACTGTAAGTTATTTCGGTACTAGTAATTTAATTTTTGGTTAAAGACTTGAAAAGGTACGGTTACTTTTTAATCGCTAATTGATTAAATTATCTTTCCAAGTTTTTGAATTTATAGCATTTATTCTTTTTCAAAAAGGCATTTATTCATTTTCAAAAAGGCATTTATTCATTTTCAAAAAGGCAGTTATTCATTTTCGAAAAGGCATTTTTATTTTTCCTTTATGACGATTCGTTTACCTTGCTTCACTTGCTTTATAAACTATTGAAATCCATCTTCTCTGTTTTCACTCTCAAACCCTAAAATACTAAACTCCCACTTGCTCTCACTTTCACTCTTGTTTAATCCAAAAATTTTTCACCTTTTCAAGCAAGTTTGGGAATTTCTCCCTTGAAGCGACAATGTCTTCAAGAAAGTCTTCGAAAATCGCAAGCGGGGACCACGACACATGCCTGAAGGTCCTACGCATTTCGATTTGACCGAGGAAGAAGATTATTCTCCACCATAGCGACCAAGTCAGCAACAACCTTCTCAGCAGCATTAGTCTTCTCCACCGACTCAACCAGAAGAAGAAATTTTGGAAGAAGTTGAATCTGTAAGAACGCTAACTCCTAAGGTTGCTTTCAAGCTTTATTCTAAGTTGAAAGAAAGAGGAACTGCTATGTCTTTGATCGATGAATATCTAAGAGAGAGAGGCTACAAAAATGAAACTCTGTTTTTGCGTGACATGGAGAAGATGGGTATTGCAGAAAAAGGGTTGGCTGAAAAAGCTTTTACTAACTTTCCTAGTGAACCGCAATATGGCACGTTTAATCAGCCAGAATGACAGGTCAATGACGAACGAATGTTCACACATTTCCAGCCTAGAACGAGAGTAGCTACAAATGTTGTTGGTGAAGGATCGAGTCTATTCAGATCGAAAAACCACAAGATGGTCTATTTGAATCTAATGAAGAAAGGGGTTATGAACCCTAGGAGAATTGATTTTGATTTTCTTGATTCTATGCAAGTAAATCTAAGGGAAAAGTTTGCACTTCTTCAATTGGAGCGTTTTTTTTTTCTGAATCTACTATTGCTTATCCAGAACTCACAGCCTACTTCTATTCGAATTTATCCTTTTTGGATGCAAAAGTTTCTCTTTCACAATCAGGGATAAGGAGTTTTTGGTGGATATGGACACTTTGGCTGACATGATTAGGGTGGAAAGAGTGCGTTTCCAACCAATCAGTGTGTTCGTTGCTTACGCTACTCCGTCATTGGTAAAAGACAGGTTTGCTGAAGGCAAGATCTCCTACTCTAGGATGAATGCCTCTAACATCTTGCTGTATAAAATCGTGATCAACTACATCCATCCAAAATCAACATCCAAGAATGATGTGTCTCGGTCTGAAGCGAAATTGATGTATGCCATCAACGCTGGATACAAATTCTCTCTGCCTCACACCATCATGTTTCACATGTACAAGACAATGGTGAAAGATAAGGGACAACTCCCTTATTCCGCGCTTATCACGCGCCTTTTTAGGCATTTCAAAATCCACATTCCTGCACCTCTGTGTTTGACAAGCATCACTTCAATGGTGATTGGATTCAAAATGGTCACCAAGATGCGTCTGAAAGAGCTTAACAAGGTGTTAGAACGCATGAATGAAAAGTCTCTTGTCAAGGCGAAACAAGATTCTGCAGCGGCCAAAAGGAAGGCAAGGAGCCCATGGATGCTCCAATAAAGAAGAAGAACTCTCATCTTGCAGGATGATGAAGATGAAGACGAGATCACTCTTTCAGCCTTAAGGAACTTGAAGAGTTTCGTCAGCTTTTGCGAGACTAGAGAAGAGACTGAGAGAAGAGATGAGGAAAGAAGAGGAGCAGAAGAAGAAGAGGAAAGAAGAGAATAAGAAGAGGAAGAGGAAGGAAGAGGAGAAGAAGCAGAAGAGGAAGAAGAAGGAAGAAGAGAAGGAGAGGAAGAAGAGGCTTGAGATGACTCTCTTAAGCCTACATTGGCTGTATCCTTGTCAAGCAACTCTAAAAAGACAAGGAGTGGAACTGCTGGTGAAAAAGCAAAAGAAAAACATCACTCTCTTGTTGAAGCAGAATAGGAAGAAGAATCCATTTCTCCTCCTAAAGGCACACAAACAAGGGGAGCTGCTGAAAATCAAGGTATTTCTTCGCCTATTCTCACTAGTGATGTTAGTCGCTCTGCAGCAGATCCAGAGGATGTGTATGCCTCCCACCATCTAGAACCAGAATTTAAGGCTTTCACTCCAAGTCACAATAGACAAACTACTAAAGATCCCTCCACTCTCAAAACTCCAGGAACAGATTCGGCTGAACCTAGTGCTGCACTAACTCATTCAGCGGACTTTTAACGCATAATGGATGTGTTGCTAGATTTAAAGAAGGGTCAATATGGTTTGAACTATGAGATAGAAGATCTCAAAAAGGCTTTCTTGGCTACTTCAGTTTCTTTGCAAAAACAGTTACTTACCCTAAAGACTCAAGTGCAAGATCATGTGAAGGGTGAAGATTTACAACAGCTGAAGGAGACTATTAGAAAGCTTGAGAAGACAGTGAATTCTATGGGAGAATTCCAGCTTGTTCGCCTGCCCAAACAGCCTTGACTCCCTCTATTTTCAAACAACTCTTTCTATTTGTTCTCCACTTTTTGCTGTTGACAAAAAGGGGGAGAAGTTTGATGTAGATTTGACTTTGGTTTGGATTATTTTTATCTTTTGTTTGGTTGTGGATTGGACTTTTTGACTTTAGACTGTTTCTTTTGATCTTTTGATGCTTGCAGTAACTTAGGCAATGATAATGATTATGGAAAGGATAGTTATTTTGCAGGACTAACATGTTTTCTATGGTTGCAGAATCGTTACTATCCATATCCTAATCTACTTATCTTTTATGAGATATCTTGTTTTGCTTAAGTGTTGTTTTGCATGACAAAAGTGTTCAAATCTGCGAGAAAGTTTTGTCACCATCAAAAAGGGGGAGATTGCTGGAGAAAACTTCCTTATTGTTTTGAAGTTGACAAAACGTTTCCATCAGTCTAGTCTGAAGACTTGCAGACTCTATCGTCAAAGTCTGAAGACCTCCAGACTCAAGATTTAAAGTCTACCCTCACTGATAATTTCCAGACTGACGAAGAGAAGACTTATCCAGATGCGAGTTATCTTTAAGGATTTGGTTCATACTATTGAAGAAGATCTCACGGCTAGAGATAGCATCTCGTGATCAATTATTCTTATTGAAACCAATTCGGATAATCAGATCTGTTGATTGGCGAAGTATATTTGGAAGGTTCTACTTATGAAAACCTAGATCCCAATTGTATGGGCGAGTAGGATTGGTGGGCTATCATCACATTCCTTAAATAACTCGAGATCTCCTTAAATTGATTCTGTCCAACGGGTAAATTGGAAGAACTCATTTGGAAAGTGCCAACGGTTATAAAGGCATGGAGGAGTATATAAGGAAGACGCTAAAGTTATTCGAGTGTGTGGGTGTAAGAAAAATTTCAAAGTCTGAAGCTCCTAGTTCTTTGTTATTTCAATCGCTGAGCTTAAGTTGTACTTAAAAGAGAGATTAAATACTTCTGAGACCTTGAGGAAGTGTGGTAGAGTTTCTACATTGTGGAATCAAGGACGAGAGGCTGTATAATCTCTTTTGATTCTTAATGAAATCCAGCCAGTGGGCTGTCAGTGCGGGAGAGTGGACGTAGGCTTGGTTTAAGCCGAACCATTATAAACCTTGTGTTTCAATGATCTTTCCCTAAACTCTTTACCTTAATTCGTAACTTTATATAACTGTTTATAGTCTTTTACATTTTCAGTCTATTATCCTCGAAAGACGAGTTAATTTGTTAAGTCTTGCAAAACTTCTTTTGAACACCTATTCACCCCCCCCAACTAGGTTCTCTTACTAGCCCTATCAATAAGGAACTTCCAATTCAATTGCGGCAGATTCAATTATGGCCTCTTTGGTGAAGAGGCTGGCCTACTTGGCGTCGTCCAGGATGGCTTGTCCATCGTGGGACAAACTACAAGCAAGTATGGCCGATATTTCTCCTATCGCTTGCCCTCATCATCCAGCTCAACGGGGTACTTAATATTAAGCAAGACTAGTGAAACACCAAACTCATTAACCTTGACACCCCTTGCAACAATTCAAGAAAGTTCATCTTTCTATGGCATCAACATAGTGGAAATCGGGGTAGGAGGGACTACACTGCAAATCCTGTTGACAGTCTTCTCAAAGGCGGAGGCTATCATCGACTCTGGGACAGTGATCACCCGATTGCCCCTGACAGCACATGAGGATGGCTTTTCAAAAAGAGATGGCAGGCTACAAAATGGCAAAGAGTTTCGACATCTTTGACACTTGCTATGATCTCCACAACACAAAGTCAGTCGTTGTCCCAAAGATAAGGTTCACCTTTAGCGGAGGCGCATTCATGGACTTGTATCATAGCGGCATATTGTACACCATAAGTGATTCACAAGTTTGACTCACGTTCGCACCGAACGGAGACGACACCAACATTGTCATCTACGGAAACATGTGGCAAAAGACCTTCGAGGTGATCTATGATGTTGCCAGAGGACAACTTGGCTTTGCCCCTAGTGATTGTCCGTGAACAAAACTATAGAGCGACAAATTAAACATTAAAAATAAAGAGTATGTCAACCTTATGATGTCACATTTTGGGTATTATGTAAGTCTAGAAATAAGTTATTCATTTGGTGATGTTTACTTATGTTTATGTTAAAGTATGGCTGTCCGTTATACAAAAAAATTTGTGGTTATCTTCTGTTCCTACTGAAGCTTCCTTGTTCTCCTTTTTCAAGAAGAGATATTGTAGATCTTTCTTTCACTAAACTTTCCTATGGACACTTATTTTTCATGGAAATCTCTTGTATGTTCCCGGTTTATATGAACCTGACTCACATGAATAGTCAAATCAAGTGGGCACCCTCATGATCTGATGTTTTATGTTAATGAGCTTATGGAAACGGGATGGTGCATGCAATAGTTACTCATTTTTACGGTCACAACAACATAAAGAGATGGCTAAGGCCACGACTTCCTGGAATTCATTTGGGTTAAAGGATGAAGTTAACACCATACATCTGATAATCAAAGAACTAAGCAATCATATGCAGTTGATGTGGATACGTAGATGGACTAATAGCTAGCGACGATGAGTGCCCCTCTCTCTCTCTCTCTCTCTCTCTCTCTCTCTCTCTCTCTCTCTCTTTGTGTCCCTTGCATTTGTTAGGGAAATCCCTTATGATGTTTTGAAGATGACAAAATAAATCAAAGGCTACTAACGCGTTTATTGGTTGAGTAATAGACTATGCAGATGATAGAACATATAAATGATATTATCAAAGTCTATACTTGGAAGAACCAGAAGACTGAACGTAACACATGTCCAAAGTATATTCTGAAGATTTCCAGACTTCTGTGTCAAATTTTGAAGACTGCCAGACTTTAGTGTCAAAGTCTGTTCTACATCAGAAGTCTGCTCACTCTGACAAATTCCAGACTGAACGTGAATGAAGAACCAGAAGATAGACTCTATACTGAAGCTAAAGCAGAAGACAAACTATATGCTGAAGCTGAACTTATCAAGACCTTAAAGCTAAATCTGTTCAGAAGCAGAATGTGTTCAGACTCAGATTGTAAAGTCTATCGCACTCAGACTCAGATTGTAAAGTCTATTGCTCTCAGACTTTACATCCAGATTCGACAGAACGTAACACAAGCCCAAATGTATAACGGCTAGTGATCTGGTTTGGATTCTACATCAAGATTGATTTGATTGACTCAATCTAATTGATTGACAATTGGATCTTGAAGACAAGATCTTTCCAAACAGAGAAGCTCTACTTATAGAAACCAAGATTCCGTTTGTATGGGCGATCGGAATCATTTTGGGATTCTACCTTTGTCACTCAACGACTACTAAATCTTCTAGATACAGTGCTATCCAATGGGTATATTGGAAGACGATCCTCAAGATACTGTCCAACGGCTAGTTTGGAAGTGGAGGAGTATTTAAGGAGATGAAGGACCAATGAGCAAGAAAGAGACGGAGCGTAGAATTTATAATTCCAAAGTCCGAGCGATCTTTGATCATACACTTGTCTCTTGTGAGCTTAAATGTTTGTGATCTTGAGAGAAATACCAAAAGAGTGACTTAGTGAGATAGTGTGATCTACTACTAAGTGTTTGCACTCAAAGTTGTAATCTCTTGTTGATTGCATAGTGGAATCCATCAAGAAGGTTGTTAGCGTGGGAGAGTGGACGTAGGCTTGGATTAAGCCGAACCACTATAAACCTTGTGTTCTTATTCTCTTCCTTAACTCATTTATTTTGTTCGAAGTTTATTTTATTCCGCATATATTTGCCAAGGTTTATTTTAAATACCTATTCACCCCCCTCTAGGTGTTCATACTAGCACTTTCAGCATTTGGTGAGACTGAGATATGAAGTTGGGATGTGCGGCATTGTTGATTCTTTATATTTTCATGATGGACATCAAGGTCGATACAACAAAAAGGCCAAGATTTTAACTATACTTGGCTACCACCCAAAAAGGACTCGATTCTACATCGAACATGTACCACCCTCCATCAACGAGCGTCGGCTATCTCCAAAAAGTGTCAGCTCCCAACAGCTATACGCGCCATCATACCCAATCCGGTGCATTGGGTGGCGGCGACGGTAACATCCCTAACATCTCTCCATCATGTCGGACATGGACAGATAAAAACTCTTGGATAACCGGGCCATCAGCTCGACCCACGTCGTACATCACCAAGACACGGACTCGAACAAAAACTAAACTAGGAGCACCAACACAGACATGCTCAATACACTCCACATCCACATCAGTAGGTATGCCATAGTAAGTACTGCGTGCAACCGGCAGCAAATGCATCTTTCTAATCTGAAATGTTAATCCCCAAAAGGGGTGAGTACAACCACTCAGTAGTAAAGATCCACCACACTACTTAATGCGTCAAACAGAACAATCAAGAATAAAACACATATCATTCATGCATTCATGCATACCTTACCTTGCAGCCATGCATATATCACCATGCCATATGTGCATATACCACCATGCACTCATCATCAAGTATTCATGCATATATCACCATGCCATATGTGCATATACCACCATGCACTCATCATCAAGCATTCATGCATATATCCATGCCATATGTGCACATACCACCATGCACTCATCATCAAGCATTCATGCATATATCCATGCCATATGTGCATATACCACCATGCACTTATCATTAAGCATTCATGCATATCCATGCGCACGATACAGTCTCCATTTTTATCTTTCTAGGGACCAGTGTTTGCATCCCACAATTTATCGCTCGCATCCAACTTGGCATCACGAGGAACCTCCGGCACACACCTCCGGGCATCCGGCACACACACTCCGGGCATCTCGTATCCCAACTAGCATCACGAGGTATCCCCCGACACACACCTCCGAGGCTTCCGGCACACACACTCCGGGCATCTCGAAACTCCCGAGGACATCCGGCACACACACTCCGGGCATCCCAACACTCCCGGGGCATTGTCGGCTCACGCCTCCGACAGTCTCGTTATTTTCTCAAGTTATATCCACACATGTATCTCAATTTCAACATGGTATTTGATGCAATAGTATCAAAGATCTCAACCAACTTTTTATGTCATATAACATGCCATATGTCATCACAGATGCAGCAAGATCAACCACTCAAAGTATTACATCAGATGGATAAATTCATTTATTTTTCAAAACACATCAATGTTTCGGGTAAATCAGAATGCATTCCTCTAATTAAAACTCCAGAAAATTTAGTAAATGGCATTAATAAATTCTGAAAACTTGACACATTATAGACGAGACCTAAATGCAGATATCTCATTAATAACTCAATACCAAAAGAATCTCACACAAAACAGTATGGTCCATGCATCACAGTTTCCAAAACTTCAATATTTCAACTTGCACAGTTTCGGAAGAAATTTAAATTAAATACCCAAATGAACTCCAAAAATTCTGAAATTTTGACATGTTATAGAAAAGTCCTAGAGGTAAATATCTCATGAATAAATTGAAACCCAAATCGTTCTATATTAATAGATATAGACGATTTATTCCCCTGTTCTCGGTGTCATCTTTTCCCAGATTATCATCTTTCAAAAGAAACTCATTTCACCGACCTACATATGTTCATTTCTTCTAAATTTTTAATATGTTATCCCTCATAATATTACCTACAACTTTCATTAAGTGATCAAAGTAAGATTTTCACAAGAAAGTTATTTTACAGACCACGAAATCTCTAAAGGTCAGCACAACGGATTTCAGATCTAATTTCTTCCAAAGAAAAATCATTTCACTAACCAATACTTGTTCGTTTTGCCTCAAATTTTAGTATGTTGTTCCTCAAGGTGTTCTCTACAACTTTTATGAAGAGATCGAAACAATATTCCAACTAAAAAGTCATATGCAGCACACAAACTCATGGATGGTCGGACTGGTCTTTCCAGAAACAGCATGCTAGACCAACGAATCTCTCTTCAAAGCTCCGAAATTTCATCCCATCTACCACAACCAAGACTTACCATCTACTATACACACAACACAGCAATGCAAGGGGTAGGTTTTAGGACTTCACTTGCCTTGAACTTAACCACAAACAGCAACAAGGACGGCGGGCAAAGCGGTGAACGGACGGCGGCGAGCTAGGCGGACGATCCTCCTCCTTCCTCTCGCACGCCCGCTTCCTCTCTTTCCCTCTTCCTCTCTCTCAGTTTCCCTTTCTCTCTTGGACGACACTCTCTCTCTCTCTCTCTCTCTCTCTCTCTCTCTCTCTCTCTCTCTCTCTCTCTCGGTCGATTCCCCTTCATCAATCCGCCTCCCTCTCTTTAGCTTTCTTCCCCTACAATCATTTGCAATCATTTGATTGCATGAAGCCGCCCAAGGAAGCCAATGGGGGCAGCCACACTTGGCTTCTCCTCCATGCCACTTGGCAACTCACATGCAAAGGTTTATGGGCTTCTATGCTGGGCCGGCCTTGGGCCTTCATGGGCCGGTCGACCAAGGGGTGGCGTGGGCTGGTTGGACGGTCTTTGGGCCTAAAAATCAGCCCACCCTCTCCTATTCCTATTCCATTTAACCCTCATTTAAATTAACACATAATTTCAACTTATAAGCCCACAAAACTTTGTAATTTAAATCAATAAAATTCTACTTATAAAGTGTACCACCAAGAATAAGATTTCTATATCAATTTGCACCTTAATAAAATCCTTGGGTCACTTGTAGACACATCTCCATCCAAACAATCATCCATTACAATGCTCGGCCTTAAATTAATTGAAATTCATTAATTCAATGGCTAATACAAAATCAAACGGCACTTCCATTACCTAATCATGGTTCATGGTACTCCAGAGGTTGTCACGAGATTTTAGAATGCCACATAACAGGTTAACACAAGAGCGCTTTTAATGCTCTGGGGAAATTATAAGCAGGTACTTTAGCTTAATATTAGACAAAGTATGTGAATGGGAAAATATTTGATCCAACCAGCTGATTGGCAATTTAGGGATGTTCCGGAAAAGAAAAAAATAATCAAAGATTTTATCCATATTTTAAGGTATGTTTTGATTATACAATAGAAAGAAGGGTTAATACCCTAAAAAAATCCCAAACTGGTTCACATGTGACAAATTTACCCCAAACTATTTTTTTAACCACTAAAAACTCCAAACTGGTATACATTTAACAAATTTACCCCAAATTGGTACACTTGTGACAAATTTACCCTCTGTTAGTTTTCGTTAAATTTTACTATCAAATTATTAAGTTAAATGATACGTGATAGTTGACTGGTATACCAATTTGGGATTTTACGCTCCGTTTGTCATAGTTTACAATTTTTATGATTTTTTTGTGGTATTAATCCAATTTAACATAGGGTATATTTGTTACAAATTTACCAGTTTGGGATTTTTTGCAATCAAATAAATTAGTTTGGGGTAAATTTGTCATAAATGTACAAGTTTAGGGTTTTTTATGGTCAGTCGGGGTAAATTTGTCACATATGTACCAGTTTGGGGTTTTTCATGGTCAAAAAAATAGTTTGAGGTAAACTTGTCACAGGTGTACTGGTTTTGGGTTTTTCAGGATATTAGCCCTAGAAAGAAAGAACTAAATGCAAATTTTGATTATACAATAATGTTTGTGTTTTTGTTTTAGGATTGTATTTGAGCTATTGATAACACTTATATCCCAACGGTGATACCTACAAAAGATCATATTTGTTTTATTGGTCGAAAAGGTACGCTGACTTAAATGTCTTAGCAGTGTGTAATTTTAACATGGAATTCATTAATGTTTGGGCTGATTGGGAAGGACAAGCTCATGATACTCGTATTTTTTATGAAGCTTTAGGGAGACATGATGTGCAATTTCCTCATCCTCCTCCAAGTTTGTTAATTAATGGTTTTTGTACATTAATATGTATAAATATGGTATATGTTGATCAAATTTATATTATATTTATGCAAGTAAATATTATTTAGTAAATGCTAGATATCCAAATCCAACGGGTTATTTGGGACCATACAAAGAAGTTAGATATCATTTGCTAGAATTTCAACAAGGTCCTGCCCCTACTTGCTATCGAGAGGTATTCAATCGTACTCATTCATCGTTGCGATCAGAAATTGAGCGAGCTTTTGGTGTGTTGAAGAAGAAGTGGAAGATTCTAAAGTATATGTCAAGTTTTCCATTTGAAAAAGCAAGTAAAAATTGTTATAGCAGCAATGACTTTGCATAATTATATACGACGAAACACCGCCAATGATAAACATTTTGCAATAGCAAATTTGGATCACAATTATGGATATTCAGTTGACCTTGATAATACAAATGAGGGGGCCAGTACTTCAAATGATAATTTATTTTCTAACATGGTGCGTTTACATTATCAAAATAGCAATGAGTTTAGTAAATACTTAAGGATGTTTGTAATTTTCAATGAAAACCTATTTCTTTCTTTGATGCATATGTAATCATATTTATTATAATGAAATTACTCTTTCTTTTTAATTGAGGAAAAGTCCACTTTGATGTATTTTTTAATTTATGAATTTGTTAATATATCTCTTTTATATATACATCTCGGTGCAAAATATATATATATATATATATATATATATATATATATATATATATATATATATATATATATAGTCATTGAATTTGTTAATATATCTCTTTTATATATACATCTCAATGCAAGTATAATATATAAAAAAAAAAAGTCATTGAATTTGTTAATATATCTCTTTTATATATACATCTCAGTGCAAGTATATAAAAAAAATCATTAAATTTGTTAATATATCTCTTTTATATATACATCTCAGTGCAAAAATAAAAAATAAAAAAAGTCATTGAATTTGTTAATATATCTCTTTTATATATACATCTCAGTGCAAATATAAAAAAAAAATGTCATTGAATTTGCTAATATATCTCTTTTATATATACATCTCAATGCAAATATCAAAAAAAAAATGTCATTGAATTTGTTAATATATCTCTTTTATATATACATCTCAGTGCAAATATATATATAAAGTCATTATTTTTGTTTTCAGTTTAAAAAATAAAAATTAAAAGCTTAAATTGGTTGCACTAAAGGACTTCCCAAATATGTGTTTACCAAATAGCATTTTCCCAAAGTTGCTTCACAAGACTCTTTTCAATTATAGTTTACCAAACAGTTTTTGCAATCAAACCCCTTTAAATCAAAGGCCTTTGCATTTCCTTAAAGGCTTTTCCCAAAGAAAATTCAGTGCATAAGAAGTTGGCAGAGTAGCTTTCGATCACATGAGCTCGTTTATTGGATTCAGCAAGTCCCAAAACAGGAACTGCAATATCATACAAGTGACAAACAAAAACACGAACATGACCACATATGGTAAACCAGACTAACGATTTGTAGCTAACACGCATGACCACATATCTTGATAACTACTTATCATGATCTCCATCGTACGAGAAGGGGACGCAGGGCTCAGCAACCATGATCAAGGGAGTCTTCCTCCTGGAAGTGATCCCGAAAGTCTCAGACATGTCCAGGTCTTGCGCCTTAACCTCATCAGCCAGAGACCAGTCGAAGTGGTACAAGAGCTGAGCCAAGGGGAGCTCAACGTTTGCGATCCCGAAGTTGATCCCGGGACAGATCCTCCTCCCGCCACCGAAGGGTATGTACTCGAAGCTCGACCCTCGGAAATCAACCGATGAGTTCAGGAACCTCTCAGGCACGAACGATTCGGGGTCGGACCAGAACTCGGGGTCTCTCCCTACTGCGTACGTGTTGATCACAATCTTGGTCTTCTTGGGGATCTCATAGCCGTTGATCATGCACGCCTCTCGCGACTCTCGGGCCATGAGCGGGCCTGGAGAGTGCATCCTCAGGGTCTCCTTGACGACGAGCTTCAGGTACTCGAGGCCCTGGATGTCCTGCTCGCGGACCTGGGTCTTTCCCTTGAGGACGGCTCGGACCTCGGCCTGCGCCTTCTCCATCACTCGGGGGTTCCTCAGCATCTCTGAGAAGGCCCACTCTATGGTCGTCGAGGATGTGTCTGACCCAGCAGAAAATATTTCCTACACAAATACAAAGAACGGATTGATTTTATATTTCAGAAGGATGTCCTTAAAAAGTACATGAAAGATAAAAGTGCCACATGATATTAAGCCTGTAAGGTAGCAATATCACATAAAATCAGTTTATACCGAATGATACGACAAGACACAATTAGTGTTAACTGAAATATAGGTTAACATTTCGCATGATATTGGACATTTAAATAAGATGATAGTGTGCTTAGAATGATGAATCCTCGGCCGTATCTATATGTAGTTGCATTTGATCAAGATGTCGCAACAGACATGTATGGCAGTGTCGCCTCATCGAGATGGTCAAACTTGGACTTGAAGGTTCTTTGGAGATTTGAATCAGTGTGTGTGTGTGTGTGTGTGTGTACACACAAGATATTATACTTTTCTGAGCAAAACTATATATGGGATCATTTCGAATCTCGTGGAAACTTCAATGCAGACTCTTGACCTGGGAATAGTAAAAAAATAACAAGGGGAGATCTCTTTCATCCACCATGTGATAAATTCCTGGGATACATCTTGAGAATATTAGGGTTTCATGGATGTGATCATCATGTTTTCTATCATGAATGCATTTTAGACGATCCATTTTGCCGTTGAAATTCTTGGAGGCCAACTGTATACTGATTAATTAAGAGCTCCTTTTTTGCTAATTTAAATAGGTAATTAATTGACTCAATTTAAATATTTTATAGCGAGTATGAAATCCTTATGTTAATGCACTTAAAAGGACTACTAACTAGAGCTAGTAGCCTCTTCCATCCCTTCACATAGAGTAGAAAATCTATGGGTGTAGACATAGCCCCTGCATATATAAAAGCTCAGGCAGAAAGAAAGCCGTTGTAAGTAAGATATAAGCAAAGTAGATATTTAGTGAAATTATTAATGAAATTAGGCCTTACCATAACAATATTTTTGATGACGTGTGGCTTGATGAAGTATTTCGTTTCACTACTCTTCTGGAGATTCAAGAGCACGTCCACAAGATCTTCTCTTGCATTTTTTTCCTCATTGTTCCCACCGTTTCCCTTCAATTTCTCCTTGTGTTCTGCAATGATGTGATCGAGGATCCCATCGATCTTCGTGTGCAGTCTCTCCCAAGCCGGTTTCATTCTTGAGAGATAACGCAAGAACCAAATTGAAGGGAAGAGATCTGGAAGCTCAAATCCCCCAGCAAGCAATGTCACTTCCTCGAGGAGAGAAAGGAACTCATCTCTATATTTACATCTCTCACCAAATGCTGCCCTCGAGGTGACGTCATTGATCAAGTTCACAGGCTTTCCTTGAGATGATTGTATTGTTTTGATCATGTTCCAACACTCTTCCTCTCTTATAGATCTAAAAGAGAGGACCCTCTTCATGCTTAGGAGCTCCAACACGCAAATCTTGCGCATCTGCCTCCAGTACTCGCCGTAGGGCGAGAACACGAAGCTCGAGTTCTCATAGGACATGACCTCGAGGGCCGCAATCTCGGGCCTCTGGGCGAAAGCGAGCTCGTTCTTGCCAAGGATTTCCTTGACCATGTCTGCCGACGAGATGACGATGGTCAGGATCTCGCCTAGTTGGAGGCGCATGATCGGGCCGTGCCTCCTGGCCAACTCCCGGAGCGAGTGGTGAGGGAGCGACCCTGCCATCTGGTGAAGGTTCCCCAGAAGAGGGAGCATCTTCGGCCCTGGAGGCAGTTTCGAAGAAGGGTCTTTGGCATTGTTGGATTTCTTCCATTTCTTCACAATGAGCAAGAGGAAGAGGAGGGAAGCGAAGATGACGGAAGGAGAAGGCAACAGGATTGCCATTGAAGAGAGCATTGTCATGGTTGGGGAGGAAGATGGTATGTTTACATGCAAGGCTTTAGATGTGGCATAAGCTCTTCTTGTGCTCTGACTTATATAGCTGACGGATATTGATAAAATAATAATGGGGTTTGCATCTATTTTTGACATTTGAAGTTAAGATGCATTAATTCATGGAACGGTCTCTCTTCTGAAAAATCTTCTTTATCTTACTAAAGCCGGCAGCCAAGAATTGCATATATCCAATGCTTCTTGCAAATACATGAATCGAAGCTTCATTCTAGAATTCAGGACGAGCAAATAGAGATTGGATCATTAATTTGGCATGCCACGACAGAACTTCTGTGTACTATCGCAACTAGATCGATGATCCCATTTATTTCATTCAATTGTGGTGTGCTGACATTCACAGATTTCTCTTCTTCTCTTCCAAAATCATAACCTCATTTAGATGGGATGAGGGTCCTACATATTGTTCGGGCAACATGTGAAAAAGCATAGGGTCATATCATAGGACAATCTATAGATTACAGGGCATTTGTATCTTTAAGAGAATGAATGTTACCATACCCATCAAATCATGCAACAAGTTTGTTGATGCACCTGTTGAAAGTCAGATCATGGACCATTGACAATATTGACAATTCCATTGCATAAGTATGTGAACTTTGTCAGAGAATGGAGTTTACAATCAGCCACCATAGAAACAGATAAGATCAATCACATTTCAAGAAATAACGAAATATCTAATCATTTGTGGATTTCTAATGTGTTTTTTCTCTAAATTACTGATTTGAATATTGGAATAAGTTATATGATTGAACAAATAATGCTAAAGATACATCTGACATCGATTTACTAGATTCGTTTATAAAATTACTATTGTCGGATCACTCAATAAATTGAACTTGTAATTCAATTTCTAACGCCTCAAGAAATTAAAACATGGAACCCTTGGTAGATGATTTCTTGAAACAATAATAACCATGAAGAAAGATCAAATTGGGTTGGACAAATAGCATGCAGGACATACGCAGAGTGCTCTCAAATCGACGTGAGTCAGTAATTTCTGCTGGCTGCTTTGTAACAGTAATAACTAGTCACTTTTATTTTTCTTGAGAAATATTTTTTTTTTTAAAAGTATAAGTAGTTAGTCAGGTCCAGGTTTGGTTCAATTTTGCCTTAAAACCCAGAACCAGACTACCT
Source organism: Eucalyptus guilfoylei (assembly GCA_016097605.1). NCBI lineage: Eukaryota > Viridiplantae > Streptophyta > Magnoliopsida > Myrtales > Myrtaceae > Eucalyptus > Eucalyptus guilfoylei. The sequence continues at coordinate 56,223,155 of CM027867.1, forward strand.
AGACACCAATTCCACTTTTAGAAATCAGAAATTGAATGGTTTCCGATTTGGGCAGTCCTTTTTGTACGTCCCTAGGAGAAATAAATAAAATAATGAAGTCATTATCCACACCTCACGAGAAATAGGTTTGGGTAATGGAGAGAATGGTCCTTCATTGAATCCGGGAATTTCAGATTTTACTTCTTATAATTTTTTTTTGTCGGTATTTCTTCCAATAAATTAAATGGCGCTGATTTGACTATTCTTGCGATCTTCATTTGGTATATAAAATCAAAGATTTTTTTTATTTTTTTAACTAGGGATAGGGACTGATACACCAACCCAAACCACTAAACATAGTTAAGCCAAAAGACCAAGATATTAAAGGCATATTCTATGGGAACTTTTGGCACTTATGAAATTACCAATTCCTTTCCATATTTTACAAATTTGCAACTTTTCTTATCAATTTTTTATTGTCTTTCTCATCTAACTTTTATTTGCGGACTCTTATTTGAATTTTAAAATCTTTATTTGAACAATTATCAAGTTCTCTTCGATCAAATTATCATCTCAATTTGAGTTACCAATTCTCATTTAAGTTTTCCACCAACTTTTATTTGGCTTTTTTGTTTATCGATTATTGTTATAACTTTCCAAATTTTTTTATCTTTCTTACAAGCACATTCAATTTATCAAACCTTATGGAACTTAACACCTTTTATTTGTATGATTTACCATCTTTTTCCTTTATTTAATCGACTAATTTTGGTTTACCAACTCTCACTTGAGTTGCTTACTAATTCGTTTTGTTTTTTTTCTCAAAATTTACTAACATTTTTCTAATAAGTTACCACTGTTATTTGCTTTACTTAAGGACTATTTAAACCTACCAATTCCTTCTTTAAGTTACCAACTTCTATTAACGGTTACCAAAGTTTATTTCTGTCGGTTTCTTTATTTAAGTTACCATATACTCTTGCATTACCAACTTTTATTTGAGTAACATGTCAAGGTTTATTTATATTTTTTTAACTACTAACTTCTTCTATCTGAAATAAATTTAAAACAAAAACTCCTATTATCGGTATTTTCGACAAAGAATAATAAAATTATGCTTGTATGATGGGTTAAGGTTAGTGAAGTTGTCGGCCTGTCAATCCATACGTTTTTTTAGCACACAAATTATGTTTCAATCTCTTAACACTCATCTTTATGCAATAATAATAATAACAGGGTAGACAAGAAATTGCCAAAAGTACGGAGGTTGTGCTCTTGAGTCTTGATTCCTTGGTGGCTATTTAGAAGGGAAAAAGTATACAAGAAAAGTCAAGCCCGTATGGAAAAATAGCAAACTAAAAATGTTGGGCCAAAATTGACCTAAGCTATTACCTTTTTTTTTTTTTTTTGGTGTAAGGACCTAAGCTATTACTTTTGATAACACTAAAATGAAAGATTTCAACGTCCAGAAACCAGCCCAAAAGAATTTGGATGGAAAAGTCCGCTGGAAATTTCTCCAATCAGCCATCGCATCTTTGTTTGAAAAAACCATTTCTCACACGTTTGTCACTTTCCGTTCCTCGTACATTTGTCACTTTCTCGTCTCCATCCTTTCAATTCTCTCTCTCTCTCTCTCTCTCTCTCTCTCTCTCTCTCATACATATCAAGCATTATAACCATAGCATTTCAAGCCCCACATCAGTGGGGACAGACCACATTAAGTAATTCATAAGGCAACACTTGACCCCAAATGATGGTCACCTTGTGTGATTATATCCAATTTCCTTTTGAGCATTCGATTTTCTCTAAAAGAGCCAGATCATTACCGCATTATTCTGATGCATATTGTATTATTTATCACACGACGGTCAATATAAAATGATGCATTGCAAATGACGCCACCCTAACTTATATACCAAACTTAAATCTCTTTACGATCCAGTATGTCAAGCTAGTGGGCCGAAAAAATCTTCCACTTTTCAGGTTTGACTGCAATCCTTCGGTGGGATGCTATCTTCAATGTTGGATCTTAATATAGCGAATCTCCAAATTTCATCCGAGCACAAATTTCTTGGTCAAATTCTCACGCTGAAAACCCTTTTTTTATTTTTGGTCGGTACGCTGAAAACCCAGTTGAATCCTTCAATTTTGTCGCCGGAGAGAGAGAGAGAGAATTGATAAATTTGTACGTAGCTCACCAAAATATGAGAGAGAAAGAGAGAGAGAGAGAGAAACAATTGATAAATTTGTACGTAGCTCACCAAAATATGAGAGAGAGAGAGAGAGAGAGAGAGAGAGAGAGAGAGAGAGAGAGAGAAACAATTTATAAATTTGTACGTAGCTCACCAAAATATGTGTAGTCAAAGTGGAGGAAATTTTTTTAAAAAGGGTGATCAAAAGTCGCAAATCATAAGCGAAACTTTGAGATAAAATGTCGGCTGACACTTTTCCCCACGTGCCATGACAACAGCAGAACGAAATTTGATTATAGTAATTGTTGCTATCGCAATCAATCAAAGAATTTGCATCCCATCTCCCCTGCAATGGGCCCGATATTTAGAAGAGGGATCGAGTTTCTCATTTTTAATGATCAATCAATCGAGTCTCTTTCGGTCCGATTCTCCTCCTCTTGGGTTTCGCCTAATACTAATAATTGTTGTATTACGTATTTCCAAATGCCCGTTTGTTTTCTTTGCACTCTCTTATTTGTATTTATAAGTAGATTTACTTTATTAAATTGATAACAATGAGAAAAATGTATCAGGTTTACATGAGGCGTGATCCATTATCAAATTTTTCAATTTTGTCTCATGGCCTTGGCCTTATCTCGAGAAACCAATGTATGAGTGAATCAAAGTATTCTTACCATACCTTGGCCCTTAGTCAAACTTGTCATAACCAGTCGTTTCTTACTTGATTTTTTAGTTGTTACGGTGTATAAATTTGCTAGCCGTTCTCTTATTCTTCTCTTCCATGTTCCATGCATTGAGAACACCATAAGTAATACTCTCTTCTCATATTCTCTACGCCGGTTTGACAATTCTCGACATATTTTTGTCCGAGTAGTGCGACGCACACTAATCGGAAGTTTTAAAGAAGATAACCGTGTTCTTTCGGAGCATGCAAATTATCTCAAGTTTGCTTGTCTCAGGCATCCGTGATCGTTGAATTTGGCGGTTCTCGTCATTTTCACAACAACAATAGTATTTAAATTTAGTGGGAACTTTCCAATTTTGACGTAACGTCCATCCAAGTACTTTTATTTTGCTTTGACCGTCGAAAACTCTCTTGTTCATATAGTCACTCGTCATAAAACAAAATAGCAAATGAAGGAATTTTCAGCTGTAAATAGAAGTGTTTAGCTTTGAGTGTTGCCACTGCGAAAGTGGAAAGTACATAAAATTATCAATAAATGAAGCATTTCCTCATTTCGAGTTATGTGCATTTATCACTAATTCATTAAGCACAAAACAGTAGCACCCAACTAGTTCATAGTCTCATATTATCAGGTCATGCAAAAAAAGCATCGATCAAACAACATGCTCTCTTGAAGAATGAAAGGGATTACACGACTGCTAGATATTTTATTGAAACAACATTTTGTTATGTAGAGCACGTTTTACTCAATTTGTCCGTAATTTGAGAGCAATATTTGATGATAAAACACATCATTCCCTTTCAGTTCACAACTCAAACATACAAGGATACTTTTATAAGTCACATGGTCATAAATTATGCAACCGTATCAGCTAGTATATCCTTAATAGCATTGTTTTCGCAATTACTGATTATAAGAAGAGGGGGGCTCTTCACTTTAATTATGGTGACTTTCCAATTATCACGAAATTAAAGCGCCTACAACTAGTTACCGGCTCTATCCATATTTCTATATTTTTGACTTGTCATCAAACATCATTTCTAAAAGGTACACGTCAGCGCATGCCCCTATCTCTTTTTTTAATTATTTTCTGCCCCATTTGTATGTAAAAAATCTGTGATGGTTGGGAAAAAAGAAGCAAAACGGCTTTGAAAGGAATAATGCTAGAAAATGACAGACATCGGTGTGATTAATTAGTTGGGGATTAAGGAAGATAGTCAACAGTCAAACACTGGAACGCTGCCTTGTCTCATTGCCGCATTCGGCGTGAAGGAAGTCTCAGGCTGGCGGCTGATTAATATGAAATATTCCTTTACCTTCGTCCCGAAAGCATCTCTCGTCCAACGTCAATCGGCAGGTGCATGCGACATGCACGAATTCCACATGTCCGATTCAAAAGGCGCCAACTTCTCCTTGTCTAGCCGGGCTTAAATGAATTCCTTTCAACCGTAGTGATGAGCTGACATATAATTAGTAAAGTAATTCAGGTTTCGGTCCTATCCACATCGAGTTGCGTATGTTGAATTAGCCTTATCTATGTCTGCATGTATATCAGCTAGGAGTGTAGAATATAAAAAGTACACGAATGGCTGGTCCGTAGAGTTTCAATGGGCCTTATATTCATTTTTAATATCTCTTTTCCCGTTAGTTTAGACTTTTGAGTTCGACTTTGTGATGCGGCATCAAAGTTAAGGCCGCCCTAGATTCACATAGCATGTGAGGATCCCCGTTCATAAGCAATCCCATGTGTTGTTCTCGGTTCCAGTCGTACATGTAAGAAAAGGCATGAGAGTATCCACATCACTTTTCCGTAGAGTTTGAATAGATCTAAGACTCCATCTATTTGGTGAAAAATCGTGACATTTCTAAAAAAATGTTTACCAGGAAAATAATAATATTTTTTAATATTTGACTGAAACCTAAAAATAAAATAAAAAATATTTTCCCCTATTTGGTATGAAAAATATGATTTGATTTTCTGAAGGTGGATTACCAAAAGATTTAAATTTTTAAATTATTTCTTTCTTTTTCTTTTTCCTTTTTCCTCAATCAATTGCCAACCATGGTAATAGCCAATGATCAGCCACAGGTGAGGGATGAGCTCACCCATGGCTGGTATGACTCAAGCTCACCAGATTTAGGCAAGCCGAGTTGAGCTAGCCTCGGGTGAGGCTCCACCTTGCCAAATCTAGTAAGGTCAAGTCTCACTAGATTGGCGAGCCCAAGCCTCGTTGACTTTGGGCAAGCTCATCTCTCAATTGGCGATCGGCCAAAGAAGAAGGAAAATGAAAAAGAAAGACAATAAAAGAAACAATAATTAAAAATTCAATTTTTAATAAGAAATAAAAAAATAATAAAAAAGAGTGCAAGAAGAACATGCTTAGTTCAAGTGAAAGAAAAATGAGGGAAAATAATCTCCTCTCTTAAAAAAAAAAAAAAACATTTTCTCCACTTATGAATGTATTTTTTTCAATGGCTAGTTTATTTTTGTGAATCAACCGTCAAAAAATTTGAAATTTTTTTTCGTGAAAGTTATTTTTAGTGAAATGTTTTACGTTTATAAAATATTTTTCTAAAATTATTGCTAAACATGATTAGTCAAAGGAAAATTGTTTTATCATGGAGAACAATACATGTTTAAACATTTCCGTGGACATTGAAATATTTTTCATTCGTTTATTAGTTGCAAGCAATTGTTTTTAAGAGAACATTTTTAAAATCATTTATTCTTCGCGACAGACCGAATCCTCATGTTCATTTTGATGGCTCTTCACCTATGGGTCTAAACTTTGATTGGGCTTTTGAGGCAATTGATCAAAATCAAAGGGTCTTCGAACGATAAAAGTTGTTCAAGAAAGGGGGAGCATCGAAGGAGGTAGACAAGGTGGGCCGGCCTACTTCATTGCTCCCACAATCAAGCCTAATAGATGCTTTTTCAGTAGAGCACACGCTTGAGCTTGACGCAGAGCCTTCTTATATTCATTTCCGTTTTTTTAAACATACAATCCATTTGTTTTGTAAAAAATAAATCATTTAAAAATTGTTTTTATGAAAATAATTGCATATCTCACTTATAAAAATGAATAAATTTATTTTTTCATTACCCTTGAAAATGTATAAACAATTTTCTTTTGATAATGAAAACATTTTATAGATTTTACGAAAATATTTTTCAAATAATTCGTTTTTCTCGAAATAAATGGAATCTTTGATTCTGTCCAAAGATTTTCCATTTCTTTTATCCAAAATATTAATTTCATCACCTTTTATAATTAATCAATTAATTAAAGCAAGGAACCACGTGAATCTATAGATTCTCTCGGAACCCAAATATAAGGGCCCAAAATTACTAAGTGACCGGGAATATTTTTTTTTTTTTTTTGGTCGGTAATGACGGGGAATTGACACATTGGACCTTGCATTGGACAGAAAGTGAATATTGGTCAGATTTGAGTATGTGCTGAAGGCTAGTGACTTTTTACGAGTTTAGATCATAATTAAAACTCGACCTAAAGGTTGGTTTTTTTTAAGGGAATTGGGCCGAAGAGGAGATATTAGGGAGCAAAACGGCTTTATTTTCATGTGAAATAAATCATTTTAATCAATTATGCAAGATGAGTTATTTAGGACCCGCATGGTAACGTTTCGTTTCTCTCAATTTATGTTCTTTTGTTTCTCGAAACAAAAAAAAAACGGAAATTCGTAGTAACGCAACTTATTTTTCTATTCTCCGGAATAGAAAAGTTGTCAATGAATAGATTTGGAACAAAAACAAGAAAAAAGAAAAGTAGCTTCTTGTTCTCGAAAACAATTTCTAGAAATAAGCCAATTTTTTCTTTTCTTTTTTTCTTTTGTTCTTCTTGCTTGCTACAGCCTTGGGTGGCCGCCTGCCAACCGCAGGCCACCTCCGGCCGGCCGCCGCCTAATCGTCACCGCTGCCACCCATAGCCCACTGGCCATCCCCGACCGCCGATGATCGCCACCGACCGCCATCACCGCTGCCGATCGCCATGCCGCCGCCCGACCGCCGTCACCGCCGACGGTCGGCGGCGAGCAACGGTCGACGATCCGTGACCAAGAATAAAAAATGAATAAATACAAAAAAAAATTATACCAAACGCATTTCTATTCTTTTTCTATTTCACGAATAAAAATTTTGTGTAGTTACCAAATACCTTATTTTACTCAGAAATTGTTTCCGGAGTAGAAATAGAAAAAAACTATTTTTGAAAAGAAACTATTCCCCAAAGTAGAAGCGTTACCATGCGCATACTTACTTTTCACATATCAATTGCATGAAATATGATTTAGAAATTTAAATAAAGGATCGGACGGACATGAAAATCAAACGGAATTATATAAAAGAGTTCCGCAACGTGCACATTGAGCCACTACAATCTTGAAATCGCTTGTTATTTTCATAATCCATTTAATTGTACATTTAATTAATTTATAATAACCTTACTTTATTAGTTGAAAAGTTTTCCATCGATCTCATTTCGTAGTTAATTTTAGAGGCTTTTGTGCAATTATCCATTTGGATAAAATGACACAAATAAATAAATTTCAGCCTAATATACAAGTGGTCTTTGAACTATTAATATGGATTTTGCACTCGCCTTAATATTTAATGTTGTCTCTAAACTTTTAATTTGTTTAATATCATCCTTAGACTTTTATTACATATTTAATATGATCTTTGAACTATATAAAAATGTTCAATATAATCTTTCCATTGCGGGGCGATTTAATTCGGCGATTGTGTTTCTGTGCGCTTGGATAGATCTATGCGGTAACTAGGATGTAATTGACCTAAAGTTTTGGTTTTTAGCTTCTTCCTCAATGTTCCTTTCGGTTGCTGACGAACTTTAGAGCACATGATTTGCAGTAGGAGGTTTTTTCTACTGTACTTAGTTAAAGACAGCGACTTCGATATCGTCGTGTCTACTTTGGATGGAAATGGCTGTCTGTTGAAAGAAGATATGATTGAATATCTGGGATCTGATTGAGGATTTGTATTGATTGTAATTGATAGAAGATGTGATTACTTTAGGACTAGAAAGATTAGAAGAATTTATTTACTTTTTTATTGAATTCTCTTGTACAATATATACATCATTGTATTACATCTAGAAATCAATGAAGCAAATACATTTTCCCTCACTGCACGAAATTCCCATATTCCTTTTCTCGTCTTCTTCTCGGATTCATGACATTCCTTTTCTCGTCTTTTCTCGGATTCGTGACATGGTATCAGAGCGAGTCTTGATTCTGACATAAGCTTCCGCACTAAAATCAGCCTCTGTTACTTCTCTATTTTCTGTTGCTGCAATCCTTGCAGAACAGAACAACATCCAGTCTTCTCTGTTTCTCATTGCTGCAACCCTCGCAGAATAGAACAGCATCCGGGAGAAAGTTCTTCATCCAGCCTTCAATTCTTTGTTCAAAAATTAATCTGCAAAACAGAGTTGTTGCAGATTTTTTTAGAAAATTGTCACCATGACGAATCCATAAGCACTTACCTCAGGACTCGGTGATCAGTCTGCAGGAGAAACAACGCCACAAATCTCGCAGATCCAGGAATATCAGTTGTTACTGTGCCCGAAGGGCAGATCCAGTCACAGAGTCAAACTCAGCATACACAGTGGGTACCTGTTCCGGCTCAGGCTAATTTGGGGCAACCCTATTCGGGCCAACCTTACCAATGGATACCAAATCCTTGGTATTATGGGACGGGCCCAAATGCATCATTGCCGGGATTTCGAAATGGTGTACAGACTGATGGAGGCCTACCGGCCAGCAGCGAGGCAGGCACAAACATCAGTTCGCAGCAGACGGGCGGATCAGCCAAGCCGGGTATGGGACCGAATCCCTACCCGGGTTCTTTTTTTTCTAATGCGGGTCATTCAACCGGATCTGGGGGATCGGGTTTGGGAGCAAATCCTTACCCAAGTCCACCACCAGGGTTCCTCCCATACCAGATCTACGCTGCCAGCAACCGACCGGAACCTGGCGACCCTCTTTTCACAACCAATGCCGACGGACCAGAACTGAAGCTTGTTGCTTAGCAGTTAACTGGACCTGATAATTACTCGAGATGGTCGCGCGAGTTCCGGCGCGCTCTGGTAACGAAGGATAAGGAGGGCTTTATTGATGGAACGGTTCCGATTCCGTCCGACGAATGACTAGCGCGGCTTTGGAAAAAATGTAATCAGCTAGTCAGAACGTGGATCGGAAACGGCATCGCTTCCGAAGTTGCGGCCGGTCTTCCTCCGACGGAGGACTCGAAACAAATGTGGGAAAACATCAAAGAGATGTATGGAAAATTGGATCAAGTGAAAATCTTTTCTTTAATGCAACAGATCTCGGATTTAAAGCAAGGAAACATGACTGTTGCTACAATTTTTAACAAACTTTCGAGTTTGTGGAATGAATTGGAAGCGGCCGAAGAAAAATTCGATTGGCTGGAGCCGATTTTACAGCAATACAAAAGGATGCGAGACAGGGAGAAAGCCATCATATTTCTCCTCATATTAAACGAATCTTACATTTCGTTTCGATCGCATATCTTAACCATGGAGCCGATGCCAAACCTTGGCCGTATCTACCAACTCACAATCCAGGAGGAAAGCCAACGAGAGCAAAGATATCGGAAAGGAAGGCGAGAGAGTGGCTCGCGGCAAGGGTTTCCTCTCGCCCGCTACGTAAAACCACGGGGAGGAAGAGAAGGTCGAAGACCTAATCTAGGGTTTCACGAAAACCCTAGATCTTATATACAGACGATGGATGGCCACGATTTTTCTGATCGATCAGACAGCCCACGATCAATCCTTGGAGCTGTTAGATCCGACGGCTCACAGAGTGGCGCGGCCACTGAATCCAACAGTCCACGTGCAGGGGGTTTCTATGGCTTCGAAGGCCCACGCGGCCAAATCCTTTCTGGGCCTGACGGCCCACAAGCGCAATTTTTCGCATCATCCGAAGGCTCATATGAGGGAACATCGGCCCATGCTATTAGCAGGCCTTCCTCATTTGCAAAAAACAATAAAGGAAAGGGTAAGATGTATTGTGAATACTGTAAACGCCCACACCACACAGTTGAAAGTTGCTGGAAATTACATGGTAAACCTGGTGAAAAAGAAAAGGGAAAGTTTTCAACTGTCTTTCAGGTAATGGGTAAATCAGCAGACAAGCCAATCACTCATGGGGAATATCAGGAGCTGATGGAAGCTCTAAAGAAATTGGATCCTTCTGACAAGGCAGGCAGTTTCACAGGTATTTCTTATTACCTGATGAACTCAATTTCAAAGGATGCATGGATCATAGATACAGGAGCTAGTGATCACATTGTCTGTAATCCAAAATTCTTTTCCAATGTCAAAAGGTTATCTTTTCCAATATCAGTACAACTTCCCAATGGAAATACCACACATGTTGGAATGACTGGCACCGTGAATCTTAGTCCACTCATCATTCTCAAAAATGTCCTTTATGTCCCTAGTTTCCATTTTAATCTCATATCAGTCTCTCAAGCTTGTGAAGAAAATTCTTGTCATGTCTCATTTGACTCTGATAAATGTCTATTTCAGGCCCTTTCGACTGGCAAACTGATGGGCTTGGGTAGAATCTATCAAGGACTTTATTTTTGGAATAATTTTCCAGGCAATTTTAAATTAACCTCTGTTGCATTCAATAAACCATTGTGTAACATTGTTGCCAATGAAAGAAATTTTCTTCATCATCAAAGATTGGGTCACACTGCTTCTTTCCCTTGTCCTCAATGTCCCATTTGCCCCTTGGCAAAACAAACTCGTGCCCCCTTTCAAAACAGTAAGACTCGAGTAGACGACATTTTTTCTTTGATTCATGCTGATGTCTGGGGACCATATCACACAATAAATCATGATGGTTCAAGATTTTTTCTTACAATCGTGGATGATTTCTCACGTGCCACTTGGGTCTTTCTCCTACAATCAAAAGGTCAAGTTCTTTCTCATCTTAAAATCTTCCTTTCCTTATCCAAAACTCAGTTTGGAAAATTAGTTCGCCGCATCCGCACTGATAATGGTAGGGAATTCTTTAATGGTGATTGTGCTTCCTTTCTTACCTCAAATGGTATTTTACATGAAAGTACCTGCACTTATACCCCATGGCAGAATGGGGTAGTTGAGCGAAAGCATCGTCATCTCTTAGAAGTGGCACGTGCTCTTAAGTTCCAGGCATCTATACCAGAACAATTTTGGGGAGATTGTGTGATCACTGCGGCATATTTGATAAATCGTATGCCATCTCGCATTCTAGAAGGCAAAACTCCATTTGAATTATTGTATGGAAGGAAACCAGATCTGAGTCATCTCAGAGTCTTTGGCTGCTTATGTTATGTGGCTACAGTAGGTCCCCAGGATAAAATGTCCCCTCATGCTCGACAGTGTATCTTCATGGGGTATCCCAACTTAAAAAAGGGTTATCAATTTTATGAACAGTCTACCGGGGAGTTTTTTATCAGCAGAGATGTGGTTTTTCATGAAGATGTTTTTCCTTTCCGGAATACTACTTCTATGTCTGCAGATGATATGAGAACTAATCATCAATTCCTGTCAGAAGAAGATCTATCTTATGGAGAATCATACTTTATTACCTCTCCTCCAAGACATCAGATAGTAGATACAGTCTTGCCTTCACCACCCGATGATTCTTCTCATAACAATTCCGTTGAGCAACAACTCATGGAGCAGGAATCCCAGGAGATAAATCACGGAGAACCTACAAGCATTGAGGAATCATCTTTGAAGGTGCTGGATGAGCCACCACGAAGATCTGGTCGAGCCACTCATCCACCAGCCTGGACAAAAGATTATGTCTATTCCTCATCACTATCATCAGGTACTCGTTATCCTTTATCCTCATATGTATCTTTCGACCGCTTGTCGTCAGACCATTTATGTTGCATTAGTCGAGTTTCTGAGGAAAGGGAGCCTTCTAGTTATAATGAGGCTGTACATGATGAACGCTGGCGAAAGGCAATGGAGGCAGAACTAAAAGCCCTAATTGATAATCACACTTGGGATGTTGTGTTGTTACCTTCTGATCGCAAACCCATTGGGTGTAAATGGGTCTATAAGATCAAATATAGAGTAGATGGCTCTGTGGAAAGATACAAGGCCCGATTGGTAGCCAAGGGCTTCACACAGCGAGAAGGTTTTGATTACCATGAGACATTTTCTCCGGTAGCCAAGGATGTCATGGTTCGCTCCTTCTTATTGGTTGCCGCTTTTCGCAACTGGTCATTGCATCAGATGGATGTCCACAATGCTTTTCTTCATGGTGATCTGGAAGAGGAGATTTACATGGATCTTCCACAAGGATTACGGAGACAGGGGGAGTCGAAGGTATGTCGTCTCCGCAAATCTCTTTATGGATTGAAACAGGCCTCTCGACAGTGGTACGCCAAGTTTACTACTGCACTTGCGGGAGCTGGATTCATGCAATCCAAACATGATTATGCTTTGTTCACTTGGGCAAAAGGTACGTCGGTCATATACTTGATGATTTATGTTGACAACATACTTATTATGGGAAATGATGATTCCGCTGTGAAGAAGCTTAAAGACCATCTACATTTGTCTTTTCATATCAAAGACTTAGGGTCACCTAAGTATTTTCTTGGAATAGAGATAGCTCGTTCTAATCTAGGGATTTCCCTTAGTCAGCGAAAATTTGTGATGGAGATTATATCAGAAGCGGGATTATCAGGATGCAAACCGGCAATTATTCCTATTGAACAGAATGCCAAGTTGACTAGTATTGATTATGATGCTGGGACGTCCTCCTCTGATGATCCATTATTGAAGGACCCGACAAGCTATCAAAGACTTGTTGGGAAGCTTATCTATCTTACTATGACTAGGCCAGATATTTGCTATGCAGTACAGACTCTCAGTCAATTCATGCATAGTCCAAAGCAGTCACACATGAATGCAGCCTTAAAAGTGGTGAAATATCTGAAGAGATATCCAGGATTAGGGATACTCCTCTCTAGAAAGTGCAATATGGAGATGACAGCCTATTGTGATGCGGACTATGCTACATGTCCCATGAGTAGGAGATCTATTACTAGATTTTGCATCAAATTTGGGGAGTCATTACTTTCATGGAAGACAAAGAAACAATCCACTGTATCATTGTCATCGGCAGAAGCTGAATATCGATCTATGGCAAAAACTGTTTGTGAGATAGTATGGCTATGAGGCTTACTTCTGGACCTTGGGGTACAAGTTAAAGGTCCGACATTACTCTTCTGTGATAATGATTCGGCACTCAAGCTTGTGGCAAATCCTGTACTACATGAAAGGACAAAACATATAGAAGTTGATTGTCATTTTACTCGAGAGAAGATCAAAGAAGGGATCATCGAAACCAGAGGAATCAGGACCGTAGAACAGCCCGCAGATATCTTCACTAAACCCCTTTGTCAAAGACAGCATACATATCTTCTAAACAAGCTGGGCGTCTTGGATATATACAAGCCACCAGCTTGAGGGGGAGTGTTGAAAGAAGATATGATTGAAGATCTGGGATCTGATTGAGGATTTGTATTGATTGTAATTGATAGAAGATGTGATTACTTTAGGACTAGAAAGATTAGAAGAATTTATTTACTTTTTTATTGAATTCTCTTGTACAATATATACATCATTGTATTACATCTAGAAATCAATGAAGCAAATACATTTTCCCTCACTGCACGAAATTCCCATATTCCTTTTCTCGTCTTCTTCTCGGATTCGTGACACTGTCGTATTGTGGTCCGTTAGCAGTAGCCTTCAGCGCATTTCGCACCACTGTTTAGTTTCTCGATAGATTTGTTGATTTCTTGGTGGACATTGTTTAATTTGACGTGCTTCTGCTTTGCTTCACTCAATCGTGTGGTACGCAGACAATTTTGCTGCGGGAGCACGCTGTCCCTGTCCGCTTCTTTGCCAAAGAAGCTGCTCCTGCTGCCCTCAAGGGAGATGGTGAGTGGCGTCGTAAACTTTAGCCTGTCCTGCTGCATTTTCAGTGAACATCAGTGTCTTTCATGGACATTTAGTTAGTTATCATTACTTTGCTGACAAATGCCGCATCTTTTTGAGGTCAGAAGAAAGAACAAGCTTCTTGTACTTCTTAAGCTTCTCTTCCACTCTGTAAAGTATGAAGCATATAATCTTACATGAGTTCTCGCCGATGCAAATGATAAGTGCTACATGAGCGTAATTTCCCCAATGGTGACCGTGGAACATCATTGGTCTGACTGAGGTCTTATCTTAAGACTTCCAAGTGGGAATTTCACCTGGAGAAAATAGCTGTAGAAATGAAGTAAAATTAATTTTGGATATACTTTCATGCTTCTATTGTTGAGGTCAGAATTCCCAGCACCAAGGCTTATCACTGACAGGGTACTGACATTGTTATTGTTAAAACAGAGATGTTGAAGAATATCTTTCTGGAGGTCAAGAAGAAGTTTGAGACCGCCATTTGAGGTTTGAGGAAGGAAAAAATTACCATTGCTCCTGAAGATCCAGCTGCAGTGGCTCAGTACGCGAAGGTCATGAAGACAGTAAGAAAGAAGTAATCTTTCTGCTGCCTTTTCAGCTTATCCTTGCAACAGCTTTCTCTTGCCTCATGTTTCGAGCATTGCCCTTTGATCTATTTCATTGGAAGTAAGAGAGTTTTGTATGAATGTGCTTTTTGGGTCTTGGATGAGATTGTAGATGCTTCTACTATTTCTCAATATGTCTCATTTTATTTATGGATGTTTGAAATGGAGATGGAGCAATTGGTTAGTGGTGGAACTTCCTAATGTCACTTTCACATATCAAAGAAAACTACTTTTTGGGTGAGGATCTAATAAATGCCATCTCTAGAGTAATTAACTCAGTTCATGAGTGCTAGATACAGCTTGTGGTCCGGGCATATGTGTCTTTCAATATGCCTCCATGTCTGGCCATTTTCTAATTTGTCAACTAAAGTAAACTCTAGCGACTGGCAGGATGAAGTTGAGCATGTCTCTGTTTGTTAAGGCGCAAAGAGGATAAGTTATCTGATCTTTTAATAATGAACTGATTAGACCTGGTCTTTTATCCCACGGGGCAGACTTGTTCTCAGAATCGCTAAGGATCCAGTACACAATTCAGACACGTACGCAGGACATACCAGATGCCCGTACATATCTTCTGACTTTGAAGGAGATTCGGATCAAGTATGTTTTGATATGTACTGCTTGCTTTTATAAGATTTTGTAACTTTGTAACACCTGTGCCTAGCTTCTTTCTCTAATGGTCCAGAATTTTACGCATGAGCTATTTACTATACTACGATTTTTATTTTTTATTTTTGGGACGGAACTTTACTACATACTAGTTCTGGATTTGTATGAAATGCTCTGGTTATGTCTGCTCGTATCATATGCTTATACATTTTGTGAAAATGAGTTGTTTCCGATCCTTATTTTTAGTGAGTACTTAAAGCCAATACTTTTTGCAGGTGAGGTCTTACTGATGACCTTGGCGCAGAGGCAATGATGATGGATGCATTGGAGAAAGTTGAAAAAGAAATTAAGAAGCCCCTTATGAGAAATGACAAGAAAGGAATGGCTCCTCATGGCAGAGTTTGATAAGGTCAATAAGAAGTAAGTACTTGTGTTGCTAGGTCTTATCTTTTGGTTTTTTTTAAAAATGTGGCATAGTGATGGTAGCGTTCAGTTTAGGTATATTTTCAAAACCCTTATTTGTGCATTTTAAATTGCATTGTGTTTGTGGGTATGTGTTTATCTCAACAGGATGTGGTTGTTCAATTATGCATTTCCAGAATTAAACTAATCTCAATTGGATGGGATTTACTTGGCCAAGCGTCTCGGTTTTTTTTTTTTTTTTTTTTTTTTTTTTTTTTTTTTTTTTTTTGGGCTTGACATTTTAATTGGGAGTGGTTAGCTAAAAATAATTTCCCACGCTAGTAGAATTATTACATTGGTGTACAAGGATTGATTTTGAATGAGAATAGTATTGCATCCTACATTTACTGATATGTGAGCCAAACTGAAGGTATACCGAAGGATGATTTAATATATAGTTGAAGCACTACTCTGTTAACATAAAAGACTGAATCGTTTGTTATGCTAGATTTAACATTTTTTACTTGGAAATCGTAGAAGCATGTCTCCTAGAGACAATTTATATCTCTTCTAAAAGTTTACTTGCCGGATTCAAAATACTAGTTGATAGCATGGGTGCTAGGCTCTTAGTCTGCCCTTTGAATTTGACTCAATTCTGACTGTGGTTACGTGAGAAAGTTTGATAATTGTTTGTTGAGCTCGAATTTTCCACTGTCATGCAATGCTTTTCCTTTTTTGCTCTGCTTATATCTAGCTTCTTCAGCTTGATGTGCTACTTATGACGTTATTTTATATGTCATGACGTGCTGCTTATGACATTCTTTTCTGTCACTTGTTGTGGCAGGCTTGGAATCCGAAGGGAAGATCTGCCAAAGTATGAGGAGCAGTTGGAACTTAAAATTGCCAAAGCACAATTGGAGGAGTTGAAGCAAGATGCTCTTGAAGCTATGGAAACTCAGAAGAAGAGGCAAATATTTCTGTACTTTCATCATTGAGGCGAATCAGTGTGTAGGGTGCAGTTTCTTTGTTTAAATAAACTTATTGGGGCCCTGCTTGAGTATCTTGAGAACATTGTACCTGGAGATGTTCAATTTTTTATTATTGTTTGCTAAATATAGAATATATGGAAATCATTATTATACTTAGGCTCTGTTTGTTGTACATAACATGAACGATTTGAAAAATATTTTTCTAAACATAATCGCTTATATTGCTTACAAAAATGAATGAATGAAATTTTTTTTTATCATCCAAAAAATTGTTCGGATTTAAATTGTTATCAATAATGAAAGCATTTTTTTTATTTGTTAGTTATTAGAAACGATCATTTTTAGGAAAATATTCTATATCATTCATTTTATGTGAAATCAACTAATCTTTAGTCCGTGAACAGATTCATTGAAAGCAAATAGAAAAAAATGCTGAAAGAACATATGGTCTTAACTTATCTGGAAAACATCATTATTTACAGCAATTTCTTTTAAATGACAGTTATATTTTGTAAGCATAGGTTTGTTCGACTCAGATAGCCTGTACTGAGGAGAAGTATGAATTAGGTGCAACTTCAATTATTGTAAAAGCTTTTGAAAATTTATTTGTCAGTAACTTTTATCTATGTTTCATTTCATGGAAGAATTTAAGGATGAGGAAATGGTTGATGTGAAGTCCTTGGATATCAGAAACTTCATCTGAGACAAGATTCTGTTCAAATGGTTGATCAATTGTTGAAAGAATGGAGAAGGAAGTTAGTTTGACAATACTTTTGCTTCTCCTTGTTTTCTTCAATAAAGTAATTGAATGGAAAATGATATCCAGTGACTGAGATTATATGTTGTTTTCCTCCGATCACATATGGCAATGTCGCAAGGATGGAGCATTTTATCTTACCCCATCGTGGTTAACATTTTCAAGGCCGTAGAGTGGAGGATTCGGAGCCCGAGGCAGAAGGGTCTGGGGTGTAGTTGGCCTAGTAGTTCCTTTTTGGATCAGACTTCTGTATATGAACCCTTAGGTTAACTGGGTATGTATTTAAAGTGTGTTTTGTGAAATAAAAGTGTTGGCTTATGTTTTGACTATCCCTGTGTTGATTGTTGTTTGGGATTTGTTAGTTTGCTTCCGCATGTGCATAAAATGAATGGGTCAGCGACGCGTCCGGGAACATCACAATTTCTATCGACCATCGAGGGATATTCGCACGCTCGAGGTTCAGGGCGTGACAAGCCTCTCTCATTTTCAACCATCAATTGCTTCTCTTTGACACTAGCTCCATTGTTGCAAAAATAAATCCTTAAAATTGTCGGGAAAATATGGCTTCGAATTGGGTAGAATAATGAAATCGGATCGAGTAATCAAGTCGGACTTTGAGGCGTAATATCACTTTTTTTAAGGATTTATTTGTCCCACAAAGTTGCTAATGGTCACTGGCAAATTTCCTCCAATATACAACAAAGTCTCAAATGAGAATATTAGTTAGCAATTCTAGTATTTCTCCAAGATCTCTCGTAAGAAACAATTTGGAACAATGGCTATAGTTTCTTTTGAAAGAAAACGAAAAAAAAAAAATGAAAGAAGATGTGTGTTTGATCTCTGTTGAAATATAATATGCGGAAACGATGGATTTTGCAATTTACGTCAATACAAAATCACTAGAGAAATAAACGAAAAATAATAACCACACTAGAAATTTACATAGTTCGGTCCGAGTATTGATACCTACGTTCACGGGGAAAGCAGCAGCAAATAATTCACTATAATCGGATAATCAAAGTTTACAATCGCTCACACGCCGAAAAGTATTTCCCACACCTAGATTTAACCACAAACTCAAAATATTTATATATAAACAACTCACTCTGAACATAAATTCACAAAGACAAAATTACCACGTGTTCAAACTCAAAACAAAATGCTCTAAGTATGCCGAAAACAAGAACTCCAGCTGCTATTTTTTTTACATGCTGCTTTGCGTTCTCCTTTTCTCGATCGCGTGGATGGCTCCTCTTCAGCTTGACGTCGTGCGGCTCGTATTGTTCTCTCGTAGGGTTTCAGCCGCACCCTTGGAAAAAATGAGTTCTGTTTTATATGTGTGCCCAGAGTCAACAACTTTGACTCTGGGCCCCCACCATGTTCTTCTTTCTTCGACGGGAAGTGGGACGCTGCAGGTAAGCTGAAGAACCCTTCCTTTTTCCTTTATTTTATATATATATTATGTACCCAAAGTCAAGACTTTGACTTTGGGCCCCACGTAAATGACCTAATTTGCCTCCTGCACATAAAGAAGAAACTTTGCTCCTTTTTTTATTATTCTATTTCATTTCCTCTTTTGTAAACCTTCATGGAGTCCAATGAAACTTCTTCATCTAATTTGAAATCTACTTGAGAAATCTTTATCAACAAATTCGATTTAATAAATTATTATCCGAATTCAAACTCGAGACATTAATTTAACAATTATCCACATTGGCTTGATATTTGAATCCAAGTTATAGTGCTCATCATCCATGCCGCTCTCCCAACGCCCGACAGGCGCTTACTCTCTACAGACGCCAATAGAGCTCAAGCAGAGCTTGAGCTTCGCCAAAGGAACAGACTTAATCATCATGTCGTCGGGTTATCTATCGTAACAATCTTTTTGACAATAACATTACCCTTAACTAAGACATCTCGGATGAAATGGTATCTCGATGTTGATATGCTTCATTTGCTCGTGATAAACTGGATTATACGCCAAATATATCGCACCTTGATTATCACAGTGTATATCCACACTTTTCTATTCTAACCCAAAGTCCGAAAGCAAACTTTGTAACCATATCGTCTCCTTCGCTACAAAGGTTAGTGACATGTACTCTGCCTTAGTCGAAGACAAGGTAATATAATTCTGTAAGGACGTTTTCCAACTAAGCGCACACCCTGCTAGCATAAACATATACCTTGCTAAAGATTTGCGATCATCCAAGTCACCGACGTGATCCGAATCCACAAAACCAGTGGTCTCACTGCCATTGCTGTCCCTCCGGTACACTATACCCACGTCTGTTGTCCCTTCAAATATCTGAGAATCCACTTCACAGCTTCCCAATGAGCTTTACAAAAACACTTCATATAACAACTAACCATGCTCACAGCTTATGAAATATCAGGCCTAGTACACACCATAGCATACATAATACTACCCACGACACTAGAATAAGAAACACGGGACATATGCTCCTCCTCCTCCTCAGTCTGCGGTGATAATTTATCTAAAAGTTTAAAGTGCTTCGCTAAAGGTGTACTTACACATTTTGCCGACTGCGTATTAAAACGTACCACAATATTCTCAATATATTTCTTCTGAGATATATCGTAAAACTCCTGTAATCCGATCACGCAAAATCTTCATACCCAATATTTTCTTTGCAGCACCTAAATCTTTCATCTCAAATTCAACATTTGACCGCCTCTTCAGCACATCAATATCAGACATATTCTTAGCTGCTATCAGCATATCATCAACATATAAGAGTAGACTAATCAAAGAACCATTCTCCAATCTCCTAAAGTAAACATAGCTATCCATCGACTTTTTGAATAGTCTTGACTAACCATAAAAGCATCAAAACATTTATACCATTGCTTATGAGACTGTTTTAGCCCATACAAAAATTCATTCAACAAGCAAACATGATCTTCCTTACCCGGAATAGCAAATCCTTCTGGTTGCCTCATGTAAATCTGCTCCTCAAACTCACCGTGAAGAAACATAGTTTTCACATCTAGTTGCTCTAACTCAAGATCCTACGAAGCAACTAAGGCAAGTAAAACACGAATTGAAGTATGTCTTACCACATGAGAGAACACCTCATTGTAGTCAATGCCCTCATGCTGTGTATATCCCTTCGCCACAAGTCTCACCTTATACCTTGCTGTCTCGACACCAGGAATGCCCTCTTTCCGTTTAAAGACCCATTTACTTCCGACAATCTTTTGGCTCTTTGGTACTTTGACCAACTCCCATGTCTGATTTTGATAGAGCAATTCCATCTCTTCACTCATAGCCCCTAGCCACCACGACGACTCTAAACTAGCTATCACCTCGTAGTAAGACGAAATCTCATCTGCCTTTACCTCATCACCTACAATCAATGCATAAGCAATATCTGTATAACCATAACGTACCGGCGATTTAATTTGCCTTCTTTGTCTATCTCGTGGCTATAGTGTCTTGCGACTTTGCTGGTTGTTCACTATCACCAACTTCGTAAACTGCGGCTTCATCTACAGTCTCAACTTTTGTTACCTTCGAGGTCTCTGAAGTCTCCACCTGAAGCTCAACCTCGCTAATGACACCATGATCTATCTTCTCTACTGGTTGTGTCTCAGAACTCCTCTGTTGAAGCACTGCAGTCTCGTTGAAAATCACGTCTCTGCTGATTAGAAAACCGAGTGATCTTGGATCAGTGCACCACAACCGGTAGCCTTTCACTCTATGTGCATAACCCAGAAATATGCACTTCTTTGCCTCAGCTCAAGCTTACCATCACTCGCATAAGCATACGCAAGACATCTGAATATACGTAATCCGAAGTAATTAACAGATCTCCCCGACCATACTTCCTCAGGAGTCTTCCACTCGATAGAAAATGAAGGAGATCGATTAACTAGGTAACATGTCATGTTTACTACTTCGGCCCAAAATTCCTTATTAAGTCCTACATGTGAAAACATGCATCGAGCTCGCTCAAGCAAAGTTCTGTTCTTCCATTCTGCCACGCCATTCTGCTGTGGTGTCCCATGTACTATGCGATGTCTCACGATACCTTCTTTCTTGCAGAATTTGGTAAAATATTTACCACAGAACTCCATGCCATTATCAGTTCTTAGGCACTTGATTTGTTTATCTGACTGCTTCTTAATCAATCCTTTAAATTTCTTGAACCAATCAAACACATTATATTTGTGCTTCAAAAAGTATACTCATGCCTTCCTCGAGTAATCGTCGATTAATGTCAGCATATATTGGGCACCTCCTTTTGGCCCCAAACGTCTGAATAAATATATTCAACTGGTCATTTGGTCGAATGAACAACTGTAGTAAACTTAACTCAGTGCTGCTTCCTAAAGATGCAATGCTCACATAAGTCCAGCTTCCCTGTCTTTTGACCCTTCAATAACCCTCTTTCACTCAACATCATCATACCTGCCTCACTCATGTGCCCCAAACGCATATATCATAATTGAGTCAAGTTAAAGTCTGACTCACCTGATGAAACTGCAGCGATTCTGATCACGGTCTCTCCTAGTAGATGACAGAGAATATTCACTTTCTTTCCCTTCATCGCCATCATGACACGTCAATAGATTTTCAGTACTCCACCTTCAACGGTGTACTTACACCCGATGTCGTCGAGTGTCCCTAGAGAAATAAGATTCTTCTTGAGCGGTACATGCCTCACGTATGTAAATGTGCGCACCACCCCATCATGTATCCGAATCCAAATTATTCCTATCCCCACAGCCTTACAGATCTGCGTTATTCCCCAAAAGAACTCTACTACCATCTGCAATCTAATAAGTAGTAAACTAGTTCTTATGAGGCGTCATATGATAAGAACACCCGAATCTAGCACCCATTCATCTCCTGACAAAGTAGTAGTCACACATAAAATAGCTTCTTCATCACTATTGCTCCCCTCGGCAACGTTTGCCACACTACTTGTGGTATTCTACCTATCAACTTTATTCATCCGCTTTGGACAATCTCTCATGATGTGCTCCTCCTCGTAATACTCAAAGCACTTCACGTGTCCCTTGGACTTTTTATGGTGTGATTTCAATCTGTTTTTACCTCTACTGCTACTAGGCCCTCGATATTGTTCTCTACCCCAAATCGTCAGTGCTTGCACTACTCCTTACGCTAGATCGTCATCTCGCAACTTTCTCGCCACTCCTTAGAGAATAAGATGGACTTTACCTCTTCCGAGGTAATTGTAGTACGCCCCCGCAACGGTGAATCGTAAAGTGCTCCCATGACTCGGTAAAAAGGCTAACAACATCAAGCCATGTTCTTCATCATCAAGTATTTTACCGACGTTCTTCAGATCTATCATGAGTTTATTAAATTCATCTAGGTGGGTTCTAATAAACGTACCTTCAGTATATCTAAATTGAAACATCCTCTTCAACATGTATAGGCGATTGTTCAAAACCTTCTTTACATAGAGTGCTTGAAGTTTTGCCCATAATGCTGCAGCATCCTTCTCCTTAGCAACCTCTATTAAAACCTCATCCGACGAATTTAATAGGATTGTGCTATATGCTCTTTCCATTAACTCTACCCTCTCGGATGCTTTCATTATAATAGGAAACTCATCTTCACCATTTAGTACCTTGGTCAAACCTTGAGTTGTTAATAATGCCCGCATCTTGATACTCCATAACCCAAAGTGGTTCCTCCCGTTAAACTTCTCAATTCAGATTTTCTCTCGAGACATAATTGCAATAACAGAATTTCCAGATAATAATCAGACAAGCAAAAACTTCAAATCACAATTAAGAAATCCAATCCCAAGCTCTTATACCAATTGTTGAAATATAATATGTGGAAACAACAAGATCTTGCAATTTACGTCAACGCAAAATCACCAGAGAAATAAACAAGAAATAATAAGGACACCAGAAATTTACGTAGTTCGATCCGAGTATCGGTACCTACGTCCACGGGAAAGCAAGCAACAAATAATCTACTATAATCGGAAAATCAAAGTTTACAATCACTCACACACTCAAGTGTTTCCCACACCTAGATTTAACCCCAAACCCAAAGTATGTATAAATAAACAACTTACTTGGACATAAATTCACGACACAAAATTACCACGTGTTCAAACTCAAAACAAAACGCTCTACGTACGTCGAAAACAAGAACTCCAGTGTCTATTTTTTTTTTCTCACATACGTACTACTTGCGTTCTCCTTTTCTTGATCGCGTGGGTGGCTTCTCTTCAGCTTGACATCGTGCGACTCCTATTTTTCTCTCGTAGGGTTTCAGCCGCACCCTTGGAAAAAACGCATTTTGTTTTTTAATATGTGTGCCCAGAGTCAACAACCTTGACTCTAGGCCCCGCCATGTGCTTCTTTCTTCAATGGGAAGTGGGACGCCGTGGGTAAGCTGAAGAACCCTTCCTTTTTCTTCCTTTTTCCTTTAATAATATATATATATATATACATATTGTGTGCCCAAAGTCAAGACTTTGACTTTGGGCCCCCCTAGATGACCTAATTTGCCTCCTGCACATAAAGAAGAAACTTTGCTCCTTTTTTTTTATTCTATTTTATTTCCTCTTTTGTAAACCTTCATGGAGTCCAACGAAACTTCTTCATCCAATTTGAAATCTACTTGGAAAATCTTTATCAACAAATTCGATTTAACAAATCGCTATCCAAATTCAAACTCGAGACATTAATTTAACAATCCCAAAAAAACGTACTTATCTTTGTCTTTCGAATAGAGGTAACTCTTCAAAAAGTTGCAAAAAGAACAAAGGCAATCTTTTGGAAAATGTTACAAAATGAACATGTACGTCTCAAAGGTTACGTTGAAAAGACATAAAAAAAATTGAAATTAAAGAAATAATAAATGAAAAATAATCATAACTTTTCGTAAACAATCATAATGTTTTAACAAGATTTATAGTTAATTTTTATAGAAATAAATCCGAATTTTCAATAAATAAAAATAATTGATTGTTGGTTAGTGCCAAATCTCGTCCATGTGCGTACTCACATCTCAACAATGTGGGACAAGGCATCTCTTCATTTGTTTTATAAACAAACTACCAACAGGACCATCATCACTCGACTACCCCGACAAAGCATACTATGCCATGAGGACGGCTTTCCGGAAGGAGATGGCAAGGTACAAGAGGGCAAAGAGGTTCAAAATCTTCGACACTTGCTATGATCTCCGCAACACAAAGTCGGTCGTCATACCAAAGATAAGGTTCACCTTCAGCGGAGGTGCGTCGTGGACTTGGATCGTGGCGGCATACTATACCCCATAAGTGATTCACGGGTTTGCTTCGCATTTGCGCAGAACAGCCACGACACCCACATCCTCATCTACGGAAGCGTGCGGCAAAAGACGTTCGAGGTGATCTATGATGTTGCTATTGGTGTTTGTTTCAATAAACAAGCATACGTGCATAAGTAAATTAAGATCAAAGTCTGATCGCAGCAGAAGTAAAAACTCTTATACACATGCTTCCATCGCATTTTCGTGCATTTTAATGAAAACACATATAAGATATAAAGAGGCTAATCATATTAACCTTGTATCGTGCTCTAAATTTGGTTCTGACATTCCTTACGTTCTTTAGACTCTAACCACGAACGTCTGACACCTTTTGGTAACACCGATTTTAACATTCTTGGAATTTTCCACCACCACGAACGTTTGATGTCTTCCGATAATACGGGTTTCGGCGTTCTTCAAGTGCAGAACATTTAATCTCTTCATACTGCAGGTTTTGACATTCTTCAATTCCAGCCCCACAAGTGTCGGGCCTCTAGTTTAGACACATCACCAATTCTCACGTTTAACGAAGAGAAAATTGAGAGATCTCACAGTTACAATTGTACTAGCAATCACTTTCTTGTGTGAATGACTTTTGTTGATCACTATCAACACTCTCAATTATCGATTGTCAATCGTCGAGCATCCTATGATCTGCTATCTATATTACCTTTTATAACCAGTGCAAATCACATTTAACTCTAAAACCATTTTAGAATTAATTCGGTCATAACTTCTAACTAACGTAAGTTTTGATACCATTTCAAACACTAATTCGGCATTAACTCTATAACTGTTACTGAGCATTATTCCAAACATTTATTTGTAAATGTCATAAATCTTTATTATGGACTTTGTAACTATTACAAATATTTAATTTGACCGTTATATCTGAAACTTTTTAGAGCATTAATTGGTCATTTAAATCTGAAATCGTTTTAGATCATTAAGCTGTCCATTTATTCTGAAACCATTTCTAATCATTAATGTGACCGTTAAATTCTAAAACAGTTTCAGAACTTTAATGTGACTGTTAAATCTGAAATCGTTTCAGATCTTTAATTTAGCCATTAAGTCTAAAAACCATTTCAGATCATTATTTTGGCTATTAATTCCGAACTGACTTTAGATTATTAATGAGACATTAATTTTGAACTCAATTCACATTATTAATGCAGCTATTAATCCTGAACTCACTTCAAATTATTAATTATGTCACCGAATCTAAACAAGTTTCAGATCTTTGATTCGGCCGTAGAGTCAAAACCCGCTTTAGACTTTGCAAAGTCAAAGCTCGCTTGCACCTTGTAAAGTCTAAAGCCCCTTTTTCGAAACTTTTATTTCTAACTAGACTCAATCTGATTGGCTCAATTGCAAACACACTTGTAATATTCTCTCTCGTTCCAACGTCATTCTAATTGGTTATGGTGTGTGACATCCCTAGATTCATCACCTGAACCGGGTAGGACTTATACTAACATATTAGCACAACCAAGAGAACTAATTGTTCAGATCAATCTTCTATTCGTAAACCATGAATGACATCTAGCAATATATCATGACTACCAGGCAGCGTGTGAAATGTTTTCAGACATAATGAAAAGCTAACATGAAATTCGATCATTTTGTCTCACCATGTCCCAATCGAACAAAGGCCATGGAATTATTGGTCAAGCTACCAATTCGATCATATGCTCAAATCTAAATGATATGTATTTCTTCGAGACATGAATTATTCATCCTAAGTTATAACCCGGGGCGAGAATTTCAATACAATACCACAATTAGATCGCATAGGACGTCAATCTTGTATATCTATATATAATAAGAAGACAAATTCCATATTGCGCCTGCATGTGCCTTCGTATGTGAACAAACTATGACCATAAAGTACAGAGACGATTCGATGAAGTGTCAATATGCACACTTGTGAACCACAGCCATCCAACATATAAGTCAACATTATTCTTCAAGTCTAAGGATCTTACACCTAACCAAAGTATGAACGATCGACATTGACCTTGCAAAAAGCTTCCACGTCGACAATCGTTCTATGTATGTCACGTTTAGTGAACTTGTCCGAGAGAAGCACCGTGTTCTAGCTCGGATATCACTATACCCAATGACTTATGACTCGTCATCCCCTCAAGTACCTAATACTGAATGGTGAAACTAGAAAACACACTAATCTCAACAGGATCATCAATATCCTCTCAATGATCCATCGACTCAGAATTGTTTAAAGATTCAGCATAATTGTAAACCCGTTACATATATTCTTAACACCTTAAGAATAGGTTCACCAGAATCGATCTTATGGACTCATTCATATATAAATAGGACGATGAATGAATATTTACTTGCCATTGAATAATTCCTAACATGTAACTATTACATGGTTGCTTTAGGGCATATAGCTAATAGTTGCCGGAGAACAACTAAGTTTTGCCCCTAATGGTTGTCCATAAACTACAACCATAGAGCCACAAAAATAGACATGAAAAATAAAGAATGTGTCGTCTTTATTATGTCACTTTTTTGGTCTTATATAGAAGCCAAGAAATAAATTTAGGAGTCTGGTTTGAAATGTTTGACTTGTGCTTATGTTGGCCTGTGGCTGTCCAGTTATAAATAATGATACGGCTATCTTCTGCTCCTGTTGAAGCTGCCTTGTTCACCCTTGTTCAAGAAAGTGACATGTAGATCTTTCTTACACTAACTTTCCACTGGCTTGCTCATTTTTCATGGAACTTTCTTACAAGATCCCGATTTATGTGAGCCTAAGTCCCATGAATTGCGAAAGCAGGTGGGCACCCTCATGATCTAATGTTTCACGTGCATTGAGCTTGCATGAACTGGGACTTTACATTCGACACTTGCTCATTTTTACTGTCGGAACGAAAAAGAGAGAGAGGCTAAAAGCTGCGCCTTCTCCGAACTCATTTTGGGTTACACAGATGGAATCCCTCATAGAATGAAGCTAGCACCACACATCTGATAATCAAAGAACTAATCAATCATATGCAGTGACAAGAAAATTCAGTGCATAAGGAGTGGGCAGAGAGTAGCTTTCGATCACATGAGCTCGTTTATTGGATTCAGCAAGTCCCAAAACAAGAACTGCAATCCTTACCAAAAAAAAAACAGGAACTGCAATATCATACAAGTGACAAACAAAAACACGAACATGACCACATATGGTAAACCAGACTAACGATTTGTAGCTAACACGCACGACCACATATCTTGATAACTACTTATCATGATCTCCATCGTACGAGAAGGGGACGCAGGGCTCAGCAACCATGATCAAGGGAGTCTTCCTCCTGGAAGTGACCCCGAAAGTCTCAGACATGTCCAGGTCTTGCGCCTTAACCCCATCGGCCAGAGACCAGTCGAAGTGGTACAAGAGCTGAGCCAAGGGGAGCTCAATGTTTGCGATCCCGAAGTTGATCCCGGGACAGATCCTCCTCCCGCCACCGAAGGGTATGTACTCGAAGCTCGACCCTCGGAAATCAACCGATGAGTTCAGGAACCTCTCAGGTACGAACGATTCGGGGTCAGACCAGAACTCTGGGTCTCTCCCCACTGCATACGTGTTGATCACAATCTTGGTCTTCTTGGGGATCTCGTAGCCGTTGATCGTGCATGCCTCTCGCGACTCTCGGGCCATGAGCGGGCCCGGCGAGTGCATCCTCAGGGTCTCCTTGACGACGAGCTTCAGGTACTCGAGGCCCTGGATATCCTGCTCGTGGACCTGGGTCTTTCCCTTGAGGACGGCTCGGACCTCGGCCTGCGCCTTCTCCATCACTCGGGGGTTCCTCAGCATCTCCGAGAAGGCCCACACCGTGGTCGTCGAGGATGTGTCTGACCCAGCACAAAATAATTCCTACACAAAATACAAAGAACGGATTAATTTTATATTTCAGAAGGATGTCCTTAAAAAGTACGTGAAAGATAAAAGTGCCACATGATATTAAGCCTGTAACGTAGCAATAGCACATAAAAATCAGTTTATACCAAATGATACGACAAGACACAATTGGTGTTAACTGAAATATAGGTTTACATTTCGCATGATATTGGACATTTAAATAAGATGATAGTGTGCTTAGAATGACGAATCCTCTGCCGTATCTATATGTAGTTGCATTTGATCAAGATGTCGCAACAGACATGTATGCCAGTGTCGCCTCATCGAGATGGTCATACTTGGACTCAAAGGTTCTTTGGGAGATTTGAATCGGTGTGTGTGTGTGTCTACACAAAATATTATATTTTTCTGAGCAAAACTGTATATGGGATCACTTCGAATCTCATGGAAACTTCAATGCAAACTCTTGACCTGGGAATAGTAAAAAATTAACAAGGGAGATCTCTTCCATCCACCATGTGATAATTTCCTGGGATACATCTTGAGAATATTAGGGTTTCATGGATGTGATCATCATGTTTTCTATCATGAATGCATTTTAGACGATCCATTTTGCCGTTGAAATTCTTGGAGGCCAACTGTATACTGATTAATAAGAGCTCCTTTTTTGCTAATTTAAATAGGTAATTAAATGACTCAAATTAAATATTTTGTAGCGAGTATGAAATCCTTATGTTAACATGCTTAAAAGGACTACTAACTAGAGCTAGTAGCCTCTTCCATCCCTTCACATAGAGTAGAAAATCTATGGGTGTAGACATAGCCCATGCATATAAAAGCTCAGGCAGAATGAAAGCCGTTGTAAGTAAGATATAAGCAAAGTAGATATTTAGTGAAATTATTAATGAAATTAGGCCTTACCATGACGATATTTTTTATGACGGGTGGCTTGATGAAGTAGTTCGTTTCACTACTCTTCTGGAGATTCAAGAGCACGTCCACAAGATCTTCTCTTGCATTTTTTTCCTCATTGTTCCCACTGTTTCCTTCAATTTCTCCTTGTGTTCTGCAACGATGTGATCGAGGATCACATCGATCTTCTTGTGCAGTCTCTCCAAAGCCGGTTTCATTCTTGAGAGATAACGCAAGAACCAAATTGAAGGGAAGAGATCTGGAAGCTCAAATCCCCCAGCAAGCAATGTCACTTCCTCGAGGAAAGAAAGGAACTCATCTCTATATTTACATCTCTCACCAAATGCTGCCCTCGAGGTGACGTCATTGATCAGTTCGTACAATCTTGCTCAAGTTCACAGGCTTTCCTTGAGATGATTGTATTGTTTTGATCATGTTCCAACACTCTTCTCTCTTATAGATCTAAAAAAGAGAGGACCTCTTCATGCTCAGGAGCTCCAACATGCAAATCTTGCGCATCTCTTTCCAGTACTCGCCGTAGGGTGAGAACACGAAGCTCGAGTTCTCATAGGACATGACCTCGGCGGCCGCAATCTCGGCCTCTGGGCGAAAGCGAGCTCATTCTTGCCAAGGATTTCCTTGACCATGTCTGCCGACGAGATGACGATGGTCAGGATCTCGCCTAGTTGGAGGCGCATGATCGGGCCGTGCCTCCTGGCCAACTCCGGAGCGAGTGGTGAGGGAGCGACCCTGCCATCTGGTGAAGGTTCCCCAGAAGAGGGAGCATCTTCGGCCCTGGAGGCAGTTTCGAAGAAGGGTCTTTGGCATTGTTGGATTTCTTCCATTTCTTCACAATGAGCAAGAGGAAGAGGAGGGAAGCGACGATGACGGAAGGAGAAGGCAACAGGATTGCCATTGAAGAGAGCATTGTCATGGTTGGGGAGGAAGATGGTATGTTTACATGCAAGGCTTTAGATGTGGCATAAGCTCTTCTTGTGCTCTGACTTATATAGCTGACGGATATTGATAAAATAATGATGGGGTTTGCATCTATTTTTGACATTTGAAGTTAAGATGCATTAGTTCATGGAACGGTCTCTCTTCTGAAAAATCTTCTTATCTTACTAAAGCCGGCAGCCAAAGAAGTGCATATATCAATGCTTCTTGCAAATACATGAATCAAAGCTTCATTCTAGAATTCAGGACGAGCAACATAGAGATTGGATCATTAATTTGGCATGCCACGACAAAACTTCTGTCTATTATCGCAGCTAGATTGATGACCCCATTTTCTTCATTCAACTGTGGTGTCTGACATTCACAGATTTCTCTTCTTCTCTTCCAAAATCATAACCTCATTTAGATGGCATGAGGGTCCTACATATTGCTCGCAACATGTGAAAAAGCATAGGGTCATATCATAGGACAATCTATAGATTACAGCATTTGTACTTTAAGAGAATGAATGTTACTTTCAAACCCATCAAATCATGCAACAAGTTTGTTGATGCACTGTACAATGAAAGTCAAATCATGGACCATTGACAATATTAACAATTCCATTGCATAAGTATGTGCTTTGTCGGAGAATGGAGTTTACAATCAGCCATCATAGAAACAGATAAGATTAGTCACATTTCAAGAAATAATGAAATATCTAATCATTTGTGGATTTCTAATGTGTTTTTTCTCTAAATTACTGATTTGAATATTGGAATAAGTTATATGATTGAACAAATAATGCTAGATACATCGAGTATCGATTTACTAGATTCGGTTTATAATTAGTATTGCCGGATCACTCAATAAATTGAACTTGTAACCCAATTTCTAACGCCTCCAAGAAATTAAAACATGGAAGCCTTGGTGATGATTTATTGTAACAGTAATAACCATGAAGAAAGATCAAATTGGGTTGGACAAAATAGCATGCAGGACATGCCTTGAGTGCTCTCAAATCGGCCGTGGGTTAAGCGATTTACGCTGCTTCTTTAGAAAGAGCTCTTAGCGGCTTGAAAAAGATGACACAAAAAATGTATGTATTTTACTGTATTTGTCTTTTTAAGGAATGTATCTCTATGCTTGCTTGCGAATATCTTGGCAAATTTATAAAAGAAACAAAAAAATCTTCTATCTTATAGTATGAGAGAAGCAGTGCTAGATTAATTTGTTTCTCGAAAAATGAATTATTTGAAAAATATTTTCCTAAAAATGATAATTCATTTTGCTAAAAATGATTAATCGATGAAAAACGTTCACTATCGATAGCAATTTATGTTTAAACATTTTCGTAAATGATGATAATATTTTTCATTCATTCATTTTTGTAAGTAATGAAAATGATTATTTTAAAGTAAATATTTTTCAAATCATTCATTTTTTGTGAAATAAACGCATCCTAAGATTATTTTACAAAACTAGTTTATTAAGTGATGTGTTTGATTATGAGTGGAGAAAAGAGTCATATTCAACAAAAAAAAAATAACGCAACGCATCAATTAATAAATCAATTGTTCACTTCAATCGAGTATTTTCCTTTACAGAATATGTATCTCACTCTAGAGGGGCCGCCCTTGCAAGAAAATGTATTCTGTGTAATACTTAAATTAACTTCAATATGATGTAGTGCAACAAAGATATCTCATCAATAAAGTTATTGTGTGTTGTAAGGTCATTGGGAATTTCATTTTTCCGATCATAAAATATTAATTTAAATTGTTTGCACACAACTTTTATCTTATACATAAAATATTCTTTTCTGAAACGTGATATAATATGGAGAAATGTCCCAAGACAAGACGAAGGTTCGTTGCACAATCCAAATTGTTGTCTACTGTGGTTTCGGATCACCCGAACTCTTACA
Organism: Eucalyptus guilfoylei; assembly: GCA_016097605.1. NCBI lineage: Eukaryota > Viridiplantae > Streptophyta > Magnoliopsida > Myrtales > Myrtaceae > Eucalyptus > Eucalyptus guilfoylei. The sequence continues at coordinate 56,255,365 of CM027867.1, forward strand.
TCTAAGAAGGGCAAGTCTTATTTACCAATGTAAGTATCCAAGTTCGTGCGATGTGAGATCAAATACGTATCAGACGTGCAACATCGACATGGTCATAATACCATTGTAGGCAATCTCAACCGCGTCCACAATCAGTAAAAACCAATACTATTTGCTCTACTCACGGCTCATTGGCTTTAGGGCAGCATTGTAATATTTCTTACTAGTGTGAGGTTGCACACTTATCTACTAGTGCAAGGACGTGAGATCATGGACCAATCTGATTCTGAACTAGTTGCAAACCAAAAACACTTCAGAGAAATGAGGAAAAAAATTAGGGATGATCGGTTCCCAATCTGGTCTTGTTTCAAAGAACTGGATATGGAGGACTAGTTCCCAATGGAATTGAGGACCGGATCAACAAAACTGGTCACTTCCTTTTTTTCCCACTACTTAATGCCTTATGTTATTAAAAAAAATAGTCACTTTTATTTTTCTTGAGAAATTTAAAAAAAAAAAAGTATAAGTAATCGGTCGGGTCAAGTCAGGTTCGATTCGGTTTAGTTTTCCCTTAAAATCTAAAACTAGACCACCTAGACACCAATTCCACTTTTAGAAATCGGAAATTGAATGGTTTCCGATTTGGGCGATCCTTTTTATACATCCCTAAGAGAAATAAATAAAAGAATGAAGTCACCATTCACACCTTACGAGAAATGGGTTTGAGTAATGGAGAGAATGGTCCTTCGTTGAATCCGAGGATTTCGGATTTTACTTCCTATAATTGTTTTCTTGTCGGTATTTCTTCCAATAAATTAAATGGCGCCGATTTGACTATTCTGTGATTTTTGTTTGGTATATAAAATCAAAGATTTTTTATTTTTTTAACTAGGGATAGGGACTGATTACACCAACCCAAACCACTAAACATAGTTAAGCCAAAAGACCAAGAAATTAAAGGCATATTCTACGAGAAACAAATTAAGTGTAAAGTAAGATTCCGTTTATTTCAAAAAAATGAATGATATAGAAAATATTCACCAAAAATGTTTGTTTATATCGCTTGAAAAAATAAATCAATGGAATATATTTTATTATCAACAATAATTTATATTTAAATATTTTTGTGGACAATGAAAAAATTTGCTCATTCTTTTTATAAGTTATATAAGCAAAATATTTCTCAAATAATCTATTTTCACGACATAAATAGAGCTCAATAATTTTATTTTCTACGTATATGCATGCATGGACTCAGACGAGACTGAAAATTCGAGACTAAAAACGAAGAAATAATTCTTTTTCAATTCTATATCACATATGATTTTATTTTTTGAAGTTTTTTCCTCTTATAATAAGAGAAAAATTTTACCTTGGGAGCGGAGGCCGCCACTAGCTCTCGAAGTCTTGCCGATGCTCGAGTGAAGGCAGAGAGTGTCAAAAGTTACTTTGGTGATCAAAGCTCTTGTAGTCATATTGATGGTGTTTCCCCAAGCATTGACCAGCAATGTTAGGCTTCAAATATATTGGAATAAATGTTGTAGCATTTTCTTTGTAATATATCATTCCGTACTAGTAGATATCTAAAGAAGTAGGTAAATCAAAAAAAATAAGTGCTAGCGAAAATATTTATTAATCCCCGATCCAAGTGTAATGACAACTTTCGACACTTATGAAATTACCAATTTCTTTCCATATTTTACAAATTTGCAAGTTTTCTTATCAATTTTTTATTGTCTTTCTCATCTAACTTATATTTGTGGACTCTTATTTAGCGTTTTTA